>CM054177.1:62901163-64363663 GCA_028829895.1 Sinotaia quadrata
GGTCTGAAAAACAGTTTATCAAGATGCTTGAACGCTGATGTTAATAATTTTTACATAGACAATATGAATATTAGTAATTACAATTCTTTTTCACATAGACAGACATATTATTATTAAGTAAAGTATTTTTCACATAGTCAGATTATAATTAATTACAATTTTTCACGTATAAGGAAAGATTATTATTAATTGCAATTCCTTTCCACATAGTCAGATTATTAATTGCAATTCTTTTTCACATAGATCAGTGGTGGGCAAACTTTTCAGAGCGAGGGCCGCATCAGTGGGCCATGAAACGTCAAAGGGCCGCACCTTTTAAAACCGGGCGGTGCACTTTAAGATAATACAACATATAAAGTCATATATACAGCATGGTTAATAAAAACAAACAAATTCATAATCCAGCACAAACAATTTAATAGGAAAAATGTTTCTGGTTACAATTCTTCTTTACAATTATTTTAAGGTCTGGCATTGGGGTTGCAGGAAGAAACTCTCATCACTGCATTTAAGTTTGTGTCTGACAACAAGGACCCGCTCTTGGACTAATTTATCTTTAGGAAAAGCTCTGCTCACAGAATTAAGTGGAACCAAAAATAGACAATAATCTGACAGCAAAATTTTCTTAAACATGGAAAGCATTGAACAGAGAGTGAATTGTAAAACTCTACTAATGGCAGGGAGTGAAACATTTCCTTCAATGAATGATCAGATTGCATGTCTATCAATTCAAGTTGTAATAATTCATCAGGTATTGCATCAACATCAGCAGAGAAAGGAGAAGTTAATAAGTTGAATTTAAGCTCAATCTGATCCCTAATTTTTTAGCACATATTTGCAGGCATTTTCTCCTTTCCCAACAATGAAAAATGGGTGAATCCTTGCCTTGGAAACAAAGATAATTTTGCTTGAAAAGATTTGACATGCTTATACTTTTCATGAGCCAAAAGTTCCTTTCCCTGCAATTTCACAATTAGCTCATTCAACTTTTCAAAAACATCAGCTGCAAACATAAGTTCATATTTCCACTCATCACAGTCCATTTTTGTAACAAATTCACAAGAAATCCTTTTCATATCGAGAAAGAGCAGAATTTCTTTTTGTAATTCTCACACTCACTTCAGCACTTTGCCAAGACTGCGCCATCATACATTGTTGTGATAGAGAAAATCCTCATGCTCAGCCTCCATATCCTCCAGTGGAGATTTGAATTGTCTGGTTGAGTGCTCTTGCCCTGATGGTGTTTACTACATTCACCAATGGATCCACCATATGCTTCAGGTTAAGTGCAGATTTACACAGATTTTCTTGGTGCAAAATGCAGTGGAAAGACAAGAAGTCTTGCTTAGGATTGTCTTTTCTAAACTTGTCTTACAGGAGTTTAACCATGCCCACATTTTCCCCGCTATATTCTTTGAGAAATTAACATCGGCAGGGAATCATACATTCTCCGTTAGTGACGTCAACATTGGAATACGAGTTTGCTACATGTACCTCACAGCTTCTTGCAGAGAACTTCAATGAAATACGAGTTTGCTACATGTACCTCACAGCTTCTTGCAGAGAACTTCAATGAAATACTCACGAATTGCTGGGTATCCTGGCGTGAGCGGATCGCCATCCCCATCGTAGATGGTCCCCCTTTGGACTGCAGTAGGGGGGATCCACCATGTTTCCGGATAGACGCGGTCGCCTTCCGGCGGATACGTGTAGTCCTTGGGGTCCGAGTAGATTATGATGCCTATTGCTCCATGGTCTGCGGCAATTTGTACCTGTAAGACATTTAAATGAATATTTATTAATATCGTCATTCTCAGGCGGGTGTTGTCTTTAGGGTCCTAGTGGCTGTTGGTACCTGCTGTTCTTCTTTTCGATCAATGTGGGCTTCACTTTAACATTTAATCTGACGATACCTTTTTTTATCACTTCAACATTTAATCTGACGATACCGTTTTTTATCACTTTAACATTTAATCTGACGATACCTTTTTTTATCACTTCAACATTTAATCTGACGATACCTTTTTTTATCACTTCAACATTTAATCTGACGATACCTTTTTTTATCACTTCAACATTTAATCTGACGATACCTTTTTTTATCACTTCAACATTTAATCTGACGATACCTTATCACTTCAGTCAGATCACAACAGCTAACGGCACATAACTCTTTATACGTCTTATTAATTAATTAATCAAGTAAGTACTTGGCAAGCACAATCATGTGACGTAACAAGTCTTCCAGATCGAAGGACATAGAGGAAAGAACAATGAGTTTATAAATATAAACAGAGGAAAGCTGTAAGTCACGTGACACCAATTCCTTTTTTTCAACTTTCCAAATTCTGATAAACTACACCTCAACTCATTGATGCTGACGACACTTGACCAAAACTTCCTGTCGAATTTATAGAATATTTCTAAAATCATAAATTGAACTCTTACGGTGAAATTAAGAACACGTGACCTCGCTTCACTCAGTTTCTCTGCTGATAAAGCCCTGACACATTTAAAACAAGATCTGATCTGTATTTTGCTTCCTAAAAATGTTCTTTCTTTGGAAAGTTCTGATAGAGAGTAGAATTAGGTTCATTGCCTCGCTCCCTCTGGAAACTTTACTGCAACAAAAGATTCAAAATAAGTGCTATACCTTGCTTCCTCTGAAGATTTGCCCGTAACGTACAATAACGATCTTGTTCGAGACGTTGCTATTTGTAATCCGTTCGAATTCGTTGTAATCCTCCACGCGCCCGTAGTTCACATACACCAGCTCCCCCTAAGTAAGGAAGACAATCAAAAAGAGAAACATAAGCACAAATATTAGAGAAGATGACAGCGCGTACTCTTGCTGTATGCTTTAAAACTTTTAAAATAGCATTTATCTGATTGGTCACTATATTTGAATCATGAAGAGACAACTTCCAAACATGGGGCCTTTACAAAGGCTAATAGCAATATTATAGCTGCTTAACTATAGCGAACTGAAACAATCTTACTCTTAAGACACAAATTGAACTACAATGTACAAAGCTATGATACATAATTAATCTAATGATTATGCTACTGACTTGTTTGATGGTAGATGCTGACTTGTTTGATGGTAGATGCTAGTGAAGATGATGAAGTCGGCAACAACAATTAAGATGGGAGAGAGGAAGAAGAGGCAAGCGGAAGATAGGAAATATAATATAATTATGAAAGGGAGTTGCTGAGTGGAGTACCGATATAGTGATGATGATGACGATGACGATGATGATGATGGTGGTAGTGGTGGCGGCAATGGTTGTGGTGGTGGTGATGAGGATGGTGATGGTGATGATGATGGTGATAATGACGATGATGATGATGGTGGTGGTGGTGATGATGGTGATGATGATGGTTGTGGTCTGGTGGTGGTGATGGTGATGATGATGGTGGTGATGATGATGGTGGTGGTGGTGGTGATGATGATGATGGTGGTGGTGTGGTGGTGATGTTGGTGGTGGTGGTGTGGTGGTGGTGGTGATGATGATGATGATGATGGTGGTTGTGGTGTGGTGATGATGTTGTTGTTGTTGGTGGTGAATGTGATGATGATGATGATGATGGTCACTGCATGGTCTCATCGTAACATTAATTAATGTCCGATAAATTCCAACCACAAAATTTTTTCACTTATTTCTCCCTACCGACATTACAGCAATTTCATCATAGCTTAAATCTTAGTGCTTGCACCTGCAAAATCAGACAAAAGTGGCAAAAACGCATTAAAAATAATCTAAATCAAATGTACAATAAAATAATGAAATTATGTTTTCTAAACCTGTTATTCTTACAAAAAATATCAGCGAAATGACAACATAATGTGCAGTCTGTTTAATAAAACAATATTCTTGATGTTTCTGTCTTAAGGAAACAATATGGCGTAATTTTTTTAATGTAGTGTTGAGTGAAGATTATTTTCGTCAAAAGTTTTTTTTTCTTACAACATAAAGGTTTTGTGCGTGGTTCGTGTTTCATCACAAAATGATTTTCGTATTTAGGAATTATATTTTTTCCTGGAAATTTATTTACGTTCATTGTTCCATCATCCCTATGTGTCTATCAAATACTTATCTTCATGTTCCATACCTGCACTGACTTGGAAGGTGAATATGCCAAGAAAGGGCGAACAACTCTAGGTATATTCGATATGTCGCTCTCCCCCCTTAAGGAGTCGTAGATTACAGAATCACCCGAGCCAATCAGCTTTGCGCTGTTAGGATTGTCTGTATCTGGGTAGGACAAAAGAACTTCGTATGGAGATGCTTTTGCAGAGTCCAATCCATATTCTAGAAATTTTCTTTTCAGAGTGTCCACCAAGTCAAAATCCTCCTTCTCTCCTGCGATGTGTGGCTTTTCTGTCAGTAACCTGACAGAGAATTTATTTTTAAATGAATAATAATGAAAGACTGATTTATTAATTAATTACATGACAGGTAGACCAACGTGTTTTTCATAAATCCACGTTGAATGGATCAATAGATTTATATCATAAAACGAGAAGAGATTATGTATCCTTAATTAAATTCAACATCCATAAATCATTCAATTAGGAAGAAAGGAAACAAGAAACAAATAACAACAAAGAGAAAAATGTATTCAACAGTGATAGTGGTAATGGTGGTGATTGAGGACAATTAACTGAATCAATTATTTCAGAAGAGTTCAAAACTCTTCTTTCGATACAAAATAAATAACTTTAAAGATATGTGTATATAAGCATTTCCTTTACAAGAATAGAAACGTTCAATGTAATTAGTAAGAGCACACAGTTAATATCCAGCATTTCAAGCTTGTAATTCATTTAAAATACTTGATGCTATATACTTTATAAAATATAAAATACTTTATAGTTTATTGCGAGTAATCAACGAGTATTATTATGTGCTGTATAACATTAATGACTTCACATGTGAGATAACGAGAACTCGTGGTTACAAGTCTCTAACAAGATCGTGCGCATGCGTGAGATCCGAGGATATTTGAGATCCGGCGAAATAGAGAAGAGGCTATGGATTGACTCCCTAACCGAAAAGCAACAAGCGATGTCCTGGTCAATGGATGCGATATAATCAGCTTATGATACCCTGATTCGGACTGGACTGTAACAGGTCTTCAGGTCAGGGGTAGATGAATAAGGTTATGAAAGTAGCGTCCTCAGAGTGAATGCCCTTGAACACAGCTATCTCAAGAGTGGGAACTATGCTGAATGGTGTCATCTTCAGTTTCCTTTACTGGAACTCTGAACTTCAAAGTTTGCTATTTTTGTGAGTATGCAACTTCAATTTTCTCTACTGTGAGCAGTTTGTTACACTATGAGCATTGAGTTTCAGTTTGCTACACTATGAACATTGAGTTTCAGTTTGCTACACTATGAGTACTGAACTTGAGTGCGCTGGTGCAGCGAGAGATTTGTCCAAATTCACGGACATACTTTTCCTACTATCAGAATATTGATAGGGCATCTGTGTTATTATTTGACAAAGTTATACTTTTAGAGACCGTGCTAGTGTTGTAACATATTGCTTTAGTTTCTTAATTATCATTCATTTGTAGCTTGTTACATATCCATGAGAGCATCATTACAGCCAAAGGTCAGAGAACCAAATCTTAATAGTGCACAGTACAACATCAAGGACTCAATTAACTTATTACATACTATAAAAAAACAGTATTTCTTTTATATAATATATTTTAAATTTTCGTATACTTTTTTTAATGTGCACGTGCAACGTGTGTGTGTGTGTGTGTGTGTGTGTGTGTGTGTGTGTGTGTGTGTGTGTGAGTGTGCATGTGTGTATGGATGGTCTGGGTGAGTGAGTGGGTGTTTATTGGGTGTATATAGTATATAAATATGTGTGCCAAATCATGAACAGAAAGCATTTCATTATATAAACTCACTTCAAGTTATCTCTAATATTATTAGCGAAGATATTCTGGATTAGGATATCCGTTATTGCCGGATCGCCATCTTGAATGATTTTTTCTGAAACTCCAGCAATCACAACTCCGTCTGCGTCGGGGCACGTGGCGAAGCGCCCAATCAAAATGCCGATTACGAAAGTGCCGATGGCGACACCGACAATAATTGCAATGGTACAGAATCTGCTATTGGTCTTCGTGACCTCACCCATTGTGCTCACTGCGGTCTGTTGCTTAAATGTATTTCAATCCCGGCAAGCTTTTGGTTGTGTTCAATTATCCCTCCTTTTTCACTCCCCTTTAAACTTGCACTTTTGTGTGACAGCGTAATTCTCTCTTGTTCCAATTTCTATTAACAGAAAAGTAAAATATAATGCAGATTGCTATAAATAATTTTAAATTTGCCTGTCCTTAATATTCAGCGTCATACCTACAAGGGGTGCTAAACATTTTTGCAAGAAGAAATGAATGGGTAGAGATTTGACAATAAAGTTTTAATACACGTGAAGATTTCACAATCTCTATTGAAGACACAGATAAATGTTCCTGAATGTTATTAATAAAATGCTCTAGGTCCCTTATTGCTTTTGCCCTCCAGGAAATTGCCGATCGTTAAAACGATAAGCAGAAATAACAAACTCTGCATTACATGTCATTTGCAATCTAGTTACCTGTGGATTGTCTCCACTTAAAATCAGCCTCCCGAGTTCTCCCTCTGAAAGAACTTTAAAGAAAAGCAATCCAAACTGCACAGATCTATTTTCCTGGCATTTAAAGAGAATAATTCAGTGTTCAATCTATGACTGAAAGAAGGCAGCATTGTGTGGTTCAATTCATACTCTATGAAAGAATGCGATAATACAATCCGTGTGCATGCAGTTGTGTTCACGTAGCAGCCACGAAATTATGAAAACCAAACAACGCCGTTCTTGACTTGAGTAAGGTAGACCAGAAAAAAGAATATCTTCATGCATAAATGGACTATTTGAAACAAGAATAATCGTTTTCTGTGGTTCTTCTTGTATCGGTGTCACTACGTTATGGACTTAACACGACTCTGCAATCCAGTACTGGGAAGGATATAAGTATCATATGTAAAAACCTTTACGGCTGTCGTGGAAGAAATTGGCTTTAAGTCTTTGACCCGTTCAAGACTAGGAAACCTCCCTACCCGTCTGCATTGCGACTTTATGTGTAGGGATGTGGGTCTGGTGTCAATATGTGAGTGCTTAACTATTCCTGTGATTTAAATATGAACCTTATTAATGAGGGCCTAGGTCTTTAGAGCTAGATTCTGCAAGAAGTGGTCACTGGTGTTGTTTCTGGTCTTGTGACTTAAACATGAACCTTTTTACTGAGGGCTTAGATCTTTAGAGCTAGATTTCTGCAAGAAGTGGTCACTGGTGTTGTTTCTGGTTTTAGGATTGAGGAGAGATTCTAGAAATGTTACAATCCAGACCACGGTTTGTATAATTTGATCTAGTACTTTAAAATATGCCGATGTCCTGTAGATTTATTGAATATTGGATCTTCCTGTCCAGTACTTCAAACGACACCCAATGTCCTCTAGATTTAGAGACAAATCGAGTAAGTGATGCCCACCAAAGCATGGGTATGTGCGTTAAATGACTACTATTGCCTTTTAAAGGTATATATTAATTGTTGGTTTACAGATGTATATCACAGCAAAAGAAAATACATTAGGGGTGGAATGACACTGCTGATGGAAATCTAGAAATCAGCACTAATATTACGTGGTGGAGGGTATTGGATAACAAATGTAAGAGATAAAAACTCTAACAATTACAAATAATGTTAAGAACGGAATGTTAGTGCCAAAGTAATAGCTACGGTTCACAACTACAGTTAGAGACCTAGCAATAACTATATTTGGAGTAGAATGACACTAAAGGAGACGACACGTAATGGTTATATATGCATGGACACTCCTGACGTAAAGTGCTCCTTCACTCATTCCCGCCTACGCACTTTAGTTTATGAAGCCTGTATTGTTGCACACGTACCAATTTCCAACAGTAGACAAAGTGGTATCGGATCTTAGGAGAGCCATCTACTGAAGGATATCGGTTATAAGAGAGTTCTAATAATAGAACGCTTATTGAATGTTGACAGGAACGTTTGCTTTGTACAGCCAATCGCATGAAATTGTTTATGAGATCTAGGATACTGTTTTGACGGCGATCCATTAGGCCCGCCCAGTCTCATTAGTTTTACCAATATCCATTAGGCCCGCACAGTCTCATTAGTTTTACCAATATCCATTAGGCCCGCACAGTCTCATTAGTTTTACCAATATCCATTAGGCCCGTACAGTCTCATTAGTTTTACCAATATCCATTAGGCCTGCACAGTCTCATTAGTTTTACCAATATCAGTTAGGCCCGTACAGTCTCATTAGTTTTACCAATATCCATTAGGCCTGCACAGTCTCATTAGTTTTACCAATATCCATTAGGCCCACCCAGTCTCATTAGTTTTACCAATATGCATTAGGCCCACCCAGTCTCATTAGTTTTACCAATTGTCAACGCTGGGGTGACTTTGTAATAATGAATCATATTAGTATTAGCATTTAATTATGATACAAAACATCTACAAGTGCCGAAGCAGAGTATGGGCCACTGGTTATAAATGCATTTCTGCTGCACGATGAAATGACAACAGTAAAACAAAAGGCCTGCTCTTCTGCAAAGTCAAATTAAGGCAGCACTAAATTTCAGGCATATTTCATCTCCTTTCTTACATACATTCTCAACTTACAAATCCTGCAACAATTTCGTTAGCTCGACACACACACAGCATAAGAACTGTAGCATCGATCAAAATTCACAAGTATAATGTAAAACGTAGTCAAATTAGTAAACATAAAAATAATGATTCAATTACATAAGCATTCCCGAATTCAAATCATAGATCAATAGCAAACATGTATGACTTATTCTCAGTCCATTCTTTATTTATCAGTAAGTTACAGTCAACTTACCATAATCTAACGATCGCCTCTATGATCGGACTCGAGTTATGTTCAAATTCAAAGTGATAGAATAGAACACTACTTCAAAAAAGAAACTTTCAGTCCCTTCCCATGGGATAAGTTTTTTTATGCACAAGGGTAAAACTATTAGTCAGAAAAACTACTCATTCAGTAGGAACTGGTTGCGATTGCATCAGCAATATTCTAGCATATTCTCAACTCAAGTTGTTTATTCCAACTCTGTCACCTACAAAAAACACCTTCATAAGGAGTGCCCAAAATCGGGTCACTTCGACAATTTAACAATTTATATAACAATGAAGTGTTTATTTTTAACACTGAAATCCTTCATTAGAACGGAGTTTAGAAAGCAATTGTTTCAAGCTTTAAGTAATCAATTAAACTATAAATTGCGAAATGAAACAACAGTTTTGTTGCTGGTTTTCAGTCGAAAATACTCGTGTTGGGTTTTGTACTTCTTATCTTTTGTTGTCCAAAGTAAAGAGAGAGTGTATTATAAATTCATATATAGCCAGTAATTTACCGAAAAATAACTTGTTTAAAATGAGAATTCTATAATAACATACTGCTATAAGATCTTGCGGTAAGCAAGGGTGATGACGTCAATGAATGGCTTCAGTACGACGGTAGTGAAAGGGTACAGCATGATACAAAACATAATTTATAGATGTATTATCTACAAGTGTATTTCGTGCTCTTTATTTCAAGCAGCATGACCATAAATTATGTCTCGAGCAACATTCGGTCTAAAGCTTGTGACAATCTTTCGTCACGAAGAGTGTACTAGTAGTGATTGCATACTATATAGAAGAGTTTCTTTATTAGCGACTAAGTTTTAACAAAACAAAACATGTAAGTAAATAAAAGAAACGAAACTAAAAAAAATAAATTTTCAACTTGATTTAACTTTATGATTTAAAAGTATAATTCAGCTGGGGGGGGGGGATTTTAATTTTTTTTTGTGATGATGTTAACATTGCCTTTTAACTAGATTGCTATTTCTAGAGATAATCTCCCGTGTTGACGAAAGGCTGATATCGCTATGATGGGCAGAAATAGCTTTATCTCCGATGATATCATTGATATAAATAACAATGACATGAATTAGGTCAGTGTATCACAGGGGACTTTTCAATACTCCACTTAAGACTTCGAAACATATATTTTCAAAGTGATCACCTCAGACACCGAATGCAAATACTTTCTCGCAATTCACAAAATCATCGTCCATTTTTATTTTTAAATAAAAAAACATACTTTTTTCCCCACAAAGATCACTTAGGTCAAAGGTTAAAAATGAATTTCACTTAAAATTTCAAATTACAAATAATTTCACTAACTTGAGCAAATTATGCATCTATTTGATGTGTATCTATTTGATGTGTATCTACGTATATGTGTATATCAAACATCTCTTGTCACTAAATCTGAATAATTTCAACAGCCCTATAGGTATGACCTTATAAACCCCTCCACAGGTTTAGCCCCATAAACTCCTTCACCACAATACGAATGAATATTTACACATGTGTAAACAATGGCTGTATTTGCTGAACTGTCTCTTTATGACTTTAGAAAGGCTAGCGTTTCGGATACTAAACTGCCGTTATTGTTACCTAAGATAGCAGGAGCTTGCAACTGGCCTATTCTACTCTCTTCCAAGTATCATTCATTGTAGTCTATATTATATACTGCTTAACTAAATTATTCACCTCGGCTAGAACAAGTATATTCTTTCAGAATGTTTGTAAAAATGTCATTAAAATTAACAGTTGGGTGGTCGATAGGTGTGCAAGGTTTAATTTTTGCCACTTCGATAAGAATTATTAATGTAAACATTTTTTCTATTTTTTAACAGACGATATTGTTTATATTTTCTCTTAATTATAAAAGGGGCGTATTTAGGCGTTATATTAGGCATCAAGTTTGCTGACTGCTGAAAGACAAGGTATTTCAAGGCACAGTTTACGAGTCACACTACATGTTTGATGACTAGGGACATCGGTATGCATGAATAACAAGATATTGCAAGGCTCAGTTTACGAGTCACACTACATGTTTGATTACTAGGGACATTGGTATGCATTAATAACAAGGTTGCTCATGAGACAGGATATCGTTGACGTGTTGCGCTGACACTTTTTAAGGATGTAAAGACAATAGTAAACGAATACATGACATTGTTCACAAAACGTTTTACATTGTTTAAATGACTTGGAAATCGGCTTGCCAGAAAAGTGACGTTTTCTACGAGAATATGACTAGGTTTACGGGGTTACGGGGATGTTGGTCAAGGAATATAACTTAGCAGGTCAGTAAATGACAAATTTATTACAAAATTAATGAAATTAAATATAAAAGTCTTATTGGGTGGGGATGGGGTGGTGGCTGTTCAAAACTTGGAGAAACTTACGTAAAGCCGACTTAACTAAAGTGAACGTAACCTAAGTAAGTATACTAAAGTGAGTGTAACTAAATTAAGATTGGCTAAAACTAAGGAGCGTAACTAAAGTGAATGTAACTAAAGTAAGTATAACTCTAAAGTGAGTGTAACTAAAGCAAGTATAACTAAACTAAAGTAAGCGTACTGTAACTAACGTAAGTGTAACTAAAGTGCGAATGCATGCTGTTTGTCAAGAAGTAGCAAGCTTTCTCTTTCTTTCTTCCTCTCCATCTCTCTCTCTCTCTCTCTCTCACTCTCTCTCTCACTCTCTCTCTCTCTCTCTCTCTCTCTCACACACACACACACACACAATTACTACACAAATATATATAATATTGAAGTCAAATCCTGATTTTATCATCCGTTTGTGAATAATAAGAATGTGTTTATAAACAAAGCGTTATTTAGACATTAAATGATTTCCTTGCGTCAGTTAGTCGATACAAATAAGAAACTCTTTTAATCAATTCATATCCTTTCTGTTTGTAAATGTTTAAAGAATTTCTGAAATTATCATAGCTTAAAACAAAGATTAAAAGTAACACTAAACATTTACTAATCCTAAGCATAAAATTCTCAACTTAGCTCATCTAAAACAATCGGGTCAAAGGCTGGGTTACGTGGGTAGATTTATTTCGATATAAATGTTATATTTGCCCTACGCTTGAAAAAGTCATCACTATATTATCTAACTTGAAGGGAAAAGGTGCAAACACTTTAAATATCTGTTCTGAAAATCTTTACAAATAGTTTACAAAGGAATTTAAGAAAACTTGTTTTATTATTAGTATGTAGAAACAGTTTGCACGATTGAAATCGCTGTTTAGTACTTTCAGTAAAAATAAAATAAAATGAAAAAATAAAATAAACACAAAATAAAAACTAAAGAATACTGTTACTTCTCTTACCTTAAACATCAGTCATGAAAATGCGTGTTCCCGGACAATTACTATTAAGATACTAATCTGCGGGAGAATGAAAATCAGTCCTTTCAGTTTAGGATTTTTCTGATGTGCTTTCAATTCATACGTAAACAAAATGCCTGTTAATCCAGCAAGCTTCACGCATCGTGTGAACTAAAGCAATAGTACCTCGATCCTGGGGACACCTACTTTACTATCTGCGACCTTGTCTCGTCCGCTCCGCCTGCCGGCTGCTCCAAGTTGTTTTTTACCGTGCTCAGGAAAACAAAAGGTGCGGTGTTTGGTATCTGTCGATACTTGTAGTCAGACCCTCAGATATTCCGGACTGATGTCACGTTTAGACTCTTACTTTCTTTTCCTGATCGAACAGAGTAAGCTGCTGAAGGACATCTGCATTGCTGACTCAGCAAAGCTGCTACTGCTATGTCTTATTTCCAACAAAGATGATCCCCAACTGTCTTAACTGGAAGACAACATAGGACCTCAGGTAGAGTTCAGAGTTCAATGGTGCGGATCCATCATAACACTCAGCACAGAGGAAAGCTCAACTTAATGTTCTGTTCGGCAGCACTAGCATAATTATGCAGACAACCTGAAAACTGACGATCCCAAGTAGTTAAACGCGTCAAAGGTCACAGGTGGAGGGAAGTGTGATTAAATAAATATTCTTGCACGCAACATTACGGTGCAGTAGCCCACTGTACAAAATTTACTAATAGTTGAAAGAAAAATAATAGCTAAAATTAAATGGAATTCATATAAATGTTTTAACGAAATATAATTAGTACTTAATTTTGTGTTGTACGATCTGAGGTTTAGGACGTATCATAAATGAAGTCAAGTTGTTTGCAGATGTAGGACAAAGACTTGGTTTCTTTTTTTTTGTGACGTAGTCGACTCCTTAGACTAAACCTGCGGCCTAAGGAAATGGAAAATATTTGTTAAGGCGTAGTCTTCTTTTCCTGTTGCTGGGCACTTGTCAAGTAAGTCGTATGTTAGGTCTGCACGTACAATAGTGCCAGAGAGAGAGAGAGAGAGAGAGAGAGAGAGAGAGAGAGAGAGAGAGATGTGATTGTTTTGTGTTGTGTTTGTATGTCTTTATGTAGGTATGCATGTGTGTGTGTGTGTGTGTGTGTGTGCGCGCGCGCGCGTGTGAATTACTGGAAGTGACAATTGACACGCAGTAATGTGTAACGGGTCAAATAATAATGGACTTCGGAACACAGGGCTATTGTGAAAGTCAAACAAGCTCATAGATGAGGAAGACCCAAAAGTTGCTGCAGAATCATGAAGAACAAAAGTCTTCCATAAAAGAGGGCTTCAAAAGATCTTCAAAAGTGCTGCCAGTCCTTTCACCTGGAAACATTTCCTATGCATGAGTACTCAGACTAGCCTCTCAATCTGTTCATCTACCTCTCTTTAACAGTCATCAGAATTCTTGTAGTATTTAGAAGGTTCAAATCATTTTGCTCTTTCTTGATAGGAAAGACTTATTCTTTCAATATATCTTTAAACAACTTGAAATAGACTGCACGCTTTCTTTACTAATTGCAAAGTTATTGATACATGTTGATCAATATAAAAAACAGCCGCACAGAGATTTAGATTCGATGCATTAACTTCAAGAGCTTATCATGCTAATAAAATTTAGATTGGCCAACATTAAATTGCATGGTATTCCTGCTAGTTAAAATAACCATAAGAAATATCACTCTATAACTATAAAACAACATACAGAGTTTACACAGGGAAATTAAATCTATCATCACTTGACTGAAAAGAAAGGTATAAGAATACATTTTTAGTTAGCTGAAAAAGAATATAAAATTACAACTTAGGACTTCTAACTTTATGTTTACTCACAACGGCTTTATCTATAGCGGGGTCTCTTTCAAAGATGAGCTTGGTCAGTTTTCGACCACTGGCTGAGTCTAACCGGTTGAATTCGTGCACCATACAATAAATAAGCCGTTTTCCATACCAAGATGTGGGGTGGTTCGTGCGTTCTCAGGAATTTATGATATTGAATTTTTGCTAAGAGTGACGACTGATGTCATTCAATTTTGATGATACTCCGGGCAATGCCTAATAATTCGTTTTAGAAGGATGCTGTAGTTTTCTACATAACGTGTGTACGTAACGTGCAGTGCATGATGTCTACTATAAACACTTCATAGAAATGTGTACGTAACGTGCAGTGCATGATGTCTACTATAAACACTACATAGAAATGTGTACGTAACGTGCAGTGCATGATGTCTACTTTAAACACTACATAGAAATGTGTACGTAACGTGCAGTGCATGATGTCTACTTTAAACACTTCATAGAAATGTGTACGTAACGTGCAGTGCATGATGTCTACTATAAACACTTCATAAAAATGTGTACGTAACGTGCAGTGCATGATGTCTACTATAAACACTTCATAGAAATGTCGGAAATACGAGCAAGTGCTCGACAACGTATCACAACAAAGTATTTCCTAAATAAAAAAACCATATATTGGTAGGAAAATGGAATCAAGTGACAAATAAAAGTAGGGGGTGGAAATAGTTGTCACAGATATATATATATATAAATTAGAACAAAAATGGTTCCAGGAAAGACCCTTCTTCATAAATATTCACACACACACATGGACACATACACACACACACACACACACACACACACACACACACACACACACACACACACACACACACACACACACACACACAAAACATCGCACACCAGTCGTACAAAAACCCACGCACGCACAAAACAACACACACATTTTACATACAAAGAAATAGACACGCACAAACACATGAGCAGAAAACAGAAATAAAAATACACATAAAAGGCAAAAGCAAAAAATAAAAAAAACTAACCAAACAAAACCAACTCCATTATAATTTATAACTCCGTCAATAAATTTTATTTAAATTGTTCATCGGTAATTAAATACAATCGTTGTAATTGTTTTATTAATAAATTTTATTATTATCCTGATGACATATACTAAATGAACGTCCACATTCGATTTTGTCTAATATTGAAAGCGTATAAAGAAGTGTGAAATTTATTATTCCATTTGGTTCAAAAGGAATTTGTTTACATTTCGCTATTGATATAAAAAATATGTCGAGATATTAGGAAATATTGCAAGTTGACAAAAAATCAATTTACTAGAACGCCTTTTAATTTAACGGCAGTATCTCTTACCCCCCCCCCTCTTGCCTAAGTGGTGAGGAGGTGGAAGAAAATAAAGTGTAGTGTATTTACTTGCTGTTTGATCCTATTCGGATATCCCAGTGATGTACATCTTTTAAAGCTTAGATCTCACAGTAAATGTTTAGAGCAGAGAAACTAAATCTGTCACTTCTCTGACTTTGTTGTTAGGATCACGGTGGTAAATGACTCTATTAAGCTGACAAGGAAATTGCCACAAATCATCTAATTATGACACAACAGCATATTAGTCCTGCAAAAATTCACCACTGATGATGATTATTTTTTAAATCGTGGACTGTTAAAGACGTTACATCCCAGTTGTTGAAACATTTCACTAGATTAGCATCCCTATAGTCAAGTAATCATCTGCTATAATTATTAGCCCACCAATCACCAGGAATTTTTTTTTTTAAATAGGGATTATGACAATGTGAGAACATGCGATAAAGATTTCTTACAGTTCATAAATGCGTATTTCAAACAGACACAAGGACACCGGTCAATGAATGCCTAGGCAAGCACAAACTTTCAAAAGGAATGCACCTCGTATAGACGTACTCTTTTTATTTTTTTTTTCAACATTTAACAAAAAGGTCGTTATTGTACAATTTACGACTGTAATTTTGCCAAACTAGGGTCCATACAAGATGAGGTAGACAAGCAATTCTGTCTGTGTCTGAAATAATAAACGGATCACTGTATAATTTATTTCTTTTTTTCCTTCCCAAGTGCTGAACATAAACATTACGAGGTTGCGTGAATAAATCTAGATTCATTGGAAGGAAACAAACATATCGTCTGTATACCATTTCATTTAAATTTTTTTAAATAAAAATAGGGCGATCTTCAGGAAAGAAAAAGTTTGTGCGTGCGGGCGTGCGTGCACGAATGTGTGTGTAGTCGTTCAAGTAGTTTATATAATATACTGCATTGTTTTGTAGATGGATGGATGGATGGATAGATAGACAGACAGACAGACAAACAGACAGATAGACAGACAGACAAATAGATAGATAGATAGATAGATAGATAGATAGATAGATAGATAGATAGATAGATAGATAGATAGATAGATAGATAGATAGATAGATAGATAGATAGATAGATAGATAGATAGATAGATAGATAGATAGATAGATAGATAGATAGATAGATAGATAGATAGATAGATAGATAGATAGATAGATATTTTCCTTGCGTATATAATATTTATCTAAGATAAATATCACCTTGATAATACCAGTGGTTACTTCTCATTCCTACGAGATTGATCTCAGACAAGCTCGCTATATCACTCTTAAATAACGGTGCTACCGATCTATACCTGATTGACTGCTCTTACAAATATCATCCATCACAATCCTATACTCACATCAAAGGGAACTAAACTAAAACACACCTGGATTTAATGTAACATTTACACCTCCCCACCTTTTGATTCAACATGCTATCATTCAATGTAAAACACGAGAATGTGGGCTCGTTAAGAAAACGGTCTGTCATAATAGATAATTACGAGTCTTGCTCAAGTTTAGGTCCTCAAATTATATTAAACACTTTCAGATTAAAACGTTACTCTTATAATCACATCCCGACCTTAAAATAAATTCTAGTAAATCACATGTCAGTAAGTACAAATAATCCCATTGCACCTATAGGTTCAAATACAAAATTAGCCTAATTACAAAATTATTTTATACAAATAATTTCTTCACTTGTATTAATTAATTGCAAAATTATTTTAAATATTTCTAGTTAGAAATGTCTGGGGTAGTTAATATATCACGTTTGACGCCGACGCGACCTTAATTAACGGTTATGATAATTATTATTAATTAATCATCCATAACTAATTACAAGTGAGTAGAATCTTAATTTATGTTATCAAGAATTCTCCAGACGATACCATTGGTCTCTCTCACTACGGATGTGTGGGCGCTGTAAACATTTTCTCTCTTCCACAACATTAAACACGAACATTTATGGTCACCATATTTCCGTACATGGAAAACTTCTTACCAAAGGAGAAGATAAATCCGTCTTTTAATCTATATTTAGTGAGACCCCATCCACCCACATTCTTCTCCAACATAAGGTTATCAATATGTGTAAGAAGGTAAATAAATTTTAAAAGATTAACTCAAAAAATCAACAACCAAATATACAACATATAAATATAATCAAAAGGGCATTGACATTTACATCACAACAAAGCAATGTTAAATTAACGCTGGACAATCATTCAGTTTATCCTAGCATAGACATTAGCAGTCAACTGATATATAATCAAATTCATGGATATCATTCACAAGTATAATGTACATCATAGTCAAATTAATGATCATAGAAATAATGGTTCAATTACATAAGCATTTTCTAATTCAGATTATAGATCAATAGCAAACATGTACGAAATATTCAAAGTCCATTCTTTCTTTAACAGTCAGTTAACTTACCATAAACTAACGATCGCCTGTTATGACCAGACTAGAGTTATGTTCATATTCAAAGTGATAGAATAGAGTATTTCTTCAACAAAGAAACTTTCAGTCCATCCCCATTGGATGAGTTGGTATATGCCTCAGAACTGTGTTAGATTTTGGCGTTCAGTCCCTGACCCCTCTATTCTGAAATGGCAGCTGGTATATGCCTCAGAACTGGTGTTGACTTTGGCGCTCAGTCTCTGCTTAGCTACAATGCCTGTTTGACCTTGCTATGTTTGCTCCTGAGTGACGATTGTGCTCATCTTCTGAACTACATTTTAATTTATAGATAAAATCTATTCGAGTTCTATCAGCATGTTCTTGTTACATAAGATTCTATCATACCTTTACTAAAATGCCCTTTTGACCTTCATTGATATGTTTACTCCTGATGGGTGTGAACTCCTATATTTTGACTTAGCATACATATTTACCGACAAGTTCTTGTAACAAAGTTTTCTTTACCCAAAATAAATTACTTCCTCAGCACGAACACAAATGTATCATACAGCAAGTGCTCTTGATACACGTTCCAGCTTAATTAATGCAAATAGACGTCCCAGCTTAATTAATGCAAATAGACGTCCCAGCTTAATTAATGCAAATAGACGTCCCAGCTTAATTAATGCAAATAGACGTCCCAGCTTAATTAATGCAAATGGACGTATCGCCATTTATCGTTGACTTTATTTCAATTTTTTCTACTACATTTCAAAATCCATTTACGTGTCTGGAGATACTTTCCATTAGTGTCAACTCTGAGGCTATCTTCGTTTGTTAGTCCCTCTGTTTACTTTGTCTTGAAACGATATGTATGCTCTCCGACGTCTTCTTGTCCTTTAGTGATAGTTATGGTATTACGACATGTAACATGATACAGTTAAATAAGACATTCCATTGCCACTATGAAGACCACGACATGTGCACGGACTAATAAATCTAGAAGCGATGTTTTCTGAACCCTAGTGAACTGACAGAGGGCGTTGTCAAAATCACATCCAAACATCTTGCTTAAAATCACTTCTTATATAAAGATATGTTTGCTATTATGTTGTCACTACTAGGATGATTTATAGGCTATTTTATTTTTTATTTGTATTCTGTCCCCTTTTTAAAAAAATGCAATTTCAGATACCTACTGGCAATGCACTTATCAGTACAAAAGGTGTACGATATGATACGAGTACCTCATATTTTGTCGACTGCGAGAAAAAAAAGAAAGTTCAGGACTTTCTTTCAGCGAATTGAGAGGGGGGGGGAGTAACGGGCATGGGAAGGGAGTTTATGGTAATAGGGCATAAATGACATAGCATGTGTGTGAACTGGCATTATTACATAATTATTTTTAACTTTAAACTAACTCATACAAAACAACACTGCATTACAGTTAATTATTATTTGCTTAGTACCAGCTACTTTGTCTTGAAAAGTAGTATGCTCTTGTTAACGCGTTTTCATTTCAAAGCTTTATATTGACCCGGACGGTGGCAATTTTTTATTTGTACTCACAATGCGTATATGCAATGGAAGGGGTGGGGGGATATTTTTAGTGTACTTGATCGCCAGTGACCGTGCGCATGTAATACATTGAGTCAGACCTATAAATAGCACAGGTATTCAAAGAAGACTTCCTCCAATATAGATGCACATATTAAACAGTCAACTTTATCGCCACTCTAATTTATTCTCTAATAATCAAACCCTCATTTTGTGTTTAAAGTATTATGGATGAAACTTGTAATTGTCGCCCCGTCCGGGTAGGTCACACTCTCAGTTAATTTAGTGTTCTAATGCGTTTACAAATATTGAACACCATTTCTTAATTTGAAACATTTTTTCCTATGATTATTCAGAATAATACCTTTCGGCACTCGGAAGTCTTGGCTGCTAACAACACACTCATTGCAAGCTATGTGACTGTGTGCATTGACTGACGTCTAACCGCAGCTGTGCTGGCTTATAATGTAGGTAACTTGTTTTTACCAGAGGCTTCAGATACAGATAACACAGATACATCAGTTTCAAAAGTACTCGTAAAAGTAGATAATGGCTTTACAGTTCTCAAACCTCGAAACGAAGAGTTGCTTGGAGACTCGTTAAACAAGGGAAGATAAGGGCAATACAAATAGACTACCCTAATGTGAACACAGGTGCAAACTTCAACTCTTCTTTAGACCTCATGTCCAGTTAAATCGTTAAAAGTCGCTATCATAATTTCGATTTAATATTTGTCGTAAAAATTCATGTAATATAAAGTTTCAGAAAATTCGCTATCACAATTTCCATTTAATATTCAATATTTGTCATGAAAGTTCATGTAATATACAGTTTCAGAAAAAGAAAAATCCATTCAAATTCAATTTCAAATTCGGCCTATTATAATTTTTAGAAAGTATAAATTAACTCTGAAGATGAAAGTCAGTAGTTCAGTAGTCAAAGTAACAATATAAAATGTTAATTTATTTTGGTGTACTATCAGAATTCTTAATGACAGGTTTGTTGGATATTTAATGTTTTCCACGTCCAGATACTTCTTGATTGCTCTTTGTAAAATAAGATATTAATATTATGCGGAACACCATATTTTCTTTTGATATTTTATCTTTAGAATCTGGTGCCCACCCGTTTCTAACCTCCAGATATTGGAGGGAGGAAACAGCAACGTCACTAATGACGCTAATAACCATCCCAACTGACTGTCCAAACTCCTCCTTTGAGAGGGCAGTCGTGTAGGTGTTGTCACGTTTCGTGCTAAAGACGACTACAGAGATTAGATAACACACAGCAGCAGTTAAATTTGAACACAGTGTGTAATGCATGCATTAACTGTAAATTAGAAAATTAATGCATATATTCATTAACTCAATTACTATTGAAAGGACACTAGAGCAACAATATCACTAGGACACTATACTCCTATAGCACTAAGACACTAGAGCAACAACGTCACTAGAACCCTAGAGCAACATTGTCACTAGGGCACTATACCCCTACTATCACTAAGACACTAGAGCAACATTGTCACTAGGACCCTAGAGCAACATTGTCACTAGGGCACTATACCCCTACTATCACTAAGACACTAAAGCAACACTGTCACTAGGACACTAGAACAATAATGTAACTAGGACACTAGAGTCATACTGGAAGAAACATATATATGCTGACTTTTATTTAACTCTCCGCATTTTGTTTCTCTATAAATCCACTTCTCAAAGAGATCAAAGACAAAGGGTACAGAGTAGATTTTGCTATTACTGTGTTGTTTGTCGTCTTCATTATTGTTGAATTCTACGACACACACACACACACACACACACACACACACACACACACACACACACACGTTATAATTGAAGATGGTGTATTTCTTACGGTAGTGGCGTGGTTTGGGGGTCTTTGAAGTATGTTTAGTTTTGTTTTAATAGTTATATACTGTAGTGTAGAGTATTATGATCTGACATTCTAGCTCTGGTAAAGTCACATACAAAAAATAAATGGTTCGAGATAATGTATTTTCCAATATTTTTTTTTAAACTGTATGTAATAATTTTCATAACATTACCTAAACAAATGATTCCTCAAACTGAATGACATCTTTGAGACACAAATTAGTGACAGGAGTTAAAACATATTAATTAATTATGTATTTACCTTACAGTTACTCCAAGTTAAATTAAAGTGTGTTCTCTAATTATCATTTTGTTGTTGTTGTTGTACTCTCAAACACTTCATTTGGGCTATCCGTACTTACAATACTGACACTAACATCATGAGAATCTTTAGTTACTCATGCTTTCTTTACACTGACTAAACGGAAGCGATTACAAATAAAATGGTCACATTACGAGATATTGAAATACACTATATAAATGCATGATATTATCATGTATGTCTAACAAGCAATAAAACAGAATACGAAAGGTAATAAAATGAGTTTAACCGCAAATACAAGGGAATTCGAAATAAACTTAGGTTTGAGGTAACAAAGACTCTCTTTTGGGGGATTTTTCCTTGTTATTTTTCTTTTGTTAGAGGATTATGAAAAATTACTTTATTTCTAATAAATCTTTCGGGCTTAATTCTTCATTTCTTCTTTAACTTATGCTTTATTCGTTGAGAAAAAAGACATCGGTAATTCTCCATTTCCTCCTAATTTGATAACTAATTCTCTTGAGTTTTTATTATTAAAATATTATCAAAGAAAGTACCATAAAGGATCAGAATAAAATATGGATAGATCTCAACAAACTAATTCTACAAAGATACTGAAACATGTTCAAGACCTCTGCAACATTCAAGTCTGCTAAGATTCTTATCTTACTTCAAAATTAGTCTTACGAGTATTTGGACCAATCAAAGCACAACACCTTGTACCGACAACTGGCTCATTATATTGTAATATAATTGAGAGAAGACCCGCGAAAAGTAATTATTCATACGTTATAGTTATTGACCAATCAATCAAACTTCATATCTATGCTGTCAAACTTGTTTGTTTCCTCGTCAGAACAGACTCGATCTTGATTTTTATCTGTTATGAAGTCCTGGTCTCGTAGAAAGATCAGTGAAAATGTTTCTCTATGAATGAACCAGCAATCATTACCCGATAATTCTTTTCTCTTAGAAGGGGGACGGCGGCTGAAATTATCTCCCCTTCTTCTTTATTGATCTTTTTATGCATGTGGTGATGTCACAAGTGTTGTGTTGGTATGTAAATTGCTTACTTCGTGTATGAGTGCGAAAGACTCGAAGGTCACTAGTTGGGTCTTTTCCAGATATGCCAAAAAGTTAACCCCCGCCACCAAAAAAAGATTATAAAAAAAGAGGATATGAAACGTACTTTTACGGTTAGGGTTAGGGCGTGCGTTTAAATATTCAAATGTCTAGACATCAGAAATAGGTCAAGGTTGCATGCGTGCATTAAATTGGAGCTGGCAAAAAAGTGGCGGGGCTTAACTTTTCGCGCGTGCACTTTTTGCATTAGTGGCGGGGCTAATCTGGAAAAGATACTGAAATTTTAAGGAACACCTTTAAATTATTTTCGATCAAAATCTTCACGTTATTTTTCACTACACTATATGCACAGGTAGTATATAGTGCGTGTTTGGGGGGAGAGGGAACGCGTAAATTTTTGTTACAGTATGTCGTGATTACATGCATAGGCTATTAACTCTGTGTGTGTGTGTGTGTGTGCGCGCGCGCGCGTGAAAATAAGTACAATATACATGTATATGTTATGTTTATACCTACGGTGTGCGATTGTGTCTGTATTCACATGTGCAAGCGTATGTTTGCTCTTTACGGCCAAAAATGCTATAAATACTTGCATGCAAGTTAGAAAAGTGTACTTAAAGGAAGCCAGTACAATACACAGGTTTTGTATTCTTTTCATTTCTGTCTTCCAAACCTTCAGAAATGTTTTGTGACTAGAGCGCTTAAGACGTCAAATGACGTAGCAAATATTTACATTTAGCTAATTCTTCCAGCTGGTGCATTAATCAGCTTTAATCACTTTTTTAAAACTATTTTTATTTTATTTATTCCTGATTAATTAGTTTGTTTTCAGAAATCAGTTATCTGGTTAGCAGAAAAATATATACAGCACTTCTGTGTAAGAAACTAACTACATGTGAAAATATTTGCATTATCTACATTGTCGATAATTGGATCTGCACAATGTTTCATTATTTGTAATCAGAACGCCACACACTCTAACAAATCATTACTAAGTATATATTAATGAGTCATTTTGCTCAAATAATGCCATAACAAATCTATTTTTTCTTTCATTTTTCATTTCATATAAGTGCAAATGTCTGCATGTCTTCCCAGATACATTGCACACAAGTTAAACACTGCACATGTGGATAACAACCTATGATGTTAATGAGAGGTATCTTCAGGTCAAGGAAAACCTGAATTACTCCCTTAGTAGATCATTTATCCATTTAGATTTTATAGTAATCTATGTGCGCACTTTGAAACAGTAATTCGTGAGACATTATATCAGCAAGATATTTAAGATATGTTAATAGCAACCTTAAGACTTTGAAAGTCTGGGTTATAATAACAGAATATTGAAGATGAATGGTTTAATAAAATCTACTTTATTATTATCTAAGTTAAAATTTTTAAACTGTTAATTAGTTCAGATTTGTTTAAATGTCTACTTCTAATTATTTGAATAAAATAATGTGATCTGTTTCACCGATGCATACATTTATAGCTAGCCTACTGACGGTCAAAGCTAAAGGTATATATATAACAATAATTAAACACATAACACATGTACAGGAAAATAATTGTCAACACATTTTAATCATTACTAACTATTAATTTATTTTAAACTTAAATTACGTCATGAAATAGAATTAAAGCAAACAATAAGAATTGTAAAATCTTCTCATTAACACTTAAATTCTATACGGTGTTCATACTACATCAAAAAAATTCCAGAATTATATTGTTTTTGTTATTACGCTACACACTCAGCATATATATGTTTTATTACTACGTCAGATAATGAAAACATATATGTGTAATTTTAAACTAAATGTACAATGAGCATATCAAAAAAGCAATAACAAAAAAGTGATAGAAAAAAGCTGTCTTCAGACAATATACATATATATGCATCTCAATATATTATGTTTTAAAGAAGCAATTTTGATTTGCTCACTTGAATACACCAATAACGATAAAAATAATACATTACAATCTCTGAGACTTTTTTATATGCATTATCATACAATAGTACCACACATACACAAACACAAAATTACATAACATGAACAAGTTTACAACACAGCATAACCCTCCCTATTAAATGCACTAAAACTTATTTGAAAAATGACTATCTGGTGCAAACAGAAAGAGATAAGACCCTTCAGAAGTCATTAATGAACTCATATTACCATACTGTCTATATGAACATTTACCACTTGAATTTACTTTTAAACAGAAATATTAAATTCTTGAATCTCATCAAGAGGCTGACATCATTCTTTGTATCTATTAGTGTATAAAATAGTATGATCTGATATTAATAAAGTTAATCTACTAGTGTGTAAAATAGTATGATCCGATATTAATAAAGTTAATTTGGACTTTCGAAATCTGAATGGAAAAATGGAGGGAGGGAGCTGAGATGTGATCTGAGAGCAAACAATTAATGCTTGGAACAGAAAATAGAAAGAAACTAAATGCAGATTTAAATATTGATTCTGACAACTATCTAACCTAAAAAATTTTATTATGCATAAATGTTTTAAATTTCTAAATAAAATAATAACAATAGGAATTTCAAAAAAAAATGAAAACTTGTAATTTAAAGAAGTGTTAAATAATATTTTGTTAATAATAATTTATTTTTTATTCTTTGGCTTACACATCATATTAATATGTAAACTGTTAACACAACCAGATTTTTTTTTACACAGCACAACAGAACACAACAATCATGAGTATTTTTTGGCACTTCCCTAAGAGTAAACACTAATTGATTTTTGAAAGAATGGAACAAGCAGTAATATTCTTGTGCTCTTAAATCAAGAAAACATATAGACCTATATGTATTATAGATATTGCTTTTAGTTTATGAAGAGTATATACATACTGGAACTCGCAGTATTAACATTCATCCTTCCTAATTAATCTATTAACTGTTAAACTTTAATAAAAACTCAATTACACGCACACAATTTACTTCAGATGTTTAATAACAAAAATTTGCAAATATAAAATGAAAATTCAAACATATACTGGTATATGTTATTTAAATTAAGTACTCAGTTAATATTTTGTTCAACATCTGCACATTTTTTAAAACTGAAACAAACAGTAAGATTTGAGGGTTTAATGAGATCTACAAAACATTAAATATTACATATACTTTTAACATTATACATTTCTGATATACAAAAACTTATATTAGAGTAAACATGTATCGAAGGTAAATTGTATGCATATGATCATTGGTTTACTTTGTTCAAATAATAAATGGAATGTACAAAGCACAAGCTTGCATAACTATTAAAATAATAATTGTGTCAAAAACTGTAATTTATTAAACTATAAAAATCCAACATTATGAATGCATAATGCTAGGAAATACCAAAGTTATAACAAAAAGCAAACTACAATTACTAAAAGACTACCATAAAAAAATGTAAGTCTTAAAGCTCGTCTCTTTTTTTGTCAATCCATGTCTGTACAGATTCAATGTCTCCATCAACTTCATCCTGATTGAATGTAGGTAGTGAACTGTAAGAAAAAATATGAAAACTAAGCATATTCAACAATATTACAGCATTAATATTTTAATTTACATTTAGGGGGTGGGGTATAGCAGATTATTTTAAAATAAAATATTAATATGTTTTATTTACAGTATGTGCAATGATAAATGTCAAAAGCATCAAAATAACACTGTCATGTTAATGCATTGTAAAATTTAATATTTCAAACAAAATGCTGAAGGGTTCCTGGTCCACAATAGAGATCTAAATATTCCAAAAGATAAACCAGATTTTGTACATATAAGTTAAAAATAGGACTGAGATATCTAGAAAAACTAATGTGTAACTCCACAATTAGCAATACACACATATTTCCCACATTTCTGAAAACAAATATGATTAATTTCAATTTCTGGATTATTTCAACAGTTTCTCAAGTCCCAGTGTATTCAAATTAAGTAGTTTGATTGTACCATAAAATTATAAAGGTTCAATAAAACTTTAAAAAGAAAGAAAAACTGTGTCTTATTTTTTGTCCAAAATTTAACCAAAGAAATCATATACAAACCCATATAAATGATAATCCATATAAATCTCTCATATCTCCCTAAAATTCAAACCTAATGCAAATGATAACGCAATTTTAAAATTTTTTCTAAAAAATTATCAAAGGGAAGTAATTTGGCAAAAAACTTTGCTGTAAAAGATATTTTCTTTCAATCATTTCACATAAAATAATGATTTTTATTTTTAATGTCAAAAGGTTGTTTAATTTCTGGTAGCATAAGAAAAGTAAAAAGTTAAATATTATATTTCTTTAAAATATTATAATCCATTAGGTGATTTTAATGAATATAACAATAAAACTCACTTGATTATTGCACCAGAGACTCTGTCAAGAATACCACCTGTCAAGATAAAAAAGAAAAATAAGTAATAATAAAGATAAGATAATGAGACAGAAGGTGATCAAATGGTGTGAAAATAAAACTCTATTTGAATATATGACAAGTAGAATAATAAAAATTATAATATCTAATACCATTTTATGAAGTGTTATCATAAATTAAATAAATACAATAATGACTAGTTTGAACTTGAAGACTGAGATAAGAAAATTAAAGCGATAAAAAAAGAAAACAAAAAGAGAATTACATGGGATGTAGTGATCCTCTTTGTAAATGCTATATCACTGAGTTTTAAATGTTATGATATTTGATTCACAAAAACTGAAAATAATAAACTAAAATTTTTTTCTAAATTGCAGACCTATGTGCAATTATAAATAAAATAAGTTTTCATACAAAAAAAAAAAAAAACAACAAAATATTGCAAATTGCAGTGATATATGTTTTACCATTTTCAGAATACTGAAAACATATGTAGAAATTGTTATATAATAACAGTAAGCAAAAATTAAAATAGTAAGCATAAAATTATTATTTCAAATAGACTGTATACAAATTTCTCTTTCTTTCAATATTTGAATCATATCTGTAAGACAAATAGTTCTAGAGATATGACATTTTACAATTTGTGTCTTAACAGTTTTGTCATCTTTTGTCTGAATGTGTTAAATTTGCTTGTTTGATGATGTTTGAGGCTTAATATATCATTGGTTTTAAATCAGTGTCTCTTGGAAAAATTGGGCTAAAATACCTTGGTACTTTATTGTTTTAAATACAAAACATACATTTTAAGCCACCTCTTTGAATATTACGTCTTGAAAATGCACATTATAATATATATGAGCATGTTTGTAAATATATTCTGGTGAATACATTCTTTACTTTTATCATTCAGAATATGCTCTTATGACAATTTTTTTACATTGCCATTTCAGAACTGATGATTTTTAATATTTCCAGTATATATAAAATAAGCATTTATTCATCTTGTGATGATGACTAACTTGTAGATAAATAAATGATAATATTTCATAAGCTATTTGAGGTTTTCTCTTAGAATTTTGCATGCACATTCTAATACTAAATAGTAATACTACTATATAAACACATTTATTTTGCTCTGAATCAAATATGAAGAAATGGTTGGAACTTAAAATAAAATATAAAATATTAAAATAAAATTTACTGTAAAACAAAATCATTAAAAATATTACAAAGTATTTTCATTTGTCTTTTTACTTCTGGTTAATTATGTTCTTATTTAGTTGTAGTTTAAAAAATAATTAGATCGTTGGTTAATCAGTGCAATAACTGTAGCACATTATTTTATTAGTCAGTACTCTGCACTGTGAAGGAAAATTGACCATAAGATTTTTTTCTACTAAAAAAACAGACATATTCATTGATTAAAACTAAAAGTCTTCTCTTAGGTTGCAGACATTTTTGCTTTTGTTTTACAAAATAATTCTGAGGGACTTTCCCCTTTAAGCAAACATTATGTAAAAACTCAAGTCTTAATGAAAACAAATTTTATTAACCAACCTGGCCGACACACTGTATCACAAAAGGCTGAGCATAAGTTGCAATACTTGCAATACTGAAATGAAAAAATGTTTTAAATTACAAAAAATAAAAATGCAAGTGTTATCTCAAGAAAGTGTTATCTCAAGAAAAAGTATTATGATCTAAAGATTAAAAAGCAGGTAGAAATATCAACAATTTTTTATCATTTAACTATAAATCTGCAAAAAACTATTATTATATATTCGATGTAAGCAGTTGTTATTGTCTTCCCCATCTCTCTCCCCACTCCTCCCCCATTATTGGTATTCTTTTGCTAGTGAGTTACCATAATAAATTGCAAGTTACTCATGGCTACCATTTGCAAGGGTTGGATACATAATCTTTAAATCTTATGAGAATTTTTCATTAAAATAAATTAAAAGTATTTACTTGTACTACTATGTGATTTTTGTCTTAAATGACATGCAATAAATATCAAAAAATTATTCTTCATTTTAGGAGGTAGTTTATAAATGATTTTGCATAACTGCTTAAAAATTTGAAAAACATCTGTTTGTTGTTTTAAAGATATATGCTAATGAAAACTAAGTTCTTAAGTATGTAGACAAAATATAAAATAATACTAGTTAATTTACAATAATTTTAAACTGATTTGTATTTATAATGATATATACCAGTTCTCTGTCTAGAATGTAATGAACTGCAATCAAAAGTATTATTATATAATAATATTAATATCAGCAATATTTATTACTATACTAATAATAAATCACCTTGCACATTTTGCAGTTAGGTTTGCTAGGACTTGTCTCACAAGGGCAATCTTGATCACATAGTTTACAAAACTGAAATTAAATGCAAAATTAAATAAAATCAAAAATATATTTTAAAATGTAAATCATACTGAAAGTAAAAATTATTCAAAGTGAGATATAATTACATAGTTTACAAAACTGAAATTTAAATTATTCAAAGTTAGATATAATTATGCTATTAAGAAAATATTCATTGTATGACACTTGTGTAAGACTTTTATGAATATAGGCAGAAATTTCTTAAATTACATTTTTCAACAAAATGTCAGAAAATAATATACTTTTACAATTTTTTGTTTAGTTACAACTTACACACACCACACACACGCACACACACAGCCATATGTATGGAATGTATGGAGAATGAGGAAAAGATATGTATTTCACTTTTTTCAGGAAAGTATATTAAAATCATTTCGTCTCAAGGCAGATGCTATAAATTATTAAATATGCTGCAGAAAAATGTACCTATTATCTGATTATTATTTTTTTAGTGCACAGATAATGAGGAAATATTTTTAAATAGATATTCTATTAAAATGTCAGAGAGGTTAGTTGTAGTTAGTTCTGTTTTGCTGGCACTAGCTGAGGAACCTACCATTTGCTAAAAGAAAACTATCATGAATTCAAAGCCCTACTCTCCAAGAAATAATAATAATAAACAGCTGCATAAGCTCTGAAGTGACAATAAGACAAAATTATGATCTCATTCAAAAGTACTATAAAAACCAGAAAAATATTACTGATCCAAAACCAAGTAAATAGTATATAAAAATTATAAAGCACCAAATTAAATGGGATACCAGATACAAAGAAGCAAATAAACAATACATTACATATATATTGTACCATGGGTATCCTGTACATATATTATAAATCCTATTTAAATATAATTAAAAGTATAATTTACAAAATAAAACTACAAAGTACAAGAAAGTTCTGACTCAGAAAGCCATAAGTGGCAACTTTGATCCAATGATGCTTAATTTTTTTTTTTTAATTATCATGCACTTAACTAGAACTTGCTTTTATATGTATGCAGTAATGCAGCCTGAATACTGATTAGGAGTCTCAATCTTGTAAACATGTTTTAGTATGTGATAATAAGTCTATAGATAGCTAAACAAGTAGTAAAGTAACTCTATCTAGCTTTTGTGATATAGTAATTAGTATTATACACTGATAAATATAATACCACTAATGCCAGTTATACTGATTAAATTGAACTAAAAACTAGTTTAATAGTAAATTGGACTCGGGTTATATAAATACTTTTTGTACAGTTAAATTTTTTTAATAATTTTTTAACTTTTGCAAAGCTGTAAACACAACTTGATAAATAACTATGCGTTCTGTTCAAGCAGCCTCTATACGCTACACTACAGTACCCCATGTGGTCAGACCATTCACTGAATCAATGAGTATAGGGAGAAGTCATTAAGCAGAACTAAATCAATGTTGATTAAACAATGTGTTACTGATATCAATAATTTGTATTATAAAAGCTCTAACTAGTCTAACAGTAACACGTTCACTAATGCAAATCCTGTACACATACCTTACAATTATCACAATAAGTTCATAGGTGTATGCAAAATAAAAGTGCACAATTAAGCCTACAATTACAAAAAAGTACAACAGTACAAGTTACAACTAATGAACTATAGTAACTAATAATAATTAATATTAAAATTAGTACATGTATTATTACTACAATACAGGAAGCAGCAACCCCCAAACACACACACACACACACACACACACACACACATAGTAGAAATATATATACACATAAAAATATTAACAAAATATTTTACCTTGCAGTAGTCACAATAACCACAAAAAGAACCCTTAGTGTATTCAAGTTGTTCGTTGGTGATGGTCGATTCCTGATTCTCTTCGGCAGCGTCCTCGGGGTCAAGTTCCTCCAACGGATCTATATCTTCTTCAGTCCGACAGACTGAAGCTGCCAGCAATACAAGCGAAATACATACTATACTTTGAAAAAGATTCATTTTTCTTATTATTATTTGTGCGGGGTAATGCAATATATAGATCTCGGAGACAATGACGCTTAAACTATTGGCATTAAAGATCACAAGACCCTGAAAAACGAATCACCTTCTGACACGAAGCAGACGCATAGAAACATTAATTACAAGTTAGTTTCTTCGCATACAAAACTTTGTAATGGGAGGTAACTCTAATTAAAATAAGTTTGTCATACCAGTACAAAGGTACGTGTGTGTGGATTGACAATATATCATTTATCCAAAGCATGCATATGTGTATATGCGTACGCATGTTTTAAATAATGCATGTGGCAAACTTTAAAAATATTTATAATGTATTGTACATAGATTTTCAACGAACTTTTCACTTCCAAATAATCTCGCAATCTAATGCCCTTAATCTGTCAAAACAAAACGGGATCTGGCACACACCAAGCATATTCACCTACAAACTGCGCTCATTCTTGCCGGATTGATGGCTATTCAAATGACCCTGAAAAACAAATCAACACAATACCACAAAACATTCTAATTTTTACAAATTCCTCATCGGTCCTTTTCAAGTATCCCTCCCGCTCTTCAGCATTAATAACCAGTTAGAAAAACTCAAACCTCCCACACAAACCAGACAAAAATAAAAGCAATACTTCTGCAGAGGACAGAATATTTCTTAATACAATTAACAGGGGGAAAAAAGTACTGAACAAAACTTTATTCAGAACACAGCACCCATTCAAAAAACTACTTTTCCTACACATAAACACAAACAAATGAATGCAACATTCACCATATGAGAACTGGTTACCTACCTCAGATATTCCACACACTTTAAGAGGCAGTAGCATAGTAATAATTTGTTTTTAAACTTACACAAAGAGGACTGGATTTGATGAGGGAGGCAAAATCTTTCAAGTTCCTTATTAATTGATAATGTCATTGATAAAAGTAGGGCTCAACATGAAAGTGATAAAGTAAGCATAACCATCACCATGAATGATTTATTTGATTCAGTCTTCTTATCTTCAGCCATGGCTGTGTTTCATCAGCAATGTAGGACATGAGGAGTATGCTTGCTGGATATATAAATTGGAAATGAAAGAACACATTTTGGATATTCTTTACAATTTATATCTTGAAAATAACATCTGTTTATCAGTAACTGTTATCTTTTCAGATAGCACCAGAGAAAAAAAATCTGAAGTTGTTAAATCTGAAGATATTAGAGAAAGAAGACCTTCAGTCATCTGGCCATGAATCATTTGTCTGACTCTGAGGCAGGCCATTGATTTCCTTGCAGTGCAAGAGGTTTCACTAGCTTGTTAGAACAAATCAGCTTCTGTACAATTTACATATTGTATATCAGTGCTTACTTAGTTACTAAGTTAGTGCCTTATGTCATAGATTCACTACACATTGTTTTATGAATCTCTCAACTCAGAAGTGGGCACTTTCCCGTCTAAAAAAAAAGAGTAAAAAAAAAAATTCTTTCTAAAGGTTTTTTTCTATTTTGCTGTATTGATCTTAACTTTTAATAATGTGTAGTTCTTGTATATTGTATTGTTAAATAAAATATAGAAAATTGTGCTGTCTAAAGTGTGAGTAATAAAATTACCTATCTGGAAAATGGCAATGACCTAAATCAACTTTGAATCTGCCAGCTGTGAAGATTTGGATTTCCATATCTGACCATCTTTGTCAGAAGCAATTGACTCCTGCTTTTTAGTTACAGCCATGCAGGTCATATTTATTATTATGTTGTATCTTTGTTTTATATAAGTATCTACTTTTGCATGTTTAACCTTCATCATTATGTTTGGCTCATGGAATAAATAGTTATCTAGGGTAGATAAGCATATATTAAAATGAATTAGAATTTTTAGACTCATATTTCTGTGTATCTGTTCCATCAGAGCTATGCATTGTTGTCTAATGATTTACTATTCTTTGAAAGCAACACTTGCAAATCCAGAAAAAAGTCATAGAATATGCTACCGATCTTAACAACAGAAGTGCATATGTGTGTTGATTTTTCACAAACAATTAAATATCAAAACTTTCATAGAGGTTCAATGTATTCTCTACTTTCATCAGCCATTGTTTATTTATACTAGAGTAGAAAATACTATAATAGTCATATTCAAATTTGTGTCTGATCTCATGCTTCCAGAATTTTGCTGATTCTTAATACTAAAATAGTTAGAGTAAAATTTTACAATTACAGATACAGTGTATCACCATACTCCTGAGATCTGATCTGTGTCCTGACTTAGATTAAAAATTTTAAATAGGCTGTCAAATTCTTGTTTTGTGGATACAACAGCACACCATACTTATACAAGTGTACTGCCCATGACTGCTCTAAATACTGAAACAGTCAAAGTGGACACAGCAGTTCATCATACTTGTGGTTGAGTGTACTTTTATGACTGACACTAAATATTGAAACAGTCAAAAGTGGACACAGCAGTTCACCATACTTCTACAGTTCTAGAGTCTTATCTCAAGTGTACTAATTATGACAGATTCTAAATACTGAAATAGTCAAAAGTGGACACTGCAGTTCACCATACATCTAGGGTCTTATCTCAAGTGTACTGACTATGACTGATTCTAAATACTGAAACAGTCATAAATGGACACAGCAGTTTCACCTGAGATCTAAGAATCAAATTCAAGTCTTTGGGACCCAGCAGTTTACCTGAGATCTTAGTAAAATCAAATTATCCAGGCACAGCAGTTTTCCTGAAATCTAATAGTCAAATTCAAGTTTTGGGTGCTCAGTAGTTCACCTGAGATCTAACAGCTAAATTCAAGTACTCGAGGCATAGCACTTCACCTGAGACCTACGTCAAATTCATGTCAATCGGTTGCTAGAGTTCACCACACTCCTGTCAAGTATTCTGAATCTAACTATTAATATAGTCAGTCAAAACATAAGACATAGCCATTCTTATCACTGAAATCTAATATCCTGCAAATTTGTGTGCACTTCTTAATCTTGCGGAGGGATGTTACATTTTTTCCAAAAGTAAACATTTATTTAAAACCAAATTCTGTGTCTAACATTAGTAAATGGTAACCGGCCTAGGCATTCTCCTAAAACTGACAATTTCTGATTTTGACAAATACTATACCACTAATGGGACATCATGTTACACACTATGAAAAAGACTATAACAGAATTCAACAGACATTCAGCTAAATATTATATAAAAAGGGTCTGAGATGAGGATTCCATTATTTCAGGATGTAAATTTAATGTATGTTTATTGTATAAGTAGTAATAACAAAGTGTCCTTGTCTACAGAATGACTATCCTAAGCTTGTCTAAATTGAAAGAGTTGATGACAGACAATGCCACTTTACTATCTTCTCTTGTGTCACTTGGTGAGTCATATCATTTGATAACAGTATTAATTATTATAAAATTATAATACTTAATGTGCAAAAATAACATAAGGTAAAATCTATTACTGCTGTTAATTTCAGATTTAGTCTTTCTAGAAAAGAAAAAAAAAGGTGGGGGGGGCGATGGGTACTGGCATTTCACGCCACTAAACACATTTTTCTTTTATGTCTCTTGGCTTTTTATGTTTGTGGTTACATTGAAATATCTTTCAGCACTGAGGATTTAAACTTGTTACATAATGTTACTGTTACAGATTATCCACTTAGTCCTCACTTCATAGTATTTTGTCAAAGCAACAGTTTATATCCATATGAACTGTTATACATCACCACTCATTTCATTCTACATATGGGGGTTAATAGTATTGCACTATGCTTTTCAAAACAATAGCATACACGTATTGCAGGTGTTCATAATGGGGTCATACATCTTGGAATCTATTGTAATGTTCTGTTTGACACTTAAAATCTCACATATGACTAAAGTATATAATATAAAAAGAATATAGAAAGAGTGAAATGTGTTATAAACTAGTATGCATATATAAATATGTTTCCATGGGAAAAATCTGTTATATTTTCTGTTTACATGAGGGACCTGAGAATGCATATATCGCATTAACAGAGAACTTGCTGTAGTTCTTTGGTGCTGAATCCTTATGGAGATGGGGTGGGGGTATGTCTTTCATAATCAAATTTGTTTTCTTTTCTACCAATTAGTCTAGTAAATTCTGTTTAGTAAGTTGTCCATGACGGAATACAATATGTTTCTACGGGAATGTTTGCACTTAACTCCTGAGGTTTTTCACCATCTTACTTTTTCTTGATATCAGTCTGTAATTTTGATGTTGCTCTTGGCCACTTATGTTCTTTTGTTTTTCTTGTAGGTCTTTAGCCAGTTGACTGAGCTGTTCGTAATGTTTGATATCTGCTGTTCTGTTTTAATATTCCCTTTGAGTTCTTTGTAAAGTTTCACAGGGTAACTTTTAAATTGTCCATTCTGCTGTTATTGTTGACATCTTGCATTAATCTCTTTTCTTGATGACTTTGTTTTGCATCCACTATTGCAGTTTTTATGTTCCTTTGATGGAGATATTTATTAACTTGTGCTTGCATTCATTTTCCATTAGTCAGTAATGCTGCTGTAATTCGGCTGATTTCTCTTCTAGTGCAGTCTATTTTTCACTCCCTAGTAGTTGCAGTGTTCCATTCAGTAGAGAATCACTTGTAGTTTTTATCACCATGAATGGGATGGGTGGTAATGTATGTTGGAAGGAGCTTCTTTTCCACTTTTCTTTCTTTCAAAGTCACAGGGCAGACAGAGATGGCACCAGACTTTAGGATCTTTAGTTCTCCAGGGTCTTTTGTCCTTGATCATACCCTTAGACCAGAGATGTTAGACTCTAGTCATACTGCAATCTATTTAAAATTCAAATGCCCTTCTCATGGGATTCACAGATTAGCTAGTAAAAGCCCTGCTAATAAGACAGAATATTAGTTGATCAAGCATCACCTGAGTAAAAATGGTAAATAAATTCAAATCAGCATTCTACAATAGTGGTATCAAAACTTTAATTAATAATGTTGGGATGTCTGCTTCTTGATGCTGAAAATCTCTTGGACTGTTGTATTGAAGTGGAAAAAGTGCGCTGCTGCTGCCTTGAAAAGTCTGGCACAAGTGACTGTTTTGTTGCTACCTTGAGAAGTCTGGAACAATTGACTGTATTGTTTTGGATTGCTGTATATTATAATTGCATTGGCACTTTGCCACTTAATGTTGGAAGTTGCGCTATATTCTCTGAAAGTTACAATTTCCCACAGCTGAAGCTTAAGTTTGAAAGTATGAATGCTGTAATGAATATCTTAAACTGGTTTCTTGTGCCTCTGCATTTTTAATGTTAAGAGTTCAATTTGAGTATATATTTAGGCCATATTTAACAAATTTTGGAATGATATTAAGACAGTTCAAATTTAAATACATATTTAGGTCCTATTTAACAAATTTTGAAATGGTTTTAAGACAGTTCAGATTTTATAAAATGTTTAGGCCATATTTAACAAATTTTGGAATGATGTATGTTGTACTTCTGTTAGAAGCAATGTTTTTTGTTCTGGTACATAAATTATATTTACGTTATCATTTATATTACTGCAGGTTTTTGTTGCTTTATAGAATCCAGATGGGCACATTTGCTTGTATATCAACCTAAGAAAAACAGATATTAGTCTGTGATGCTATGCCACCCTAGTTACTGGTTATGATTATTATTATTTAATCATCCATAACTAATTACAAGTGATGAGAATCTTAATTTATGTTATTAATAATTCTCCAGAAGACACCACTCGTCTCTCTCACTTGGCAGATGTAAACTTTTTTTTTCTTCCACAATATTAAAAACAAACATTCACTGTCACACAATATTTCTGTCAGAAAATTTCTTACCAAAGGAGAAAATAAATCTGTCTCTTAATCTATAGTTAGCGAGCCCCCCTCCACCCACCACTATATTTGGTATCAATATGTGGAAGAAGGTCAGTAAATTTATTAAATCAACAATCAGATATACATAAAGCAAATACAATGAAAACATTACTTAACATCATTATTTCCATGAACCATATTCAAATAGTTTCAATGTGTATACAGTCATATATCCTGACAGTAACACATAATTCAACAGTTTAATGTCAATATAAATCACAGGATAGTTCTTATCAGAGAACATAAATGGAGTTATAGAGATTATGGCAATAATAGTTTGTACATAACCTTTTCTAGACAATTGCCACAATAGTCTTTCATGCACTTTCATAACAAAGTCACAAGTTCATTGTCACAATACAGTTGTCATTTCTTCATGTGTTTCTCTTGCACATTGTAAAACACTGATGAGCTGCTATTATCTCTATTATCTGCTAATCAGGTGCTCCTTTGCCATATTAGTTCCCTCAAGCAGAACAATGTAGCAATTTTCAGTCTTTCTTGTACCAGAAATTCTACAATGTAGTTGAGCATACTTTGCCTCAATACAACAAAAAAGTGCAGTGTATATTTACACTTACACACTGTGGGTAGAAACTTCTCGAGTCTACTCTGGTCATAGTGGTTTATAAATCAGTAAACCGGGAGATTCAGGTAAGACAAAAATGAATGCTTCTTTGTAAAATATAATCAGGGAACAATGCTAAGGTTCCAGTTTATTTATCTCTAACTCCATTCTTTCTTACATTCAAGTCTCAACTTACAGCTTCCTGCAACAGTATTTATTAGCCTGATGCACTTGTACAGCATAATAAATACAACATATCAATTTTTTGAACATATTCACTAGAAACAATGTCAAGTGTGTAGTATATTACATATGAGCATCTTAGTTCACAATTTGTAGAAATAGTAGTGTACTCAATAATACATATCTGTGTAAAACACAAGTGTAACATATCAATAGCATAATGCATAAAATATTTTAAAGTCCATTCTCTCTCAATCAGTCAGTTCTCAGCATTAAGCTAACATCCCCTTTTCATGACAGACTTCTTGCTATACCTCCTTCAAAGTGATTAGAAAATAGAATTCTTTACAGCAGGTAAACCGTTGATCTCAGCCCATTGGCTGGTCTTTTGCTTGTAAATCTAAACTATTGGATAATAAAAACTACTCATCCACCTAAAACCGGTTTAGATTACATCAGCAAATTTCTAGCACATTTCTCCACCTGAGTTGTTTCCTCCAAAAGCATGATCATAAGCAGTGCCAAGGTGGGTGATGTTAACATTTAGGAATTACATAACAATTGATTTTAGAAATAAGGATAGGTAAATTTACTCCACTGCATAATCAAACAATTAAGTGACTTTTAAGAACACTATCTTTAAATTTTAACAAACAGTAATTAATAAGAACTAAAACAAATGTTGAATTTTCTAGTAATTATAATTATCTTTTATTTGAGTATTATTGAAATAAACATTGAATATTTTTTTAATTAGAAATGAGGAAACTGTATGCCATTTACTCGATCACTGATATGAATTTGACCCTCTCCTCCCACACCTATGAACTCAAATGAATGGTTAGTGGCAGGCCTCTTAAGGCAGCTAGGTGAAGTGGCAGGGACTTGCTCTGCTTTGCTTTGTCAATAATATGAACAGTATGTGATTGGTTTAATAATTTGGACGATATATGATTGCTTTGTTACAGTAATAATATGGATGATAATGTGATTGCTTTGTTAATAATATGAACGATATGTGATTGCTTTGTTAATAATATGGACAATATATGATTGGTTTGTTAATAATATGGGCAATATTTAATTGGTTTGTTAATAAATCGGACAATATGTGATTGCTTTGTTAATAATATGGACAATATGTGGTTGGTTCATTACTAATATGTTCAATAGGTGATTGGTTCATTAATAATAATATGGATGGTACGTGATTGGTTTATTAATAATATGGGTGATACTTGATTGGTTCATTAATAATATGGACAATAAGTGATTGATTCATTAATAATATGGACAACGTATGATTGGTTTGTTAATAATACAGAAGATATGTGATTGGTTCATAAATAATTGGATGATATGTGATTGGTTCAATAATAATACAAACAGTCTGTGATTGGTCATTACTAATATAAACAATATATAATAGGTTTGTTAATAATATGAACAATGCTTTTAATTTTGCTCATTGCAGTACATCATCTATCATATAATCTTTCGCACATTGTAGTATATCATCTGTCATATGACCTTTGCATATTTTTCAGGGTTAGGTTATTTTCTACTACGAAGATACCTAGCAGGTGGGCAGTTTAAGAGCCAAACTAGATTAGATGGCAAAACAGTCATCATTACTGGAGCCAACACTGGCATTGGCAAAGAGACAGCAAGAGATCTAGCATCGAGAGGTATCAATTCTTCTTGTCTATAAGACAGAAGTTTTATTGATAGTGTGAATGATAATTTAGGTCTATCCTTTCTCAATCATTTTTCACTGGAAGAACCCTTGAAATAATTTTCTGGTCTCAGGGAATCCTTGCCAAAAAATGATATATCTTCACTGTTTTTTTTTCAATCACAATCTCTTGGGGAACCCCTAGCAACTTCGCTTGAGAAACCCTGATCTAGAGGGATTATGTGGATGTTAGCAGTATATTTGATACAGTGTAGAAATGATAACAGCACTTAATAGGCTGAAGGGGGAATAACAATGCTTAAAAGACTGTGGATGATAACTACTTTATAGATTGCTTTCTATGTTTGATATATTGTATAATATAGTGTTTGATAACAAAACTACATAAACTGAGTAGATTTTAATAATACTAGATAGATTTATGGATGATAACAGTGCTTGATAGATTGTGTGAATATTAACAGCACTTGACATACTGTGTGGATGATAACAGTACTGGATAGATTGTGTAAATGTTAACAGAACTTGACATACTGTGTCGATGATAACAGCACTTGATAGATTGTGTGAATATTAACAGAACTTGACAAACTGTGTGGATGATAACAGTACTGGATAGATTGTGTAAATGTTAACAAAACTTGATATATTCTATGGATGATAGCAGTACTTAAAATTTTAAATGCCTGAGATCAAATTTGAACTACAATTCAGACTATTTTTTCATGAACCTTCATGAAGTTTTCTTTTTTAGCTAATTCTCAGTTTTAAGCTGGGTGGTAACATTTTTAAGTAACATTTTATAAACATTTATTGACTTAATGAAATTTACCTAGATTTTAAAACTTTTAAAAGCTTTTGATAATTTACATTCTTTGTCAATCCTTAAGGAAACTATCACATCATTTATTCACTTCCTGTTTACATAGACTTTCACACAAAAACTCAGACACTCTCGTAATATATTATAGCTGATCACTTGTATTCTAAATAGATTTAGTAGATACTCTTTGTATATGACAAATTATTTCAAATGGACTTTGTATTCAAAATTAAGTCTGTTTGAAATATCTGAATTAATAAGCCTATATATCACTAATTGTACTAATTCACCTAAGCACTTAGAGAGAAGAATTAATGTGCACTATTTACAAATTTAATGTAAAGAATTAATAATTCTAGTATTCATTTACTGATGATTTAGTGATTCTTTCAATAATAAAAGTGATGATTACAGATGTATTTGCACAGTAAGTGATATTAAATATAATAAGTACATGTCTTTTTAAGCAGTATAGAAGGTAGTCCCAACATCACTATTTTGCAGGAATAAGTAGCATTTACTGCACAAATTTTGTCTTTTTTTTTTTTTTGTAGCAATGTTAGAGACTTAGTACAATTATTTCTATGTAATTTGGATAAAATTAAAAAGCATTTCTTTATCTAACATAAGATTGTATTATATATTTAATGTGACTTAAACCATGATTGAGAGAAAAATAATTGCATTTACTAAGTTTCATTCGTGTTTATGCTCAGCCGTATGACATCATGATTAAAAATTTGCTTTAGTCCAGATTTCTCTTGGCACATGACTTCACATGACTTTTTCTTATATAAGAAATAATAAAAAGGAAATGCATAACCATTAACTTTCCCCCCATCCACTTTTATTACTAGAATGTTAAAATGCAATCTTCTAGGAAGCTTTGTCATAACCACATTTGAATGAATATTTTCTCACTGAAAGCTGCAAAGAGCATTACGCTCTCTAGGAATGTGTTATTTAAAATTGCATATAGTTTTTTCACTGTGTTTTTGTGCCAAGCATTCCCATTGGTTAACCGAAAAGTCTCTATTTCAAATCTTGCAATGGTCATGTCGCATATTTTAGAAAATTTAGAACTGTAGATAAGTGCAAAACCAATGAATTTTTTTGTTTATTATGCTTGTATCACTTAGTATTGTTTTAAGTAAATATAGATCTTTATTTGTTTTTCAATTTATTTAGTAATTGCAATTTAATTTTTAGCAACTACATAATTGCAAGATTGTTTGTCTGATCCTCAGTTCTGTAGTTACATTTTATTAATTTACTTCTATAGTGTTTTAATTTTATTAAAATAAAATTATTATTTTCTCTAAGAACTAAAAGTTGCATATAAACTTTAAACTAAAAGTGTTCTTACAAAATTATATTTTGCAATGATTCAATAAAGTGAATGAGACTACCCTCTCTTTTGTTTGTTCTTAGTAATTAGCATTTCTTTTTTGAATATCTGCCACATTTATATTATTTAAAGTTGTACATGGAGGATTTACCAGGCACAGAAAATGTGTTGCAGTGTACTACATATATTTTTTTTTTATAATTTTTTGGAGGGGAAGGTATTCAAGGTTTGCTGTTCTAACATGGCAAATATAATCTTCAATAAATAATTTGGTCACTAAAACGTTTAAATGGGGAAAGAGTATTGATGATGATACTGACTCCTTAAGTTTATTTTTGCATGGAATATAGAGTTGCTTATGTCAATTGGAGAATGTGGACTAAATCAGGATTTGGTAAACAATAGCAATCATATATAGAGTAAAAATCTTTGTATTGTTAATGGAAGTACAGTTCTGAATACTGATGTAATTAGTTGTACAAACTTTCATAGCTTTCTGTGCATGCACAGTTTCATTTTTTTTTTTTTTAATATATCACCTTAATTATAATAATATATGTATATTTATAAACACACAATACAGTTACATGTGTAAATGCTATGTGCATTGAGTTATAAATTTTATGATTTATTATTCACAGCAAACTAAAAAAATAATCTTAAACTTTTTTCTAAATTGTAGACATCTTTATAATTGTATATATTATGTATATGTATATAATATATGATATAATTTATCAAACAAAGGAAGAAGCAAATTGCAGTAATACAAGTTTTACCTCTTTCAAAATATACTTTTGTAAAAATTGTTGTATCATAACAATATGCAAAATTTGAAATAGTAAGTATACAATGATTGCTTCAGAAAGGTTGTATATAAATTCCTCCTTCTTGTAATATTTGAACCATATCTGTAAGATATATAGTTTCAAAGATATGACATTTTATAATTTATATCTTAACATTTTTTCATCTTTAGTCCAAATGTTTTAAATTTATGTGATGATGTTTGAAACCTAATATATGACTTTTAAATGAGTGTCTCTGGAATAAAACTTATGGTACTTTGTTGTTTTAAATACAGAAAGGATAAATGTTAAGCCATTTCTTTGAATATTATGATTTCAAAGTGCACTTTATAATATATTTTGAGCACATTTAAGTAATGAAGAACTATGCTTGCACACACTTTGTAAAATATAATACATTTTCTGCAAAGAATTATACATTGTTATCGTTAAAATATAATCTTATTCTATAATTTTAACATTGCCATTTTATAACCAAAGATTTTTTATTTTTACAGTGTATCAATAAAATGAATATTTATTCATCTCATAAATTGATGATGGCTTTATTCAGATGACAATATTTCATAAACTATTTGAGGTTTTCTCTTAGAATTTTACATGCAACCATCTATAACACTATTATGTAAATATATTTGTTTTACTCTGTTTCAGATTTGTAAAACTGGTTAGAACTACCTACTTCTAGGTGCTGATTTTAAAGATTTAGCTTAGTGTAATCTGAAAATGAACACAGATAATGATGCATATTGTATAAAATAGGATGTAACAAAACATTTACTGGATGTAAATTATCCAGGAGAGTTTTTGAAGTTCATTCACATAATACAGATTTAACAAAAATGGTGATGAAACCAACTAAATAAAATCACTAAAATGCATTTGTAAACAAGATAAACACTAAGATCACCATTTCAACTCCAGTAAAAATATTTTGGACATCAGCAATACAAATACACAGATGTCAACTAATGGCTTTTAACCAAATTATAATCATTAATTATTTTGTATAGGCTAATGTCAATTAAAATGCAGTTGCTGCTTTTATTGTGAAAGTGTTATTATAATTTATTTTCTCTGTAAGTTTAGCTATATAAGTATTTACTGCAGAAAATACATATTGCTTTAACCAAACAGTCCTTAAAATATTTTTTTAAAATTTAAACTCAATTATTAAGTAGTGTATAGTTTAGTGAAGTGAAAGGGTATTATGCATGCTCATATTGAGATTGTTACCTCTCCTAATTTAGCCTCATTTATACTTGGCTTTGTTTTCAAAATGGGGAAAATATTGTCATGTTGTACACCTATTAATAATAATAAATCCTCCATTACAGATCTGGTGACTGGAAATGCAGAATATATATGCAGAAGATCAGTTTTTGTTCATCCTTCGTTTCAGGAGCCAATGTTATTCTTGCATGTCGTGATGAATCTAAAGGAAATCAAGCAGCTACTGACATCAAGAAAACAACAGGTCAGACAGTCACAGTGCGACATCTTGATTTGTCATCTCTGACATCAGTGCGTAAATTTGCTTCTGACATAAATAAAGATCTGCAATGACTGGACATTCTTATCAACAATGCTGGTATGATATATATTTGTTTGTTAACTTTGCCTTTTTTCTTTTTAAACTTGTGTACACTCTTTTTCTATGGCAGGAATCTAGTTTGATATGATAATTTAAAGTTTACTTGTTTTTGAGAATTATTACATTTAGTAATATATTTCTGCTATATTTAAAGACATGGCTGCCTTAGGACAAACGTTTGAATACAACATCTGTTTTGAAGAAAGTATACATTTATGGTAATTATTACTTATTTTATTTAGTCTTTTCTTTTATTCCTGTGCCAAACTGTCTGTTTCACAAGTTTTAAAATTGTTTGTCCTCCATGCTGATACACATATTCAAAGACAAGTAACATCTGTTTCCATCTTGAACAGTAATGTTACTGTTGTGATTGGTGTGGATTTGGGTATTGAATGTTAATGTTAATGTACAAGTTAATAATGCAAGATTTAATATTTGCGTTTTAATATTCAGTCTGTTGAAAAGATTATTTTTGCTTGAGTTTGGATTATTTAGTAAGTATTTATAAATGTATAAATATAATCAAATGAATGATCTGAACTAAGGTGTGCTGTGCTCTCTGTGTTGTAAACTTATTAAATTTAAATGTAAAATAAAACATCTCGTCTTCACCTTCAGTAAAAAAACAAACTCCCAAAATGTAATAAATTTACAATAAATGTTTAATTGCAACTTACTTCAAATGTAAAATTATTTTAAATATAAATATTGAATACATTTTAACATTTAAATGCACTCTCACACACATAAACAAATATACAGAGTGTAAAATTTCTCCTTACCCTACCTTTCAGTCCCCTGTCTTTCAACAAACTTATCAAATTAGACTTCTAACATTCAGAAAGGTAAGGGATGCTTATGAGATCAAGTAAGCACTAAGTGGTTTGAAGTTGGATTCATTTTTCATTTTTACTCTGGACAGACACCCCTTCCCAGCTAGATGTTCATTGAAACTTTCAAAACAAGTGTCCACAAAGGATTAACCCCTTCACTGCCCAGAGTGAACAATGAACAGCCTTCAAATGTATGGGTTGGGTTAATAGATATAGTTCACATTCATGAAAAGTCAATTTTGCCAAGTTTGTTAAATATTTTATTTTTCAGTTACTTCCCTTATTCCATTCTAGTTTTATCCTTTTTCAACTGAAGATATACAACACTAATTTTGGGGGAGTGGAAATGAAAATGTAAAAAAAAAAAAATCCTGATAAGGTAAAAGACTAAACAAAACTATTATTTACTTAATCTAAACTTATACTTGGCACGTACACTTGTGGTTTAATCACCATACAAATATATTAGTGACTCCAGCTCCATTAGGTTCAAATTTACATATAAGTAATAAATTGAAAATATGGAATGTTTTAATTTTGTTTTATTTATCATTAAGCCTCTTTTCCTAAGTAATATTCTGCTATCCATCTAAGCTTTTTGTTTTTAAATATGCATTTTTAGTTAGCTTAGTATCTTAGGATTTCATTTTTGTTGTGGGGGAGATAAATTGAGAGTAGATATGTGAACATTTTCTATATAGCGGCACCCACACATCTGGTTTAAGAAGCAAAATTTTGCATGATTGACAGTCACTTTTAGAACCTATGTATATGCTTAGGTACAACAGGCTTGCTTAACAGCAACTTATGATGGTCACAGATTAACATGCACTCACATAATTATCAAATTCATATAATGACTATCACTTTACAGAACAGATAACACTTGTTATGCAGAGATAATGACCAGTAATAAACAAATCACAGTTTTTATGCATAGATGCACTATCACCTTATTGACTGATGTACACAGAATTTTCTGTTTAAAATGAGCTGATTTGCCTTTTTATTTTTTCTTGTGTAGCTGTTGCTGTCTGCCCTTTCTCTAAATCAGCTGATGGTTTTGAGCTGCAGTTTGCAACAAATCAACTGGGTCACTTCCTGTTGACCTTACTTCTCCTTGACCTTCTAGAGCATTCAGCCCCTAGTCGCATTGTGGTGGTATCTGGGTTGGCTTATGAATGTATGATCAGAATTGAACAGTTCATTATACAATATTATGCCTCTCAAATGAATACTACTTTATTGATAAATAAAATGATATTTAGTGCAATTACCCATATTTTTTAAGAAAATCATTGGCTGTATTCTAGAATAAATTTAAACTGTAAAAACAGTTAGCCAGTACATGAATTTCCTACAAGTAGTAACATACATAGTTAAGTTGTGTTCCATATCCAAACTCATATAAATATATTTATAAATTGTTCACCTTTATTGTATAATAGTTATATTTAATGATTTTTAACTTTAGCTTTTATATGAATATTCAGTGCCTGTTTATTGAGAACTTAAATAATTGCAGTGTAGGAGACAATAGGTAATACAATAAAAAGAAAAAAATGGCTAAAAATGGACTTCTCATAGCTTAAAGGGACAATTCCCCAAAGTTATGCTGTGTGTCCAAATAAACAATAATAAACCCCTGCCCCCTAAGTGTTGCATATCATACTTCTTTGTTAATAATAAAAGTGGGAATGTAGACAGTTTAACAAGAAAAGATTCAATAATAAAAATTAAAAATAATAATAAAGATTAACATATGATAGAAAATAATTCCAGCTACGTGATTCAAAAGTCAAGAGATACAATCATAGTCATGAAGTAGTCACAAAGGCAAATGATGTTCAAACAACAGAATTTTGCTAAGTAAATCACTAATGAAAATGCTATACTAATCAGCAGTGAAAATTCCTTATTATACCATAAGAGTATTGTCAATAATTAAGTGTAGAGAATATTGTGTTGACAGTTCAGTTCTTTAGAACTATTGATAGTTCATTTGACCTTTAAAAAAAAAAGTGATTACAGTTCAATTGTTTATCAACACCACAGAAGTTCATTGATTTTCTAAATCTAACCTTTCCTTACCTTACGAAGTACTAACATTCATCATTTAGAATTTAGTCTGATTTTTACCAAGATACAAATTTGGTCGAGATATAACATTGGAACAGAGAGTAAGAAGTAGAATTTTCAGTCACAGAGACATTTTTGAGGGTTTTAAATTGGAATTTCTTCGCCTGACATAATAAGATGAGTGTCTTTCATGTCATCAACAATGTAAGGGCTGGCTTGACCACTAAGCAGTTTCAAAACGTTTTTTTGCTCTACCATACATCAAAAAGTGCAGTGTATCCTTACACTTACACACTGGTGGTAGATACTTCTTGCATCTATCATGGTCACAGCAGTTAATAAATCAGTAAACTGAGAGATTCTGGTGAAAACAAAAAAGGCTGCTTCTTCCCTGTAAAATATAATCAAGGAACAAATACTAAAATTTCCAGTTTATTCATCTCTAACTCCATTCTTCTTACATTCAAGTTTCAACTTACTATTTCCTACAACAGTATTTATTAGCTTGATATATGCACACAGCATAATAAATACAACATAATAGTTTATGAACAAGTTCACTAGAAACAATGTCAAATGTTTAGTATAATACATAAAAGCATCATAGTTCACACTTTGTAAAAATAATAGACTACTCACATAATACATCTCAATATAAACTGCAAGTGTGGCACATCTATAGAAAATTGCATGAAATGTTTCATTCTCCTATGAAGTAAGTCCATTCTTTCTCAATTAGTTACTCACCATTAAGCTAAAGGCTACCTTTCATGACTGAACTTCTTCCACTTCAAATTCAAAGTGATTAGACAATAGAATTCTTTAAAGCAAATGAACTTTTGATCTCAGCCCATTGGCTGGTCTTGTTTTTGTAAATCTTAACCATTAGATAATAAAAACTACTCATCCACCTAAAACCAGTTTAGATTACATCAGCAAGTCTACCACATTCTTTACCGGAGTTGTTTACTTCTAGCTTTGACAATTAAAAATAGCAGTACAAGCAGTCAGGTCACTTTTATATTTAACAATTTATATAACAGTTAAGTTTTGAAATACGGATTAGCAAATTTACTTTGCTACATACTGTGATAAAAACTTATTTAATTCCATATGAGTCAGTTTCTAATTGCTGACATTCAAAAAAATGCCTATAATTGATACTTGATTAATTTTATTTCTCATCAGATAGAGATCTAGATCTTGACAACCTAAATGGAGAGAAGTCCTATGGATCCGTTGATGCTTACATCCAGAGCAAAATTGCCAACATTATGTTTGCACTGGAGTTGAGCAGCCGATTGAAAGGTATTGTTGTTAATGCAGAAACCAGTCTTTCTCCAATTGTCTTCACTCTTTGATGGACTGATGGATTCTATACTTAGATCCAGTAGTGTAACTTCAACCCCTGCAAAAAATCTAAAGCACCTTCTCCCACCATTTTCCACACATATGTACACATAAACAACTCTCCCTCTCTTTCTTTGCTTCACAGAGAATAGTTTGCCATAACCTGCAAAAACATGATCATATTTTTCACATTTCAAGACAACTTTTTTTTGTTGAAGAAATAAATATTATGCCCCTTCTGTTGAAAGGCTCCAAGTAGTGTGGGGCTGCATAGGGCAGTAGTTATGCCACTGCTTAAATCATTTACTGGTGTTAAGGTTTCTATTTTTTTTTGTAGATTTATTTGCTTAATTCTTCACTGCTTGTCAGATTTGATATTTCTTATGTATAGTTTAGATCCAAGCTGAAGGAGTTAGTTGATATTCATGTTACAGAGTCATCTCATTGCAGGACAGGGTGTGACAGTAAACAGTCTGCATCCAGGAGTTATAAATTCAGGACTTGGTCGACATTTTGATGAACTTCCCATTTCATGGGTGGTAAAAAAATTATTGGCTTTCTTTAAAATGTTAATTTTTCCATTCTTTAAAACAACGAAGGAGGGAGCACAAACCTCAGTGTATTGTGCAGTGGCTGAAGAACTTGAAGGGGTGACTGGCAAATATTTTAGGTATGTATTTTGAGAATATTTTGTTCAGGTGCAGTAAACGTTTCACAAAAAAGATTATGTTAACTACATAATATGATGTTTTCATTACTTTTAGATTATAAAATGTCAGAAGCAAGCATACATTTTCTTTTAAAGATCAAATGAAGTGTATGCCATACAAATAATTAATAACATTAAATGTTCTGACTTTAAATGGTAAATTTCATGTCATATTTCCTGTGGATATTGTAATACAAGCACTGAAAGATATTTCTGCAAAATTTTTAATCTTATCAATACATACAAATAAGCGTGTTGAGAATGCAGAGTAATAATCACTCTTTCTTTTGAATGAAGAAATGGCACTTGACAAAGCAAACAGTTCCCTACATGGTATACCTTTGTTGCATGCAAAACTAAGAAACAGACATGAGCAGGTTTGGGCCTAAAGCATTTAGCTATGTCATGTCCTCAGTGTGATTTTTGATTTGTATTTTGTTTTTAAAAATAAAATAAAATGTTCATAACAGTTGTAAGCTTTTTAAATTGTATTAGAATGTTCAGGGAATAAAAATTAAATTAATAAAATGTTGTTGTTGTTAATGTAGGGGGCGCTTTTGCGCTGTTTTAACCCGTTCGTCGTCTTCGGGACGATTTTGGCGTCTTAAAAAAAATTCTACACACGTCTTCGGGACGAAATGGGACGCCACGCTCGCAGGCGTGGCTAAAACGATCATGCTATTAAAAGAGATCCAACCGGAGTGAAAGAAATATGTGGTCTGCCTCAGCAACCACTGTGCTCTAAATTCTATCTTTAGATATTATAATTAGGAAGCTCATGTGACTGAATTCCCGCGGTTTGTAACACAACCCTGCAGCTTCCTGGAAAGTTTTTGGCAGACTTTAGGATTACGTAATCTATATAAATATGGCAAGCGCACATTTTCAGTTGGATTATTGTGAATTTGCTTATACGGCTGGATCAGAGTGTGAGGAGAGTAGTTTTTCTTCAGAAGAAGAGGATATTGAACAAGAGGATATTCCACTTTTAGATGAAAGAGGTGACACCAATGCCACTGAATCTAGTAACGAAACCGGTCGCCCGCATGGCGACATTTTGAGTGTATCGAGTGACGCACGCGTCGCCGCGAGCATGGAAATTCAAACATTTGCAGGCTGTAGTGGGGTAAAAATGCAGTTTCCAGAAAATGCTACAGTACTTGACATTTTTCAGGCATTTTTACCAGAGAATTTTGTACAAAAGATTGTCGAGTACACTAATATATATGCTTCTCAGCAACTTTTGCACGATAACCTTTGTGCTACAAGTCGTATCAAGAAATGGCACGATACACAGGTGTCTGAAATATATCAATTTTTGGCACTTATTTTTTTGATGGGAATATGTAGACTACCCACATTGAAACATTATTTTTGTAAAGATGAAGCCTATGGCCAACCTTTATTTCGTAAAGTAATGTCTGGCCGTAGATTTTATTTGTTACTAAATTGCCTACATTTTTGCGATAACGCTGTCTCCGATCCTACCGACCGTATCCACAAAATTCGATTGATTATTGATCATTTCAGACAAGTATTTTCATCCATTTATGTGCCTGGAGAAAATATTTGTGTGGATGAATCCCTGATGTTGTGGAAAGGTCGTTTAGGATTCAGGCAGTATATAAAATCTAAACAGGCTAGATTTGGAATCAAATCATACGAAATTTGTGAGAGTCTTACAGGGTATGTTTACGATTTCATTATGTACACGGGGAAAGACACTGAGTACACTTTTACTGATGGAAATCAGGGTGAGAAAGTTGTTCTAACTCTTTTAGAACCACTTCTAGGGAAATATTACAAGGTGTACACAGATCGCTTTTTCACTAGCCCCACCTTAGCACGCATTCTTTTGGCAAACAACACATACATATGTGGAACTGTCATGGGAAACAGAAAAGACATGCCAAAGAACTTTCCAGGCACTAAGCTCACTCCAGGACAAATTGCAATTGTCCATAATGATGGTGTTTCTTGTTTTGCATGGCAAGACAAGAAACAGATACTCATGCTAAGCACAATGCATCATGACAGTACAATAATAAATACAGGCAAAAATCATTACAAAACAAAAGAACCAATTCTGAAACCAGCTTGCATTTGTGATTACAACAAATATATGGGAGGGGTGGATTTGTGTGACAGTGTAACAACTGCATACCCTAGCATCAGAAAAACAATAAAGTGGTACAAGAAAGTTTTCTTTCACATTCTTGACATTGCACTGTACAATGCCTGTGTTGTTTACAAGAAACACACAGGTAAATCAATGACATTGCTAGATTTCAGAGATGCAGTATTGAAGCAAATACTAGAAAAATATCCTGAGGTCAATGTTTCTAAAGGTGGTCACGCTTCTGCTGACAGTTTGCCACCATCGAGACTGATGGGTAAACATTACATTACACTTTTTCCTCGTATTGATACAAGTAAACCAACACCGAGGAAAAGATGTCGCCTTTGTGCAGACCACAAAGTTGAGAAAAGGACACGTCACCTGTGCCCAACATGTGATGTTGCCCTTTGTCTTACCCCCTGCTTTGAAAAATTTCATTCAAAGCAGACATTGTAAATTCTTTTTTTCTAATTCTTCTTTCCTGTTTTTGTCTATTTTCTTCTTTGTATTATAGGAGCATTTTGAACATTTATTTTCATAATTTACCACATATATACATGTAAAACATGTGCAATTCAGCAACATAATACTTTATATTTAGTTTCATAATTTACAACATATATATATATATATATATATAAAACATATGTAATTCAGCAACATAATACTTTATATTTATTTTCTTTTCATTATGTACAAAAATTTATTTGTAGCCTATATTTTCTTCTTTTACTCCTGATGAAATCGAATACATACTCAGTATTTTTTTATTTTTACCTGACAAGTTACCTGTGTATTCATTGTACAATACAGAATAGCAGAGTATACAAAATTTCTAAACTTTACTGATGTTGATTTCCATAATAAAATTTTCTGCATCTGCATTTCTGCTTCACTAAGTCTACATCTGCAATTTTATTATATATATATAAATCAACTTACCTAGCAGTGCTACCTTCTTCATTTTCTGCATTGGAATTTGTGAAAAATTGGACATGTGTGCAACTAGTATTTGGTGTGTTATCTACATGTACAATTTTCTTATATATAAATCATCTTACCTTTAGTTTACCAAGCAAGTGGCTGACATTGTTTCCTTCTTCATTTGTGCCTTGGATTTTTGAAAAAACATATTTGTGCTTTCTTCACTTCACTTCAGTAACCGTGACTGGTGTGTTATCTACATGTACAATTGTATTATATATAAATCATCTTACCTTTACCAAGCAAGTGGCTGGCATTGTTTCCTTCTTCATTTGTGTCTTGGATTTTTGAAAAAGAATATTCTTGAAAATATGTGCAACCAGTATTCACGTCACTTCAATTTGTGCTTTACTAACTTTGACTGATATGTGTTATCTACATGTAACATTTTCTTGGGTAGGGGAGGACACTATTTTCTTCTTCATTTTTCTGTTCCTGGATTTTGGAAAAAAATATTGTTCAACTGGAAATGTGCGCAACTAGAATTTCTTCAATTGAACTTGTAAACTGTCATATAAATAAAAATTAGATCTATTTTTCTACATTTGGAAGCTTTCATCAGACACATCTCGGGCGCTGTAGTCACTGAGTAAAAGTACTTGGTGGTTGCATGCTTGATGCTCTGTGTTTTAGGACTGAAAGTGGAACTTTTTTTGAATATCGACCCCCACAAAACACTGACTGACGGTGGGATTATGAATGAAACACCCCCACAAAATTTGAAATAAACAACAGTGATAAAAATTTGGACAAGGATGATAAAAATCGGAAGTTCAACAAAAAGGTAAGAAAAAATTTTATTATTTACTTATTTTTCAATTTTAAAATAACTTTTAAAGAAAGTTTAATAATTCTATAATATGTCTACAATAGTTTAAACTTAAAATTTTGAAAATCTATTATAAATCACACTCGTTTTTCATTTTTAAATACGGCTACCGACAAAATTGTTGCTGGGCGGCAAATATGCGTGACACAGTGCTGCCATGACGCGTTTTTCGTTATGACGACGAACGGGTTAATTAATAAAATATCTTATTTTCTTAAATATATATGCACAGTGTGGATTCCTGTTCATTTAGTCTTTATATTACTTTGTCCTTTAAATCTCTAGTTGTGTAATACTTTAGTTAGATCTGCTCTGGTTAATGTATTACTTTTGTTAAATCTCCTCTGGTTCTGTATTTTTTTAGTTAGATCTGCTCTGGTTTTGTACTGTATTTAAACATTTGTATTAAAGCCATCTTTAACCAAATATATTTAATATTATTAAAAGAATAATTGATAGACTTAGAATATAATAATTGTATATCTATTAATGTAGGACACTTAACTATGGTTATACCTAGTGACAACAAAATATATGATTGGTTTGTTTGTAAGGGGTTTATCTCTTGTCAATATGCATGCAATATTGTAAGCCAAAGCTCAGACAAAAAAAATATAAAATTTGCACCAAATTAATACTTTATTTTTATTACAGCAAATAAGATTTGATCTTATTTACTTTCTGATTCTAAACTTGTTACTCTAATTACATCAATGCATCACCCTGCTGCCTATAAAGTATATGGTATAAAATCACACATGAATTTAAATAAAAAGGTTTTAATCTCTGTATATTAAAAAATTATATTTCATACTATTTTTTGTTGTATATTGTTTGGTTCATTTTCTTTCATAAGTATATTTAAATCTTCAATGCAATATATTCTTCATAGTTCATATTTTGCTTTATTTCACCATAAATATACCTATATTGTTAAAGGCAGTCCATCTAGAAAGAAAATATACTTTATATTTCAATTTATATTTCTAATTGTATCACTTTTGCAGGGGGCATCATGTGTTTGCATTTATTTACATTGATCTTATGCAGATCTGTATATACATTTGTTACTCCTCATTAACTAGTACTGTATATATATGTACAGTCTCTTATTAGCACTAAATGTTTAAAAATTTCAGTGACTGCCAGATAAAGGAACTGAAGCCTCATGTCTTGGATGCAGACAAAAGGAAGAAATTGTGGCTTCGATGTGCAGAGATGGTTAAACTGACAGACAAAGAAATGCCAAAATGTCTTAAGTAGAAAAAAAAGAAAGGAAGAAAAAGTAAATTGGCACCCCCTTCTCTAGCAGGATATTTAAATTCCTATTTATCAAACAAGCTGTCAGATGTCTTTAGCATTGCAACCTTTATAAAGAAGCTGAGATTTTTGCTAGCATTGATAATTGTTGCCATTATTGATAATTGTTGCTTAGCAAGAGAGAAGTTAAAATAAAGAAAGGATTTTACTGTAAACTAAGATTTGTTGCATATTGCACTAATCAGCACAAGAAATTGGTAATTATTTTATAACTTATGACAAAATGGATCTTTCAATAATTTAAATATTTATAATGCTTCATTTATTTTATTTTATTTTTTGGTTTGGGGAGATGGTCACAACACAAGAGTGAACTTTGAACTCTTAACATCTGTATACTTGTATAGTCTTACAGCAACTCACTCAATTTATGAATGAATTGTTTTAAGTAATAGTGCAATGGGCAATGAAATGACTACATATTTAAATTGAATACTGGCCATGATATCCAGATTTAACTAGAAATTATTTTTTATTTTTTAAAATAACTGTATATTTCAGATTCAAATCGTCATGTGGATTTACTTTCAGAAGTAACATTTTATTAGCAATGAGTACTCTGGTCTGAAGTCATATCTTTGATTCCTGTGTCCTGTGTTATAAATAATTTTAATTAAAAGTTTGGTTTTTTTTTCTAGAATCTCCTGCCATTCCTTACAAAAAATTATTCAATAAATATATCACTGTTAATTTAACTTAATGGCACCTTGTGTTAGGTCTAAAATCATATATTATGTATTTTGAACATTTTTAACCTGAAATGAACAATTATAAAGTATGTAAGAAATAAAAGAACTATTGTAATCAGAAACAAACAAACAAAAAAGCAAACGGATCATCACTCAACATTGCATCATTACATTATTGAAATATAATTTTATTAGAGAGTTCATTTTGTTGATATTAATTATTATTAGATTGGATTTTCTAGACATTGTCCAAAATCAAAAAAAAACTTGTTACTAAGATATAATTGTGTTCAATAATTATATAATTTGTTGTTTGTTAGATTTTTAAATTTAAGAATATATTTTGATTTTAATTATTCATGAAATCAATATATAAGCATTTTTTAATCATGTACATTATTTTATTTAATTCAAGATTTTTCAGTGTAACCTTTCTCTTTTAATTTTTGAGAAATTTTCTGAATTTTTTTATTATACTCACAGTCAAATGTGAATAAACAAATTACAAATTTATAAAAGTTTGGCAGAGCTACCTCTCTTTGACTGACTGTAATAAAGTATTTATAGTTACATTTTAAATTCTCTCCTCCCTCTGCTAACCACAAGTCCTTCAGTGTGAAATCAGGTCAGGGTGGAGGCACTTGACTTCCATATATTGTCAATCCCTACCAGTTAGTTTTGATGCTTGTAAATATTTCATTCATGGCAGACTTTTTGTATAGATTTTTTGTATACACATGTATTGCCAACACTTTTGTATAGATTTTAATCAGACATGTTGAGATTTTCTATAAAACAAAGTACAATAATGAAATGTTTGAACACTTCATTGTGTGTGCATGCATGCTTGCGCATGCGTGTTTTACATTCTAAGTAATCCAGACAATGAAATGTACAGAACTGTATCACAATCATGTTTATACATTTTAGTTGATTTTTAATAAAGATTTAGAGTGTGTCCACTTTGATAAGCACTTTTGTGTGTATTTTAATGTTTGAACCCAGAAAATCTTTGTTAAGTACAGTTCTGCAAGTCATAACTTTACCAAAATAAAAATGTTGAATTAGAGTAAGTTTTCCAAACAATGGTTAAGTTTATTTTGAGATAGCTGTTTTCCTTGAAAAAGTAGTTTCTCTTTACAAACATTATCTATTATATTTACTAATCAAGAAAAATGTTCAGTTTAATATTAAAATGGTGAGTTTTGTAAAAACTAAAATACGTTATTTTTGTGTACAAAATGTTTCACCCAAATACTTCTAAGGTGTCTACAACTATGGGAGATAATAAGTCTTTAGTGTTACTTCTTTCATGAGTGAATGCTATATGATGGATAAATTTCATTACTGATACACACTCAGGTGTTTACAGAATGTACTACATTGTAAATAAAAGCATGGTTCACTTTAAAATAATGTATTAAGTCCTCCATATAAGTCTGTTGAGTCAAATTCACAAAAGCAGTTGAGAAAATCAGCTTAAGAACCAGTTTTCAGTAGAGCTCTTTTGTACTGTTAGTTCATTAGCTGATAAACAATTAAGAAAAAGGAAATTTTACTATGAACATTTATTTGCAACATACTGTAAAATGCATTAAAATATTCTTTAAACAAACATTCCAAAGCTAAATTGTAATTAAATAATAACATGAATCAACAATAGACATTTTTTATGGATACGTCATTATTTAATAGTTATTGACTCAAAAGGGAGATGTACGGTAAGACTACACATTTAAAACGTTTGAAGATATTCCAAAAAGAAGGGGAGAGAATGCAGTGCCAATGTGGTTGGCTGGGAGACTACAACAATGATGAGAGTAAAATGGTAGATCTGGGTGAGTCAGTCTTTTTCTGCAATGGCTGTGAGGTGCACATCTATCTCCGTCTCTGTCAACATTCTGTAATAAAATAAATCTGAATGTAAAATAAAATTAACAAAAATTTTCAATAGTTACAAATGAAATGTTCCTCATTCTAATATTATGTTTCAGTATTCAATTACTATTTCTGCACTAAGTCTTAAAAATGGTCCCTAGTGACAGGATTAAATTATGTGTTAAAATCTTGTGGAATGGCACCCAGCTTCTCACCAGATGTCTATAGCAATTAAAAATTTTCCTTTAATACTTGAGAAACATGGGACAGATGCATACAAGAATAGCAATTGAAAAAGAAGTTTAAAAGACAAACTGCTTTAAGGCCAAAACTTGATAGTTTCACAACAAAAAAAAGAAAATGTAATCTTTATGATTAAATTTTTATAAAAGATGTTCTAGCACATTTTTTAATTTTAATTTATTTTGTGTATAAGCATAAATATGTGGAGTAAAAAGGAGAGAAGTAGAGCATGATTCATAGAGTGATTTTCATTATAAAAAAAAAAAAATCAGTAAAAATTATATTCTAAATTTATCATTTGATGTGATTTCAACATTTAATTTATTTTTTAAGATTTAGCATGGAACTTTTGCTGATAAATGTGAATCACCTACAGAGAGATGCACTTCAAAGCTTTGATCCCTCTGTAAAAAAAGGTTCCAAAGTTGTATCAATTCACACCTGACAGTGTAAACTCAGAAATAACTGCATTAAAAGCTCATCTATATGAGTATTTTAAAGAGAATGTTTTGAAACGAAATATTAAACTGCTAAAATTACCTGAAGTTGGGATTTTCTTTTGTCACAACACCAACTTCTATTTCAGATGATTTGAAGTCTGCTGACAGTACAGTTGACAGACATGTGATTGCAGTCTGAAAACAACAAATATAAATTTCAGTACAGAAAAGACCATAATATATATATATATATAGTAAAAACAAAAATCAGTGATCACCCCTGTGTTTCAGTGGTAGTGATGTTTTGAAGCATCTAATGAAATATCAAGGAAGTTATTCATTATTTAAAAAAGCTAATTGAAATATATTATTTAGTGAAAAAATAATATCAAATTTAACAGTTTGTTGCATAATTTTTATTTTCATACACTTTCTTGTACAAAAATAACTGCTAAATTTTGCACATGAAAAGTGGGACAAAAGTGCTACGGTACAATTCAAAATCAAATACTATACACAGATAAATGAGTACTGCTGTAACAATTTCACTGGGTCAGCAGCTTATCTGGATAGATATGATTTATGAAGGGTTTTCCATATAACTTGCAATGTATGATTTGTGTGTGTGTACAGTGTTTTAATCTGAAAGGAAGTTTGTTACACTTTCATGTTAATTTTGGAACTTGCAAATTTTGTTTGGAAACAACATATAAAACTGAAAAATAGTAAAAATACAAATATCTAGATTAAAAGCATGACTGTTATTTTAGATGTTCAAGTTAAAACAAACATGATTTTGGGGAAACTTTTAAAATTATGAATTTTTGAATGACACTTTCTGTATTTAACGTATATCAACCAAATTGAATACGTGACATTCTGTTTGAAATTCCTGACCAAAAAAATCACCTTATCTGAGATAAGGATACAGATTTACAAGAACCTCACAATTCAAAGTACCAGAGAACATGTGAAAGAACCTTGGAAAGCATAACAATAAGTTTTCTGTTTATCTATTTTTTAAAAAACGTACTGACTATACTGTAACATTTTGATAGAAATATACATTTTCAGGTATTTTAATGACTTTATTTTGGTGGCATATTGCAAAGTTTACTTTTAATTACTTTGTTTAATTTTAATTAATTGTTTAATTTTATATGTTTTAGAATAAAATTGTCTGATAAGGAAACACCAACTCCATTGAATTTAATAACAAACATCCAGCCATGTGACAGAATTTCTTAACTTTGATAATTATTCTTTGTTATCCCTTTCTTTTGCTTAATTCCTCTGTCTATATAACATTTGAAAGTATATGTGAATATCCTTGTGGTGTTATTGAAACAATTTGGATTGCTGAAGGCTATTACTAGTTAGTGATAAAAGCACCAACTTCTTTTTATTTAAAAAGAAACATGTAAATTCAAAAAATAATATTTGTCATTCTTTGTTTTGCACAATTCTTTTTGTTTGGACAATATTTTAAAGCATTTTTAATGATCTTTGATAATCTTGAGTTATTTTGGAATGCTGAAAGATGTCAGAGAAATACCAACTTCTTTGTGTTTAAAAACAAACATCGTATTTTAGGTCAAAATTCATAACTTTGATATTACTTTGTTCTTTTCTTTTGCACAATTCTATTGTTTGTATAATATTTTAAAACATTTTTAGAGACCTCTGGTATTACTGAGACAATTTGAAAACTGTTAGTTATGGAAACACCAACTTCTTTCTGTTGTAAACCAAACATCCAGCCATGTGACAGAACTTCATAACTTTTATAATTGTTCTTTGTTATTTATTTCTTTTACAAATTCTTTTGTTTATATAACATTTTTTTTTTAAATACTTGTTTAAGGCCTTCCGAGGAGAGGAATCAAGACTCTATTATTTATCAGCAGGACATCTTTAAAATCCTGACAAATGTCAAAATATGGTTCAACCAGAGAACACATATATGCTTTTGATTTACAAAACAGGAGTCTAAACATCATTGTAAATAACACTGTTATTAAACCAGAGCAAATGCATAACAAAAACTGATGTATTTTATAGTTATCATAGACAATATGATAACTATATAACTATTCTGCATGTTGAGATGATTTCTTTTGTATAGTAATTTAGTTACTATTGAAAAACTAAATGTATTACTCCTATTAAATTCTTTTATGAGAATTACACAAGAATATATTTTTAGCAGGTTATTTTTCTTCTAAGAATACTGAACTGCACAAACTTCTGAAGAATAAATATCTTCTATGTTAATTTTATTTAATTACTAAACAGAAGACTTATTTTTGTGTAGAATTTATATATTTTTGCATTTATTTAATTCTATTCAACTTTCTGTATATAATAAAAATAAAAAACACAGTTTGGTTTTTTTTGTCTTTTTTACAAATCGTTAATATACAAATGAATGGTATCTTTTATGAATTGTGTATTCTTATCTGTCAAAAACTAGCTGGTTGTTAAACTCTTTTTTTAAAAATTAATCAGTGAAATGTATCAACACAAAATATAAATGTTTTTTCAGCTTACGTGTCATAAATGATGTTTCATGCATACATAACCTCTCTATCTTCTATCTTTAAGGACATTTAATGAAACTATTTAATTAACTGTCATTTTGTTTTGTTTCAATAAACTGTATATTGGTTTGACAAAATTTTAATTATTTTGCTTTGAAAAGTGCTCTGTTTGTTACTGTTTATGTAATATCCATGGATTATTATGATGTGGATAAATTTAAGACATTTTAGGTTTCAAAACTTTCAGCAAATGTACGGACACATATGTAGATAGTAAATGAGATGTATTTCAAAGTGTAAGGACATATATAGATAGCTGGCCAGCAAACCCTGTGGAAAATCTATGAAACACTACACACACACATTTACTACACATGCAAAAGTGTGCTTATTCTAGGGTGGAAAATGTTCTTCACTGTGCAGAGAGAAGCTAAGCACAAAGGACTACTAAAATAATTAGATTGTTAATCAAGAAAGTTAAAAGTCAATTAAGATGTCTGCACCATCAAAATCTGAGCTTTTCCTAAAGTCCTAGACATATTCTAATATTAAACACATACAGTGCCCGCAGTCCATTTTACTGCCTTGCCACCTCACCTCTGCTGTCTCATTGTATGTGAAGTCTTGTTTCTTCTTGATCTTCTTCTCTAAGAAACTGTTGGCTTCTAGCTGTTTGGATCCAGCAGCAGTGGCCTTAAAACCACAATAATAACCAGCAGGGTCCGTTTTGTACACCATAGGACCTTTCTCCTCATCATACCCAATTAGGATCATACCTGAAATGCATGTCAACCATGTGAAATACGTTCACAAACTTTAAACATCATTGGGACCTTTTTACATTTCAGAATTCTTCCTCAGCACAGACATAATTTTATTGATTGTAAAAAAAAAAATAAAGATTTGCTTCAAATCTGAAAGGTAAACAAGGGCCTCAAGCACAGAATGATTCTTCTTTTTTGAGTAAAAATTAAAGTATGCTTCACTTATAAAAAGTAAACAAAGAAATAAAGACTATATTTCTGATTTAAATATCAATGACGTATCAATGTGAATAATCTTGAAGCTATTGTTGTTTTGTTTTTTTAAAAACTGCAATACTTAAATAAAAACAAAATTCACATAACAATGTTAAATCATATACTTACAACATCCCAAGGGGCGCATCTCAGCACTTTGAGTGTAGACTTGATTAATGTTGGCAATACGTTTACACAGTATGTCCACTGGAATTTCATATCCGTATGTATACTTCCATCTGGATGCTTCGTACCGAGCACGCTGTACTTGAGATTTGCTATCAGCTATTCACAAAAGTTAACACCAGGATGATATTACACTTGAAAAAAAGATTAATTCTAGGATGGTGCTTTTCAAATGTCTCTTCACACACAATAAATACATTGCAAATATAATAAAGCTTTTATCTAGCATTGTAAATAAATATCTGTCATCTTACACTATCAAAATAAACTATTTTCCAAATATTATATTAATAACCACAGGCAGGATTTTCATCTTGTTCTCAACCAAATATTGTCCTTATAAAAAATGTAATTCAAATAAGCAAAATATAAACATAGTAATACACACAATTGTAAGAAAGTATTCAAACAAGATATATAAATTACAAACCAATCATGCCAGTCATGACGCAACCAATATTTTCTGTGACTGGGAACAAATGTGACACAGTTGTTGGGTCTAGCAGCTTGTCCTGGAAAAGAAAAAAGATAGGCAAAGGAATAAAAAGATAGATATATTTTACATCTACAAATGCATCTAGAATATTCTTATAACAATCTTACATTACATTTTAATGTAATTAAAGAAAGTGGTTTTGAGTATTTTGTTACTGGAAACTGATAAATTAACATTTAACAAAGCCACATATCTAGCAAACCTCATTTAGAATATATGCTCATTCTCTGGGCAAGTGTACTATTTTGTGGCATGATGTGCAAAAAAATAAAGTGGATTAAGTCCAAATATTTTAATTTTTATATGTGCTCACATAAAAACATTAGAAAATATTTTTAAAAATATTAAAATGATGTTATAGGAGTTTGAAATACATAAAAACTAAAAAAAAGCATATGTTTATATTGAAAACTTAGAAAGTAAAGTTGAGACGTATTTTAACAAAAAAAAATTTTGTAAATAAGCAATACAACTTTCTCATTATAACGAATATATTTTCATTATTAACCAAAATTATTAACTTAATATCGAAACATTTTTATTGAAAATAGGGTATAAAACTATAACTTCATACTGTAGAAACCATATTAACAAAATTATCAGTCATAATAAAAGAAGCTCTATCTTTCTCAACTAAATATAAATGGGCTAAGTTATCTGTGGACGTCCAAAATTTACCTATCCCTATTTGTATTTCTAAACTTAAATTGTTAATTTATATATAAAATTGTTAAATGTCTAAGTAACTTGACCTTGGGCACTGCTTAAGCTGATATTTTTAAGTTTCAAAGTTGGAAGTAAACAACTCATTTGGAGGATAGGCTAGAAGCTGCTGGTGCAATCCAAACCAGTTCCAAGTGGATGAGTAATTTTTCTGACTAATAGTCTCATGTTCATCCAATGGGGATGGACCAGAAGTTTCTTTGTTGAAGAAATACTCTATTCTAATCACTTTGAATTTGAACATAATTCAAGTCCGGTCATAAAGGCGATCATTAGCTTATGGTAAGTTAACTGACTGATAAAAGAAGAATGGGCTTTGAATATTTCGTACAGGTTTGCTATTGTACTATGATTTGAAATGAAGAATGCTTCATGTAAGTGAACTATTATTTCTATATTCACTATCTGATTACATTGTACATTATACTTGTGAATTTTGATCGATGCTATATTTATTATGCTGTGTGTGTATTGGGCTAACAAAACTGTTGCAGAATTTGTAAGTTGAGAATATCTGTAAGAGAGAAAGGAGTTTAGAAATGAAACATGCCTGAAATTTAGTGATGCCTTAATTTGACTTTTGCAGGAGCTTGCCCTTTTATTTTACTTTTGTCACATCAACAAATAAATAACAAAGACTTGTTGAAACAGCGTTATTGTGAACACGTGCCAGCGACAGCCGCCATTTTTGAACAGGTTATATGCATGGACTTAAATTATTTCTCTGAAACTCTACTCTCATTTCCAAGATGATATCCATGAACTCGATTATGTATTGTGTTAAGTGACTACTAATGTCTATGCTAGAATAAACTGAATGATTGTCCAGCATTAATTGAACATTGTTGTGGAGTTCAAAAGTAAAAAGTGCTTCTTGACAAGCTAAAGCCCACAATTTGAAACAAACACCAAAGCTACTGGCAAATTATGTTTCTGCGAGGTCTCAATTGTTGTAATAAATTTTATAAATACAATGCAGATAAAAATTGATTAACCCTTGTAATGTTAAGGGAGAAAAATCAGAACTTACAACATTAAACATTTTCTATAAATTTTTATATATAAACCAACCGGGACTTTTTTCTGTGTAACAACTACTGCACAGTCCTTTCCCCTGATTGCCACTGATGTCAGTCCTCCCTGGTTGATTGCCTTGAATGCATACTCTACACAATAAAATTAAAAAGGAAAGAAATATAGGCTCAGTATAAAATTAAAACAAAATTGAAATAATTTAATTATGAAACTATTTGCCAATACAACATATAATTAAATCAACAGTTCATAAAATTCCTGTCAACAAAATCTGAACTAAACTTGTATTTATTATTTGTAAATAAATAACTTATGAACACAAATTAACTTATAGTTTTTTTTCTTAAAATTAAAAATTAAATAAATTAACAGTAAATGAAACTAAACTAAAATTCGACCTTTGAGTTGTAAGGAATAATATTGAGCCTCTGTTGTTAATAATAATTAATACCCAAGAAACAATACATGTATTATGTTTTTGTTTCTTATAATTCTGAGATATTTAATCAGATTTGCAGTGCCATTTAATCTTACAATATGTTCTTGATGACAAGGATCCTAGGGTTAAATCATTTTTTCATTTATTAAAATTATAAATATTATCCACAATGAAATTTCTCCAATATGTGTTATTTAATCATACATAAAACTATTACTAATAAAAACTCATAAGATATGAATCGCTCCACTAGGTCATTTTGTATAGTGTTTGGAAGTGATATTAAAAATGACTTTCACGAAGTTGAAATGGTATATTTAAAATTAACATACATAAATACTTTGGAAATATCATTGTAACTTGACATAGAATATGAAGGGTCAACTGTCAAAAGTCAAAATCAAAATCAAGCCTATTAATGCATTTAGAAATAGCATCTGTCAGAGAATAATATTAATAAAAAAAAAAAAAAAAAGGTTTGTAGTGTTTAATACACTCTAAAACTGCTTATGATATGATATAATGTTAATTCTCCATAATAATTATGAATTTGCTATTTCTTTATTTCATTGGGATATAGTCAGCTTATAGTTATACAGTTGTAGCTACAGAAACAACAAAATAAAACTCCACAAATATATTACACAAATCTTATCATAAACCAAATGATGTTCATCTAAATACTAAACAGCCAAATATCACTAGAATCAATGATGATCATATGTTACTTCAAGTTCAATAGTTATGAATTTGATCCTGATATTAATAATAGTATTAATACTAATAATATAATAGTTTAATACCAGTAGTAATTAATATATATCTAATTTTGAAAGGAACCTCACATTTTTAATTGCATTAAAATTCATTTGTTATTGAGTATTCTTCATTCTTGTAATAGAGATAAATGTGAAGTTATGTACAATGCATGCATACTCACATCCTCTGACAAGAATTAATACCAACACAAATAAATTAAAGAAGCCATCTATTTGTTTTAAATCTTTTTTGTGCCAAGTCATAAGATATGGTGTTTTTTTCTTTTACAACTGGAAAATAAAAAGAATCAATTGAAAAAGTTTAATGTTGATCAATGTCAAGGGTGAATGTAAATCTGTAAACTAAAACAGTAATTCACCAGGTTTTAAAAATGTACATTTCTGATTGAATTATTGGGTAATAAAGTTTGAAATAAAATTAATTTGCTTCATTTTTTTTTCTGTCTAGTGAAACAAGAGAAAGTTTTGCTTTGAGCCCAATGAATTGAGAAGACATTTTGTCATAATTACTGATATTAGTAATAACTTTTAAGTGAGTTCTAGTATCAAGGGTTATGTTTATTTAGTTTGGATGCAATGTCTATTCAACCAATTGAGAACAAAAACTTTTACTATGTAAGCAGATGCAAGAGATTTGTGAACAAGTGACAACAGACCACTTCCTGATCATTCTAGGTTTATTTTAAAACAAAGCAATTGATATAAATGCCTGCTGCCTAATAAATAGTTGAAAACTCTGTTTATCATGTTTTAGTCTCTAGTAATATTAGTAAATTTTACTAGTTTTAGTATTGTCCTAAATTATTTTTGTGTATGATGTTTGTGTCTCTATTTTATTCGTTTTTTTTATTAAATCACAATTATACCAATAATTTGAATAAATACAATTCAGGATTAAACAAATTATTGTTTTTCTTTAATCCTTTGTTGAGAGATGTTCTGCAAATCTGATTAAACTATTTAAACATCTAGCTGGGGGTTGTCTGTCTGGAGGAATCCACTTTTAAAAAATCTACATGTTGGATCTCATAAATAATGTCTGCCTGTAGAACAGAGCCTAATACTAGTAATACTATAGTAATATAAAAAGTATGTCAGCAGGTGGGCAAAGAGAGACTGTTACGTTATCAATCCTATTGCTACTATTTCTACTACTATTACTTTATTAGTAAAAGTATAACACATAATATCATTATTAATTGCAGCACAGACCAATATATAATAAATATGAATCAGTTACAGTATTAAAATGAATGGTGAATGTTTTTTTTTTTTTTTAATAAATGAATAATAGTATAAATATCAAAAGAATGATTATGTATGACACAAATTAATTTAGTTTATTTACCTTAAATTATTTTAATGTGTACTTAATTTTTAGGCCTACTGTTATCATAATTACAAAAATTACTCATCCTTACATATTTTAATTATGATTGCTTTATTAAATTTTCTTTAATGACTAATGTTATGTTCAGTTAGCTATTAATCCGTACTGATAATGACTTAGCAATAATAGCATATAAGTTAAAATGCACAAGGTCTTGCAGTGCTAAGGAATTTACTCATTTAGCATGCAAGAGTTGCTGATGTGGTCAGCCTAGTATTACTTAGTATTACTATTAGTATAATCTTTATTAATACAGAGCAATCTTAGCAACAGTATTAAATTATACATATATTAATATGCTATATCACTAAAACTTAAGTAAATACCGTATTTGGTTTATTTTTTAAAAAAAACTTTATTGAGTGCAGTAACCTTAATCGCTCAAAATGAAATTCACTATAAAATATAATTAGTGTAATTAAAAGAATAACTCATTTTCAATTTTCATTCAGCAATATATCATTTATATGAATATTATTCACACCAATTAATATCCATAGAGTTATAATTTTAAAATTAATTTTGAGCGGTTGTTTTATATTTATAAATAGACGTAATGTAGTATATTTATTATTAAAAATTAATTTAAATTATATTAAATTAATAAATACTAAAAAGTAAAATAGTTCCAAATGTACATGAAAATAGGTAGGCCTAGGCCTAATAAAGGCCTATATATATACAACAGAGTAGTATAATATTTCGAAATATATATGACATCGTTTTAATCCATTCGTAACTAGAGCTTACCGACTTGATAAAGTCTGCCTTCAGGTGAAAAAATCGTAATAAAACGGTCGAATCCAGCACTGCTACCTCGCGACATGTTTCTGTATGAAAAAGATCTGTAATGACACAGCAAAAGGGAGAGAAGCAGGCGGAAGTGGTGGTAGTGAGGGGTGGGGGTGACGTTCATACTGTATTGAAAACTAATTTAAATTAAATGTAAATATTTTTGTATTATGGGAATTTTCTTTTGTATATTATTTCACATTATTTGCTTACATATAATATTGGTACTTATTTTCTCACTACTTCCTCACCCTTAACAAGAGTGGAGAACTCTGTTCTTCCCATTTTAGAAGCTACAACTTAAAATTCTTTATTTTTATAAAAGAGTCATACACTTTTAAACTTAAAACAATTGCTATCTCTAAACACACACACACACACACACAAAATAATGAAAACACGACAATGATGATAATTAATTTATGTCGATTTACTTATTGGGCGCAATCGTCGACATCCATTAGGCCTACATGGTGGTTTAAAATAAAAAGGTTTTTTTAATTATGATAAAATGAAGTGTTACTATACTGAGGTTATTTGTGTAGTTATTATAGTCTTTTCTCCTAATTGCATTATACTGGATTATTATTGTAATTAAATTTTAGTGCAGTATTGGTGCAAGAAAACACAACATTGAACAAGAGCTTCGATTCACTCCGTAACAGTATTTATAAATTGAATCTGATTACCTATTTTATAAATAAAAATGCCTCTGTGTGTCTGTGTGTGTGTGTGTGTGTGTGAGAGAGAGAGAGAGAGAGAGAGAGAGAGAGAGAGTGATATAAAGTAACTTATGGTAAGTTAAACAGATTAATAACAAAATGATTATGAAAATAAGTAAACAGTTTTTTTAAAAAAACACCTTAGAAGTAGAAATGAACAATATATTCTTAATATATTAACTCCCAAAATATACAAAAATTAAAGTACAAGCTGTGTTCAAATAGTGTACATGATTAGTGATTTTACATCTGAAGTAAAGCCTTCCATGAGCAGCCATAACAGGAGCAGGCCGTGCCAGATTTTCTCACTTATATTTAAAATCTTATGACCACATGGAATGGACATTGTTGATATTTTACCGTAGAAAAGCAGGGCCAGTTATAATTGATTCGTTCATCATTATTCTTATTGACTGCTGAATGGCAGTAAAGGCAGACTGAGATAGATATGAAATACAGGCGATTCCGAGCAACCTAGGGCGTTCCAGGTAAACTCGAGTATTATTAATTCACTGATCGCTCAAAGTGAATAAAAATATCTGTTTCATGTTATGCTCTCTACACCCAGCACATCGACGACCAGTTAGATAGATATTGCTTTCTCCCGAGAAGAAATGGTACAATTTTATTCAAATCTCCAGATGCATTCGCATATTGCATCCCCTTACCAATTAAGGGACAGTGTGAACTGACTTAATATCATCATTAAAACTGAAATAACAACAACAGTTTTAATATTTTACTCTACTCATCACTTCAAACCGTGATGTCAGATCACTACGCAGTATAGTCACTAATTATATTATCACTTACTATAGTTATTTTTTGTTATTATACATGTAGTACTATCAACTAATTATATTATCACACAACTTACTATAATTATACTTTGTTATTATACATGTAATAGGCTACTATTCACTAATTATATTGTCACTTAACCTAGTACAACTGTTCTTTGTTGTTATAAAGTAATACTATCCACACATTATCACTTTAAAAAAAAAAACTATTCTCTGTGGTTACACAACAATACAGTTGAGTAATATATTACTCAAGAAGTAGAAGCTTATATATGTTTGTTTGTTAAGTACATATTTCAGAAGTGATTCCCAATAGTATTATCGTGTCTGAAGGTGCGAAAATTCTCTCTGTGGGCAAATCTTTTAGAACTATATACTTAAGCCTGCCTCTTGGTTGGGGATGAGAGTTATGGTTGACAGTATATGTATGCTTTGGGTGAAAAAAAATAAAAATAAAGAATAATTTGTGTGTGGATGCGGCTCTTGGTGGATTGGTAGTGTGGGTGTTAATGCAGCGGATGAGCCAGTCATTGTGAATTATTGTTTGCTGATGACTGGTAGTGGGGGTGTTATTGAGGTGGGTGAGCCAGCCATTGTCTGTGATTTATTGTTTGCCAATGGCTGGTTGTGTGAGAGGTGTATTTTTTGTAGATAGAGTGGATATTATGTGGACTGTGGAGATGATTTGGGGATAAAACTGACTAGTACTAGTGTGGTTTGGCTGTATATTTGGTTGGGTGGCCCGACAGGTGGGTGGGCGACAAGAGGTTTGCGACAACTGGCTAGACACAACCAGCTAGTGACAACTGGCTTACACATAACTTACATCTATAGAATAAATTAGATAATTACTTAGTTTTTTTCTGTTGTTTAGCAAAATGTCGTATATCGTATTATGCACAAGTCACTTGCCGTTCGCCAGTTATTGCTAGGCATGTGTCGGTAGCTAGTTGATGTTCGCCACTTGTCGCACGCTAAGTGTCGTTTGTAAAATGTCGCCCGCCCAGATGTCATAGAACCGTTTGGTTGTGTGGGTAACGTTCAGTTTTACTGGAATTTTGGTTGGTGAGTGGGAATGCTGCATTGGTTGTTTTGGTGACTGCCGTTGTCAGGTTGTTTGCCCAAATGAATATGTCGTCATTTGTTATTGTGTGTGTGGGTCAATGCTACTGAGTGTAGTTTGCATTTTGTCCCAATCCCCCTTGGCAAGATGTCAAATTGGGCTGGGGAGGGGATGTTGTTGTAGGTGATTGGTGTTTCTATTATGATTAGGATGGGGTGATGATCACCTGTGTAGTTGTCTTCGTCTGTTAGTATTGTGGAGTTGAGAGTGAGTATGGTTAAGTCCGGTGAGTTGGGTCCTCTAGTGGGTGGGTGGGGGCTATGATTGTAAGGTCATTGTCATTTATCTGTGACTCCATGTCACTGAGCTATATATAAAGAGTTATTGTTCCATGTGCGCTCTATGACACCGAGATAGTTGAGACTCACCGAGACTCCTCATTTGTGACTTGATTCTAATGAGATTTTGAGGCTTATTGCCAGCATTCAAGCTACAGATGAACTACAGCAAACAAACACTGACGTAGCACCAGCCACTCAACAGTCCTAGAGATGGATCTGTCACCAAACAGTTTCATCACAAAAGTCAGATCTATCTATCTTTTAGTCTTATCGACCGTTGGGGCATCACTGATGACCTGACAACCAGTTTCCTCCATTCCATTCTGTTCTCTGCCAATCTTTTCGTATTGCTCAGTTTAAAAGTCAGATGTTAGAGTTAATAATTGATAAACTTTAATTCACATAGCAGATAGTTGATTACCTTGTGATTAAATAGTCTAATACTCTTATATATATATATCAGATAATCTTTTATTGAAGTTGTCCCCTTTATTTTCATATCATATCAATACATTGCAATTATATCTTAAAACTAGCTTGATTATGTTATTCACTTTGTAATTAAGTTTTGTGTTTTGTGGGCATCATAGTAATGTGAGGGCTCAATTTATCGTCTTTATTGTCATTTCTCATATTCTCATTGATTGCTCTTGAAGTGGGTAAGTCTTCATATGATCCATAGATTGGGCACTCCAGATCATAAGTCAGATAAACTATGCAAACGACCCTTTCATGTCACAAAGAATAACAAGAATCGAAATTAACAAGTTACAATGTTTCCAGCCAGAGAAGAAGAAACAATTAGATACTGATACAGCAATTAAAAAAAATTAAATCAAATCATCTTTGAACACGATTTAAACAAGTCTCTTGTATTTTCCCAAGTATGAAGAAAATGGTAGATACTAAAACTTTTGGAATAATCTGAAAATAGATTTTAACAGTTCGAACTGATCAGCATCATTATTATTGAACCTGTGGCTGCTTTACTTGCGAATCATTATACTTGCCAGCCAGAGGTAACAAAATGGCTACATTGATTGCAAGTCTCAATCAAGTAAGAAGAGAGTGGAAATGGAGATTCTGGACATGCAAAATGATATTGTTCTAATATCGTCAGCAATACCTGATAATGTTCGGAATCTGGTCGGCCGATAAGGATTTCCTGCTTTGAAAAATGTAGATTACAAAATAAGATCTTATTTCTATTCCACTTATCTATGTGAAGCACCTTTTTCGACGATGAAGATAAAAAAAAAGTTAAATACAGATCTTGACGATTGCTTACGAATACATTTCGACAACTAGTTCAGCAATATTATACTTTCAAAGAGTAAAAGAGAACTGTTTATGACATTTATTTTGTAAAAACTACAGATTTAAACAATAGCAAATTTTGTGAAAGCGTATAATTGCCAATTGATTTGATGAAAAACTATAACCGCTAAAATATATTTGTCATTTACTGTTAAATAAGAAGTTTTGCATATTATTTAATGTGCAGTACAAAATAAGCTTTGAAAAATTGTTGGCGCCCACCACACTATTTCGAAAATTTGAATGTGGTCTTGGTTACAAATGGGTTGGGGACCACTGTATAGGTAGGCCTATATTTATTATTCAGACAAAAAATCGACTGTGGCTGAGAGTTGACCTCCAGAGTCAGAATTAATTGCCTAATTCATATGATTAAAAACAGAAAATCAATTAATGATATTTGTCGCTAATCCATTCACTATTTATTCTCATTTTCTTCATTTTAAAAAATAAATTCGTTAAGGTGAAGATTTCACGAGATAACTCTGGGTTATTTTGATATTAGAGTAAAGCCCCTTACTTAATTAATGACTTCGAAAAAGGTAGTCTATCTTAAAAGATCTTTGAAGTAACGTGCCCAGGTTTAAGAAAAAAGTACATTTTATTTACCTGAATAAACTTGATGAATATTTAAAAGTGGTTGAAATGTATGAGAATTTATATTTTAAGAATTATTACAATATCAAACACAAGTGTGGGGTTGAAGCATTCTAGTGAAACTGAAATAATCATTAGGTTTTCAGTTAAACATTTTAAATGTAAAACGGATAAGTAAATTAGTTTGATTAATTTCTGATAACGATTGCTGGTAAATAATTATCAGTTCCCATAATAGAAACATATAACACTACAATACATTTATATCTGGCTTGATCATGCAAAGTAAATTCTGTTTTCTTTAGCTCTTAAGTAAGGGGGCCTATACTGCAACCATTGCGAAAATCTGAAAGTACCATTTCAGTATTTGGGACTGTTTTGCTCCAGTCAAAGAAATGTGAAAGAGACGTCAGTTGAAGGTATTCAAATAAAACAAGTTCAGGTGGAAATTCTTTTTAATTGATTTTGGCTTGATTTTTGGTTGTTTTACAGTTAATAAAAATGAAAATCTAACCAAGACCTGGGTGTATAAGTACCCACCAGATAATATTTCTACTGTGTTGTGTTTTTCTTTGAAATTATTTACACTGTAATGTTTATATTACAGGTTTTAATTTTCAAATATCCAAGAGTAAAGTAAGATATAAAAATGAATACATTATTTTCTTAGTGATCTAAATAGAAATTAAAATTACAGAAAGTCCAGACTGCTTCGTTTCAGCAGTATTGTGTTATGTGTAACATCAGTTTTTGTTTTGATTTTTTTAAAACTTATCTTTACTTTTCTTTTTTTGCAGAAAATGTTGCTAATATGACCTTATTAATGACACCAGCTCTAAAATGTCAACGGCAGAGAATGCTTTACAATCTGACAGCAATGGTGCTTCCAGCAGCCTGAAGAGTTTAAAGGCAGAATGTGAGAAAACATGGGAAGAAATTAAAGAACTCCAAAAGCAGCTGGTACACTGCCAGAAGCCTCATTCATCTGCTCAGTCACCTGCCCAGCAGCCTCTTATCGCCATATTAAAGGAAAAAGAAAGACGATTGAAGGCAGAGATCCAGCAGATCTTAGTGTCTCCTTTACAAACATTGCCATCTGATTCTCAGGTAATAAAAATAGGTGTATTTGCCATTAAACAAAATGCAGTCTACAGCATTCAAGAGTAAACTACATGATAAAAGATTGAAGTGATCTCCCCTAGTGAAAGCATGATAACAGTTTAAAAAAATAAAATGTGAATAAACATTATATTAATCAGTATTAAATTATTAAATGGTTTTAATAGTATGTTTCAGAGTTTAATAGACCCTATTGCTTCCATAGATTTTTTGTAATTTTAAAACAAAATGTTCTGTTAGGAATTAACAATAAATGCACTTTGTGAATTAAAATATATTTTCCCTTATGAACTTTGATGAATGCAAGGTTTCAGGTTCCTTTGGACTTGGAAGCACAAAGATAGGATTGCAGTATGGCTAGTCATTAGGGCGGAAATATGATAGTGAATTACCAGAGAGATTTCAAATCTTTATTTAAAAAAGGTTTAACTCCTTATCAGTTCAAGTCTGATGAAATTGAATGTGAAAGCAATACTTCAGGATACATTCATTTGCTTAAACAGCCTGCATTTACAACACTGATTAGTACGTCAATTTTGTGGAATCATTGATACATATATCAAGTCAAGCAGCAGCCATAATTAACCTCATTAATTAAATCTTTGTAATATTTGAATGTTTAACAAATAGATTTATTATTTAGAATATAGAGTTAGATAAATAACTTGAGTAACTGCTAACTTTTGCTGTGTGAACATCTAAATTTCTATTATAATCAATATGAATTAAAATTGTTGACTTGAAAACTAACTTTTTTGTAAAATATAAAAAATGTTCAGTAATGTATACCAAGTTTACATATATTATGATATAATGATGAATACTGTGCTGTTATTAATATTTATAATAATTAAATCTGTTGTAAATACTACTTAATTTTCTTGGCACTACATAATATTACTAATGACATATTTAAAGTAGTTCAGAATTAGATCTTTTACATTTTTCATATTTTATGTTGTCAAATCACTATGGCCATTCAGTTAGGCTATATTATTTGCAAACAACAAGCTGTTATTTTTTTAAAAGAAATGTGCTTAGATTTTTATTTGGTTATACTCTTATGACATGCATTTAATATCAGTTTGATATAATGCAAACTCTGAAATTTTGGGTTTAAGTTACAAAAATTATTGTAATATAATTATAAATTTGTACACAAATTAAGGATTATATATTATACACACGTTTATCTTCTTTTAGGTCATTTATGGGAAAAAATTATTGGTTTCAGTCTTAACATTCTATCAGCAAAATCAAGTTATGCTTAAATTTCTTTACATAATCACTCATGATGATAAATTTATTCGACTCTGAATGTTTGGCTTTAAAGTTGAATATATGCAAAACCAACATATGTAGTGTTTATATTTTATTAAAATCTCATGTTGATTTAATACCCACAAAGTCAGACTCAGAGCTCTATATTTCAAATTTCTAAAAGCTCGTGTGATTCACCTGTTTTAGTGCAATCAAACAAGAATGGGCCAAGTAGGTGTTTTATTTAATTTTTTTAGAAGGTACACATATTTAAAATCAGGTGTGTTTGATTGTTTTTAACTGCTTACAAGGTTTAATATAAATATATATTTACACTTTATATGCATCAGTAGTATAAGTATTTAATTATAAATTATAATGACAGTACTAAATAAGAAGACTCATTTGACAGATTCATCATGCAAACACATTTATTATTAAATTTAGGAGTGCAAATATACTTTTATTATTTCCAAATCTGTGTATTACTAACAGTGGCACTATAACCTATATTAGTTATGATATTCATCTCAGCTTTATTTTTTGTTAGTTTTGCATCTCTGCAGGAAAAGTATAGTTTGACAAGAATTAATTTGCTTTAAGTTTTAAAATATGCTCATAATATTATAAATATGTGTATGTTATCCTTGAAATATAAGACTTTTTAATATTCACTATTATATGTAAGACTTTCTTTTTATTAAATACGATATATAAGTCTTTCCTTAAATTTCATAATAATTGCAGGTCATATCAGCTGCACTTCTTGAAGATTTTGAAAGAGAAACTATGCAACTGAAAGAGATATTATCTCTTGTTGGAACTCAGAAAGAAGAACTTAAGAGCATCATTGAGCAAGAACACCAGTTTGAAGAGCAGTTGCTGGCAGTGCAAGAAAGACTAAAGGTAAACAAGCATTCTCAGAGATAATGATAAATAGATGACATGTTGCATACTCTGTATAAAACCCTTCACTGTCTAGGATATGTAGGGTGTACAGTGATTATAGTGCAGCTCATTCTGTTAAGGAGGTACTGTGTAAATAAATAGAATCAATAAAATTATTCTTTTATGGAACTGTTGAGCAACAGCCTCTCTACCAGCTTCAACATGTTTTAGTTGTGGAATGCTAGTGAATTAAGGTATTTTTGTGGTAGAAGAATAATTGAAAAAGTTTTTTAGTTATTTAATAACAAAAACTACTTGCAGAAAAATTCAGTTACTATTAAATGTCACTGGCTTATGTATTTGAAAGAGAGAAAAATTATAGAATTTTCATGTAATATCAATAGGCCATAATATATCATATCTGAAATAAATTTAGTAGTAAAGCATTTGGATTTGGAGTGTTATTGGTTAGGCAAGTTCACATGTGCTCTCCAGGAAGATAAAAAATGTAAGTCTTCAAGCAATTGGGGATTTTCTAGATGTACATACATTTCAAATAACAACAGAATCAGAAATCCTAATTAGCTCTAAGTTGTTTGCAGACATTGCATCTTTCCCTAACTTTCACTTTATAATGGTGATGTATCAGATTTTGAGTACCTCTCTTTACTCTGTACATATTATTTTAGATCTAAAACGATATCTTGTATTTTGGGGGGAGGAAAATTCTCTCTTTCTGTTTGTTTAATTTTGTGTAAAATGTAATGGGTTGGCAGAGAATGGAAACCTTCTATAATGATAATAATTATAACTTAAACAATGCAGGAAGTTTTAAATTTTATTGTGTTTAAAATTAATTAATCCAGTTAAAATTTAAAGCACTTTTCCACAAATTTAGGTCTTTTTCCTTTGAGAAATATTCACCATTTTCCTCAATAAATAGAAAGAATATAAGCACAATCAGTTGCCTCATGACAACATTTAGTAAAATTAAATGAATTAATAAATGCCATTTTTTATTTTCAAAAACTCATTTTTTAAAGAATAAAATTTTGTGATAATAATTTCTTTTTAAATTAAATAAAATACACAACCCTATCAATAAAGGAAATGACACTGATGGGTAACCTAATTCTGATAAGCAGCTTTTACCAAGAGATGTTTGGTTAAATATTTAAAAATTAATTGTATATATTATATTTTAAAATTAATTATCCTTTACAATAACCTAGCCAGAAATTAAACAAGAGAGTCTCTCACGTAAGCAAGATATAACTAAAGGGGAATTTTTATCAATCTAGAAATTAGTCTTCTGCTAAGGATAAAGAATCAAATCCATATCATCTTTGTAAGTTATAAATGGGTTGTGATTTGTAATTTCATTCTCTTATGGTGATCAGGTTTTGTCTTTGACATTAACCTGATCAAAAAATAAAGCTGCATATTAAAATGCAAGTAATTGTTCCTTGGTCCTCCTAGGAAAAGTGTCAGAACCTAGAATCTATGGAACCAGAAGAGAGTTCCATGGAAGTTGTGACCCAAGAGCTGGAGAATAAAATCACTGCTGCTCAAAAGATTGAGAGGACTGTCATGAAAAAGATGGCTGCATTTGTGGGACAGCATTTTCCTTTGCCAGACCAGTCACAGGTCAGTGGATTGTAGAATCCTATTCACCATTCAGACTACATTACCTGTCTTGGAGAGGTGATCGATAGAGGATTAATGCAAATTTGTTGCTTACCGATTCAAATGTCATTGTAAATTTGTGAATGATAGCTATTGCAGCAAAGTTATTCAGTCCCAACACTGGAGAAAACCTCATAAATTCTTACATCACACATGTCACTTAGTAACAAAGTTTTGGCCAATCTTATTAGGCCTGTTCACACATAGTAAGGACACAGTTTTGATCCATCAAAAAGTATTCACCATATACTAATGACACATTTTAGAACAATCAAATTAGGTTAGTATTATGTATGTTCAACACATAGTGATGACACAGTTTAGATCATCTGATTTACATTAGGTCAGAATTACACATGTTCACCAGGTAGTAACAGTTTAGTTTAACCAGTGTGAAACAGCAAAGACCAGTCTAATTAGATTAGTATTGTTATCAATACACACACCTGTAATAAGAACAGTTTAGACGAGCCTCGTTAGATGAGTATTAGAATGTCAGGTTAGGAATGTATTGATTTGTTCGATTATTTTCTTTTCCTTTCAAATAGTAATTTACTAATTTGGCAAAATTTTATTCAACTCATTTTATGTGTACTGAAGGCTACTTTGTCAGGGGGAGTTAATTGTTTATCATTCACTATTAAAGAATTATTTTTGTCAGTTGTGAACTTAAATGTTTTAAGATGATAAAATATAATCTTAGTTAATTTATCTTAATGACATTTAAAATAATAATTTAGGATTTATATTATGTATTTTGTGATCATTATTGATTTTGGTTTTCAGAATAGGATAAATTATTCTTTGTGTCATGAATGAAATATCCAAATTTACTATACCTTGCATTCTACAGATTAGGTAAGAACATTCATGCATAATGTAGTTTGGAATAAGACAGTGTTTTCTCAGTGGATTGCACCACGGATTGCTTATTTAAATCATCTATGAGAAAAATAATTTAAAGACGTTTTACCTACGTACAGTTCATGCCCTTGATCCAAATCTCATGACATTTTGCAGGTGTCTCAAACAACCAAAATTTTGCGTTACCGCAGGAGAAGTTTGGGTCAGGGGACTTTGCCTTTGAAAGATATATTGCTAGAGCTTATGACAAAGTAAGTTGCTTCTTGAAAATTGATGCTTAAAAAAAAGTAATGCATATTTCAATTAGTTTTAAACATATGTTTGAATTGCCTATTATTGACTTTTGATCATAAGCCACATTTTTTTGGTTTTAGTCTGTTATTGATTCTGTCCTTTTAGTTCTTCAATTTACATAATGAGTGTTGAAAAGCAAGAAAGTCATATCTTTTAATTTGTTGATAAATGTTAAATAGAATTATTTTATGTTGACATATTTTTAAAATAAAGATTATATATCTTTGAAATATTGATGGGTAGTATTTTCCTTTTTGTTTAAGCAAAACAACATAACACATATTTTGTTTAAAAAAGAGGAAAAATAAATGGTAATGTAGATAGAATATCTCTATTTGTGGTTAGAAAATCTGATGAAAACATTAATTTTAATGGCTTTATAAGTAGCTGTTTATTTTGTTGTTGTTGTCTATGTATAATATAATTTACAGTGATCTTTATTTATTTGGAAATGTTTTTGGATTTGTATAGGTGCGTGGAGTCACCCAATGATCCATACATACTATTGGATGAAAGATACTGGTCTGCTTATATTGAGCTTTTGCTACGTTGCAACATTGTTATTCAACATCCAGAAGACGATCGTCGGATAAAACTTGTCCCCTTTCACTTGTAAAAAAGGGGGAGACTACCTTGTCAGACTTATTGCTTTTCACTTTTAAAGATGGAGAACCGTTGTTATCAAGCTTATTCTTTTTCACATTTAAGGGTGGAGAGACTATTTTTTCAAGCTTGTCCATTTTCACTTGTATAGTGGAGAGACTATTTTATTTTCGCTTGTATGGATTGAGAATGAAATTTGATGTTTTTACTCAAAATGTATTTGAAAAATTGACAAATGTTCTTTGCTTGGCATATTTGTACTTAGCATATATACTTTGCTTGACAGTTATTTTTTGCACACAGTTTGTGCAGTGGCTTTAGTTCTTGGTTATAAGGATCAGCAGCATATAGATAAATTTATGCTTCAAGATTTGATTTTGTCTTTTGTTCATACTTGAGGCTTTATATGACTTTATTTTCAAGTGATATCTTATGGTCTACCACCAACTGTTGTGTTGCTTGAAAAAATGTTTGACAAATTAATGTACTTTGGATATCATGATTCACATACTTGTGATCTTGATAGGTTTGACATGGAGTGCTAGTCACTGGCATGGAATTTGCCAGTGGTCACTTGCAGTGTGCTGGGATTGCTAAGCAGCAAATGTTTGTTCTGTTAATTTTATATTGGGCAAAAATAGCTGTGGAAAATATTATTGTCATTAGCTATGGAACAAATATGGGTGCTTCACAAATTTAACTAATGGCACCATGAAATAATTCATATATCAGGATGTGTTTGGATTATCAGTGTGCTTGGATTACTAAATTTTAAAATAAAAACTAAATTTTTGTTTACATTGTCATTAACATGCATTTGGACTAACGCTTGTGCAGTTACAAATGTCCTATATTGTTTATTGCTTTAAAGTAAAATATATTGTCTTGCAACATCATACACACTGCCCATGGGCTTTAAGGCAAAAAATGAAAAACACATACAGGTCAAGGTACTTGGATTGCTGGGAGATCGAATTAACATGGGTTTAGATAACAGAGATTGCACTCTTTATGAGTTTATCTCTTCCTATGTAAAACAGAACTTGTTTTGAACACAAGTCAATCCTAATCTATCATGGACAATTGGAGTCAATGTCAGAAATCACATACATTTTAGTCCATCCAGACAAAAATTATTTATATTTATTTATGGTGTTTTAAGGCTTTGTCTTTTTGCCTCTGCCACAATTACTTCTCTAAGATTAGTATCACATGAGGCTTTTATATAAGATTTAGATCTGCTTAATAGCCTAGTGAAATTGATGATGCATTAATCTTGCAGGAGTCATTATTGTTTTGACTTATGGACTGAGCCATTCTACAGAAAATACTACGAAATAGCAAATACTGCAGTGCTAGATTCGAATGACATATACTAGTCAAATGCTAATCTTTTGTACATCGGTATACATATAATTATCTATATCAGAAAAAATCTTGCACAGTTGTACATATTTAATTTTATTATATTAGACCCTAACAAAGCAAGCATTTGTATTTGTATGTACACACAGAGTTTACAGAGTTAAGATATAAATGAATATTTGCAATGTAGAGATATATATAATATTAAAAAATAATTACAAAGTTTGACTACACTCATATATGTAAAATTTGTATTAAAAAAAAAAATTCAACATGCACAGAAGTCTGCTTCAGTTTTTGTATAGGACTTGTTTGGTTGTTAAAGTTATAAATGTTGCTGTTTTTATCCATTCAGAGGACTTAATTTAATAATTATGCAGCTTGACAGTGCAAATATTTGACAAGTTATTTTCTTCATTTGTGATCTGCCACCACAAAATAATCAAAAATCGCTCTTTGGACATTTTGAGATATTAACATCAGCAGAATCTGTAAGACAGATGCCTTTTAATGGTGTGAGTTGCAAGGTAATTGGACAATTAACCACTGAACTTTGGTCAAAATAGGGCAGTTACCCTTCAGGACTTTTCCCCACTCATATGATCTGAAAATAACATTTAATAATAAATACTTTTTAAATATCAGTAATCAGTTTTTGATGTAATGGTACTATAAAACAGTTTCTTTATGTATATTTAAATTGTTTAAAATTAATAAATAATGTTCCATTAAATGCAGTAAAATTACAATAACTTTTTAACTGATAGAATTCAACACTAATGTGGAGTTGTTTATCAGCTTTACATGTACAAGCAGCGTTGCAAACTACACTTCACTTGCAAACAGAAAAATCAAGGTAAACAAGATTAAATAATCATGAGGTACTTTATTTTACGTAATTTTAATAGTTACATAATCTAAAAAACATAAACTCTTGAAACTAACTTAAGGTTCAAATACAGTCTTTTAGTTTGTTTATTTTTTTGTTGTTGTTGTTTGGTACAATATCAAAAATGTTTCTGCATCCCAAGCTAGAGAGGCTAAATGTCCAACTAGAGTGCATATTATTTTTGTAATTATTGTAACCCACATAAATATGGACTGGGACATTTTTATCCTGTTTGTAAATTTTATTGATTTACAAATAACGATTGAAGTCGAATTGAAAAGGACCCCTTATTTCTGTCTGCCATCAAAAAGGACACGGTAAGTATTGTGTAACAACCTTGCTGATAGAATCATACTCTATTCCAGTGGCTTTCTTCCCTTTTTGAGTCTATTATTTCTGGAGACACTGTGAGACAATTTCCATCTGTCTGTATGCGAACGCCAATTGCAGGCTGATTGTGTGTGACTTCGCCGAGCGTATCCATCCAATAAGGAAGTGAACAGATAAGTAGCAACTATGCCAAGTTGACTCAAATCAGTGGCTTCAATTTAACTGAACAACCCATCATAGACAAAAGAGGCGTTCTTGGAAAGATCACATATATGTAATTTTGTAACTGATTGCTTGTTCCATTTTATTGTAAATTATTAAATTTATTCTTATCTTAACAATGAATTGACTCGATTATAAGTGTGACTGAGGGTTGGTGGGGGTGGAGCCAAAAGTTATATGAATGATCTTCTATGTTGTAATCAGTCAGATTAAGATAACTATTTCCAAACTTTGCATGTACATGACTTATCTGTCATTACATTAGATGCCAGGACTCAAGAGTGATCTAATTGTAAAGACTGATGGGCGAATTAGGCAATTGGTCTGTAGTCAGTATAGGTGGGAATATTAAAATTAATAACCTTAAATCCTAATACTGAGACAGGGTTATTAAATAAGAACTGGTATGTAACACTCACCATCACAAAATGAATCACTTTGCACTTCCAAAACAGCTAAAATAGGTCAGGTGTGGCAAGGTCGATTTTGAGACTTCACCAGATTTGGAAAGTTTAACACCTATTCTGCAATAATTTGTGGTATTTTGACTATGTTCACCTCTAAAATTAAAATTAAAGTAATTTTGAAAGAATCAATCATGGTTCTTTTTCCTCCTTAAAGGTCAAAGTGCCCTACTTTTCAAAGTGTTCTTCTTTGCTAACAACTGACCAGGCTATAATTATCAATCAGTGAAGAAATCTGACCCCCTCAACGAAAGCTCGGAAAATAAGATGAAGATGTAAGCTAAATATCACTACAACAGGTTTTCCTTTACTGATTCACTGGTGAGACTAGTCATGTGACACAAGACTGCCAAGTCTACATTGGTGGATACAATGCCAGATAGAGATGACGAACTGAGACTTCCATGTTTTATACTATATTTTACCCCTTGTTTGTCATTTAATTTCCTATTATATTCTTGCAGCTTGGGATGCATAGTAATGTTGTGTTATTGTTTTTATCTAGTTTCTTGATGTAGTGTCATAGTTTGTTGGTGGTGTACAAGAAATAATGTTTTTGTTGCATAATTTCTGTATTGAAGATGAGTCAGAATGTTTTTACTGGGAGGTAAGAGTGGGTTGTGTTTAGTTGTGAAAGTGCTTTTCTTTTTTTTTATGGCCACCAGTTCAGCTGTTAGTATTGAATTAGCAGGCTGTAATTTGTAACTGTACGTTCCTTGGTAACAGTGAATGGCTGCACCAGTTTCTTCAGAAAAGAAAAGAATTAGATTATTATTTTGTACATTTTTTTAATGTTATTTGTTATTAGCGTATTGTATGATTGGTGCATATGAGACTGTTTTTCCTATTGCATTCCAATATTATTTTCTATTTTATTTTTTATCTCTTCCAATTATAGTTTATTAAAGAATTATATTTAAAGCTTGTAACATCAAAAGATATTTAGACTGGAATTTAAAACTTTGTCATTTGGTTATGACGAAATGATCAGCGCTAGTGGTGACGTAAAACTATCAACGTAACCACCACCACCGCCGTCTTAACTAACACTTATGCAAAACTTAATATTCTAGAGTAAGATTATTGCAAAGTGCAATAACTGACATGTGAAGTTACGATCCATGTGATTACTGATTTACAGACACCTGACGTGATGTTTTTGTTTTGGGCTGTGGCTACTATTTTTTTCAAAACGCTCCGTATGCTAATTTGACAGTAAATACCAGTTTTGTTTTATAAGAACATATTTTCTTTTGTTTTACATATCTGATGTGATGATCTTTACATTTTATAGACTGATCCTTCAAAAGCTCTTTTATTTTGCTCATTAATATTTGCGGGAATCACGTTAAATCAGTGGTTTTCTTTTCTTTGGTGGGATGGTGGGATTAAAGTTCACACTCACATCCTTACTATTGTATTACAGCACACAAAAGCTGCATACTCAAAAGGTTTATCTTTCTTCTTATTATTATATAGATCTGTATTTTAGTACCCACATTAAACATGAAAGTTAGTTACTAAGTACGTAGTGTACAATGGTTGTCTCCCTTTCCTGATACGGTCACTGAGTCCAAAGGTTGATAAGCTAAAACGTTTCTTATACCACTGAGAAGCATAGTATAAGAATGCGATTAATTGCATGATTATTTATAAAAAAATTAAACTCTAACTGTTACTCTTGAATGATGGCGACGAATACAGGGCAGAGTAACTTTCGCGTCATCTTGAAAAGCAGACCAGGTACGTCCGAAAAGGATAGACTTGATATAAACACTTATAATTATTGTTATAAAAGAGAATAAACACAAATGTGTGTGTGTGTGTGTGCTATTTATCTTGAGACAGCAAATAGATAAACACATACGGTCGACAGCATGGGCGATATTTTTTTTTTTTAAATCCTCAATTCCACTGAGTGTTATATAGCAGTAAATTTGCAGGTTCATTCATATGAAAACTAAACAGGAACCAAATCTTTACGTTTGCTTGGGCTTCAAAAAGGGGAAGGAGGGGGGTGGAAACATGAAACTGGTTTATAAAGGACTGCGTTTCTAGAATAGAAAGTATATTAAACAGTAATTAGTTTTATCGGATATTAACGAAATATAAAAAATTCATAGAACTCAGAATATGATTTTTGGTGTATATATGTTTATGAGAGAGAGAGAGAGAGAGAGAGAGAGAGAGAGAGAGAGAAGGAGAGAGATCTGAATCAGTTCCCTGTAAGGTGAACAACATTGTTGACATCAAACCCAGGTGATACAGGAAATATTCATTTTAACTTGACAAGTATACTAGTGTCAGAAACATCATTGAAAAACTGAAAAGGTTTACAAAAGCATAAACTGTTTTATTTCCCATTTTATAATTCAAAGGACATATACATATTGTTGTTGTTGAAAACTTAACTCTAAGTTAGAAAGCTGCACATTAGCATTTTATTTTTGACTGACAATCTTTAAGAGTCATATGATGCCAGAGTTTGCTGATGTACTGAGAAATGGTTAGTTTTCCTTCATCCTCCACAGCGAGGGCTATATGATATATTACCAGTAACTGTTTTTAAATATTTCAACAAAAAAAGGAATATTTTTTACTCCAAAATAAACTGCAAAGAATCAAACACAACAACAAAATATGTATGTCTCCAAAATCAGAAAACTTCAAAACTGCAAAACAATTTTTTTGACTTCAAAATAAATGTAAAGAATCAAAACAAAATTAAAAAAATATTTATGCATGTCTCCAAAATCAGAAAACTGCAAAACAGCAAAAGAATATTTTTGATTCCAAAATAAATTTTAAAGAATGAAAAACAAAGAAAATATATCATTATATGTCAGTCTCCAAATCAGGAAATTGTGAAACAGCAAAAGAATATTTTTGAAAATAATATGCACGTGACTTTGAACTAAGAAGAAATCATAAAGAATTTGTGGTGGTTTATTTTTTAAAAGAATTATTTTTCTTTTTTTTAAAGCTGTATTTGCAAAATGGGTTCAGTCTACTCAAGATACTTATTTTTTGGTTAATTTCTTGCTGCTGCAGTTCATGACTAAGCAATATTGCACCTGCATCTAGCTGTCCACTTAACAGTAATAATAAGCAGCATACTAAATTAGTATTAATAAATTGTTTAATATGTCCTAAAACTGAAAACTTAAAATAGGTATAATGGTTCATTATACTTATTATGTTGTTATTTCATTGTAAGGTCATACCTCACTTTGAAGACTAAATTATAATTATTATGTTGTTATTTCATTGTAAGGTCATACTTCACTTAGAAGACTAAATTATAATTATTATGTTGTTATTTCATTGTAAGGTCATACCTCACTTTGAAGACTAAATTATAATTATTATGTTGTTATTTCATTGTAAGGTCATACCTCACTTTGAAGACTAAATTATAATTATTATGTTGTTATTTCATTGTAAGGTCATACCTCACTTTGAAGACTAAATTCCAACACAATATCCCACACTTCACACCAGTGACTGTGTACATGTTAGTGCTCATTGAATGTCATAGAAAATAACTTAGTTCATTCTTCTTTAGCTTATGGTTTCATGTACAAATGCATATTTAGTGTATTCTGATTAAGAAAGTTTTTAACAAATGTATCAGTGTATAGGAAATTTAATCCAGAGACTGTCAAGAACATTATGACCTAAAAGTAACTTGGACTAAATCATTTAGACTCAGAATGGTCTTTTATCGTAATTAGAGAGATGTATCTTAAATATTAGCATTAAAGCAGCTGAGAATATTTGTAAATATTAGCAAGTTTCTAATTTCATATATCCAACCACACTACATTGTAATTTAATTCCCTATCCTCCCACTAGGTATCAATGAAGAACCACAGGAGGAAAATTTTGGTGTCGAAGAGTACACCTTTCCTGATGAAGATTCTCTGGCACCAGGAGAGTTATTGATCAAGAACCTGTTCTTGTCAGTAGATCCAGCATTGGTAGGTAGATTGTTTGGCAAGTTGAGCTGTCCATGTCAGTAGATCCAGTGTTGAAGAATGTACCTTTCTTAATGTAGAATCTCAGACACCTGGAAAGTTATTGTTCAAGAACTTGTACTTGTCAGTGGATCTGGCATTGATAGGCTGATTATTTGGCATGTTGAGCTGTACTTGGCACTGGATCCAGCATGATAGGTTGATTGTTTGGCACTTTGAGTTGTACTTGTCAATGGATTTAATATAGGTAGGCTGATTGTTTGGCAAGTTGCACTGCAGTATCAGAGCCATCATAGACGCAACAAATAATGCTTTCAGTTGACAAATTAAATATTGCTTGGCACCATTAAGAGTGGATGATTTATCTGGTGTCTCAAAAGCCCGAGGTGCAAAGCAAGTAGATTTTTGTCAGATACAGTTGACTATCTACAGAGGGCAGATGATGAATCAATGCTCCCTACCACAGGAATGAAGTGTGAAAATGACTTTACAGATTTTGGATTTATTAGCAAATGGATAAACTATTGAATAGGTGAGGTGTTGTTACTACCCAGTAACTAGTGCTATATTGGTGGTTGGACCAAATAGTTACTACCCAGTAACTAGTGCTATATTAAATTGGTGGTTGGACCATATTTGGAAAGGAAGGAGAAAGTGGATCATGGGTGAGAGGGTGTTTTATTATATTTATCTGTCTCAATGGAAATTGGTTATTTCTATGTTGTTTGAAGATAAGAATTCTGATTTTTCATTGATTTCCAATTTATAATTATTTTGTAAATAAAGACATTAATTTATTTAATATTGTCATTTTGCATGTAGATTAATCATTTTGTGTTGCTGTATTGTCTCTAGTTTTCTCATGTGTTTAAGTAGTTTACAAGTATGAAGACATCATGTATTTTCTTGTAGTTAATTATTGCACAGCACTTTGACTTAATAAAAATAACTCTTTATTAAGTCATCATTATTATTATTATTATTATTATTATGTGATGATTAATGAATTAAAATAATGTATTTATTCTAACATATATAAAATGTTTAGTTAGCATGATCCTCTTTTATAAGAATTATAGGATCTCTATTTACTATTAACATATATAGAGTCTGTTGTTAGTGTCAACATTATCTTTCACTTCATGGAAAAAAAATATTCTTTACTTTTCAGTGGGATACTGTAATAATAATAACAATTGTCATATATTTATCATGTTTACAGCAGAGTTAGATCATATGTAGATTTAACTTGCCTGAATTCAGCTATGGTATAAGATTTCAGCAAATAAGAAAGAGAGAGAGAGAGATAACAATTTAAACATTCCACTCATTGACCATATGTTTGGGAGTGAGTGAGATGGGAGTCATGAATCTGCTGTTCCAGCAGTCAGTCTCCATTCCTGTGTCTCATAGTGTGAGCATTACAAGAGTAATTTTTACTGTTTGCAATTTTACCTTATGTGCTGACCTAACCCCCACATATGATGCGACTCCACTGTAATATGCCCTGTACACTAACTCTAAACATAGTAGCTTTGCATATAAAGAATAAGTTGAATTTTAAAAAAAATAATTTTAATAATTATTTACTTTTTTAATTTCTGTATGGTTGTTAATATTGAATAATTTTTCTTTGTACTTTTTCTCTCTCTAAACTTCTTGTGGCACAATAGCGATGTCGAATGAACGAGGAATCTGGAGTGCATTACATGACTGCCTGGGAACTTGGGCAGCCTGTAGATGGCCTAGGGGGTGTTGGTAAGGTCATGGCCAGCAGAGATCCAAATTTTCAGGAGTCTGACCTTGTGTGTGCCACCTTCTTATGGCCCTGGGCTTTATACTTCACAATTGCAGGCTGTAAAGTTAAAAAAGTGAGGTGTAGTTTAGTTTTAGTCAAATTATCTGTGCAAGCAGCAATGTGAAAAGACTGAGGTGTTGTGTTGTTGGACTCTTGTTTAGTTTTGTTAGTCATATTCAATACAAACAGCCAAGTGAAAATATTGAGGTGTTGATGGACACTTGTTTATTTATAGAAGTCAAGTTCTCTGACATGAAATATCACATATTTTAGTAAATTTCTTATATTTTAATTATATTTTAAATTTTGTAAATGAATTTGTTTATTTTATATAATATACATAAGATACATGAATGGAATTAATTGACTACTTGTAAAAGTTTTAATGAATATACTTTATTTCTGAGCTTCCTGTATAAACATCTTTAAATTAAAAGAAATTAATAATACTAAAACTGTACAAACATTGTATTCATAATTTGTTAACATAAGGCTAGTGTGTGAATTATTTGCAAAATAAATTTACTGAATTTATTTTGTTTAGCTTTGTGAGTTGCAAAGTTCATCAGTCAATATTGTCATATTAGAGTTTAGAGTTAAAGAAGTAAAATAAAAGTACACTTTAATTTTTTTGTCTGAAGTTACCTTTTCTATTAAATAAACATTTTATTGCACTAAAATCCAGTTAAAATTCTTTTTACTTTCATATTTTCCAATTGCACTAAAAATATCATGGAGATAAATATAAGTTTTGTTTCAATTTCAAAATTTTCTGCAGAAAATTAAATTTAAAATTAAGAAAGAAAGTAATAGAAAATGTTGTCTTATCTCAAAAGAAAGGTATACAGGTATATAACTTTGCATTTACTAACTATGCATGTTTTATCAGGCTTTTATAAGTGCATTCATCGACTCTTTTGTAACTCTCCATTTTGTACCATTAAGGTGTCAAAAGAACTCATCAGAAATTCCCCTTCTTTGGTCCTGAGTCTTCTTGGTGGAACGGGTCTAACAGCTTATCTGGGAATTGCAGAGAAGGGTCACATAGACCCTCAGGCAGGTCAGACAGTTGTAATCAGTGCAGCTGCAGGGGCCACAGGATCTTTAGCAGGACAGGTGAGATGTTCTATGGTGTATTATATTTTTGCTTTTATCTATTTTTAAAATTTATTTTGCTGATTAAAATGAGTTTAGCTTTCTAAATAATGATACTATGTATTGCTTATACTTGCTTTAAACTTTTGCTTTCCATTTAAAAGCAAAATAAAAACATAATAATTAATTGAAATTAATTCACATAATTTTTTAATTAATTTTTTAAAATTTAAAACTGGAAATGCAGTTTCTTTGCAAATGTTTCAAATTAAAATCATTTTGATTTTCCTTTGTTTGAATATCAACACTTTAATAATTTCAATAGGATTTCTTATGCCCAGATGCATTTGAATCTTTGAGACTTCTGTAGTTTGACTCATTTTCAGATAAAACTATAAAACCAGACATTGTGTACAGTAGTTGGATATTTTCTGGACGTCTTGTATAAAATTTGACCTTAGTCAGACTATTTCTGAAAAGCTTGAAATGTATGTGTATTATTAATTGGCTGGAATATATATGGCTAAAACTGATAGACAGATAGATATAGGTAGATAGTTTGCCATTGTCGCTCAGAGATTTGTTATATAAAACAAAATGATACTTTTACACTAGTATATAGCTTGAACTCTTTTCTTTGTTTTTCTTTTATTAAATAAATGAATATTGCTATTTATACTACATCATCTAAATTAAAACTCCTTTACTTTACCGTGTCCTAGAGTTATTTCCATCATAAGACTGTACAGTTGGTGGGATTGAGTGTATCTTAGTTAAACTAAATATTATTATGTGTATTATCTTCCATAAAGTATGTCTGGTATTGTCTTTCTCATATTCACACCTGGTCTGTTAACCTGGAAATCGTTGTGGTGTTGACCTTTCTTTAAAAAAATGAACTAAAATCTTTCAAAATGTACTTTGTTGTTTATTTCTACAGTAACACGTTAAAGAGTAAACTCTAAAGATAAATAAAGTGCATTCTATAATATCAAAAGTAATGAACTTTCAAAACATACTATTTCACATCAACTGTCAGGGTCAGTTCATATGTTTTATTTCTCTTGTGCAATGTTTGTTTATGATGTTAGATTGCAAAGTTGTTTGGTGCAAAGAATGTGGTTGGCATATGTGGCAGTGATGAGAAATGTCAGTTTTTAAAAGAAGAATTGGAATTCAATTCTGCCATCAACTACAAGGCAGGAGATATTGCTTCAAAATTGTCCCAGGCTTGCCCAGAAGGGGTCCATGTCTATTTTGATAATGTTGGTGGTGAGCTCAGCACAGCTGTCATTAAGCAGGCAAGCAAGTCCTTCTGTACACAATTTTCTTTATACCACTTTATTAGCTATATACTGAACCTTATATATATATACGTCAACTTTTGATACATTTGTTGTATAAGGTTGTTCCTAAAAATAAAATTTTGTCAATATTCTAATGAAGAAGTGCATTGAAGGATGTGCAGTTTTGTTTGTAAAATTACTTTTTGTCAATATTCTAATGAAGAAATGCATTGAAGGATGTGCAGTTTTGTTTGTAAAATTACTTTTTGTCAATATTCTAATGAAGAAATGCATTGAAGGATAGCAACTTTTGAATACTTAGTAGTATAAAGTTTTGTTTCAAAGATAGTCAGTCTTTGAACATTTTCCAGCCAATGCACCCTCTTACCTAGAGATATCAACCTGTATCTTAAAAGTAAATCTCTTAGAGAGTTTAAATGATAATGAAGCATTAACAATATCACCATTTGTATTATTACTGGCATTATTACCACCATTACCATCATCATCATCTTTGTATTTATTCTTGGTAATCCTGGATATTTCTTACAATTAGGAAAGTTTTCTTTGTTGTTTTGGTGGTATTAAATTAGGTCATGTAAATTTTAGTAGCAATTTTAACTTTAAACTTCCAATCATGGAAACTGAGACACTGCTGCCCTCTTTACTAAGGAACACTTGAAATAAAGGAAATCTTAACTGTAAATCATTTAGTTCTGGTACTTAGTTACAATAGCAGATTTAATCCATTTCCATCATGGAAACAGAGAGGCATTACTGCCTAATTATTTATTAAGGAACACTTGAATACAGGAATCTGCACTTCAAAACAAGAAATGTTGGTTACTGATCATTAGTTACAGGAATTATTAAGCTAAATACTTGTACTTTATATTTTCTGCCTTCTTTATGAAATCATTGCATTCTTCTTATTGCAGACACTCTCATAATCCTGTAATTACTTAATAAACATTTTTTCTTCATGTTAATTGTTATTGGACATGCTCATTACCCTTTCTTCACGTGATAGCCATTTTACTTTATCAGCTTCTGACACACTCATGACTTTCTTCACACGATAACCATTTTACATTATCAGCTTCTGACATGCTCACAACTTTCATCACAATACAGAATTTGTTGTTGGCTGGACACTCTCATGACTGTGTCATCATCCAATAGCATGCTTTTCAAAATTTACTCTGGAAACTGCTGAAATAAACTATCTTCCATAGGTTTTCCCCTACAAAGGTTATTTTTGTTTGCTTTTGGATAGTTAATGACTTTTAAAAAATCCATTACTATTGAATGGTAAGTTTACTTTTATAATTTATTCATGCAGATGCAAGCAAACGGTCATGTCATACTTTGTGGTCAGATATCATTGTACAACACAGACCTTCCTTATCCTCCTCCTATTTCTCCTGAGCTCCAGCAAATCATCCAGGAACATAACATTACAAGGTGAGAAAGTTACCTACTTCGTTTGTATATATCAATGAGTTTCAAGCCCAATGTATTGCTAAGGATATTGCTGAAACACTGAATCAAGAAAATGCCTGAATAGACTAAATATAGTAAATGCTGAACGCAATTGCCAGAATGATCCCAAGAGTGTGAGTACCATTAAAGCCCCAAGAATGTGAGTGCCAAAATATTCCCAAAAGTATGTATCAGAATATCTCCAAGAGTGTGTGTCAGAACAGACCAAAGAATATATGTGCCAGAATAGCCCAAGAGTGAGCATGCCAGAATATTCCCCAAAGTATGTTCCAGAACAGCTCCAAGAGTGAGAGTGAGTGCCAAAACAGCCCCAAAAGTGAGTACCAAACAACCCCAAAAGTGTGTGCTACAACAGCTCCCCCCACCCCCAAGAATGAGTCAGAAACAGTCCCAAGAGCGTGAGTACCAGAACAACCTCAAGAGTATGAGTGCCAGAATGTTGCAAAAAGTGTATGCCAGAACATCCCCAAGAGTGTGAATACCAGAAAGGCCCCAAGACAGTTTGACATAACAGCCCCAAGAATGTGAGTACCAGAAAAATCCCTAGAATGTGTGTGCCAGAAAAGTCCCAAGAGTGTTTGTGCTAAAACAGCCCCTGAAGTGTGTGTACCAGAAGAGCCCCAAGAGTGTGAGTACCAGAACAGTCTCAAGAGTGTTTGTGCCAGAACAGCACTAAGAATGTGTGTACCAGAACAGCCCCAAGAGTGTGAGTACCAGAACAGCCTCAAGAGTGTGTGGCAGAAGAGCCCCAAGAGTGTGAGTATCAGAACAACCTCAAGATTGTAAGTACCAGAACATTCCCAAGATTGTGATTATCAGAACAGCCCCAAGGTTGAGAGTACCAGAACAGTCCTAATAGTGTGAGTACCAGAACAGTTCCAATAGTGTGTGAGCCAGAACAGTTCCAAGAATTTGTGACAGAACAGCCCCAAGATTGTATGTATCAGAACAGTCCCAAGATTTTGTGATAGAACAGCCCCAAGAATATGTGACAAAACTGCCCCAAGAATATGTGACAAAACTGCCCCAGGATTGTTAGTAACAGAACAGCCCCAAGAGTGTGAGCACTAGAACAACCCCAAGAGTATGTAGCAGAACAGCTCCAAGAGTGTGTGGCAGAACCACCCCAATAGTGTGAGTACTAGAACAGCCCCAGGAGTATTAGTATGAGAACATTCTCAAAGAATATAAGTTTGTCAATAGAGAAAGGAGCTAGCAGAATTTGATCCATCCTTACCAGAATTATAATGCAAAGCAAAAAGTACTGATGAGAAACATTACTCTTTTAATCATTGTAGGAAAACCAAAAACTACAACTTTCAAACATATTTTGCTTGCAAAGATCAAACATTGTTATAATATAAGCTCATATAAACATGTTCTGTTAATAAACTAGCAAAGACAAACATCATTTACAAAATTGACTCATAGCAATGTGTTCCATTAATACAAAAGCAAAACTAAATATATACAAAACTGGCACTCATAATTGTGTTCCATTAACACAGTATCTGAAACAGATAACAGGTACACAATTTATTCAAATAATTATGTTCCTTTATTACACTGACATAGACACATTTCAGTTTTAAAAAAATGGTTCAGATAAACAATTTTGGTCTTTGTCTCTTATTTTATAGTTGAGCATCAAGGAGTAAATATTTTAATTTTCAGAGAAAGATTCCTTGTTTTAGACTATGCTGACAAATTTGAACAGGCCTTGAGAGTTCTAACAGACTGGCATGTGACTGGGAAGATCAAGGTAAATCAAAATTTATCAGCGGGTATATATTTTGTATGTATCTATGTATACATGTTAATTATTGGTATTACTTGACTAATATTGCAGTATGTAAATTTGATTACTTCTGAGTTGTATTTTGCTTTGCTTCATTTACATATCAAAATGTAAACAGGAAGGTAAGTTGGAAGTGTATATAAAATTTTATTCCTGAGAATGAGGCAAATATGTTTTGCATTGTTCGTTTGTAAAATTATATTCCTGAGAATGAGGCAAATATGTTTTGCATTGTTCGTTTGTAAAATTGTATTCCTGAGAATGAGGCAAATATGTTTTGCATTGTTCGTTTGTAAAATTGTATTCCTGAGAATGAGGCAAATATGTTTTGCATTGTTCGTTTGTAAAATTGTATTCCTGAGAATGAGGCAAATATGTTTTGCATTGTTCGTTTGTAAAATTGTATTCCTGAGAATGAGGCAAATATGTTTTGCATTGTTCGTTTGTAAAATTGTATTCCTGAGAATGAGGCAAATATGTTTTGCATTGTTCGTTTGTAAAATTGTATTCCTGAGAATGAGGCAAATATGTTTTGCATTGTTCGTTTGTAAAATTGTATTCCTGAGAATGAGGCAAATATGTTTTGCATTGTTTGTTTGTAAAATTGTATTCCTGAGAATGAGGCAAATATGTTTTGCATTGTTCGTTTGTAAAATTGTATTCCTGAGAATGAGGCAAGTGCTGTTCATGTGTCAGTAAATGTACAAATCAGTATAAGATTATCACTTTTATACCTAACTGGCATTTGTCAAATCTGGTTCTTTCTGATGAGGTGAATTGTGTTATGTATTTATTGCATGCATTGTCAGACTTTTCCCCATGAAGATATTCAGTTTGTGGCCATGAAGACTTGAGATTCAATTATAGACACCATCATATATAAATGGGAACGAAAGTGTTGAAAAAAGTAGCTAAAACATGGCTTACTCTAGATTAAGAATATAGATACATCTGATTAATCCCAGAGGAAAATGTTTTACCTCTTAAAAATCAAATAGATAAAATTGGGCAAAACCTATACTCAAAACTAACAAAAAGCAGATGCCCAATATAGATTGATGGGCGAGAAATATTCCTGTTTTTTGTCAACAGAACTAGACAGGAACAATCCCATCGAGTTAGCAGTGAATTTATATGACACAAACAAATAGCCTGCACTTGTGGGGATCTCTCAGCATTGGAACATTTTATTTAAAAAATGTAGGATCAAATAGACAAATATTAACTGACTTTCTAATTATAAACAATATTCCAGCAACTGTACTGCAACAATAGAAAGTCAAGATAAAATAAAAAAAAAGAATGGAAAAAACATTTTAAGGCAAAATGTCAATAATACTAATGGTAGTAATAGTGATGGCATAGTAATAATAATACTGACAATATTAATAATAAAATTAAAAATAATAAAGAAAACAACTATAAGAAAATAATGTAGCATTTTCAATTCATCCAAAATTAAAATACATTCATAAATAAAATATCCAATAAACCCTCTACCAGGTATGGCATACCGTTAGCCTGTAATCATTACTTCACTCTCCCCCACTGTACCCTTCCTGACCTGTTATATTCCAGCATGAAATCTGCTTAAAGAATCATCCCCTATTTAAATTGACTGGCTGACTGATTACTAGTAAACTATACTTTGGGCAGCCATTTGTTAAATCTAGTCCCTCGTAGTGAGAAAAAAATGTCAATTTATCTATTTAATACATCAGTTAGTCCTAGCATGAAGACTATTTAACCATACTCTTGGCAAACATTTACAAAAAAGATTTATTCTCATAATGAACAAATGTTGCATAATCCATTTATGTGGGGGGTGTATTTTCAATTTGTTTACATGAAAACTTATTAGCCATACTCTTGGCAAGTGTTTGTAAAATATAATTTTCCTAATGATTTGTCAGTTGTTTTTGCCCTATAATTAATTTTGAAATTTAATCTTTTAATGATTTATGCTTTTAATGGAACATCTAACTCAGTAAATGTAAAATATAAATTTGAGGGAAAACACCCACCCCCACCCCCACACTTTAACATTGTTTATTTTCATACATAATATACACACTGACAATGATTTCTGTTGTTTTTGAATTTAACAAGAGCCAATACCAATAATTCATACTGTCATGAACTACATATTACAAACAGATTTACCAACATATTTTGTTATAGGCTAATTAGATTGTACTTTTAGTACACAATTTTGAAACAATGATTTAGTGTTGTAATTATTTTATATTAATTTTCTTTTTCTTTGTGCAGGTCAAGGAAACAGTTGTGGAGGGTCTGGCGAATGCTGGCAGGGCTTTTGTATCCATGATGCAAGGTGGCAACATAGGAAAGCAGATAGTCTCTATTAGCCCCTCATAAAACCGAGACCAGATTTTTTTCCTTTAGACTGCACTATTCATATGGCTGACTGAAGAGAAAGCTTGTTGACTTTGGTCCCATGCTAGTGAGTCTCAAAATATGAACTTGTAAATAGAAAAATAGACAGATATATCTAAATGAAACAAAATTCTCCAGATACTGATGGCTTTATTGTGTAGCATCCAGCAACATAGCATTGTTGAAATTGTATTACCATTAATGTTGAATAATGTCAGGTTGCACAGCCTATGGTGGCAAAACCATAACAGAAAGATTGAATGACTAACAACTACACAGTCACAAATATTTGTTTACTAACATACAATTAAAGCAAATAAAATTAAGAGAGCACCTTTGTTATTGAAAATTTTTATAATCCACAGTTTTCTCAGAATTTTTATCCTTGGGAAACATTGAATGATAAAGTTGAACACTTAAGCTTACAATAGCACAACTGGGAACATTTATGCAATGACGATTACTTGTTATAAGTCAAGATGTCAGTATATCATTAAATGTGATGTTTGCAAAGTATCAGCAAATGAACCGGAAATAACCTGATGAATTTAAAAGGTTACCTGCATCTATAGTTTTTCAAAAAGGTCAATTGCACATGATAAACCTATATGGCTATATTGCATCATCTTGTTGCTGCAAGTTCTTGGGGAAAAAAGAGATGGTTATATAATGAAAACTACATTCTTTGTGCACATAATTAATTAATTATCTCAGTAAAATGTACGAAAATCTTGAATGCTTTCTTACTCAAAATACTGAGTGATTTTTAATCATTTTATGTACTAACAGTTATTGTATGCATGGAGACCCAAGATGGCAAGGCATCACCATTAAAATGTCATTTAACAACCCATCCAAACAAGAAGTAAATAGTCTCTATTAGCCAGATATGGAGCCCAAAACAAAGTATTCTCTGTTAGCCAGTCAGAGAACCATGCACAAAACAAATACTCTCTATTAGCCAGTCATAAAGAGAAGACAGAGAAGACAAAACAGTCTAGAAATTTCATGTTGGGGTGCAATGGAAAACTTGTGGAAATACTCAGAAAGCAAGTTAAATAAAATTGTTTAAAAGTATTTTCATCATTTAAAAGAAAAACCTTGCCAGAAGGATTTATAGAATTTAATCCATCTGAATTCTATCATAATTATAATCAAGATGAAAGAAATGCAAAACCATTTAAATGACATAATTTTAAGTGAATGGGCATGCATGTACAAATAAAGCCTATTTTTTCTAGCAAGGCTTCAAAACAAAATTTTTAGACACCCATGATAGTTGAAAAACACTGGCATCACGCTCAGAGGAAGATGGTAACTATAGACTGATGTAGGTCTCCTATTGCAAGTTCATGTGTTTAACAGAGGGGTGGCATTTATCAATCACTCATGATACACAATTCACAGTCACGTAAGTTGCCATCTGATATCACTATTTTCTCGTCTTTTTCTGTATAATTACAAGAATAGGAACAATGCTTTATGACATGTCCCCTTCTCTATGATAGTAAAGAAGTACTTTGACCTGACAACAAGATAATATTCCATGCTTATAAAATGCTATGTTGGTTACTGTGAATCATTTTGAGAATTCACACAAAGAGATGGCTAATTATTTGCATGATAATAAAGAAATGCTTGACAGCACAAGGGCTGGATGTAAAGAATGTGTATGTATTTCTTTTATTATAAATGTATGTGGACTTCCAATGAGATTTACATGGCAGGAGAAGTTTGTAAATTGCATGTGGTCGTACATTAACTATGTGTCTGCTTTGTTATACCATATTACCACAAATAACATAATCTTGGTTGTACAACTTTAAAATCAAACACAGATATATGTGCAGCATTTTAAAATACATAAAAGTACTCAATGAATATGGCAGCAAAGATAAAACAAGACTTTAGTTTTAATTCAATATTTTATTTGAGGTCGAAGTGATAATTCTTTAAAAAATTGGTCCCATATATTAAAAATTACACACAACCAGTATTTAAAGCACATATGTAAGTCAATAAGAGATGTAATTATATTATAGATACCTTAGGGTTGTAACTGTAAACAAATATGCAATCCAGTGATAAATTTTCTAGACACACCCTGGTCACTATAACATAAACTAGCATTACTGATTATGCTGAATAAATGGCAAACCCTGAATATTGTAAAGGTCACTATAATATAAGACTAGCTTTACTGATTATGCTGAATAAATGGCAAACCCTGAATATTGTAAAGGTCACTATAACATAAGACTAGCATTACTGCTTAATTTGAATAAATGGTAAACCTGGATACCATTATAAAATGAGCATTACTGATAACGTTTAATGATGTGTAATTTCTAAAACAAATACTTGACAAAAAATAAACTCCAGAATGCAATCTGCAGAAAAACTGGGTTATTTTTTCTTGGGTGATGCATTATTTTATGATTTATAGTCATACTTTTAAACACATATGCATAATTACAGTATAATCTAGTCTTCTGAGGTGTAAGGAACAGTCATAATGGTTGGAAATATCTGGGGTTCAAAAATTCAACACACACATTGAAGACTCTCAAATTTTGAAACAGTAATAAAAACATACTTTCATATTTTTTTGTTGGCTGGAAAGGCACACAGTGCCCTTCAAAAATCTGTCTGAAAAGTGACTGAAATATTCTCTAATTTAATAGCTCTTTAAATTTTTTAAAATGTAAGATTTGGTAAGTACATATAATAGCAAATTTAATGAGTAAACACTCTTAGATGAGTCAGTGAAAATATTTCCATTAGTCCAAAGGATTAACTCTAAAATCAAAACACTATACTATCATCACTGTACTGTAATCCATTTTCATCTCAAAACATGTATGTAATTATATTTTAAAAAAATTCAAAACAGAGGCCCACCACCACCCCAATCCCCGAAAATGTATATAAAGATGCTTAAAAATCATATACTGGAAATATAGGCTAGACATCAGATTGATGCAGATAACCAAAATTTCAGTATAAACAAATTCAACAGAACCAACTATTTCTGTACCCTTGTAACCATGTAGTGAATCAAACCACCAAATGATAATCAATATGAATGTGTACAATAAACAAGAGTCCAAATAAAAATTTCACTCTAACTGGTTTAATGGTAGTGATGCCAACAATTAAAAAAAATGTAAACTAAGTACACACTCATACTAATCACAGAGATTACTTTATACATGTAAATAATAGTAATAGTAAACAGGTGGAGTAACTTTTCCTCGACATCACATTCACAAAAGGAACAACTTTTTGGAAATAAATCACATGATATGCCAAACCAGTTGTAATATGATTGTTTGCCTATACATATTAAAAAATATATTGTGAAAAAACTTGAAAGACAAGTCTTTAATAGAAAGCACCCATTTTCAAGTAACCAATTAAAAGATATTTAAAGGCTATATATCATATATATACATACACACATACATGCTAGTTATTTGGTTGCAGATAGATTTGAGAGAAAGCTGTTGTATCCTGACCAGAGTGCTTCAATAATATCCTGACCAAAATGCTATATCAAATCCAGACCAAACAACAAAAAATGCTCCACTAATATCCTGACCATAATACTAAAGAATAATCATATCCAGACCACAATGCTCCATATCATATCCTGATTGCAGTGTTCCAATCAAATCCCCATTATAGAGATACAATTATATTCCGATAGCAATGCTATAACCATATCCTAACCATACCACTCCAAACATATCCTAAACAAGACAGAAATGATAGTCCTATTCTTGCTGAGTCCTCCTGAAAATGGCTATGGTCTTTTTATATATCAGTTCAAAAAGTGAAAATGTTGGAAAGGTGTACCCTAACAAGTCAAAGAGTGTTAATTCTTGAGTTTCAGAATATAGAAAATGCACATGCATGATTATAAGTGCAAACTTCTAGCAGGAAATGTATACATGTGTGAGACCAGACAGGTACTAAGACTGGAACCAGATGGTGAAATGTAACAAAGATAACAGATATGAAAGACTGGAACTAGATGGAGAAATGTAACAAAGATAACAGATTTGAAAGACTGGAACTAGATGGAGAAATGTAACAAAGATAACAGATAAGACTGGAACTAGATGGAGAAATGTAACAAAGAGAAAAGATCTTGTGCTATGCTCTGCTCTGAGCAGGTAGCCAATGATGACTTGAGAAGTGGAGTGACATGATCAGTTCTTAGAGCTCTGAGAATAAGCCTAGATGCAGTGTTTTTGACCTTAAGAAGTTTCTTCACAAGACAACAGCTGGCCACAGAATAGAATTACAATAATCAAGTGGAGAAAGTAATAGTAAATACACCATCAGTAGTGAGAAACTTGTAAATAGTGCTGATTTATCACAACTTCAGATATACTGCTTTACAGGTATTATTATATAGACAAGTGTTTAGTTCCACAGACGGGACAGACAAATCAAGAGCCAATAGTTCTATAGCCCTGGAATAACAAAAGAAAGATTTGTTGACTGAAGTTAGGGAAAATTATTGCACAAATTCCAAACATAAATGCAATGGCAAGTGTTAATATTATTGAAAACAAACAATCATCATTCTCTTTACCTATGGCACTAGCTGAGGAATCCATATGCATCTTAAAAAAAGCATACAATACATCTAAAACCTAAATGCTTTTTCTCAACAATGCAACCCTGCCAAAAATGACAACACATTTTTTTAAAAAAAACAACAAACTCTCCCCCCCCCCTCAAAAACAACAAAAAAACCCAACCAACCAACAAAAAAACACCCCCCAAAAAACCAAAGAATATTTTTCCATATGAATATCCTATAGGCGTGACTAAACGATTAATCTCTTTAAATGGAAAAATGGGGAAAATAGTAAGTAAACCTTTACAACAAAATCAAAATATTTTGAGTTTCACTTTGACAGATTCTGTGATGAATATATCACAGCAAGAGGTCAGATCAGGTTAATAAAAGAGCTAAATGGACAATATTCATATATTGTTCTTTTAAAAAGCTTAAATAACATTAAAATTAAAAGGAACAGGTGACCTGAAATCACTTATGTATGCATACTGTAGAACTTTGAACTAACAATCTATTTCACAATGTGGAATGCAAGGAGTATCAGAAATGGGGTCCAATCAGTCAAAAGTTTAAGAACAAAAATCTGTATACACAAATACATTTTTACGTGCTTCTCTGGTAATGTGGTATAGTAAAGTGCCAAAGACAAAAAAATATAAGTTCTATTCACAAAAATATATTACCATAGATAACAAAATAATTTTTGATCAGGAAGATTTACTGCATCAACACCTATAGATATTTTATGTTTCTCAAAAGTCTGCTGATATTCCATGGAAAATTAAATGTCTCCATAAATCACTCAGGTCCAAGCATATGCTCTGGTTTCACCCATGCATCAAAATTCTCGGCAGTAACTAATTGCATCTTCAGTGCAGCTTCTTTCAAAGTTAAACCTTCTTTGTGAGCCAACTTGGCAATCTTTGCAGCATTGTCATACCCAATGTGAGAATTCAAAGCCGTGACAAGCATCAGTGATTTGTCAAGTCCTCGAGATATGTTATCTTTATTGGCAATTATGCCAACTACGCAATGATGAGTGAAAGATAAAGCAGCATCACTCAAAAGACGAATGGAATGAAGAACGTTGCGAACAATCATTGGCTTGAAGACATTGAGCTGAAGGTGACCATTACTAGCTCCCACTGAGACGGCCATGTGGTTACCCATCACCTGTGCTGCCACCATAGTCAAGGCTTCACACTGAGTGGGGTTCACTTTTCCTAGAGTTAAATTAATTTATAAAAATACATTTAGTTTTGAACAATTATTCTGAAAAAAATACATTTTACTTTCTTCTTGATATAATTCTAAATATTATGTAAAATAAAAATGTATCTTAATAAAAAATAGAGTCCTCTTTTAATAATTCTGATAATGACATGTTTGCAAAAAACTCATTTTAAAATATAGCCTCTAAAACCCAATATTGATACCAATTCCTTGTATTCTGTAAACTGCCAATCTTTGTCCAATGTAGAGAGAACATTAAATGAAATGTAAAATGCATTACAATGAAGTGTGTGACATTAATACCTAGATTCACACACAATCAATTAACCCTTTTGACCCAGTCAGGCCAATATATTGGCCATAGCAACATTGCTCAAAAAGACAACACAGCTGATGTATTGGTCTGACATAGCCCTACCAAAGAACAGCTCTGAATGGCCCATCCCAGCCAATCACGAGCTTTGTTTACAAATCTGTCAACATCCTGCTCCCTGTTTTAAATGTCACTAAAGCGTCTGCTGCATTTTTGAAAGCTGTTCAGGAAGATTTTTTTCTTGTTTTTATGTAATGCAAAATAATGGTGGAGAGTGATGTGCTATCAAGCAATAGTGAATGGAATGTTTTGAGTGAAGAAGTATTAGAAAGTAGCAATAAAAGCAGTTAAAATGATGAAGATGCGATCGCACCTTGCAACCCGTGGTTTTGTGTGCATGATGAAGAGATGGATCAAGATGATCCCTATTTTTTCTTTGAAACAAATGGACCAAGGAAAAGCCTACTTGTGGATTACTTAAGACATATTTTTTATTATATATATTGTGCTTTTTCTTCAGTTTGTCCTGTTTATAAATATATATAACTCCGCCATGGCTGGTCCCAAGTCCGGGTGAGAAGGGAGGAGGGTTGGGTGTGGGGCCAGCAACCCCACCCCTCTAAAAATCCACACGCTACTGAAACCAAAGCAACAGAATCCAACCAGTGATTGAATCTGGGAAATACCTCTACAGGAGGACAGATGACGCAGATTAGTAAAAGCTTCATGGAAGCCAACCAGCCAACAAATCTCATGATGAAAGCAACAACAAAGATCAGAACTTGGAATGTATGAACCATGTACGAAACTGGAAAAGCAGCTCAGGTGGCAAGTGAGATGAAAAGATACAACATCCAAGTACTAGGAATTTGTGAGAGCAGATGGAATGGGTCTGGCATAATATCACTTGCCAGTAGAGAGAAAATCCTCTACTCTGGACATGCAGACAAAAATCATGACCACACAGAAGGAGCTGCCATCATGATGTCCCTAGTAGCAGCCAGAACCCCTATGGAATGGCAGTCAGTCTCCCCTAGAATCATGACAGCAAGATTCAACTCCAAGGGAGAAAAGTTACATTCATCCAATGCTACTCGCCTACTAACGATGCTGATGAAGAAGCAAAAGAAAATTTCTACAATTCTCTCCAGACAGTAGTTAACGAGTTACCCAAGAGAGACATCAAGATACTGATGGGTGACCTGAATGCAAGATAGGAAAAGACAACCTTGGAAAATATAAATATATATGTCTGTATGATGAGGGCTTAATTTAAGATCAATAAATCACCATTATCATCAGGAAGCTTGATGTCAGACTCAACTGCAATGGATATGTAGAGGGTTGGGGAAGCAAGCAGCTTGTGTGAATTTTAAATCTAATAAGCAATGGACTTTTTGTTGTTTAGCACTAGCAGCCTTTGAACCTTCAGCACTGGTGCACATTTGTTCTCCACACTTTGGGAAATGGTGTAGAAGGTAGATTAAATATATATATATTATATATATTATATATATTATATATTATATATATATATATAAATATATTTGTGAATTGGTGGTGAAACACTCTTTTCATCACACAACCTTCCAGAGTCTTTGGCCTTTTTCAATTACTGTCACAACTTTATGGCTTTTTGCCACCACTTAGAGATACTGCTGAGATGTCAGAACATCTAAATACAGCAAAACTAATGAGACACAACTTCAATGAATGCTGAACATTTAAATATGGCAAAACTAATAAGACACAACTTCAACGAATGCAGAACAACATTTTTAAATATGGCAAAACTAATGAGACAACTTCAATGAATCCTGAACAACATTTAAATATCGCAAAACTCATCAAACAAACTTCAGTAATCCAGAACATCTAAATAATGCAAAACTAATGAAACACAACTTCAATGAATGCAAAATAACATTAAAATATGGCAAAACTCATCAAACACAATTTCATCTAAATATGGCAAAACATAAAAATCATCAATAGAATTTTTTGTTGTTGAAATAATCCTTTTCTTACCAGGCATAATGGAACTTCCAGGCTCATTTTCAGGCAGCGAAAGTTCTCCTAAGCCACAGCGAGGCCCGGATCCTAACAATCGAATATCATTAGCAATCTTCATTAGACTGCAGGCTAGCGTGTTTAGGGCACCATGAACCTCGACCATTGTGTCATGGCAAGCCAGTGCCTCAAACTTGTTTCTTGCAGTGACAAATGGCAACCCTGCACAAAGAATGATCACAGTCTTTGTATTAGAAGGAAAAAAGTATAATGATTAAAAAGTAAAAGTCATCTAAAAACCAAAATATAATTTAAAAAAACTGATATTAATACTATATGTATTTAGAAATTAATTTGATATAAGCAATTATATTCTTAATGTTTAATAGAGCAGTTGCAAATTCCATGTACCTAGACTAATTATCATGTAAAAGTAAATTATTAAACAGATACTAATTAATACTATGTTTAAGATATACATTGTGTATTATTTGTATAGCCAAGACCCTGAAAATATAATTGCTAGATTAAGTTTTATCACTAAATGAAATGCATGCACAAAATACATTTTTAATGAAAATAAACTGCAGGAGACTTCAATTATTTATCACAGTTCGCTGAAAGCATTGCATTATTCTATTCTAACTTGACTCTTCAACCCCAAATCCATCAGAAAATCATGTTAACAAAAAAATAGTCACAATCTCAGGAAAGTTTAACTTTAGAGAAAAATATATTATTAATAAAATAATAATGTAGTCTGAACAAAAATTGAACATAAGTAAATACTACTATGAAACAAAGCTAAAGTTTTTTATTTTTACCAAAGTTTGCTTCGTATATAGTTTTAAATTGGTTTGAGATAGAGTAGGGTTGTTGCAAAGAAACAATTAGAAACTATAGAATTGAGGATCAGAAGTCAATTGACCTTGCATACATATAGCTGCTAAAATTAATATTAAATTACTAAAAGAACTCATACACAAAGAATTATATTTATTGAAAGCAATGCTGATACAAGTGTCAAGATTAATTGCTTTCAAAGTTAGGTGCAGCTCTAATTTTTCTGATGCATGATGTGGCCATTGATAGAATTTGAAGTATGATGCTTTTATGGTTACCTAAAGGAAGCTCTTTGCGCTATAAACAAAAACACACATAGGTTAATAAACAGAAACAACTTATCATGCATAAAATGTCAAGCATGATCTAAATTCTTCAACAATACAAAAATAATCTTTATAAAGGAAAGTATTATCTTACCCCCACTTGTTATTTGCCAAATTCTGCAACTCACCTGTATACTCAGCTATTTTTTGGGCCACTTTTTCTGCAAAACCTATCCGAGTGTTCAAGCCAGTCCCCACTGCAGTTCCTCCTTAAGGTGAAAGATAGAAAATGGAAGGACTTGTAAATAAATCACTTGTAACTGTTTTCAATTTTAATTCTGTCTATCTGCATCAAAATGATGTATTCCCAAGAATAAAGTATTTATCAAACACTCTGCAATCAAAAATTTATTTTACAAAAGTATTATGTTAACAAGTGCTTATTTTGGTTTATAAATTTACAGTACAACTGTTTCTGTGTGCAAACTAATATATAGCTAGTTTCTCGTAACACCACTAGCTATAATTATGTTTTAATATAAGATATAGTGGTTATATTCAAGGGGAATAACTAATACAGTAGAGCCACATCTTACACATTAAAATTACTCAAATTCAAGCATATGAACTTGTGTATCTTTCATTGTGAATGTAATTCTAGTGTGTTTCAATCTCGGTATTCTTCATACTACATGGCCCCCAAACAAAATTTTAAGTATGGAGTCTGTTTGAATGGTGTAGTTCATTTGGTTTTATTTGGTTTTGTTCGGTTCGTTTGGGTGAAAAGATGCTCTCATCATTAGTGGCAGCAATGTCTCTCTAACTATTGACATAGATGTGGCATTCATTAGCCATAGTGTTCTCTCCCTAACCTCAAATATAGAAGAGGCATTCATTAGTGACAAAACTGTCCTTCTAACCACAGGTAGAAACAGCATTCATGAGTGACAACACTGTCTCTCTAACTAGTCAGAAATGGCATTCATGAGTGATAACACTGTCTTTGTAACCACAGAGAGAAATAGCATTCAACAGTGATAATAACACTGTCTCTCCAACTACAGTTAGAAAAGGCATTCATGAGTGATAACACTGTCTTTGTAATCACAGACAGAAATGGCATTCAACAGTAATAACTGTCACTCCAACTACAGTTAGAAAAGGCATTCATGAGTGATAACACTGTCTTTGTAATCACAGACAGAAATGGCATTCAACAGTAATAACTGTCACTCCAACTACAGTTAGAAAAGGCATTCATGAGTGATAACACTGTCTTTGTAACCACAGAGAGAAATGGCATTCAACAGTGATAATAACACTGTCTTTGTAATCACAGACAGAAATGGCATTCAACAGTAATAACTGTCACTCCAACTACAGTTAGAAAAGGCATTCATGAGTGATAACACTGTCTTTGTAATCACAGACAGAAATGGCATTCAACAGTAATAACTGTCTCTCCAACTACAGTTAGAAAAGGTATTCATGAGTGATAACACTGTCTCTCAAACCATAGGCAGAATGGCATTCAAAAGTCAGAGCACTAATAGTATCTGTCAAAATTCTTTACTTTGATCCTTTTTATCTTTTTTCTGCTTAACATTGAACGTTTGGAATTTGCAATGATGTGATAAACATCCTGCAGTTAACATTTTACTTTTAACATCAAATGATGTCAATGGCTGCAATACTGAAATATTTTTCTATTTTCTAAAAAGTTTTAATGTAACACCCCCCACCCCACCCCCCCGCACCACCACCACCAAGCCAAACCTCTAACTAACATTACAAGGAACAATTCTGGAATACTAAAATCAAAGTTGTTTAAAAATTAATATCAAACTGAAAAGTGGCAGGGTTCATTTCTAACTATTATTTCTTTCAGCAGGGGTACTGAAGTATACATATATTTTTCAGTAAGAATGTTTGCTTTGTCTAGCCTAGCAGCATCTTCAAAAGAATGAAAGTGATATGCTATAAGAGAGTAAAGTCTACAATTACTTATTTTTAACCAATTATGGTTTTAATTTTTTTGTACAGCTTTGAGTGTGGATGGGTAGGACACTGATATCTGTTAGGGTAGGAGATCCCATATGCTAGACTGATTAAGTCTGCTTTTTCCCAAGCTAGCACACTGTAATAAGGAGTACAAATATACATGTAATAATGAAATTCTGGCACCTATGGCAAATGTCATGCTAATTACCTCCAGTAAACATCTGAACAAAAAGAAAGTACCTGCTGCCAATTCATACAGTCGTCCTAGTACTGCATCCACACGCTCAATGCCCACCTTGACCTGATGTGCATATGCACTAAATTCTTGTCCCAGGGTCAAAGGCACAGCATCCTACCAATAACAACAAATGCCAATATTGAACATATAAGAAGTGAAATGAGATATATGCTGACTGATGAAGAAAAAATACTTTGAAAATATACATATTACATGAATGAAATATCTGACTTTAATTAGGATGCAGCACACAACATCAAAATCATCTTTCAGATAACTGAAAGAAAACTATAAATTACTTGCTTTCTCACTAACGAAAAGATGGCTAATAATGTATTGATCTGAATAAACTTTATATCAAAAGAAAGATTAAGGCTTTGTCTTTTCTCTGTATGTTTGTTTTGTGTTTATAATTTATCAAACATAGTTTGGGGGGGGGGGGGAGGGCAGAAATATATGCACTCAAGCCGTGTATGTTATCCACTGTCAGGCTTAAAAATCGTCTTCAAATCTCGTTTCTGGCACTTAGGGTCAGAAAACCTTTTCACCAACTGATTCATGTCAGGGAAATCTAAAAATAGACCCTTTTTAAAGAGGAAACCTTGTATAATTTTGTATAAATATTCAGCTTGCAAAAAAATTTGTGACCTCATTAAAATATAGGTCTACTTTTGGACCTTTTATCTCAGGAACAACAACTTCTTTCTCAAAATAAGTAAATAACATTCATAATGTTGTTGACTTTTTTGTAGGAAATGCAACTTGTTAAATTTGTGAAAAAATGCATTACTTTTTGATGCAACGCAAATTCACGACTATAAAAGGGTATATCTCAGTAATCAGTGAAGATAATCATTTACTTTTAATAGTTTTATTGTTTTTCTTACATTTTCATGTACTTTCTTTAAAAAATTATTTTAAGTAGTTACTCATTAAAATAATTTTTAACTGCCTGTACTTACTGTAATGGTGATGTTCTGCATGAGTTTTGAGTTTATATATTCAATAATTTTATTTGGTATGCTTCTTTAAAAAAATCCAAAATATTAAAGTCTGCATGTAATAGAAAATAAATGAATAAAGAAATAAAGAAATATATTACAAAAGTAGCTACATAAAATAAAACAAATGTTCACAATATTTTTCTTTAAAAAAAAAATTAGATAATGTTATGATGCACAGAGGCTTCCAACCATAATGAACCATTTTAACTACTATAAATTATAATATACTATTTTTTATCCTTATTAAATAATATAAATTTTTAAAAGAAAAATCTCCAACCGCTATTATTCAACATGTAAGAAATAAATGCAACATTAAATTTGAAATTATTTACACATACATACATAAAAATATAACAAATGCAATAGTCATTATTTTGGCTAAACATCCTTCATGGACAGTAAACATGCTTAAGATTATATGAACCAAACATGAAGGTCAAATCAAACAAGATCAGAAAAATTGTATTTTCTTACAAAAGATAATATTAAATATAATATTTACAATTAATATGCACAGAAGTAGTACCTGAAGATGTGTTCGTCCAATCTTAATGATTTCTTTGAATTCCTCCTGTTTTTTGCAAAGTGCTCTGTGTAATTCATTTAGATTAGGCTTTAAGCAGGTCACTATCTCTTCGGCAACAGCAATATGCATAGCTGTAGGAAATGTATCATTGGAACTCTGATAGGAAACAAATAAGAATGTACAACACTGAAATAATGTAAAATTTTCAGCTTTCAATCAAACATATCTTAAGAGAAATAAACTGTTTAGCTTTCATTTGTGTGTGTGTGTGTGTATATATATATATATATATATATATATATATTTATGTTATCTTTCTCAGCCTTGACCTCTCTTTCTTTAAGCTTTGATTTTTACTTTCAATAACACTGCAATAACATTTTTATAAATAGCTAGTAAAATATAATCTACACACATATGTTGCACGTCTTTCAAAATCATAAACAGGCATAACGTTGAAAAAAATAATCTTAATATATTTGTAAATCACTGAGCCAAACACTCCACATTCTTTAAATTACATAATTTACTCATATATGTACCACTTCACCACTATGACTAGAGATGTTCTATTTAATAATAAACCAAAATCTAATTAATCCTTGATTTAATCTTAGTACCATCACACTCACAAAATTAATGAGCATATTGTTCAAACAAACCTGGCTCATGTTGACATGGTCATTAGGGTGCACAGGCTTCTTGGAGCCAATTTCTCCACCCAAGTGCTTAATGGCATAGTTACTGATGACTTCATTTACATTCATGTTGGTCTGTGTGCCGGATCCAGTTTGCCACACCACAAGTGGGAAATGGTCATCGAGACGTCCTGCAATTACCTGCACATAAAAATTAGAAATGATACTGATGCTGTTCTATTACAAGGAGGGTGGAACGAACAAGATAATAAATGATACTGGGGCTGTTCTATTACAAGGAGGGTTGAACAAACAAGATAATAAATGATACTGGGGCTGTTATATTACAAGGAGGGTGGAACGAACAAGGTGATAGAGCCTGAATTCAAATAGAAGTATATTACAATGTATCATTATACAAAAAGTTTATAATCATAAATAATGGCTAAGAATGATTGTAAATTGTGAACTTATTTGAGAGCTGCCACTTCAACTCATCTACAGGCATATACTGATAAGTGTTGGCATATACAATTCATTTTAATGTCACAGTCCAGTTCCCTTTTTTGTTGCTGTTCAGCAATGACTGGATGAAACTGAAAACATTAATAAGCTATGGTGTGTAAAAAGTTTGTTGGGTTAAGCTGAAGTTTACTATTCCAACTGGTTGTCATTGTAATTTACTATTACTATCTAAATTCAAATATGGATGCAGTACATAGTCCTGAAATTAAAGTTTACACAGGAAACCATTTGTCTCAGAAAGAGATGCAGAAATATTATATATATATATACATATTTTGTTTTAAGTCACTATATAAAAATCTACAGGCAAGCATCAAGTTAAAGGCTTCTGACTAATGAATAATTTGGTGTGTAACCTAAAAGTATCCAAGAAATGTATTTTGAAAATAAAAAAATTTAGTGCATTAAGTGCAATCATGAATAAAGTGATTCCAGAGTGAGTAGTTTTTCATTTATATTGTAAGTATAATTAAAGACTGTTTTCTAATCCTCATCTTAGAGAAAGGTGAGAGAAAATTTACCTCTTTACTAGCAATAACAATAGCATCTGCAATTGAGCTTTCAAGTCCAAATTCTCGATTCACTTCAGCAGCACAAAGCTTCAAAATTCCAAAAGCACGAATAATTGGCTTCTGTAATTATAAAGAAAATTAAAATAACACAATTTATGTCTCTTAGGTTATGTAAACTCATAAAGTAATGTTCGAAAATAAAGAAATTAAAGAAAAACATTTACATAAAGTCTCATTACACTATGAACCCAGATTTATGGAACATCCATTTTTATCAAACAGTATTTTGTGGTCCAGTCTCCCACAGTACAAAAATATACCCCCAAATACTCAGTTTTATCGAACTTGCTTATATTAAAGTTTCAATTTTATCAAGTATGATTTTAAGTTTATATACATAATTATATATATTTTCCTGTTGCATATCCAAACACATGTATAAGAGGATGCTCACCTCTCAACCAATCAGAAGTAAAGTTTATAAATAGCTTGAAAATGGGTCTCATTTTCAGCAATATCAAACTGTTTCTTGGGAAAAAATATTTAAAGATATAAAACTAAAATCTGAAAAATTATATTTGAGAATTACTGATAAGAAATGTCATAATCTTCTAAGCACTAAAATGCAGTACTAGTACTTGTCAGTCAAAAGTTCAACTTAAAAGAATACTTACTGAATAAATTATGTTTACACCATTCAAAAGGCAATTTTGTCTTGTTCTGAATTTAAAAAATAAAAATTCCCACAAAAATGGAAATATTATACAATATAATGTAAACTGGTCAGAATGCATCCTTGTTTTGTTTATATTTTAAAAAATTTTGTCAGAAAAGCAGAAACATGCTTGTAAATTAGTCAAAGAGCATTCCTGCAAAATTTCAAGAGAAAAAAAATTGTTGGTCTTTAACATGAAACTATCAACTGTTTATTAAACAATTAAAGTTTGTAAAAAAAATTAAAGTGATTATAGTTGTCTAACACTGTAAATATCTTTATTGGCATTTCAGATCAATAGTTTTTGACTGACAAGTGACATTTATAGTTTTCTAATTTACAGTACATTTGGTAAATAGAATTAAGGCATCAAAAAGAAGAAACAAATGAGAAAAATGCTACTGATAAAACAGATTCATGCTGAGAGTGCTTTATCTGAAAAAAAAGTACAATGGCACTGCAAAAAAATAAAAGACTTATAAAACAGACGTCCAGTTATTAATATTATGTAGTCCAAAATAATTCTTCAAAATTGATTCAAAGTAAAACAAATGTGTTTACATACTATTATTTGATGATATAAGGTTGCTTGCAAAATTCTAAGAGAAAACCTCAAGCAGTTTATGAAATATCATCATTTGAATATACAAGTTAGTCAGCATCAATTTAGGAGATGAATGCTCATCTTTGATGCACTGTGAAAAGTAAAAATCTATTATAACAGAAGGGTTTATTCTAAATGCTTAAAATGAAGAAGTTCTTTTCAGAGAATGTATTATATTTTACACACTGTGCACAAACATAGCTCTTCATTACATAAACTGATAAAGCACTTGTAATATATTATAGTATTTATTGAAGATATCATAATAAAAAGTCGCCTAATATGTATTTTTTCCATATTTAAAACAATAAAGTACCAAGGAGTTTTAGCCCAATTTTTTCCAAAGACAACTTGGTCCAAACTTCCTTTTGTGTGTGACCGCATATGACTTTTTCTAAAATCAGAAAGAATAAAAATAAAGATGTAACCCTAAGCTTTCTCCCTATCCATTTTCATTAGCAACAACTTTAAAACTCAAGCTTTGGTAATCAATTATAAACTTGGTTATTTTGAAATTGTTGCTGTTAACACATTTGAATAAGTTTTTCCCTGCTGAAAACTATGATGAGTAGGGCATTCATTCCTCTACAAAACTAGTGTTTAAAATTTCATATAGCTTTGGATGTGGTTTAAAACAAAGAGTTTCCATTAGGTAACTGAAAAAAGTGTCTGTTTCAAATTCTAGCAATGACCATGTTGTGCGTGTTAGAAAATTTAGAGCAGCAACAAATTTTGAAAGCAATTAATCTTGATGCTTGTTACGCTTATATCAGTTAGTATTGTTTCCATTAAATGTAACTCTTTATTTGTGTATGAATTTAGTTAGTAACTGCAAGCTAATTTTAGCAACTATATGACTGTAATTCTAATTGCAAGCTAATATTCAATACTTCAATCAAAACAAAAGTTGTAGTATTCTTGCTCTTGTATCTGCTTTCATTTCAAAATTGGGTACTGGTAATGTGATCATATTATTTACATTTAAATCCCGTGGATAACAAAAGTATTCTTCTTACTGCTGTAAGTATAAGCAACATATTGCAGTATGTTTTCAAGTCAAATTTCTGTTGATCATATGCATTTTCAGTACAACAATGCATTTTCATATGGGCTAGAGAAACTTCTACAACAAATAGGAAATAAATACTATATATATTAATTTCATTTTAAAAATGTGTTTGTCAATGATTTTATTTTACTAAAACTAATAATTTAATAATGATGAGTATCCAAACTATTATTTGCAAGGAAGAACATTTCTTATACTATATAGTTATAGGCAAACAAAAACAGGAAACAAATACCGGCATTCGTTCACTTTCACCACCAATTGCAAAGTTGATGATGGATCGTGCTGTGTTGGCCCCATAGTATTTATCTATTGGAACCTGGATCTTTCCAAAGGAATCCACTTCATATCTGTACAGGTCTTTTCCACCGGAATTTATATCACTCTGAGAAAAAAATAAATAAATGAAAATTATAAGAATTTCAAGAAGTATAGATAAAAGGTATGTTATATAATTAATCCATCATACAACTGTGTTAACCATACATGTTATATAATGTAACACCAAACTTCTGGTTTAGTTTCATTATAAAAATGGTTTCCTGACAAAATCAGAAAAGCCATGCTGTTGTTTTTGTTTCTTTATTTGCTCTAGTGAGTCTAGTCTAAGAAGTACTAGACAAATTACAAGAATAAGTTTCAAATGTGAATTTAAAAGTTTAGATTTTCATCAGCAGTTTAGAAATAAAATAATAAAAATATATAAATATACTGTTTCAAGTCTATTCAGTATTCAGTTGCAAATATAAGACTATAAGTATTTATTATATTTTATCATCAATTTAAAAATGTAAAATGAAACATGCAAAACATATTAAACAATAAAAATAAATATAAATAAAAGTATTTATCACACATCAATAGCAATAAAATTGTACTCCCTGATTTTATTAAGAAGTATGATCAAATTGAAAATCATTTAAACTAAACTGCTAAATTTCAGTCAGTCTGATATTTAAGTGATAAAATAGTGGAATAGAGTTCGTTCAGTTTGGTAGATAGGAATGGCTTTATTCTACTATGATTGATGAGTTAATTAAAGGATTATTTTTGTCAGTTATTGAAGTGAAATATTGCAAATAAAGTAGAGGTCACAGTCAAAAAGTGTCCATGTCGAAGCCAGAGTATGGCTTTGGTGAGCTAAAGTGCTTGGGAGGTTTTTTTGTTTTGTCCTGTCTGATTTTTTTTGACAGATATGCTGTAGATCAATGACATATCACTGAGGTTAATATTGTTCTCAAGGTAGGTGCACTTATATAGGGGAGAAGATTAAAGGCACCTTTATTGCTTTTGCACTGGCATAAAGCACTTTGAGGTTTGAAATATGGTTTTAGGGGAGTGCAAGAAGCTCCAGGGATATTAAATTATTTGTTTTTATTGAGTTGACAGTTGTGATGGAGTGCATTAAAATAGTACTGGAAGTACTGGTGAAATTAGACACTGCTATTGGAAATTTTGCAACTAAGAGGGAAGAAGCTTAAAGCAGTCTCATTGTAAAACATTTTGATTTTGTGTAAAGCAACTCTGGCTTAGCAGATGTAAATACAATAATACTTAATAGGGTTTATATGTATATACATGTGGCAGTGATGTAGGCCTTATAGTAAGGTTAAACTGAGGAAAATGGATTTCAACCATACAGCAAAATATTGCGAGATGCAGATGAAAGTTCAGGTAAAAGAATTATGTTTTTTTGTCATAGCCTAATAAGTAATTAGGTTTTAGGAAGTCAAGATATTTTAATTAATTAATATGTGATATATTAATTAGTGAAAGCCAAGTAGGAGTAATTTGTACAAGATACAAAGAGTTGGATGTGCAGCACTGAAACAAAGTATATATTTGTGGGACCGTATATTTATTTTATTTACTTGGTTGCATCCCATTAATGTGTAACTGCTCATGAAATAATTTGCATTGGACTGTTTTATTACATGTAATTTTTTTATTTAGTCCTTGCAAGCATTGATTTAGTGTGAACTGTACTCTTGTAATAAGCCAAGGAGAATGGTGAAACCAGGGCATCATATGTTTTATTGTTCACTGTTTATTTTTTAAATAAATTTTTTGAGAAAACGGTACCATACTAATATTTGGTGCATGTGTGCACCATGTCCATCCAGGGTAAACATTTTTTTTCACTATTATTAATTAACGGTGACTGATATGAGCTTGAATCATGGAGGACATGATTATTTTAAGTGTGTGTGTGTGTGTGTGAATAATGTAATCCTGTTAGTACGAGTTTAATGTTTGTTTAGGTGTCTCTGTGCATGTATTGCGTGTTCGGGCAAGTGGCAATAATTAATGATGCAATGTCATGTGCTTGAATTGTGAATGACATGCTGATTGGGTGTGAGTGTTCCAAACAGCATCCAAACTGCGAGGTATGCCCCTATTTATTTACCTACACATTTCCTAAAATTTCCCATGCTGTATACCTTTAAATAGGAGATAAGAACTCTGAGACAGAGACAAGACAGAACCTAAGACTATTGGGCCAATAGTTAGGGTGGATAGTTTAGGTTGTGAACAAACTTAAAGTTAGGATAGTGTACCAATAGAAGAAGAAGAGATATGCAGAGAGTAGGAGAAGGACTTTTATTAAATAGAAAATTAGAAGTTAGAGGAAGAGATATTTTTATTATACTAGTTACTACTTAGTACTTTTTACTAGTGTAAATGATGGACTTGTGCACATTATAAAAAAGTAAGCATTCAATGAAATGTGAATTGTGCCATGGACATGTGAGCATTTTCAGCTGTGTATTTCAGATCTGCTGTTTGTCTTTTACTTGTTTGGTTGCCCTGATCCCTGTTACTTTGGAGATTGGCAATTTATAAAAATAAACCAATCGCTATTTATTACAAAGAACCTATGTGTATATGACATTTGTTGAATTTGTACAAAAGGTACGTGTAGAAGACAGAATACTGAATAAGAGCACATCATAGCTTGAAATTTTACTGTATGCCCACTCTTACACTCTTCACCCTTACAGTTACACAAGCATTACATTATTTTATAATTTTAATTATACAGAGATGCAAAATATCAGTAAATGCCTAATGATAATAAATTTGTAAGTTTCTATCACATTTGTTTGAGTATTGGAATATCAAATATCAATATCATATAATTTTACACATATTTATTTAGGTTTTCATTTATAACACTTTTAACAGTCTGATTTTCTTTGTCCATGAAATTCCTATCAAGTTAAAATCTGAATCTCCCAAGTGTCAATGGTGAATATATCAACAAAAGTTAAATTCAGTGTTGATATGCTATTCTGGTCTTTGAAATGTTTCAATAATTTTTTTCCGAATATGGGAATGGGTGTTAAAGACCTAATGCTAAATCAGTAAATCATTTCTAAATGAGAACTTACTCATTTCGTATCTCAGTTTTTCTCAGATTTTTTCTTCTTTTTTCCTTAATGAAAATAACCTATTGGCGTCTATTAGGAGTTGTTTGCTGGCACTTGTAAAGCAGACGATAAGAGATGAAGTAGACTTTAAAAAATGCGTAGTAACAGCAACATTCGATAATATTTAATAATCAATCATGACTTGGTTAGTTGGTAGACATTTTACTTTTCTCGTGGGCACATTATACAGATGTGTAATATTTATATATTATATGAAACAGTGACTTCTAGAAGTATCCCGCTAACTTAAATCTGCGAGCTACCGATGCACAATAATATGGTGCCGTAATCCTACATTGTATAGATATATATAGATTATATAATTATTATCACATGTACATGCAAAGCGATATCGCAAATTTAATGGGGAAAAAATGTTTGTTGTTACAAAATAACCTCACCATCCTGGTCAGTGGTGTTTAAGACGATTTTAGTCTTTGCCTTTATGAATTAGTCACACACAATGAAAGTTAAACAAGCAGCACGGTCCAGCCTGCACCTTTAAATTCCGGTCATTTTATTTTTGGTAGACACTCCATACACGACCGTCGCGGGCAGAAGACGCTGTACAAGTGTTACTAAACTGTTAATGCTGTTTTTCACTTAAATATTTAAGTTTACACACACAAAAATAGCAGAAATAAAAAAATAAATGAAGAAAATAGCTATTTTGTAGCTAACGCTAATCTTTCTATAAAAATAACTAACCGTAACCATTTATTTATTTTAAAAGTTGCATACGCGAAACGTGCGCGGACGGTCTGTGGGTGAACTTCCGGTGTCTGTGTTTACAATATGGCAGAAGCATCTGTCCTAGCATGTGTGCCTCAGATTCAGTGTGGAGATTTTGAATTCTTTAGTGGAAAAATGTACTAAAGCTCCAAAAGGAAGGAACAGGGGAGAAGATATAAATATTTCGCAGAAAATTATTTAGGGCCTGATCAGCAACCGTGGTCTGGTAAGTGATCTTGCTTAGTTTTAAGCTAATTTTTAATAATGTCCGTTGTTGTTTCTAATTCATTTAAATTTATCAGTTCATTCGATTAAAAAAGATGCTCTTAATACTATGATTTACATAAATGTTTTAATGTACATTACCGTTAATTGCATTATAGGTATTATCATAATTATGTCTAATTATAGTAATGGTATGGAACCGCTTAGAAAATATCAAAAACTGAAAAAGACAATTTAAATTAATAACTGATCTTGTGCTACATTTTGTCAGTGAACTGCTGAGTTATACACACATGCGGTTATTAAAATTATAAAATTAGTGTGTAACCCTCAATCACTTGAGCACTTTATATTTTTGTAATTTGTGTTTATGTTTGTTTCTCATAATCATATAATACTTTAGTAGGCTAATCATTATATTTATAACTTAATATAAGGTCTCAAGACATTTTTTTTTAATAAAAAAATCTTGTTTGTTTTCATTGTATGAATTATTTCACATAGATACTGATTTTTTAATCTTTATAATAACAGAATACATGTATGTGTTTGAGCCTTGAAGTTTCTATTTATGCATTTTAATTAAATATATGTGAAATAACACATTGAAATATATTTGTAATAGGCTATCATTATTAATATAAAAACTATAGCATAAGTATTTTAATAAAAATATTTAATGATCAAATATTAATGTTAATTTAAAAATCTGTTACTGTTCAAGAGTGAGAATATATTTTGTGCATTTTTCTATGCAAAAAATGTAATGTGTGTATGTATGGTAAGTGGAATTTATTTACATAATATAATGAACTAATATGGTAATGGTAAACACTTATTACAATATTAACTTAGTCTAAATTTTATATAAATAATAAACAGGTATTTTTTGTTTCTATATTAAAGTTTCTCCAAATCCTGAAAATGGTGGGTGTCAAGCAAATGCTCAGTGTTTTAGATCATTCAGAAAGAATGAAACACCACACACACTTGCAGTATGTAAGTATATTTTCTTTATATAATTGTCCTATAATATTAATGTTAATGCTGCTATTTATTTATAACCACATTTTTATGTAGATATAAATAACAAGCCTCCAGTGTGAACATTTAAAACATAATTACACTTACTTATTGGAGTAGATAGGTGGTTGGCTAGATTTTTAGACACTGGACTCTCATGCAGGAGCATATGGGATAAAGAGTTTAAAATTCAGTATGGTTTTCCATTTGACATACTCTCTTCCTAGCGCAGCATTTAACATGTGACTGTCAAGCTCAAATAATCACATTGTAAAGCACTTTGAGATCTTATAAGTTATATGAAGTGTTAGATCAATTTAGTATTATTTATTTAAATGTTGTTGTCACTAGTTTATATTATTGCTATATTGGATGAATCTAAACATTACAGGGACATATCTGTTTCCAATAAATCAAGTTCTCTTCTGGTTCAGGATCATTTTAGGAAGGGGAGAAGTATTAAAATATATTTTCTAGTAATTTTACATTATATTTACTTATATAACAATTAACAACACTATAACAGAGTACAAAATGATATAATACAAGCATATGTTTTATAAAAAAAATATTTTAAAATGTCTAGTAAAGATATTATGATGCTTGTATACTAATTTTACTATTAGTAGTATTACTTTTAGTAAAATATTTTGTGGTATCTGTGTTGGTATGTGCTCTTTATAAACATATAATGCAGTATGTTTTATAAATTCATTTTAAATTAAAATCATATTAATAGCATCATATTGTTAATTTGTCTTATATCAATTATTTCTTTGTTCTCAGGTGTCAATATCTCCTAGTCCTAGTGTAAAAATATCACATGAACATTGTTCATGTGCAATGGACTCAGTGGAACATGCAGACACATTATAGGATTCTTATACCAGCTGGCCCACCTGAAGACTAAAAATGAAAACTTCATTCCAGAGGCATATCATTTTTAATTGTTCTGATTTTATACTTTTTGCAAATGTGCTTTAATTTTTCAAATAGATTCTGACTTTCATTCATATGTAAACATAAAACACTGTTATTTTTTCTGTACATTAAAAACAAATCTCTCTCTTTTGTTTTTTTGCCATACGAAATATTTCAGAATTCTGTACAATGACTTTACTAATTAAATATCTAGCTATATTATTTTTCTTGCTTTTATTTTAATTTTGCATACAAAAATTTACTTTTTCTATATTATCTTTAAGTTATGCAGGAAATGTATTTGGTATGTCTTTATCTTGTTTATGTTGATTGAAATGCCTGCTCTGATTTTGATATCTTTTTGCAGATTAATAAATTTTTATGTCCTTTTCTCTTTTGATGAATAAAAATGGTTTAATCTCATGCATATATTTGTGATGAAAGATAGAAATGTTTTGTATGAAACAGAATATTTGCAATTTAAATGCCATTAGTAATTTTTAAATTAAGTGAAAACTAATGATAGTTTGAAAATATATTTTATTTAAGCAAAAAATTAAAACATGCTTTGTTTTTATTGAAATTTTAATAAATATTGAAACAATACTTTTAATTTCTTCAATGAACATAAAACTGTTTCAGTATTTGAGGCATTCTAATATTATTGGTATGTTACAATTCAAATGATTGTTTTAATTTGATGTGATGTTACATTTCTAATTGTCTTAATTTGAAAAGATTTTATGATTTTTTTATTTATTTTAAATAGTAAAGCTCTCTACCTGCACAATTATTCTGGAAAAGGTTTATGTATGTCTTTATGTTGTAGATTGTTTATGCTGATTGAAGTGCATGCTCTGAAAGATATTGGACATTTTTTAGAATTTAATACATTTTATGTCCTTTTCTTTTTTGATTAATAAAAATTGTTGAATTTCTTGCATACATTTGTGATGATTGATGGAGAGTTGGCTGAAATGCATATATGTAATGAGAAAAATGTTTGGGGAATGTTGTTAAAGTGTTGAAAAGAGTTGGGTGAATGTTGACGAATGATAAAAGAAGGTAGGGTTAAAGTTGGGGGAATGTTGGGAAAGGGTAGACTATTGTGCATACATTGAAACAAAATGTTGGGCCAACGTTGGGGAACAGTAAAATAAGGTTTGGAAAAGGTTGGCTATTGTGGATACATTGAAACAAAATGTTGGGTCACCATTGGCAAATAACTTTGGGTTAATGTTGGCAAATGTACTTTTGCCAACGTTGAACCAATTTACAATTGAGCTGTTGGCCCAACATCCATTGCCAACGTTGGATCAACAAACAAGCAGAAATACGTTGCAAACATAAAATGCTGGCACTTGACACTTAGGACTTCAAATGTATTCAGGAGTTCCATGGCTGAATTGTGGGAGCCATGCCGATACACAATATCCGTGTGTTGATGAATTGACGGTGACGTCCCTTGTTAAATGAAGGCGTATGCAAGCATTTATATAGTTCTGCCTTTGACCTCTGTAGGTCACGTGTTATGTGGCCAGTACAGATATTTTAAGTTGCGAACTAAGGAGACGAATTTGATAAAGTGTACGTTACCGCCATCACCCATGTACGTATCTTTTTTGTTTACGAAAAATACCAGTTTGGAGTTTGCAGCTGTCACTGTATGGTGGCCTTGTGGTTTTCACGCTGCACCTTCGCGTTTCTGTTCTTTAAATGTTTTGTTTTTATTTTCGCTATTTTATTGTTGCGTGTAGGATTCTTTATTTGTTCTTGTAGACATATATAATTAGGTTATGTTAATATTTCTTTTATTGCAATTCATACACACATGTGGACTCCACTTTTTTTTGTGTACTGCATTTCTCATGTTATGCTTTGTTTTCTTCATTGCATTTCGAACAAACATGTGTATATGTTTTGTTTCTTTATTGCTCTTCATACAGATATGTGTATAAGTTGTCTTTTCTTTATTGCCGTTCTGTCTTTTCTGCTGTTCGTTCAAGCATATGTTAAGTTTGTGCTTTTTAACTGCTATTCATATAAACATGTATTACTGTTGTGTTTTTTCATTGATATTTAGAAGCATGTGATAATATTATGTTTTCTTCATTGATATTTAGTGTAAGCATGTGATAATAATGTGTTTTCTTCATTGCTGTTTGTATTTAATGTTGTGTTTTCATTATTGATGTTCGTATAAACGTGTTAATGTTGTGTTTTCAATTTTGCTGTTCGTACAAACATGTGCTAATGTTCTGTTTTCATTATATTGTCGCTAGGACAAACATGTGTTTTACTATTTCTTAATGTAATTCATTCAAGCATGTGTTTATGCGGTGTTTTCTTTAATGCCAATCGTACAAACAGGTGGCTATGTTGTGTTCAACTTATTGTTGCGAGTTGAAAGGTGTTGTTTATTTTAAAAATTCTAAACATGCAAAATTACGCCCACACATCTTTGTCGGAAAGAAATACTGTTATTTTGCAGGTAGGCTAATTACATAAGCCACATTACACTTTAAACACTGGCCAACTATGGACAGTCAAAAACAATGTACAGCTACAAGTCTCAATGTAATACACAGTCTGAAATGTATGAGCAAATCTTTATGCTTCTTGGTACATATCACAAGTACAGGGACTGCATGAAACTTCGGACGTATACACATACACACACACACACACACACACACACACACACACACACACACACACACACACACACACACACACACACACACACACACGGGCTCACATACGTAATCAACTTAATCTATGAAATCCATTGGACTGGAACACAATATTGCCATCATAACAAACTCTATAGTCCTGCAATATTAATAGGACTAGAAACACAATGAGCGTAATATCTGCATGGTGTACTAAACAAGCAGCCCTCCCCCTCCATCCTATCCCCTTGCACTTTCAAAGAAACAAGAAAAATATATTTATCCTTTTACGAAGAGTCGTAAGCACTTTGAACATGCCAGAACTGTCTGAGTACTTTGACATAAGGAGCCAGAAATTACAAGTGTGTATCCATTTAATATCTGCTCCTTTGTTCTTATCTGCGAAACTCTAAGCGTCACGTGACAGCTCTGTACACGGTAGGTAACGTGTGTAAACAACACTACTCCCTGAGGTCAAAGCAGATATTTTGTGACTATAAAAAATTACCAAGCAAAATCTTCAAACGGTTAAATTATCTAGTAGGGTAAAATTGTCATCCTATCAGTTAGGACAAAGCAGGGTCAAATAGTATGGTGTCCTTGTACTCAGGTACACGAAGTGTTTTATCTCATAATTTTAATATCTACAGAATTTTGTAAACTTAAATACAATTCAACAATTTAATATCAATACAAATCACACGATAGCTCTTATCAGAGAAGAGAAATGGGGTTATTAGAGATAAATGATAATAGTTTCTACGTAACTTTTACAGATTAAACTGCAAATATTATTTTTGTGCACCTTTTGTATCAAAGTCACAAGTTTATTGTCCATGTCAATGCCACGTTTTCTCCTCATGTAAAAATGCTGATTCACTGTTTATTCGCTTGAGCTAATTTGGGAGCTCATTCACCATCCCAGCTCACTGAAACAGAAGAACAATTGTAGCAATTTCCAGTAACTTCCTCGTACCAGAATTTGGATGATGTAGTCAGCATACTTTCCCAAAATACATCAACAGAGTGTAGTGTATTCCTTACACTTTACACTTACACACTGCAGTAGATGATTCTCGCATCTACCATGGTCGTAGAGGTTTTACAATCAGTAAACCAGGAGATTCAAATAACACAAGGAAAGACTGCTTTGTCCCATTAAACTATTAGCTGCCTTTCAATGACCGGAGAACTTCTTGCCACACCAAATTCAAGTTGACAATTTCTTAAAAATAAATTAAGCAAATGAACAGAATAACGCACTCACAATTTAAATAAGTGTGAAATCTGCCTAGGCCGGATGCTCTCCCATTAAATAAAGTTTAATAAATCTATAAATTTAATGAAATACGTGTGTGTTGAAATTAAAATTAATTATTTATTAGGGTCGTAACGTCCGACAGAAAATTATTGTTTCAGTTATAATGCGTTCTCTCTTTATTATAAAAAGCAAAAACTCTCTGAACTCATTGAGTATAATCTATCTATCGATCTATCTATCCATCCATCCATCCATCCATCCATCCATCTATCTACCTATCCATCCATCTATCTATCTATCTATCTATCTGTCTATTCTGAACTTTGACTTACCTTGTACTTTTAGTGTCTAAATAATATATCTGCACAAATCTTTTTTTAGTCAGTATACGTATCCTCCTCTCTTCTATTTGTCTATCTATATTACTTTATTTCTTCTTTTTGACTATCTGTATTAATTTATTTGTTCTTTTTGACTATCTGTATTGATTTATAAGTTCTTTTTGACTATCTGTATTAATTTATTTGTTCTTTTTGACTATCTGTATTGATTTATTTGTTCTTTTTGACTATCTGTATTAATTTATTTGTTCTTTTTGACTATCTGTATTGATTTATTTGTTCTTTTTGACTATCTGTATTGATTTATTTGTTCTTTTTGACTATCTGTATTAATTTATTTGTTCTTTTTGACTATCTGTATTAATTTATTTGTTCTTTTTGACTATCTGTATTGATTTATTTCTTCTTTTTGACTATCTGTATTGATTTATTTCTTCTATTCGACTATTGATATTACTTTATTTCAGGGGTCTCCAAACTGCGGCCCGCAAGGCCCTCTCATGCGGCCCGTGGAGACCTCTTTGTCTATGGGAAAAAATTACGGAAATTTACGTGTATCCTGCCAAGATCAGCCCTGAGAGTTGAGAGGGAACAAACAACTCTGACCCAGATTCGGAATAAAGGAGCGTTATTGATGTGGGTCACTGATTGTTACATAAGTCGGACATGTTCTTAGTATCCAGTCCACCCAGTCTATAGTATACGAGCAGTCGCGACTATTAGACAAAGCCATGGAGTTGCAAGCAAATGACCTCCTTAGGGACAAGTTCAAAGAAAGACTGGTGGGTTTTTACCAGTTTTTGCCCAAGGAAGACTTTCCCAATGTCAAAACCTTTGCATCAAGGTACCTTTCAATCTTTGGAACAACATACCATGTTTGAACAAACATTTTCAAGAATGAAAATACGTGAAGAACAATTTGAGAACAAACTTGTCCGATGATAATCTCAGGTCACTGTTGATGTTAAGGACATCAAATCTAAAGCCAGAAATGTCTGCTATTTTGGCATCCAGGAAACAATTTCACCATTCCCACTAATACAGGTGTTCATGTATAGTGTATCAATGTGTTATAAAATAATAACTGAATAAAATAATATAAAATAAATAATTAAAAACAACATCCATGTTTTGATTCTTTTTATTTGGACCTCGAGTCGCCCCCGAACTGCTGTTTGATAGTTAATGCGGCCCTCAGGCTGAAAAGTTTAGAGACCCTGCTTTATTTCTTCTATTTGTCTATCTATATTACGTTATTTCGTCTTTTTGACTATCTATATTACGTTATTTCGTCTTTTTGACTATCTATATTACTTTATTTCTTCTATTTGTCTATCTATATTACGTTATTTCGTCTTTTTAACTATCTGTATTACTTTATTTCTTCTATTTGACTATTTATATTACTTTTTACAGTGGAAATAAATGTAAGACGGGTGTTATTCGCAGTGTCAGAAAGTAGAGTGTAAAACCGAAAAGGATTCTACTGATTTAGAAGTTTCAGATGGTAGAATGTAAAACGGAAAAGAATCTACCTTCTTAGCAATGCCAAAAGGAAGAGTGACCAATCTATTTTAGTGTTTTTGATGCCAGACATTTATTTCTGAATTCTGAACCAAATGCGTTGAAGATTTACGTTGACTTCCTCCCTATGGTTGATTAGCACCATGTTTCACCAAACTGCGAATATACGACAAATTCAGCCTAGTTAGTGTTAACATTGCAACGCGCATCTACTATGCACACATTTCAATAATTAGTTATGTCATGCTACACACATTTCAATAATTAGTTATGTCCTGCTATACACATTTCAATAATTAGTTATGTCCTGCTACACGCATTTCAATAATTAGTTATGTCCTGCTACACACATTTCAATAATTAGTTATGTCATGCTACACACATTTCAATAATTAGTTATGTCATGCTACACACATTTCAATAATTAGTTATGTCCTGCTATTTACACGCTTTATTGTTTATTGACAGAAAATTACAAAGAAAGCGAGATTGTCAGCGACACAGCATACTTTTGAAATCTAATCTACATTCTGAAATGGAAAGCGGTCAACTGATGTGAATCCTTTCTACAGGACTTAACTACTGATTACATCACAGGACAACTACTGAATACGTCACAGGACTTAGCTACTGATTACATCACAGGACTTAGCTATTGAATACGTCACAGATACCAGACATGGGTGACGGCAAGAAAACAAGCTTCAAAACATATCTCATTATCATAATTGTCATCGCCATCATCTTCTTTACAATCGGTATTCTGATTGGTCGTTTCGCTATAAGCCGTGATAATCAGACCAATGGCGTTGTTCTGTCAGGGGTTTCTGACAAAATCATCCGAGATGCCGACCCTGACGTTTCCAACATTCTCATTCAGTCTATCAGCGCTCAGAATATCGAAGATAATTTAAGGTGAGTTTAACTTGTAAATTAAACAAATAATTTTCATTCTTAATTGCTTTAGGCCTATTTCTTGATTTAAACGAAAAAAAATCAAGCAGTACTTTGATCATGAGCTTACATTCTGTATATTTACAATAGCCTTGATTGAGAAACAAATGTTAAAAATACATATCATTATTGTTCGGATGTGTTTATCTTACTGTTACAATTGTCCCTAAGATATGTCAGTTTGGGACAGTCAATACGGTTAAACATTGGCTCTTGCTTTTCACATATGGTCTTATTAAGCACCAGTTTTGAAGAAAACAATTTCTGATTTATTAATTAATGAACAACCACTTAAAGTGAATACAACTTTATGTCACACATATCTATCTGTATTTGTCAACATTTCTATTATTTCTATGACATTTGTCTACATGCAACATCTGTGCTACTCAATTCCCGGCAGAAAGATAAAATGGGAAAATGATTAACTCAGTGCTTGTCTTTAAGCGGCGAGTAGGAAATATCATGATAGTGATAATAACGATAGCGACAAGAATGAGGTTAATACTAATATCTATGACAGCGATGTCTGTGATAATAAGAAAGAGAGTGTGTGGAAATTCTAGAACCAAACAAATCAATCTAATAAGGCGAGGGCCTTTTTTGCCATTCTGTCATTGTACTCGTTCATTCCTTCAGACTGACCTTGACTGCAGTTAGTCAGGCAGGATTACCTTGACAGTGCAGTTATTCATGCAGAATTCCCTTGACAGTGCAGTTATTCACGCAGAATTCCCTTGACAGTGCAGTTAGTCACACAGACGGACCATTACAATACTATAATATTGAAGACCGACCTTGAGAATGTAGTTATTCATGCATACAGACGTTGGCATTGCAGACTTTATGGTGATTTACTTTGATTATGCTGTTATTTAAGCAGAATAACATAACAATGCACCTAGTCATGCAGACATGCTTGACAATGCTGCTATTCATGTATAGTGACTTTGACAGTGCTCTTATTCGTGTAACCTGACCGTGGGACGTTGTATTGATTACTGCAGACTGACATTGACAGTGATCTTATTGTAACCATGACGCTGAAATTATCTATGCAGACGAACCTTGACAGTGCTGTAATTTATGCACATCAGCCTTAACAGTGACGTTTGTCACGCAGAATGACCTTGGCAGTGCGATTATTCAGCATGCTGACTTTAACACGACTGTTATTCAAATAGACTGCCCCAGACATAGCAGTTATTCAAGTAGACGAACATAACACTGAGCATATAGGCATATTGAAAGCAAAGAGGTTAAATGTACTCCAAGACTTCATATATCAAAGAATTAAGAAACTGTTATTAATGTACTGATGTCATAATTAATATAGATTAGTTCGATTTTTTTTTCTTTCAAATAATCAGGAAATATTCGAGGGAAGAGTCAATTTCTTTCAAATAATCAGGAAATATTCGAGGGAAGAGTCTCAAATAATCAGGAAATATTCGAGGGAAGAGTCAATTTCTTTCAAATAATCAGGAAATATTCGAGGGAAGAGTCAATTTCTTTCAATGACAACTATAAACCACCTAACTCGTTAATTTATAAAGTTAAAGGGTTAATTATAAAATTATTTAGATAATTAAAATATTATTTTGATGGATTAAAATAATGTGGCTATTTCCAGACTTTACTGATTGTAAAACATCTCTCTCTCTCTAGTGCAAAAGCATTGCCTGAAGTCTGAAGTACGGCAGTAAACATTAAGTCTCGTTCAAATAGAGGGCCAGTTTGGGTTTGTAAATTTCTTACAAAAAAATTAAGAAACGTAATATCATTTTGTAAAATAAGCCTTTATATTGTTAAAACCAGTGTAAAACATCTTGATTAAAAATCATTTTATGTATTTGTATCAAACCCGAAAGTTATGACTTTTGTGGCTAATGCTGTGTTATTGTGTATTCTGTGACGCACTGATGTATGAAGGATATGATGTTACTGTGCGACATTTTCATGTATACAGGATAAAGTTTTAATGTCTGATGTCACTTACCATTTGTGACGGCAACGCCACATAGTTAATGTAAATTATTAATATTATTAATTAATCTTTCATAACTAATTACAACTGATGGGAATCTTAATTTATTTTATTAATGATCCTCCAACAGACACCAGCTGTCTCTCACTTGTGGATATGCGGACGCTGTAAATGTTTTCTCTCTTCCACAACATAAACAACATTCACAGTCACATAATGTTTTCCGTAGGTAGAGAACGTCTTACTAAAGAGGGAGACAATTTGACTTTAATTTGTATTATCGAGGCCCGATCCACACACTTTCTTTTTCCAACATAAAGTTATCAATATGCGTAAGAAGGTCAATACATTTAACAATAAATTTATTAAATGAACAAATATTCATAAGACTATTACATTGAAATATATTACTTGGCATCAATATTCCACGAATTCACATTTGGATAATTGTATGCTTATATAGTCTCTATATAAAAATAAAATTACAATTCAACAATAGAGTCCATACAAATCATAGGCTAGTTCTATCAGAGAATAGAAATGAAGTTATTAAAGGTAGGTGATTATAATCTTCTAAGTGACCTGGATTAAGCACTGATTCAACAGTCTTTCAGTTGCTTTTGCAACACTATTACAATGTCAAAATGTCCTCGTCAACGGGTGTCTCCCTCCATACATGTGGAAAACTCTGATGAGCTATTTTCCTCATGAACCACCCTGTCTATTCCTTTGAGCAGAACATGATTACAGTAATTCTGTAACTTCAATGTACAAGAATTTTTCCAATGTACTCAGCATACTTTGCCAAGATACATCAAAATTGTATAGCAAAATATCTTATACTTACACACACCACAAGAGAGGTTTCCCGTGTTTTCCCAGTCGTTCAGGTTTATGACCAGTGAACACGTGAAAGGTAACAGGAAAACTGGAAACTTGAAAACTGGAATGGCTGCTTACTGCAAACTATAATTAAGGAGCAAACCTAAGATTCCGTTTATCACAATATAACTCCATTCCATCTTACATTCCATTCTCAACTTACGATTTCCTGCAAAAGTATTTATTAGCCTGATACATACACATGGCAAAATAAATATAAATGAAATTTCTTTTTAATTTTTGCATTCAGGTATCTGTCATCAAAACCACACATTGCAGGTGAGGCTAGGGACTTTGAACTGGTCCAGTACCTGAAAGATAAATTTAACGAGTATGGTATGGACTCTACAATGATTTCTCCCAACAAAGTCCTTTTGTCCTACCCAGATCAACAACACCCTAACAGTGCAAAAATTATCAGCTCTATGGATAATTCTGTAATCTATGACTCTTTGCAAGGAGAGAGCAATATGTCAAGCGAATCAGGAGTTGTTCGCCCTTTCCTGGCTTACTCCCCTTCAGGTTCCGTACAGGTATGAAAACTATAGACAAAGTTGTGTGTTGCACTGACTATATCTGTTTTTGCCATAATAAATAAATGGTCGTACAACTTTTCGTAGACAACATTACCTGATATTTGACACGTGTAAATATTTACAATTATGAAAGTTGACCAAAAACGTCTGTGGCCTTGAAAGTAACTGACATTATACGAGTTTTACAGGAGATAACAATGATTTCCTCACCGAATGTGTGTTTATGATAACAGTCGAACAAATTCATTAAAAGCAATTACTAGCAATAGCAGAAGTAAAAATGTCGCTGTGATTTTTTTCTCCGTCTTGCGGTCAATATTGCCAAGAATATCATTTTCTCTTCCCTCGCCTTCAATTTCTACAACAATTATTGTAATTATAATTCTTGTGAACAAGTGAATTAACAATAATGCTTCAAAATACATTAGTTAAATACCTTTACTTCAACCGTCATCCATCGTCCATTTAGTCGTATATATTAAATGATTTCCTGTCTCTAGAGTAACTGATGACTGTGACGACGTCCACGCCAGTGAAAGATGAGATGATAAGCAATTAACGAGCTGAGAAAGGCAAAATAAGGAATTTAATTTTAAAAATAACAAAATTTAAACAAAATAAAGGTATAATTAATAGTTAGGGATGCAGCCCAAGTACAATCACATGAGAACAGATAAACTACAATATCAATCCTCAAGAAGGTGAATGTTCTGTGTCTAATAATGACCTGCTAATTAGCATCCAGGGTATGAGTCCTAATTAGATTTTCAGGCCACACATAAGTCAATCTGATGGGATTCCACTTGATATCCCACCAATCCTACCACTCGTAAGAAAATTCCTCTCTAAGATAACCGTCTCAGAAAATATCCTTCTCTAGGAGATTACTCTCCAAGACTATTTCCGTATCGAATCTTTGACAAGACAAAGTTGAGTCCCTTAAGATTAAGATTAAGAGCCTCTTCATTTTCCAAGTGGTCTCCCTTTGCCTCTTTTCCAGGTTACAACTTAGTCTGTTTCAACACAACCTGAAAGGGTAAACCAGAAAAGCAAACCTGGAAAGCAAAACCAGGAACCCTGCAATAATTTATGCAGTTTAAATATTTTATCTTATACATGCTAATTCAATGGTAAAGTGGGCTATTTCCATGTTCACAATTTTCAGCTAACTTCTCCTGTAAAAAATATCCATTTGTTCAAAACTGAAACTCACTCTCATAAAATGATTGCTCGACCACATACCTCTTTCCTTAAAAGGTGGTTCTTTATATACTGTGGAAGAAATCAAATTGTTCCGCCTATCATTATTTTCTTAGTCAATGTTTTGACCATCTATTTCCTTTAAGCTGTTAAGTAGTTACTGGATATTCCTTTGCTCATGAAATGGCTGGACTGGAAGTGGAGATTTTAAGCTGTTGGAGTGCATTTATCCCTTTTTGCATATGGTCATATTATATTCTATAATGGTTTTTACTCTGGATCCAGTGCCATGAAGTCTGCTATTTGTCATGGTCTAGTGGCAGTCCATCAGCGCAGAATTGTTTATGATCCTATGGATGATATTTCCTTGCTACGCTCCTTCAACTGACTGACCGGTACCTCTTTATAAAAATCTGATTCAAGATTCCTGTCTCAGTGAATCACTATCCAAAGTAAGATATTCAATTAAAAATTATATTAGAATTTCAATTATTAAAATTACAACAATGAGATACTACATACTTTTAAATGCTCCATTCTCAGTATTAACAGAAGTTTAATGCTGCACGAAAACAGCAACCCACTAAGATAAAATTGACTATATAATTCCAACATGCTGAGACCATACAAACAGTATGCCCTCAGAATTGCTACTTCCAATATTACTCAGACTTCATGAGATATCAACTAACACTACAAAGTATAAAAATTTCCTAAATAAAAGATTAATGAAAAGTGATAATAACTTTTGCTATGTAATTTCCAACAGTACTATTTACAACTCCGTTCTTGTTCGTTAGTTTTACGTTTCCATGTGCTCAAGTAATCAGCAATAATGTTCTGTTTGCCTGGAATGTATTGAAGGTTTATGTTATATTCATGGAGGAATAAACTCCACCTCATCAAACGCCCACAAACGTGTTTTGCTTGTGCCAAATAGGCTAATTCAATATAAGATTAAAAATGTTGATTAACCTTCGTGCATCATACAAATATATATTATATCCTATGTATGTACTTCGTACATATGTAGTTTATATACTAATTATATCCTAAGTAAATATTGACAACATTCCTCCATCACAGAGGTAGATAGCGAGTATAAGAAATATCAACATGGCCACCGATTATATTTTATGTATAGAGCTGATGAAGGTTTTCTGACGTCCTTTGTTAACCTTCATGAATTTATTTATATCAGACACTTAAGCTCCATAAATCACCTTCGTGTGTCTGTCCCCGTATCTCCTGTTAATATTCATTTCCAAGCATAACAACTAACATCAAGTTGATTAACAAACCTCGGCCACCTTTCTTGCCACACCAAATTCAGTGATTAGACAATATAATTCTGTACAGCACGATTGTAGAGATATAAGATAGCGTGTCACGACTGTAGAGATATAAGACACTATCTTAAGTAGGAAAAAGAAAGCATCATATGCTGTACCTGGAAATTGGCAGATAAAAGAAGTGAATGAATTTGACAAGAAAGTATTCATCATCTCTTGTGTCTAAATAAAGTCGGTTGAACTCATTTAAACAACCACACTGCACAACATTTCCAGACAGCTGATTTCGAGCCTGAGGAGAATCAACTGGAAACGGAAACATTATTCACAAATAATTTAAATGCTTGATTGCTGTTTGATAATTATTGAACAATAGATAAATATAAAGTTGCAGCACTGATTTGTATAAAATAGATATTAATCTAGAAACCTTGCTTTGTCGAAATCATTCTTAAATACCTTGAAGATTGTGTACTTTGTCTCGTAGGGCGAGCTCGTATACGTGAACTACGGGCGCGTGGAGGATTACGTCTATCTGGAAAACAACACGAACGTCAACGTTACCGGAAAAATCGTCATCGCGCGTTACGGGAAAATCTTCAGAGGAAGTAAGGTCAGTAACAGACAGGAAGCTCTTGGAAGAATACCACAACAGTTCTTAATTTTATTTACAGGCATCATTATTGGTTCATAAACCTTTGGGTTGCCATTTTTTGTGTATTAACTCGATATAACCTATTAGTCATAAACCTGTTTTGTATGTGTGTGTGTGTGTGTGTGTGTGTGTGTGTGTGTGTGTGTGTGTGTGTGTATGCTATAATAAATGTAATTCTGAAACAGGGTAGTAGATACTAGTCCTGCCAGCCACCTCAGTGCAGAAGGGTTATGGAAATGAAATTAATAATAATATTCAGTATAATAATTAACAGTATAATCCCCGACGTACACGCTATCCACTCGCCTTAAGTGGGCGGGGAAATATATCTTCCCATCTCAAATATAGCCCCTATCATGATATAAAAATGTGGCGCGATACAGGTATTCAAAACCTTAAAACCACCTGTCGACCAGGTGTAGAAAAATATATGTTAAGAAGTGACAACTACTTCAAACATACTCACACACACAATGTTAAGTTACTAATTTAGGTATAAACATGATTTTGATATTTACGGAGGCACTTTACAGCTTTTGCCAGATTTCAGTCTTTACATACTTTGTCAGATTTCAGTCTTTACAAACTTTGTCAGAATTCAGTCTTTACATCTTCGCAATGTTACAGTGTTGTATTTCCCTCTGTCCTGCAGGTCGATATTGCCGGAAAACATGGTGCCATAGGGATTTTAATCTACTCGGACCCTAAGGATTACACCTGGCCGGAAGAAGATACTCGAGTATTTCCGGACACGTGGTGGATACCACCCGATGCTGTGCAGAGGGGAACCACCTATACAAGAAGTGGCGACCCGCTCACTCCAGGATACCCAGCTACCCGTATGAAGTTAAAGCTATTTTGAAATGAAAATGTTTTAATTATTTTAGTATTTTGCATTGAAATATAAAAACCTATTTTTTAAAGGAAATGAAAAGGATAGAATAAGTACTTTTATAAACTGATAGAAAAAATACGAATGAAGAAGATTGGTCGACAGAACAGCAAGCATTTAAACAGGAAATTCACAAGTAAACAAATTGACATTTGAGCAAGTTTAAGCAAGTACACTTTTGAATACATTTTCATTTGGGTAAGTTGACATTCGAGCCATTTTACATTTGAGTAAGTTCTCATTTGTGCAAGTGTGGTAAGGTCTGTTAGAATAACACCAGGCACCTTGAGGCCTAAAGTGTCCATGCATAAGGGTGTTGTGGAAGACAGTGCCAGCTTTGAAAAATGATGTTGGCGGACGATATGAATGTAAAAAGTCTTTTAATAAACACTTTGTCTTTTTCGTTCTGGCATTTGCAAATGTCTATCATGGAAGATAAAATAGACACTTGACAGTCAAGACACTACAGTAATTTTGTACAAACTGTTTCATGATTGTTTTAATGGCCTTTTCCGAACCTATGCATAGACAGACTATTTGGAATATGTAGTCACTTTATTCTATTAATGATGTAAAACACTTTTCTATCTTTTCTATTAAAGTATTGTCGTATAATGCAAAGTTACCTAAATCTACCGCATTTACTAATGTACATTTCTTTAATATAATGCATAGTTACCTAAATCTACCGCATGTTCAAATGTACATTTGCTTTAATATAATGCATAGTTACCTAGTTACCTAAATCTACCGCATGTTCAAATGTACATTTGCTCTAATATATACTTAATTGGCACTTGCTCAAATACCATACTACATCAGACTCGTTCTTACTTAAAATCTGGGTATAGGCATTAATTTGAATGGCCACTTAAAAATCTGGGTATATGTATTAATTTGAATGTCGATTTGCACAAGTGGGTATTTGAAATACAAGTAAACTACGAAAGGTATTAAACTTTCCTGTATATTACAGGAACTGCATTTAGATACAACGAGACTGAAGAACAGAGTTCTATGCCTCCCATACCGGCTCACGCCATTAGCTACAGGGCGGCAGAGCAGTTTCTCAGGTGAGTGCAAGCATTCATTTTGTGTTTGAAATATCTTTAATTCAGTTTATTTACCACTTCTATTAGTAAATGTTTTATCTATCAATCAGTCAATCAATCAATCAATCAATCAATCAATCAATCTATCTATCTATCTATCTATCTATCTATCTATCTATCTATCTATCTATCTATCTATCTATCTATCTATCTATCTATCTATCTGTCTATCTATCTATCTATCTGTCTGTCTGTCTGTCTGTCTGTCTGTCTGTCTGTCTGTCTAACTACCTACCCAAACAACCACCCACCCACCCAACCACACACCCGTCCATCTATCCATCCATCTATCTATCTATCTATCTATCTATCTATCTATCTATCTATCTATGTACCTACCTACCCAAACAACCAAACCCACCCAACCACACACCCATCCATCCATCCATCCATCTATCTATCTATCTTTGATTGATGATTTAATAAATTTATTGACTATCTTATACATATTGATAACCTTATGTTGGAGAAGAAACTAGGTGTATATAGATTAAAAGTCGTATTTATCTTCTCGTAGTATGAAGGTTTTTCTCTACGCGGAAATATTGTGTGACGATAAATGTTTGTCTTTAATGTTGTGTGACGGTAAATGTTTGTCTTTAATGTTGTGTGACGGTAAATGTTTGTCTTTAATGTTGTGTGACGGTAAATGTTTGTCTTTAATGTTGTGTGACGGTAAATGTTTGTCTTTAATGTTGCGGTAGAGGGAAAACGTTTACAGCGTCTGCATATCTGCCCAGTGAGAGAGATGAGTGGTGTCTGCTGGAAAATTATTTATAACATAAATTAAGATTCTCATCACTTGTAATTAGTTATGGATGATTAATTAATAATAATAATCATAACCATTAACTAGGTGGCATTGGCGTCACACTATCATTGCTCAATACCATTCTGTCATCGAGCAGTACAAGTATGTCATCGAATAGTACAAGTATGTCATCGCTCTATACCATTATGTCATCGAATAGTACAAGTATGTCATCGCTCTATACCATTATGTAATCGAATAGTACAAGTATGTCATCGCTCTATACCATTATGTTCCAGTCAACTGCAAGGAAAGGAAGTTCCTGATAACTGGAAGGGGGGCATTAACATCACGTACAGATTCGGACCCACTAACAGAACATCAGTGACCGTCAACCTGACAACATCAACAAGAAACGATCTGAGGAAAGTGGAAAACGTCATCAGCATCATCAAAGGGGAAGTCGAGCCCGGTTAGTTTTTTTCCTCTTAAAATTACAAATTGAAATTACTTTTCTTAAATTCCTGCAACCACTTTGTTATTAATCAGTTCGGAAAACAAGATATGCACCTATGCGTTAATAGCCGTTTTCTCTCCAATCCATTCACATCATTACTAAAAGTACTGAATATTTCAACGATATATAGAGGAATTTTACGATGACGTTTCAGAAACCCAGTAATATATTTCTAATGCGCTGTATTAGGGAATTTTACGATGACGTTTTAGAAACCCAGTAATGTATTTCTAATGCGCTGTATTAGGGAATTTTACGATGACGTTTTAGAAACCCAATAATATATTTCTAATGCGCTGGTATAGAGTAATTTCACATCGCTACTCTAGAAATCAGTATTTCCAAGGCGCTATATTAGAGGAATGTCAAAGATACATATTTAACCCAGTAAAAAGTTTTCCAAAGCACTGTTTTAGAGGAATATCAGTGAAGGATAGAATATCGGTGTTTTCCCAAAGCGCTGTTTAAGAGGAATATACAATTACCTATTAGAATGTCAGTATTTTCCCAAAACGCTGTACATAACACTGACCTACATTTTTCCATTGATGACACGATATGAAGAAGTAAAATTGTAGTTTTTGACAGTGAATTAAATGAAAGTCTCTGAAGTCTTTGATGTGTGGTTATTCTCTCATTCAGATCGCTACATCCTATTTGGCAATCACAGGGACGCGTGGATCTATGGTTCTATTGACCCGTCTAGTGCTACAGCCGCCATGATGGAAGTGGCTCGAGCCATGGGAAAACTTGTCAAAGAAGGTTGTTGTACAGAGGGGTTTGATTTCTGCTTTTTCTTGTCCTCATTTCCCCCAGTGGTGTATTTTGCATTTTCAATGTTTTATTCTGCAATCTTAGTTTCACTTTTTAAGAACTGTTTGCACTTTGCCAGAATGTGAAAAGGGTGAGAGGGACGGAGGGTATAAGTTAGTAGGCCTATAACAAGTAAGTAGCATAACGTATTAAAACATTAATATCTAGTGTAGTCTTAGTCTGACAACACTGTATTATCAGATATAATATGAAGACACAAATCAAGAGTGTGTTTTTTTTATTTTTTTTATTTTATAAAATATTATAAATCTGCTAATCTGAAAATGCATTTAATCGAAGTGAGCAACAAATATCATAGCAGTTAACAAATACGTAATATGGTCCGCTTATGAAAAGATAACTCTAATTCATTTATTCATGCATTCTAATTCATTGGAATAAACATGGCGGCTGAAGCAAGCTTAATGTGGTTTGTGTTTAAGTCATACTTGTTTGCTGAAATAGATCCTTGAAACATTTTATTTGCGGAAGCAGAACCAATATGTTGTTTTGTATTATAATTATTAGAGCTAAGCTTTATAGTTCCAAATTTAATCAATGCATACTTATATAAACATTAAATAAATACTTTACCCACCCTCCAAAAATAAATAATACTTGTTCAAGATATATAATGCAATGTAAAAAACTGATTTTACAATTTTACACTTTTCTGCAAGGTCTCCAGACACATAATTAAGTCACTTTTGTCAATTGGTGGAGTAAATCACAGTTATACCAAGATAAGCATTTTCGAACAGGATTTCAAATATAATAATTAACTGTTAGATATAGGTTTTGCATAATATATTTTATCTATTCATCTTGTATTTTGTTTTCAACTTTCCAGGAAAATGGCGGCCACGTCGCTCGATAATGTTTTGTTCGTGGGGAGCAGAGGAGTACGGGCTAATTGGGTCAACTGAGTACGCGGAGGTTAGCGACTAGACATTGACCTATTTACTGGTAAAATATACTAAAAGTAATATAATCTAGTAAATTTGTCTATTTGAGCGTTCGCCACCATCATCCATAACATCGGACAGGTGTGGTTTTGTTTTTTTTTTTTGTTTTTTTTACCGGGCATAGTGAAGCGCGGACAGCAGACATGACAAAATGTCGTCAGACAGTACTATGAAAATGAAAACATTAAAGAATGCCAATTATTTCCGTCATTAAGTGCATTGCCTAGAGTTTGGATGTATATATTCGCGTGTACACATGTTTTGTGTGTGTATATGCGCGTGTACGCGTGTGTTTGTGTGTGTATATGCGCGTGTACACGTGTGTTTGTGTGTGTTTATTCGCGTGTAAACGAATGTTTGTGCTGCTTGTTCAGATCGTGGAAAGAAATGGAAAACATGAGTAGGAATGTCTTCTATTTTGTGTCGGCCATCTTGTAAATCAAGAAAGGAAAACACAGAATATATAGCCAAGTAATACCGACCATAGTCTATGTAGGCGCAGAGTAGGAATGTCTTCTATTTTGTGTCGGCCATCTTGTAAATCAAGAAAGGAAAACACAGAATATATAGCCATATAATACCGACCATAGTCTATATAGGCACAGAATACGAAATATTAATCATTTTGGTGTTTTCTAAGTGTACACATAATTAATGAATTTGTAAGAAATATCCATGACGTTTGGTACGGCTTAAAGATAAGGAGTTTTTGTGATCTGTTCCTCGTGTTCGTGAACACATGTGAAATGATATTGTAACGAATATCCATCGTGTTTGTGAGAGTACAGATTATCTACTTTGTAAATTATATATTATGAATTCCTTCATTCATGTGCAGGAATAGGAAAAAAATATATAAGGAATATCCTTCATGACGTACGGTCAGAATAAAGAAGTTAAGACTATTTATTGTTTGTGAAGACACAGAGTAAATTAGTTAAGAATATTTACTATGTATGTACAGACACAGAGAATTGGTAAAGAATATCCATCCGGCATGTCAAGCACAGATAAAGCCGATTATAAACTTAGGTTTTTGTTCTTTATGAATTTCCTGCAACTGTTCTGTTTGACTAATTTATTATAGATTAATTTTGCTACAAACATTCTATTAGTACTAATTTATTATAGATTACTTTTGCTGCAACTGTTCTGTTTGTACTAATTTATTATAGATTACTTTTGCTGCAACTGTTCTGTTTGTATTAATTTATTATAGATTACTTTTGCTGCAATTGTTCTATTAGTACTAATTTATTATAGATTAATTTTGCTACAACTGTTCTGTTTGTACTAATTTATTATAGATTACTTTTGTTACCATTGTTCTGTTTGTACTAATTTATTATAGATTTCTTTTGCTACCATTGTTCTGTTTTACTAATTTATTATAGATTACCTTTGCTACCATTGTTCTGTTTTACTAATTTATTATAGATTACCTTTGCTACCATTGTTCTGTTTCAGCAATATGTCAAATCGTTAGGATCAAGAGCTGTGGCGTATATTAACATTGACATCGCCGTGGAAGGTAACTCTAGTGTTTACATACATACACGTGTGTGTGTGTGTGTGTGTGAAATGATATCAGACCTGTTGTGCTCATATGTCTACTCAAGCATTAAAGTGAATTCTGTCACACATATTTTATTTATAAATAGAATAACATCATTTCAGGTACTTTATTAAAATATTTTTATCATTTCTACTGTTTGTGTGTGAGTGGGTGAGCGAGTGAGTAAGTGAAGTTAAATCGTAACGTTGATTAATACTTCTTTTTTTCCATGACATCTCAATCATTGTAAACTGAAATATTCCTGTTGTTGTTAATGTTAAATTAGTACAAAGTTAATTTGTAATTACCTTTGTTTGCAGTTTAGTTACGAAGTTGTTGTGACAGTTACGAAGAAAAAAAAACGTGAAATTATATCTCTAAAATCCTGAATAAACTTCTTAGTACCTTAATCTCAACTAGTCACTTATGTAATGAATTTCGAGTCTGCGGCGGCTTCTTCATGATATTATTTATTTTTTAATTTTAATTAAAGTAGCGATCACAGACTGGTTAATATTAACACTCTGATTGGTCAGTATTTAATGCGGAATAAAAACAAAGTGATGAATTGCTATTAATTACACACTTATATACAGACATTGTTTGTTAAGTATTCACTTCCAAACTAGTTGTACACATATATCTGAATTTTCTCAACACACACTCAGACATATATACGACATGAATACGCAATCACAAGCACAGACACACATTTTTTCCTGAGCAAAATCCTAAATATATTCGAAGTAACAGAAACATTACAACATTTAACCATTAATATTGCTAAAATAAATCGTGTAAATAGAGAACATTCTTATAAAATTTAAATGGTTGATTTATTAAATTGGTTTTACATTTATTCGGTAGGAAATTATTCTCTCCGTGTCTTGGGCGCCCCACTTTTGTACCGACCGACCTTTGAAGCGACTAAGAAAGTGAGTTTCAGAAATCAGTAAAAGATATTCTTTTGTCTGAGGAAAGTTTTATTGAAATGTTATGAATTATCTTGTGTTTCGCAGTGTACAAAATGTTGTTGTTGATCATAGATATTAGATAAAATAATTATTTTCATTTCAAACGATTTGTTTCATCCTATGATCTTACAAAATCCGGCATAAGAAAAATTGTATTGATTATAATTCTCTGTCAGTATTTTTATTTTTTTAATTTTGTCACAATTACGAATACTAAACTGGACCTCAACTTTATTTTTACTGCCACATGTCCGGTTATATTTAATGACCCTATCGTAGTATCAAACTCAAAATTATTAATTATCAAGATTATTATGCTTGCTCTAATACTGACAACATCCAGGCGGCCTAATATATCCTTCAGTCTCTTTGCCAGACCGTTCTTGGGACCTTATTCATCTAACATAGCGACGGACAAATTAGATGACGTGCCTTGAGTTGGCAATGTTATCTTTCTCTTTGATTAATTCCCATTTATAATATCTGGTTCGTAACCCCCAGCCAACTCTTCTCAGTCACACTAAAATATAAACCCATATGTGGGTTTTAGATGACAAGAACAAGAACATTTAATAATAATAATAAAATGAGAACAATAAAATTCAATTTCCAAATGTACTGGTCAACCAAAACAGTCTATACAAAACAGTATATACTATCCCGCCTTTATCAAGTAAATCAAAATTGTTCATGTGGTCAATTATGGATTTAGTGTGGTTCAACACAAAGCTCATAGCCATTGAATAGAGTTCTGCTTGTCCACGTTATTCCCCGCACAGTAAATCCACCCTTGTCAATGACGTCACGTTGATGACCATGAGCTCTCGACAGAATAAAGTGTGCGTTTCTGAGGGAATATGATGATCAACTCAGCAAGTCAAGACATACAACGAATGACAAAAGAAGGCCAGCTGAAAAACAATGTATCTCTCTATTGCAGCTGTTAAGGCTTTGTGGCGACAGCAATAGGTGACTTACAATTTCACGTCATTAAATATTATCTATAGCTAACTTATATGTTACAAAATCTTGTCCATGGAGAAATATTTACAAATGAAACAATAATGTTTCCATTTCCACATTTACATAAATCTCAATAGATACAAGCATAATGAATGGTTTACATTAATTTTGCATAGAATGATTATCTCAATCTCCCATTTAGCTTTACTTGTTACAAATGGTTTCACAATACATAAAGCACTGCACACACACATGCTTATTCCATTTTTGTCTATACATACAGAGTTAATTATTACTAGCACCACACAATCTTCCCTGGAAGAGATAAGTGTTAATTTCATGCAACAATCATTAGTAAAAATACATGAATATTCTTCACAACATTTTCATCAATAATATATAACAGTAATTTCTGTGAAGTCAAAATATATTTACCACTCACGGAAACATGCAAAACCTTCTTTCCATCTATGCGGAATTCAACCCTTCAGTTTGGCATGGGTGCAGTGTGTCTGTCTAAGTTTGTGTCTATTAGCACATATATATGAATGACTCTGGGTCAATCTACAGGTTCTCCTACATCATTGTGCGGAACGCAAACGTCCATATGAGGGCATCCCGTATCCTGTCAACACTCACCCACTCTTATTGTCCCCCTTTCCTACCGGATATTTTCACTGTAAATGCATGATCAATGAACTTGACCTCATTCCTTTACTACGTGATCAATGAACGTGACCTCAATCCTTTACTACGTGATCAATGAACGTGACCTCAATCCTTTACTACGTGATCAATGAACGTGACCTCAATCCTTTACTACGTGATCAATGAACGTGACCTCATTCCTTTACTACGTGATCAACGAACGTGACCTCAATCCTTTACTACGTGATCAACGAACGTGACCTCAATCCTTTACTACGTGATCAATGAACGTGACCTCAATCCTTTACTACGTGATCAATGAACGTGACCTCAATCCTTTACTACGTGATCAATGAACGTGACCTCAATCCTTTACTACGTGATCAATGAACGTGACCTCAATCCTTTACTACGTGATCAATGAACGTGACCTCATTCCTTTACTACGTGATCAACGAACGTGACCTCAATCCTTTACTACGTGATCAACGAACGTGACCTCAATCCTTTACTACGTGATCAATGAACGTGACCTCAATCCTTTACTACGTGATCAATGAACGTGACCTCAATCCTTTACTACGTGATCAATGAACGTGACCTCAATCCTTTACTACGTGATCAATGAACGTGACCTCAATCCTTTACTACGTGATCAATGAACGTGATCTCATTCCTTTACTACGTGATCAACGAACGTGACCTCAATCCTTTACTACGTGATCAATGAACGTGACCTCAATCCTTTACTATGTGTGGCATATGCAGGTGTGGCAGATTGCATAATTGGCCACGCGACTTGACCGTCGTGACTAATATTAAAACTATGAATTACGGATTACTGATATAGAAAAGAAGTAAGAGAATGCTAAGAGCATGATTTGCCCATGGTTCTACTACCACACTTACCAATGTCAACTTGGCAGGTTTAATGGAAACTAGGCTGCCAAGACAATGAATCATTTGACATAACAAGATAATGATTCATTTGCCGTACTAAGACAACCAGGACAATGATCTATTTGCCTTATTAAGACAGTGATTTATTTGCAATAAAAGACATTGATCCATTTGCCAAACCAAGAAAACGATCCATTTGCCATGCCAAGACAATGATTCATTATGCCAAGACATTGATCCATTTGCCATACGAAGACAGCAGCAAAATGAAAAGATACAGAATTCAACTTGGCCCTCAAGGTGATGAGATGCCCAGCCGCCATCAGTGATATCGGTCACAGAAATTCGAGCACTTAATACAGATTATTACTGGGCCATAATATTTTAAGTATCAACTGCGATTATGATTAAGTGCTGTGCATAACACGTTGAAAGTACATGGTTTACTGTGTAACAACCATTCGTTCATGATTTGTTTAGTCACTACAAACATTACATATAATATATTTCACTTTTCTTGGGTTTTTTTGTGTTTCCTTGGTCTACCAAACATTTTCAATATTACTTCAGATACACAAATCACTTAGTGCGCTACATTATGATTTCTTGTCCTTATTTCCAAACAGTACTTTATATGGCTGTCTATAAACTGCACATATCACTCTGAGTATTGAATCATGAATTATTTTCCTTTATTGTTGCTAGTTAGTATGTTCAATATAATTTATCAATAAAGATATAACTTTATGTGTTAAAATATAAGTGCTTTTGCCTTTTGTCACCAAGCGGTATTTTAATATAATCTAATGACAGATATGACTTTGTGCATTAGTTCCTTAGCCATTAATCGTCAAACAGTATTTTCCAATATGGTCAATTAACTCTTCTAGTATTAACACATAAAGCCATTAATCGTCAAACAGTATTTTCCAACATGGTCAATTAACCCTTCTAGTATTAACACATAAAGCCATTAATCGTCAAACAGTATTTTCCAATATGGTCAATTAACTCTTCTAGTATTATTAACACGTAAAGCCATTAATCGTCAAACAGTATTTTTAATATATTTGGTCAATTAACCCTTCTAGTATTAACACATGAAGCTATTAATCATATTAATATGTCAAGTATACTTGAAAACAATTGTAACAACAAAACACGACAAATCATCTGTTAACACGTGTTTCTGCAGATTTCGAACCCAAACAAGACAGAGGTAACTGCAGGAATTCCAACAGTTTATGACAAATGGCATAAAGCATTTCCATGGGAAGGGTACAATCTACCAAGGTAAGCAGTAAGATATTTCAATAAAACAAAAGGCCTTTTAAAGTATTTCCATGTAAAGGGTACAATCTACCAAGGTAAGCAGTAAGATATTTCAATAAAATAAAAGGCCTTTTAAAGTATTCCATGTAAAGGGTACAATCTACCAAGGTATGAAGTAAGATAATAAGAGTTAATATTAATGTCTTTTAACACGGGAAATTATATATTAAGTATTAATAATAGTGCCTTTTAACATGAGAAATTATATATTAAGAGTTGTCGCGTGGCCGGCCTGGCTCTTTCTGGATGGGTGGGGGAATGCTGACGACACACCGAGTGTCAAGATATAAAATAACTAACTCTCGCATTCAGACACCACGATGTTCTTGTGGGGAGGGGTACTTTATTCTGAAAATGCGGGGTAAAGTGTGAAAGTCGGCTGTGAGTGTGAGTATGCAGGTTTGAATGTAAATATGAGGGACGAACGGGACGAACGAACAAGCAACCGCACTAATGCACTTTCTCACAGTGAAAGAAACTTGAAAAAGAGTTTAATATACATGTACATTGGACGCGGCCACCCGTATTTCCAAGTTGCTGAATTCTTGACTGTATGTCGTAGTCCAAGATTAGCATTTGATACATGAACATTGATCGTGCCTACCCACATTTCCATGTTGTTGAATTCATGACTGTCTGCTTTAATCCTTCACTAAAGTTTCGTAAAAACCATGTAAATGATTTCCAAACTACATCTACACAGAAAATCACTCATGTGTATTACAAAGTACATCTACACAGAAAATCACTCATGTGTATTACAAAGTACATCTACACAGAAAATCACTCATGTGTATTACAAAGTACATCTACACAGAAAATCACTCATGTGTATTACAAAGTACATCTACACAGAAAATCACTCATGTGTATTACAAAGTACATCTACATAGAAAATCACTCATGTGTATCACAGGGTTGAAACATTGGGATCCGGCAGCGATTTCGCATCCATGCTACAAATTGTGGGCATTACTTCCGTTGATCTCCGCTACACATATGACTCGGTAAGAAATTGTCCAGAACTTATCTTCAGGTATTGAATGACATGTTTTAATGTGCTTATAATAAATCGCTTTATGACTAGTTTTGCCTTTGGTTTCTATGCCAACACTAAGTAACTCTTTTGCACCGAGCATGGTATTGCAGAACTCCTACTGAACACAGCCCAGTATGCGTTCATTGACTTCAGATGAAAACATCTTGTATCTGTCTTCCTGTATGTCTCGGGTATATATGAATTATTATTATCAATCTGCTAGACGACACCCATTTCAGTGGAAGGCTTTTGTTCTGGTCGTTGAAAACTTTCTTGGTAACAATAAGGCCAGGAACTATACATAGCTTGTTGCCAATATGCTGACTGCTTTCAGAAACCTTGGATGCAGCATGAGCATCAAAGTGAATTACTTATTCTCACCTATGGATCGGTTTCCTGAAAATGTAGGATCAATGAGCGACGAGCAATGGGAGAGATTTCATCAGGATATGAAAGAGATGGAAACCAGGTATCAGGGACGCTGGGATGAGGTCATGATGGCTGATTACTGTTGGACTCTAATTGTGAGCATTCTAGAAGTTCGAAGACACGGAAGTTCATGCCCAGAATTTTGAACAATGATGACCTAATATTGAATTTATATATACTTACCTTTTTTTTTTATCAATGCCTACTATTCAATGTACACTAATCAACCTTTATAACATTTAATAAATGCATTGTGTTAGAAAACGATTTTTTAAAATTTAATTTATTTTTTAATTTAAAAACCTATTTTGGAAGAGAAATATTAACAAAAATTGCCTAATAATGTTATAAAAATGTAATCGATTTAGTTATAAGATAGGATTTTTAAAAATCGAATTAGCACAAAAACCTGACCTGATTAAAAAAAAAAGATTTCAATTTCGAATCTACCAGTGAAAAATTGTTCTAAATCAAAAGACAACTTAAAAAAAATCTTTTTGTGACGCAGTTTAACCATTGTATAATAAAAACTACCCACTGGTTTATTACATCAGCAATTCTAGAATATTCTTTCTTAGCGTTTATTTCAACTCTGACACTTTCAGAAATACCATCATAAGGAGTGCCCAAGGTCGGGTTACTCTGACAATTTAACAATTTAAATAACAATTAAATTTAAGGACAGGCAAATTTACCCCGCCATACATTTTAGTGCCCCCAAGATATAATTGTAGAACTATTTGTCCTGTCGAAACATTGCCGTTTACCTTCACAAACCAGAGATTCTATTTATATTTATGGCCATACACAATTCAGAGTTTTAGTTATAAATAAAGGGAGATTAGAAGATGCACTATTACCAGCAGTAGTCTCCCGTAATTATCATTGCTCCAGAACACAAGTGAATGGAACCGAACAGTAACGTAAAGCAATAATTATAATCGTTTGTATTCAATTGCAATCCACATCCACGGTACTCAGCTGGCCTGTGTAGATTGGGAGGGGGTGGGGTAAAATTAAAAGATAGTCGTTCATATTATGAGCGTTGTATATCTATATTTTCGGCACCAATCCTACCACCAATACAATGACGTCATGTGCCGATGAAAGATATTCGGGAACCGCCACTTTATCGTGATGCTGGTTCATAGAAGTCTTTCATCATCACGAATTACTAAATACAGGTAGTCCCATAATCACAATCTGATTGGTTATTTTAGATATAAGTGAAAATAAAGTCAAGACTGATTTACATGCCTCCTAGTCATTGAGCCAGAAATAGAAACCGTTCTAAGAATATGCTGTTTTAATCATTAAGCAGAAGTCTCGACTATAATGAAATTTTCACTTATAAGTATTGAACATATCTTACTATGTGCAAGAATTAAGAAGCTTTTAAAATACTGCAACCCATAAAATCTGAGTGTTATTTGAAATTTTAAAATGTTTTCAGAATACAGAAACAATAATAATGCATAAATATAACTATTCAAATTAATTTTGTCTAGATTATATTCTGTTTATTTTGCATTGTAAAAATTAATAATTCGCTCACATTACAGAACAAGTATAAAATCGGCTCTTATCCTCTGTATCACACGGAATATGAGACTTTCGATGCTGTGAAAACCCTCTTGGACAAAGACTTTGAGGTAAGAGTATTATGTATATATAACCAAGTGATAGACAAAGACTTTGAGGTAAGAGTATTATATATATATAACCAAGTGATAGACAAAGACTTTGAGGTAAGAGTATTATATATATATAACCAAGTGATAGACAAAGACTTTGAGGTCAGAGTATTATATATATATAACCAAGTGATAGACAAAGACTTTGAGGTAAGAGTATTATATATATATAACCAAGTGATAGACAAAGACTTTGAGGTAAGAGTATTATATATATATAACCAAGTGATAGACAAAGACTTTGAGGTAAGAGTATTATATATATATAACCAAGTGATAGACAAAGACTTTGAGGTAAGAGTATTATGTATATATAACCAAGTGATAGACAAAGACTTTGAGGTAAGAGTATTATGTATATATAACCAAGTGATAGACAAAGACTTTGAGGTAAGAGTATTATGTATATATAACCAAGTGATAGACAAAGACTTTGAGGTAAGAGTATTATGTATATATAACAAAGTGATAGACAAATATTTTCAGGTAATAGCATTATATATATATTCATGATTAGCGTGGAAAGCTTTAAAAGTATTTGTCCATGAAAGATTGTGTCTGTTACACAAGTGTCATTTTATTAGCTGTCTCAGAGGAGTAAGAGTAAGTCTTTGGAAATTCTCAAGGAAGGCATGCAATGCCCTTAATACTAAAATGTATTTTTGTTTCTTTCCCCTATTTACGTCTCCCTCCCCTGATCTTCCTTCATGTGCAGTATCACCAGGCAATTGCTCGTGTCGGGGCCGAGTTGTTGAGGTCCTTGGCTGACTCCCTCATCCTGCCCTTTAACGTGTCTGACTACGTGTGGTATCTGGACCTCAACAGACAGACACTGCACCAGGAAAAGGGAAGTCTTCTCTCACAGAAAGTCGCAAACTACAGTACGTATGCCAGCACTAAGAGAGTTAATATACAGTACGTATGTCAGCACTAGGTCAAGTGTCCTGTGGATTTTTAATATAAATCGGCTGATATGATCGAATGTTCTACATATGAAACTGAGTAACATGTTTGTGTAGTATAAGGTCAAGTGAGATGGATTGATAGAATCAGACAGGTTATTCTTAATGAGTAAAATAGAGCTGGATTGAATAGGCCTAGAAAACAAATTATGGTTGAATGGTTTATAGTATAAGGTCATTCCGGCTTTCAATAATAACACACATAGTATATAGTTTATAGTATAGGTAAAGTGTGTTTTAGTGCATGTCAGTTGAGATGAATTTAATGTACGAAGTAAAGTTTGTACTGTAAGTCAGTCGATAACGGCTTACAGTACAAAGTAAAGTGAGAGGGATTTTTTAAGGTAATGCAAATTTGCTGTATTGAAGAAGGTAAAGTTTGATGAGTTAATAGTAAGAGTAAGGTGAGATGGATTAATAGTATTTTAAAGTGAGACGGGTTTACAATGTAATCACATGAGATGGGTTTGTTATGTAAGTCAGCTGAGATGGGCTTAGGGTACGAGTAAGGTAAGATAAGATTGTAGAACGAGTAAGGAAATATATATTTGTAGTACGAGTAAATCTGTAGTACGAGTACGGTAAGATAGGTTTGTAGTACGAGTGAGGTAAGATAGGTCTGTAGTACGAGTGGTAAGATAGGTCTGTAGTACGAGTGAGGTAAGATAGGTCTGTAGTACGAATAAGGTAAGATAGGTCTGTAGTACGAGTGAGGTAAGATAGGTCTGTAGTACGAGTGAGGTAAGATAGGTCTGTAATACGAGTGAGGTAAGATAGGTCTGTAGTACGAGTGAGGTAAGATAGGTCTGTAGTACGAATAAGGTAAGATAGGTCTGTAGTACGAGTGAGGTAAGATAGGTCTGTAGTACGACTGAGGTAAGATAGGTCTGTAGTACGAGTGAGGTAAGATAGGTCTGTAGTACGAGTGAGGTAAGATAGGTCTGTAGTACGAGTGAGGTAAGGTAGGTCTGTAGTACGAGTGAGGTAAGATAGGTCTGTAGTACGAGTACGGTAAGATAGGTCTGTAGTACGAGTGAGGTTAGATAGGTCTGTAGTACGAGTAAATCTGTAATACGAGTGAGGTAAGATGGGTTTCTAGTACGAGTAAGATAAGATGGGTTTCTAGTATGAGTATAAGTTTGTAGCACAGGTAGGGTAAGATAGTTTGTAGTACAAGATCGCGCGAGTCCACTTTGAAGTATTTTTACTACTAGTATATACGGCACATGGACATATAACTACGCACAATGGACCTAATTTCTTTCATTTCAAAGATGCAAAGTTACATCGCATTATACCAAAATGGAATAATCATCATAATTAATATTGCCTAGGAACAACAGAGGTGATTTGATTTGAATCATTGCTGGCCTGTTGATTTGATTCGAATCAGTTTGAATCAATGTAAGCCCCTTAAATTGATTTGAATTATTTTTAATCATTGCTAGCCTGTTGATTTAATTCGAATCAACTTGAATCAATGTAAGCCCGTTAAATTGATTTGAATTAATTTTAATCAATGCTAGTCTGTTGGTGCATTCCAGGTGACCTGGAAAATGCTATCACCAGTTTCCAGAAAGACGTATCAGCATTTGAGAAAGCAGTGGCCAGCGTCAACAAACAGAAGTAAGTAATGACTAATGGAAATAATGAGAATTAAAGCATTACAAGCAATACTTGAATAAGAACACTTAAATTGACCGACTACTAAATAATGGAAATAATGAGAATTAAAAACATTAAAAGCAATACTTGAACAACAAGAACACTTAGGTGACCGACTACTAAGTAATGGAAATAATGGATAATTACACTCTTTTTTGAATAACAGATTTGAAATAGCAGTGGCCATGCAACCGTGCAGAAGTGATGAAAATAAACTGAACCTTCATAAAGTAATTAAAATGGAAATATTGGAAATCAGTTTCACTAATGTGTACTTCTGTGAGAGAAACTAATTTGATAATATTTTCAGATATTAAATTAAAAATACAGTGTTATCTAGGTCGTGATATTCTTTCAAGTATTATCATCTAAATAATTTTATGTTGTAAAATAGGATTTGAACTGAAAAATGTTTGCATTAACAAGTCACATTATATAAATATCAGCGATGTTTATTCGAAGGTTACCTTGTTTTTGTTTGGTCATTGTTACCTTAGAGACTGTCATGATAATGACTGGCTGTAGTTTAGAGTTCATGTAAGTAGAGTTAACTGTTATTTTATAGACTGTGTGATGACTGGTTGTAGTTATGAGGTTCTTATAAGTATAGTTAATTGTTATTTTAGGATCTGTAGTGGTGACTGCTAGTAGTTGTGGGGTTAATATAAATATAGTTAATTGTTAATTTAAGGAATGTCATGTTAATGACTAGTTGTAGTAATGTGATTAATATAAAAATAGTTAATTGTTAATTTTGATGTTGATGTTTACTAGTAGCTATGATGTTAACATATGTAACAAGATGACTGTGCTAAGGCTCTTGCACAATATCGAAGATAATGATACTTACCACAGTGGTGGCGGAGATTTCCATTTAAACTTTCTATAACTAAGTTACCTCTACATATGCATCACATCATTAAAGCCAGGCATCCTCAATTTCTGTTTTCTTGGCTATACTATAGTCTTTTTTGCCTTATTCTGTAGTTATAATACTTTTATTCTCTGGAAAACTGTTCTTTCTACCTCTACCTTGAGAATAACTTTAAAGAAATAAATTGAGTGTAACTTTAAAGAATCTTTCGTGCATTTGCTATTGTGGAATAGCTTTAAAGATACCCAATGTGAGTAACACTAAATATATCTATTAAGAATAACTTTAAAGATATCCAATGAGAGTAACTTTAAATACATCCATTGAGAGTAATTTTAAAGGCACCCATTGCGAGTAAATTTTAAAATATGAATTGAGAGTAACTTTAAAGATATCCTTTCTGTGTAAATTTTAAAACGTCAATTTTGAGTAACTTTAAAAGACATTCAATGCGAGTAACTTTAAAGACATTCATTATGAGTAATTTTATAAACTTCCATTGCATATAACTTTAAAGACATTCATAGAGAGTAACTTGCAAGAAATCCACTCATTTCGAGGAACTTTTAAATGTCCATTGCGAGTAACTTTAAAAACATTCATTTAGACTAGAGTAACTTGAAAGACATTTATAGCAAGTAACTTCCATTGTGAGTAACTTTCAAAATACCCTTTGCGAGTTACTTTAAAGACATTTATTAAGAGTAACTTTAAATATATCCATTGCGAGTAACTTTAAAGACGTCCGTTTCGAGTAACTTTAAAAACATTCGTTGCGAGTAACTTGTAAGTCATTCATTGCAAGTAACTTTAAAAACGTCCATTTCGAGTAACTTTAAGTATATCCATTGCGAGTATCTTTAAAATCGTCTATTGCGAGTAGCGAGCAACTTTAAGTATATCCATTACTTAAAGACGTCCATTTCGAGTAACTTTAAAGACGTCCATTTCGAGTAACTTTAAAGACGTCCATTTCGAGTAACTTTAAAGACGTCTATTTCGAGTAACTTTAAAGGTATTCATTGCTCGTACTTTAAAGGTATTCATTGCTCGTAATTTAAAGACATCCATTTAAGCAGTGACACAGTCATATAATTCCTCGAGTACTTAATTCTGGCACTTAGGTAGCTAGCATTATGAAAGGGATCAAGAGTTGGTTGATCATGGTTATTTAAATGTTGGGAAATACTGAAACGTCATTGCATTACAAGAAAAACGAAAATTGTAATGAAACAATCCATGTTCACACTGGTCTCATTACAACCGAAAAATTAGTTACATCTACTGGATATATTACTCATACATGTGTACATGTACTTATTACAGGGATTATTACCCATACTTGTACTAATTACCGGATATATTACCCATACTTGTACTTATTACCGGATGTATTACCCATTTTTGTACTTTTTACCGGTTGTATTATCCGCATTTGTACTCTCTCGTGTCTCTCAGTCCTATGGCAACTCGCAATATTCAACATATAGTAACATTAACCCCTACTGATTCTCTCTGTTTTCTGTCAGTCCTATGGCAACTCGCATGATTCAACATTTAGAAACATTAACCCCTACTGATTCTCTCTGTTGTCTGTCAGTCCTATGGCAACTCGCATGGTGAACGATCAGATGCACCTCCTGGAAAAGGCGTTTTTAGACTCAGAGGGACTTCCTGGAAGATCGGGAAAAAAGTGAGTTTCTTTCTGAGCAATCTTCATTGTGTCCTCTTAAATGACACATTTTGCAATAAAGGGTTAATACACCCAGTACACAAACACGCATAATAACTGGTAATATGTATTCTTGTTTACTGTGTACTTACGATTATGCTAATTCTTATCCGTGATTTTAAGTTTTGCGCAAATTAAGAAGGATTGAGAAATGAGACACAAGATTGAAAAAGAGAATGATTAAATTAAAAGGGACTGAGAGGGAAACTGAACAGGAAATAGATACAATATGTCACTGCCATTCTGTCAATCTGTTCTCAGCTTAGCTTTACTACCTCTATGTGTATCAGTATGTCTGTTTATTCATCTACCATATTTGTATTTTCTGTCTATACATTTCTATGTCTGTCTATCTGTCTTTATACCTACCCACAGTATGTCTGCCCGCCTTCTGAATTTCACGTCTGTTTACCTGTACGTTTTTTCTCCTACAGTTTGTGCATCTTGTTAACCACATGTTAATATCGAGTGTAGCCATTACGACTTATTCACATACCGATGTCGACTGTAGCCATTATGGTTCACCTACATGTCGGTGTCGACTGTTACCATTATGATTCATTTGAAGCACTAAACATTCTGGTTTACTGCAATTCTACAACGCTCTTTTCAATTCCAGACACTTGCTGATGGCCGAGAGTTCTAACGACGCCTACGCTGGCAGCAGTTTCCCGGGCCTGGTAGATCTGTTGTTCGAAATCGACAAACTGCAATCACCAGAACTTGAACAACGATGGCAGCAAGTCAACCACCATTTCTCAGTCATCGTCAACGCCATTCAGGCAGCGGGATACACGCTGCGTGACGTCACAAAATTTATCGAAGAACAGTACTGATTCGTATTGCTTTACAAAACTCAACAAAGCGTTGTTCTCTTAATAATTCACTGCTCTCGAAATTGTAACAATTTGTTGATCTATAAATGTGACGCTTACGGAAACTTTAAAATGTATACCAGTGGTGCACAAACGTTTTGAGTCAGGGGCCACAATCTGACTTCTCGAAACCCTCGGGGGCCACTAAAAAGTGAAGATCAAAATCGTCCACACAAGACAGACATCACATCTAAGAACACCCAAATAATGATTAAGACTATAATTACGACAAAGAAGTTGCATACTAAGGCTCATTCTAAAAATGTTATGATACGTCAAATTTCACAAAGTCAGTGTGAAGGATGCTGCTGCATGTCAACTGCAAGCTTCGAAATGTCCGGCTTGATGTTTGACGTTGAAAGACGGAAAATGGCTTACAGATTATCATCAGTCAGCTGATTGCGGGTGTTGCTTTTGTTCAATTTTATCAGTGAGAAAACCTGTTCGTAGCAGTATGTGCTGCTAAACATGCTGGTGATTTATCTTTTAGATTAGCAAATGTATCAGGCAATGTTCTGTAGAAGTCAAGCAAACTGTTTTCTCGGTAAGTAGCGCGCAGTTCATCAGATGCCTGGAGATCAATAAGTTCGAGCTGGTATTCTGCTCACAAGTCATCCACTGACACACTGAATGGATTAAAAAAGTTTCATTAACAATCTGCTTTGCTCAAAGTCATGAAACCGTGAATTGAAAGATTGAACTAATGCATCTAGCTTTCCAACATAAACTTTTGTGTCAATGTCCTGACTCTTCTTTGGCTGTGACTGAAAAGTGGGAAAGTGCACAAAGTTCCCCGGTGCTGCTTGCTGCCGAAACCACTGCAACTTTGTCCTGAATGCCAATATGTGATTTGCAATTTAACAAACAAGCTTTCAGATCATTCAATATTGTGTCATGTCGACCAGAAAGGTCAAATCAGCTTACCATGCTGAATCAGTCATGGAAGCAACTTCTCTGTATTTGTTCTTACTTTTGAGGAATTCTATGACCTCTCCAATTAACTCCCAGAATCTTTTGAGCATATTTCTTCGACTCAGCCAGCGTACCTCACATCAATAAGCAAGGTCACCATAATCTGCATCAATTTCTTCAAGAATACTTTAAAATTGGCAGTGATTGAGCCCTCGTGATTTGATTAAATTAATTGTTTTCGTCACTAACGCTTGAAAACCAAGTTCTGTTGGTGAATAATACAGCGCAACCTTACCAACTGTCTATTCTACTTTCCTCAATGCTTCATCAACAGTGTTACCAGCCCATTACTTTCTCCGGTCATGGCTGATGCTCCATCAGTTGTCACACTTACCAGTTTCGTGAAATCCAATGAAACACTACTACAAAGTCTCTTGAAATAGAGCAGATGGAGTTGTCTGACCCTTCACGAAACCCATGCTGATAAGTTCCTTTGTGATGTCAAATGATGACGATACACCGCGAGCAAAAACTAGCAGCTTCGCGGTTGAATAGATGTCAGTGACTTATTTGCAGCCAAAGAGATTTAGACAAAGTTGGCTGCTTTGTTGGCATGCTATCTTGTCACGTCTGCTGAGAGGTGTGAAATTCTTCATTGAACTGTCATACGTTTCAAACCCACTGTCTGCAGCTTGCAAACAGCTTCCAGAAACAACTTTTCTGCTGCAATAATCATACATTGCATGACAAAATCACCGTCAGTGAAAGGTCGGCCAGATTTCACTATCATCAACGAAATCTTGTAACTGATCTCACATGCTCCACTCAAATCTGCTGACTGCTTTTCGAAAATGTACTGTTGGTGATTCAACAAACGCCTTAGAGATTCAATTCGAGCTGTCTGTTCATCACCAATAGCATTGTGGAAATCTTGATGCTTCATCTCATAATGGTGCTTTATATTGGAAGCCTTTGCCACTGCTACTGTTGAATGATACAGCAGAAAAATAACATTGGTCTGTTGTTGAACAAAACAGTATTGTACAGTCCAGTCATCATTAAACTGCCAGTTTTCGTTGTCAACTTTTCTTTTATGATTAGCTGCCATTTTATCACAAAAATATAATCAAAATAAACAACGGAAAATATGACGGGTACCTCCGGTAAACCGGGTAATTGTTGATGTGCACCACTGCAAAATTAATGGCAATATTGCCAGACAAATTCTATAGCCATTTGATCGAGTAGTGCACCAAATATTTGACTTTCCCGTTGGACATTGCGGGCCACTCAGCGACTCCTCTGGGCCGGATTTGGCCCATGGGCCGGAGTTTGTGCACCACTGATGTATACGTTTTGATCTGCATAGCAAGAGGTATTTTGATCAAATGAACATAATCTTTTCACAAGAAGAAAATGTGCACTGTATTGATTTAATGGTTTCCGCCATTTTGTGTAACAGAATATATTGACCTAAAGATTTAAAGTTATGTTCTCTTCTGATATTCTTAACTTAGGTTTAACTGTTTACAGTGTTGTTATATTATTCACTTGGTGTTTCAAAATATTTTTCACGAAAGCCTAGAAGATGACACAAATTATTTTTATATCATGAAGTTTATTTTATGAGACAGTAAGATTTATATCATAATTAAATTGAATGATTTTAGACCATGAAGATTAGAAAGTAGGGTTATAACAGAAATAAAGTGAATGTTTTAAGACCATGATTATTAGACAGTGAGATTTAAACAAATACAGTGATTGTTTAAGAACATGAAGATTAGAACAGAAAATTTATGAACAGAAATAAATTGAATGTTTCACGAACATGACGATCAGAAAGAAAGATTTATATCAGAAATAAATTGATTTTTTTAAGACCATGAACATTAGATATTAAGATTTATAACAAAGATAAAGTTAATATTTTAAAACCATTAACATTAATAAGATTTATCACAGAAATAAAGTGAACATTTTTAGACTACGAATATTAGACTAATGTTTATAACAGAAATAAAGTGAATGATTTTAGAACATGAAGATTAGACAGTAGGATTTATAACAGAATTGAAGTGAACATATTAAGGCCTTAAGATTTCTATAATTTTAGTAAAACACGCAGAAAATTGTGCAATACCATTACATTAGTTTATAAAGTCTGAACAATAAAACTAGTAATTCTCATTTGTAATGCTAGCTGACAAACAAACGGAATTCTGCAAAGGTGAACATGCTCTACAAACATTTCATTTGATATCTAAAAGTTAAAAAACACTTTCTGTATCTTGTTTCATCATTAATTATGCAATACTTAAATATTTTGTGTAATACTAATAATACAGAATATTGCATTGTTTTTCATTTCTCTAATAAAATTATGACTTACATAATTTAAAACCTATTTACTGTTTTTAAGCAAAACATTAACAACTGAACACGTACTGTTCACGTGACAGTAGAATAATGTACACATCCTCAGTGTAATAAACCATAATACATTTGATGGAAAAGGAGGTGAATTTGTATTTATAATAAATATTTGGCTTTGTCCATTACTGAGCAATGTAATTAAGTTGAAGATGTAGTGTTCCATTAAGCTTGCTGCAGATTCATGAAGTGTTCGTCGTCATAGCAACAAACATACACACGCACGTGTGCACGAGAAAAGAGAAAGTAGTGGGAGGGAGAAAGACAGATAGAGATTGAGTGTGTGTGTGTGTGTGTGTGTGTGTGTGTGTGTGTGTGTGTGTGTGTGTGTGTGCGTGCGTGCGTGTTTGTGTGTGTGTGTGTGTGTGTGTGTGTGTGTGTGTGTGTGTGTGTGTGTGTGTGTGTGTGTGTGTGTTGTCCTCCTTGCTCACATGCACAGATACACCCAGTCACCAGTTTAGTGATTAAATTTTTGTTGTTGTTGCATTTTTCGAAAGTACTAGTGGCCATACAGCACGATGGAAGAATATTTATGTGAACATTGTTAGGTTAGGGGTCATAGGTTAGGGGTCTTAGTCTTCAGCTATGGGTCTTTAGTCTTCGGTTATAGAGCCCATACCACATTGCATGATAGATTATGATTTCCCAATTCAGAATATATCTTATTCTATGAGACCCAAAGCACAACAATACATTAAAGTATTTCGATTTCAATGCCACAACAATACATTTCAGGATTTAGAGTTCAGTGCTCAACAATACGTTCATGTATTTTGAGTCCAGTGCAGAACAGTACGTGTGAGGATTTCGAGTTCATTTCACAACAATACGATTACGGATTGAGTTCAATGCACAACACATGTAAGGATTTTGAGTTCAATGCACAACACATATAAGGTCCTCGCGAAAATTTTGTAAACATTAGGCAGTATGCAGTAACTACACTTTTCTTCACAGAGTAAACATTCTGTAAACATTCGACAGTGCACATTACTTGCACAAAATAAACATTATGTAAACATGAGACAAAGCGCAATAATTGCACTTGCTTTTGCGGTCAGAGTAAACACTTCTCCTAACATTAGGCAATGTGGAGTAATGACATTCCTTTTTGCAGTCAGAGTAGACAGGCCTTTCTCAACCTGTTTGAACGCTTGAAATAATTTTCATGTCTCAATGAACCCCTGCATAAAATTATTATATTTATATATCATTATACATTATATTATATCTACAGCATACGGTATATTAGTGTGACCAGTAAGTTCTAGAAATAATAACTGTCGCTACTCTTTTTAGTAAAGGAGAATATTTTTCTGTGGTTCAGATTATTTTTAAAAAACTTATTAGCATATTCATTTTGTATGATCCTCCCACCCCCGCCCCCTCCCCAATGGATATCTACTATAATGCAAGTCAATAGCGTAGTTAGACATCAGCTTTTCCGTTTAAAAATTTAATCAAATTTTAATTTTTAAAATTTCAAACTTGTTTTTCCAACTAAGCCTAAAAGTCTTATAACAAATTTCTACTCTACAAGATGCTAATTAGTTATGGTATATGGCATATAGTATGTGGTGGCTTATTATTTGTGGAATGTGGCATATAGTATATGCAAGAATAGCGTTTTTCCTATTTAAAACTAAGAATTATTTTTAGCCAACATTTCAAGAAAAGAAATTTACTGTAGTTTTACTTTACCTTTCTTGAAACCAATCTCTTTCTTTCCATTTTATAAATTGTAAAATCACATGTAAAATGGGTTTAATTTCATTCTCTGTAGATTTAAATGAAAAGTAAAATTAATTGTAAGTTATAATTTTCGCATTTAAAAGTTCAGTACTCCTAGTAACTCTGTAATTGTATCTTACTCCTAGTAACCCTATGATTTGTATCTCCTAGTCAATGTATTATCCTATTAATAATAGTAATTTTAGGATCATGTATTACTCCAGGTAACTTTATGATTCATCATTAATCCCAATACATGTAACTTTATGATTCATCATTAATCCCAATACACGTAACTTTATGATTCATCATTAATCCCAATACACGTAACTTTATTATCCTGGCATAACATTACTCAGTGTTTCAGAACTCGTAATAATTTTATGGTCCTCTAGCATTTATTTTAATTTCATGATTCTATAATACTCCTAGTAACATATTTATTTTATAGTTTTTCTAGTAACTTTATGATCCTGTACATCTGGTAATTTTGTGATCCTGTAGCATTACTTGTACAATATATGATACGTAATATCAATAGAAGTAATAGAAACTTAATAATCCTGTAGTATTCTAGTAACTTGATGAACCTGGAATACTCCTAGGACTTTATGATATCGCAGTACTTTTTCACACTTTATGATCCTGTATAACTCCTAGAACTTTATGATCCTAGATTACCTCCATTAACTTTATGATCCTGTATAACTCCTAGAACTTTATGATCCTAGATTACCTCCATTAACTTTATGATCCTGTATAACTCCTAGAACTTTATGATCCTGTATAAATGAGTAGAATACTAATTAGGGCCGCATTCCAGACTACGGCAGCGATCATCGCTTCTGGTAAGGATAAGGTTTAGGGTAGACTACTTTTAGCGTAAAGTTAAAGGTCGGCTACATAATGCCGTTTGACGCCCCCCCCCCCTCTCACTCCGACCCCAATTAAGAAAAAAGTTGTGGACCCAAGTTTATTATAATTCACACCAACGCCGAACGATTAAATAGCTACTTTATAAATGGAGTTAGTACAATATCAAAATATTAATAGCCATTGATTTTAGTAGAATATTTACGGTACACAAAATGGTTGAGCATTTATAGCAACTTTAACGCGGAATTATAAGAGGCTGTAACTAGATTAGACATTTGCACATAAAAAATGCAATAATCGTCATATAATAAACAAACAGTTTCCGTTAAATTAAAACATAGAGGTCCACGTATGTGACGTGTTAAATATTCTTGATAAAATTAGCGCTCCTGTACATTTGTACAATTTTTTTATTATTGTGCATAGTGCATATATAAATTATATCTCTAAATCAAACAGTAAAATAACCGTTTAACAGAGTTAGTTATCAGTTCAAATAACATTCGCACTATAAATAACAGTGAGGCCCTACATACGCATAAAGGCCTATACGAACAAGGTCTGTGGGCAAACTGACCTGAATTCCGAAACGTCTGACCCTAGCGAGGTAACAGGATGGGTGCGTGCGCGCGCGCGCGCGTGCGTCTGTGCGTCTGTGCGTCCGTGCACTCATCTGCCAGTCTGTATGCCTTAGAAAGTCATTTCGATGGTTTTCTTTACCGGCAGAATATTTGATTTGGAAAATGTGTTGTCACAGTTAGAGTGGCAATCGCATAAAACGGGTGTTCGAATGTTTCGCTCTGGCTAGATAGATAAACGATTAATTGTCTGTTTACAAGACAAACTCGCGACCCCAGAGACAGAATTGAAATTCTATGGCCCATACGATATTCAAACATTCCATTTCGGTTGTTTTGTATCGCGTTTCTGCATTTGACAGATTACGGAAATGTACACTGATTTAAAACGAACTCGGAGGAGTCTTTCGCTCTGAATACTTACTTACATGACTATAAACAATGTATACAACAAATACACACTGATTTAAGATGAATTAAGAGGTGTCTTTCACTCAGAATACTCAGAGACCTGACTACAAACAATGTGTACAGCAAATACACATGTATTGACGTATGCTGACTTGGCCTGCTATTCTCAAACGCAATACGCACATTGTACTGCCAGCAGTGAATGTACTTACAGTCACGTTACCTGAGCTAGTGTGAGTCGAAATGCGGAGCTAATCACATAAAGAATATGACACGCATGATTGGGCATATCCTATCGTCAAGACCTCAAAGCAAGTACAGGGTAGTTAGTTATTGGCTAATTCAATTCAGGCAAATTTACTCTAAAACAAGTGGCAATATCTGACATCACTGGTGATTAGTTAGAGTACAATTAAATAATTGTTTTAAATTTTTTTGTAAGATTTAATTTGTAAAACTTGCAGGTCAGAAACTGTGTTTTCTATGCTGATCAGTAAACCATGGCACATGTCAAGACTCAAGGCACGTCATGATACATGGCTCATGTCAATACACGTGACACATATGAATACATGGCGTATGTCCACAAAGCTCACATCAACGACCCATTCACTATTTTTTAATGCATAGACTTTAAGATCAGCTAAACAGGATTTAACTTTTATTTTTGCACAGTTTTTAAAGTTCAGCTACACAAGAGTTAACTTTTCTTGAATCCAGTCTTCTGAATCCCGGATGTAGTCTGTTTACGCCGAACCTTCGCTATTTCAACTTTGTTTTATTTGATGGGCAGGAAAGATATAAAGAGTGTCACTTGTCAAGATGAATGCTTTGATGTAGTGCACTTAAAGATCTAACGTCTTGTCTGTGCGTCATGTATGCCTGTGTTCTACTTGTGCATGTGTAGGTAGGCCTATCTTTGTTTACGCGTTATGTGTGATTATTTTTTCCAGTTATATTTGTACTCGTAGACTTATGTTAGTTGTCTTGTGAGAAGGTTTCTGCTCTCTTGGTATTGTCTGCAAGAAGTTTTGGTTTTTCCTGTCTGGAATTATCCACTGTATTGTTGTAGTTTCCCTCAAAGATGTCATCGTCGAGTGTTTTTATTTTTTAAGGTCTGGTGCATTTTAACAGACTGGAATCTAGTATTGGGGCCGACAAACTTTTGGTTCTACAATATATATGAATCTGGTGTATACAGCTTTGTTAAAATTCTATTACAGCCAAGGACATTTCATCCCTGCTAACAGCTGTTGGAAATTTTTGTGTATCTGTATGGACGACTTAGTGACTTCAGTGTACTGGTAGTTATAAATGAGTTTGGCTTTCATAGTACTCTTCTTTTTGTCTTCATAGGTTCTTTCTGACAGCATTCTTCCTTCCTTCCTGTTAAAGGTGAGGACTCTATTGTGTTGTCCCCCAAGGAGGAGGTATGTGGGAAGGGTGAGTTGGTGAGTTGTTGTCTTCCTCTTTCAGTGTAATATATTTCTATCTCTTTTGTCTACATGCTATTTAAGCTGTAAAGTATGTCTATCTCTGTTGTTTACATGTTAAGTACTCCTCTAAGTGTGCAGACTTGATTCTCTGTTCTATTTTTCCCTTTAAACTTTTAGCAATATAGGGCTAGTTAAAATAACATTTTCATTGCCTTTATTCTCTGAGGACCACAGGCCTAGTTATATCAGAGTAATATTCTTGATATATTTTCGTCTTATTGTGTGAGCTCTATAGGTCTTGTTATATTACAGCAATATTCATGATGTATTTTGCACTTATTCTCTGAGCATCTCACCTTTTATCGCAACATTACAATGTTAATTTAATTTCGAACTTTTAACAGAAATACGTTGCAAACATAAAATGCTGGCACTTGACACTTAGGACTGCAAATGTATTCAGGAGTTCCATGGCTGAATTGTAGGAGCCATGCCGATACACAATATCCGTGTGTTGATGAATTGACGGTGACGTCCCTTGTTAAATGAAGGCGTATGCAAGCATTTATATAGTTCTGCCTTTGACCTCTGTAGGTCACGTGCTATGTGGCCAGTACAGATATTTTAAGTTGCGAACTAAGGAGACGAATTTGATAAAGCGTACGTTACCGCCATCACACATGTACATATCTTTTTTGTTTACGAAAAATACCAGTTTGGAGTTTGCAGCTGTCACTGTATGGTGTGGCCTTGTGGTTTTCACGCTGCACCTTCGCGTTTCTGTTCTTTAAATGTTTTGTTTTTATTTTCGCTATTTTATTGTTGCGTGTAGGATTCTTTATTTGTTCTTGTAGACATATATAATTAGGTTATGTTATATTTCTTTTATTGCAATTCATACACACATGCGGACTCCACTTTTGTTTTTGTTTACTACATTTCTCATATTATGCATTTTTTTCCGCACTGCAGTTCGAACAAATGTGTGTACATATGTTTCTTTATTGCTCTTCGTACAAATATGTGTATAAGTTGTCTATTCTTTTTTTGCCGTTCGTACAAACATGTGTTAATTTTGTGTTTTCTTTATTGCTCTTAGTATAAACACGTGTTAACGCTGTGTTTTCTTTATTGATGTTAGCATTAAAATGTGTTAATATTGTGTTTTGTTCATTGCTGTTCGTACAAACATGTGTTTATGTTCAGAGCTGTTCATATATACATGTGTTTACGTTCTGTTCTTACAAACATGTCCTTATGCTGTGTTTTTGTTTCATTGCCGTTCGTACAAACATGTGTTAATGTTCTGTTTTCATTATTGTCGCTAGGACAAACATAGATTTTACTGTTTTCTTAAGGCCGTTCGAACAAACAGGTGATTATGTTGTGTTCTACTTATTGTTTTGAGTGCGAAAGGTGTTGTTTATTTTAAAAAAAATATTCTACACCTGCGAAATTACGCCCAGGCCACCTTTGTCGGAAAAATACTGTTATTTTGCAGTTTTGCTAATTACATAAGCCACATTGCACTTTAAACACTGTCCAACTATGGACGGTCAAAACAATGTACAGCTACAAGTTTCAATGTAATACAAAGTCTGAAATGTATGAGAAAATCTTTACGCTTCTTGGTACATACCACAAGTACAGTGTGGAATCCACGAAACTCCGCGATTTACGATGTACACACACACACACACACACACAAACACATACACACATACACACACACACACACACTGACTCACATACGTACACAGTTTATGAAATCAGTTGCACTGGAATACATTATTACCTTCATAACAAACTATATAGTCTGCATGTCCTACAATATTAACAGCACTCGAAACACAATGAGCGTAATAACTACACGGTGTACTAAACTAGCAACCCTCCCCCCCACTCCATCCTATATCCTGGCACTTTCAAAGAAACAAAAAAAGTCTTTATTCTTTTTCGAAAAGTCGTAAGCGCTTTGAACATGACAGAACTGTCTGAGTACTTTGCCATTAGGAGCCATAAATTACAAGTATGTATCCGTTTAATATCTGCTCTATAGTTTTTATCTACAAAACTCTAAGCGTCACGTGACAGCTCTGTACATGGTAGGTAAACAACACTAATACTCTTAGTCACAGCAGATATCTTGTGATTTTGAAAAAAATAACAAACCAAATTCTTAGAACGGTTAAATTATCTAGTAGGGTAAAATTGTCATCTTATCAATTAGGACAGGGCGGGGTCAAAATCTTGGTGTCCTAGAACTTTAGATACAAGCAGTGTTTTATCTCATGTTCTGAAGCTTGAGAAACTAGTCAGCAGCCATTTTCCACTAAACTGATTTGTATTAATGTTTGTTTGTTTGTCTGTTTAAGGAAGTCAAACATTTCGGAAAAAGTCTTTCACACTCTAGCACTACAGTGGGAGTTAACGACAAATACGACATTTGCATAATTAAGGTAAGAAATACAGATCATTAAAGACTTTAATTATTTTGTAATCAAAAGAAAAAGGTGCTTTGTCTGAATTTAAGAAATATGAGAGACAATCATGCCTATCAATGCTTTATTATACAACAATGTTAACGAACGAGTAGCTAAGAGTAAAAAAGTAAATTATAACTAAATTATCAAAATATGTGCATAGCTACTTAAATAAATATGTACATCTACTAATAGCTAAATACACAGAAATTTTGGTACGCCTAAATAAATACAAATTAAAGAAAGTATATACTTAATGTTTTTTTTTAAAGGATTGTGTCTTATTTTTCATTTCAACTTATTTAATAAAATGTGACTAAAATTATATCTAACCCAGAACTAATTATTTATATGATGAATTGGTGAACTATCAATGTACATGACCATCTGAAAAGCTGAACAAACATAGAAAATAATAAAGCAACTCCAAACACATCAGGTATGTCCAAAAATGTACATGACCATCTGAAAAGCTGAACAAACATAGAAAATTAAAAAAAAGTAACTCCAAACACATCAGATATGTCCAAAAATGTACATACGAAAAATGTTGGCTAAACGGGACACTGAAAAATAACATTGGATATCCTGAATGACTGGAGTGCGAAATTATTTTTCATACTTGAATTCGTCGCTAGAGGGTTAATTTGAAAATGATATTCTTCCCTCTACGAAAATGGAAAACAAAGTTGTGTACATTTGCCTGATCAGAAGAGTGTGTAGGTGTAACATGTTATAGAAACATAAATTACGAAGTTGTTCTAACGACTGGAATTTAAATTCTTGAGGGGCAAAGAAAAATAAACCTCCTTTCTTGTTCTTTTTAATACACTATAATTTCAAAGGTAAATTACATTTTGAGAGCAAAGAGAGATAAATAAAATGAAAATATTTTCTTCTTAACTTATCAGAACTGCAAATCTAAATATTAATTCCAAAGAGACAAGAGATTTCTAGCACACCACCTTTAAAAAACAAACAGAAAATCAAAAGAAAAACATGTATCCATTATATATACGGACTGTGTCCCCACAAAAATCTACACATTTGGGAACCCATGTAACAAGATACAGAACATAATGAGGTGAAGGAATGTATAACAGTAATAATTCACACTAAAGTTACCAGGTACAGATCATAAAGAGGTGAAGGAAGATATAACAGTAATATTTCACACTAAAGTAACCAGGTAGATGCGTTTCATTTTGTATTCTTGTAATTCTCTTGTTAATGAAAATAGCTCAACTGCTTCTGATATGTTAGCAAAACAGACGGCTTCTGAAGCATTTCTGGAATTCTGAGACAGAACGAAATACACATGAAGTAAGGAAACACATTTCCATCTCATAAATGTTTCACCATCTGCAGCTTTAAAATGACGTATTTCAAAAGCCAAGAAAATGTCAACATTTGTCTGAAATGTTTCTGATTAAAATTTTGTTAACTCAAGAAGTCGTGTCTTTAACTCGGACGTCATGCCTTTAACTCGGATGTCGTGTCTTTAACTCGATGTCGTGTCTTTAACTCATATGTCGTGCCTGTTACTTAGATTGCACAGCTTTAACTCGGAATTCGTGCCTTTAACTCTGATGTCGTGCCTTTAACTCGGATGTGTTGCCCTTTTTTAGATATCTTGATGTAAGTCGGATTGTGCGTGTGTAACTAGGATGATGGTTATGAAACTCAGATATGGTGTTTTTAACTCGAATATCGTGTCTGTAACTAGGATGTTGTCTGTAATATAATGTTGTGTCTGTAAGTCAGATGGGGTGTCTGTAACTATGTTGTGGTGTCTGTAACTATGATGTTGTCTGTAACTATGATGTTGTGTCTGTAAATCGGATGTAGTGCCTGTGATTAAAAGTTTGTCTGTAACTCTGATGTCGTGTCTACGCCTTTGATGTCAAACGTGCAAATTGATGTTCGTACTTAGCGCCCAAAATGAACCTAGTGCTGACGAATATATGCTGGTCTATTGCAAGAATGAAAGAGGTCCACTGCAGGACTACTTAGTCCTCTGCCGTTTATAGACATGTCCTTCGTGACTAATGTCACAAGCTGTGTAGAGAAGTGTGAGGTTGTTGTAGCTTGTTATCTCCTAAAACGATATATCGAGGAACGATTGGGAAGTTTTGATGGGGAGGGGTAACCAAGACTGGCACTCAGCCAGACATTCAGAGGTGTTGTTGTATCTTATCTCCTGAGACCAGGTATCGAAGAAGGACTGTGAAGGTTTGGTGGGAGGGAGGGGGAATCAAGACTGGCACTCAGCCAAACATTCAGTTACTCAGTATTTCTAATTATTTCAGAAGTAAACTCGCTATTCTACCCTCCCTTTCTTTAACGATGTCATTTATCTACCTTGCGACAAGGCATTTTAAATCGCAATATTGACTCAGTCATCACACAGTGAAAATGAAGCCTAAACAAACACGAGTGAACAAAGATGGTGAAAGTTTTTTTTCCTCAGCTCCCCCCCCCCCCGCTGATCCTCAGTCGATTTGTTAATACAGGTGTGTAGATTCTCTAGTGAATTCAGCTACCACCACAACATCGCTGCCCGCATGACAACATTGCTCTCTATCAATATTGGTATGTAGACTCTCAAGTGAATTGAGTTACCATAACATAAAATGACCTCCCCTTGGTCATTGGTTTCAACATTGGTTTCAAAAGTGCGTCTCTTATGAAATATATTAACTGCAAGTTGACAGTTTTTAAAACATAAATTAAGCAAATGAACAGAATAACGCACACACAATTTAATAAGTGTGAAATCTGCCTAGGCCGGATGCTCTCCCAATAAATTAAGTTTAATAAAATTTAATGAAATACGTGTGTGTTCAAATTAAAATAAATTATTTATTAGAATCGTAACGTCCGACAGAAAATTACTGCTTCAGTTATAATGCATTCTCATTCAGTTGAGGGATTCCATCATTATTACAAAAGCAAACACTAAGTGATTTGAGTTGAAAAGCAACAGTTAACACTCTAAACTCATTTAATATAATCTCTCTCTCTCTCTCTCTCTCTCTCTCTCTCTCTCTCTCTCTCTCTCTGATCTATCTTTTCTTACTTTTGGCCTAACAGTATGTGTACTTTTAGTGTCTAAATAATATATCTGCACAAATTTTTTCAGTCTATATACGTATACTCTTCTCTTCTATTTGACTATCTATATTACTTTATTTCTTCTATTTGACTATCTGTATTACTTTATTTCTTCTATTACAGACCTGTTGAATTCCAGACACCCTTTTACATCACATTGGAAGTAAATGTAAGACGGAAAGATTCTACTTAATCGCAATGTCAGAGTGTAAAACCACATTCTACTTAATCGCATTGTCAGAAGGTAGAGTGTAAAACCACAAAGATTCTACTTAATCGCAATGTCAGAAAGAAGAGTGTAAAACCAAAAAGATTCTGCTTATTAGTGATGTCAGAAAGTGGAGAGTTAAACCGAAAAAGATTCTACTTATTAGCAGTGTTAAATACTAGTTTATCTTTATTGACCCTGTCTCAGTATCAGACTTTAAAGTTATTAATTTTAGTATACACTCCTACACTGATAACAGACTTGTTGCCTAATTCATCTTTCAGGCTTTACAAATAAGTTGCCTTCGAGTTCCGGTATACAATATAACAACAGGTAAATTCGTGTACCATGCATGTGTTGGATTAATTATCTTAACTTGACTGATTACAACATAGATTATCTTTTATTTCACATTCATCTCCGCCCCCCCCCTAACCCCACCCCGGTCGTACTTCATAACCAAATCAATTCTTTTGTTAAAATAATAAGAAATAAATTTAATAATCTACTACAATATAATATACAATCTGATACAAAACGAGGTACATTTGGGTCTCCTGAGACCGCCTATTCTGTCTATATAAATAGAGTCAAATCGTAAATACGGTTCAAATTTTGTTGGCAGAAAATAGCCATTTAGCTGTAATTTCTGTACTCGAGGAAGTACACCTTGATAGAGTTACACATACCGTCAGTCCACAATTGACACGGCAATTATCACGGGACCCGTCTTAAATCGTCTCACTGTCTTCAGCCTCATGCTCTAACTTATGCGATGTGCAGGCATGGAGGTAGAGGAAACAAAGCCAAAGCAATAGCTCAAGTCAAAAGCCAAGAGCTAAAGCCAAAATCCCACTGAAATAGAATACACGGTTCTATCAGCGTTGGTACGTAGTCTGCCTTTCATATCTTATGAGTGGCAACAGAAATAGGCAACTCTTACAGTTCGACCTTGATCGCTAATTTACAATCAACAGTTTTAAAAAAGGAATAAAATGTCCCATATCACACTCATGTGAGTTACAATAATTATAAATGGTTCTTACATTAGTGGAAATTGAATAAGCATTCTGCTACATCCAATATCAATATTAATAAATCAAAGACTATAATAAACACATCATGTGTTTGAGTTTAACATTACATATTTCGATTGCCACTGAACATCATAAAAGAAACGGCATTATTTTCATACAAAAGTCAATAAAAGAATACGTAACTATCTCTACAACATTCTTAATACAACACAAGTATAATAGCTTGAGAATTCGATATGTTTTACATTTCTTTGATGCAACTTTGAGCGAGAGACTTCATCCACAAATTTCTTCTATCCATGGTGTTATAGTATGGTTTATATGTGGATAACTTATTAGCGCGTTTTCCAGTCTTATTTATAAAGTTACACATGCCCAAACTTCCTACGTATTCAGCAAACATCACCAGCAGCAAAACATATCTCCATACTTGGACATAGAGTGTCCGGTTAACAAGTTACTTACCACTAACCTTCACTTTTCAACTGTCCACACATGATGGTCGAGTGACCTATATCCTAAGAACATAATGAAGGTAGGTATTGCACCACAGTTCGCAAGGATGGCTAACGGTATGGCATAGAAAAAATAAGAACGTTAATCAATGAAAATCTTTGATTAAAACAGGCATAATTTGCCTAGATCCTTCTAATAAGCAATGCCAAAAGATAGAGTGTAAAACTGTAAAAAATTCTACAATATCATAAGGTGTGGCCCATATAGTACGTTTGGCCTCTATTATGATTATTGTTATGAATTCCTTTATCATTTAAAAACAACATAATCAATTATCAGTGGTTAAATTTAGGATTCGTTTCCAACATGAATTCCTCACTCACTTACCATTGTAAGCAACGTACTACCGACAACATAATTTATCTGTTCACAGGTGGACCATCCTACTTAAGGAGTAATGTAATTTCACAATTTACTAACTTGAATCCAAACAATTGACTCACAAGCCCCAATCCACCCACTGACTACTCCAGACATGCATAAATGAACACCTGTAAGAAGGATAAAAGATAAAAATAATAAATATAACAAAATACAACTAGGTTTGAAACAGTTCACGTATTTACATTACTAACACAATTCTCTTACACAATTCATATTTAACAATGACAATCTGAGGAAACAATCTCTCATCAGAGTTATGATTCTATCACGAGTTTGGAAAAGGGAGAAAGGTAGAGATAATTAATTGAGTTCAATACCTGTTCTCTATATGCCGTGTCGTAGAGAAATCATACGAAGAAAGTTTATGCAGTCAGCATAATGCCAGAGTTCTCTTCACTCGTTTACAGAGTCTGTTGAGCACAATAGGATCTTCAGAAATAGGATGGCAAAGATAAATTTTGTCTCCGCTCTCACCACCCTGGAATCCCATGGTAGACAGTAGCCCAATGATTACAGAAGTCTCTCAAGATGTAACCATGTTACGCTTCTGCATCAAGGTCGCTAACAAAAAGTCAAAGCCAAAAGAGAATTTGACAGCTAAACACTGAAAGTTGAAGCTGTAGTTTAAAAAGGCACACCATGCAACATTTGAGTGCTATGCTTAGATTCTATTCTATAGTTTTCTACACTCTCTCTTATTCTCTCTCCAGTCATTCAACTTACATGTCTGCAATATTATCTTTCCCCTTTTTATCAGTTACAATTTATAATATTCATATCTCTGGCTCCGCCCCCCCAATCAACTCCTTCTGGTCACTCTAACAAATCATCCAAAATAGGGGTTAAGATAACAACAAAATTTAATATAACAATAATAATAAAAAAGTAACATCAAATTCGAATCTCAGATACAATTCAATTGAGTTCATCTATACTGTTCCACCTTCGATTGTCTAGATGAAATATTTATGTCTCTCTGTTGGGTCAGATTATTAGCTTGGATGGCTTCTTTACTTAGCTAGAGGTTACATCTGGATGAACATCTGCTCACAATTTCCTTCATCTGGCTGGTGACATCACGTCGGTGACCGCCCACTCATGCAGGAATAATGCACCATCAAAATGGATATGTAGGTATGTTTGCAGATTGTGTGGATTAAAAGACATGTGATGACCCAGACAAGAACCAGCTGAAATGAACAATATATCTCTCTGTTTCAGCCATTAAACATGAACAATTGTTAAGGCTTTGTGTTAACAGTAATATATGGCTCTTACAATCTCTCATCATAATCATTAGTACACGCTATCAAACATTTTACAAAACATGGAAATATTTACAAGTGAACAATAATATTTCTGATTCTACAGTTACATGAGTTCGCCAAATACAAGCATACCCAATGGGCAGTTTACATTAAATATTAATTAATTAATCATCTCAATCTCCATTTAGCTCTACTGGCTACAAATGATACATGAGCATAATGCACACTCATGCTCGTACTATTTCATCATCTCTACATAAACGTAATTATTACTAATGCCACTTAACCTCTGTGATCTCTATACAAATGTAATTATTACTAATACCACTCAACCTCTGTGATCTCTATAAAAACTTAATTATTACTAACGCCACTTAAACTCTGTGGAAGAAAACTACATTAGATCGGTACAATGGTCATCATTAAAATACATGAACATATTACTTAACATTTCATCAGTAATACAAGCAATAATTTCTAGGAAGTTAATATATTTATCACTCGTGGAAACGTGTACAGCTTTCTCGTCAATTGCGCTAAAATCAACCCCTTAGTAGCAACATGGGTAAGGCGCGCATAACGGAACTCGGTTCTGTTGACCTATATATGTGAATGACTGTGGGTCACCCGACGAATTTTCCTACGTCATTATACAGAATGCAAACGTCCATAGATATAAGGACTTTTCGCATCCGGTTGGCATTCCCCAATCTCACTGTCACCCTAACCCTTTGATGTATCTTACCATGTCCACGCGTGACCAATGAACTTGACCTCTGTTGTTTACTACAAGTAGTGTATGCTATGTGGCAGAATTGCATAACCGGCCATGTGACTTGACCGCTATAAATAACTATCAACTATGGATCGTAAAATTAGAAAAAAGGAAATAGAAAAATGCAAGATCATAATTTGCCCCTGATCCTATCATAACATCTACTATACACACGTTTCAACAATTAGTTATGTCCTGCTATACACATTTACTATACATACATTTCAACAATTAGTTATGTCCATTTTGCACACATTTGAATAATTAGTTGTGTCCTGCTATTCATAAGCTGTATTTTGTTTGTTGACAGAAAATTGCAAAGAAAGCAAGATTGTCAGAGACACAGAGTAATTTTGAAATCTAATCTGCATTCGGAAATGGAAAGCAGACAATTGATGTGAATCCTTTCCACAAGACTTAACAACTGATTACATAACAAGACTTAACTACTAATTACATCACAAGACTTTACTGATTACATCATAAGACTTAACTACTGATTACATCACAAGACTTAACTACTGATTACATCACAAGACTTAGCTGTTGAATACGTCACAGATACCAGACATGGGTGACGGCAAGAATACAAGCTTCAAAACAAGACATCTCATTATCATAATTGTCATCGCCCTCGTCTTCTTTACAATCGGTATTCTGATTGGTCGTTTCGCCACGTGCCCTGATAATGAGATCAATGGTGTTGTTCTGTCAGGGGTTTCTGACAAAATCATCCGAGATGCCGACCCGGACATTTCCAACATTCTCATTCAGTCTATCAGCGCTAAAAATATCGAAGATAATTTAAGGTGAGTTTAACATGCAAATTAAACAAATACTTTTCAATCTTAATTGTTTTATTTCTTGATTTAAACGAAAAAAAATCTAGCAGTGCTTTGATCACGTGCTTATATTCTGTTTATTTACAATAGCCTTGATTGAAAAACAAATGTTAAAAATACATATCATTATTTTTCGAATGTGTTTATCTTACTGTTACAATTGTCCCTAAGGTATGTCAGTTTGGGACAGTGAATACGGTTAAACAGTGGCTCTTGCTTTTCACATATGGTCTTATTAAGCACCCGTTTTGAAAAATAAAATTCTGATTTATTTATTAATGAACAACCACTTTAAGTGAGTACAACTTTATGGCACACATATCAATGTGTAATAGTCAACATTTCTATTATTTCTATGACATTAAATCTACATGCAACATCTGTGCTACTCAATTCCCGGCAGAAAGATAAAATGGGAAAATGATAAACTCAGTGCTTGTCTTTAAGCGGCGAGTAGGAAATATCATGATAGTGATAATAACGATAGCGACAAGAATGAGGTTAATATCGATGACAGCGATGTCTGTGACAATAAGAAAGAGAGTGTGTGGAAATTCTAGAACCAAACAAATCAATCTAATAAGGCGAGGGCCTTTTGTGCCATTCTGTCATTGTACTCGTTCATTCCTTCAGACTGACCTTGACACTGCAGTTACTCAAGCAGAGTGATCGTGACATTTTCATGCACACGGACCATAATATTGCAGTATTATCGCCTACTGACCCTGACAGTGGAATTATTCAAGCAAAGTAATAGCGTAAAGTAACATTAACAGTACTATTATTCGTGAAGACTGACCTTGACAATGCAGTTATTTATGCAGATTTACCTTGATAGTAGTCAGGCAGACTGACCTTGACAATACTATGATATTGAAGACTAGCCTTGAGAGTGGAGTTATTCATGCATGATAACCTTGACATTATTATTATTATTATTGAAGAGTGACCTTGAGAGCGCAGTTATTCATTCATACTGACTTTGGCAATGCAGACGGTATGTAGAGTGATTTTGATTATGTTGTTATTCATACATATTGACCTTGAAATGCACTTATTCATGCAGATATACCTTGACAATGCTTTTATTCATGTATAGTGATCTTGACAGTGCTTTTATTCATGTAACATGTGACCCGTCAAATGCGCGAACGACAATTGCGCGCCCCGACAAATGCGCGCTCCGACTAACGCGCGATAGGGTTAGGATTATGTTAGGGTTAGGATTAGGATTAGGGTTAGGATTAGGGGTTAGGGTTAGAGTTAGTGTTAGTGTTAGAGTTAGAGTTAGAGTTAGGGTTAGGGTTAGAGTTAGGGACAGAACGCGTCGTCGCGCTTTTGACCATCGCGTTTTTGTCGGCGCAGATTTGTCGGGGCGCGCATTTGTCGGTGAACCGTAACATAACACTGAAAGTATCTATGCAGACGAACATTGGCAGTGCTGTCATTTATGTACATTGGCCTTAATGCTGTTGCCTTTAACAATGCTGTTATTTACGTACATTATATTGATAGTGCTGTAATTTGTGCACATTGGCCTTAATACTGTTGCCCTTAACAATGCTATTTTTTACGCACACTAACCTTGATAGTGATGTACTTTATGCACATTGGCCTTAGCAGTGCAGTTCGTCATTCAGAATGACCTTAGTGCGATTATTCAGCAGAGTGACCTTGACAGTACTGTTAGTGAAGTAGATTACCGTGACATTGCTGTTATTCAAATAGACTGCCCTAGATATTGCATTTATTCAAGTAGACGAACATAACACTCGAACACATAAGCATACTCAAAGCAAAGAGATTAAATGTTTTTTATGAGTGCCTATATCAAAGAATAAAGAAATTGTTGTTAATGTATTGATGCCATAATTAATATAGATTAATTATATTTTCTTTCCAATAATCAGGAAATATTCGAGGGAGGAGTAAATTCTCTTCGAAGTGCAAATATAAATCAGTTAACTCGTTGTAAAGTTAAAGAGTTAATTATAAAATTATTTAGATAATTAAAAGATTAATTTGAAGGATTAAAATAACGTGGCTATTTCTTTCCAGACTTTATTGATTGTAAAACCTCTCTCTCTAGAACAAAAGCATTGCCTGAAGTTTTAACGTACGGCAGTAAACATTAAGTCTCGTTCAAATAGTGGGTCAGTTTGGGTTTGTAAATTAAGAAATTAAGAAACTTAATATCATTATATAAAATAAGTCTTTATATTGTTAAAACCAGTGTAAAACATCTCGATTAGGATTCATTTTATGTACTTGCTGATACATTCGGATGTACATGGGGTTGTTAGCGTGATATTGTTGTGTATCACTTCGAATTTCAGACTTATGAAAGATTTATATTGTAAGTGTGTTATCAGTCTCTATTACTTTTGTTAATGTATATGAATTTTTTGTTTGTGTGATATATACATCAAATATAACTTTCTCTTTTCATCTCTCTTTTTATCTCTTTCACTCTCCTCTCAAACATATGCTCTCACTTTCTCCTTCAAACAGTTCTCTACACATGCATATGCATACATCATCTACATACTTTATATTGCAGTATTATAAACAGTCACTGCTGTAAATTGTAATTGCAAGTGAAATTTCTTTTTAATTGTTGCATTCAGGGATTTGTCATCAAAACCACACATTGCAGGTGAGGCCAGGGACTTTGAACTGGTCCAGTACCTGAAAGATAAATTTAACGAGTATGGTATGGACTCTATAATGATTTCTCCCAACAAAGTCCTTTTGTCCTACCCAGATCGACAACGCCCTAACAGTGCAAAAATTATCAGTCTTACGAACAATTCAGTAATCTACGACTCTTTGCAAGGAGAGAGCAGCATGTCAAACGAATCAGGAGTTGTTCGCCCTTTCCTGGCTTACTCCCCTTCAGGTTCAGTACAGGTATGAAAACTGTAGACATAGTTTTCTTACACTGACTATACCAGTTGCCATGTTGCCATAATAAATAAATGGTCGTACAACTTTTCGTAGACAACTTTGCCTGATATTTGACACCTGTAAATGTTTACAATCATATTTATGAAAGTTGATCAAAAATCTCTATGGCCTTGAAAATAATTGATATTATACGAGTTTTACAAGAGATAACAATGATTTCCTCATCCTATATGTGTTTATGATAATAGTTGAACAAATACATTAAAAGCAATTAGTGGTAATAGCAAAAAGCAAAAAAAAAATATCTCCGTAATTTTTCTCCGTCTTGCGGCCAGTATTGCCAAGAATGTAATTTCCCCCTTCCCTCATATTCAATTTCCACAATAATTCTAGTGAACTAGTCAATTAAGTACAATGCTTCAAAATAGATTAGTTAAATACCTTTACTTCAACCGTCATCCAGTCGTCCATTTAGTCATATATATTAATTGATTTCCTGTCTCTAGAGTAAATGATTATTGTGACGACCGCCACGCTAGTTATGATTATTAATATTAATTTCTTCTAATTAACACACGCGTGCTACGATTGTAGAGATATAAGATAGCGTGTCACGACTGTAGAGATATAAGACACTATCTTAAGTAAGAGAAAGAAAGCATAATATGCTGTACCTGGAAAATGGCAGATAAAAGAAGTGAATGAATTTGACAAGAAAGCATTCATCACCTCTTGTGTCTAAATAAAGTCGGTTGAACTCATTTAAACAACCACACTGCACAACATTTCCAGACAGCTGATTTCGAGCCTGTGAAGAGAATCAACTGGAAGTGAAAACATTATTCGCAAATAATTTAAATGCTTGATTGCTGTTTGATAATTATTGAACAATAGATAAATATAAAGTGGCAATACTGATTTCTATAAAAATAGATATTAATTATGAAACCTTGCATTGCAGAAACCATTCTTAAATACCTTGAAGAATGTGTACTTTGTCTCGTAGGGCGAGCTCGTATACGTGAACTACGGGCGCGTGGAGGATTACGTCTATCTGGAAAACTACACGAACGTCAACGTTACCGGAAAAATCGTCATCGCGCGTTACGGAAAAATCTTCAGAGGAAGTAAGGTCAGTAACAGACAGGAAGCTCTTGGAAGAATACCACAAACAGTTCTTAATTTTATTTACAGGCATTATTATTGGTTCATAAACCTTTGGGTTGCCATTTTTTGTGTATTAACTCTATATAGCCTATTAGCACAAGCCTGTATGTGTGTGTGTGTGTGGGGGGGGTAACATAATGCTCTGTCGAACTTGGAAGGACAACTATAATTTTCAAAGAGCAAATTAAGTAATCAACGGTTACCATAAAATTATAATCAAGAGAAGCAAAAGATGAAAACTAGTCCTGCCAGCCACCCCAGCGCGAAAGAATTATGGAAATGAAATTAATAATAATATATTCAATATTTTAGTCTTTAATCCTTTGCCAGATTTAAGACATTACATCCTTTGCTAGATTTCAGTGTTTACCAACTTTGCTAGATTTCAATGTTTACATCGTCTGCCAGATTTCAGTCTTTACATCCTTTGCCAGATTTCTGTCTTTACATATTTTGTTAGATTTCAATCTTTACATATTTTGCCAGATTTTAGTCTTTACATCCTTTGCCAGATTTCAGTCTTTACATCCTTTGCCAGATTTCAGTCTTTACATATTTTGCCAGATTTCAGTCTTTACATACTTTGCTAGATTTCAGTCTTTACATACTTTGCCAGATTTCAGTTTTCACATACTTTGCCAGATTTCAGTCTTTACATACTTTGCTAGATTGCAGTCTTTACATACTTTGTCAGATTTGTCTTTAAAAACTTTGCCAGATTTCAGTCTTACATCCTTGGCAATGTTTCAGTGTTGTATTTCCTTCTTCTCTGCAGGTCGCCATTGCCGGTAAACATGGGGCCATAGGGATCTTGATCTACTCGGACCCTAAGGATTACACCTGGCCGGAAGAAGATACTCGAGTATTTCCGGACACGTGGTGGATACCACCCGATGCTGTGCAACGGGGATCCATCTATACAAGAAGTGGCGACCCGCTCACTCCAGGATACCCAGCTACCCGTATGAAGTTAAAGCTATTATGAAATGAAAATATGTTTTAATTATATATTACTTTGCATTGAAATTATAAAAACCTATTTTTCTTTTGCCAAAAATGAGAAGGATAGAATACGTAGTCAGTTTCTGCGCAAAGTGTTTTTTTAAACTGATAGAAAACAATATGAGTGACGATTGGTCGACAGAACAGCAAGTATTTAAACGGGAAATTCACAATTAAACAAATTTACATTTGAGCAAATTTATAGGTAAGCAAGTACACTTTTCATTAAATTGGATAAGTTGACATTTGACATTTGAGTCAATTTACTTCTGAGAAATTTCGCATTTGTGCAAGTGTGGTAAGCTCTCTCAGGAATTAAGTAGAAGTTCAAACAAGTGTGGTAAGCTCTGTTGGGATTTACGTAGAAGTAAGTTCTCAATTAAACAAGTGTGGTAAGCTCTCTCGGGATTTACGTAGAAGTAAGTTCTCATTTAAACAAGTGTGGTAAGCTCTGTTGGGATTTACGTAGAAGTAAGTTCTCATTTAAACAAGTTGGTAAGCTCTGTTGGGATTTACGTAGAAGTAAGTTCTCATTTAAACAAGTGTGGTAAGCTCTGTTGGGATTTACGTAGAAGTAAGTTCTCATTTAAACAAGTGTAATAAGCTCTGTTGGGATTTTCCTAGGAGAAAGTTCTCATTTGTGCACGTACGTAATTGAACAAGTTACACTTACTGCACTTACTCTTTCTTCTTGGTGTCTTCGCTTGTTTCTTGTATCTATTGTTTTCCTTTGTTCTTTGTACTTGCTATTTTCTCTTGTTCTTTGTTCTTGCTGTTTTGTCTTCTTCTCTGTGTTTGTTCTTTTCCTTTGTTCTTTGTACTTGCTGTTTTCTCTTGTTCTTTGTTCTTGCTGTTTTGTCTTCTTCTCTGTGTTTGTTCTTTTCCTTTGTTCTTTGTATTTGCTGTTTTCTGTTGTTCTTTACACGAGTTGTTTGCTCATTCGACATTTTGACTCACAATCGAAAAGTAAGCCAGTTGATTATGAACATCAGTGAAAGTCAAACACGAAAGAGAAAAGAAAACTTAAACATAGTAACAGTCTTGCTGTATCGCTGTACTAATACAGAAATCTTTGGTATTAGAAGTATAGCTGCGTAGTACTAGCTACTATAATAATTATTTATTAATATTACTTTTAACTAGTAGAGATAATAAGCTTACAGTACATATATCATTTTGTTATTATTGGTGAAAGGTAATAAATATATTCTACCACATAACAGTTGTGTAGAAATTAATAATTTATATATGTACAACAACAGTACAATTAGCGACATTGTGTGTGTGTGTGTGTGTGTGTGTGTGTGTGTGTTGTAATAATGCACATAGTACCTTTCATCTATGGTGCACCGACAATATTAGTACTATGTGGTATAATAATACATCTGTACTGCAATTATACATCTAGTATATTATTATAGATGAAATAATGGTGAATATACTACCTTCCTTATATATGACAGGAAAACGTTGGTATACGAAATACTGGTGCACTATGACATGTATTAAACTCTCCTGTATATGACAGGAACTGCGTTTAGATACAATGAAACTGAAGAACAGAGTTCTATGCCTCCCATACCGGCTCACGCCATTAGCTACAGGGCGGCAGAGCAGTTTCTCAGGTGAGTGCAAGCATTCATGTTTGAAACATCTTTAATTCAGTTATATTTACCACCTCTATTAGTAAATTTTTTATCTATCTAAATATCTACTACCTACCTACCTATCTATCTATCTATCTATCTATCTATCTATCTATCTATCTATCTATCTATCTATCTATCTATCTATCTATCTATCTATCTATCTATCTATCTATCTATCTATCTATCTATCTATCTATCTATCTATCTATCTATCTATCTATCTATCTATCTAAGTTTTCTTTATTTTTATTATAGTATGCCTTAAGTGTTCTAGTTAAAAACAATCGGTGTAGTTAGTGACAATATAAGTGCTCTAAAAGCCTTCACTGTAGTTAGTGACAATATAAGTGTTCTAATTAAGAACCATTAAATATTGTGGCAAATTCCAGTCTGTGAGGCAGACAGGCTGAAATTAGCATTCAGTACATCTGATGGCCAATATCAATGGAGAGTAATGCAATTTGGCATTTTCACAGAGCCAGCTGTTTTCACTAAGATGATGAGATTGCTCATCAGATCCATGAAAGAGGAATCTGTCTTTAACTTCATGGACGACATACTGAATGCTACCCAGACCCCTGGAAGAACATGACCAAATGTTACGGAAGTTATTCCAGCTTTTGAAGGATTGTAACCTTACTGCTCGACCAACCAAATGTTACTTTTGACATTTCAAACCTTTATCGTTGTGGAAGAGAGAAAACGTTTATATATTTGCCAAGTGAGAGAGATGAGTGGTAGTTGCTGGACAATTATTAATAAAATAAATTACGATTCTCATCACTTGTAATTAGTTATGGATGATTAGTTAATAATAATCATCATAATCATTAACTAGGTGGCGTTGGCATCACAGTATCATTGCTCTATACCATTATGTTCCAGTCAGCTACAAGGACAGGAAGTTCCTAATGACTGGAAGGGGGGCATTAACATCACGTACAGATTCGGACCCACTAACAGAACATCAATGACCGTCAACCTGACAACATCAACAAGAAACGATATGAGGAAAGTGGAAAACGTCATCAGCATCATCAAAGGGGAAGTCGAGCCCGGTTAGTTTTCTTCCTTTTAAAATTACAAATTGCAATTACTTTTCTCAGATTCCTGCAACCACTTTGTTATTAATCAGTTCGGACAAGATTGGCACGTATGCGTTCCCTCTTGTCCATTCACATCTTTACTATAGGTACTGAATATTTCAACGATATATAGAGGAATTTTACGATGACATTTCAGAAACCCAGTAATATATTTCTAATGCGCTTTATTAGGATATTTTACGATGACGTTTTAGAAAACCAGTAATATATTTTTATTGCGCTGTATTAGAATAATTTCATAACGGTACTTTAGAAACCCGCATTTCCAAGGAGGTGTATTAGAAGAATTTCAAAGCTGCATATTTAACACAGTAGTATTTTTTGCCAAGCACTGTTTTAGAGGAATATCAGTGAGAAAGATATAATAATAAGTGTTTTCCAAAAGCCCTGATTAAGAGGAATATACAATTACACTTTAAAATATCAGTATTTTCCCAAAACGCTGTACATAAACACTGCCTAAAACTTTTCCATTGATGACACGATATGAAGAAGTAAAATTGTAGTTTTTGACAGTGAATTAAATGAAAATCTCTGAAGTCTTTGATGTGTGGTTATTCTCTCATTCAGATCGCTACATCCTATTTGGCAATCACAGGGACGCGTGGATCTATGGCTCTATTGACCCATCCAGTGGTACAGCCGCCATGATGGAAGTGGCTCGAGCCATGGGAAAACTTGTCAAAGAAGGTTGTTGTACAGATGGGTTTGATTTCTGCTTTTTCTTGGGCTCAATTTTTCCAGTGCTGTATTTTAAATTTTGAATGTTTTAAACTGCAATCTTAGTTTCACTTTTGAAGAACTGTTTGCACTTTACTAGAATGTGAAAAGGGGGAGAGGGACGGAGGGTACAAGTTACCATAACAAGTGAATAGCACAACGTATTAAAAATATTAATATCTAGTGTACAGTCTTAGTCTCACAACAAGGTCATAACGTATTAAAACATTAATATATCTACTCTGACAACAATATCATCAAATATAATATGAACTCAGAAATCAAGAGTATTTTTTAATATTAAAACTCTGCTAATCTGATAAAAACATTTAATCGAAGTGAGCAACAAATATCATAACTGTTAACAAATGCGTAATTTGGTCCGCTTATGAAAAGATAACTCTCATTCATTCATTTATGCATTCTTATTCAATTTATGCATTCTTATTCAATTCAAATAAACTTGGCGGCTGAAGCAAGCTTAATGTGGTTTGTGTTTATGTCATACTTGTTTGCTGAAATAGATCTTTGAAACTTTTTATTTGCGGAAGCAGAACCAGTATTTTGCTTTGTATTATAATTATTAGATAAGCTTACTAACTCCAAACTTAATCAAAGCATACTTATAAGAACATTAAACAAATATTTTACCCACCCTCCCAAAATAAATAATACATATTCAAGATGTACAATGCAATGTAAAAAAAACCCTGATTTTACGATTTTACACTTTGCTGCAAGATCTCCATTAACATAATTAGGTCACGTGTGTCAACGTACACAGTAAATCACAGTTCTATCAAGAGAAGCATTTTTGAACAGGATTTAAAATATTATAATTGACTGTTAGATATAGGATAATGATAATATATTTTATATAATCATCATGGTTTTTGTTTTCGACTTTCCAGGGAAATGGCGGCCACGTCGCTCGATAATGTTTTGTTCGTGGGGAGCAGAGGAGTACGGGCTAATTGGGTCAATTGAGTACGCGGAGGTTAGCGATTAGCACTAGACAGTGACCTATTTACTTGTAAAATAAGATTAAAAAAATTATCAAAAGGTAGAGTGACTTGTCACATTCAACTCCAGTGAGTTTGAATTTATACTGCTATAAACTATAGCACACAGCTGCTTGTGACTTCAGTTATACGTCTATATACTATAGTAAGCTGCAGGTGACTTAGTTAGGCCTATATTGCTATAAACTATAGTACACAACTGCTGGTGACTTCAGTTATACTTCTATTAACTATAGAAAACAGTTGCTGGTGACTTCAGTTATAATGCTATAAACTATAATAAACACCTGTCGGTCACTTTATAGGTAAACTAGTATAAAATTTAGTAAACACCTGTTCCTTCAGTAGTGAAGAGATCAATTATTTAATTACTAGAGTATTTTCCACCCATCATTTGACAGATGGGGAATTAAAATGAATGCATTGCTAAGAACATAAATGAATTGTTTATTGGAAGGCTTATTTATAAGTCACATTGCAAGTGAAAATTAGAGCATTATGTAGCAAATGACCTTGACCGTGTTTTTTATGAGTACTTTGATGTTTCGTGATCACGACAATCTAACATAAAGCTGGCCAATTGAAAATACCGGCTCGCTCTAAAAAAACCTCCACGTTCTCAAAGGTTTGTCCTTGAGACTTATTAATAGTTACTGCAAATGGGAGCATTACTGGGAAATGACTTCAAGTGAAAATTGACATCACTCGGTTAAAATAAATTGCCTTCAACATTTTAAATTTACAAAATCCGTTTTGAAATCATCAAGTAGAAAAACAGAGGGCACATTAGCGCTTCACGGAAAGAGATACACAGAATTGGAAAACTATATTTATAGATGTCGTTGATCATCGTTTTTAATGAGTATTTTGATGTCATCTCTGTTGTTTTATGAATGCGACAATGCAACAATAAAGCTGATCATGTGAAAATATGGGCTCGCTCAAAAAAAAATCCATATGCTTGAATATATATATTGTACATTACCTTTGCTGCAACTGTCTGTTAGTACTAATTTATTATACATTACTTTTACTGCAACTGTCTATTAGTACTAATTTATTATAGATTACTTTTGCTGCAACTGTCTGTTAGTACTAATTTATTATAGATTACTTTTGCTGCAACTGTCTGTTAGTACTAATTTATTATAGATTACTTTTGCTGCAACTGTCTGTTAGTACTAATTTATTATAGATTACTTTTGCTACCATTGTTCTGTTTCAGCAATATGTCAAATCGTTAGGATCCAGAGCTGTGGCGTATATTAATATTGACATTGCCGTGGAAGGTAACTCTAGTGTATACATACATACACGTGTACGTGTGAAATGATATCAGACCTGTTGTGCTCATATGTCTACTCAAAGTATTAAAGTGAATTGTATCACACATATTTTATTTATAAATAGAGTAACATCATTTTGGGTACTTTACTCAAATACCTTTATAATTTCTACTGTTTGTGAGTGAGTGAGTGAGTAAGTGAGTGAAGTTAATGAATTGTAACGTTGATGAATGCTTCTTTTTTCCATGACATCTCAATCATTGTAAACTGAAATGTTCCTGTTGTTGTTAATGTTTAGTCATTAGTACAAAGTTAATTTGTAATTACTTTTGCTTGCAATTTAGTAACGAAGTTGTTGTGACAGTTACAAAGAAACAAATCGTGGAACTATATATTTAAAATCCCGAAGAAATCTCTTAGTACCTTAATGTCAACTAGTCCCGTATGTAACGAATTTAGAGTCTGCGACAGCTTCGTGGTGATTTAATCATTTATTTCTTAATTTTAATTAAAATAGCGATCACAGACTGGTCAGTATTCATTTGGGGATTAACATAAACACTCTGATTGGTCAGTATTCAATGCGGAATGAAAACAAACAGATCGGTTGCTATTAATTACAAACTTACATACATACATTGATTGTTAAGTATTCACTCATATGTTGAGTTCCAAACTAGTTGTACACATATATCTGCATTTTCCCAGACACACTCAGACGTATATAGGGCATGAATACGCAATCACAAGCACAGACACACATTTTTTTCCGAGCAAACTCTTAAATATATTCGAAGTAACAGTAACATTGCAATATTTAACCATTAATATTGCTAAATAATTCGTGGGAATAGAAAACATTCTTCTAAAATGTAAGTGGTTGATGTATTAAATTGGTTTTACATTTATTCGGTAGGAAATTATTCTCTCCGTGTCTTGGGCGCCCCACTTTTGTATCGACCAACCTTTGAAGCGACCAAGAAAGTGAGTTCCAGATATCAGTATAAAAAGAACTATCCTGTTATTTGTATTGATACTATTGTTCAGTTATATATTTTATGATATAAGGTTGTGTATATATTAAAAATATTCGAATATGGTTTTGTGGAAATACTGATGTCAAGTAATCTTTCTCGTTGCATTTGTCATGTGTATATTTGGTTGTTGATTTAATAAATTTAGTGTTTAATTTACTGACCTTCTTACACATATTGATAATTTTATGTTGGAGAAGAAAGTGGGTGGAGGGGGGCTCGCTAAATATAGATTAAAGATGGGTTTGTCTTCTCCTTTAGTAAGACGTTTTCCACTTATGGAAATATTGTGTGACAATAAATGTTCGTCTTTAATATTGTAGAGAGAGAGAAAAACGTTTAAGCGCTTGCATATCTGCCAAGTGAGAGAGACGAGTGGTGTCTGCTGGAGAATTATTAATAACATAAATTAAGATTAACATCATTTGTAATTAGTTATAGATGATTAATTAATTAAGAATACCCTAGCCATTAACAAAGTGGCGTTAGCGTCACAAATGCTTTCCCCGTTTGTTATAAAGCGGTATTTTAATGTTATCTAATGACAGATATGACTTTGTGCATTAGTTCCTTTCTTTGTGTCGTCAAACAGTATTTTCCAATATAGTCAATTAACTCTTCTAGTATTAACACTTAAAGCCATTAATCGTCAAACAGTATTTTCCAATATGGTCAATTAACTCTTCTAGTATTAACACTTAAAGCCATTAATCGTCAAACAGTATTTTCCGATATGGTCAATTAACTCTTCTAGTATTAACACTTAAAGCCATTAATCGTCAAACAGTATTTTCCAATATGGTCAATTAACTCTTCTAGTATTAACACAAAGCCATTAATCGTCAAACAGTATTTTCCAATATAGTCAATTAACTCTTCTAGTATTAACACATAAAGCCATTAATCGTCAAACAGTATTTTCCAATATTGTCAATTAACTCTTCTAGTATTAACACTTAAAGCCATTAATCGTCAAACAGTATTTTCCAATATAGTCAATTAACTCTTCTAGTATTAGCACATAAAGCCATTAATCGTCAAACAGTATTTTCCAATATGGTCAATTAACTCTTCTAGTATTACCATATGAAACAATTAATCATAATATTATGACATTGTTAAACAAATGTCAAGTACACTTGAAAATAAATGTAATATCAGAACACGGCAAATTATCTGTTAACATGTGTTTCTGCAGGTTTCGAACCCAAACAAAACAGAGGTAACTGCAGGAATCCGAACAGTTTATGACAAATGGCTTAAAGCATTTCCATGGAAAGGGTATGATCTACCAAGGTAAGAAGTAAGATAGTGAGAGTTAAAGTGTTTTCATGGAAAGGGTATGTATGATCTACCAAGGTAAGAAGTATGATAGTGAGAGTTAAAGTGTTTTCATGGGAAGGGTACAATCTACCAAGGTAAGAAGTAAGATAGTGAGAGTTAATAATAATGTCTTTTAATATGGGAAAATAGACATTAAGAGTTAATAAGAGTGTCTTTCATCAAGGGGAAAATATACATTAAGAGTTAACAATACAGTTTTTCAAAGTGAGAAATAAAATATTACGAGTTAATAACAATCAGTATGAAATGTATATAAAATAAGACAAGCCAAAGTTTACCTCAGTTTAAACCTAAAGATAAAGCTGTACTCTTGATGACAAGGGACACAACTATTACCTGGAAGATCATTAAAATGATTTCTCTATCACAACAACATCAAATGCTTGCACCAGAAATATTTATATGGTCTGGTGCATCAGAATCATCAATGTAATAGTGATAGTTTAAATGTGTGGATTAAGAAGCATAAGTATAATTTGATAATATAAGTGTTTGATTAAACACCATTAGTGTAATAGTCACAAACTAAATGTTCTAATTAAAAGCATCAGTGTAGTTATTGACAATATAAGTGTTCTAATTAAAATACATCAGTGTAGTTAGTGACAATATAAGTGTTCTAATTACATCAGTGTAGTTAGTGACAATATAAGTGTTCTAATTAAGAACTCTCAATATAATAGTGACACTTTAAATATTTCAATTACAAATATTAGCGTAATATGATAATATAAGGTCCAGATTAAAACCATCAGTATAATGTGATAATATGCATGTCCTAATTAAAACAAATAGTGTAATGTGATAAATATATATGTACTAATTAAAAGTATAATGTGATAATATGCATGTCCTAATTAAAACAAATATAATAAAAAAACGAGATAAAGAACGATAATCACGTAACATGAAAACATTAAGCACGCTAAAAGTGGAAACTTTCACCACCTTGGGGTGTTTTGAAAATCTGGCCGCCATTATACAAGATTAGCGTTTGATACATGTACATAGATTGTGGACACCCGTATCTCCAAGTTGATGAATTTTTTACCGAATGAAGTAGTATAAGATTAGCGTTTGATTCATGTATATAGATAGCAACCACCCACATATCCAAGTTGTTGAATTCTTGATTGTCTGCCTTAATCCTTCACTAAAGTTTCGTGAACACCATGTAATTGATGTCAAAACTACATCTACATAGAAAATCACTCATGTGTATTACAAACTTCATCTACATAGAAAATCACTCATGTGTATTACAAACTTCATCTACATAGAAAATCACTCATGTGTATTACAAACTACATCTACATAGAAAATCACTCATGTGTATTACAAAGTACATCTACATAGAAAATCACTCATGTGTATTACAAAGTACATCTACATAGAAAAATCACTCATGTGTATTACAAAGTACATCTACATAGAAAAATCAATCATGTGTATTACAAAGTACATCTACATAGAAAATCAATCATGTGTATTACAAAGTACATCTACATAGAAAATCACTCATGTGTATTACAAAGTACATCTACATAGAAAATCAATCATGTGTATTACAAAGTACATCTACATAGAAAATCAATCATGTGTATTACAAAGTACATCTACATAGAAAATCAATCATGTGTATTACAAAGTACATCTACATAGAAAATCACTCATGTGTATTACAAAGTACATCTACATAGAAAATCACTCATGTGTATTACAAAGTACATCTACATAGAAAATCACTCATGTGTATTACAAAGTACATCTACATAGAAAATCACTCATGTGTATTACAGGGTTGAAACATTGGGATCCGGCAGCGATTACGCACCTATGCTACAAATTGTGGGCATTACTTCCGTTGATCTCTGTTACACGTATGATTCGGTAAGAAATTGTCCAGAACTTATTTAATGTGTATTTAATGAATCGCTTTACGACTAGTTTTGCCTTTGGCTTCTATGCCAACAGTATGCTTAACTCTTTTGCGCCCATTAAGTTATTGCAAAACTCATATTGAACACAGGCCAGTATGCGTTAATTGACTTCAGATGAAAACATCATGTATCTATCTTCCTGACTGTCTCGGGTACATATATACAAATTATTATCAATCTGCTAGAATACCCATATTCACATTTCGTTACAATACTACACATCTCTTGTAACTCACGTTTGGCACCGCACGAATGTATTCTACACGTAAGTATTTTGACACAACACCACCCATTTTGTGAGATAACACCACCCATTTTGTGACACAACACCACCCATTTTGTGAGATAACACCACCCATTTTGTGACACAACACCACCCTAATCATAGGTTGTGATTACTATTAATCATCCATACCTAATTTCAAGTGATGAGAATCTTAATTTATATTATAAATAATTCTTCAGAAGACACCACATGTCTCTCTTACTTGGCGGATATGCTGGCGCTGTAACGTTTTCTCTTTTCCACAACATTAAATCAAACATTTATCGTCACACAGTATTTTCATAGATGGAGAACATCTTACCACAGAAGAAGATAAATCCGTCTTTAATTTATATTTAGCTATTTAGCGAGCCCCCCCCCCCCCTCCACACACTATCTCTCCACCATATGGCTATCAATAAGTCTAAGAAGGTTAATAATTTTAACAATACATATTACAAACGCAATGAAAAGAGTATCTGACATCAATATTTCCAAGAAACCATATTTGAATAATTTCAATGTTAATGCAGTCTTATATCCTAACACATAATTCAGCAGATTAGTGTAAGTATAAATCACAGGATAATTCTAATCAGAGAGCAGAAATTGAGTTATAGTGAGATAGGCGATAATAATTTGTACATAACCTTGTCTAGATGATGCCACAATAGTATTTTACGCGCTTTCGTAACAATGTCACAAGTTTATTGTTAACATAATAGTCAATTCTTCATGTGTTCCTCTAACATTCTGTAGAATGTTCCATGAGCCAATGTTCTCTCGAGATTAATCTGGGCGCTCCTTCACCGTATTAGTTTCCTCAAGAATAACAACAGTATAGCAAATTCCAGTAAGTTTTTTTTACCAGAAATTCTATGATGTAGTCAAGCATTCCTTGCTAGCATACATCATCAGAGTGCAGTATAACCTTACACTTACATATTGTGGTAGAGAGTTCTTGAATCTTCCATAGTAGTAATGGTCTATAAATCAAGCAACTGGAAAATGCTAGAAATTCAAAAGATTATTGAAGAAAAAAGGCTGCTTCTTCCATGTAAAATATAATCAGGGAAAAAATGCTAAGTTTTCCATTTTATTCATCTAACTCCATTCTTTCTTACATTCAAGTCTGAACTTACAGTTTCCTGCAACAGTATATATTAGCCTGATACACGCATACTGCATAGTAAATGCAACATAATAGTTTATGAATGTGTTCACTAGAAACAATGTCATGTTTGTAACATATAACATGCAAGCATCATAATTCACAATTACAGAATTAATAGTCTACTCACATAATACATCTCTACATAAAACACAAGTATAATATATTAATAGCAAAATGCATGAAATATTTCTAAGTCCATTCTCTCTCAATCAGTTAACTCACCATTAAGCTAACGTCTGCCTTCATGACCGGACTTCTTGCCACACGAAATGCAAGTGATTAGAGAATACAAATCTTTTCAACTGGTAAACCTTGATCTTGGCTGGTCTCTTTCCTTGTAAATATTAAAACTAATCTGCTTGGAACCGGTTTAGATTACATCAGCAAGTTCTAGCACATTCTTTACCTGAGTTGTTTACACCAACTCTGACACTTACGAAAAAAATACCATCATAAGCAGTGTCCAATGTTGGCAACAAAGATATAATTATTAAACGCAGAAATAGAGAAAGGCAAATTGACTCTGCTACACATAAAAAACAATGTAACGTTTTTATTAAGGAATAAACCATTGAGTGTTAAACCAAAATTTAACCCAAAACAAGTCAGTCCATTTTAACTACATGACCAATTGTGCTCAATCCGTGGAATCCGAAAAATGATTGTTTACATTAAGCAATTATCTGCGGTGCCATCAATGGAGTCTAAATGCCTTGTTATTACATCAGGAGTACCTTGATCATCTTACATGCATGATAACGACCTTGACCCATCAGTGTTAAGCAATAAAAGATGTTTATTACATTTTAGTGGCCAAAAGATGCTGTTTATTACATTTTAGTGGCCTAAAGATGCTGTTTATTACATTTTAGTGGCCTAAAGATGCTGTTTATTACATTTTAGTGGCCTAAAGATGCTGTTTATTACATTTTAGTGGCCAAAAGATGCTGTTTATTACATTTTAGTGGCCAAAAGATACAATAGTAGAACTATTTTTCCTGTCACAACACTGACGTTTACCCTCACAAGCGAGATATTTTGTTTATGGGTTATAGGCATGCACAATTCAGAGTTTTAGTTATAAATAAAGGGAGATTAAAAGACGCATTATTACCAGCAGTAGTCTCCCGTAATTATCATTGCCCCAGCACACAAGTGAATGGAACCGTAACAGTAACGTAAAGCAATAATCGTTTGTATTAAATTGCAATCCACATCAACGGTACTCAGCTGGCCTGTGCGGGTAGGGGCTGAGGGATAAAAATAAAAAGAGTCGTTCGTATTTTTGGAATGCTGAAGTTGTCTGCTGAGAATAACTGATACGTCATGTCATGGTACGCTTACCACCAATACAATGACGAAATGTGCCGATGAAATATATTCGGGAACCGTTATTTTATCGTAATGCTGGTTCACAGAAGTCTTTTATCGTCACGAATGGCTGCATACAGGTAGTCCCATAATCACAATCTGATTGGTTATTTTAGATATAAATGAAAATAAAGTCAAGACTGATTTACATGCTTCCTAGTCATTGAGCCAGAAATAGAAACCGTTCTAAGAATATGTTGTTTTAATCATTAAGCACAAGTCTCGACTATAATGAAAATATCACAGTGTGTGCAAGATATAACAAGATTTTAAAATACTACAACCCGTAAAATATGGGTGTTACTTGAAATGTTAAAATATGTTTTCAGAATACAAAAACAATAATAAACATAAATATATCTATTCAAATTAATTTTGTCTAGATTATATTCTGTTTATTTTGCGTTGTAAAAATGAATAATTCGCTTGCATTACAGAACAAGTATAAAATCGGCTCTTATCCTCTGTATCACACGGAATATGAGACTTTCGATGCCGTGAAAACCCTCTTGGACAAAGACTTTGAGGTAAGAGTATTATGTATATATAACCAAGTGATAGACAAAGACTTGAGGTAAGAGTATTATGTATATATAACAAAGTGATAGACAAAGACTTTGAGGTAAGAGTATTATGTATATATAACCAAGTGATAGACAAAGACTTTGAGGTAAGAGTATTATGTATATATAACAAAGTGACAGACAAAGACTTTGAGGTAAGAGTATTATGTATATATAACCAAGTGATAGACAAAGACTTTGAGGTAAGAGTATTATGTATATATATAACCAAGTGATAGACAAAGACTTTGAGGTAAGAGTATTATGTATATATAACAAAGTGACAGACAAAGATTTTGATTTTAGAGTATTATATATATAACCTAGTGAAAGACAAGGATTTTGATTTAAGAGTATTATGTATATATTCATGATTAGCGTGGAAAGCTTTAAAAGTATTTGCCCATGAAGGATTGTGTCTTTCACACAGGTGTCATTATATTAGCTGTCTCAGAGAAGTCTTTGGGAATTCTCAAGGAAGGCATGCAATGCCCTTAATACTAAAATGTATTTTTGTTTCTTTCTTATTTACGTCTCCCTCCCCTGATCTTCCTTCGTGTGCAGTATCACCAGGCAATGGCTCGTGTTGGGGCCGAGTTGTTGAGGTCCTTGGCTGACTCCCTCATCCTGCCCTTTAACGTGTCTGACTACGTGTGGGGTCTGGACCTTAACAGACAGACATTGCACCAGGAAAAGGGAGAACTTCTCTCAAAGAATGTCGCAAACTACAGTACGTATGCCAGCAGTAGGAGAGTTAATTTTACAGTAACGTATGCCAGCAGTAGGAGAGTTAATTTCTATATATAAAACATGGTACCACAATCTTAATGTCTGGCAAATAAAATATATGTTCAATTTACTATAAGATAATTAATTTCATCGTATATATCATCGTTTCATCAATACTATCGTCCCATTTCTTATGTAGCCCACTCCCACCGCTCATCTGAATGAACGTTCTCATTGCATGGTCTTGATTAGGATACATAAATGTATATAAGCTCTAATTGTAACTGTTGAACTATTGCGGAGTGTAACCATGCTGTCTTACTTAAATTTTTTGTTGAATACAATTGTTGTTGATATACAGGCCACTCGTATTAGCGTGACTCACATGGAAAGGTTTGTTCTACAACAGATCTGAGAAGAATTTTATAGTATAGATAAAGTTAAATGTGTTTTAGTGCAATCATTTGAGTGAATTTAATGTACGAGGTAAGGCGAGTTTGCTTTTTTGTGCAATCATTTGAGTGAATTTAATGTACGAGGTAAGGCGAGTTTGCTTTTTACTACGAGGTAATGTGAGTACTGTAAGTCAGTCGAGAAGGGTTTACAGTACATGTAAAGTGAGATGGGGTTTTGAGGTAAGGCGAATTTGCTGTATTGAAGAAGGTAAAGTGAGATGAGTTAATAGTAAGATTAAGGTGATATGGATGTGTTAAGGTAAGATAGGTATGTAGTACAAGTAAGGTAAGATTGTAGAAATAGTAAAGAAAGATAGGTTTGTGGTGCGAGTAATGTAAGATGGATTTGTAGTAAGAGTAAGGTAAGTAGAATTTGTAGCACGAGTATGATAGATTTGCAGTACGTGTAGTGTAAGGTAGGTTTGTAGTACGTGTAGTGGAAGATATGTTTGTAGTACGTGTAGTGTAAGATAGGTTTGTAGTACGTGTAGTGTAAGATAGGTTTGTAGTACGTGTAGTGTAAGATAGGTTTGTAGTACGTGAAGTGTAAGATAGGTTTGTAGTACGTGTAGTGTAAGATAGGTTTGTAGTACGTGTAGTTTAAGATAGGTTTGTAGTACGTGTAGTTTAAGATAGGTTTGTAGTACGTGTAGTGTAAGATAGGTTTGTAGTACGTGTAGTGTAAGGTAGGTTTGTAGTACGAGGTCACGCGAGTCCACCTTTAAGTACCTTTACATTAGTAGTATACCCAGCACTTGGACATATAACTACGCACAATGGACCTAATTTCTTTCATTTCAAACAGTGCAAACTTACACTATACCAAAATGGAAAATTCATCATAAACAATACTGGCTAGGGACAACAGAGGTGATTTGATTTGAATCAGTTTCAATCATTGCTAGCCTGTTGATTTGATTCGAATCAATTTAAATCAATGTTAGCCCTTTAAACTGATTTTAATCAGTGCTAATCTGTTGGTGTATTCCAGGTGAACTGGAAAATGCCATCACCAGTTTCCAGAAAGACGTGTCAGCATTTGAGAAAGCAGTGGCCAGCGTCAACAAACAGAAGTAAGTAATGACTAATGGAAATAATGAGAATTAAAAACATTAAAAGCAATACTTGAATAAGAACGCTTAAATTGACCGACTACTAAGTAATGGAAATAATGAGAATTAAAACATTACAAACAATACTTGAACAACAAGAACACTTAGGTTGACCGACTACTAAGTAATGGAAATATTGGATCATTACAAACGTTTTTTGAATAAAAGGAGATTTAAAATAGCAGTGGCCATTCAACCGTGCAGGAGTAATAAAAATAAACTGAACCAACATAAAGTAATCAAAATGGAAATATTGGAAATCAGTTGAACTAATATATACTTCTGTGAGAGAAACTAATTTTATAATATTTGCAGATATTAAATTAAAAACACGAGTGTTATCCAGCTCATGATATTCTTTCAAATATTATCATCTAAATAATCTTATGTTGTAAAATCGGATACGAACTGAAAAATATTTGCATTAACAAGTCACATTATATAAATATCTGCTATGTATATTCGTAAGTTACTTGGTTTTTTGTTTGGTCATTTCTACTTTAAAGACTCTTGTTAATGACTGGCTGTAGTTATATAATATGAGTATAGTTAATTGTTATTTTATGGACTGTGATGTTAACTGGCTGTATTTATGAATTCATATAAGTATGCGAACATTCATTGCAAGTAACTTTAATGACATCTGTCGCGATAACTTTAAAGCTATCCATTTAAGCAATGCCAGTCATATAATTCCTCGAGTGTACTTAATTCTGGCACTTTGGTTGCTGGCATCATGAAAGGGATCAAGACCTGGTTGATCATGGTTATTTAAATGTTGGAAATACTGAAATGTCATTGCATTACAAGAAAAACTAAAATTGTAATGAAACAATCCATGTTCATGCTGGTCCTATTACAACCCGTGGTGAAGAATAATTAGCTACATCTACTTGATATATTACCCGTACACGTACTTATTACTGGATGTATTGCCCATACATGTCTAATTACCGGATTATTACCCATACACGTACTTATTACCGGATATATTGGCCATACATGTCTAATTACCGGATTATTACCCATACATATACTTATTACCGGATGTATTACCCATACATGTACATATTACCGGATGTATTACCCAAACATGTACTTATTACCGGATGTATTACCCATAAACATGTTCTTATTACCGGATGTATTGCTCACACATGGTCTAATTATCGAATGTATTACCCATACTAGTACTCTCTTTTGTCTGTCAGTCCTATGAGCAAGATTCAACATTTAAAAACATTAACCCTTGATTCTCTCTGTTGTCTGTCAGTCCTATGGCAACTCGCATGGTGAACGATCAGATGCATCTCCTTGAAAAGGCGTTTTTAGACCCAGCGGGACTGCCAAGCAGATCGTCAAAAAAGTGAGTTTCTTTCTGAGCAATGTTCATTGTCCTCTTTAAATGACATATTTGGCAATAAAGGGTTAATACACCCAGTACACAAACACGCACATAGAACTTGGTGATATGCATTCTTATTTATTGTGTATTTACGATCATGTTATTTCTTGTTCGTGTTTTTATGTTTTGCGCAAATTAAGAAAGATTGAGAAATGAAACAAAAGAAAGAAAGAGAAAGAAAGAGCAAATTAAAAGGGACTGAAACATAAACTGAACAGGAAATAGACGCAATATGTCATTGCCATTCTGTCAATCTGTTCTCAGCTTAGCTTGTCTATCTTTATGTGTATCAGTATGTCTATCTTCCATATTTGTATTTTCTGTCTATACATGTGTATGTCTGTCTATCTGTCTATATATCTGCCCACCGTATGTGTGCACGCCTTCTAAATTTCCCATCTGTTTACCTGTACGTTTATTTCTCCTACACTACAGCTTGTTGACCACATGTTGATATCGAGTGTAGCCATTACGACTTATCCACATACCGATGTCGACTATAACCATTATGGTTCATCTACATGTCGGTGTCGACTGTTACCATTATGATTCATTTGAAGCACTAAACATTCTGGTTTACTGCAATTCTACAACGCTCTTTTCAATTCCAGACACTTGCTGATGGCCGAGAGTTCTAACGACGCCTACGCTGGCAGCAGTTTCCCGGGCCTGGTAGATCTGTTGTTCGAAATCGACAAACTGCAATCACCAGAACTTGAACAACGATGGCAGCAAGTCAACCACCATTTCTCAGTCATCGTCAACGCCATTCAGGCAGCGGGATACACGCTGCGTGACGTCACAAAATTTATCGAAGAACAGTACTGATTCGTATTGCTTTACAAAACTCAACAAAGCGTTGTTCTCTTAATAATTCACTGCTCTCGAAATTGTAACAATTTGTTGATCTATAAATGTGACGCTTACGGAAACTTTAAAATGTATACGTTTTATCTGCATAGCAACAAGTATTTTGATCAAATGGACATAGCAACAAGTATTTTGATCAAATGGACGTAATCTTTTCACAAGAAGAAAATGCGCACTCTATTGAATTAATTGTTTTCCGCCATTTTGTGTAATAGTGTATATTAACCTAAAGTATTAAAGTAATGTTCTGTTCTGTTCTGTTCTGATAAACTTAGATTTAACTGTTTATAATGTATATTGACCTAAATTTTTAAAGTAATGTTTTGTTCTGTTCTGATATACTTAACTTAGATTTAACTGATTACAGCGTTATTGTATTATTCACTTGATGTTTCAAAATACATTCAGAAAAACTTTAAAAGATGACACAGAATATTTTTGTATCGTGAAGTTTATTTTATGAGACAGTAAGATTTATAACAGAAATAAATTGATTGATTTTAAGCCGTGAAGATTAGAAAGTATGGTAAATAAAGTGAATGTTTAAAGACCATGATGTTTAAACAGAAAATTTGTGAACAGAAATAAATTGAATATTTTACGAACATGACGATCAGAAAGAAAGATTTATAATAGAAATAAAGTGAATGTTTTAAGACCATAAACATTAGATAGTAAGATTTATAACAAAGATAAAGTTAATATTTTAAAACCATTAACATTATTAAGATTTATCACAGATGTCAAGTTAATGTTTCAAGACCATAAAGATTAGACAGTAAGGTTTATAACAGAAATAAAGTGAAAGATTTCAGAATGTGAGGATTAGAAAATAGGGTTTATAACAGAATTAAAGTGATAGTATGCCGCCAAGTTATCTCCGGCCCCCACTCAGTTTTCACTGAGAATTGATGTTTATGAATAGATATATGACGATTATAAATAGACGAACATAGAACAAGACGTAATCCTTAGATTATCACTTCAGATTACGATAACAAACGATAGAAATTACTTCACTAACAAATACACAATTAAATAATAACAAGAATTTTAATAAAAATTAAAGTTAACAAGATTTAGAAAAATAAGTAACAGTTTTCATCATCGTGCAAGTTCAAGCCACATTCTAGTGACACTAGTCACTTCAGGATCACAACTTATCTCAATGCGCTGGAGTGACGTACACACGCTAGTAGACTCTCAATAGGATATGACATCACATCACGCTAGTAGACTCTCAACAGGATATGACATCACATTAGGAATAGATTCCAATCCCACCTTGAAATCAAAGATTATATTGAAAATCAAGAATGGACATCAAAACTAAAAACAAAATCCCTGAAACACAAGCAATTGCAGAGTCTAAGTGTCTAGTCAATTGCCTCAGAGGCATAGGCCTCTGAAAGAAAGAAATGTTAACAAGTTCAAATAAAACATAGCATATAACATCATAATAAAACCTAACCATTCATAAAATACAAAGACGCTTTTACCTTATCCAGCCAGGGTTTTACTGCTCCATGTACAACCCAATGAATAGAGGGACTTGAGACGTTCACCCCAAGAGACGATTGAAGAAAGAGTAACGGTAAAAATTCGCTATCACTTTTATTACCCTTGAAATCACACCTGTGTCTGTTAGACACGCCTTTGATCTGGCCAATTACTTAGAGCTAATACTATTATGTCTTTCGTAACAACTCCCGACCACCTCTGCCGATCCAGTAACAATGCATCCCATTGTATATCCAAAATCACTCACATGCCGCAAATTAATCCCTTGCCCGTTTATCGGCCATTGATCATGCAAATTTAAACAACAAACACTCTCTCACCTATCTGACTCAAGTACTAAAGACCGGTCAGTAAATCTGCCACCATGCGAGACCCATCCGTTCAGGACCTCACTTCTAAAACAAGCATGATGCAACATCACTCAAATTACTAATAGCCTTCAATTTAAATTGCAACATGAAAATTTATATAAAATATATGGGAAAATTGCCCATCATATAACAACGCTCTACAAACCTTTTATTTGATGTCTGAAAGTTAAAAGCAGATTCTATTTCATTATTAATTATATAATAATTAAATATTTTATGTAATACTAATAATACAGAATATTGCATTGTTTAATTGTCTTCCATTTCTCTAATACAATTATGACTTACACAATTTAAAATCTATTTACTGTTTTCAAGCAAAACATAACAACTGAACACGTACCGTTCACGTGGCAGTAGAATAATGTGCACTTCTTCAGGATAATAAACCATAATACATGTGATGGAAAAGAAGGTAAATTTTTATTTCAAATATTTGGCATTTGTCCATTACTGAGCAATGTAATTAAGTTGAAGAGGTAGCGTTCCATTACGCCTGCTGCAGTGTTAATCGTCACAGGAACAAACATACACAATCACTTGGGCACGAGAAAAAACAGAAAAAGTGGTGGAAGGGATAAAGATAGATACAGAAAGAGATTTAGTGTGCGTGTGTGCGTGCGTATGTTACCATCCACACTTACCCAGACATCACCTTAGAGATTAAATATGTACGAGTATTCTGCATTTTTCGAAAGTACGAGAGGCCACACAGCACGGTGTAAAAAATAATATCTATGTGAACACTTTTAGGTTATGGGGTCCTTAGTCGTGCGCTTGGCATTCACACACACACACACACACACACACACACACACACACACACACACACACACACACACACAAACACACACACACACACACACACACACACACACACACACACACAACCATATATATATGATTTCTTTGTGTTTATGCGCATATCTGTGTGAATTTGTTTCAAACTATTAAACTGCACGGAATGAGGTACCTAATAAAATATACATTAGATTATATCGTCAAGACTGAGTGTTTTATTAAGTTGATAACAAATCATATTATGCGGCAACGACAAACTACGTGTCTTCAAAGTTTCTAGTGTCGTTATTTACGGTTTGCCACTTGTAATGTTTCAACAACAACCAAATTTCGTCATAATTCTTTAAGATTTGAAAGTGTTTACGTCATACATTTATCTGATTTGAAAACTGTATACGCCAGAAATGTGTATGTCTTGAAGACGTTTCAAGAGTTTTATAAATATATCAGATTTGAAGGTAGTGTACCTTTGAAAATTAATGTCTATGGTTTGTAGTTATTGTGAAAGCACTCTGCCTCCTAAATTAATACGATTTGAAGGCATTGGCATTGTGTTGGCAAAAAGAACAATATTTAAATATATGTATGTCATAAATGAGTTTGAAGGTTTTATAATGTAAAACAGGTATACGATTTGAAATATTGTAAATCTAAACTACATGAGAATTGAGAAGTTATTCATGTACCACATGGAATATGACACTTTCAATCCGCTAAAACCCTCTTGGACAAAGACTTTCAGGTAACAATTTTATATTCACGAATATTGTGGAGTGTTTTTCAAGCATTTGTTTTTCAAAGATTGTGATTGTTAAACAAGTTTTATTATTTTAGCTCAGAGTAATAATATTATGTATATATTCATGATGTGTGTGTTATATTTTCATGTAGTGCCACTGAAAGGCTGTTATTGTTACACAAGTATTATTATATTAGTTGTCTTAAAATAGCAATAGTATGTATATATTCATGATGTGTGTGTTATATTTTCATGTATTTGCCATTGAAAGGCTGTTATTGTTACACTGGTTTTATTATGTCAGCTGTCTTAGAGTAGTAAGGCTTTGGATTAACAAGTTGTTGAGATCCTAGGCTGACTCCCTCATCCTGCCCTTCAACGTGTCTGACTACGAGTTGGGGTCTGGATCGCTACAGATAGATACTGCACCAGGAAAAGGAAATCTTCTCTCACAGAATGTCGCAAACTACAGTACGTATATCAGCAGTAAGAGAGTTATTATGCAGTATGTATGTCAGCACTAGGAGAGATATTATACAGTACGTATGTCAGCACTAGGAGAGATATTATACAGTACGTATGTCAGCACTAGGAGAGATATTATACAGTACGTATGTCAGCACTAGGAGAGATATTATACAGTACGTATGTCAGCACTAGGAGAGATATTATACAGTACGTAATCCAGCAGTAGGAGAGTTATTATACAGTAGTAGTATGCCAGCAGTAGAGACGTATTATACAGTACGTGTGCCAGCAGTAGGAGAGTTATTTTCTACATATTCAGTACTGTACCACATTCTTAATGTCTGGAAAATAAAGTACATGGTAACTTTTTTGTCATGGTTGGAGTAAACAACTCAAGTGGAGAATATACTACAAATTGCTGACGCAATCCAAACCAGTTACAACTGGATGAGTAATTGTTCTGACTATTAGTCGCACGCTTGTTCATAACAACTTCAACCAATGGGAATGGACCGAAAGTTACTTTGTTGAAGAAAGTCTATGTTCTAATCACTTTTGATTTCGATATAACTCGAGTCCAGTCATAAGGTAGATTGTCAGCTTATGGTAAGTTAACTGACTGATAAAGAAAGAATGGACTTGGAGATATTTCGAACATGTTTTCTATTGATCTCTGATTTGAATTGGAGAATGTTTTATGCAATTGGACCATTATTTCTACGTTCATTAATTTGATAATGTTGTACATTATACTTGATTGATACTATAATTCTAATGCTGTGTGTATACTGGGCTAATGGAATTGCTGCAGGATTTGTAAGCTGAGAATGTATGTAAGAGAGAGATGAATTTTGAGATGAAATATATCTGAAATTTAGTGCTGCATTAATTTGACTTTTGCAGAGAAGATCATGCCATTTTTTCATTGATGTTTATGATTTGCTTCAGACTACTGTGACTACTGTACCAGATCACGTTGGTGTGTGAATCCAACGTTGTCATCGAACTTATCAGAACATGTTGCTGTAAGTTGATTCCTGTGAATTCTGTTTGAGAGCCAATATGACGAAAATTGAGGCTTTAGTTTGGTCTCAAGAATTCACGAAGATTATTTTGAATATTCCTCATTCTGCGCTTGAGCGGCACAAGTTAAGATTCTAGAACATTCCTCCTGATATGCTTGATAGTGCATACGAATTTCTGGATGATTCTCCATGGCGTGCTTGAGGCCGGAGACCAAACGGTTTCCAGATCGATCTGGTCTGCTGACTTCCGGTTTGCTACAGAGCAGTATCAAGTGATAAAAGTAATAATATGCATAACAATTATAGTATATATATTTTTTACTTCTACGCTTCAATCTTGAATCATGCATAGAAATAAATATTTTTCATTTTTTAAATATTATATATATATTTTTTGCTGCTACTAAAGAGTTGTGTTGATGTTGTGAACAGTAACTTATTTTTTACCTCTAGCATTTCATTTCATTGTATTTAGTTACTAGCGTAGGTGTTGGACACGCTCGGCAAGGGAAGTAATTCAAACACATTTTTCAACAATCGGTCATGTCCTACTGGCACACCGCTTTGTTTGTTGACAGAAAAGTTACAAGGAAAGCAAGATTGCCAGAGAAGCAGCATAATTTTGAAATCTAGATATAAATTCGGAAACGGTGGGCAAACAGAATTCACAAACTGACTCCGTCACAGATCACCAGACATGGGTGATGGCAATAACAAAAGCTTCAAAACACGGCATCTCATTATCTTAATTTTCGTCGTCGCCACCCTCTTCTTTACAGGCGGTATTCTGATTGGTCGTCTCGCCATGTGCCCTGATAATGAGGTCAGTGGAGAAGCTGTGCCAGGAGCTTCTGACAAATTCATCCAAGATGCCGAACCTGACATTTCCAACATTCTCATTCAGTCTATCAGCACTAAAAATATCGAAGATAATTTAAGGTGAGTTTAACTTGTAAATCAAATAAATATTCTTTGAGTCTTAACATGATTGTCTTTTATTTATAGCAAGCACAGACAAAATATTCTTACAGAAGCCTTTCCTCGTTCAGACAACTGTGACATAAATAGTGCACTCATACAAATGTGACAAAAATAGTACATTCAGACAACTGTGACATAAATAGTACACTCATACAAATGTGACAAAAATAGTACATTCAGACAACTGTGACAAAAATAGTACATTCAGACAACTGTGACAAAAATAGTAAACATCAACTGTGACATAAAAAGTACACATTGACACATTTCACAGAGAAACGTGACAGGAATATTATAAATGTTGACTAGTACAGAGAATTGCTATATATATCTATTTTTTCCTTTCTCGATTTAAATATAAAAGAAACAAGCGGTGATTTGATAACGTGCATACAAACTATTTATTAACATTAACCGTACTTGAAAAACAAATGCTACAAGTACATATCATTATTGTTTGGGTATGTTATTTTCCTGTTAGAATTGTCTCTAATGTATGCCAGTATGGAAAGTGAAACTGATAAACATAATTCTTCTTTCTTGACAACAACAAAAAAATCAATTTTCTGATTTATTCATTAATGAATTATCGCTTAAAGTGAAATACAACATTGTGTCACATTTCTGTCTGTACTAGTCACCATTTCTAATACATTTTTTGTACTAGTCAACATTTCTGTAAAAATGCGATATTTATATGTATGAAAGATTTTTGTTTTTAATGCATTAACACTCCGTATTGATGCGACATTTTGATGTATGAGAGATCTGCGTTGTTATAGTGTTCTATCATTCAGTTTTCCTGCGACGTTTTGATGTATGAGAGATCTGTGCTGTTAGTTTATCACTCTGTATCAATACGATACTTTAATATCTATTGATTTTTGTTAGTGTGATATATACCACCAGTCTCTTGTCAATTTGTCTTTTCATCTTTCTCATTCTCTGTCTGTCTGTCTGTCTGTCTCTCCCTCACATACTCTTTCCACCTTTCAGTCTCACTTTCTCTCTCAAACAATTCTCTACACACACACACATTATCTACTCTACACACTTTATATTGCAATAGTATAAATCGTCACTGCTGTAAATTATAATTGCAAGTGAAATTTCTTTTAATTTCTGCATGCAGGTATCTGTCATCAAAACCACACATTGCAGGTGAGGCCAGGGACTTTGAACTGGTTCAGTACCTGAAAGAAAAATTTAACGAGTATGGCATGGACTCTACAATGATTTCTCCCTACGAAGTCCTTTTGTCCTACCCAGATCGACAACGCCCAAACAGTGCAAAAATTATCAGTCTTACGGACAATTCAGTAATCTATGACTCTTTGCAAGGAGAGAGCAGAATGTCAGAAGAATCAGGAGTTGTTCGCCCTTTCGTGGCTTACTCCCCTTCAGGTTCCGTACAGGTATAAAAACTGTAGATATAGTTTTGTTGCACTAACTATATCTGTATCCTGTTGTCAAAATAAGTGTACAAACTGTAGATATAGTTTTGTTGCACTGATTATATATGTATCCTGTTGTCAAAATAAGTGTACAAACTGATTTAGACAGCCATGCCTAATATTTCACATCTGTAAATATTTGTAAGACATGTACTATTTCAAAACTGTAAATATTTACAATTATATTCATTAAAGCTGAGTTGTAAAACTCTATGGCTCTGAAAGTAATGGATGGTAATAGTGGTAGTGCCGGAGATAGCAACAAGCAAGTTGGTGGTCCGAGAAGGAGTGAAAGAAATCACAATATCCTACATTGTCTTGATTGTCCGGAATGACATTGTCTTGATTGTCAGGAATGACATTGTCTTGATTGTCAGGATTGACATTGTCTTGATTGTCAGGACTGACATTGTCTTGATTGTCAGGACTGACATTGTCTTGATTGTCAGGAATGACATTGTCTTGATTGTCAGGACTGACATTGTCTTGATTGTCAGGAATGACATTGTCTTGATTGTCAGGAATGACATTGTTTCTCTTACTTTCATGTTTACACATAATATCGACCAAACAATATAACGCTTCAGAATCGTTTAATTAATTACCTTTGCTTCTACCTTTATAAAGTCTAATTTAATCACACAAATAAACTGATTTCCTGTTCCTAGAGCAATTTCCTACTCTTCTTGAATTCTGTAATATCGAGGCGGTTTAATGAGTTCACGAGATATCAACTTTGACTTGGGTCGTGCCAGTTATCCATGTTTCAAAGACTCCTAGAACCACATAACATTTTAAAGTTAGAATAAATTTCGATATGGCCTTAGACTATGTATAGATTTAGTGTATAGAGCTGATGATGGATTTCTGATGTCCTCTTCTCATGAATATATATATCAAGCACTTAAGCATAATACACCTTAATGTGTCTGCCCCCCCCCGAAAAAAAAAACTCCTGTCAATTTATATTTTCAAACCCTAGAAATAACATCAAGTTGATTAACAAACCTGACCTAACCAGTGACATTAAATGGCAAATAAAAACTATGCAAAATCCATCTGCTGAAAGCATACATCTGATGAACGCATACATCAGATGAAGCATTTTAAAAAAAAATAAGTATGTCCCAGCAACCATCAGAGGAGTTGCTCTGCAGCTACTTGTTCGCTCGTGACGGGAATTTTATACTAAAAAATATTATTTCAATTGATAAGAACAGGGATTTTTATACTAAAAAATATTATTTCAATTGATAAGAACAGGGATTTTTATACTAAAAAATATTATTTCAATTGATAAGAACAGGGATTTTTATACTAAAATATATTATTTCAATTGATAAGAACAGGGACTTTTATACTAAAAAATATTATTTCAATTGATAAGAACAGGGATTTTTATACTAAAAAATATTATTTCAATTGATAAGAACAGGGATTTTTATACTCCTATCTAATTCTCTAGCCGTAGAAAATGATACTAATAACTATATGGTCTAAACAATTGGTTTAGGAAATAGCAATTAAAATTTAGTGTAAAATTATTTTACGGCATGCATGATAATGCAACAGTTGTTCAGAAATTAATTGAACAAAATATACATTAGTTAAAATAATAAATAAATGAGATGATTACTATGAGATGAAGATAGAACAATACTTATGTTTCATTTAGAGGTATGGGTTAATGTCTCTTCTTTCTTTTAAACAATCAATAAATTCTGCTGACCAAATATACACTACCCTGTCGTCTCTTGTAGCTGTCAAAACATTTATTAAATGTGATCCAGCCATATAGGGACAAAAGAAAGATCATCTATATAAGAAGATTCTACGGTCTTCCACCGATTATCTCCCTTAATTTTCTAGCATATTTACAATGTTCTTCTTTACACAAAGACATGTTAGACAGGTAAGCCTGAATATTGATATTTACAATGTTCTTCTTTAAACAAAGACATTTTAGACAGGTAAACCTGGATATTGATATTTACAATGTTCTTCTTTACACAAAGACATTTTAGACAGGTAAGCCTGGATATTGATATTTACAATGTTCTTCTTTACACAAAGACATTTTAGACAGGTAAGCCTGGATATTGATATTTACAATGTTCTTCTTTACATAAAGACACTTTAGACAGGTAAGCCTGGATATTGATATTTACAATGTTCTTCTTTACACAAAGACATGTTAGACAGGTAAGCCTGAATATTGATATTTACAATGTTCTTCTTTACACAAAGACATTTTAGACAGGTAAGCCTGGATATTGATATTTACAATGTTCTTCTTTACACAAAGACATGTTAGACAGGTAAGCCTAGATAAAACAGAACAAATATAAGAAGACCTTTGAATCACTCTGTGTGCGCGTTGTGTGCTGTTTAAAAAGCTTCTCATTTTGCATTAGACACATAAATATAAATAGCAACAATTTTTTTAAAAATTAAAATTAATTATGAATCCTTGATTTGTCCTAGCCATTCGTAAACATCTTGAATAATATATACTATCTCGTAGGGTGAGCTCGTATACGTGAACTACGGGCGCGTGGAGGATTACGTCTATCTGGAAAACAACACGGACGTCAACGTTACCGGAAAAATCGTCATCGCGCGTTACGGGAAAGCCTTCAGAGGAACTAAGGTTAGTAACAGTTCTTGAAACAAGTTCTTGAAACAAGACCACATCTGTCTTTAAGTTACAGGCATCGTTATTGATCCATATACTTTTGGAATGTGATATTTTTGGAGTGTTATCCGTATATAACCTGGAGGCATATGTCTGTGTATGTGTGCGTGCGCTTGCATATACAGATAATTATGTCCATGGTCACAGAATGGTCTGTCGAACTGGTTGGGAAAACTACGGTTTTCACAGAGCAAACCAACTTACCAACAAGTTTCCTTAAAATTGGAATGAGAAATAGTAAAGAGTACTAGCGGGAAGTGACGTTTTGTGAAAGGTTTTAGGTCAAATAAGAGCTGAACTGCAACAATGACATCATCATTGTGACGTTTTGTCGAAGTTTATAGGTCAAATATGAACTGAACTGCAACAATGACATTATCATTGTGACGTTTTGCTGCGAGATGGGTAAGATGTTAATTCTCCACCACCCGGGGTCGCCCATAATCTTAGGATAATTCTTCAAACATATCTTCTAGCTGGCCACACGTGTAAGAAAGATGAATTATTGATAATGTATTATAATAGAAGAGTGAAAGTTCTAGAAGATAACTCTAGCCCCACTGATACATACAGCCAGGATAGTAAGTAAATTCAGGTTATAGACTACAACCTATAACATGTAAGTGAATCACACAAACACGAGTGGTCTATGTATCAGCAATAAATGTATTCAACAATCAATAATATAAGACAGCATGATTACATTTAGCAAACAGTTCAACAGTTACAATTAGAGTTTAGAAATGTTTGTAGCTTAAATCACTACCTTATGATTGATGGTCTGTTTACAGTACAAACTCACAATCATAAAAATAAGGTTGAAATTTCTCTAAGGCTCAAACCACTGCCAAGCTTTCAATCTCTGATGGTTTATAGCGTGTTTATGCATCAGTCGGCATACACGATTGGCATACACGTTTGGTACCAGACTTATTTCACTGTCAGGGTGCTCGTGGAACAAAACTGCTGCAATGCTTACTCACGATGCATCTGTACGGACGATAAATGGTAGGGTGATGTTGGTAAGATGTAGAACTGATGACTAAATGAGTACATCCTTGAGCTTTTTAAATGCAGATTAGCATCATACGTGTGAAGGTAGCGGACACATTTTGTACACCAAACACCATAACTTTCCATTGGTAGTGGCCACCGGGCGTGGCAAAAATAAATTTCTCTTGATCACCTTAGAGAACCCAATTTGATAATAACCTTTTGTTAAATCAATACTGGTGAAATATTGTGCCTGATTTAGTCGAGAATAGATGTAGTCAGGATATAGGCAGAGTTTTGGCTTGACACTGCGTGATCACGTTCAGCTTATGGTAGTGTACACAGAACCATCTTTTCTGTCAACTATTAAGATTGGCACTGCACAACACGAGTTGGATGATTGATTTTGCCATCTCACAACATTTCTTGCATTTTAGTTTCAGCAGCTGCGATTGTGGCATGCGGTAAGGTAGAGGGTTTACAGTATGTGGGGTTCAAATCTAGTAGTGTTACGTAGAACTCTTCTAGTTCTGTGTGTCCTGGTTTGTCTATCAATACATTTTGGAAGTCATATGACACATTTTTTAATTCCTGGTGTTGTGTTTTCATGTGTTCTGTGTGTCCTGGTTTGTCTATCAATACATTTTGGAAGTCATATAACACATTTTTTAATTCCTGGTGTTGTGTTTTCATGTGTTCTGTGTGTCCTGGTTTGTCTATCAATACATTTTGGAAGTCATATAACACATTTTTTAATTCCTGGTGTTGTGTTTTCATGTGTTCTGTGTGTCCTGGTTTGTCTATCAATACATTTTGGAAGTCATATAACACATTTTTTAATTCCTGGTGTTGTGTTTTCATTAGTTCTGTGTCCTGGTTTGTCTATCAATACATTTTGGAAGTCATATAACACATTTTTAAATTCCTGGTGTTGTGTTTTCATGTGTTCTGTGTGTCCTGGTTTGTCTATCAATACATTTTGGAAGTCATATAACACATTTTTTAATTCCTGGTGTTGTGTTTTCATGAGTTCTGTATGTCCGGGTTTGTCTATCAATACATCTTGGAAGTCACATAATACTTTTTGACTTCCTGGTGTTGTGTTTTCATGGGTTCTGTGTGTCCTAGTTTGTCTATCAATACATCTTGGAAGTCACATAATACTTTTGACTTCCTGGTGTTGTGTTTTCATGAGTTCTGCATTAATGCATGCGTTATGGTATGTCTTGTTGGACACAAGTGGTAGCCTGGGTATATGTAGGGCATGACAGATTATTCTATGACAGCTACTGCAACAAGATTGTTAGAACAGTCACGACTTACATCTATACTACCCAAGGTTACTAGTCGTATTGTAACTGGATAATTCGAGTTAATACTAACCTAACATATATCATGAATACTTGTAATGGATACTGTGGAGGAGTAAATTTGCCTATCAGTATTTCTAGGCTTAATTGTTATATAAGTTGTTAAATCTTCGAAGGGATCCGACCTTGGGTACTCCTTGAGATGGTATTTTGTGTCAGAGTTGGAGTAAACAACTCGAGTTAAGAATGTGCTATAAATTGCTGATGCAATACAAACCAGTTTTCTAACTGAATGAGTAATTTTTATTAACCAATGGTTACGATTTACGAGATCGAGACCAGCCAATGGTGTGTGATAAAATGTTTACCTGATGTAGAGAATTCAATTGTCTATTCACTTTGGCAAGAAGTCAGGCAATGAAAAACGGCCTTTAGCTTAATGGTGAGTTAACTGACGGATTGAGAGAGAATGAACTTGAAATATATATTTTCATGCATTTTGCTATTGATATGTAATACTTGTGTTTTATGTAGAGATGTTTTCCCTTTCTGCCAGATTTACCATCATTTTTTTGTTGTTGAAACAGTTGGTGCAAAATTGTTCTAAATCATTTGAAAAAACTTAGACAACCTACATTTATTTTGTGACTCAGTGATTCGAATCATAACCAGTAACACAGATGTGCATGTCACACATATCATCAAAATATTATAGATTAAAATTGGAAAATTATTTTAAAAGATGTGGGGAAAATTATAATCACATAACATTGATTACCTACAAAAATTATATTTTTAACCATTCATTAAAAAAATATATATAAATATATTGTTTCTGTTTAGTATACTGAAACTTGTAGGAATACGAATGAAAACATTTAACAGCAATAGTATACTGTACATAGACTCAGAAATCCAGTACCTTTACTAAGTCTTGGATTCATTAGCATGAGCACTATTTTTCATGTGCGGTATGGAAAAGGTTCAAGTCTTTTCATCCTTTGCCAGTTTTAGACTTGTATTTCCCTCTTCCCTGCAGGTCGTCATTGCTGCAAAACGTGGGGCCATAGGGATCTTATTCTACTCGGACCCTAAGGATCACACCTGGCCGGAAGAAGATACTCGAGTATTTCCGGACACGTGGTGGATACCACCCGATGCTGTGCAACGGGGAACCACCTATACAAGAAGTGGCGACCCGCTCACTCCAGGATACCCAGCTACCCGTATGAAGTTACAGCTATTTTGAAATGAAAATGTTTTAATTATTTTAGTATTTTACATTGAAATATAAAAACCTATTTTTCTTTTGCCGGAAATGAAAAGGATAGAATAAGTCCATCGTTTCTGCACAAATTATTTTATAAACTGTAATCGTTTATAGAAAATAATTACGAATGGCGATTGGTCGTCAGAACAGCGAAGAAATAAACAGGAAATGCCCTTTGAATTTCCAGTTGAGTTCGTATAATTTGAGAAAGTTTACAGTTAAGCAAGAAATCATTATAATAATTTTTTATTTGGACAAGCAGATATTTGAGCAAGTTCATATTTGAGTCAATTTACATTTGGAAACGTTGACATTTCATCAAGTTCTTCCTTGAGTCAATTTATATTTGATCAAGTTCAAAAGTTAAGTCAATTTATGTTTGATCAAGTTCAAAATTTAAGTCAATTTATATTTGATCAAGTTCAAAATTTAATTCAATCTACATTTGATCAAATTCACAATTTGAGTCAATTTACATTTGATCAAGTTGACATTTGTGCCAGTGTGGTAAGCTTTCTTGGGATGACACCAGGTACCATGAAGTCTAAATAGTGTATGACAACTGGTGGGATAACACCAGGTACCATGAAGTCTAAATACTGTATGACAACTGGTGGGATGACACCAGGTACCATGAAGTCTAAATACTGTATGACAACTGGTGGGATGACACCAGGTACCATGAAGTCTAAATACTGTATGACAACTGGTGGGATAACACCAGGTACCATGAAGTCTAAATACTGTATGACAACTGGTGGGATAACACCAGGTACCATGAAGTCTAAATACTGTATGACAACTGGTGGGATGACACCAGGTACCATGAAGTCTAAATACTGTATGACAACTGGTGGGATGACACCAGGTACCATGAAGTCTAAATACTGTATGACAACTGGTGGGATGACACCAGGTACCATGAAGTCTAAATACTGTATGACAACTGGTGGGATGACACCAGGTACCATGAAGTCTAAATACTGTATGACAACTGGTGGGATGACACCAGGTACCATGAAGTCTAAATACTGTATGACAACTGGTGGGATGACACCAGGTACCATGAAGTCTAAATACTGTATGACAACTGGTGGGATAACACCAGGTACCATGAAGTCTAAATACTGTATGACAACTGGTGGGATAACACCAGGTACCATGAAGTCTAAATACTGTATGACAACTGGTGGGATAACACCAGGTACCATGAAGTCTAAATACTGTATGACAACTGGTGGGATGACACCAGGTACCATGAAGTCTAAATACTGTATGACAACTGGTGAGACGACCGTGCCAGCTTTGAAACAGTGGTGTTAGTGTTGACATTGCCAACTTTGAATAATAACTTTGGATGACGTAAAGTGAAAAGTATTTATTATGTTCAAAAAATGTACAAATGTTTATCAATGAAGATGCATTAGAGAATTTAATGGATAGTAAATGGTCATGACGATACAGTAAATTTTGTACAAACTGTTTCATTATGATTGAGTATAATGGCCTTTTCCGTATCTATACATAGAATGACTAAAAATCTCTATACATTGAATGTGTGGTTGAGAAATTTGCCGATCTCTATATCTAAATTTAATTATTATATACTTGTCGCCAATGTTAACGTGTCCCGATCTTGGGCACTCCTTGTGATGATATATTTGACTTGGAGTAAACAAATCAGGTGGAGAATATGCTAGAAAATTGCTGACGCAATCCCAACCAGTTTCAACTGTATGAGTGTTTTTTCTGACTAATAGTCTCATACTTGTTCATAACAATTTCATCCAATGGACCAAGAATTTGATCCAATGGACCAAAAGTTGCTTTGTTGAAGAAAGACTATATTCTAAATATATTCTAAACCCAAGTCCGGTCATAAAAGCTTATGGTAAGTTAACTGACTGATAAAGAAAAAATGGACATAGAAATATTTCATACATGTTTGCTATTGATTTATGATGTGAATTGGAGCATACTTTATTTAATCGAATGATTGTTTCTATGTTCACTAGTTTGACTACGTTGTACATTATACTTTTGGATTTTGATCAGTGCTATATTTCTTACCATGCGTGTGTACCTGGGTAACAAAATTGTTGCAAGATTTGTAAATTGAGAATGTTTGTAAGAGAGAAAGGAGTTTTAGACATGAAATATGCCTGAAATTTAGCATTGCCTTAATTTTACTTTTGCAGAGAAAACAAACATTTTTTTCCACTTCTATGGCAGCAGTGATTACTATACTCTAATTGATCACATTGGTGTGAAAATCATTTATTGACCTTCTTATACATATTGATGATCATATGTTGGAGAGACAGTGGGTGGATGGGGGCTCGCTAAATACAGATTAAAAAACGGATTTATCTTCTCCTTTTGTAAGACGTTTTCCACCTACGGGAAATATTGTGTGACGGTAAATGTTTGCCTGTAATGTTGTGGAAGAGAGAAAAAGTTTACAGTTCCCCGCATCCGCCAAGTGATAGAGACGGGTGGTATCTTCTGGAGATTTATTAATAACATAATTTAAGGTTATCATCACTTTAATTAGTTATGGTTGATTAATTAATTAATAATAATAATAACCCGTAACTAAGGTAGTGTCGTACTACGTTGTTATAGATAATACATGTGTACTGTAATAGTGCATCTAGTGCATTAGTACTGCGTTGTTATAGATAATACATGTGTACTGTAATAGTGCATCTAGTGCATTAGTACTATGTTGTTATAGATAATACATGTGTACTGTAATAGTGCATCTAGTGCATTAGTACTATGTTGTTATAGATAATACATGTGTACTGTAATAGTGCATCTAGTGCATTAGTACTGCGTTGTTATAGATAATACATGTGTACTGTAATAGTGCATCTAGTGCATTAGTACTACGTTGTTATAGATAATACATGTGTACTGTAATAGTGCATCTAGTGCATTAGTACTAAGTTGTTATAGATAATACATGTGTACTGTAATAGTGCATCTAGTGCATTAGTACTACGTTGTTATAGATAATACATGTGTACTGTAATAGTGCATCTGGTGCATTAGTACTATGTTGTTATAGATAATACAACTGTATTATCAACTGCCGTAGTGCATCTAGTATATTAGTACTGCAAGTATACAGGAATTACAGATCACTATAACTGTCATTAAATTTTGCCTATGTATGCCAGGCACTGCGTTTAGATATAACATGACTGAAAACCAGAGTTCTATGCCTCCCATACCGGCTCACGCCATTAGCTACAAAGCTGCAGAGCAGTTTCTCAGGTGAGTGCAAGCATTCATTTCGTGTTTGAAACATCAGTTACATTTACAACTTCAAATACTAAATGTGTTCTCTCTCTCTCTCTCTCTCTCTCTCTCTCTCTCTCTCTCTCTCTCTCTGTCAGTTTATCTATCTTTCTAGCTATCTGTCTGTCTTGTTCACCAATGTAGTTTTAAAGATCTTGTTTCCATTTTTGGCATTTGGTTTATATTTAATATTGGACAAAGTCTTCTTGCTCTTCTATTCCGTTTGATTTTTAGGACGTAAAAAGGGAAGAACATAGAGAATATAATTAATGTCTAGAAAATGATCTCTTGAAGACTTGTTACGTACATCAAAGTACTAGATGTACGTAAATCAAAGATATTTCAAGAATACTTTCCCATTTCTAACAGGAAGATATTAACTGTTTACACCTTCATTTCAAATGCATGTTAACACTTACCGGGTCATTATGTCTTCGCTCAATATCAGAATGTCGTCACTCCACACTATTATGTTCCAGATTGCTGAAAGGAGAAGAAGTTCCTAATGACTGGAAAGGGGGCTTGAATATCCCTTACAAATTTGGACCCACTGACAGATGGACAGTGGCCGTCAATCTGACAACATCAACTACCAACGTTCTGAGGAAAGCGGAAAACGTCATCAGTATCATCAAAGGGGAAGTTGAGCCCGGTTAGTTTTCCTCCAAGTTTAAAATTATAAATTAAATTACTTTTCTCAAATTCCCGGGACCTTTTGTTATTAATCAGTTCGGACAACACGATATGTAAGTACGCATACATAGCCATTTTCTCTTGTCAAGTTACATCTTTACTAAAGGCACTGAATATTTCAACGATTTATAGAGGAATTTTACAATGACGTCATTTCTGCTTGCTTTTAACAATTGTTTTCCCAAAGCACTGTATGTAAATACTGACCAGCACACTTTTCTTCATGAAAATATATCCAGAAGTAAAATTTTAATTTTTGACAGTGAGTACAATGAAAGTATCTGAAGTCTTTGATGTGTTGTTATTTTCTCATTCAGATCGCTACGTCCTATTTGGCAATCACAGGGACGCGTGGATCTATGGCTCTATTGACCCATCCAGTGGTACAGCCGCCATGATGGAAGTGGCTCGAGCCATGGGCAAGCTTGTCAAAGAAGGTTGTTGTACAGATGGGTTTGATTTATGTGTTTTGATAGCTCGATTACCCCCCACCCCCAGTGGTGCATTTTTCATACTAAAACTTTATTTTCCATTTGGAAGAAGTTGCACTTTGCTAGATTGTGATTTGAAGGAAGGGAAATGGTGGGTATGGTATAAAATACCATAACAACATAGTAATATAACATTTAAAACATTAATATCTAGTGTAGAGTTTTGCATAACAACAAAATAATATAACATTTAAAACAATTTTATGTCTAGAATAGAGTTTTGCATAACAACAGAGTAATATAACATTTAAAACATTAATATATAGTATAGAGTTTTACTTAAAACAATTATATAACTTTTAAAACATGTTCTTAATATATGATATAGAGTATTACATAACAAAAGAATAAAAATAACATTTAAACCATTAATATCTAGGTTTTATATAACAACGAGTAATATAAGATACTAAAACATATTAATATCTACAATATAACAATATAACATTTAAAACATTAATATCTAGTGTAGAGTTTTACATAACAACAGAGTAATACAACAATTAAATATTATAATATATAATGTAGGATTTTACAAAACAACTGTGAAAAATAACATTTAAAACATGCTAATATTTAGTGTAGAATTTTATATGACAACAGCGTGTCATCAAACATAATAAAAGATCAGAAATCAAAAATAGTTATTAAAGATGTTACAAATCTGCTAATCTCATAAGGCTTGTAATTGAAGTGAGTCTTCAAAAAGTCGTAACTGTTAACTAATACACTTCTTTTGCATCCGCTTATCCAAAGATAACTCTAATGCATTCGAACTCAGAGTTATCGTACATGCCGGCGAAAGCACACAAGTAATTTCTATTTAGGTCCAAGCTGTTACTAAAATAGATCCTTTGAAACCTTGTTGTTGCATAATCAGAAGTAACTTATTACTTTTATTATAAATACTAGCGCTAAACATTATCACTTTAAATTGAATTATTAAAATATTAAGCACACTTACATAAAATTAAATAAATAAACAATATTTATTCCTGATGTACAATGCAATACACAAAAACTGATCTTACTAGTTTACACATTGCTGCGAAGTCTCCATTAAAATAATTAAGTCACTTGCGTCAATTTATGAGGTAAATCTACATCCATTTCACAATTCTATCAAGAGATGTATTGACTGTTAGAGGTTTTGCATAATATATTTTATATATTCATCTTGTTTTTTGTTTTCAACTTTCCAGGAAAATGGCGGCCACGTCGCTCGATAATGTTTTGTTCGTGGGGAGCAGAGGAGTACGGGATTATCGGGTCAATGGAGTTCACGGAGGTGAGCGACTAGACATTGACCTATTTACTGGTAAAATAAAATAAAAATAATCTAATAAAGGCTAGAGTGACTTGTCACATTCAACTGTTGGTTAGAGTGACTTGTCACATTCAATTATTGGTTAGATTGACTTGTCATATTCAATTATTGGTTAGATTGACTTGTCATATTCAATTATTGGTTAGATTGACTTGTCATATTCAATTATTGGTTAGATTGACTTGTCATATTCAATTATTGGTTAGATTGACTTGTCATATTCAATTATTGGTTAGATTGACTTGTCATATTCAATTATTGGTTAGATTGACTTGTCATATTCAATTATTGGTTAGATTGACTTGTCATATTCAACCGTTGGTTAGAGTGACCTATCGCATTCAGTTGTTGCTTAAACGACTTGCAACATTCACTGATAGTGATCTTCAGTTGCGCTCTTATAAACTACTAGCTAATATACCCGTCATTGGACAGGAAGTGGAATAATACATTAAAGAAATGCATGGTACATTTAGCTGACCACATGAGTGCTGCTTCATGAAATGGCCCACACCTTGTGAGTAAATATTTAGGAATTAAATTTATTTGGAGAACCACGGTTCTGGGTCTTCTTCAAGATTCCTCCAAATTGGCAATCGTGTTTTCAGCAATTTGCATATTTTTTTCTCCTGCTCATAATCCTTTAGTCTTCTGTCAAATGTTCACTGCTATTTCCGATTTTCAGTTGTTGTTGTCATATTCAACCGACTTGTTGTTTCAACTTTTTCCTCCTCTGTCATGACGTTTTGGGGTGCCATTCTTTGTCAGCTGACATTTTACAGTTTTTGCGCGACACATTCACAGAGACATTATTACTCACGCTCACTGTCACGCGACACATTCACAGAGACATTATTACTCACGCTCACTGTCACGCGACACATTCACAGAGACATTATTACTCACGCTCACTGTCACGCGACACATTCACTAAGAGACATTATTACTCACGCTCACTGTCACGCGACACATTCACAGAGACATTATTACTCACGCTCACTGTCACGCGACACATTCACAGAGACATTATTACTCACGCTCACTGTCACGCGACACATTCACAGAGACATTATTACTCACGCTCACTGTCGCGCGACCTGTTCACAGAGAGATATTATTGGCGCAAGCACGCTGTTCTTTGCTCATTCAGCCTAACGCGCGTTACTCTTTTGTGGAACGAGAGGCGGTGAGTGAATTTCATTGGGTCTTTATTATTAGATAACGAACAGGTTTGGGCCGCTTTAAGTTAAATAGCTGCCGACCTCTTCAGTCACGTGGTTGTAAACGATAGTAAATAGCTGTGGACTCTTCATGCTGTTGTTATAAACTATAACAAACAGCTGTTCACCATTTCAGTTATGCAGTTATAAACTATAGTAAATAGCTGTTGGTCACTTCAGTTATGCTGTTATAAACTAAATAGGTGTTGATCATTTAAGTTATAATGTTATAAACTATAGTAAATAGTTGTTGACTACTTCAATTATGCTGTTATAAACTAAATAGCTGTTGACCATTTCAGTTATACTGTTATAAACTATAGTAAATAGCTGTTGGTCACTTCAGTTATGCTATTATAAACTAAATAGCTGTTGACCAGTTCAGTTATACTGTTATAAACTATAATAAATAGCATAACTCAATTGGTCGACATCAATTTACTATAGTTTTGTGACGCTAATGTCACACTAGTTACTGGTTGTGATTATTATTATTTATTAATCATCCAAAACTTAATTACAAGAATGAAAATCATAATTTACGTTATAAATAATTCTCCGGAGGACACCACTTGTCTCTCTCACTTGGCGCATATGCTGGCATTGTAAACATTTTCTCTCTTCCACAACATTAAAGATGAACATTTACCGTCAGACAATATTTCCGTAGGTGAAAAACGTCTTACCAAAAGAGAAGATAAATCTGTATTTTATTCTATGTTTAGCGAGCCCCTGTCGACACACTTTCTTCTCCAAAATATGTTTATCAATATCTGTAAGAAAGTCAGTAAATTTAACAATAAATTTATTAAATCAACAGTCAAATATACATAGCGCAAATTGTGACGATGTGTGACAAATTCTGTGTCATAGCCTCGTGACCCAATTGCTCGTTTCAAAACTTAAAATTTTGAACGGACCTTTGTTGAAATTCACCCGTGATACATCAGTATCTAGAAGCTTCTAGCAAGGTCAGATTGTTGCATAACTTTAGGCCATTGTCCAGCACCTTCGAGATCAACAACATACCACGTGAGCGGTCACGTGATGTGTTCAATGCAGTTTTATAAAATATGATCATAGGCGCGAAAACAGTACTCACTCCCAGACCGGCAGACGCACAAGACAGCTATAATATTAGCTCCGTCCCGCCGCAAACCAGAGTCGTACGAGAGAAGATGAACCCGCGCTATAGCAGTAAATCTACTTTTAAGAGGTAACAATAACACGTCTACTTCTTACAATATTTATTGCATTTGTTGATTGTATTTTGTAATTGAATTGATGTATGTATTTTGTGCAGCTTAGCGCTATTTTAGCCAAAGCACGTGTTTCGATGTAAAAGGACAAATCTAAAAGTTATTGTATATAAATTATTGTAACTCTTATCTTTAATTTATATGAACCTTAAATTCCCATAGTGCCACCAGTAGGTCTGTGCACGTGGTGAATTCTTCTTTGTAATTCAAATTGTTCTTGCATATAATTTTTCGTGTAAAATTGTAAAGCATTCATGCTTCATTTTGAATTAATCCTTTGTGTGAATTCTAATTTTTAATGCTGTAAATATTTGAGAATTCATACGTTCGTGTAACGTTATATGTAACACACACGTGAACCACAATGTATATTTAAATATAACCATATTTGAATTGTAAACGACACGATAGTCAAAGATTCTAGATTCAGAACCTTAAACAAAGAAACATGTGCTTGGGTTTTGCGAATATAGACGCAAATAGTTACAGAGCCCAAATCCTTTGTTTCAGCCGGGTTCTTATGTTATTCCTCTCTACCTTCGTACTTCTTGAGTCGTACGCCGACTCGGGTGTCTTCATGACCCATACGTGAACTACGTAGAAGTACATTGTGTTAACTACGGTTAACGATCGTCACAAGTACATTAGCGATGCAGTAATTGAGTGGACGATTGACTGTTATGCTATGCAGTACTGACGATGGGCCAAAGTGATGTGGACAAGTTCTAACCAGTTGGACCCCACATGCGACCAAGAGTGTAGTTAAGTATATCTCTGTGGTCCAGGATCAAGTGACTATTTGGCAAAACAATTCTCGTTAAACAAAAGACAATAACGATTGAGTGGAAAACTAGGAGTAGTTGAATCATAGACGTCGTGCTCGTGATTAATCGTTGCTGTTAATTGTTAAACTTATTAAATCTTATTTCATTTTGTTAAGAACCTCTTTTTGTAGTAATTTGTATGCATATAGACCAAAAGACGTGGATTGGATGGGGGCTGTTTGAGCTAAACGAATGACGTAATGAATGCATATGAATCTAAGAGAGTTTTTAACGATTTCCAATCTAGCTAATGTACGCAAATTATCAGTTCGTAAATCTGTGATCTAGACTACAAAGATGCATTTTTAATTTAGTCGAATGATGATTTGAGCAACCAGTCTGTTTAGGTTAAACGAGAGGGAATTAATTTAAATAGTAAATTAAAGTTCTATAATTTCCTAAGCAGGGTCTTTAAATAAATACTGGAAACGTAACACAAATACAATTAAAAGATTAATTTGGCATCAGTATTTCCAAGAAACACCTTTTAATAGTTTGAAAGTTTATATAATCTTATTTCTTAACACATAATTCAATAAATAAATGTCAGTATAAATCACAGGGTAATTACTTATCAGAGAACAGAAATAGAGTAATAAGATTATAGCAATAATAACTTCTACATAACCTTGTATAGACAATTGTAAATATAGTCTTTAGCACTTTTGTAACAAGTCAAGTCACAAGTGCATTGTCACAATTGTATTGTCAGTTCCATGGTGTTTCTCTTGCACATTGTAGAACACTGATGAGCCGCAATTCTCTCCAGGCTAATCTGGGCAAATGCAGTAATAGCTCCCTCAAACAACAATTGTAGCAATGTCCAGTAACTTTCATGTACCAGAAATTCCTCAATGTAGTCAGCATACTTTGCCACTGTACATCTCTAGAGCGCAGTGTATATGGTGAGGGTAGATACTTCTCGTGTCTACCATGGTTGTAGCAGTTTATAAATCAGTAAAACGAGCGATTCTGGTGAAAACAAAAAGGCTGTTTCTTCCTTGTAAAATATAACTAGGGAACAAATGCTAAGTTTCCAATTTATTCATCTTGAACTCCATTCTTTCTTACATTCAAGTCTCAACTTACAGTTTCCTACAACAGTATTTATTAGCCTGATACACATACACATCAAAATAAATACAACATAAACAGTTTATGAACATTTTCACTAGAAACAATGTCATTGTATAGCATACTACATACAAGCATCATAGTTCACAATTTGTAGAAATAATAGACTACACACATAATACATCTCTACGTAAAACACAAGTAAAGCATATCAATAGCAAAATATTTCTAAGTCAATTTTCTCTCAATCAGTTATTTAATTTTCCATTAAGCTAATGGCCGCCTTTCATGACCAGACTCTTCCACTCCAAATTCAAAGTGATTAGAGAATACAGTTCTTTTCAATAGGGAAACTTTTTATCTCAGCCCATTGGCTGGTCTTGTTGTTGGAAATCTTAACCATTAGATAATAAAAACTACTTCTTATCCATCTAAAACGGGTTTAGATGACATCAGCAAGTCTAGCACATTCTTTACGTGAGTTGTTTACTTCCAACTTTGACACTTAAAAATATCAGCACAAGCAATGCCCGAGATCGGGTCACTTTAACAATTTATATAACAATTAAGTTAAGAACTAGGGATATGCAAATTTACTTTGCCACACCGTTATTCACGAAAACTTCAAGATGGCGGCCAAGGACGCTTCCTTTGTTTATGAATTTAACATAGTTATGAGCATGAAATAATAAAATATAATTTTTAAAAAAAGAATAGTTATATAAAATAAACTTTTAAGTTCGGTATACAACTGGCTTTTGTTTGGTTTAAAATGTTTAAAAATTAATATTTTGAAGGTAATAGGTGTCGTTCACACACGGTCGATTTTTTTGTATTCTCCCTTGAAGAGAGATTAAAAGTCATACATGGATGACGTCACTTATTAATTGCTATGTCTTAAATGTCCTACAACGGATGACGTCACTTACTAATGGAATCGCTATCCACTTGCTTCGTTATACAGTGGCGTGAAAATTAAAACATTAAAAGAATACCAATTATTTTCCTCATTAAGTGCATTGCTTAGAGCTTGTGTGCGTTTATACGTGTGTGGATGTATTGCTTGTTTAGATCAAGGAAAGGAATATAAGGAATGAGCAGGAATTCATATGTTGTGTGCAGGTTGTCTTATAAATCGATAAAAATGTATGCAGAGAAAATACATGATAAGTGATATCGATCATGGCTGTATATTCACAGAGTAATGAACTTGTTAAAAAAAATATTCATAGCTGTTCGTGTGACTCAGAGTAAATGTAAACAAATAATTAAAGGTTTGTATGGACTACTCCTCGTGTTTGTAAGAAATATCCATTTTGTTTGTAAGAAATATCCATTTTGTTTGTACAGAAATACAACAGGATTTTCTAACGAATATTCATCGTGTTTGTGTGAGAACAGCATAACTAACACGTAAATAGGTATAAGAAATTCCCAAACTTCATTTGCAGGCATAAAAAACAAGGAATTTCTGGAAAAGAAAACGTTTTCTTGTACAGACAAAGAATAAATAAGTTAAGAATATTTATTATGTTCATACAGATGGAGAGTTAAAAAAGCAAAGAATATTTATTATATTCGTACAAACATCACAAATTTAAGAATATTTATTATATTCGTACAAACATCACAAATTTAAGAATATTTATTATATTCGTACAAACATCACAAATTTAAGAATATTTATTATATTCGTACAAACATCACAAATTTAAGAATATTTATTATATTCGTACAAACATCACAAATTTAAGAATATTTATGTTCGAACACAGAGTGTAAAGAAATGTGTAAAGAATATCCAGCAGATCTGTGCGAGCACTGAGAAAAAATTATAAATATACAGTTTATTTTTTCTTTTTATTGTGCTAAATTATTATTAAAATTACTCTTGCTTCAACTGTCAAAGAAATTACAGATTTAATATTTTTGTTTTTCTATCTGCTCTAGTCTAAAGTATTCTGGATGACTTTTGTTACAACTGTTCTGTTTCTCTTTCAGCAATATATCAAATCATTAGGACCCAGAGCTGTGGCATATATCAATATCGACACTGCCGTGGAAGGTAATACTAGTAGCTACAAAGATAGATAGACAGACAGACAGATAGATAGATAGATAGATAGATAGACAGACAGACAGACAGAGGGATAGATAGATAGATAGATAGATAGACAGACAGACAGACAGACAGAGGGACAGATAGATAGATAGATAGATAGATAGATAGATAGATGTGTGTGTATGTGTGCGTTCAGTGATATCCGACATGTCACCTTTATACGCCAATTCAAATATTAAGGTATAGCAGACATATTTTATTTATAAATATAGTCACATCATATTAGTTTTTTTACACTAAAACTATTATAATGAGTGAGTAAGTGAATGAGGGAGGGAGGGAAGGAGAGACACGGAGGGAAGGAGGATTTGCCTATGTAAAGGTTAATAAATTTGTTTTCCTGACATACCAATCGTGCAAACTGAAATTTTCATGCTGCTTCTTGTCAACGTTTAGGAATCGATCGATACAAAGTTCATTTTTATTTAGTTTTGCTTGCAGTGCAGTTATGAGTGTGGTGTGATTTTTACAAAGCCAATAAAATGAAAATTTATATTTTAGATTCAGAAGAAGCAACTTATTGCTTTCATTTCCAATGGTCCCTTATGTATCTCGAGTTTGCAACAGATTCCTGCCGATTATAATTTATTAATTATCTACGTTTTAATTAAAGTGGTGATCAATGTTTGGTTAGTATTCATTGCGGACTAACAAACACACAAACTGATTGGTCATACTCAATGTGCACTTCCTAAACACAAATTGATCTATCAGTATTAACTGTGGCCAAATAAGCATAAATTGACTGGTCACTATTAACGCTGGACTTATAAACAAAATAATATTGGTCACTACTAATAGTGGAGTAATAACAGAACTTTTTATCAATATTAAATGTGGACTAATAAACATACATTGACTGGTCAACATTAACTGCAGACTAATAAACACAAATTGACTAGTCAACATTAACTGCATACTTTTAAATACGCGTTGACTGGTCAGTATTAACTGTAGACTAACAAACACATATTGAGTGATCAGTATTAACTGCAAATTTACAAACACCCGTTGATCATTTTTTTTAATTACAGACTTCAAACACCTTGATTGGTCAGTGTACACTGCAGACTTAAAACACACATTGATTGGTCAGTGTACACTACAGACTTAAAACACACATTGAATGGTCAATGTACACTGCAGACTTAAAACACACATTGATTGGTCACTGTACACTGCAGACTTAAAACACACATTGATTGGTCACTGTACACTGCAGACTTAAAACACACATTGATTGGTCAGTGTACACTGCAGACTTAAACACACATTGATTGGTCAGTGTACACTGCAGACTTAAAAAACACATTGAATGGTCAATGTACACTGCAGACTTAAAACACACATTGATTGGTCAGTGTATACTGCAGACTTAAAACACACATTGATTGGTCAGTGTACACAGGAGACGTATAATTCCAATCTATTTATAAATATGTGACTGCATTACTTTTTCCGGACACGCGCAGGGGCATGAAACCGCAAGCTGACACACAGAGGTTAACCTTGCAAAGACACACACACGGGGAATGATTACGCAGGCTGACACACAGAGGTTCAACCTTACACAGACACACACATAATTCCTTTAATATTCTTTTCTGAAACAAAGTCTTCAGGTATATTTGAAGTAATAGAAATATTGCAGCAGTTAACCTTTACTATCGTTAAATTAATTAGTGGAAATGGAGAACATTCTTCTAAACCTGAAGTGGTTAATATATTAAACTGTTATTTTATATTTCCTCGTTAGGAAATTATTCTCTCCGTGTCTTGGGTGCCCCACTTTTGTACCGACCTACCTATGAAGCGACCAAGAAAGTGAGTTTCAGAAAACAGTAAAAGACATTCTTTTGTCTTAGGAAAGTTCTATTTAATTATTATGAATTAATTATCTGATGTGTCTCACTGTGCAGATATGGTGTTGATCATACGTATTATGCACAGTCTCTCACTAGAAATATTTTATATTGGTTATAAATTCCTATCCAAAAGTTTAAGGTTTATAAATAACAAACTAGCTACTGTGTAGAGACTGAAACGTACCTGTTGAAGAAAGGTCTATAATAACCACTGTGATTTTGATGTAACTCAAGTCCAGTCGTAAAAGGCAATCATTAGCTTAATGAAAAGAGCAAGCTTATTTCCTTCTTTGTATTGTTGTGACGAATTTAAGAAGTTTGCATCCTAGAGTGTGGTAATTGTGTTGATTTACTGCTCTTGCTTGTGTGCATCTATACGCGTGTCCAACTCACTGTAGAACTTTCTAGCAAAGGGAGTGCTAGAAGTTTGTTAATATGATTGCCTACATGAGAAGCTAATACTGCAAATGTGTGCCTAGATTTAGTCTCAAGGGATCTACAGTGTTGGAACATTCTACAACATGCCTAGCAGAGCATGTGGGAGATTAACTATTCTTTTGTGAACTATGAACTTGTGACATTGTTATGAAAGTGCAAGGACTGTCGCGACTTACATCATTGAACATGTTATGTACAAACTATTATCATATCACTCTGATAAGAAATGCCCTGTGATTTATGTTGATAATAATCTGACTGCTGAATTATGTGTTAGGTATAAGACTGAATAAGTATTGGAATTACTTGAACATTGTTTCAAGAAATATTGATGTCCATAATGTATTTGTATATATGTATATTTGATTGTTGAGTTAATAAATTTATTGTTAAATTGGAGTGACAAAGGGTGGATAGGGTATCGTTAAATATAATTAAAGACGGATTTGTTACTCCTTTAGTAAGACGTTTTCACCTGATAATATTTTGTGAGAGTAAAACGTCTGCCTCATTGCTATGGAAGAGAGAAGACTTTTACTACACCCATGTAAACTGCTCAGTGAGAAACGAGTGGTGTCTCCTGGTATAATTATTAATAAACATAAGTTAAGATTTTTCCATCATTTGTAATTAGTTGTGGATGATTAATAATAGTAATAATAATAACCAGTAATAAAGGGGTGCAGGTCACAACATTCATGTGAAATTTTACGCAAATCTCATGTACGCTTCTGAACATAAGGCTGTAAAAACAGAACATGGCAAATTATCTGTTAACATGACTGTGTTTCTGCAGGTTTCAAACCCAAACAAGACAGAATTAACTGCAGGAATTCCAACAGTTTATGACAAATGGCTTAAGGCATTTCCATGGAAAGGGTACAATCTACCAATGTAAGTGGTACAGAGTTGCCTGTCCCTAATTTTAAATTAAATATTATATTACCTGTCTAATGTGAGCATGACATGACCATCTGGTACTGTGTGTTTTATAAGTACCAGAGTTAAAATAACAACTGATGAAGAGAATGTGCTAGAACTTATTGATGTAATCTGAACTGAGGGTGATTAGTTTTTATTATCCAATGGTTAAAATTTACAAAGAATGACACCAGCCAATGGGATAAGATCAAGGTTTACCTGCTGAAATAATTCTATTTTCCAATCACTTTGAATATGGTGTGGCTGAAATCCCATCATAAATGGCAGCCATTAGCTTAATGCTGAGTTAACTGATTGATTGAAAGAGAATGGACTTAAAAATATTTTGTGCATTTTGCTATTGATATATTTTTATATTTGAGTTTTCTGTAGAGATGTATTATGTCAGTGTAGAAATTATTATGTGAGTAGAATATTACTTCTACAATTGTGAATTATGATGCTTGTATGTAAAACACATTATATTGTTTCTAGTGAACACATTCATAAATTATTATGCTATATTCTTGCATCGGTAATAAAAGTTGCAGGAAACTGTAAGTTTAGACTTGAATGTAAGAAAGAATGGAGTTAGAGATAACAAACTGTAAAATTTAGCATTTGTTCCATGATGATATCTTATGGGAGAAAAGCAGCCATTCTAAAATTTCTGGGATTGCTGAACTTTTGGATTTTCTCCTTGGTTCCCAGTTTATTGATTTATAAGCTATTACGACCATGGTAGATTCAAAATGTATCCATTACTTTATTATTTATTACTTGTAAGTGTAAGAATAAACTTCACCATGTTAATGTATGATGACAAAGAATGCTAGACTACAATGTTGAGTTTCTGGTATAAGGAAGTTAACTGGAAATCACTTTATTGTTGTTCTGCTTGAAGGAACTAATACGGCAGTCCAGATTAGTCTTGAGAGAACAACAGCTCATGGAACATTCTATAGCATGCTAGAGGAGCACATGAAGGAGTGACAATTCTATTCTGAACAATAAACTTGTGACATTGTTATGAAAGCTAGCGAAGGACTATTGCAACATCATTATGGACAAGGTTATGTATAAACTATTATCATTTATCTCTCTAACTCTATCATTGTTCCATGATAAGAATTATACTGTGATTTATATTGACATTAGTGTGACTGCTAAATTATGTTTTAGGATATAAGACTGTATAAGCATTGAAATTAGTCGAACATGGCTTCGTGGAAATATTGGTGTCAAAGAATCTTGTCATTGTATTTTTGTATATGTATATTTGATTGTTGATTTAATAAATTTATTGACCTTCTTACACATATTTATAATAATATTTTGCAGGGATAGTGAGTTGATGGGGGCTCACTATAAATATAAATTAAAGATGGATTTTTTTTCTCCTAAGAAGTTTTGTAATTGTTTGTCTTTAATATTGTGGAAGAGAGAAAATGTTTACAGCACCTGCATATCCGCCAAGTGAGAGAAATGAGTGGTGTCTTCTGAAGAATTATTAGGTTTTCATCACTTGGCCCACGTGTCATTCCACTCTGACATTGCTTCGCGGCTCAGTATTCATTGAAAGTCAACATCCAAGATAAAGTGCAGATCTGTGTCCACATGAGTTAGCTGACAGAACCCTCTTACTTACCTGGTCATCATACATTCTAATATCATAGGTAAAACAGAACAATATAAAAAATAGTTTGGGTTGAATGGTCATAGATATAGCATTTAGTTATGCAAACAAACCTAAATACCTTCAGCAGTAAAAAATATATATATATATTACTATATATTATATTATAATATATTATAATTAATATATATAATAACAGAAACTGAAATGCACGTTGCCTCAATGGTTAGCATGCATTTGACTGACGATGATTAGATGAGTTTCTAGTATGTTCATCGCAAGCATTTGATAAATGATTATTAGGTGTTTCTAGTACGTTCATTGCGTGCATTTGAACTGCACTTTGATTGGTCCGTTAAAGTGAGTAGCAACTCAGGATCAATGTTCTAGAGTAAAGTTTAGCGGATGGTGGCTGTGGTCTACTTAAGCCATTTTCCAACATGGGAAATAAGATATTAAGAGTTAACATTACAGAATACGATATTTTGCAAATTTTCAGCATGCTAAATAAGTTATTAAAAGTTAATAATATGATCTTTCTTTAAGAATTAATACAATATTTTTCCAAAACGGGAAAGAGTGCTAAGAGTTAATAACAATCAGAATGAATTGTGTATAAAGTAAGGCAAGCCAACAGTGCATAACTTTAAACCAATAGATAACACAGTACTCTTAATGAAAGGACAGACGATAATTAACTGCAAGATCGTTACAAAACGTCAATATCTAAGCAAAACGAGTATGTACCTGAAATGTTGCACATTCATTTAAATGTTGTAGTTATAAATCATCAGTGTGGTAGTGGCAAAATAAATGTTTACATAAAGAATCACCAGTGTATCAGTGACTGTTCTGTTTAAGAATTACCAGTGTAATGTGACAATATAGATGTTTTGATTAAGAACCACCAGTTAATAATGACAATATAGAGGTTTTGATTAAGAACCACCAGTTAATAATGACAATATAGATGTTTTGATTAAGAACCACCAGTTAATAATGACAATATAGATGTTTTGATTAAGAACCACCAGTTAATAATGACAATATAGATGTTTTGATTAAGAACCACCAGTTAATAATGACAATATAAATGATTTGATTAAGAACCACCAGTTAGTATAAATAATTAGATTAAGAACCATCCGTTAATGGTGACAGTTTAAACGTTCTGATTACAATCAGTGTAATGGTGGCAATGGCGCAAAAGAATCATAATTACCTGACAGGAAAAAGTAAACACGATAAAAGCTGTAAATTTCAGTCTTCTTAGGGAGTATTTGAAACTCAGGCCGCCATCATTCAAGATTAGTGTTTGATACATATACATCTATCTCGGCCAAGCGTACTATGAAACTGTTTATTTCTTTATATGTCTGAATTTATCACTAAACTTTCGTGAACACAATGTAATTGATCTAGAAAATACATCTACATAGAAAATCATTCATGTGTATTACAAAGTACATCTACATAGAAAATCATTCATGTGTATTACAGGGTTAACGTTCTGGGATCCGGCAGCGACTTCGCGCCCTTTATACAAATTTTGGGCGTTACTTCCGTTGATCTGTCCTACACCTATGACCAAGTAAGAAATTGTCCGGACCGTTGTTTATGATGGGGAATTTTCCCATATATTCTATATACATTTTCATTGTTGCATTTAAATTGAACGTTATTGTAATTTGAATGACGTGTGTGTATTGCATCATGTTGGTTTAGAAGTGAGGTCCTGAACAATAAGTCGTGCATGGTGGTAAATTTACTGACCGGTGTTTGATGTTTGCGTCAGATAGGTGAGCGAGTCTTTGTTGTTTAAAGTTGCGTGATCAATGGCCAATAAACATAACTAGAGATTAATTTGTGGCGCGTGTGTTTTGGTATACAATGGGATGCATTGTTAACTGGATCGGAGGGGTCGTAGAAGTTGTTAGAAAGTCATAATCGTATTAGCGCTAAATAATTGGCTAGATCGAAGGCGTGTCTAACAGATACATGTGTGAATGCAAGGGTGATAAAAGGGTGATAGGTTTATCCAGCGCTCATTTCTTTAATCGTCTCTTTGGGTGAACGTGTTTCGAGATTTAGGTCCCTCCCTACGTGGAGGGTTGTATTTCAACAGAAGAAACCCCTTGGCTGAATAAGCTTCTTTGTATTGTATGAATGGTTAGGTTTTATTATTGTTTGTCTGTTTATAATCGTCACATAGATCTATTCATAAACATTGATTCTTAGCAAAATCTGAGTGGGGGCCAGAGCCAACTTGGCGGCGTACCAGTATATCGGCGTAACAGTTGCAGATATACATATCTAACCAGTGACCCATACTCTGCATCAGCACTTGTAGATGTCTTGTATCATAACCTAATTACACATATTTGATATAATTCATTATTACAAAGGGTACAGCAGCGACAACATTATCTTCAGATATTTTTAATGACATGATTCAATGTGCTTTTTTATGATTCGCTTTATGATAGAGATGAAGAAATTCCTTTCATATCAAGTTTTGCCTTTGGTTGCTATGCCAACACGAAGCGCAACTCTTTTGTACTGAGCATAGTATTTGCAAGAAACAAGTCTTTCAATTTTAATTATATGACTAATTGCATTCATCTTTGAAATGCGCATACTAGTTTTTGCAGTAAACAATTATTAGTGAAAACAACGATGCTAGCCATTGAACACAGACCTATATCTGTTTGTGTGTCTGACTGACTGACTGACTGACTGTCTGTCTGATGTGCATAATAATTATACTTTGTCAATCTTCTAAAATAAGTCAATCTCCAACATTTCTTCACAGTAATACAAAATCTCTTGCAAGTAGCTTATGCCATCACCTGAATATTACCTACATAAACGCATATAAAAATAGTTGATCACTTTTAGTTAAGAAATAAGACAACAAGACGCTATAGTTAGAGAGAGGATTGTGTATGTGAATGTCACTCTCTTAAACTGATGACGTCAAGCTTTTCTTGGTCACCGTTCATGACGCCAAGAGAGCCGCCAATTTATCTCGTTGCTGGTTCACAGAAGTCTGTTATCGTCACGAATTGCTAATCTGCACAAGGAGTCACATAGTGACAATATGATAGGTTATTTTAGACATAAATGAAAATATAGTCACGACTAATTTGCATTCCATTAGTCAGTGAGCCAGAAATATATGAAATCGCTCTAAGATTACTTTGTTTTAATATTTAAGCACGGGTCTCAGCTATAATGAAATTTTCTCTTATAACTATTTAAAATATCTTAACGTGTGCAAGATCTCGACAAGGTAGTAAAATATTGCTACCCGTAAAAAGCGCGTGCATACCTATATATGTGCAAGATCTCGACAAGGTTGTAAAATACTGCTACCTGTAAAAAATGTGTTTGACATGAGTGTCAATGTGAATATTCGTGTACGTATTTTACTTTAAATATCAAAAATATATTTTCAGAATTCAGGAACAACAATAATAATTATATATAATTACATTCAACTTAATTTTGTCTAGATTATATTCTGTTTATTTTGCGTTGTAAAAATGAATAATTCGCTTGCATTACAGAACAAGTATAAAATCGGCTCTTATCCTCTGTATCACACGGAATATGAGACTTTCGATGCCGTGAAAACCCTCTTGGACAAAGACTTTGAGGTAAGAGTATTATGTATATATAACCAAGTGATAGACAAAGACTTGAGGTAAGAGTATTATGTATATATAACCAAGTGATAGACAAAGACTTTGAGGTAAGAGTATTATGTATATATAACAAAGACTTTGATTTAAGAGTATTATGTATATATAACCAAGTGATAGAAAAGACTTTGATTTAAGAGTATTATGTATATATAACCAAGTGATAGACAAAGACTTTGAGGTAAGAGTATTATGTATATATAACCAAGTGATAGACAAAGACTTTGAGGTAAGAGTATTATGTATATATAACAAAGACTTTGATTTAAGAGTATTATGTATATATAACAAAGTAATAGACAAAGACTATGAGGTAAGAGTATTATGTACATGTATATATAACCAAGTGATGGACAAAGACTTTGATTCATAAAGGGTTTGTAATGTTCTTAAGTATTTGTGTTTGAAAGGATGTGCCTGTTATTCAAGTTTTATTGTTTTAGCTGTCTTAGAATAGTAAGTATTTGGAGGCACCCACGAAAGATTTGCGGTGCCCTTAATATTAAAATAGATTTTCTTTTCCCTTTCACGCCACCCCAACCATCATCTTCCTTCGTGTGCAGTATCACCAGGCAATTGCTCGTGTCGGGGCCGAGTTGTTGAGGTCCTTGGCTGACTCCCTCATCCTGCCGTTTAACGTGTCTGACTACGTGTGGTATCTGGACCGCAGCAGACAGACATTGCACAAGGAAAAGGGAATTCTTCTCTCACAGAAAGTCGCAAACTACAGTACGTATGCCAGCAGTAGGAGAGTTATTATACAGTACGTATGCCAGCAGTAGGAGAGTTATTATACAGTACGTATGCCAACAGTAGGAGAGTTATTATACAGTACGTATGCCAGCAGTAGGAGAGTTATTATACAGTACGTATGCCAGCAGTAGGAGAGTTATTATACAGTACGTATGCCAGCAGTAGGAGAGTTATTATACAGTACGTATGTCAGCAGTAGGAGAGTTAATATACAGTACGTATACCAGCAGTAGGAGAGTTAATATACAGTACTTTTGCAAGCAATAGGAGATTTATTTTCTCTGTATAAAGTATGAACCACAATCTTAGTGTCTGGGTGTCATATAATGGCTTATGTAGCCTGCATACACTCTTCTCTAAAAATAGACTACATGCAAACCTACCTTCTAGAAAGGCTGACCCTTATCCCAGAGCTGGAAACATACCTGAATGTTCTAGACACTCACTCTAAATTAACCAATCAAAGCACAGTTCAAGCACATAAAGCACGCATTTATATTTTGGCTCCCAGATTTAATAAATTAGAATCATATTACTTAACTTTATTTCTGGTTATCAACACAGCATGAAACCATCCTCTGTATATATTACTGCATATGTGGATTTGCTTGCCTAACTAATATTATATTCATTTTTCTCTTTTGACATTAACTGTGTTTTATATTGTTTCATTTCACTTAAGATATTAAAAGGTATGATGATCATGTAATTAGAGCATTCTGTCAGAGAACACACGGTGATGGATTCTTAGCCCAGGTGCATTTTACTGGAAGATTGGCACATTATCTGAGATGATTCGATGAGTACTGAGCAATGGAACAATGCCAGAACAGAACCACGATACCTTTGATGTTGACTTTGATGAGTGTTGAATCGTGAAGCAATGCCAGAGCAGAATTGTTCTGATTTTGATGTCTATCATGGCAATAGGAAGGCCAGTCAAAGAGCATGCTTGGTTTAGGGGCTGATGTCTATCAAGGCAATAGGAAGGTCAGTCAAAGAGCTTGCTTGGTTTAGGGGCTGATATCTATCAAGGCAATAGGGAAGGCCAGTCAAAGAGCTTGCCTGATTTAGGGATCGATGTCTATCAAGGCAATAAGGAAGGCCAGCCAGAGAGCATGCTTGGTTTAGGGGCTGATGTCTATCAAGGCAATAGGGAAGGCCAGTCAAAGAGCATGCTTGGATTAGGGGCTGACGTCTTGAAGCTATGTGAAACGCTATCGCAAAACGTCTCAGGAAACCCGACTCTCAACTACAAAATAACTGCATATAACTTTTTCACAAGTATGCCTCTGCTTACTGCCCTGAAGGAAAAGGGTCTACACTACATAAGCACCGTAAGACTGAACAGAATTCTCGGAAACAATCTAGTATGAAAAATAAAATATAAAGCAGAGGATCCATGGATCAAAATGTGGAAAAGTCCTCAAACATAATAGATGTTCGTGAGTATGATATCAGGACTGGCGACATTGTCAACATTCTGTGGCATTGAGCCAGCTAGCAATGTCCAGCATTATGACAAGTCCAGCTAGCAATGTCCAGCGTCATGACAAGTCCAGCTAGCAATGTCCAGCATTATGACAAGTCCGAAAAGGTTTTTGTGCAAGTCCCAATCCCTCCAGTCATCCATAAATAAATCAAAACATAGGTTTTGTTGATTTGCATGATTGCTTCATTGCAAAACATTCGTTCAAAATAAATCAAGAAGATGGTATCTCGACATCTTCTGGCACACACTTCGCATGACTGGTGAATGCCAGGCTGTCGTACCGTCGTGTTTGCCAGCTTCTCGGCAAGACAAACCGTGAGACTGTAAATCAGTAAAAATTCCAGGCCAGTCTGGCCACATTGCCGATAGAACATAACCCGTCCAGCGTCGTTGGGATGAAATGGGCCGTGGCCCACAGGCAGGCTTAGTTTTAGCATGTTTGACATTCTAATTTTTACCAATCAGTCTGAATTAAACATGTGTTCTTAAATTAATCAATATGTCTATGAAAAGTAGTAATTTAAAATTTAAAAATCCATTAATTATGAAATATCAAGACAATTATTGTGTGTGTTCCTCTCCCTTAAATGATGAGTTAAATTATTCTTTTAAAAAATACAGTTGTACACGTATACGGTTTCTATCACATAGCGTAGACAGGCAAAGCATTTAGCTTCAATGTCAAATAATTTAAAGATATCAATGAATCAATAAATAGTTAGCATGTGGTAACATTATGGTAACATTGTGAAATTCAAGTGTTGACCTTTTAAAGACAAGTTTAGTGGGTCAACGGTCTGAATTCTAAGGCATCCGGCTTTAGCTGGGCAGCTGGATGAGGTGCGCACGAGGACTGTGTACTTCTGTGTTTCCTTCAGCGGTGATATGGCGGCCAAGAAAATCTGCATCATTGTTGCCTTTTCCTGCAAAGTATTCTACACAGAACACAATACTGCATTAAGAGTGACCAATGCATAATGCATGCATTTGAGTGTTTAGCTCTGGATAAACAAATGAGCAATTGGTGGTATGTTTGCAGTACAAACTCGAGACCATTCTGTGACACCACTCTGGGTACCCTTCATTTGTTATGATTATAATTTATTAATTAACAGCACACAACTAATTACAAGTGAACAAGAATCTTAATTTATATATTCTCCCACGAGTCCAACATTTCTCTTACTTGGCGAATTATAAGGGTGTCATTACAAACTATGGTGGAATGGGTCTGTAATACAAATTAGTTTGGAATGGGTCTATAATACAAACTAGGGTTGAATGGGTCTGTAATACAAATTAGTTTGGAATGGGTCTACAATACAAAGTAGGGTGGAATACCTGGGTCTGTAATACAAACTAGGGTTGAATGGATCTGTAAGACAAACTAGGGTGGAATGAGTCTGTAACACAAACTAGGATCGAATGGTTTATTGTATTAGGTCAGGAGGACTGGGTAGTCATGGTCAAATATTTGCGGACTCTCTGGGTTTATAGTTGAAAGCCAGGTGAAAGGTGTTTCAGCACAGAATCGGATTGGATCGGTTTGTAATACAAGTCGAGTTGAATATTTGTGTTTTGCGGTCAGGAAGGACAGTAGTATGTGGTTTAGTTTGTAGCACATGATCGGACGGAAGGTCTCGTACGAGATCAAGTGGAATGTGTTTGTTCTAAAGAGAAGTGAGACAGGTTTATAGTATAAGGTAAAGAGAAGTGAGACAGGTTTATAGTATAAGGTAAAGAGAAGTGAGACAGGTTTATAGTATAAGGTAAAGAGAAGTGAGACAGGTTTATAGTATAAGGTAAAGAGAAGTGAGACAGGTTTATAGTATAAGGTAAAGAGAAGTGAGACAGGTTTATAGTATAAGGTAAAGCAAAATTGGTTTTAGTGCATGTCAATTTCATGTCAGTTTAAATGACTTTATATTATAAGGTAGGGTGAGGTGTGTTTGTAGTGCGAGTAGGGTGAGGTGTGTTTGTAATGCGAGTAGGGTGAGGTGTGTTTGTAATGCGAGTAGGGTGAGGTGTGTTTGTAGTGCAAGTAGGGTGAGGTGTGTTTGTAGTGCAAGTAGGGTGATGGGTTTATAGTATGAGCTAAGGTGACATGGGTTTGTAGAATGAGGTCACGTAAAATGAATTTGTAGTATTAGGTCACGTGAGACAACTTTGACGTACCTTTCATACACTACGAGTATATCCAGCACACTGACATTACCCACTGGACCTAATTTCTTTCATTTCAAACATCGCATGATATCAAAATGGACCATTCGTCATAACTAATATTATTCCACAGGACATCAAAAGTAATGTGATTTGATTTCAATCATTGCTAGCCTGTTGATTTGATTTGGTTGAATTAATTTAAATCAATACTAGTCTTTTGATTTGATTGGAATCAATTTTGAATCAGTACTTGCCTGTTTGATTTGATTCTAATCAGTATCAATCACGCCTATTGATTTAATTTGAATAATTCAAAATCGCTGATAGACTTGATTCGAATCCATTTCAATCAAAGCTAGACAGATGATGTATTCCAGATGAACTGGAAAAAGCTATCACCAGTTTCCAGAAAGACGCGTCAGCATTTGAGAAAGCAGTGGCCAGCGTCAACAAACAGAAGTAAGTAATGACTAATGGACATTTTGACGCCAACGCCACCTAGTGAATAGTTATTATTATTATTATTATTATTATTTATTAATTAATCATTCATAACTAATGACAAGTGATGCAAATCTTAATTTATGTGATTAATAATTTTCCAGAAGACACCCCTCGACTCTCTCACTTGGAAGATATGCGGGCAATGTGAACGTTTTCTCTCTTCCTCAACATTAAAGACAAGCATTTCCCGTCACACACTATTTCGTAGGTGGAAAACTTCTTAATAAAGGAGAAGATAAACCCGTCTTTTAATCTATATTTAGATTATATCCACCCACTTTCTTCTCCAATATACAGTTATCAATATGTGTAAGAATGTCAAAAATCAAATATACAACATGAATAAAATCAAAGGAGCATTGACGTTTACATCAATTCACAGCAATGTTCATTTAATGCTGGACAATTTTTTAGTTTATCCTACCGTAGACATACACTGTCAATAACATAAATATATAATCAAGTTCGTGGATATCATCAGTGAAATGAGAGTGCAGTTTTAGAAAAATAGTTAAAGTCAAAGAAGGCAGCTGTCGCCAGCTCGTGTTTCACAGTCACGCAGTTTGCAACAAGTCATTGCCCTTCATATTTAGGCGAGGTCTCACGTGTCCCTTCTAGAGGTACATTACACAACTGTTCCAAAATCTTTGGCGCAATCTCCAAGCACACCATAGAGAACCATATTGAATTGTACATGCACTATCAAGCATCACGCTAGGAGTAACATTCAAAATAATCTTTGTGAATTCGCGAGACCAAACTCAAGCCACAATTTCTGCCATATTGGTACTCGAATGGAATACTTAGAATCAACTTACCGCAACACGTTTTACTGATAAGTTGAGGACAACACCGGATTCACACAACAAAATAATCTAGTAGAGCACAGTAGCCACTATAATATGATGTGACAAAAGTAAAACAAAAGGGCCTGCCTCTCTGCAAAAATCAATTTAAGGCAGCACTAAATTTCAGGCAATTTCATCTCTTAAATTCCCTTCTCTCTTACAGTCAACATTTAGAAACATTAACCCTTACTATTGCTGTCTGTCAGTCCTATGGCAGCTCGCATGGTACAACATTTAGAAACATTAACCCCTACTGATTCTCTCTCTTGTCTGTCAATCCTATGACAACTCGCTTGATACATTTAGTAATATTAATCCTTACTATTCTCTCTGTTGTCTGTCAGTCCTATGACAACTCACACGATACAACATTTAAAAATATTAACCCTGATGATTTTTTCTGTTGTCTGTCAGTCCTATGGCAACTCGCATGGTGAACGATCAGATGCATCTCCTGGAAAAGGCGTTTTTAGACCCAGCGGGACTTCCCGGCGATTCAGCAAGAAAGTGAGTTCCTGTCTGAGATATGTTCACTATTTCCACTTTAAATGACACACTGGGAAAGGTATATGTTCACTATTTCCACTTTAAATGACACATTGGGAAAGGTATATGTTCGCTATTTCCACTTTAAATGACACATTGGGAAAGGTATATATTCACTATTTCCACTTTAAATGACACACTGGGAAAGGTATATGTTCACTATTTCTACTTTAAATGACACATTGGGAAAGGTATATGTTCACTATTTCCACTTTAAATGACACATTGGGAAAGAGGTTGTTCGCTATTTCCACTTTAAACGACACATTGGGAAAGAGATATGTTCGCTATTTCCACTTTAAATGACACATTGGGAAAGAGATATGTTCGCTATTTCCACTTTAAATGACACATTGGGAAAGTTATATGTTCACTATTTCCACTTTAAATGACACATTGGGAAAGAGATATGTTCACTATTTCCACTTTAAATGACACATTGGGAAAGGTATATGTTCACTATTTCCATTTTAAATGACACATTGGGAAAGGTATATGTTCACTATTTCCACTTTAAATGACACATTGGGAAAGGTATATGTTCACTATTTCCACTTCAAATGACACATTGGGAAAGAGATATGTTCGCTATTTCCACTTTAAATGACACATTGGGAAAGAGATGCTAACGCACCCAGCACGTAAGTACTTACTCAAACACGCAAACACATTGAATGGATAATAATGTTAATGTACCTTTGTTTACTACTTATATCTAATTGATTAAATGTTGATGTCGAGTGCAGCCATTATGGTTCACCTACATGTCGGTGTCGACTGTTACCATTATAATTCATTTGAAGCACTAAACATTCTGGTTTACTGCAGTTCTACAACACTCTTTTCAATTCCAGACACTTGCTGATGGGTAAGAGCTCTAGCAACGCGTACGCTGGCAGCACTTTCCCGGGCCTGGTAAATCTGTTGTTCGAAATCGACAAACTGCAATCACCGGAACTTGAAAAACGATGGCAGCGAGTCAACCACCATTTCTCAGTCATCGTCAACGCCATTCAGGCAGCGGGATACACGCTGCGTGACGTCACAAAATTTATCGAAGAACAGTACTGATTCGTATTGCTTCACAAAACTTAACAAATCGTTGTTCTCTTAATAATTCACTGCTCTCGAAATTGTAACAATTTGTTGATCTATAAATATGACGCTTTACAATCTTTAAAATGCGCGCGCGCGTGCGTGCGTGCGTGCGTGTGTGTGTGTGTGTGTGTGTGTGTGTATGAAAGTAGCAAAATTTGTTTACAAGAACAAAATGCACACTATATGAAATTTAATGGTTTTAAGTAATAATCTAAAGGTTTAAATGGTTTAAAAACACGCTTATCTGTGTCATTATCTTGATAGTTCAAAGTATCTCTCAGTAACATTATAAGGTGTATTAATTTAGTGGTTCAAAATCATTGTCCAGAAACGCTAATTTGAATTGAATGGATCACAGATTTGAATAAGATTATTTTTAACGTCATAAATTAAAATCTACTAACTTTCCAAAGAAAAACATTAACGTGTGATAATGTGAGAGGTAGCCTTTTATCCCTCTGACGTCTGGGTGGTCATGATAAATAGTAGTTAGTGTGAATGCACCCCTCCCCTCCCTGCATTAATTACAAGTACAGGCTGAGTCTATATTCCAAATTTGGATTGCAGAGTAAGTATGAATAATTTAATTGGTTATAGATACAGATTTTCTACTTGTTTCCTCGAAACCAACCTGGGCGCCCTCTTTTGGCGTGTCATTTCCTTCAAACAGAACAACAATTGTAGCAATTTCTAGTAATTTCACCTACCAGAAATGGCTCATTTAGTTAGCATACTTTGCCACCGTATATCAAAAGAGTGTAATGCATTGCCACTGTCTATCAAAAGAGTGTAATGCATTCCTTACACTTGCAACATGGTGGCAAATGATTCTTGCGTCTACCCCGGTCATAGCAGTTTAAAATCAATAAATCAGATGATTCATATCACACAATGAAAGAAAGGCTGCTTTACCCTGAAAAATATAATCGGAGAACAAATGCTATGTTTCCAGTTTATCGTTTTATAACTCCATTCTTTCTTACATTCCAGTCTCAAATTACAGTTTCCAGCAATGGTATTCATTAGCCCAATACTCGCACACAGCATAATGAATACGGCATATCAAAACAATGTCAAGTGTTTAACATACTGTATATGAGCATTTTACTTCAAAAATTTGTAGAAATAATAGTCTAATCACATAATACATTTCTACACAAAATACAACATATCAAATAGCAAAAATGCATGAAATATTTCTAAGTCCATTCTCACTCAAACAGTCGGTTAACTCACCGTTAAGCCATACCAAAGTCACGTGATCAGACAATAGAATTGTCTAAAGCAGGTAGACTTTTATCTCAGACCATTGGCCGGTCTCGTTCTCGTAAATCATAACCATTGGATAATAAAAACTACTCACCCAGTCGAATTAGTTTGCATTACATCAGCAATTTCTACCATATTCTCAACTCGAGTGTTTACTCCAACTCAGACACTTACAAAAATACCATAATAAGGAGTGTCCAAGATCGGGTCACTTCGACAGTTTAAAATTTTATATAGCAATTAAGTATTAAAATAGGGATAGGCAAATTTACTCCGCCACAGTAACCAACATTATACATACTACTTAATTAAACTACGAGAAATCAACATTATACATACTACTTAATTGAAGTACGAGAAACCAACATTATACATACTACTTAATTAAACTACGAGAAACCAACATTATACATACTACTTAATTAAAGTACGAGAAACCAACATTATACATACTACTTAATTAAACTACGAGAAACCAACATTATACATACTACTTAATTGAAGTACGAGAAACCAACATTATACATACTACTTAATTGAAGTACGAGAAACCAACATTATACATACTACTTAATTGAAGTACGAGAAACCAACATTATACATACTACTTAATTGAAGTACGAGAAATCGACATTATACATACTACTTAATTAAAGTACGAGAAACCAACATTATACATACTACTTAATTGAAGTACGAGAAATCGACATTATACATACTACTTAATTAAAGTACGAGAAATCAACATTATACATACTACTTAATTGAAGTACGAGAAATCAACATTAAACATACTACTTAATTAAAGTACGAGAAACCAACATTATACATACTACTTAATTGAAGTACGAGAAACCAACATTATACATACTACTTAATTGAAGTACGAGAAATCGACATTATACATACTACTTAATTGAAGTACGAGAAACCAACATTAAACATACTACTTAATTAAAGTACGAGAAAGTGCACACGCATTTCTGGCGATGCTATTATTTTATACACAGCAATGCATAAAATAAATAACTAAACAAACAGTTAAAATAAACAAATAAATATGTCAATAAAAGCTAAGTAAATAATTACCAATGAATAAAAATATAGATATGCACATACATAATATACCCGCACCTTGCAAAACAATTATAAAGCTAGTAAAAGGAAATAAGTCAATATAACCTTTAGAGTTCTTTTGTCTTTATACAAACTTGCAAACAATTCCTGACGATCTGTTACTAACAAGAGCCACATAGGACTAACGAGATCATGCTTGTTTATAAGACGAATTAAGTCCAAAATAAAAATGATCAATGCAACATTTATATGACCATGCTTGTTTATAAGACGAATTATGTCCAAAATAAAAATGATCAATGCAACATTTATATGACCATGCTTGTTTATAAGACGAATTATGTCCAAAATAAAAATGATCAATGCAACAATTATATGACCATGATGACCATGCTTGTTTATAAGACGAAATATGTCCAAAATAAAAATGATCAATACAACATTTATATGACCATGCTTGTTTATAAGACGAATTATGTCCAAAATAAAATTGATCAATACAACATTTTAAAGAAATAAACCAAAAGATATCAGAAATATTTAAAGCACAACAGGTGTGTCAGAAATGTACGTGTGAAAGTTTACTACACATCGGAAATAATAATTATAATTCGTCTGAGGGGCCGGGTTTCGAAATAAATTTCCATTGCGTCCTTAATTTAAATTAAGTAACTAACGCATAGCTGTTCTAAAATGAGGTAACTAATGCTTACATGGTTAAAATGGTGTAGGGCAGGCATACGTCATTTAAAATTAGGTAACTGATGCATATTTTAATCTACAATAATTGGCCGCAGGAGTAATTAGTCTGAAATGAGGTAACTAATACGTGTTTAATCTAAAATGACTTTCCCGAGGCCTAATTGTTCTAAAATGAGGTAACTGATGCGTATTTAATGACTTTCCCCTGAGTTCAGTAATATCTGTTCGCTCTCCACTAAAATTTGTTTAGTACCTCTTTAACTGACAGAGAATCTATAGCAACTGGATAACTCATATTGCGAATTAATAGCCACTGGACTACTTAGTGCAAATGGATAGCCACTGAGCAGTTTAATGCAAATCGGTAGCCACAGGCAATTTAATGCAAACCATTTGTCACTGGGCGGTTTAATGCAAATCGGTAACCACTGCGCAGTTTTATGCACATTGATAGCCACTGTACTGATTATTGCAAATGGATAACCACTGGGCAGCTTATTGCATATAGAGAGTCACTGGGCAAATTTATGTTAATCGATAGCCATTGGATAGCTTAATGTATATCGATAGCCACTGGGCAGGTAATTGATAGTCATTGGACAGTTTAAACAAATGTATAGCCACTGGGCAGGTAATTGATAGTCATTGGACAGTTTAAACAAATGTATAGTCACTGGGCAGGTAATTGATAGTCATTGGACAGTTTAAACAAATGTATAGCCACTGGGCAGGAAATTGATAGTCATTGGACAGTTTAAACAAATGTATAGCCACTGGGCAGGTAATTGATAGTCATTGGACAGTTTAAACAAATGTATAGTCACTGGGCAGCTTATCTATAACTACTGGGTAGGGCATACCGGGTTTATATTTTATTGCCGTAATACACCCTGTCAGCATTGTTGTGAAACTGAGGTACTATCAGTGACTGTCATGTTATGTCAGAGCCATGAAACCTGTATGCCTCTATTCACGAGATTTTGAATAAAAAGGGGAATCTTCAAGAAATTTCAAAAAAGAGGTGTCTTTTAATTAGGTTTATGGAGTAATGTTTGTTTAATTTTCAAATTGTCTCTCAGTTAGTGGTGGTCTTAGTTGTCAAAGAGGCATTTTCAATTAGTTGATGGGAAGCTGGATTACTTCTTATCCTGGGGTATGTGGATTTGCTGGGAAATTGGAGTTTTGAACTTGTTCTTTTGCGGCATTTGAATTAGTTGTTAGTTTTTATTTCTTAACATTTTCAATCTCCGTGTTAATGTTACTAGTAATGAATGACTATGGTTATTAAACAATTCGTTGTGGTAATAATGAATGACTATACTTTAAAGGAATAGTGGTTGGTAATAATGAATAAATGTGTTTGTTAAACAAATGCGTGGTAATAATGAATGGTGATAACTTTAAAGTAAAAGTAAACTACTATGATTTTAAAGTAATCGTGTTTGTAATAATGAGCAGCAGAGTATGTTAAACAGCAGTGTATGTTAAACAGCAGAGTATGTTAAATAACAGTGTGGCAATCATGAACGATTATGATTGTTGAAGCATTCGTTGTAGTAATAATGAAGGGATTTATTTATGAAGAAATTTGTAGTGCTTATGATGAAAGAGTTTGTTACTGTGCATATGAGGAATAGAGGGATTCAGAAGGGATTCACAAACTATCCGTCAGTATTCTCTGTCTGGCAAGCTGTCACGTACACACTGTGGAGGTGTGGACAGTACGTGACCACGAAGCATAGTACAAAAGAGAAGTTGAAGGAGAACCGGATAAACAAACATTTGTGAATGGCGAGAAGCTGTATGTTATTTCATTTCATTATAATTTGAACGAAACTTTCTTGAACATCAGACTTACGAATAATCCAATGGTGCAATTAAATTATTGGGATTTTGGTATTTTGCTGATAAAAGAAATGTGTATGTCCTACTGTGAAATTCAAATAAAAAATAAATTGGCTAAACTTCTTTTCCAGTCAATAACGTATGACAATCACACACAGACACACACAAACACACACACGCACACACACACACACACACACACACATCCGTACGCAAGCACACCCACATACATGCCCATACAGTTCTGAAAATTCCGGTACAAGCAATGCTTTATGACTTTTTTGTGTTTATGCATATGTGTGTGTTTGTATGTACTTTTGTGTTTGTACATTAGTTACAAACTATTAAATTACATCGCGTGCTATGAGGTACCTCACACAATGCACATTATATTGTATCGACAAGGCCACTCGGCACTGTGCGTGCAAGCCGATTATGGCTTCAAATGTTCTAGTGCCCTTATTTACGGTTTGCCACTTGTTTCAGCAACAAGCAATTTCATGACTTCCATAAATTTCTCGTTGTCAAGAACAGTATATCATAATTGGTCATGTTTTGAACATATTTACGTCATACATTTATAAAACTTTGAAAATTATGTATGTCATACCTACTAAGTCTTGAAGACATTTGTAAGAGGTCATAAATGTGTCAGATTTAAAGGTAGTGCATATACATTATATCTATGGTTAGTAGTTATTGTAGTATTCTGCCTCATAAATATATCAGATTTAAAGGCATTTACTGTGTTGACAAAAAGTGCAAGATTTAAATAGGTGTATGTCACAAATAAATTTGAAGGTGTTATACTGTCAAACGTGTACGATTCGAATTATTGTAAATCATAACTGCATAGATAGATAGATAGATAGACAGATAGATAGATAGATAAAGAGAGAGACAGACAGACAGACAGATAGATAGATAGATAGAGAGAGAGAGAGAGAGAAAGAGAAACAGAGAGACAGACAGACAGACAGAGAGAGAGATAGAGAGAGACACACACAGACAGACAGATAGAGAGAGAGACAGACAGACAGATAGAGAGAGACAGACAGACAGACAGACAGATAGATAGATAAATATATAGATAGAGAGAGACAGACAGACAGATAGATAGATAGAGAGACAGACAGACAGACAGAAAGATAGATAGATAGATAGACAGATAGAGAGAGACAGATAGAGAGAGAGACAGACAGACAGATAGATAGAGAGAGACAGACAGATAGAGAGAGACAGACAGACAGACAGATAGATAGATAAATATATAGATAGATAGAGAGAGAGAGACAGACAGACAGACAGAAAGATAGATAGATAGACAGATAGAGACAGACGGACAGACAGACAGACAGATAGATAGAGAGAGAGACAGACAGACAGACAGACAGACAGATAGATAGATAGAGAGAGACAGACAGACAGACAGATAGATAGATAGATAGATAGATAGATAGATAGATAGATAGATAGATAGATAGATAGATAGATAGAATTTTCTAAACACTTATGACTAATAACATGTCATTATCAAATAATTTTATTGCCATTTAAAATGTCCATAATTACAATGTACCAATCACCTGTAAACATTGACTATCTTTGCAACACTCAGTGTCATTTTGTCATAATTGTGAACTTAATTTTACACGTATATCAAAACCAAAGGAATTTTGTCTGTTTAATAATCAAAATGCTAGTTTTGAATTTTTCTGAATATAATATGGCAGAAGTGATGTAGAGTTAATAAATGACATGGTACTTCCAAACTTCACTTGAAGATTAAATTTCTACTAGTCCACTTGTAAACAAAATGCTTCATTGCTACCTAGGAGGCAAGAGAGTGTACAGTAGCTATTGAAGTAAAGGTGATTGGAAAACAAGTCATGCATATCAGAATAGTCAGTCAGGCGTTTCAGAATAGCCAGTCAAGCATATCAGAATAGTCAATCAGATATATCAGAATAACCAGTCAGGTATATCAGAATAGCCAGTCAGACATATCAGAATAGCCAGTCAGACATATCAGAATAGCCAATCAGACATTTCAGAATAGCCAGTCGGGTATATTAGAATAGCCAGTCAGACATTTCAGAATAGCCAGTCAGACATATCAGAATAGCCAGTCAGACATATCAGAATAGTCAGTCAGACATTTTAGAATAGCCAGTCGTTTATATCGGAAAAGTTATTCACAACCGCAAAGAACAGAACAACAGCTATAACTTAAGAAACATTTGCATGGTTGAAAGAACTAGGAATCTAGCCATTCAGCAGGTTTTAAATGAAAATATTATGTGTAAAGATCATGTGACAGAATTACTGTGAACTGTACCCATTTACAGAATTACTTCATCATACATGCTGGACAAGAGATATCCTGAAATAAGAAGTCCATTTTGAGCTTTGAGAAAGCTATATGCAGTTGTCTTGAGCACCTCTTAAACCAAATGTGGCAATTTATTTATTGAAGAAAGGAAGCTGTTATTATTCTATGCAATTTGCTATTGAAATTATATTCTATTGCAGATTTAGAATAATATAATATGTAAACAAGGGAGCAAAGTTTAATAAATTATTATTTATTACTTTAAAATTAAAATTAAAAATAAAATTTACAAACTGTAAATTTGATTGCAGTGTTTTAATGTCTAGCTGGAAGCTGAAATCTAACCTGAAAGCAAGTGTTGTGTGCTTAAAGCAATCAAATACTTTTCATAAAATTAAATTCACAATAATCTTACAAAACGTTTCACGTCCACAAATCACACTTCAAAAAGTCAGTCATTCAAAACAAAATAGAGTTAGTTTCTCTGAAACTAGATGTATATAACTAAAATACTAACTTTCAATATTTCCAATTTCCGCTGCTGTTAAATAATCAAGACGATTTATATCTTCTTTGAAACAAATCAAACTGGAGTAATAATTTTCGCCTAAATTTAAATGAACATGGGTTTGGGTTTCTTCCTCGTTGGCGATCTCAGACACGGTCGACACACAGGAAGGAATGTTTCGTTTAACCACTTGCTCACTGCAGCTTTTCTTTCGCCGCTTTAAGACTGGAACTTGACAGGAAGGTCACTGAACGGAGTGGCGAAGAATTCACCACATAGACACTCGCCTCATGCCATGCCTGTCCTACTTTAGTCGGAATAACTTCGTGCAACTGGAACACCAAGTCATAAAAGATAATTTTCTCAGCATCGCGGTCTTGAGGTACGGTGTTGCCACGACCAGAAGAAAGAAACCACTCTCTCTCTCACTGCATACGAATGATAACTACACATAAACGTGTTGTCTGTCACAAGAAAATATTTACAACGTAAAAACAAACAGGAAAGCACGCAATACGACGGGCGAAATGCACCAATGACGTATTTAAAATAGAAAGTTAAGCAAAACACTATGTATGTTTGTGTGCAACATGTTTGTTGTGAAATACTTGTATCAGCTTTTAGGTATGTGACGCATGTGTATGTTATACGTGTATGTTGTTAGTCTGTATGCTATTGGTGTACGCGCCATTCGTACGTGGACTGTTTTTGTGATATATACTTGAGGTATGTGTGTGATATGCGCTTGAGGTATGTGTGTGATATGTGAGGTATGTGTGTGATATGTGCGTGTGTGATATGTGCTTGAGGTATGTGTGTGATATGCGCTTGAGGTATGTGTGTGATATGTGCTTGAGGTATGTGTGTGATATGTGCTTGAGGTATGTGTGTGATATGTGCTTGAGGTATGTGTGTGATATGTGCTTGTATGTGTGCGTGATATGTGCTTGAGGTATGTGTGTGATATGTGCTTGAGGTATGTGTGCGTGATAAGTGCTTGAGGTATGTGTGTGATATATGCTTGAGGTATGTGTGTGATATGTGCTTGAGGTAGGTGTGTGATATGCGTTTGTGCGTTTTTTGGTGAATGCGTGTGTATGGTATTTGATGTGTGTGGCGTGCAAGGTGTATTTATGCATTGAATGGTGTTTGAATGGCATATGTGTAATGTGTATGATGTATGTATATATGTGTGCATTGTATTTATTTGTATTGCTTGTTTTGACGTTTGTATGTGTATGAGAAAGTGCAGTGAATATGTTTTATATAATGAGTGTACGGGTTTGTGTAGTGTAGTGTTCTTGTGTATGTTCTTTCAGAAGATTGAGAGGTGCGCATCCAGTGCCAGATATGTTATTTTATTTCTGTAAATGTGGAGCATGCCGGATATTACAGAAGTATAAATGCAGTTTACTGGATATTTTACTTTAGTCATACAAATATTAGGTGTGGCGGATATTTTAACATATGAATATGAAGCATGCCGGCTTTTACCGTAGTTATATAAATGTAAGTATACAAGTCGGATACTGTGCCGTAGTTATATTAATGTTAGTTATCGGATATTTTACATTAGTCATACAAATTTTAGTTGAAGTGGATATTTTAACATATAAATATGAATTATGCTGGATACTGTACCATAGTTATAGTAATGTGATGTGTCTATTGCCTAAGAATTCACTATAAAACCCTGACTGTTTCAATGATTTTGCCAGCCCCTAATCAAAAATCACTCATGAGCCTCGAGGATACAAATGAATAATCACAGAGACATTATTCTTACTAAGCTATCAATTATTCAACTGTATAAACTGATTCTTCATACTGCAAGACGTTATGACAAATGTATTCAACTGTATAAACTGATTCTTCATACTGCAAGACGTTATGACAAATGTATTCAACTGTATAAACTGATTCTTCATACTGCAAGACGTTATGACAAATGTATTCAACTGTATAAACTGATTCTTCATACTGCAAGACGTTATGACAAATGGAAAGGTGCCTGTTTGGGGATCAAAAACATTAAATCTGTCCGTAAAATTTAGCAAATAATAAGTAAAATGTGTCCTGTAAATACTTGTCCGTAAAGTCCAGCAAATAATAAGTAAAATGTGTCCTGTAAATACCTGTCAGAAAAGTCCGGCAAATAATAAGTAAAATGTGTCCTGTAAATACCTGTCAGTAAAGTCCGGCAAATAATAAGTAAAATGTGTCCTGTAAATACTTGTCCGTAAAATAAGCCTGTAATAAATAATAAATGTCTTTAATATAAGTTCGAGTAAAGTTAACGCATAATAAAAGATAAATGTGTTGTAAATTACTACGAATAAAATTTATGGCATCCAATTTGACAATTTTATTTGTATTCAGACCAGAAATAACTTGTCTACACTTTGTTTATTAGATTTGACAATGGAACCACCACCTCGTCGGCCTCCTCCACCACAACTTGTTGAGTAGTCCAAATATTTTTCGTAGAATACAAAAATAGACAAATTTGGGTCCAACTTTGAGTGAGAAAATATTGCGCTGTGAACATTCAGCAATAGGCAAAAATATTTGGTCACGTTGAATGTAATAAACGTCCTATTGAACAAATAGGATATATGTTTTAAGAGACAGGTGTTACATTGAAATTATGACACATTATTCGTCCTGTCCTGATACCCGACAAGTCACGACATCAACCTGTGTGCACACACAAAGAGAACTGTGCCTATTTTTTGTTTATTTATGTGTGTGTGTGCGCGCGCGCGAGTCGACTACAGTAAGGAAACAAACGGTTCGCTCTCAACATACTTTCTATACAAAGCTGATATTTAAGGTAAGAACTATAGTTAACAATCCATTATTGGCATTAATATTAATATTATTATATTTATTATAATATTTTATTATTATTATTATTATTATTATTAAGCCTCTTTCCACGACTTTTGTTTGACTGTCGGTTGTGATCCAAGGTCTCGGAATCTTACCAAGATTCTGGGAGATCCAAGGTTTTAGAAGGATGTGGGCACTTCCGAGGAGCGCTGCTTTGAGTAGTGGAGCGATTCTGTGGTTTCCAGGGAGGTAGCCTTCCAATTCAGATGTTATGTTCCCCAAGGCTCCTATCACTATAGGTATCACTTCTGCTTTTACATTCCACAGTCTCTGGATTTATTATTATTATAGTGTATATAAATTTGTACAAAACCGAGAAATAAGAAAATAATGAAGATGTTATTAAATGTCACTTAACCTCAAAATCTTTATTATATCATGCAGAAAGAAGTCTGTAAAGTATCGATCATAATAAGCTTTTGACTCACCGAATTCTTGTGACAGAAAGAAGTCTGTAAGGTATCGATCATAATAAGCTTTTGACTCACCGAATTCTTGTGACAGAAAGAAGTCTGTAAGGTATCGATCATAATAAGCTTTTGACTCACCGAATTCTTGTGACAGAAAGAAGTCTGTAAGGTATCGATCATAATAAGCTTTTGACTCACCGAATTCTTGTGACAGAAAGAAGTCTGTAAAGTGTCGATCATAATAAGCCTCACACTCCATGTGAATGTTAGACTCTAAAACTTTTAATCTCAATATTAATTAACAAAGTACTGATCTGTGAAAATAATATTTTTCCCCCTAAAGAATAACCACATCATACATTTCCTTTTGTGGGTACTGTGGCTCTTTGTTTGGGGATGGAGACCCAAGGTATTAAATTATCCACCACCCGGGCTCCCCATTACGCACATTTCGGCTGGTCGCTCGTGAGGAATAGAATGAAGGACAGATAATGCAGAAATAGAAGAATAATAGAGAAAAATAATAGCTCCGAATCCCCGCCCACCCCCCTCCTGATACGTTGTAGCCCGGGTTGTTTAATTAACGTGATAGGCACAACATGTAACGTGGAAAAGAGTCATACCAACACGAGCGATGTCAGTATCAAATAAATATATATAAGGAAGAAAATATAAATGAGTTGATAGTGACGTAGATGGCTTAACAATATAAGGAAGAAAATATAAATGAGTTGATAGTGACGTAGATGGCTTAACAATATAAGGAAGAAAAGACAAATGAGTTGATAGTGATGTAGATGGCTGAACAATATAAGGAAGAAAAGACAAATGAGTTGATAGTGACGTAGATTACTTAACAATATCAGGAAGAAAAGAGAAATGAGTTGATGGTGACGTAGATTACTTAACAATATAAGTAAGAAATTATAAATGAGTTGATAGTGACGTAGATTGCTTAACAATATAAGGAAGAAAAGAGAAATGAGTTGATGGTGACGTAGATTACTTAACAATATAAGAAAGTATTGTAAGAGTACTTCAGATTCGTTTTAAAAAAAAAAAAAGAATTTGAAATTTAAGCCGAAGTTGAAGCTGAAGCTGTTGGCTACATGGTCGCTTAACTGCAGGCCGTGACAGTGGATGACAGATGGGGGTCCAGTCAAACTATATCTGCTCCTGACCCGTGGATCTGCCTACATTGGCTCAGCGCCAGGTCGAAGGGTTCAAAAGTGTGCGATAAAGGGGCCGATCTGCAGGGAAAAGTACAGGAATCCGAGAGCCTGAGTTCCCTGACAGAACACTTTCACAGACTATTTATATAATAACAGTTATAGATCGGGTATAGAGTAAACAGAGGAACATGATTTTAGGCTCAAGAATAAATATATAAGATTACCGTACAAGGATAAGAAGCAAAACCACAAACCTTCGGCAGTTCTGCACAGCGAATGATTGTCCTTTGCATTAAGTTTAACCGGCATAAACAGTGTGTAGCTCTTATAAAAGTACTTGCAGGCTGAGTGTCTGAATTATGTTTAACCGGCATAAACAGTGTGTAGCTCTTATAAAAGTACTTGCAGGCTGAGTGTCTGAATTATGTTTAACCGGCATAAACAGTGTGTAGCTCTTATAAAAGTACTTGCAGGCTGAGTGTCTGAATTATGTTTAACCGGCATAAACAGTGTGTAGCTCTTATAAAAGTACTTGCAGGCTGAGTGTCTGAATTATGTTTAACTGGCATAAATAAGCGTGTAGCTCTTATAAAAGTACTTGCAGGCTGAGTGTCTGAATTATGTTTAACCGGCATAAACAGTGTGTAGCTCTTATAAAAGTACTTGCAGGCTGAGTGTCTGAATTATGTTTAACTGGCATAAATAAGCGTGTAGCTCTTATAAAAGTACTTGCAGGCTGAGTGTCTGAATTATGTTTAACCGGCATAAACAGTGTGTAGCTCTTATAAAAGTACTTGCAGGCTGAGTGTCTGAATTATGTTTAACTGGCATAAATAAGCGTGCCGTTCGTATAAAGATACTTGTAAGATATGAGGGTGTCTAAATTAAGTTTAACAGGCATAAAATAAGTGTGCAGCTCTTATAAAAGTACATGCAAGTTAATTAGATGTCTGAATTAAGTTAAACCGGCATAAAACAAGTGTTTAGCTCGTTTAAAAGAACATGCAAGCTATTTGGGTGTCTGTATTACGTTCAACCGGCATAAAACAGAGAACCTCATATAACGGTGGGTGTAGGTTATTTGGGTGTGTCACTACCGCGTTCTTTTGCCTCTGCGGTCGAGCAGCACTGGTCTGCAGGGTCAAAGCCTACCTCGCACATGATCAGGCAATGCTCTGAATAAGCAGAAGGGTAGAGGAGTTATTATTTGACGCATTCCAGACAACGAGTAGCGGACATCGCTCCTGATACGGATACGGTTTGTGTAGGCTATTTTTAGAGTAAGGTGGAAGTGTGGTGACATAATATCATTATGTGACAGGTAGCACAATCCATCTTTAATTTGGCAACAATATGTTTATTAATTCATCAGTCATTTAAAGTGAGAATACAAGACGATGCCAGAAGCAAAATAAAACCTAAACAAACTAAACAGAAATAAACATCGGATAAAATCAGAAATAAAAACAACATAATCAGCTAAATTCATAGCGATCTCAAATTAAAACCATTGAGTCAATCATTCAATTTGTTATTAAAACAGTATTTTAATATAAAATTATAACCTAATCACTTCGTATTATATTTAGAAAAAATAAATATCTACATCATATTATATTTTTTAAAAATAAATATCTACATCATATTATATTTTTAAAAAATAAATATCTACATCATAACCTTTCAATTACATCGTATTATTTTTAGAAAAATAAACTGAATTAAATTATAAACTTTCTGTCACATCGTATTGTTTTTTGAAAAGTTGTGATCTAAAATTATAACTGTTGAATTAACAAAGTAGTTTCTTGTCGAATATTCAAAGAACTGAAAGTACACATGCATACATACACACACACACACACACACACACACACACACACACACACACACACACACACACACACACACACACACACACACACAAACACACACACACACAAACACACACAAACACACACACACACACACACATCTACATAATTTTCACTGCTGTATTTAACTTGTAGTCTTGAAATTAGATAAATCTCATATTTTATTTTTCTGTGTACAGAACCAGAGCACGATCTTCACAAAGGGCTAGATCCATGTCGGTGATCGAAGTCTGAATACATCCGTATCGACGCTATTTACTTCTGCAAGCTACGTTTTATCAGATATTATGGACTACACCAAGATTACCGACCACAAATCCAAGTACTTTATTCTTGTAATCCTACTCAGCGCAATCGTCACTTTTGTAATCGGAATTTTGATTGGTCGTTTCGCCACGTGCCCTGACACGAAACTCGAAGTATGTCTGGACACAGGAACGCATTGCATTGTTTTGACCGGTGTGTCCAGTAAAATCGTCCAAGACGGTGATCCGGCAATATCCGACATCCTTATTCGTGAAATTAAGGCTGAAAATATCGAGTCTAATCTAAGGTGAGTTTAAAATGTAAATTCAAAACACACTTCTAATTAAACCAGAGGTATATATAAATGAAACCTCTTGATCGACTTCGGTAGTTTCCATAGCCGAGATTTTCCGAGATCCTTCGTGAACAAGGAAATGAAACAAATTACTAATGACGTAATCTTTTCTTAAAGCATCTACTTAGACTCAGGAACCAAAATCAGTTGACACAAAAGATTTAGTTCAAGTCCTCTTAAATTCTTAAGCCCTGTTAAACTTCTTAACTTCTCAATAAGTTAATGCTTTACAACACAGTACAAAACATATATCTTTTTCAGCAAGACTATGTTTTACTTCATAAGATTGTCTGAATTGTTGATTACTTGAAGATGTTGTTATTGCATGAAGAAGTTAATTGCTTGTTGTGATTGAAGATATAGTGATTGCTTTCTGAGGATGTGATTCTTGTGATGTTTGAAGAGATTGTGGTTTGCTTGAAGAAGCTGATTGTTTCTTGTGATGGTTGGAAGAGATTGCGATTGTTTGATAAGACTGTGATTGTTGGAGGAGATTGTGATTGTTTGACAAGACTGTGATTGTTGGAGGAGATTGTGATTGTTTGACAAGACTGTGATTGTTGGAGGAGAGTGTTGTTGCTTATGTAGATTGTCAAGACATGGGCTTAATAAACGCAGACCAGTTTAATTGCTCTGCTGCGGTTTTTTTTCTAACCGGTGTAATAACAAGATTTTAATTAAAGCAACAGTAATAAAAGATATTGCTATTTCTAAAAATTGTATATTTTTAAAGAGCACGTGAATAATTTATTTTGGTTTAAGAATATCTAACAGTCACCACTATAAAAAGAACTGGTTTGCCCTCACATTGCAACAATGCATTTGATTGGTGAATCACACAGTAAAGAATAGACAATCATTTAAAATGTTGTATAATTTCTCGCTCGTCAGGTTCGGACACGCAAATGCTGAAATGCAAATTTTAAAAAATTAAAGTTGGCATTAGCGAACAAAAACTTAAATATGCACATTAAGAAAACTAGCTAACATATATTTAATAATACAATAATATCAGTTTTTGTTCTCTCACTCACTGATTTAATTAACTGATATTAATTAACTTAATGACATGAAACGCTTGATTACACACGTAAACTACTTTGTGTTGTGGATTCTAGGGAGCTCACAAGAAAGCCACACATTGCAGGCGAAGATGCTGATTTTGAACTTGTCCAGCTTCTGAAGAGAAAATTTTTAGAATACGGACTTGACTCTGCAAGAACCAATCCGTATGAAGTTCTTCTGTCGTACCCTGATCGGGAAAACCCCAACAGCGCTAAGCTGATTAGCCCCAGTGGCACTGTGTTGTATGATTCTTTAAGAGGGGAAAGCAGTATGTCAACTGATCCTGGAGTTGTTCGCCCTTTCCTAGCTTATTCCCCTTCTGGTTTTGAGGAGGTATGAAATTTGTAGCAAAAAAACCAGTATCGTTCTGTTAGTTTGTGTTTATTTGTTTATCTACAGTGCATGATGTAATTAAAGGGTTAATGTATTTAATGCATGAGGTAATTAAAGGATTAATGAATTTAGTGCATGATGTAATTAAAGGGTTAATGAATTTAGTGCGTGATGTAATTAAAGGGTTAATGAATTTAGTGCAGGGTGTAATTAAAGGGTTAATGAATTTAGTGCATGTTGTAATTAAGGGGCTAATGAATTTAGTGCATGATGTCATTAAAGGGTTAATGAATTTAGTGCTTGATGTAATTAAAGGGTTAATGAATTTAGTGCATGATGTAATTAAAGGATTGAAGAATTTGTCATCTGATGCTTCTCAAAGTAGTACTTTTAATAAGTAAAGATTTGAGCCATAAACATTAGTATAAAATAAGATTAGAGAAGGAGGGCAAAACAGAACGAACTTTTATCAAGGCAAAGTTTTTCCTAATCTATGCATTTATCTCTAAATCACACATTACAAGACCAAGCACGTAAGGAACTATAGTTCGTCTTATTTCTGTTATTGATATCGTACATGTTTAGCCCTGAAATTCACACCTGACTACATAAGACAAAGAAAATACGTCATGTAAGTGTATTTCAGTTTTACAAAGTTCTGTGTTGGAATTATCAGAAGCCAAATATTTCCCGTGTCTTAGAGTAATCTGCGAATTAGTATATGTGTACATGGATACATATCTTCACGATTTATGCCGAACTGCCGAATGTCTTTCGCTCAGAATACTGACAGACATGACTATTAACAAACAATATGCACACAAAAGACACATTGATTTGGGACGACCTGGCTGGTGTCTTTTGCTCAGAATACTCACTGACCTGACTGTTAACAATTTGCACAGCGAAGACACACTGATCTGGGATGAAATGACTGTTGTCATTTGCTCAGAATACTCACTGTCATGACTATAAACAATGTTGTCTTTAGCTCAGAATACTCACTGACATGACTATAAACAATGTGTACAACAAAGACACACTGACGTGTGTCCCGATATTTGTTGACCTGGCTTTAAAATATCTCTAGTGTGACACGCATTATTCCGCCAGCACTGACACACATGTTATCTACACTAGTGTGAGTCGAAATGCGGAGCAAATCACATAAAGAATATAACACGCATGACTGAGCACAACTTATCGTAAAGACTACAAAGCATATAAAGGATGGTGGGGTATTCGCTTGAATCCAATTCAGGGAAAGTAACACTTACTTTAACACAGAAGGCAATATCTTACATCACTGGTGATTGATTAGATTACAATTAAATCATATAATTTTAAGACTTTTCATTAAATTTATGCAATGCCGAAATATCCATTTAAAATTGGTGCTTGATTATAAAAGACAAAGATCTCTAAAAATTATATGTTAGAAAAACTTCTCTATGTGCTGGTCGCTACACGACACACGTCAAGACACATGACACATATGATACTTGTCAAAACATATGGTACTTCTCAAGACACATGGCATATGTGAAGACATAATACTTATCAGGACACATGATTCTTGTAAGACACATGGCACATGTCAGGATGCACATTTGTCAATACATGCAGCACGTGCCAAGACAAATTATATTTGTAAGATATATGACACATATGAAGACACATGGTTCATATGAATACATATGACACGTGTCAAGACACATGATACTTGCACGACATGATACATCTAAGACACACGACACATATGAACACGGCATATGCCAACGACACATGCTTTATCTTTTATGTAGTTTTCAGTACAGGAGTTAATTTTTCTTGAATCAGGTTTTGGTGAATTCCGGATATCATCATTGTACACCAAACCTTCTCTAATTTCAAGTGTTTGCATTTGATGGTGCAGGAAAGTTTAAATATCACTCACAAAGATGGACGATTTGATGTAGTGCATTTAGAGATCTAATTTGTCTACGCGCTTATTATAGATTCTCGACCGCAAAGACAAAGACCCTGTCGGGTGACTGACAATTAGTTGTGTGGAAGGATCATTGTTTGTGAATGTATTGTAACGGTATAATCATCCAGATAACGATCGACAGCTAATTACTTCAGAAACCTTCTGCCACAATATGTATCTGTTGTTAAAAAGTTTTGTGCACTTGTACTTGTGCTGTATATGTATGTTTATCGCTTCTGTTGACATGTTTTGTGTACCATAGACTGTTATTTACACTTTCTATACGATGATGGTCAGTTTTGTTTGCTTCAGTACACCTTTTATTACTAAAGTCTGAGATTTATATTTCCTACTTGCACATGATTTACTCATCCTTAACCTGCTGCACACACAACTCACCTTATCAAAAGTTGAGAAAATTGCTGGATACAAAGTTTTTACTGGTTTAGATTATGTGGCGGAGTAAATGTGCCTATCCCTATTTCTTATTCTAATTATTATATAAGTCGTTAAATGTCAAAGTGACCCGACCTTGGCACCGCTTTTTTTTTTAAGTATCAAAGTTGGAAGTAAACAAATCAGGTAAAGAATGTGCTAGACTTGCTGATGCAATCTAAACCGGATTCAGGTGAATGAGTAGTTTTTATTATCCAATGGTTAAGCTTTACAAGAACGAGACCAGCCAATGGGCGGAGATCAAACATTTACCTGCTGTAAAGAATTATATTCCCTAATCACTTGAATTTGGTGTGGGAAGAAGTCTGGTCATGAAAGGCAGCTGTTAGCTTAATGGTGATTTAACTGACTGATTGAGAGAGAATGGACTTAGAAATATTTTCTGGAATTTGCTGTTTGATATTATTTCTACAAGTTGTGAATTATGTTGCTTGTATGTAGTATGATAAACACTTGACATTGTTTCTAGTGAACAGGTTCATACATTATTATGCAGTATGCATGTTTCAGGATAATAAATACAGAAATATTATGTGACGCTAAATGTTCGTTTTTAATGTTGTGGAAGAGAGAAAATGCTAACAGTGAATGATGTCTTCTGGAGAATTATTAATAACATAAATTAAGATTCTCATCATTTGTAATTAGTTATGGGTGATTAATAATAATAATAATAACAATAATAATAATTAAAATAATAATAATAATAATAATAACCATTAACTAGGTTGCGTTAGCGTCACTGATTACATCAGCAAGTTCTAGCACATTCTCTTCTTGAGTTATTTTAACTTTGGTACTTACAAAACACACAGTACCAGAAGGACATTCAAGTTGACATTAAACAAGTAATATAATGTTTAATTAAAAATATTGACAGACAACTCTGCTCTGTCACAATAAACATAACGTAATAATTCAATAGTGTGTGTGCGTGTGTGTGTGTGTGTGTGTGTGTGTGTGTGTGTGTGACGCAGGGTGACCTTGTGTACGTGAACTATGCACGTGTAGAAGATTTTGATTTTCTGGCAAGCAACACCACTATTAACGTGACAGGCAAGATCGTCATTGCTCGCTATGGAAAATTGTTCAGGGGCAGCAAGGTAAGACAATTCTTTATACTCAAAGTGTTTTACTCCTTGGATTGAGGGTATTTGAATATAATGTATTAGGTAATTTATTATACTGAAAATATTTAACCCTTTGGAGTAGACATTAACATGGGCGATCACTCCCATCCGATATGTTAACACACATAATCGCACAATGCACTAAAGCATATACATACACGGCCACTTAAGGACACACTTATACTAAAGATAGTCTACACGCACAATAATTCACTCTATTTACATACCTACACACACACACACACACAAAAGCACGCTTGGCAACAGACACATGTGTACTCGGTCACCCGACTTATACTTACATGTATTGTCTTCGTAGTCAGTCCTAGATAGATAGATAGATAGATAGATAGATAGATAGATAGATAGATAGATAGATAGATAGATAGATAGATAGATAGATAGATAGATAGATAGATAGATAGATAGATAGATAGATAGACAGATAGACAGATAGATAGATTTCACTCTGCCCTGCAGGTCGCCATTGCCGCAAGACGTGGGGCAAAAGGTATCATCCTCTACTCCGACCCTAAGGATTACACCTGGCCGGAAGAAGATACTCGAGTATTTCCGGACACTTGGTGGATACCGCCCACTGCAGTCCAAAGGGGCACCGCCTATACAGGCAATGGCGACCCACTCACTCCAGGATACCCAGCTACCCGTAAGCACTATATTTATACGAAAAATATTTACATAAATTAAAAATCAGTTAGGAAAAATTATGTTTTGTTTCAACAAAGTAAGCGAGCTCTCTAAAGTGCAATAGTTTACTCTTCCACTCGATTTTCAGGTTTGGGAACAAAATGTTATAATTTTATTTTATGAAAATTATTGGCTCTATGAGTTAAGACATAGATATAGTAAAAATATATAATTTTACATATATATATAGAATATACATATAACAATAGTTATATAATATAAAAACAATATAAATATAGCAATGGTTATATTTCATAAAATAGATAATATAATTATAGCAATACTTATATAATATAAAAATACAATATAAATATAGCATTAGTTATATAATATAAAAAAAATATGAATGTAGCAATACTTATAAAAAGTTGATAATATAAATAAAGCAATACTTATATAGTATAAAAAGAGAATACACATATAGTGTGATATGCACCCCTTTGTTACTGGTTATGATTATTATTGTTATTAATCACCCGTAATTGTTTACCCGTAATGGAGAAATCTTAATTTATGTTTAGTAATAAATCACCCGGAAGACACCATGTCTCTCACTTGGCGGATTATAAAGGTGTAGTATAAGACTTCCACAAAAGACGTTTTACTGCTACACAATATGTTCGCAAGTGGAAACTTCTTACTAAAGGAGTAACACTTCCATTTTTAATTCTATTCAATGAGCCCCCATCCACCCACTGTCACTCCAACATTCCCCACTCGTGTTTTGACGCACTACCGTTACCTGTCTGCTGTAGTGGGAATGTTTTAATGCATAACATAAATTATCTTTCTACTCATGACAGCACTTAAGGCCACACTACTACACGCCAAGAAAGAGAAACTATTTATCTACCTAACGCCTTCAAATGTGGAATATAGATTGTCCATTGTATAAGAAAGGAATAATAGTTGCCCGATTTATAATAACTTGTTGAGTTTTTATTTGTTTCAATTTTTTAATATTTAAAAATATGCACTATTTCAGCATTCGTAAAAATTCATACAATATGTAACACATGAATTTTAAAAATATATATATATATAATATAGTTTTTAATTATGCACTGGACAAGCCCCCAAAAGTTAAGCATGCCCGTTAAAACATTTTAAGAAAAAATACCATGAATTTTCCTTATTGTAGTCATCAAAATATTTTGAGGGGTTTAGGTAGAATTATATCATCAAAATATTTTGAGGGGTTTAGGTAGAATTTAAAAATTTATATTAAATAAACTAAAGTATTTTGGCGGTATGTATGAGGAACTAGTATACCAAGTTTCAGGGAATTGGAATAATTACAACTATTCAAAAGGGGCCTTGACCTATTGTTCAATGTAGGTAAAAAAAAAAAAAAGTCGTTTTCAGAAAAACGCATTTAAAGTAAAATAAAGACTACAGAACTTGAAGTTGTTGTTTTTTTAAATAAATATATCCATTCATACCATTTTAGATTGTTGTCAGTTATTTAGCTCACACAGAATTAAATATACCCTTTCCATACACTTTGGACTGATGTTAGTCAGTTAGCTCTCTTAGCAACACAGGATTAAATATACCGTTTCCATTGAACCGCTATGCCGTTTCAAACATATCGTTATTTCAAGAGGCCAATCTTTTTCCTAGCACTGCAATATAATCCGTCAAAGTAGCTCCTTTCCGACCGATAATTTGTGGAGAATATTGCATATATTGTCTTACAAGAGAGTGGATATGATTTACTAAAGAAAATATTTCATAATTGTCAAAATGACACGGTGAAGTGTATCGCTACTTGGCCGCCATTTTGAAAATGCGAACTTCGTTAATCGGTCGAACGGACAATAGAAACGTTACGCGCCGAATTTTGCTTATCCCATCAAGCTTTGACTTCTAAATAAATAAATAAATAAATATTTAAAGAAAATGTTTATTTCACGAGTGAAATTGTGTTTTCTAAAATTAATAACAGCCGACGAATAAGATTCCGAAAGTGTTAAAAGAAAGGATTCCTATGTTGAAGAGCTTTTAGCAGACGACTGTCTCAACCAATAAAGCAAGTCTTTTACATGATTTGCATAAAATCCAATCAACCAGACCATTAGGTGAGATCAGGATTTCTCAAGAAACCGGTTTGTAAAACTGGTTTGTGTGACAGCAACGCCACTTAGTTAATGAAAATAATAATTATTATTAATATTTCTTAACTAATTACAAGTGATGAGAATCTTTATTTTATTAATGATCCTCAGACACCACTCGTCTCTCTCACTTGGCGGATATTTTGGTGCTGTAAACATTTTCTCTCTTCCACAACATTTAGATAAACATCCACGGTCACATAATCTCTCCATTGGTGGAAATCTTTTTACTAAAGGAGAAGACAAATCCATCTTTAATTTATATTTAGCGAGCCCCAATCCACACACTTTCTTCTCTAACATATGTTATCAATATGTGTAAGAAGGTCGATAAATTTAACAATAAATTTATTGAATCAACAGTCAAATATACATATGACAATACAATGAAATAGATTACTTGACATCAATATTTCCATGAACCCACATTTGCATAATTCCTGTTTCACAGTCCTATACTATTATACAATTCACAATATGTCAATACAAATCACAGGTTAGTTCTACAAGAGAACACAAATGGAGTTATTAGAAGTAGGTGATTGTAATCTTTTTACAGGACCTGGATTAAGCGCTGCTTCAACAGTCTTTCACTTGCTTTTGCAACAATGTCAAAATGTCACAATGCATCACCACTGACGAGATATTCTCCTCTTAAACGGACTTGAGTCCTCTCTTCCCTGTCAGTTTCTATGAGCAGAACACGCTTACAGTAATTCTGGTAACTTCAAAGTACTAGAATTTTCCCGATGTACTCAGCATACGTTTCCACAATATATCAAATGATAATAGCATACTCCCTTACGCTTACTCACTCCACTTACACACTCTGCAACAGACATTTCCCACATCTTCTGGGTCGTTTTGGTTTATAACCGGTGAACGTAACTGGAAACTGGAAATTTGAAAGGTTACCTCCTCAATGCAAAATATAATTAAGGAACAAACATAAGTTTCCCATCTATCACAAAATAACTCCATTCTATCTTACATTCCATTATCAACTTACACTTTCCTGCAACAGTATTTATTAGTCCAATACACGCAAATGGCAAAATAAATACAGCATATCAAAGCAATGGCAAGTGTCAACAAATTAAATGCAAGCAGCTTAGTTCAAACATTTGTAGAAATAAAAGTCAATACATAGTACATCCATACACAAGTATAACATATCAATAGCAAAATTGCATGAAACATTTCTAAGTCCATTCTCACTCAACCAGTCAGTTTAACTCACCATCAAGCTAACGGCTGCCTTTCAAAACCAGATTTTCTTCTGGCCACTTCAAATTCATAGTGATCAGAGAATACAATTTTCTACAGCAAGTAAATGTTTTACCAGCCCTTCAGCTGGTCTCGTTCTCATAAATCATAACCATTGGATAACAAAAACTACTCACGAGTTTGCATTACATCAGCAAATCTAGAATATTTTTGCCTCTAGCGTTTACTTCAACTCAGACACTTTCAAAAGTACCGTCATAAGAAGTGCCCTTGGTCAGGTTACTCTGATAATAATTTAACAATTTATATAACAATTAAATTTTAAAGTAAGGAAAGACAAATTTACTGTCACAGTTTGAAACAGTAATTAAATGACAGTAATGTAAGGGAGGTAATCCTCTTTGTTTCCGTGTGCCAGGTTCCTTTCTACAATAAAAATAATGGCGGCAATCCGGAGTCAAAGTATTGCGTTTTCGGTGATTTGAGACTTAGGAAATAAATTTTTAGCATATGTGGGTTCAACAACTGCTTTATTAACGTAAAAAATGCACTTTGTTTAATAAGAAAATATAAAATCTTCAAAGAGAAGACATTGAACAATTCAAATGTATAATCATCTCAAAAGTGAAAAAGAAAATTAGAAAATATTTCTTCCACTGTCCCGTACCGTCTGTGGCCTTATATACGTGTTTGTTGTAAAGTTATCTTCAATGAAATATTTTCTCAGTCCTCTCAGCATAGATCTTATCTCTACAATTATTTTCTGTCAAGAAGAGTGCTATGGAGAATTTTTTTCACACGCACAAACACACACATACACGTTTTCATGCACGTATACATACGTTGCAATAACGCATACATACATAGATGCATGCAACAACTGATATTACTTCTGCATGTAGCCTACGTTCACACATACATACTTAATTGTATACCCACCTACATACATTCAAATATGAATAATTACAAATTTACATAGATATTCGTAAGTTTCAATATAATTACAGATTTTCATAGTTAATCGTTTGCATCGAATATATGCACTTAAATACTCGTAGTTGCAACAAAAATTACTCGCGCGCGCTTGTGTGTGTGTGTGTGTGTGTGTGTGTGTGTGTGTGTGTGTGTGTGTGTGTGTGTGTGTGTGTGTGTGTGTAAAAGTATCATACTTTTTATAAATGCCTAAGTGCATAGCAATACCTCCATTCATTTAATATCTGAGGATCAGTCGATCTGTCTACCCATTCATCTTTCTGTGCATCCATCTGTCTATACAATCATATTTGTCTTCATCCACCTGTCTATCCATTCATCTTTCCCTTGATCCTTCTGTCCATCCGGGCAACGTTCACTAGGTGTGTTGCACTTTCTATCCCTCACACTAGGCTCTGCGTTCAGGTACAACGTGTCTGATCTTGATACAATGCCGCCCATTCCAGCGCACGCCATTAGCTATGGAGCGGCCGTGCATTTTCTCAGGTCAGTCTCAGGCATTTTCTGTTGAGTATGAGAGCTGTTTGTGAGCGTGTTAGTTATTTGCTGCATGGATCTCTTTTGGTTGTGCATGTGTGTCACTTATTGTCGCGCGTGAGTTTAATAATTGTTGCTTGAGTCACTTACTGTCATGTGTGTCAATCACTGTGAGTCATTTGTCTTGTGTGTGAATCAAATTAATTGCTGCGTGAGTCACTTATTGTCGTGCTTGTGAGTTGATTATTGTCCTATGTGTGTGAGTCCATTAATTGCTATGTAAGTTACTTATTGTTTATATGAGTCACTCGGTGGTGGGTCACTTATTGTACATACATCACTTGGGGTTTTTTTTTGTGTAGGAGATTCCATTGTGGATTGTAAGATACTTTTTGTATAAGTGAGCCACCTGTTGGTGATATTGGAAGGTTATTCATTGCCGTGTATGTGGGTCACTTCTAGTGTATTTGAGTCACTAGCTGTATGTTGCTAATGTATTTGAGTCACTAGCTGTACGTTGCTAATGTATTTGAGTCACTAGCTGTATGTTACTAATGTATTTGAGTCACTTCAAATATTAGGCAATGTATATGTATGATTCACTTCAATATTAGTATATGTGAGCCACTGGTGGTGCATATTTGAGTCACTGGTTGTTGTGTATTGAATTGTATGTCTTAGATATAGTTAGATATTTGTTATGAAGTTGAGCCAGTTGCTTATGAGCAAATCATAAATTGTTTATTGGTACAGATGAGCTAATTGATAGTGTATGCAACCTGCCTTTGAGGCAGCAAGTCGCTTGCAATTGTGTAGCTAAGTGCCAGCATGTATAAGTATGAAAGCATGTTGTTGAATAGGTAAGTCACTTGTAGTTGTGCAAGTAAATCATTTACTGTTGTCTATAACCAATTACCTCCTTCAATGGCACATCCGCCCATCTTCTCACGCTTTTATTAAGTTTTAAAAGATCAAAATATATTTATGATAATAATAACTGAAATAGTAATTATAGTTTTAACTTTATTACTTTTTCTAAAATAGTTGATTTCAACTTTTAGTTCTGACTAGAACAAATAATAATGTAAGGGTAGATAACTTGAAATTTTAGTTTAAATTTAAACTGGTTATTTTTCACATCAATACTAACATGTTTTCATTAATTGTATAAACTTGTTCACAACTTGTTCACAACAAATGTATACAAAGGAAACTCATTACTATGAAATACATTAGAATGTCAGTCGGCAACACTAGCTCAAAAGAGAAATAACCTGGAATCATTCAGGTGTGTCTATTATACTCCTTTACTGTTCCAGCCAGCTTGGAGGACCCGTTGTTCCAGATAGCTGGAAAGGGGGACTAAACGTTACTTACAGGTATGGACCCACAGATCCCAGGACAGTGAAGGTGACCTTGAAAACCGAAACTAAAAACTCTCGACGGAAAGCAGAGAATCTGATCGGCATCATTAAAGGAGAAGTCGAACCGGGTTGGTATTTTATTAGTCATTCAACATTATTATTATTATATTATTCAGCCTCTTTCCACGACTTCTGCTTGACTGTCGGTTGTGATCCAAGGTCTCGGAATCTTACCAAGATTCTGGGAGATCCAAGGTTTTACGGAGGATGTGGGCACTTCCGAGGAGCGCTGCTTTGAGTAGTGGAGCGATTCTGTGGTTTCCAGGGAGTTTATTCAGGTAGCCTTCCAATTCAGATGTTATGTTCCCCAAGGCTCCTATCACTATAGGTATCACTTCTGCTTTTACATTCCAGTCTCTGGATTTCTAATCTGAGGTCTTGGTATTTTTCTATTTTTTCTCTTTCTTTTGTTTTTATGTTTCTATCACTTGGAACAGCGACATCAATGATTGATACTGTTCTGTTGGCCTTATTGAGAACTACAATGTTATTATTATTATTATTATTATTATTATAACACCTCCATTAAAAGTGCATTTTATGGAATAGGTGGATATCTAGAGCAAATATTTCAAGTAAATTAATGCCTAACTTCCGTCATTCAGGATGCAAACGGAAACTGCTCTTTGAGTAAGAAATCAAGAAAGCAAATCCCGTTTTAACGCTGCAAGCCATAAACCTCGATGTTATGGACTATCCAGAAAGGGGACAAGTGAAAAAGACGCCGATCCTCTCGCGGGGCTGTCCTTAGGACTAAAGGATCCCAACGCAGCATTGTTTTAATTGATAAACTGAAAACGGAACATTGTTTTAATTGAAAAATTGAAAACGCAGCATTGTTTTAATTGATAAACTGAAAACACGCAAACTTAGGAATAGAATATTGAATTAATCAAACATTTTAATACATACCGTTCGTATGACTTTTATTACTTAACGAGCTACTACTGATGTGAGTGAACATATATATAATATAACACGACAGATAAATTCCTCACTCAGAATTTAAAACGGAGCAAAGACAGCAGCTACGCTCTGATTTTATGATAAAACAATCATTCCTGTTTGCAAGAAATGTGAATATAACAAATCTTATAATGGCCGGAGTGCCTTTCAAAAGCTACCTACCTTCAGTCTTCTTGGAGAGGAACTTGTTTTGTTCGCAAACAGGCGACATTTTCTTTCGTCACGGTACGCCGACATATATTGTAAACTTTCGTGTCTTTTATAGACCGCTATTTTATTTGAAATCACGGGGATGCTGACATTTATTGTAAACTTTCGTGTCTTTTACAGACCGTTATATCCTCATCGGTAATCACAGGGATGCTTGGATCTACGGCTCGATCGACCCGTCCAGCGGGACAGCTGTCATGATGGAGATTGCTAGAGTTCTGGCAAAGTTGGTCAAAGAAGGTCTGTAGGAAGAGTTGGGGGAGAGAGAGATTTTGTTTATTTTCAAACTTATTTTCAGATTATCGCATTTCAGTCATCTTCAACTTTGCACCTTTTGTTAACATTATTTGCATGTTAAGGGATATATGAATGGATAATATTATGCGGATCATGAAACAAACAATTGGCCAGCCAAATTTAATTAGGACAGAGGTCGCTGATATGTATATAAGAATGTTGAAATAGTCTTGGCTACAGGAGGTCACTGAGATACATTAATTTCAAATGGTCTTTGTTAAGGGCAAAAAAATAATAATTATTATTTAAAGGACACCTATGCTTACAAAAACTTTCAACGCTTGACAGCATCAACACAAATAACATACAACAAAAGCTTCATACAAACTGCTTCAGACAGATAAAAAAAAAACTTAAATTAATATAACAAGACAAAATAATGAAACCAAATGCAAATTAAATGTCCACAAGAAATGTACACACACACAAACAAACACAATCAATCAAACTGATTTACAAACATACACTTGAACAAACGAGTGGCAGAAGAAATAATGGTATTCTTCCTGATGGAAAATGTATATCTTGAGAGTCTTCTTGAAACAAAATCTCATGATGGGGTATTTTAGTGTACCAACTGTAAAGGTAGCTCATACCAGATGGCTAGGCCTTGTTCAATGAATAAATACTAACCGTACATTTTATACTATGATTTCGCAAAATTTTGCAAAATCAGAATTCGCGAATCACAAAATGAGTGCCCGTTACAAGGAGGAGTGCACACAAATGTTAAATGAGTGCCTGTTACAAGCACACAAATATGAGATGAGATGAGATAGAAAATAAGAACTCGAACTAGCTACTGAGACAAAACCAAGGGAAGAGTTAAGTCATCTAGAATAGTCTGGAATAGTTTTGGCTAAAGATATATTCAAGACACGATAGATTAATAAAGATCATGTGATTTAATAATGTCCCACGGTAATGTTAGAAGAAGTTATAAAACTTTTAGAGTGTAATGTTTATTTTCAGGAAAATGGCGGCCACGTCGCTCGATAATGTTTTGTTCGTGGGGGGCAGAGGAGTACGGGATTATCGGGTCAAACGAGTTCGCGGAGGTAACATAATGTATTATGATTAGAAGTGTATGCAGGGTGGAATAATGTGTATATTATAATTAGAATTGTATGTTGGATACAAAATATGTATGTTGTGACAAACATTCCTCCCCCTTCCTTTATTTGTCACTTATTCCTATGTAATTTTATTTATGAAGTATTTTTTGTGAGCACGTATCCATATTACTGATATTTATGCAGTAAGATTTTAAGGTAGATATTATGCACTGCACGATAAGCAAACAAGCAATGGAAAAAATCACACCAGATCTCCAAAACAGATTCTAAACATTGCCTTAAGTAGTATTATAATTAAATGACACTTGTGTGAATCCTGATGGAATTCAATAGTCTAAGTTCCACTGAATGCATGAATCCACCTTAAATCTTGTTATGGATAAATGGATTATCACATGGCGCAAGCATTCCTGAGGAGCTAGCCTGTTAGAACATTTACATCACTTCACAGCAATGTTCATTTAATGCTGGACAATCATTCAGTTTATCCTAGTACAGACATAAGCATTCAATATATAAATATATATTGAAGTTCATAGATATCATTATGGAAATGAGAGTAGAGTTTCAGAGAAATAATTAAAGTCAATACACATAATCTGTTCAAAGATGGCGGTTGCCGCCAGCACATGTTTCACAATCATGCAGTTTGTAACAAGTTACTGCTGAATTCTTGTGACCACACTCAAGTTATAATTTCTGCCATATTGGCAGTCAAATGGAATTCACAGGAATCAACTTACAGCAACGCGTTTTACTGCACACACCAACGTTTTCAATAGAGTACAGTAGTCACTGTAGTGTGAAGTGACAACCAAAACGGGTTGCTCTGTTCTACAAAAATCAAATTAAGGCAACACCTAATTTCAGGCATATTTCATCTCCAAATTTATTTCTCTCTTACAAATATTCTCAACTTACAAAATCCTGCAGCAATTTCCTCAGCCTGATACACACACAGCAAAAGAAATATAGCATCAATCAAAAACTATTAGTCAAAAAAACATTCATCCATTTGGAACGGGTTTGGATTACATCATATATATGTATGTTTGTGTATTTCAGTGTGTCTTCTTTGTATATTTTTCATTGTTTGTATTTGATCAATGTTGAATTGCTGTATAGAGGTAAGTTAATTATAATTTTAATAAATTCTATTTCTTTGTTTATCGCCAACCTCGATCTCGAGTTTTAACTAGGTTAAAAGGTCAGGAGTAGTGGGGGGGTAGGTGTAAGGTGTCCACTGTTTGATGTTTGCCAGGTCAGAGTTATTCTGTGGTATTTATTTACAACACTGGGTGTTGTTCTGGGAAGGATACTGGAGGTTACTCTTTCAGTTTGCCCGCAAATTTATAGGTGCGTATTATCTTAAACGTGTGGAAATGACAATGTTCACAATGTATACCTGAGAAGTAAGATGTCGTTCACGATGTATACCTAAGAAGTCGTTCACAATGTATACCTGAGAAGTAAGAAGTCGTTCACAATGTATACCTGAGAAGTAAGAAGTCGTTCACAATGTATACCTGAGATGTAAAACGTTGTGCGTGATCATAACGTTGACTATACACGTTCTTTTGTTGTCTTTCAGCAATACATCAAGTCACTAGGATCCAGAGCAGTGGCCTACGTCAATGTGGACATTGCTGTTGAAGGTAATAATCTTTTGGACCACACTGCTGTAGAGGGTAATAATGTTCGTACCGCATTGTTGAAGACACCAATAGTCCTGCAAGCTACGTTACCACAGAAAATGGTGATCATTTGTGTTACATTACTATAGAGAAAATAATCATTCCTGCTACATTCCCGTAAAGAGTAATAATACTTCCAGACACATTGCAAAGGACAATAATAATCCTGTGTGAAATAGATGTAGAGAGTAATAAATCTTTTGTGATACATAGTTGTAGACAATAATAATCCTTTATGATACAGAGTTGTAGACAATAATAATCCTTTATGATACAGAGTTGTAGACAATAGCAATGTGTTGTGAAACGTTGTAGACAGTAATAATCCTTTGTGATACATAGTTCTAGACAATAATAAACCTGTGTGATACATTGTTGTAGGAAATAATAAATCTTTGTGATACATAGTTCTAGACAATAATAAACCAGTGTGATAATAGTTGTAATAATCCGTTGGGATACATAGTTGCATAGAGTAATAATCTTTCATGATACATAGTTGTAGACAGTAATAATCCTGTGCGATACATAGTCCTAGCAGTTATATTGCTTTGGGTTCTATGACTTCTGGGCGGGCAACATTTTACAAATGACACTTAGTGGGCGACAAGTGGCTAACGTCAACTAGCTACTGACACATGCATAGCAACAACTGGCGAATGGCAAGTGACTTGTGCATAATACGATATACGACATTTTGCTAAACAACAGAAAAAACGTAAGTAATTGCCTGATTTATTCTACAGATGTAAGTTATGTGTAAGCCAGTTGTCTCTAGTCGGTTGTGTCTAGCCAGTTGTCGCAAACCTCTTGTCGCCCGCCCACCTGTCTGGCCACCGTTTATAATATCTCGGGTTACATTGCTGCTGATGTAATAATACTCCGTGTTACAACGCTGTAGAAGTTTATAATATCTCGGGTTACAGTGCTGCTGCTGTAATAATACTTCGTGTTACAACGCTGTAGAAGTTTATATCTCGGGTTACATTGCTGCTTAGGTAATAATACTTCGTGCTCATTGCTTTATAAGGTAATATTATTTTAGTTGCATTGCTATAAATATTAATATCGTTCCTGTTACATTGCTTTATAAGGTAATGTTCTTTCAGTTAAATTGCTATAAATGTTAATATCGTTAATGTTACATTGCTTTATAAGGTAATGTTCTTTCAGTTAAATTGCTATAAATGTTAATATCGTTTCTGTTACATTGCTGGGGAGAGTAATAATTATTCGTGCTATATTGCCGTATATGGCAATAATCTTTAGTGTTGCATTGCTAAAACGATAATAATCATTTGTGCTACATTGCTACAAACAATAATAATCATTTGTGCTACATTGCTATGAAGGCAATAATTCTTTTGCTAAACTGACATAAATTATAATAAACATCCTTACTAAAGTGTTTTAGAGGGCAAACATTCTCGTGTTGATGCTACATAGTGTAGAGGGTAATAATCCTTCTTGCTATACTACTTTATAAAGATATAATCGTTCGTGTTACACTGATGTACAAGGTATTATTTCTTCAATGCTAAAATGCTAAGGAGGATTACAATACATTGCTACAGAGAGTAACAATCCTTTGTGCTAAATTGTTGTGGAGGGTAAAATCTGCTTCATGCTACATGGCTATAGAAATTAGTCTCTAAAATTTTGTCGTACTATATTAGTATTAGAAAGTAATAACCCTTCGATTTTAGAAAGATCGTGTCTCTATCCTTAATCCTCTTTTCATTTTGAATCATGAGAAAGTTTATTCTGGGTCTTGGGTCCTCATCGTATAAAGTGGGAAGAAAATTGTAAAAAAAATATTTTTAAGGATAATCTGACTCAGGTAAACATTTCATTGCTAGATATAAAAATGTCACAGTGTCACAAGCATTGACTTTTATTTTCTGAATTCAGAACATTTTCTACATTCCTTTCGTTCTTTATTGCAGGAAACTATACATTCCGGTCTCTGGGCACGCCTCTGTTGTACCGACCAATTTTTGAGGCAACTAAGAAGGTATGTTAAGAAAATATACTGGCAGCATTTCATTCCAGCTGTATAACATTCAATACGTGTAAAATTAGATTTGTTACAACTTACAAACTGTTTCTGATTTTGGCTGGAATTTGTTTAACTTCAACTGAGCTTTCCAAAGCTGGCAATAAAAATATGCACACTCAGTTTTCGACATTGTCGTCAGATTTTAAAAAGCAGAAAGATAAAATTACGTCATATTCAAGAGGGCATTCTCAACATTTTCTGATTCAAAAATCTCATTGTGAGGATGTGACGAGGGCTATAACAAAGAATCACTTACATGTATGCTCGTGATTCTAAATCAAACGAGGGGAGGGGGGGCAGCAGTGCTTTATACATCCAAGCACTGCAGGCAGTTTGCTGGTGTCCCACCCTCTCTAAAGAAATCGTTTTGATAAATTATGCTAGCGGCATATTCAAGGTCAGACTGATGTCAACAATGACAGTGATGTATATCCCCGTAACAAAGTGTCTAGTACTAGTAACAGTGGCGCATGAATCCTTTGACGTCATTCTATGTTGATATAAACTTACTGTTGCATTCCATTCTTTCGTAGTGGTCCGAGGGTGAGGAGGAGGGAGTTATCATGATTTATAGTTTAATCAGCAAAGTTTTGCTTTATTTTATATGACTATTAACGCCGACGCTTATTTTCGTTTTGTTTTTCCAACGGACTGCTCGATTTTACATGGATCCGATTTGGGTCGGGATTTGTATCTCTTCCCCCTCCCCACTCCTTCGTGTACAGTCAATGCGTGCTGCAGAGTTTTCGTTGATTGTTACATTTTGCAATTAAGTACTTATTACAACACGCATGCAGAAGAAAACGTTTTGCCATTCTGTATGATTTATATTACAATAATTAGATGTATGACTCAATGGACAGGTTCCGAAGCCTAACAAAACGTTTTACTATTCTGTATGATTTATATTACAATAATTAGATGTATGACTCAATGGACAGGTTCCGAACCCTAACAAAACGTTTTACTATTCTGTATGATTTATATTACAATAATTAGATGTATGACTCAATGGACAGGTTCCGAACCCTAACAAAACGTTTTACTATTCTGTATGATTTATATTACAATAATTAGATGTATGACTCAATGGACAGGTTCCGAACCCTAACAAAACAGAAGTAGCTGCAGGAAGGACGACAGTGTATGACACTTGGCTCAAAGCGAATAAATGGCAAGGCTATAATTTTCCAAGGTCAGTGATACATTTATTTAAAGAAATAAGATAGTAATCAGTTGCGTACAGAATATTAAAATGGAGATTATGATTAAAAAGTAAATAATTAATAAAAAGCCCAGTGATACTTACACACATCTAATGCATGCACTAAATTCCATTTTGAAAGACACTTATGGTTGTTTGTTTCTGTGACGCCACGCCACAAAGTTAGTGGTTATGATTATTATTAATTAATTCATAACTAATTACAAGTGATGGGAATCTTGAACTACTAGTATGGTATGCAGTATAATCTATTTTCTTGTTCTCTTAAATCGAGTATGGTATGCAGTATAATCTATTTTCTTGTTCTCTTAAATCGAGTATGGTATGCAGTATAATCTATTTTCTTGTTCTCTTAAATCGAGTATGGTATGCAGTATAATCTATTTTCTTGTTCTTTTAAATCGAGTATGGTATATAGTATAATCTAAATTATATGCATGTTACATATTTAGAGTTTATTTCTTCAATCATAAACGTTGTTTTTGGTAAAATTTAAAAAAATAAAAGCGCTATGACCCTGGTGCGATGTAGTCGTTTCACCTAGGTTGACTGGGAGAGGCTAAAGTCCCTATCCCTCATAATCCATATCAATCCTCCAAAAGCCACAATCACAACCCCCCCCCCCAACAAAAAAAAAATCCCCAACAATATTACCCCCAAAAGTGTGCTTATTTTTCAAAAGGTTTCTCAAGACAAATTTCATGATCTCCCTTCAAACCAGTTTGCCACTCTTTATGCCCCTTCTAAAATAACAAATTCTGGAGCAACATTGATGCAAAGTGATCATGAACAGTCGTGGCTCAATGAGAGTGCAGAGTGAGCATTGTGAGCAGTGTCAGCATGAGTGTGGGGAGTAAACTTTGTGAGCAGTGTCTCAGTGAGTGTGCGGAGGAAGCATTGTGAACAGTATCATTGAAAGTGCAGAGTGAGAACCGTGAGCAGGATCTCAATGAGTGTGGTAGCGAGCATTGTGAGCAGTGTTTCAGTGAGTGTGGGGTTAAGCATTGTGAGCAGAGCCTCAGTGAGTGTGGGGAGTGAGCATTGTGAGCAGTGTCTCAGTGAGTTTGGGGAGCGATAATTGTGAGCAGTGTCTCAGTGAGTTTGGGGAGCGATAATTGTGAGCAGTGTCTCAGTGAATGTGAGGTGTGTGAGCATTTTGAGCAGTGTCTCTGAATGTGAGGAGTGAGCATTGTGATTAGTGTCTCAGTGAGTGGGGGGGGGAGTAAGCATTAGGCATTGGATGTGGATGAAAGGTAGAAAAAAAACATGGAAAATAACATCAATACATTCGTTACAACCATTGCTCCATACAAATTTTCCCACCCCAACCACGAACACAAATTAGCATTAATGATTCTAAAGTTAAATATACATTTAATAAGGGCTGGAATCCTATGGTTGATCTATCCAAAATTATTTCCAAACGATAAGCGTAATGCACTACAAAGGTCAGATCTATTTGGAAATTCGAATGTAGGAACAAATATCTGAATTCGGTTACTATGGTACTGATTAAGAAATATATATTTTTCTGTTTGACAGAGTTCAAGAATTGGGATCGGGTAGTGACTTTGCCCCAATGCTCCATATCCTTGGTATCACTTCAGTTGACCTCAGCTACACGTATGACAAGGTCAGATGTTAAAACTGTCTACTTAAATGTCATGCATTACTTTGAAGTTATTAACCTTAGCTACCCTCAAGACAAGGTCATAAGGTGTAGTCTTTACTTTGTTTATATGAATTATTATTTTGGGAAAGGTTAAACTCTGCTACAAATACAAGACCAGAAGTTGTTAAAAATTATCTTATTTATTATGCATTAATTACTTTTGGAGATTTTTGGAAACAGTCTAGGTTAAATTATTGTTTTACTTTTAGAGGGACAATTTTTTCTTCCATCCAAAACTCAGTACATGAAAAATACTCCATTCAGAAAGAAAACATTAGACACTGCATCTAATGGTCGGAGTACGTTATGCGAAATGTTTTCGTTATTATCGTTATTACGACATCGTGAAAGGAAAGAAAATCTGCTGTAAAAAGAAAATCGATAAATTTGCTTGTCTTACTTTTTTCATAGTTCTTGTTTTATCATATTATTATAGCTACACATTTCAGTAAACTTGATGAACTGGTAAGTTATGCCATTATTAGTATAGCGACTCATTTCAGTAATCCTCATAATTTCAGTAATCCTCATTGCATCTTCAAAGCGTTAATATGTCAATCCCTATTAATAAAATCAAGTTTAATTTGTAAGTGATTTTCTACGCGCGCGCGCACAGACACACGCACGCACATATATTATTTATGTGTATGTATGTATTTGGACTTAAAACATTAGGAATGTCTGTGTGGTTCCTACATAAGATATTACATTGAACTTCGTGTCGCCTTTCCAGGACAAGTACAAGATCGGTTCCTACCCGCTGTACCACACGGAGTATGAGACGTTTGATGCCGTCAAGAAACTGCTAGATAAGGACTTTGAGGTAGACCCGCTCACTCCTCTCTCATTGCACATCTCTCTGTCCGTCTGTCTAGTGTCTGTCTCTGGCCGATGGTAGTCTGAAAAAAAAACAAAAACTTGCCCAGAAAAGACGGCCACGCACATTGTACTATTGATTTCTTTTTGACGAACTACAGAATGCAGGATAAGTTGTCTTGCGTTTCCGTTCAAAGAAAGTCAAAGTATTTTATACATACCTGTGATTGTTCTTTGAAGGAAACTGATATTAATGTGATAATCAAAGAAAAAAGTACTAATGAAATGAAGATAATTTAAAATGTTGAATTTGTCTGAACATTTTCTCTATTTGTTTGTTTAATTATTTATTTATTTGGTAAGGGAAGATATGTATAATTGTGACAGTTCATTCAAAAATGTCAGAGATTGGTGTTGGAGAACTGGAGAAAGGAAAGCAGTTGGAGAGTATTTGAGAACACTTTAACATTTTTATTTAAAAACAATTAAATAACTCCAAATTTATGTATTAGAATGCATTATTGATTACAACTCCCTAAACCCTGATTGTTGACTTTCGACTCTGTCCAGTATCATCAGGCAATAGCACGTATTGGGGCCGAGTTATTAAGGTCCCTGAGTGATTCCCTCATCCTGCCCTTCAACATGTCTGACTACGTTTGGGGGTTAAAACTCAACAGACAGACACTGCATAATGAGAAAGGAAATATTCTTACAGCAAATGTCTCAAGCTATGGTATGAACATATTTTTCTTTTATAGTTCTTTTTTATTTTCACATAGAACTAGATACACAAGGACAGACACGTTTCATTCGGTCAATAGAAGAAACAAAATTATGTCACAATGCGCATATCCGTCTGATGGATTTATCGCGACACTTCCGTTTCTTTGTAGGTTGAAGTCCGGAAGAATATGTCAAAACCCAGTCACATTGCATTTGGACTCGACAATTTAACTTGTGTGCATTGTAATAATTGATAGAATCAATTAAAGATAACGATGTAATTAGATATCCGTTAATTGTTTTTCTTTTGCAATCCTTGTGTCCAACGGCATGGGCAAAAACTGTCACTAAAGTTCGGACTAGAAACTATTATTGCTTTCAAGAGTGCTATTAAGATATATCTCTTCCAAAAACAAGAATATTTCTTAGTATATATTTTTTAATTACTTACGTCGCACACATGCGCGTGTGTTTTTAATTACTTAGTTGTATATGTAATGTTATTGTGTATTATATATGTTTATGTATATTTGTTTTCAATTGCCTAGTTGTATTTATTTTAATGTTGTTATGCATTATGCGCTGTTTTATAGCGATGGGAGTGTCTTAAAGATGAAGCACTTATTGCCGATCGCAGCATCAACAACAATAGTATAATAATAGTAGGTAGAGTAGTAGTGCGGGTGGTGGTAGAAGTAGTAGTAGTGGTGATTGTAGCAGTAGCAGTAGTAGTTATAGTGATGATGTAGTAGCAATAATAGTGCTATAGGTTTTAGTGCTATAGGGGATAGTTTTAGCAATAATAGTGATGATTACTATAGTAATAGTAGTTTCGGTGTTGGTGACTATAGTAATTATATTGGCGGTAGTAACATTAGTGTTGGAGAGTATAGTGCTAATAGTAGTGGTGGTGGTTGTGGTAGTAGTAGTGGCGGTAACGATAGTGGAGATAATATTTGGTTGAAGTAGTGCTAGTAGTAGTTGTGATGGTAGTAGTGGTGGTGGGAGTGGTAGTAGTAGTGGCGATAATGATAGCGGTAGTATCACAAGTAGTATTAATGGTGGTGATGGTCGTCGTAGTATTTGTGGTGGCGATTGTAGTGGAAGTAGTAGTTGTGAATAGTTTTCAATTCATGAACAAAATAGCGAGTAGCACTTTTGACGTTAAATTCGTTTTGTTTTTAATTCGACATAAATGCTTTCATGATGACTAGCTAAAGGAGATCTGGATAAAGCCATTGAAAGCTTTGAGAAGGACGTCAAAGCCTTTGAGGCAGCAGTAGCTAGCGTCAGCAAGACCAAGTAAGTACTTTGAGAAAGCAGTGGCTGACGTCAGCAAAAGCAAGTAAGTACTTTGAGAAAGCAGTGGCTGACGTCAGCAAAAGCGAATAAATACATTGAGAAAGCAGTGGCTGACGTCAGCAAAAGCAAGTAAGTACTGAGAAGAACGATAAAAGCATAAATTTGCGATTAGTGCATTATAAAACAATAAAACTTGCGTTTCTAAACACAAATTCTTTTCTATTGGTTATTTATCTCTACGCCCATGTAAGATGCTGACCATATTTAATTTATACGATATGTTGTCTGTCAGTCTTATGACAGCTTTCATGATACATCATTTAAAAACCATTAATCTCTACTGATTCTCTCTGTTGTCTATCAGTCCATGACAGTTCTCATGATACATCATTTAAAAATCATTAATCTCTACTGATTATCTCTGCTGTCTGTCAGTCTTACAACTTGCATTATACAACACTTAGAAACACCCTTACTGATTTTCTCTGTTGTCTGTCAGTCTTATGGCAACTCGCTTAGTGACCGAACAGATACAACATTTAAAAACACTAACCCTTACTGATTCTCTGTGTTGTCTGTCAGTCCTATATCAATTCTCCCGATATATCATTTAGAAATATTAACCCTTACTATTCTCACTGTTGTCTGTCAGTCCTATGGCAACTCGCATGGTGAACGATCAGATGCATCTCCTGGAAAAGGCGTTTTTAGACCCAGCGGGACTGCCAGGCAGATCGGCAAAAAAGTGAGCATTTCTATATAATTTCTACAATTTACGTTTTATTAGTTTGCAATAAACTAAATTAGCAAATTAGCAATCTATACCATATAACTAACACTGAGGGTCGAAAAATTAAAACATGTAACAAGGGCAATGGACTTACTGGCTGAGTTTTATCGATGTACATTTTTAAATTCTTTAAAGTTTTATTATACATATATTATACTATTCAACATTAAAACACATCCAGTAACATAAGGAGAGACGCTTTAAATTATCTACATTCTTATTTTAATAGGGATTCATCAAAGTATACAGTCATATGTGCCACAATACTTTATTTGAATTTTTGGTACCGACTGATTAAAAAAACCGCTAATTATTTGTATCAACGTCCTTCACCTTTTTTCTTTCTATTTAACGTCAAACTTCTCATTTCTCCGTTTCTTGATTTTTCGAATAGGTGTCATTCGATATGGAATGTAACAATCCCACTTCTCATTTATCTTATGAAAAATGATATTCACTTTTCTAATTAACTGTTTCAACAAATTTTGATTGAATTGGTTTAATAGCAATCCACATTTAAAGAAATATTATGATTTTCATTTTTTTTAAGCAAAAATTGTTTTTTATATAAAGGTATGAAGAGTAATTAGGTAGAACATATTTACATACAAATTTAAATAAAGGTACTTAGTATGCTAATAAAGATTTTGAAAAATAATAAAGAATCGGACGAGTAGTAGTTAAATCGTTAAGTGCGACTAATCATAAACAAATCAATACTGCTTTATGATTCTACATCAAATAAAAGTCGTTCCAGACCACAGCTCTGTACTAGAAACTCCCTCTCAATTCCAGACACTTGCTGTTTGCCGAAAACTCTAACGACGCCTACGCTGGCAGCAGTTTCCCGGGCCTGGTAGATCTGTTGTTCGAAATCGACAAACTGCAATCACCAGAACTTGAACAACGATGGCAGAAAGTCAACCACCATTTCTCAGTCATCGTCAACGCCATTCAGGCAGCGGGATACACGCTGCGTGACGTCACAAAATTTATCGAAGAACAGTATTAACTACTGAATTGTATTATAAAATAGATTAAGCTACAGATTCAAAAAAGATAGACTGCGATATGTTTGTAGCGACTGACATTATAACCTAGGCCTAACTGTGAGGAAAATATGATTTTAAAAAAAAATAATAAGTAAGTACGATTGTTTATATCTCATTTGCTCTTAAATTCTCATTTCTTGTAAAGATAGCACGTGAAATTACACCAACCAATAGTGTTTGACAAATACTGTCATTTCTTGTAAAGATAACACGTGAAATTACACCAACCAATAGTGTTTGACAAATACTGGCAACCAAATGAGAACTGCTTGCCGCTGGCAGATTTTCAAGTAAACAATGGAAGAGCTTAACCAGTCTATGTACATATATGTAAAATCAGTTTAAGTGCAAAACCTGACTACAACATAGTCGCTACCCAAGAAATGTGTACGTGTTTAGACACTTTGGATTGAGTGCATTAAATGGGCGTGAAAATGCCGACAACTAAGATGTCGATAATTTCAGTAGATTGTTTTCAATGGTTTGGGCAGGCAGCCGTGTCTAGACAGATAGATAGATAGATAGATAGATAGATAGATAGATAGATAGATGGATAGATAGATAAATAGATAGATAGATAGACAGATATATAGATAGATAGATAGATAGACAGATAGATAGATGGATGGATGGATGGATGGATAGATAGATAGATAGATAGATAGATAGATAGAAAATCAGGTCACAATATGGGTGCTTATATATAATGACTTCGTTCAGTATAAATCGGGTCATGCTCCAGCGTTTACATTTAATAAAGACTTTTATTTAGTTTTAATCAGGTCCAGTTGTGGGCGTATACATGTTAAAGTATTCTTATTCACGGTATGGGCGTTTACTTGTAATAATGACTTTTATATTCAGTTAAAACAGGTCATGGTAGGGCGTTTACTTGTAATAATGACTTTTATATTCAGTTAAAACAGGTCATGGTAGGGCGTTTACTTGTAATAATGACTTTTATATTCAGTTAAAACAGGTCATGGTAGGGTGTTTACTTGTAATAATGACTTTTATATTCAGGTCATGGTACATTTAGGTAAAATCAGGAGGTGATCAAGGCTATTACATTTAATAATAAATTTTGTTCAGTTAAAATCAAATTACTTTTTGAGCATTTGCATTTAAGATCGGCTTTGCTCGGGTATAACCAAATCTTTTGCACCACATTTTACAATTTCTTGTAGGTTAAAGTTTACTGAAGAGAATTTATTTTTCAACACCACTGATTTTGATTTTGATTAAATTTATCTTTAAGATATAAATTTCATTCATAATATGGCAGAAAAGAACACGTACAAAGAAATTATTTTCTGAGTTAATTTGTTATTACAAACTAATAATTAATAGTTATGTTTTAACTATTATTAATTTCTTATAAATAAAACTGTGTGCAAGTGAATCATTACGTTTGTCTGCTAAAATTTCATTGGCTGACGTGATTCAAGTATAATGTGCATGCATGTGTGTCAGAGACAGAGGTGTGTGAGATATTATCAACATTATTATTATGTTCAGATTTCGCTGTTATATTTGACAACACACACCAGTTATGGCACTACGGTTAAATGATCTTTTGCCACCATTCTCAAGACTCAGGGAGCAGAGTCGGTCCACCTGATTGTTGTGTGATCAGGAACCGTTACTTGCAGGAATCTACACCTTTGTGTTGTTGAGCACTGCTAGAGTGCAATGACTTTATCGAGAGTATTGTGAACCAATGTGCTATGACGTAATAATGACGTCAGTTAAATAACCCTTGCGTTCTCTTCTCTAAAAAGTATCCTTTCCTCAACTTTCCCCCTTTAATAAAATAAATAAAATGATCACCTAGTCCTAAAGAAAGGGGTTTGCTTTATAGGACTGGCATTGTGTTTTTCTTTCGAATTTTTTTTTTAAAAAACTGCCGACCTCAGTAAAATCTTATATTCAGACATGATCCACTTTCCTTACAACTTCTTTAGTGAATGTCCCTTCTGTCATTTTTACGTCATGCAACAGGAGGTCGAAAAGTTGTCGTATACCTCTGAATAAATATGGTATAAATGTATAAATTTTAGGTTTAATTAAATGAATCAAGAAAGAGTAATGCAGCAGTACCCATAAGACAATTCTATATTTCATTTTCTGCCGTTTATGAACAAACGGAAATTACACACAGTTACACATATATATTTACACACTATATAAATACCTGTTTATACAGGTGCTTACAAGAGGCTCTGCGGTCTGTAGGGCTGAGTCGACTAATTACCACCGTAGACTTAATATATACTGAGATCTACTTAATCTGTTCACGTCAGTAAAAGTAATTGTATGTGTATTATGTGAACATGCTTGTTCTCATGGCTATAAAGTTATTTATATCATTATTAAAGCTAAACACATCAGCAAGGAATATTTTGGCGAGTGATGCTCTTTCTTATAATCAGTTACTGCCCACATTTTGATATATTGCATGGCCGATCTGTTACTGCTTTTCTTGCTATTCTTTTTCAACAAGTTTGTCTTGAAATCTGTCAAATTTCATTGTAAGAAACTAGCCAATCTCTGCAAGTCGAAAGTATTGTTAGGATTTAACTGCGTTTCCTCACAGAGCTCTCGAAAAGTACCACAATTCAATTATCCCTGCTGGCATTACCTCCTTCTCTTCTTGATGTCAGAATGAAGAGATGAAAGTCGGGTCCACTGAGCTATATATAGATGGAGAGGACATCCAATGATAACAAGCGCTGCCGATGTGTTGCTAACGGAAGTTTTAGTGCGACCATTTTGAGAAGACCAGCCTATCATAACAGTGCTGAAGACTACATGCTGGAATGTATGCGAGGGAGATTCTATGTGCATGAAAGTTTAATAAAAATAAAAATAAATATACTAAATATCATTTTCCTCACATAACCTTTTTCTTCAATTAGCATGTTCAACTTTTCAGGGCAAACTTAAAGCTTAATTCTTAATTACTTTTGTATTTTACTACATGATATATTAGTATGGGGGGGATTCAGATTAAAGAAAATCTCAAAACTTTGTATAAAGTATTAGACATACGTAGAAGTGGTTACAATTGTGACTGAAAATAAGTCTGTATTTGAATGGTTATTAGATACTTAATTTTTAGCTAGTATACAGTGGTAGTCTTTTCATAAACATATCACTACATTTTAAAAAAATATTTATAATGTTAGTTGTAAATTATAGAATCATATCTACTAAATTTATTAGACATTTCTTATATTTTTTTAATATTTAGAAATAAATATTTTAAGTGATCATATTAAACATTCTTGAAATTATTTAGAACTTAAACTTGCATACACAGTCACTTAATATTTCATGTTAAAACAATATTCTGTTATTACATTTAAGAAAAATATTTGTGAATAAAAATATTTAAACAATTTTCGTCACATTAAAAGAAATAGTTTTATGTATTTAAGAGGGTATCCTGTATTTTTCAAAATCGAAGTACATACTACATAATCTTTCTGATAAAATACACACGTGACATTGATCATGGTGAGTATGGAATAGTAATATACCAAAACTAGCAAAATATCAGTACACGTGCACTAAAACTGGAACGTTTGGCGAGAGCGAAATGTGCCCTTGTGTCCTCTCCATAAATAGAGCTCAGTGCTTGAGCCCTTGGTAGAGCGCGTAGCTCTTTTCTGAGCCTTCAGCCATCCTCGACAAACTGTTCTTAGACTGATGACTCACTCTTGGCGCTGAATCGCCGCTTCAAAGCAACAAACCAGTTAGGTGTACTCGATGAGGCGCGCTCTTCCTGCGGCCTGGAGACCTCAGCGGTAGGGGCTTCGCCATGCCTGCCGCACCTTTCAAGTGCGGACTGCGGAAGCAGGCCTTGAGTGCGCAGGGAGATCACGTCTATGGCGATCATCAGAATCCACAGTGCCCAGCTGACCCAAAGACTTACCTGCAACGTCACGATTAGTGTTGGTGAGGAAGGGTAGAGAAAGAGATTACTGTACGTATATGAAAACATTGCAACATTTAAAGGGAGAGTACTGTGAGATCCCTTTAGCTACGTGCATTAGGCTTAGCAAAAATGTTTACATTGCAACACTTGCAAGGGAGAGTACTGTGAGATCCACTGAGATACGCGCATTAAAATGTTTACATTTCTGATTTAGTCTATAATGGCACGATATGACCTCATGATTACATCTAAAACAACTTCTTCCCGCGGGCAATCGGGTACCTGTTCAATGGGGTGAGTGGGGGTGGGAGGTGGGAATCTGCTCGTTAACTGTACTGAAATCAGTTCAACCAAAAGCTTTTTTCTAATATTAATTTTCAAATTAGAAACTCCTTAATCTAGCTAATCTAATCCCAATTTAATATGTGTAAATACAAATAAAGGACTTCCTTATAACACTAATAATATAATACTTATGCACGGATTTTGTTAATTAGAAAAACAAACACAACCTAGATATAAGTCTACTGAGCATCGATATCAAACAATTGTTGATTTCACGGTTGTCAATGTTTTGGTGTGTTTATTTATAGTTTGCACAATCTCTCTTTTTATTTATTCATTTCCCTATATTCTCTCTCTCTCTCTCTCTCTCTCTCTCTCTCTCTCTCTCTCTCTCTCTCTCTCTCTCGTTATTTATTTATCTGCCAATATTCCCTCCTTCACTCGTATTGTGGAAAAAGCTTAGCTAGGTACAAATGTTGTCTAAGTAAATAATATATGTACAAAATCCCATCTTCATCCACACTGCTTTTATCCTCTAGCATTTCCTATAAATAGGATTGCATGAACAAGTCTATAAACCTATACGTCAGTAATGTATCTCTGTCACGTTTGTGTCAGTTATATTTACTGCTATCGATAATGTGCCAGTAACATTTACTGCTACATATATTGCATGTGTCAGTAATATTTAGTTCTACCCGTATTGTGTGCGTCAATAATATTCACTTCTACCTATAAATGTGTGCATCAGCAATATAAACTTTTGTCACGTTGTCGTCAGTAATATATACCTCTGTCACGTGCATCAGCAATATAAACCTATTTCATGTGCATCAGCAATATAAACCTCTGTCACGTGCGATAGTAATATAAACCGCTGCTATGTGTGCGTCAGTAATATAAACCTGTCACCTGTGTGTCAGTAACATAAACACCTGTTACGTGTGCTTCAATAATATATACCTTTGTGAAGACCAGTGCTTGGTAATAGTTTTCAATAACTTTCCCAGTTGAAATGACGTAGATGGGTTCCCCACATCTGTGACATGAAGATTTAACTTTTAATATTGAGCATCTAGTACAGATTTCTTTTTTTTTTTCATTCACGTTTCTATAATTCATATCTATAATAGTAATAATCAAGTTCCTCTTTTCCTTTGTATTTGATAATATCAAATATTATTTCACTATTTCTATAGTGTTTTTTACAAGTCGAATATTATAGTTACGTAGTTTTTTTGTATGGTAGAAAACAGGACAGATATGTAGCGAGTTCAGGGGTCGAAAGGTTGTGTGGTTACTTAGTGTTTTGTATGTTAGTAAATATGTAGCGAGTTCAGGGGTCGAAGGGTTGAGTGGTTACTTTTGTATGATAGTAAACAAGGCAGATGTACTGGGTTCGGATAGTTGGGGGGTGGGGGCGGAAGTCAGTGGTTAAATAATGTTTTGTAAGATATTAAAACAGATATGTATTGAGTTCATGGACTGGAGACTCAGTGATTTGCAAGATATCATAGCGCTGCAGTGTGATCAACAGGTATAAAGATGTGAACAAGAGAGGGATGCTTAACTTAGTGAGTCAGAAGGACGTATTTTACTGGGTGCATGAACATGCATTAATGTGAATGAAGAAGCTATCAACAGGATGGAGAAATATGATGGAAATAGTGGAGCAATATGCCGCAACAGTACCTTGGTCAGGACTTATGACGCTCCACGAGCCAACAGCTCATCTAATCCTTGGCCAGAAACAGAGATACATTTATCTCCATTTGAACTACAAGCAATCCACAGTAATCTGAATGGATCACTACATAAACGTGATCTGTTTCAGTCACTTGCCTAAAATGTTTTAGAGAATATGTACTGTGATTGTTTCTGTAAGGAAATTGATGAGTGCTTTCTGGATTAATATTTCTGTTTGTACTTGTGGATAAAGTAGTGACAGTGTGGAGAGCAGGACTTGTGTGTGAAAGTCTCTCAAGATCATAGTCGAGCCAACTTCCGTTGAGCCAATCCTTGAAGGAAGACCCAATGTGGCCAATTTCCAGCAACTTTGTTGCCAGCAAGTGTAACAATTGGTGTCTGGACACACGTACCAACATAACTCAAGCAGAGTGTCACACATCACTGCAGTCTGAAGTGGATAAAAGAAAATAGGTGCACTCTTCTCTGGAAAAGTCAAATCAAGTGAACAGCACTAAGACTCTGGTCTAAAATGTTTTTACACTCCCATATCTTCTCTACAAGCATTCTCAAAGTTACATTCCTGCAATAGATCTCATTAGCTGTAAGCATAAAATATAACATAATCAAATTAACGAATAACATTTCCAATAGGCGCAAGGTTGTATGTTCAACAATATAATATACAAATTCTCTAATTACAAGGTTGTATGTTCAACAATATAATATACAAATTCTCTAATTACAAGGTTGTATGTTCAACAATATAATATACAAATTCTCTAATTACAAGGTTGTATGTTCAACAATATAATATACAAATTCTCTAATTACAAGGTTGTATGTTCAACAATATAATATACAAATTCTCTAATTACAAGGTTGTATGTTCAACAATATAATATACAAAATCTCTAATTACAAGGTTGTATGTTCAACAATATAATATACAAAATCTCTAATTACAAGGTTGTATGTTCAACAATATAATATACAAAATCTCTAATTACAAGGTTGTATGTTCAACAATGTAATATACAAATTCTCTAATTACAAGCCATAAAACAATAGTTCAATTACATGAAAACATCTCTAAATCTAACTGCAAAACAATAAAAAATAAACATTCTAAATACATGAAATAATCTCTAAGTCTAATAACAAACCATAAAATCAGTAGTTCTAAATGCACGAAAAAATATTTCTAAATCTAATTTTTCTGCACCCTTTCTCTATCGGTCAACTTACCACAGCTCTCGAATAGCCTTAAGACTGGACTTGACAGCAAAAGTCAAAGTGATAAGAGACAACAACAATTTCTAACATGTCACTTTCTGCCTAACTCATATTGGTTAAATTTGTTGTTGGCCAGTACCAGGCTATTGGTCGATTATAACTGGCTAGCTTCTTAGAAACACTTAGTGTCAATGTTTGAGCTGTTTATTACTAACAAGCTCAGTGGCATGGCTTGCTCAATTAGCATCACTGGGTGATATGTTTATTACTAACAAGCTCAGTGGTAAGGCTTGCTCACTTAGCATCACTGGGTGATATGTTTATTACTAACAAGCTCAGTGGCAAGGCTTGCTCAATTAGCATCACTGGGTGATATGTTTATTACTAACAAGCTCAGTGGCAAGGCTTGCTCAATTAGCATCACTGGGTGATATGTTTATTACTAACAAGCTCAGTGGCATGGCTTCCTCATTTCAATGAAACTTTGGCTATTGAAGCCACAGGGCCTCACACCGGTGCCATTGAATTATAATATTACTCTAGACGACTGTTTAGCTCTGGTATTTGGGGAATTCTTTCTTCTTTAACTATTCTTAACCACACAGTGCACAAGGTCTGCTTTCAACTCTTGCTAAAAATATTAGCAGCATAAATATGATAATTGTCTCATAAACATGTGCAGGCAACTTTGCTCTGTCACAGAGTGACTGAAGATATTTATCGAAAATGGGTAGAGTATTGATTGGAGTATAGAGAAAAGAGGAGTGAATGAAGAGAATAGTTATCGAACTTGAAGAGACTTGACAAGTGAATGATTAATACATTTATCAAACTTTCTGACCTGTTTAACTAAGAAAAAGAAAAGTATACAAAATTAAAGCATTGAGAACAAATAAAGTGTTGAAAACGATAAGCAAAATAAAATACTCAATGCAATTGTTTACCTTTCTGGCTTGGGGAGAAATACTTCATAACACATTACATCAAATCCTCGCGAGATGATACAGGCCGAGACGAGAGTCAGAAGCCAGGCAATGACGTCAGCTATGGTGCATGGCAAAAGGAACTTCGGGTTCAGTAATAAAGGGACAATGACCTGTATTATCCCTGGTGACCTGGGACTGCACAAGAGTCAAAGTATTCACAGATCTAGCAAAGTGTGTGTTAATCACAGGAAAGTTTTAATGCGTTAGATTTTAATTAAAATTTGTTTTAAAAATGTAAAATAGAAACATTTTTAAAATACTAAAAATGCATTTGGTTTGTTTCTTATTTTTTATTTGGTTTTCTGGCTTTTTAATGTTTCTGTTATTGGTGGTGGTGGTAAGGAGCTGATTAGAATTATGAGTGCTGAATTGGTGATCACTATTTTGAATATTTATTTATCAAAATCTTGCCATACTTATAATACTTGAGTGAGGTAATAGTGTTAATGTGCGTTTATGGCACTGAAATTAGGTATTCATTGATTACCTCTGCACAAGTTTTGAAAATTTCACTATGTTTGTGTGCATTAAGTGAGTCAGTGAGGTTGAAGTGGAGAGGAGAGGAGATATTGTTCAAGCATCTTTTTCATTGCCTTTACCAGTGCATATTCATTATTTCCTACAGGTCGACACGTTCTGTACCACTACTTTCACCACTTTCAGTATTTTAACACATGCAGTACCACCACCATCACTATTTCAATATGTGCTGTACCACCACCATCACTATTTCTATATGTGCTGTACCACCACTTTCACTATTTCAATATGTACTGTACCACCACTTTCACTATTTCAATATGTGCTGTACCACCACTTTCACTATTTCAATATGTGCTGTACCACCACTTTCGCTATTTCAATATGTGCTGTACCACCACTTTCACTATTTCAACACATGCTGTACCACCACTTTCACCACTGTCGCTATTTCAACATGTGCAGTATCACCACTGTTGCTTCTAAAGGCAGTCATTATTTGGTCTCAGCATTTATTTCATTAACATACAAAAATGTAAATAAATAAATAACAGCTAGATGACGATATGCCTATGATAAAAAAAATATAACCATAACAAAAAATCAAGTAAAAGTGTATAAACTGTGAATCTCGCCCTGTATTAAATGAAATAAAATAAAAGTGTATAAACTGAGTCTCACTGTGACAGTAAAAGGGGGATAATCAGAATTTTTATTTTTTAAAATTTACTTTCTTACCTCTCTTTGACCTCACGCTATTGTATTTGTATCATGGGGCAAAAGTGGTGTGATACATGCACTGTCAGTAGGTTTGTGGGCATGCATGTTTATTTTGTGCTTTCAGCACTTTATTTATTTGATTTATTTGTTTATTTTTATGTTAGGGTTAGATAAATATGTTAGCAATAGAAGACGATATATTTAATCTATAAATGTTCCTTAAAATATAACTCTTAGAGAGACTATTTTCTGTTATTAGAAGTGAATGCACCCTATGTAGTGAATGCACCAAATCAACAATAGAGCAGCCATAGATTCCTATGTTAATTGTGCAAGTTTTTGCAAGAAAAATTAGTTTATATAAAGGAACTAGGGAGACTTTTTCCTTCGGTGTATGAACGTATGGGCTGTGTACAAGATGTATCAGAACTATACCTATTTTTCTATGCAGTGGGCCCAAGCATGGGTTTTATTCTGAGTTTTCCATAATTCGGAATTTAATCACCAAGTGTCTTCAGTCTAGCGGAAATTGTAACAGTACCAAGGTCTTTTGTCAGAGTTGGGGACAGTTAAATTTCATGCCTAAAAGGACATTCATCATACACTCAACCCACATGACTACAATCTTTGCATTATTCAATGAAAGATCATCCATGCTCATCAGCGGAGGGACATTTGCTTGTTCAGTGCAATTTCATCATGTGTTGTCTGTGGTATTTGCCTTCATTGGATTCATGGCCCCCATTCACCAATGCAGCCATGCCTATGTTCTACATAACTTGTTGTGCTGGATAGTTCATTCATCAACCAGAGTTTTGTGGTTTTTTTTGCCAGTGTGTGCATGTTCTACCCCCATCCCTGAGCAGTGGAGATCACCACTATTTTATTTTGGTCTTCACCAATGAACATTGCTATTTATCTTCATGAGAGGGAAGTGTATTTAATATTCTTTGGACATCATATTCTTTTTGGGACAGTGTTTAATTAGTGTTTCGTTGGGTTTGATCAATCCTCCTGTAACTGTAATTAGGAAAGTAGCTAATTTAGTGGTGCATTCACTTAGGTAGTTTAGCAGTAGTTTATTAATTTTATTGACATTATTACTGATATGTTGGGTTCCTACCCTGAACATTTTACAAACATTTTCTGAACTTTTTCTGCATAAACATTTAACCTTAGTAAATAATTATTTACTGACATTTTGTGGTTATCACCGCTGTTACTAGTTAGCATTTATTGGCATTTATATATTTGTAATATACTGACTTTCATAAATGTTGGATATATTTGTGGTTATCACTGCTATTGTGATTAATTGATTATTTATTATCTGTGCTGGGTTTTCACTTACAGATTTGTAGTATAAATTTTCATCTATCATATGATCAAGTGTTGAGGTTATCACCACTTTTGTAATTCATTATACACTATTTGTGTTGGGTCCTCACCCAGAGAATGTGTAATGTTAATTTTCATTAGCACATGATAGTTCTTGTGGTTATCGCCACTGTTGTATTTATAATTTGTATTGGGTTTTCACCCACAGAGAGTTGTGCCAGTGATTTTTATCTGGCAATTGTTATTGCAGTCATCACCGATAATCTTATTGTTGATTTGGTTATCTTTTTACTTTTATTTATTCATCATTTTCATTGCTCTTGTTCCCAACCCATGAAGGTTGTGAGTGGATGCTTCTGAATGAATGACTAATGCTGTATGAAAGTTAACCCCTTTTTTATTAAAATAAATTTTTGTTAATTCTTTTTCAAGAGTTTGGCTTTCTTTCATTGTTGTGAAAGTGTATTGATGCGGTTGTTTGTTCGTTCATTCTGTTCGTCCCTCACACTACATTCACACGCTACTCACATAAATGCCGACTTTTACATTTTACTCCGCATGCAGAATAAAGATTTTCCCCCCACATTTGTGGTATCTATATGTGAGAATGGTTATTTTACATCTTGGCCATTTGGTGTAACCTCAGCAATCGCAGCAGCTGATCTCATCCCTACTACCCATCAAGGAGGAGTGAGATGACAGCAACAATCAGCACTAGCACCAACCAGAGCTTCGTGACACTCACCTTGTCTTAAGCTTGTCAAGCAGAATGAGTGTCACAATGATTGCTCGACCCAAAGAGTAGAACACTTGGAAAAGGGTTGCCACAGCTATGGAGTAAGAGCACACACTTGTTGGGCCAAAATTGCTGGAGTCTGCGTAGAGCAAGCAGCGTCCATCAGCTGCTGTCTGCATCAATAAACAAACTGACATACATATACTTTGTTTTACACTATAATATCGGATCGGCTGTACTAAGGTTTTGATTTGATTTGATTTTATGACTGTGGATGATCTGAGCATTGGTTGTGCAGAAATGTGTAATGATTTACCGTATACTAGCAGATCAGAAGAACATTGACTGTGCAAAATTTTCATATTGTAGTCAAGCACTTTCGCTGACATACTTTAACAGGTGCAGTGTAGAGACTTCCTGAATCTACCACGGTCATAACGGTTTGTAAATCTATAAACTAGGGACTAGAAAGAAAAACCATGAAATCCAGAAAAAGTGATATTCCAGAAATCCTAGAAAGGCTGCATTTTTTCTTGTCAAATATAATCAGGGAACATTGCTAAGTTTTCCATTTTATCATTTCTAACTCCATTCTTTCTTACATTAAAGTCTCAACTTACAGTTTCCTGCAACAGTTTTAGTAGCCCGATACACGCATACAGCATAATAAATACAACATAATTTATGACCGTGTTCACTAGAAACAATGTCAAGTGTTAAACACACTACATACAAACATCATAATTCACAAATGTAGAAGTAATAGTCTACTCACATAATACATCTCTACATAAAACACAAGTATATCAATAGCAAAATGCAGGAAATATTCCTAAGTCCATTCCCTTGCAATCAATCAATCAGTTAACTCACCATTAAGCTAACGGCCTACGTTCATGACCAGACTTCAGTCACACCAAATTCAAAGTGATTAGATAATAGAATTATTTCAGCAGGTAAATTTTCATCTCAGTCCATTGGCTGGTCTCGTTCTTTGTAAATCTTAACCATTGAATAATAAATCTACTCATCCGCATAAGACCGGCTTAGATTACATTATCATTGGGCCCACGTTTTACCACGGCAAGAAATCGTAAATTCCGCGGCATACCGCGGCACGGCAAATACAGTATCAGAACTCCATAAGACTAATTCGTAATCCAAACAAAATAAATGCAGTTTTTCTTATTCTTAATCATTAATCAATCATTATTCATAATCAAATACATATATCAAAGCGTTCAAATCCGCACATTTTAATCCACAGATTTGCTTTAGGCAAACTATGCTGAAACAGTTGTAGGCCTAATATTGTTCTCAACAAACTATCGAATAATGTTTCTAAAGTTATTATTTATTTATTGTTGAAGAAAACGGCACTGTAAGCTCGTAGGTTTTCTTGTGAAAAAGAATATCGCAGTGGTGACAACACCGATCCATATTTTGAGAACGAACGTTCCACGTCAACAGAAGAGATCGGCAACGCAATGTAAACATTAGCAAGAGCTGCTAAGTGAGGCAGTCTGTCCTCTAAGGCACGCCAGAAGGCAGTGATATCAGCTGAAATTACTTCATGAGAGGCTATGCCCAGATAATCTTGCTATTCATCTGCTGCAGCCCTCATTGACGGCACTAATTGTGCATGATCAGCAAAATTCTTCGATAAGAGTGGTAGGATCAAATAATCTGACAGATAGGTCTATTACCGGCTGTTTGGTTCCTTTCAAAATATTTTTCAAAGTTTAGCAGCATCGTTGTGTTTTGCACCTTCACAGTTTGCTGGTTGCAATTGGAAGTCCGGATAATTTCAGGCAAGACAGTAAGTCAGACACTTTGTTGTAGACATCGACAGCCATGAATGACTGACTGTGCGTCAAAGGAAGTCAGAGGGTTCATAATTGGCTGGCAGTGAACAGATACAAATTCAATTCAGTTCCCAGCTCGTTATCAGTACTTTGCAGCAACGCCGACAACTTCTTTAACCGGACTGTAGCTCTACTGTGTTCGATTTCAGTAGCAACGAACGATGTATAATAGTCTAGATACACAGCCTCAAACCAAGAGTTCCATCTTGTGATGACTAGAGTTGGCGGCATGACTGCCTACTCAGCTTTCATTTGTCGCAGATGATGGAGATATCTAGCACGACGTCCTGGAGCTTTGGAGAATGACCTTGACAGAAGCAGCCAGCATATCACAAAGTCGTAGTGCTTCATGAAACTCTTCTCCAACTAAGAACAGAATGTGGGCCCAACATGTGAAATGAACAGCATTTGGCAGTATTCCTCGCAAACTGTCACGAAAACATTTTTTTCATATAAGCTGCATTATCCGTAACAACGCCACAACGTCATCGAAGTGCACATTAACCTCAGTCAGAGTACAGAAAATTAGCTGCGCAATTTTGACATTGTTCACTTCGGTTAAAAAAATATGTGTTCACTAACATTGCTGTGCATTCATCTGGTTTAAAAGCATTGAGCGGTTGAATAAGCACATTCACAGCATAACATCCAACAACATCCGTTGTTTCATCGGCAATAACGACCACTTTCTGTCCGGCTAGCTTCGCTATTAAATTAGTCTGTTGTTGGTTGAAAATTCTTGTAACGTATAGTTCCCTAAGTGTTATAGCCTGCGGTATTCCACCACCGCCCTTCAGGTTCTATGCATGGTAAGGTTGTCAACCTTCTCCAGCGGTATATTGGCAGTTTTATTGCATTACTTTTTATTGTTATTGGCCATAGTCAAAGATTAATTTTACTAAATTTAATAAACCTAATTGATTGTAAAGTAAATGATAGGTCAAATTGTTACCACAGCCTATAAATTGATTTAAAACTTGTTACAAGTACCACCAATACTATAAATCCACTTAAAAAATTAATATTTACTCTTCTGACGGAAGGGCTAATGACGTAACGAGATGCTGCAATAGGCTAAAGAAAGAAGTAATCAAAACTAATCATACTAATAGACGTCAAAAGGTGAGATTTCATTCAGATTTGGTATTTTCCGCGGCAGTTAGATTAATTCCGCGGCGTGGCGTTAAATTCCGCGGGCCGTGGTAATCGTGGGCCCTAATTCAAGTTCTAGTACATTCTCTTCATGAGTTATTATTTTAACTCTGGTACCCGAACACCCAGTACCCGAAAGTCATGTCATGCTGACATTAAACAAATAATATAATATTTAATTTTTAAAATAGGGACAGACAATTCTGCTCTGCGACAAATTGACTGTAGGGAGACTTTCAAATAATTTACAAAATATAAAACGAGTCAGAGGAACGTTGCAGATGTTTTCAAGCGATTCAACATTTCAAGGACTTTTTCATCCAAGTCATCATTTCAAACCCTACTGGCTCCCGTAAATTATATCCAGCAAAAACAAAGATAGTTATCACAAGTGTCACATACTAACGGTTTGTTATAACAGGAATTTGGGAGGTAGATAAGTAATTTAGTTACTGACATCCGCAATATATCTGATGTCACAAATGTGTTGACTTGAAGCATTGTGTTTCTGAAGGAAACAATTTTTCTTTTCTCTGAATAGATGTGTCTATTGAGTGAAATATATAGTAACAATTAGTAACGAAGTATAAGTTGTTATGCACTGATTTTACATGTTGATAACTAAAATATATAGTAATAGGTATAATTTTTTTTTAAAATAAGGTTAATTATATACAAAGGTTTAGTGATTTATTGCATGTATGCTGTTAAAATGTCCAAACCACATTTCTTTTTATTTTGTTAGTTTGCTTTTATAATAAACTGAAGGTATCGCTGTTGGTTATGCAATTAAATGAAATTTTCTTTTATTCAAATTAAGTATCAAATATGAATCTCAGTAAGAGCAGAATAAGTTTTGTTAGATACCACCTGTTTTGTTATGATATAAATATGAAGGCGGTAAGTTATAAAGAAGATGTGTTAGATACGACTGTTTTTGCTATGATACAAATATGAAGGGCAGTAAGTTTATTAAGAAGAAGCTATATTATACAGCACCGGATTTGCTATGGCACAATTATGAAAGGGGGTAAGTTATATTAGATACGACTGGTTTCGCTATGGTGTAAATATGAAGGGCAGTAAGTTATATTAGATACGATTGGTTTTGCTATGGTGTAAATATGAAGGGCAGTAAGTTATATTAGATACGATTGGTTTTGCTATGGTGTAAATATGAAGGGCAGTAAGTTATATTAGATACGATTGGTTTTGCTATGGTGTAAATATGAAGGGCAGTAAGTTATATTAGATACGACTGGTTTTGCTATGGTGTAAATATGAAGGGCAGTAAGTTATATTAGATACGACTGGTTTTGCTATGGTGTAAATATGAAGGGCAGTAAGTTTATTAAGAAGAAGCTATATTATACAGCACCGGATTTGCTATGGCACAATTATGAAAGGGGGTAAGTTATATTAGATACGACTGGTTTCGCTATGGTGTAAATATGAAGGGCAGTAAGTTATATTAGATACGATTGGTTTTGCTATGGTGTAAATATGAAGGGCAGTAAGTTATATTAGATACGACTGGTTTTGCTATGGTGTAAATATGAAGGGCAGTAAGTTATATTAGATACGACTGGTTTTGCTATGGTGTAAATATAAAGGGCAGTAAGTTATATTAGATACGACTGGTTTTGCTATGGTGTAAATATGAAGGGCAGTAAGTTATATTAGATACGACTGGTTTTGCTATGGTGTAAATATGAAGGGCAGTAAGTTATATTAGATACGACTGGTTTTGCTATGGTACAAATATGCTCGCTCGAAACTTTATAAACTTTATTTTTATTTTTTAGTTGATTCTAGGATTTCCAAATCAAAGCAGAATTGTTTGTGCAAACACACACACACACACACACACACACACACATTTATATATTTATTTATATTTGACATTTTTTCTTATTATGCAATAGAGGCATAATTAAATTAATACATTAGTTAAGAAGCAATCGAAAAATTTAACATTGTAAACGTTAGATATATTTCTTTTACTTTCATTTTTTTTTACAATAGAGGTATGTTTGAATGAATATATCAGTAAAGTATATGTCATGCTTGAATGAACATATTAGTAAAGTAGATGTTATGTTTGAATGAATATATCAGTAAAGTATATGTCATGCTTGAATGAACATATTAGTAAAGAAGATGTCATGCTTGAATGACTATATTAGTAAAGTAGATGTTATGTTTGAATGAATATATCAGTAAAGTATATGTCACGCTTGAATGAATATATTAGTAAAGAAGATGTCATGCTTGAATGACTATATTAGTAAAGTAGATGTTATGTTTGAATGAATATATTAGTAAAGTAGATGTTATGTTTGAATGAATATATCAGTAAAGTATATGTCATGCTTGAATGAATATATTAGTAAAGAAGATGTCATGCTTGATTGACTATATTAGTAAAGTAGATGCAATAAAGAATTAAGAATTAACACATTGGCAAATCTTATTTTTAGCAGAAAACAAGGATAAAGCAAGATCTTACTTAAACGAACAAAACAAAAAGTGTTTGCCTGTTTGTGAAGATCGGACTTAAAACACACAACAACAAAATGTGTTTGCCTGTTTGTGAAGATCGGACTTAAAACAAACAACAACAAAATGTGTTTGCCTGTTTGGGTAGATGTGAGTAAATGTAAAAAATATAATACGAATAACAAATGGACATGTGTGCGTGAAGTAGGGAGTGGGTCTCATAAAATGTAAAGGAGACCAGAAGAATATACTCACTTTAATCACTGCCATGGGAATGATTATGAAGAATCCTAAGATAGTGAAGAGATAATTCACAACGGCTGTTATTATCAGCAGGATTTTTTCTCTATCACAGCGACTTTCGTCAGCGACTGTGGGGTTATGCATACTGTTACTGTCAGAGGATTAAGATGAAACAATTGTATTTAAATTATTTTTTAAAATAAAATTTCGTGAGAGATAAAATAAACAAAAGTAACACGTTATGTTGAATTTTAAATTGCAAATTATTTTAAAATAATATATATATATATATATAAATCATAGTGTTAGTCATTTTTTTGAAGGTGGGTGTAAGCAAAATTATGTAATATTTTATTGCAGTAAATTTAGAGATTTCGAGGTCATTTCACTCTTAATTTGAAAGCGAAGCTACCAGTGCCCGGAACAGTGTTCAATTTATCGTAAAGGAAAAAGAGCTATCTCCCTTAAGTATGGTCATTAAATGGTCCTTTAGCTCAGAGAATTCACAAATGGGAGACCTATCCTGATACCTAGACAAATATTTTCCTTGTATACATACATAATATCATTAAACGTAGAGCAGACCAAAGCAAAATAACAACAAAAGAAGCCATAATTTTAGTATTCCCCCGTGGTTTTATTATGCCCGCAAATAAGTGCCACTTGGGAGGTTGGGGTGGAGATTAATGGGGGTGGGGGTAGTTTTATGAGCGGGTTCATTAGAAACAATGTCAAGTGTTTAGCATACCTCATATAAGCATCATAGTTCACAATTTGTAGAAATAATAGTCTGCTCACATAATACATATCTACGTAAAATGCAAGTATAACATATCAAAAGCAAAATGCATTAAATATTTCTAAGTCCATTCTCTCTCAATCAATCAGTTAACTCACCATTAAGTTAATGGCTACCTTTCATGACCGGACTTCTTGCCACAAAAAAATTCAAGTGATTAGACAATAGAATCTTCTACAGCATGTAAACTTTTGACCTCAGCCCATTGGCTAGTATCGTTCTCATAAATCTTAACCATTAGATAATAAAACTACTCATCCAGTTGGAACTGGTTTGCATTGAATCAGCAATTTATAGCATATTCTCAACTCGAGTGTTTACTCCAACTCTAACACTTACAAAATACTATCATAAGGAGTGCCCAAGGTTGAGTCACTTTGACAATATAACAATGTATATAACAAGTAAGACTAGAAATAGGGAGAGGCAAATTTGCTCTGTCACAGTATGTGTATGTGTGTGTGGGGGGATGCCCTGAGCAAATCTTTCTTTGACCTACAATGTATTACTTATAAATGTTCTGCGTTTCTAAATTTACCTTTCAGACAAAACACTGTTAAGTAAGCTAGGGGGAGGGGTGTAGACAAAATAAAACATAATAATTCTTTCTTATACACCATATTCTATATAGGATATTTCTTCAGGCATAATGTGAAGACAATTCCTCCATTTTCCACTCTGTCACAATATTAGCATCACAGTACCAATATTGTATCGTTGATATTTACTAGTGAGTACTTGATCTGTGGCAGAGTAAATTTGCCTATCCCCATTTTAAAATTTAATTATTATATAAATAATTAAATTGTCAGAGTAACCCAACCTTGGGCACTCCTATTGATGATATTTTTGGAAGTGTCTGAGTTGAAGTAAACAACTCGAGGTGCGAATATGCTAGGAATTGCTGATGTAATGCAATCCAGTGGGTAGTTTTTATTATCCAACTGTTATGATTTTCAAGAACGAGACCAGCCAATTGGCTGAGATTAAATAGTTTACCTGCTGTAGAAAATTTTATTCTCTAATCACTTTGAATTTGGAGTGGCAAGAAGAAGTCTGGTCTTGAAAGGCCTTGGAAAATCCTTTGTTTCTCATCACTGTTGAGAAAAGTAGCTTTTTTATTTTCATTTCAATGTTTGCTTTGAACTTCCTGCTTTACTGCTTGTAAACCACTATGACCAATCGTGGCAAAGGCAGGAAGTGATGCATACGTGTAAGAATACACTCCACACCACTGATGTATGGTGGCTAGATATGCTGGCTACCTGAGCAATTTCTGACAGTGAAAAGAAGTGCCCATGTTAACTCTTAATAGCAGCGTTTTCAACATGTAGTGAGGTACCTGGGGTTCTTTTTGTCTGCTGGAACTAGAAATATTTATCAATGTGTGGGTTTTGGTCAGCTGGAACTAGGAGTAATTGTGTGATTGAGCAAATTTGCCCCCTCGTGTTTATGAGGTGATTACTGTATTTGTGCTGCTATTATTTATGTAGTGAGAGATTGAAAGTAGACATCATGCACTTCACATTAAGGATAATAGGTAATGAAAGCATAAATGTTTTTCCCAAACCCATAACTAGACGATAGTCTGGAGTAACATTATAATTAAATGGTATCGGATTTTCTTTGTGAATTCAATAGTCAAAAGTTTCATTCAAATAGTGAGTTGAGCTGCTAGAGATTGTAATTAATAAATAGTTTATCAGGAAATGCTAAACAGTTCTAGAGGACAAGCAATTATGACTGATCAATAGCCTGATGTTGGCCAACCACAACTGACCAATGTGATTTAGGGAGCAAGCGACCTGTTGGAAAATCCCTTGTTTCTAATCACTTTGACTTTTCTGTCATCAAGTTTGGTCTTAAGGCTGAACCACGAGCTGTTGGTGAGTTATTTCACTGATAGATATAAAAGTATTTTTCATGTATTTAGAACTATTGATTGGTTTCTTATTAGACAGAGTGATTCTGTGTATTACATTGTTGATCATATGACATTGTTCCTAGTGGAAACGTTGATCATGAATTTAATTATGATTGTATTTAAGCCCATGGGGTGTGGATGAGGCTAATGGTTTCATTGCAGAATAAAGTAAGTTGGAATGCTAGTACTTTATATCACAGCTTTGACAATTAATATGTTACATTGTTTTTGTCTTTCGGTGCCTCTATCTTTCTTCAAAACAAAAGCATTGGGCTTGATTACAACAATAATTTGATAACGGTGGTGAGTAGCACACACACACACACACGAAACGTTATTTATTATTATTGCTATTATAACTGTCACTTAAATAGCAATAATAAGCTACACAAATCGGACTTCGTTGGTAAAGCAGTGGTGACTGATTCTTATGGACAGAGTACGTACCAAAGCATTAATATTCATTTCTTACAGATTTTATTTGGGAAATGCATCTGTCCATGAAAGTAATGTGTTTTCATATGCTGCAAAATAAAATTTTACTGTGTTTAATTATTTAGTTTTTAATATTGCTGTTCATGTTTTCTACCTGTGATTTATAACCTTTATACAATGATCGTACAAAAAAATTTTTTCCTTCAATACTCTAAAGCTATTTATTTATGATGAAAAGCATTAAATCTCATGATTCTGGGCTTTTGTATTTAGTCTTTTAATTCTGTCAGTACGATGATTTTCTGAATATTTTATGCAAAAAGTTATAACATTTTTTTTATAAAATAGCACGTAAAGTTCTTTGTGAAATTTGCGACTTTTTCTGTCATTTCTGACATATATATTATAATCATCATTACACACACACACACACACACACACACATGCAAACACATTTTTGACTTTTCTTGATATAAAAATTTGTGACTTTTAATTTTTTTTCATGTGGTATGGAATTAATTATAAGGCCATACACCTACTTATTACACTATGTAACAAATTTTCACTTTTGTTCTGTTCCTGGGTTGAAAGTGTGTTTTCCTAATCCGTTAGGTCTAGAACAGAAAGGAAATCACTGTTATTCCAGAAAAACTTTGCTTCTGTGACCGGGAATGAAATTTGGAAAATCGCGTGTGTTCGAGAAAATTCTCGATTTGCTTTCAATGCCGAGCTTCCTCCCTGAACTGCTAGAGTTGTCCACATGTTTCTACAATTCTCCTGAACACTCTAGAATGTTCAAGAAACTTCCAGAACTTTCGAGAAACTCTCAGAACTTTCTAGAACGTCCATGAACATTCCAAAAGTAGCTGTACAAGTATAAAAGCACAGGTGTCTCGAACCAAGATTCCAATTCGTGTTATTGCAGACTGAAAGGATAACGATTCGTAGTTGAAGTTATTTATTTGATATGGCATCAAGAGATTGTTTGCATCCAGCTGATTCATTCATCGGCCATCTTCAGGAGACAGCAGCAAGTCAGATAGCGAAGCAGATACTGGAGATATGGACTACGATTCCGCAGATGAAGTTGGGGATAGAAAGCCGTACTTCCCTAACCAGAAAGACGTGAACGATTTAATTAGGGACCTCGGGCTTACGAAATCGAATGTTGAGCTTCTGATATCCAGGCTCAAACAGTGGAACTTGGTTGATGATAGCGTACAAGTCACGGATCAGAGGAAGCGGCATCAAAGATTCTCCAACTTCTTCAGTCAGCGTGATGGGCTGTGCTTCTGCAATGATGTTGCCGGTCTATTCCAGGCTATAGGTATCGCATGTAATCCTATTGAATGGCGCCTATTCATAGACAGTTCATCCCGGAGCCTCAAAACCGTGTTGCTTCACAATGGAAAACTACCCGTCTCTCCCGATGGCCCACTCTGTGCATCTCAAAGAGGACTACACCAGTGTCAAAATGTTGCTGAGTGCATTAAAGTATGACGACTATGGATGGGAGGTCATCGGTGACTTCAAAATGGTATCATTCCTCATGGGTGTTCAAGGAGGTTTCACGAAATTTCCTTGTTTCCTCTGTCTCTGGGACAGCCGTGACACTTAAGGCGCATTATCGCACAAAGGACTGGCCACAACGGACCGAGTTTTCTGTTGGGAAGAGCAATGTGAAGTGGGTGCCGCTGATAGAACCTCTTAAAGTGCTTATGCCACCGCTGCACATCAAGTTAGGCCTCATTAAGCAATTTGTCACTGCTCTTGACAAGGAGTCAGCAGCATTTCAATACCTCCAAGATCTTTTTCCAAAGCTGCCCGAGGCTAAGGTCAGGGCTGGTATATTCGTCGGACCACAGATCAAGAAGATCATAGAATGTGAGGATTTCGCAAAGCTGTTGAACAGGACGGAGAGAGCGGCTTGGAGCAGTTTCGTTGCAGTTGTTCAGGGCTTCCTAGGTAATCACAAAGCTGAAAACTATGTGGAGTTGGTGCAGACTCTCATAAAGAATTACGCCACAATGGGATGCAGACTGTCTCTGAAAGTCCATATCCTTGATTCGCATCTCGACAAATTCAAGGAGAACATATGCGCTTACTCGGAGGAACAAGGCGAGTGCTTTCATCAAGATATATTGAACTTTGAACGTCGTTACCAAGGACAGTATAACGAAAACATGATGGGGGACTACATTTGGGGGCTACTTCGAGAGAGCGATTCACAGTACAATCGTAAATCTAGAAAATCTACACATTTCTGAACCTTGTTGAGTGGTTTCCGACTGTGTTTGTCTATTCCTTGTGCAATTTTTGTTTTTACCTGATCATAATGACGAAAATGAAAAAAAATCGTTCTATTTTCACAAAAAACGAGTTTTCTTCGTGCTGTTGTCGTGTAAGCAAAGTTTGTGCTTAATGAAGTCATTTTTTCACGTACTTTAGACATAAGCAATTGAAATATAACACTTAGAAGCCAGGAACAAAAATTGTGTTACATAGTGTTATTATAGACAACCATTCCGATCAACAAAAATATATATCTATTGTATTCTAGCATACTTACGTCTATATGATTTGTGACTTTTTTCTGTGACGTAATGTCCGCTCAGCCTCACCATCAATAAGATTGGTGTTTTGCTAGTGAACCCTTCCTTACACACCTTGTCGCATCGCTCACGGCTGGCTCATTGAGAAGTCTGACTGCTTACCGTTAAAAGTCGTTATTTGCAGAATGAAAGTGACTCCCTTGTCATCTGTACACCTAACAGTCATAACACAGGTAAAATGGTTGTTTAAACATGAAGACTCTGTTAGATCTACGTCTATTATACCTGGATATGAAATTATTCCATTTTCTTCAACTAAGACAGACCTCGCTTGCTTCTGATATGACGTATAATGATTTAAATTAACGTCATCACTAAGATGACGTCACGACACATCTGATGCACACAGTGATTGTTAAGTAAGTAATTTGAAACAAAAAATAGCTCTACACACTAATACAGTTAAAGTCCCTGGATTATACATACTGGTCTTACTCTTCGTAAGCACTAATATGATATTTTATCCAAGACTGAAAGACGAATACTGTACTGCTGGTGTTACCACTGATTTAAATATAAAGTTAGGGGATCTATGGCATGGGACAACTTTCGCTTAGCTGCAAGGCTAAAACTTTGAAAGAAAATTAAGTATCCACAACTTTCCCGGTCTTGCTTAAAATATATGTCAAGGTCGGTGACGTTAGTAAACTCTCCTGGCTCTTGTGGTCAACTGCCCGTTTTTGAATTTGTTACTGACAAAGTATATTTGTTTTGAGCCACTCATTAGAAATGAGTCATTTTTAGAATCTCACATAAACACGCATACTTTGAAAGTAAGATTGGATCATCGAAAAGATATGTTAAGGGGAGACGATCAGATGAGGTAGAATTGTTGCAATGATTTTCTTTTTCTAACTTCGACTAGTATGCTTGCCTTTATTTAATAACAACATATTTGTGTGCAAATTCAACAAATATTGAAAGCAGACGTTAATCACCAACCTCAACATCACTACCAGTTACGTTCGCCAGTATCCGTCGCATTCGCTTGTTTCTGACAATTATTCATATCGTTTGCCGCTACATCCTGATGCACAAGCAGTCTACAGCCTACTTCAGTAAACTACGAACACTTCCTTGCCTGATTCTCTCACAATCCGGTGTGCTAAATAAAACGCCTCTACACGAAATAATTTAGGTCATCTTTCCTACACGGCAAATACTGCTCTAGTCGAGGTCATGGTACACGATGTTTGTTAATTTCTGGGCCGGGAATGGGCGGGGTATCCCTTCAGGACGACAGCATATAGAAACACCACACACACTCTTGAGATACATGAAACTAAAGTTTGCTGTGCGCTCACGGAACAAAGCATAGGGTTACCAGTGTACACAATGTACGTGTTAAATACATGTTTAGTAAATATAAATAAACGAACAAAAAAGAAAAAGAAATATTTCTTTGTAATTGGCAACGATTTTAGTGCACTGGAAAGCAGGCTGGACCTTATACTCATTTCGACTTCACTTGGAGAGAAAGTCAAAGAACTGCTTGTTTCAGTGAAATCATCAAGTCATCTACTTACAACCGATCTTCCGGCTAGCTTTCACTTGCTAGGGAAAAAAAGACTATAACATATTTCGTGTATTACAAAAGAATGCTTATTACCATAGATACTTCGTTCTTAATATTAATATTTCTAATGTGATTCAAAAACAACATTTAATAAAATGATGAAGCTTGAACACATCTAATTTTATTCCTGATGTCAATTTGGTTTGCGTAGTAATTTTTAAATTCTTACATTTTTTAAATTTTTTTATTGGATACAAACTATTTTATATTTTACTATTTTAAATATTATGCGACTTGTCTCTTACCAGGAAATTATTATCTCCCGTAAACAGATCACCCCAGAACCATAAACACACCCTTCCATAGCCCGTCGATAAAATCGATGACCACATGAAATTTGCAGGAGCAGCCATCTCGACGTATTATACAAAACACTGGCTAACACAGGCGCAGTCATCTCGACGTATTATACAAAACTGGCTAATACAGGCGTAGCCATCTCGACGTATTACTGGCAAAAACAGGCACAGCTCAAGTTGTAAAATGAGTGCGTTTTAATATTGCACTGGTTGGAATCCTTAATGTACACTGACCTACACTGCTAAGTTGGTGTGAGTACTTTTCCTTGGGCAATAGTCGACAATTATCACACACTCCAGTGACACTTCATAAGTGGTCTCACATTTCTTGGTGCGAGTATGGCAAAAAACTCAAAATAAATGCATATTCCTACTTTCAATTTTAGCCGAGAGCAAAACATCATTTTGTATATCCTCAATAAGCCAACTGTCATCTTCCGGGTTTTATTTAATCACTCTATCGCAGTATCAGACTCAAAATTATTAATCGTTAATTTTATTATATTAGCTCTAATACTTGCAACAGACCAGGCGGTCTAATATATCCTTCAATCTCTGTCAGGTCCGATCTTTTAGACCCTTATTCATCTAACATAGCGACAGACAAATTAGCCGATGTGCCTTGAGTTGGCAACATTATCTTTCGCTTTGATTAATTATGACTTATATAACATCCACATATTTCCGGCTCAGAATGCCCAGCCAACTCTTCTCGGTCACACTAACAATTAACCAAAATGTGTGTTTAAGATAACATGAACAATGAAGATTTAATAATAACAATAAAAGAAAACAATAGCATTCTATTTCTGAAAACACAGGTCAACTGAAACCGTCTATTTACTGCCCAAATGTTAGCGATTGTTTATCTGATTATTGTCCTTCCCTTTTGTGACTTAAATCACTTAGCTCTCTTGTTGTATATATAGTTGAACTTAATTTATCGTGTGTTTTATGCACAATGCCTTCTTGCCTGCGATGACAATGTCCAAAGACCACATGACAACAAGTTGGGTGTGCATTTCAGAGTGAACACAAGATTTGTTCAGCAGAAAATCATGATGATAAGGAAGAAAGTAGGCCAGCTGCAATAGTCAATCATATATCTCTGTAGCCACAGATAAATATGAGCCAACATAAAGGCTTTATGATGACAACAACAGATGACTCTTACAATTTACGTCAGTCTTACTTGTTACAAATAGTTTAAAATGAATAAACATAGCGCACAGCACATGCTTATCTCAATTTGTCATTTGCACATATGACAATGAATTATCACTAGCACTACGTAACCTTCTCTGAAAGATTTATGCGATAGTTTCATACAACAATCATATGCGTTAGTTTCATACATCAATCATTAATAAAAATATATGAATATTCTACACAACAGTCTAATCAATAATATACAACAATAATTTCTGATAAGTCATATATTTACCACTCCCAAAAACGTGCAAAACCTTCTTCTCATCAATGCAGATTTCAACCCTTATATACGGTGCAGGAACAGTGCATAAGAGTGCATGAGTTTTTCAGCATCATACATATGAATGACCATGGGCCAAGTTACAAGTCATCTCGCGTCATTGATTGGAACGCAAATGTCCATATAAGGGCATCCCATATCATGTCAACATTTACCCACTCTTAATGTCACCCTTTCTCCTTCTGTACATTCTCACTGCCCATGCATGATAAGTGAACTTGACCTAAACCCTTTACTGCGTGTACCTAGGTGGGTACAGCAGATTGCATAATTGGCCGCACGGAGGTCAGCCATAACTAGTAACTATCAATTACTGATTATAAATATAGAAAAATAAATAATAGAAACACAAGGAGCATAATTTGCCCTATGGTTCGACCATCACACCAACATTTACATAACGCACTATTAAATATAGAGGTGCTGAGTAGCTGTATCATGTGTTATCAAAGAAGTCTAATTCGGCATTAAACTGGTCTTTTCTTACAGGTCTTATTGAGTTAAACTGGCCAATCTTGTCATGTCTTATTGAGTTAAAGTGGCTGTAATTTACGGGGCTTATTAGGCTAAACTGACCGATCTTCATAGGTCTTATTAAGTCAAACTGACCATACTTTATAGGTCTTACTGAGTTAATGAATGTTCTTTCCAGGTCTCATTGAGTTAAACCGACCTTACTTTATAGGTCTTATTGAGTTAACCTGGCACTATTTTATAGGTCTTATTGAGTTAATCTGACCGTATTTTATAGGTCTTATTGATAGGTATTACTGAGTTAAACCTGACCGTATTTTATAGGTCTTATTGAGTTAAAATGGCTTATTGAATTAAACTGACTGTTCTTCATAGGTCTTATTGAGTTAATCTGACCGTACTTTATAGTCTTATTGAGTTAAACTGGCCATGGTTTATAGGCCTTATGGAATTAAACTGACTGTTCTTCACAGATCTTATTTAGTTAAACTGGCAGTATTTTACAGATCTTATTCAGTTAAACTAACAGTATTTTACAGGTCTTATTCAGTTAAACTAGCAGTATTTTACAGGTCTTATTCAGTTAAACTAACAGTATTTTACAGGTCTTATTCAGTTAAACTAACAGTATTTTACAGGTCTTATTCAGTTAAACTAACAGTATTTTACAGGTTTTATTCAGTTAAACTAACAGTATTTTACAGATCTTATTTAGTTAAACTGGCAGTATTTTACAGATCTTATTCAGTTAAACTAACAGTATTTTACAGGTCTTATTCAGTTAAACTAGCAGTATTTTACAGGTCTTATTGAAGTTAAATGTCGTATTATCACACTTGTGAAGTGCTGAGGTGTACATGATACCTTCTAATATAGGTACTTCTAATGAATAAGACATTTTCACTTGCCAGGCTGATTTGTTTAGTTTTATCAGCTGAAGCAATATTTTCTTACCATCGATGATCGAATGCCTATCAGTACCATTACTGCATGCTGCAGTGATCATATTCCAAGTGTGACAGATTATGTCCTCTGAGGGAAATTGCTCTCCTTGTTATTTTTTAATTTTACATTCAAGTTCATTCTATTTTCTATAATTGATATTAATATTGTGTACAATGTAATTTTTGTTGCCCATCATAGTGATATATTGTGTAGTCACCTGTGTAGTCAACCATAGTGACTGTTTCACATCTCATGAGCAGTGAGAGTTATGTAGGTTAAGTAGCCTAAAGGGACCATTGGTTGATGCATGGAGTGTAAAGTGTTGGGGTTTGATTTGTAGAGGTGGGTGAAGTTAACCAGATGCACTATTGCACTATTACCATATATGGGTATTTTAGTTTTGCTCATGACAAAGGCAGAACTGTGGTCAAAACCCAGATAGGTATTCATCATAAAACCTACCCGTTCATGATGTACTTCGCCATATGGGAGAGGTTGATCAGTGAATGCAAGAATAAGGGCTAGTAAAATACGAGAATTGGTCAGTATATTTATGTTGACTTTATGATAATAATTTAATGTTTATTAGTTACAATGTTTGAGATTTTATTATTTCTTATTGATGATTATGTGTATGCTCTAAGCTAATGTGTATTTCCTTTCAGAGAGGCAGTGTGTGGCAATAGTTGCGGTTTAATTGTACACTTAGGATGATTAAATTGTAGTGTGCACATGTTGTGAAGAGCCATTTTCTTTATTCATTGTAAAACTATTTGAAGTGAGTTGAACTAAATTATATATTTTTAAATTGTTAATTGCAAGTGAGTGGTTATAAGATACTAATTACTGAAGTCTCTCATGAGAAACTGTGCACATTTAAATTCTTGAAATTATTATTATCATAAGAGATATTTTCACTCTACTGTTGGCATTTTACCTAATACTTAACACAGTAATTATGCCAGCTACAAAGGAACTGGGAACTTGCAGCTGGGCCATTTCTTCTTCCTTTATTTCTATTGTTCGCTGGTCCAAAACTCATTGAAACTCAATGTAGAAATACATTTTGACATGTAGTCCGGTACTCGAAGGAACGAGTTTTGTCATCTACGGAGACCATGTGAAATCGATTCCAAGTGCATAGAGTGAGACTATTCACCATCATTCGAGATGGAGCTAAGTACTTTATCTCAAAAACACTCACCATTGATAATGTGTCAGAATACATTTTTGACTAAACGGGGCACTATGGGACATCAAATGTACTCATTGTATTTATTGTATCTTGAAATTATTCTTATACTTTTATTATTTTCATTATTAATTTTTTGTTAACTTATCCCATATCTTAATTAATTATTTGGAATGACTGTTAATGGGGATTGGCTGGGGGGGTGAGCTATATATGAATGAATGATTGTTAATTAATTAAAAGGGAGGGATCACACACACACACACACACACGCACACACACACACACACACACACACACACACACACACACACACACACACACACACACACTACCTTCCCTAACATTATGAACTCCACTCGAACAATAATAATACAACAGTCTGGAGAAATTACAATTGTTTACATCTCCACTTTAATTGATGGAAGAGCAGCGGCAACGCCGGCCAACCATTAACTGCTGGGTTCAAGGAATAGCTCATTATGACCTAGCGCCCTAAGATTATTTTATAAGTTATGTCTTATTATCTAATCAGTTATGAAAGAGTATTTCAGTTTTAGTTTAAAATATTGTCTTTTTATCTAATCAGTTATATAAGTGTATTTCAGTTTTGGTTAAAAGGTTGTATCTTATTATCTAATCAGTTATAAAAGTGTACTTCAGTTTTAGTTTAAAATATTGTCTTATTATCTAATCAGTTATAAAAGTGTATTTCAGTTTTGGTTAAAAGGTTGTATCTTATTATCTAATCAGTTATAAAAGTGTACTTCAGTTTTGGTTAAAAAGTTGTTTTACTCTCTAATCAGTATATAAAGGGCGTACTTCACTTTTGGTTAAAAAGTTGTGTCTTATTATCTAATCAGTTATAAAAGTGTAGTTGGGCGTTAATTTAAAAGTTGTCTTATTATCTAATCTGTTTTTAAAATGTATTTTGCTGTTATTTTAAAAGTTATCTTATTATCTAATCGGTTATAAAAGTGTAGTTCGGTGTTAGTTTAAATGTTGTGTCTTATTATCTAATCTGTTATAAAATTCTGAAAGTGTGTCTTGTATACAATAATATCTATGCTCTGGTTAGAGTCTCTCTGTAAAACTTACGTGTATACACTAAAACCTACGCTCTCTCTAATCTCTCTCTCTCTCTCTCTCTCTCTCTCTCTCTCTCTCTCTCTCTCTCTCTCTCTCTCTCTCTCCCCCCCTGTGACTTGGATACCTACACTCCATCTAGGTACTCTCTTACACACGTGACATACCCAAAGGCTTGCAATAATACACGCAATTACAAAACTACTAACTTAAACTTATACAGTTAATGACGGAGTTAAATTACAAAATATCATTCAAGAATTCTCTCTCTCTCACTCTCTCTCACTCTCTCTCTCTCTCTCTCTCTCTCTCTCTCTCTCTCCTCGTTTTTGTAATCCTTTTCTTTCTTTTATTGTAATGGCGCAAATGAATGTGTAGCCTGGCTTAAGTTTCTTTAAAACAATGAAAAAGTCGTTTTTCGAATTTCAATAAGCTGAAGTGACGTTGCAGGCTCGGGTGGCTAATTTGGGGCATCGATGAGCTAGCTGGCTAAGCACATTTCTCCAAACGCCCCACTGCGCTCCGACACCATGTCTCGCCTGAACGTCGTCTGCATTTGGGTAAAATTGTCATCAAACGTCTGTTGCTATACAAGGCCACCATAGCGTGACAATCCGGTGACAATCATGACCTCTGACCACTCGAGCGTAATAACATACTGTGAAAAGACTGGGTCATTTTCCCGACGGAGATGCGGTTGAGAGGGCCGAGAACATCGGGTGACCCGAACCTGACCCACAGCTTCAGGATGTCGAGGAGGAGCAGCAGTAGCCACAGCACCCAACTGATCCAAGACCCGATCTGCAAGCGTGATGGAGTAGAGATCCGCATGAGTTGTTGCAAATGTGTACTTCGCCTCCCATATTCCCACACACACACACTCACACACACACACACACACACACACACACACACACACACACACACACACACACACACACACACACACACACACACACACACTCTCTCAGGGTCCTGATTACAACTGATTATCACCCCTTGGACACATGATTGACGTTATTTATTATATTATTATCGTCATCATAATCTTCATCATGTGGGAATTATTTTTTTAACTGTGTATATTAGAATGCAATACGATACTATGCGATATGACATAGATAGTGTAACGCCAACGCCAACTACTTAATGGTTCTGAATTATTGTTATTAGTATTTAATCATCCATAACTAATTATAACGCGATGAGAATTATAATTTATATTATTAATAATTCTACAGCAGACACTACTCGTCTCTCTCACTTGGTGGATATGTGCTCGATGAAAACGTTTTCTCTCTTCCACAACATAAAGACCAACATTTACCGTCACACAATATTTCCGTTGGTGGAGAATTTTTTACTAAAAGGAGAAGACAAATCCGACCGATATATTTAGTGAGCTCCCAATTTCTTCTTCAATAAGGCTATCAATAAATGTAAGGTCAATAAATTTATTAAATCAACAATCAAATATACATGTTACAAATACAATGAAAAACATTACTTGACATCAATATTTCCATGAAACCATTTTCAAATAATTTTAGCACCAATACAGTCTACTATCCTAAAACATAATTCAACAGATTAGTGTCAATACAAATCATAGGATAGTTCTTATTAGAGAACAGACGTGGATTTAATTATATATAAGCAATAATAGTTTCTACATAACCTTATTATGAGAAGCTGCAAAAGTCCTTTTGCCTGCTTTTTGTAACAAAGTCACAAGTTCATTGTTCACATTATTACTGTCAATTCCACCTGTTTCCTTTCTCATGTTGTAGAGCACTGATTAGCTGCTATTCTCTCGAGGCTAACCTGGGTGCTCCTTCACCATATTAGCTCCCTCAAGCAGAAAAACAATTGTAGCAATTTCCAGTATCGTCCTTGTAAGAGAAATTCCATGATATTATCATTATACTTTGCCACCGTACATCAATGGAGTGCAGTGTATTCCTTACAATTACACACTACATTAGATACTTCTTGTGTCTACCATGGTCATAGCAGTTTATTTACAGATAAAACAAGGAAAGGCTGCTTATTTCCTGTAAAATAGAATCAGGGAACAAATGCTAAGTTTCCAGTTTATTCATAATCTCTCTTACATTCAAGTCTCAACTTAGTTTCCTTCAACAGTATTTATTAGCCCGATACAGGTGCACAGAATAATATATACAGCATATCAATTTTATGAATACATTCATTAGAAACTAGTCAAGACAGCAGATCAACGCTACGTCACAGTACGGAACGCAAGTGACCAAATATGGGTGTCTTTTATCCGGCTAACAACCTTCCATTCACCCCTGGCCTGTCCCACATACCTCTTTCACGTAAACAAGTTGTTGCATCAGCTAACCTAGTTGCTTAACGGAAGTCTCCTCATAGATTATATAGACATTAGAAACAGTTAATAAAATGAACGATTAAGAATTATGAAAAATATATTCTATAATTCTGCATAATTTGCTTAATATATTCCGACAGGATCCCGGAGGAAGCCATGACATATGAGACTGTTAGTGTACTTCAAAGCGACAAGTGAGACATACAGATGGAGGTTTCACCAGTTAAAGAGAGAGAATGATACCTTTTAGAGGCAGCTAGTAAGCTACCGCACATCTTGACCAGATGGTTAGAACTAGATGAAGTAGAGATTAGCAATGGGAAATATGTTAGTGATCACTTTGTGATTGACAAGTTACAGGCGTCATGCCCACTAGAACTTTTAGCGTATATGTTAAAGACAACAAACCCAAAGAATTTGACAGATTGGTTAAAAGCAGCTGACAGGTAGAAAGAAATATATGGGACATGTGTTAATCTTACAGCTAGATATACTTTGAACCATGCAAGCCAGTTAACGAACAGGTGATGCCTAAATGACAGTGTGACAAACCAGATAATGAACCTAAAACAAGATCTTCTCTCGCACCTCCTCCATTTAGCAAGATGAAAGATAGAGCACCCACACCTCACCCCAACAGTAAAGACACAGGTGTTAAGAATGAACCAGTAGAACAGTGTACATTGAAGATTAAGATGGTAGACAAGTATGAGGAGACAGGAAATAGATAGAAGATTGATAAGATAAAGTAGAAAAAAGACTGAAAACAATAAGAGAAGATGAAAAGGGAGGAGGCGAGATGAGAAAGAGGAGGATTATTGTGGTGGTGGTGATGATGAAAGAAGAAAGAAAGAAGTATATTATAGGAATTATCTGAAAGAGTTTACCTCTGCTGTCACCAGACGCTCGTAGTATTTTTGATCCCATACTATGTTGTACCCCTTCAGATTTGGTATGTCCCCACATCTATTAAATAGTTATCAACTATGTACATTATTAATGCTGCTATAAATTCAGTGAATAAAAAGTGAACGTTGCTATTAATATCATTATTTAAATCATTAGAAACATTATTTAAATCATTACAAACATTATTTAAATCAAATCATTACAATCATTATTTAAATCATTACAAACATTATTTAAATCATTACAAACATCATTTCCTATAGGAATAGCACTACAAGAATTATACTGTGTAAAATATTAAAAGTGGATACAAAATGAAAACATTGTTTTAGACTAGATAGATAAGCCTGTGGCTTTGCTCGCATAAATATCAGTTTCCAGAGTATGTTGCTTTAAGGTAGAATTATTTTAAGATTGTTTTCTCTTTTCATATGCTAAGACTGAATTAAGATTTGACATCTTTCAGGGAAGCATTGCAAAGAGTAAGAGCTAAACACAGGACATATCAACCCACCATTATCCAGACTACAATATCTACTACAGCCTCAAATCAAATACCCAGAATGTGAAATGCAACCTGAGTGTAACATAAATCATCTGATGTGCATGGAGGTTATGGAAGTCACAGTTATTTATATGCCATGACCTGTGCATATGCGCTTTACTTTTATCAGTTATGTACAAAACTATTTTTGTGGTAGTTTTAGGGCTATTGGCTAGCTCTTTTATGGAGCAGCTTGATGTAATATAGTATGACTTGATTCTAAGGCACAAAAACATACTACAGTAAATGCCCAATCAAAATCCATGCAATGCATTTTTTAGTAAGCCCTGTGTCAGTCTCTCCTAAAACCAGGGTATAAAATTTTGTCTGGTTTCATATCAATAAATATTTAAAATAATAAAATGATTTGATTCTAGATGCATAAGGAGCATTGGAAAAGGAAAGTAAAAGAGATGCATGCACGTTTGACTTAATTATCCAAGTTGCAAGTAGAGTAGGATGGATGTTTTTCAGCTAAGATATAGTGTAGGTCAAATGGAAACTAACTAAAGTATATTTTTCATTTGTCAATCCAGCCTTGACCACAGTAGTGGCCAGACCTTGGCCAGTTATCAATAGAAAAAATGGAAGTAAGGTTAGAGATTTTAGCCTCAGGGGGGGTATTATAAACTGTGTTTTCTGTTTAGTGAATGAGTAAGCATGAGGAAAAAATATTTACCTATGGGTCAGGCTATGTCATAAACATCATGTAACAGAGTCAATAAATTGAAGAGACAGACACAGATCAGTCACTTTTTCTTAGAACAAACCCATATTTAGAGGTGAAGGAGATCTAGTCCAGTCTAAAAAGATAAAAAAAAATCGTAAACATTATGCATGACTGAGTCTAAAATGACTTATAAAAAAAGAGCAAATGATTATTGTGTGGAAAAACCAGAAGCTTTTGATATAGTGGTTTTCTTTCTAAGCCCTTTTGGTTTTAGCAGAGATGAAAAAGGGTATGATATTTTGTTGTTTTGTGAGAATTATAGTTTAAAGATTTTCTGTATGATGTAAATAGGATATTACATCATGTATATTTTAAACTATGTTTCTTTCTCAGTTCAGTGGAATTGTGATCAGAGAGAATTTAGCTTTGACACAAAACCACTATCAGTTTACATGTAGCAAATACTTATCACTACATTGGTTATTTGCAGGGATCTTCTTGTTTTGTTTTCTTCCTTCGTTCATTCGGTTAAATTCTATTTAGATTGGAGTATTAATTAGAGTTGAGGCAAGAGGAACAGTGGTGTTAGTCAGAGGTGTAACTAGAGCTGTGGCAAGAGGAACAGTGGTGTTAGTCACAGGCGTAACTAGAGTTGATGGCGTAAATAAAAAATTGGTGCCTCTTAAAAGTACTGGTTAAATTATTATACTGGCGTTCAGATATTTAACTACTCGTTATAGTACTCTTTGCAAATAAAATAAACACTTTTATTGTTAATAAATTTAAACGAATATAGTTGCTAATATATTTTTTTATAACTGTAACCAAATACTTATTTCTCTTTTTATCAATTCCATTTGGAATCCAGGTCACAACTGCCCCACCTGCCTCACCCAAGTTACGTCATTGGTGTAATGTTGGTTTTAAAAGTGCAATTTATACTTGAAATAAAATGTAAATAATAGGATAAATGATTGTGTTGGTTCGCATTGCGGTGAGTTCTATTTCATGTCGTTATGCTGGAATACCTTTCTCTTCCGTGGTGCTAAGTACAGGGGAAATAAGCAGCAAGAAAGTCTCGAGATTTATCGCACTTGCACTCCGCTTGACCCATCGTACTTACACTGTGCTGGAATCAGGGAGAGAGTCGATAGCGTTGCACAATGCCATGAAACCGGCAGTAATCAGGCCACACCCCACAACAGTCAGGACACACACGATCAGGTCCATCACGATCCAGGTCGTCAGCATTGTGTAGCCCAACCTCACCCTGACAACATCAAAAAGAAATTCCAAGTCGTTGCGATGCGCCGATGAAAATGTTCGCGATAGTAGATGCCTGAGACCTCAGGAAAAGTGGGCCTTTTTCTTTCACCATGATAAATGCATTCATTTAGTACGAAATCTTTTAGTCCGACAAATAATTTAATGTGCAATTCAAATGTTGCAGCATAGTAACAGATAGCTTGAGAGAGGCACAGAGAAATGACCTACTCTTAGTGGGATTAGGCACTTACATAAAGGGAAAGAGCAACTTTATATATGTGTGAGTGTGTGTATGTGACAGACAGATAGATAGATATCCATATTTTTTAATTTGAATTGTTATAATAATTGCTAAATTGCCAGAGACCTTGAGCACTGCTTATGGTGTTATTTTTTTTAAAGTGTATGATTTGAAGTAAACAGCTCAAGGCAAGAATATTCTAGATTGCTATCGTAATGCAAGCTGAGTGGGTAGTTTTCTATCATTCAAAGATCATGATTTATGAGAATGAGACCAGCCAATGGGCTGAGATTAAAGAATGCACTTCCTGTAGAAAATTCCACTCTCTAATCACTTTTGAATTTTGAATGGAAGGAAGAAATCCAGCTTGAAAGGCAGTTGTTAAACTTGATGGTGAGTTACATTGATTGGTTGAGAGAGAATGGACTGAGAAATATTTCATGCATTTTTATTATTGATATGTTATACTTGTGTTTATGCAGAGGTGTACTTATGAGTTGACTTATATTTCTACAAATGTTTGAATTAAGCTGCATACATGTAGTGTACTGACACTTGACATTGTTTGATATGCTGTATTTATTTTTCCATGTGAGTAAAGGGCTAATAAATACTGTTGCAGGAGTGTCACGACACCCTCCTCTATCTGGAGAAAGTGGAAGTGGAAGATGACATGTGTCAGCAGCAATGTCGGACTTTGTGTTGATGTGTCACAATATCCACATACAGATACACCGTAGATGTTTGTCTGGCCCTTTATTCTTTATGCAAGGGTAAAATTTGCAGATGTATTTGTTTGTGAAAATGCAAGTGGAAACGGAAGTGTTTATGGTGTGGACAATACAAAACGGCACAAAACGAAAATAAGACACAGAACAGAATGGGACAAGACAAAGCTGCATTCACCCATCATAACAATAGCAAACAAATTTGAAAAGTTATGATTTAGGTTTATTAACCTATGGACATTCTCTTCCAAGTGGTGGTTAGATCAATCACTCGAGATATTCAAAACACTCACTCATGGTGGAGGGATAGCGATGATTGATGAGAATTATCTTTAAAAAAACATTTTTAACTTTACATATAAGCAGCATCCCCGCTAGTAATAAATACTCTGGCAGTTATAATCATTAATCAATCAATAAACAAGTAATAATAACAGTACAACACTTTGAGCATAAGATTGAACTAATCAAGTATGTTAAATAGGTCAAATAAATAGTTCTTCTTCAATTCTCAAGTAACCTAACCAAGATAATTCAGATAGTTAATTAAATTTGAAATACTTTAAGTGTGCTGAGGGTTTTCAAAGTTATCACAGAGTGTACTACTCACACTTGTTGTCATGACTGTTCACTGACACAACTCTTCATGTCAAATCCTTGTTGTACTGCCACTACCATTCCTATCACGACTTTTGTCGTCACCTTTCCAAAGGCTGACCCTCCTGTATGTAGATTGGGTCCAGTGGTCTCCAACACAATTATTCTTGCAACAAAACTATGTCACTGTCACTGTCTGACAGTGAACGTGTCGTCACAGTGTGCTGTTTACCTTCTGTCTGAACTTTGGCACTAGAAGCAATCTCAACACCTGCAGGATAGGCTGACTTGGAATAAATATGATCCCCAGATAGAGAGCCCTGGTCAACTCTTCCACCTGTCACTATGAATCGTTTTATAGTAATCACCAAACATAAGGGGACAATCCAGTCCACGAAATTTTCACTGTGTTAAAAATATGTCCAAAATGCTTTGCCATCACACTCTGGCAGATTGACATGTCAAGGAAGACATGGGGAAAAGTACGTTTTCTCTCCCCTTGACCACACTGTGTACTCCCGTACGAATTTCTGGTGTCTCTCCTCAAGTTACCATGCTTCTCTTCCTTTTACATAGCCAATCCAGTTTTTAAAAAAAATACTGCTGAGTTTGTATTTTCAGCATTTAGAGCATGCGCCGTTGAGAGTTCTCACACTTCACACTTATTACACACTCCCCTTAGTTGCAACACGAGAAATCTCATTTCTAGACCTCAGGTATTTCTAACCTCACCACAGCGCATTGTCAGGTTCTACTATAATGTTTATCATACTAAACAGGTTATTCTGTAAATATATATATACATTAATAAATGCTATAGATATCAGCTTTAGACAAATCTCTCACACTCAATAATGAATAGACTGTACTCACACAATGCATAAATCAACTTCATTCATACAATGCATAAATCTTTTAACTTTTCATGCATAAATATATAATACATTTAAAGCTTAGATGTCAACATAGACTTTAGAACTAATACAATACAGGTGAACTTCTGTGATTAAACTTTCCTTGCAACAGTTGAGAATGGAATGTAAGATAGAATAGAGTTATACTGTGATAAACTGGCATCTTCGGTTTGCTGTTTATTTATATTTTGCAATGAACAAGTGGCCTTTTGACTTTTTGGGGTTCAAGTTTTGAGTTTGAGTTTGAGTTTCAAGTTTCAAGTTTGGAGTTTCAACTCTTAAGTTTCCAGTTACCCTTTCTGTGTTCATCGGTGAGAAACTTGAATGACTGGAAAGGCTCACGAACATGTTTTTGTATGTGTAAGCATAAGGAGTACGTTATACACTTTGATGAATGACTGGAAAGGCTCACGAACATGTTTTTGTACGTGTAAGCATAAGGAGTACGTTATACACTTTGATGAATATGCTGGATACATCAGGAGAATTTTGGTACCTTGAAGTTACCAGAATTACTGTAATCATCATGTTCTGCTTGAAGGAACTGACATGGTGAGGAGAGCACTGAAAGTTCATTCGAGACTACAACAGTGCGTTAGAGTTTTTCATGCGTGCGGTGGGAGACGTGTTGACATGGATATTGTGACATTGTGACATTGATGCAAAAGCATGTGAAGACTGTTGAAGCACTGCTTAATCCAGGTCATGTAAAATAAGAAAAGACTTTAACCTACCTCTAATAACTCCATTTCTATTCTCTGATAGGACTAGCCTGTGATTTGTATTGACTCCCCTTGTTGAATTGTAATTATATTTTTCTATATATAGACAGAGACTGTGTAAACATAATATTATCCTAATGTGGGTTCGTGGAATATTGATGTCAAGTAATCTATTTCATTGTAATTGTCATATGTATATTTGATTGTTTATTCAATAAATTTATTGTTAAATTTATTGACCTTCTTTCACATATTGATAATCTTATGTTGGAGAAGAAAATGGGTAGATTTGGGACTCGCTAAATATAGATTAAAGTTGGATTTGTTTGTTTCTCCTTTAGTAAGAAGTTTTCCAACTACGGAAATGCTGTTTATGTTGCAGAAGACAGAAAACGTTTACAGCGCGCGCATGTCTGCGAAAGACGAGTGGTGACGGAGGATCATTAATAAAATAAATTCAGATTCTCATCACTTGTAATTGGTTATGAAATATTAATTAATAAAAATAATCATTTTCATTAACTAAATGGGCGTGCCCAAGATAGATAGATAGATAGATAGATAGATGGACAGATAGATAGATAGATAGATAGATAGATAGATAGATAGATAGATAGATAGATAGATAGATAGATAGATAGATAGATAGATAGATAGATAGATAGATGGACAGACAGGTACGAAGTAATTTATTACATAGATCAACAGGTAGGCAGCTGGAAAGAGAAAAATAGACAGACACAGAAGCACAAAAGATACCCGTATGCAAAGGTTGGCTCGTACGAAGACACAAACGTGCAGTGAGTAAAATTCTGTAAATACGCGTACTATACACGTTTGAAAATTACATATTTACTTACACATAATACTTTATATCAACACTATTGTTACACACGTTAAGTATTCATTATCACGTACCTTGTTTTGATGACTTTAAGGAAACCTAAAAGCAGGATGATGACGCGGGCAGTGCAATACAGCAGTTGACCCAACACTGACACAACGACGACGAATTCACAAGAGGTGCTGACACTGCCGGGCTTAATCCGTTTGTCAAACTCCAAGAACAACAAACAGCTACCGTCTGTCGAGGTCTGATATAAGACAAGAGTAAAGATCACAACCAGACAAACGACAAATAAACAACAGCACCATTATTCGTTTCAAGATAGTCACGAGGAAAATAAAATGACATCATCCTCATGCTCACACTTTTTAACAAGATGCGTACATGCAAAGTGTAAAAAAAAAATAATAATCTTCATTGTTATGATCACCGTCTATCACAACTTGACACTAAATGGCACTTAATCCTATTGTGCTAACAGTCTAGTGTGTTTCACAACTTGACACTAAATGGCACTTAATCCTATTATGCTAACAGTCTACTGTGCTTCACAACTTGACACTAAATGGCACTTAATCCTATTATGCTAACAGTCTAGTGTGTTTCACAACTTGACACTAAATGGCACTTAATCCTATTATGCTAACAGTCTAGTGTGTTTCACAACTTGACACTAAATGGCACTTAATCCTATTATGCTAACAGTCTAGTGTGTTTCACAACTTGGCACACATCATCGTTTTTCTGTAGTATCTTTCGTAGGGCGGGGGGGGGGGGGTGATGTCTGTTTTAGGTGGGTGCTAGTGCTCATTACGGTTTCACATTCGCTTCTAACTTTTGATGATTTTGCAGACAGGCGCAAGCGTCAAGTTTGTGTGTTAAGATAACGTGTAGGTGAAAAAGTGATGTCTGGATGGGTGTTTAGTTACTTTTGTACGTGCACTTTTGCCCGGGCAATAGTCAACTGTCTACGCTATTCTAGTTTTAATTGCCACATGGATATGCAACGTGAGATGCCTGTAGCACACTGGATCCTGTTTATCTTCCCAGCTGATGGAAAAGACACTAAGCCCTCACTTTTGAGCACGGAAACCGTGGCAGATCACTTCTAAGATGGCACTCCAAGTGGGGATCGAACGTTAGTCATTTGGACGAAAGTCTATCACCCCGCCTTGTGCACGACCGTTTGTCCCATTCAAGCTAGTGACACAAAGAACCTGCTTGGCCCAGCCCACCCCGATTTCAACCACTTCCAATTACCGTGGCTATTTGGGTCTCGTGTTATGATTTGACTTATTTAATTATAGGAGGAGTATTGGTCACGTACAGCATTCGGACCATTGTGGTCACTAGCTTTAGTCGTGTTCCTTGTCCGACGCGACCTTCCCGGCCTTTATTGCATTATCTGATTGTCGAACTGCATTACTCAAAATACATGACCCTGCCTACATTGTCACTTTAAGGTGCTCTATTATTCTTCATTACTTGTCACGCAAGACCCTGCCTGCAACTGTCAGATTAATTGACTTGTCAGGTTACATTACTGGACACATAAGGCTCCAACTGCCATTGTCATGCCAGTTACTGGACACGTGACTAACTGCCATTGTCACATTAATTTACTGTCATACTACTTAACTCGACACACATGACATTGCCGCCTTCGTGTTCGCTGTGTCATTTTTTGAAATGGTCTTCATCTTCACTGTCTGTCATGTCACATTCCTAGACACACTTTATGCTACTATCTTTGTTGTTCCTTGGCCTTGGCCTTGTATGCCCAAACCATAGACTCAAGTCCTAAGTGCTCTATGCAACAAGGCATGTATTCATTGTGTCTTGCACTTAAAAGTTTTGGCTCGGACACTTGGAAAGTGTCATTATGCCGCCATAACATGCTCATTAGTCATATTAGTCACTAGACATATGCATTGTTATCAGACAGTCATTGACTCTAACCCATTCATACTATTTTCAGATGCTCACTGATCCTGACATATTCTTTTGTTGTCAGACACATTAACCATGACACATGCACTATTATCATCATACACCCATTGGCCCTGCCTGAAATATTTGTGTGATTGTTGGACAACAATCAATTTAATATTAACTTTTTTTTTAATTGTCCTTTGCTGTTTAGTCAGTCTTACCTCATGGACTCTCACCCTGTTCTAATTTAAACAGAGAAATTGAGAAGTTAAACTTTCAATATCCTGCACATTATTCAAAAATGTATTCTTAATTTTACGTTAGACTCTAAAAGAAGAAAACGTTTGACTCTGTTGGTATGTTGAAAGGGTATTTATCACATAATAGACTGACCAAATGACCAACTGAAAATATAATATCTTCTTAGCCAGAAATCTACTTTTAAATGTCTGGTGTTTAACTAAGAAAAGAAAAGAAAAGAAAAGAAAAACATGAACTGTCAACAGTAATACTTCCATGAATGTAGCTTATGTGTTCTTTTACTCTTCATGACAAATATAGCTATATTAATTGTTGCACCTTTAATATGGAAAGTGACTGTCTTGCTGTGAAAGTTGCTCATGTTAGAATAAATAGGAATCATAAGGACTGCTGCTCTGTGCTGCACAATACTCAAGGAGAACTGAACAAACTCAACAAACAATAAATAAAATTTTGAAATTCTATTTTATTTGGTTCTGGACTGAGGTCATTCCTTAGTTTGGGGGAGGGCAGTGCCTTGTGAAAGTGGCTAAAACAACAACTCAAAGAAAACCAGTCATTTGAGAAGAAGTAGGACAAATCACTGTTGTCTTGAGGACGTTTTCTGAATGACCTCATCATCTACTGATTGCTGTTGTGATGGACCCAGTCATCTTCAGATGATTATGAGAGATTCAGTCAACTGCATATGGTTATGATGGATCTGGATGTCTTCAGTTTAATGTGAATGAATAATAATTGCTGAAAATGTTCATATATCTAGATATCAAAATTTCACTGAACAACATTTTATTATTATTTTTATTGTTAATATTTATTGTAAACCTGTGTTGATCAACTTTCCTGTTTATTTCTCTATATGAGAATTGCTGCTAGTTTATCAGACTGAATGGTATTTTGATTTTGATCGTTATTAAGCTTTTTTACTTATGCTGTAACTATAATCATAAATGCAATAGTCATCCATCATACTTCCTGTTAATTCTTTCAATTGTCTCGGTAAATTTAGATTAGGTATGATTGAAAGTGACTTGGGGGCAAGCCAAATTTATGTTTGTCTCTGTCAGATGTACGACCAATCAATTCATTTGTGAAATTAACTCACCCCTACTTTGTAAAGGGCGATGGGATTGGCTGTGGCATTCGATGTCAGCATACATTGTCACGTTCTCAGACACTGAGTGCAATACACAAAAACAAACACTCACTCACACACACACACACACACACACACACACACACACACACACACAAACGCGCGCACGCGCGTGTACCACTATCGTAATTTACTTCTGCTCTTACTAAATTTAAAATATGTTTGCTTAATTGTTATTTTTCTTGTTTATTACCTATTTAGACTCGTGATCATTCAAAGGTACTTTCTTTTACTTGATTTTCTATCGGCTGTTTATACCGTTTGCTTGACTGAATGTGAACAAGCTAGTTTACTTGAACTCACCTTAATAAGTGAAATCGGAACAAAGACAACAAAACTGAGGTTTATTAGAAGTAGCTGGGTAACAAGCATGGAGAAATTCAGATATCGGAAGAACACGTTCTCCATTGTTTGTGCTTGCCTGAAAAATCATCACAGCTTTCTAAATAGTGAACATAAAATTAAGTCAAAATGTACGTCAGGTTACCTAGGTTAAATTGCACGTCATTTTGATTTGATGAAATAATCTTTTCAGGTTGCTTCATCAAGTCAAATGCACGAAAGATTATTTCATCAGAACAAAATACACTTAGATTACTTCATTAAGTCAAAATGCATGTAAGATTCTTTCATCAAGTCAAAATGCATGTAAATTTTTTTTCATCAGGTCAGTATACACTTAAAGTTACTTCATCAAGTCAAAATGCATGTAAGATTCTTTCATCAAGTCAAAATGTACGTAAAATTTTTTTCATCAGGTCAGTATACACTTAAAGTTACTTCATCAAGTTAAAATGCTCGCGAGATTATTTCATCAGGTCAAAATATACTTAGGGTTAGACCATCAAGTCAAAAGGTGTATACGGTTATTTCATTAAGTCAAAATGCACATAAAGATACTTCAGAAGTCATTCATAAACAGATTTTGAAATGATTTGGGATTCAAAAGTGTATTCAAACAATGTATGGATGTGGTAGTAGTGATAACATGGCAGAGTAAATTTATTTCTAAGCTTAATTTTTATATAATTTGTTAAAGGCCAACGTGACATGACCTTTGGGTACTGTGCATGATATTTTTGTAAGTACCGGTATTAGGTTGACCTCAGTGAATATATACAACCTTCAAAACCACACTCAAATGTCGATGAAAACTCACAGAAAAAACTATTTAAATATGAAATATACTGAAATATGTCAAAGGTATTAACAATAAAGATAAAATAAGAGACAAAAATGGCAAAATGAGGTTTTATTTATCCGAATGAATAATACAAAACTTAGGCAGACCACAGATTGGTCTGCTAATGCTGTGAATTGACATAATGCTGGTTTTAAAGTATGTTTGGTCTGCTTAGATCTGTGGGTAGGGTTATATATAGATAGATAGACAGGCAGACAGAAACAGACAGATAGATAGATGGATGGATGGATATATATATATATATATATATATATATATATATATATAGAGAGAGAGAGAGAGAGAGAGAGAGAGAGAGAGAGAGAGAGATTAATTTCACTGCTGATGTCTATGCTAGAATAAACTGAACGATTGTCTAGCATTAATCAATCATTGTTGTGAATTGATGTAAACGTCAATACTCTTTTGATTATATTCATATGATGGGGTGCCATGTGTAATGTTATTCGTCACCACAGGATGCAAGATGAAAAACAATGATGAAGCGGACAAAACGTCACACGCTCAATGACAGCCACAGCAAGATATGACAACTCGCAAATTACAGCTTCCATGAGTCCTCTTTATTCATGACAACAGACAGGCTCATTGGCCCACCAAACTCTCTGTAGCTCTGCATGCATACAATCAACTAAAATACATAAACAAACTGACATCATTACTTAAAACATCTTATGTGCATCCTCCTTCTCAGCACAACAAGTTAAGAAAGCTGTTGTCAACACTAAGACTTTATGAGGCCACTAAAGACCATCTCTCACCCCCGAAAAAATATCAACTGATAGTGAAACTCAAACTAACATCACTTGGTCAATTCCGCCGATCAAGAAAACTAACTCTACCCAGATCCCCCCCCCCCCCCCAAAAAAAAAAGAAAAGAAAAAACGAAATGAATTAGGTTTTCACTCAAACACAACGAGCCACAACGAAAGAGCAAGGAATAAACACAAACATTATATGGAAAATACCTACTACAACCAAATTCCACACAGACGTGAAAACAGGAAACAGAGAGGCGTTCTCACAGTCCCCAACAGCTACAACAAAGGGAGAAAAAAATCACTGTGACCAACGAGGAAAAAATACAAACAACGACCACAACAAATGAGAAGACAAAAGGAAACGTTAAATAATCACCAGCATGCAAACGAGCACAACCGATATGGAAGAAAAAAATAATACAAGCAGAAACGACATGGACAACACAACTGTTAACGTTAAAGGCACAAAATACGGGTGGGTGGGGGGAGAGAGCTACTGATCTCTACAGGAACAAAATACAAGAGAAAAGAGCTACAGATCTCTACAGGAACAAAATACAGAGGGAAAGAACTACACATCTCTGCAGGAACAAAATACAGGAGAAAAGAGCTACAGATCTCTACAGGAACAAAATATAGATGGAAAGGGCTGCAGATCTCTACAGGCACAAAATACAGGGTGGGGGAGACGCTACAGATCTATACAATAACAAAATCTACAACTTTCGACGCCACAAACATGACACAAGAAACAGATAACACATAACTCAACAGGAACACAACCTAACGGGGGGGGGGGGGGGGAAGGAAAAGAAATACATATGTAGCACACCACGCCAACCCTCTTCAGAATAAAGTGAGAAGAGGAAGGCTCCAAAGGAATCCACGAAAAACCGAGAACATCTAATAAAGATTAAAAGTTTTCAGACAATTCCTGTGGAGAAAAGAAGTTAACGAAACAACATATTATTGAGAGAGAAATTGTATGAGTACAGAAGAAGAGAGAGACATGTAGTGAAGAGGAGAGAATGGAGTTTGGCAGGCCGATAGGGGTGTGTCTGTTGTCATTAATAAAGTCATCATGTAAGCTGTAAACACGGTGTTGCATGTTGTCATCTCTTCTTGTGGCTGTCTTCAAGCATGTGACGTATTGTCCTCTCCATCGTCGTTGTTTTCATCTCGCATCCTGTGGTGACCAACTACACCCGACACCCCATCACTATCAAAACCTTCACCACCATCAATTCATCTGTTCCCCCACCCACCCCACCATTAATTAACCAAAAGTATCACCATCACAACCTTCAATACCATTAAAACAGTGGAACCTCATAAAGGAATGTTTATAAATCTGTTTCCAAGCCTGCTGCTTCGTTCCCACCCACCCTTGTTTTGTAGTGGGTGCTATTTTTATGCATGATTAGAGTTATTCTGTTATTTATTATTTATGTTTAAATATTAAATAATTAATTCATACAGAAAAATAATTCATATAATTATCCACCAAGTCCTCTCAAAAGCCTGAATGAGCTCATACACATTACATATGCGATTATTATATCAATGCCGGCTAAAGGACTGCAATCTATTTCTTTTTTCAATGCACCCAATTATTGGCATTATAAACAAAAATACTCACATTGTTTGAAGTCAAAGAAACTAGATCTGTTTACATTCAGTTCGACAACAAGAACTCTTGCCTTGCCAATCATGCTGAGACAACTCGAATTTCTTGTCTGATTGACTGAACTGAATGTTATTCCAGCGACGTAATTAAGTACTCGACGTAATGACGTCATCTTAGTACACACGTCATCTCACTAACTTTTATCTGATCTCCAGAGAGTTTGCAACCCAGTTTGATAGCAAGTTATATAGTGGAATTTTACATTTGTATTATTTTGTTCTAGTTGTTATAGTTGTTTTACTTTATTTGCATCTATTTGAAGTAAAATGTTATCGCTTTTAAATGAATTTTAAGATAACCTGCTTCTTTTCCCCAAATAATGATGACTTTATTAAATAAATTCTATACAGGAGCAATCTAAATTGTCTGACTTCCACATACAGAAATAAAATCCACTTGGAGACTTGAAGGAAGAAAAGCATGGATACAACACGAGTAAAATTTTTCATTCTTCAAATGGACGCAATTCTATCACCGCATTTGTTTACATTTGGCCTCACAAAAATTAAGAAAGCTACACAAAACAGAAAGAAAGAAAGCAAGAAAGAAAGAAAGAAAAGTTGTGTGCGTGTGTTACGCGTTCATTGGGATTTTCGTCTGGGATGTTCTCACCCCTGGAGTGCACTGGTAAGGTTTGCCTCCCTTTGCTGTGTTTCGTGTGTGTGTGTGTGTGTGGTACGCTCTCACCCCAGAAGCCGCAAGAGACCTTTCTTCTGCACGATGTTCTCAGTCTTGGGCTGCTTCTGGGAGAGTCCTACATCCTCGCGGTGCGTCTGAGGTTTGTGGGCAGGTGTGCTGGCGGAAGGAGTGAAACAGGTCGCACCTAGTTTGGTGCACACCCTCAACCGCCCTCCGTCGGGGGGGGGGGTAGGCCGAAGTACCTTGCATAAGAGTTTGGGTAGTGGATTCTACAAAGTTTTAAAAATTATTTTCGTTTTTTTCACTGGGGAATTGATTCTATACAGTTTTTAAAAATTATTTTCGTTTCTTTAATATTATTTTCTGCTGTGCATGCAATTCCGAGCAAGATAATTTTATTATTAGAAAGTGTTCTGTTTGCACACTATTTCTAAATGCTGTTAGATTAGTCTGCTTAAAGGGAAATAACTTACTTTGCACTACATACCAAGTCACGGGTAAATATTATAAGCAAATGCGTTTTCCACTTTTTACATTTATGCAAAATGGCACAAAAGTTCTTTTAAAACTAATGATATGTATCTTAAATGACTGTCTTTACAGTATATTTTGTGGTCTGTGCATTCTTTGTTTACCAGCTTGAGACCTGAAAGTTGTAAGCAAAAGATTCGAGAGAACTATAGTTAATAGGAAAACAATTATTTTACATACAAACCAGAATGAATGCAGGGTTTCTTGTATCGTTAGTAGGTAGACCGGGCTCTGGTGAAAGATGAAGAGATGAAGCCTCAGTCTATTACTGATATTTGACCACAAGACATATCTATGATTACTGATATTTGACTATAAGACATATCTATGATTGCTGACATTTGACCAAAAGAATATATGTGATTACTGACATTTGACCAAAAGACATATCTGTGATTGCTGACATTTGACCAAAAGACATATCTATGATTGCTGACATTTTACCAAAAGACGTATCTATGATTGCTGACATTTGACCACAAGACATATCTAAGGTTGCTGACATTTGACCAAAAGACATATCTATGATTGCTGACGTTTGACCACAAGACATATCTATGATTAATGATATTTGACCACAAGACATATCTATGAGTAGTGATATTTGACCACAAGACATATCTATGATTAATTATATTTGACCACAAGACATCTATGATTACTGATATTTCTTATGTCTGAGAACAAGACAAATCTATGATTAATGATATCTGACTGCAGGAATATATATGATTAATTATATCTAACTACATGACATCCCTATGATTACTGATATCTGACTACAAGAAACAAGTATGAACACTGATATCTGACTACAAGACACAATTATGATTACTGATATCTGACTACAAGACACAATTATGATTACTGATATCTGACTACAAGACACAATTATGATTACTGATATATGACTACAAGATACAATTATGATCACTGATATCTGACTACAAGACACAATTATGATCACTGATATCTGACTACAAGACACAATTATGATCACTGACATATGTGATTATAAATCCATATACAAGCACATAGTTTTAATATGTATTTTTGTGATTCTGAACACTACCAAGAAAAGGCCATTACCATTTTACTTTTAAAAATAATATAATAATCAATGAATACCTTTAAAATAATTCATTGTAATGTAAAATACCAACACTTCTACACACACGCGCACGCACACGCACACACACACACACACACACACACACACACACACACACACACACACACACACACACTCCTCACCAGACTGACTCAGAGAAAAGACTGCAACATCGTTTTGAAAAATCAATTAACCGGAACACAAACCCTAAAACTACATATTATATTTGAGTTAAATCTTTCTGAAACTCATACAGTAATGCAAATCTATCTAATGTTTCACTCACCTATCACGGGCACAAACAGTTCCACGTCAAACAGAAATGTTTCCAATTATAAAATAATATTATTTGTTTGTATACAAAAAGATTGATTGGTGTTCTTGTTATAAAATAATTGTTTTTGTAATACATAATTTCTTATTTAGTCCTTAGTACTTAGCATCTAATTCTAACGGGTTTTGATTTTTTATTTTCCACATCCCACTAACAACAAATGGATCACGTGATCTCTGACTTTAACTTGCACAATAAACAAAACAAAAAACCCACAGCTATAAATCGTCTCCTCATAAAGTTCACGTCATTCCTAAACACCGTTTGTTCCCTTTTTCTAACTTTCCCCCGTTTTCGAAACACAAGACACTCACACACATTTCCGCTGCGTGTTTAAAATCGCATTTGAGACAAAAGAAAAAGACTGGTGCCCCAAATCAAAAATTGTCCGTGTTGGCCTTGGCCTACGAGCTGATCTGATTTACCAAGACTGGGTGATTTCGGAAACAAAATTCCAGGAAATTACTGCACGCTTCGCTAGAATGTGAACCCAGTGCACTTATTCATTGTTTGGAAATCCAAAAAGCGTGACCTTGAAGCCTGTCGTTGTTAGTATCAAAAGCTGAAAAGCAAACAACACGACGAAAGGTCCGCGAGTCTATGACGTCTCTCCTGAAAATATAATTGTGAAAGCGACTTAGTAATGTATATACTTGCACATCTAAAGAAGGAAAACTTCATTTACAAGTTAACTACAAATTAATTAAGTTTATAGTTCTCTACTCGCTTAGAGGTGATCGATTGGTCAAAAAAATCTGTTGCTGTCTACTCGCTAAGAGGTGAATGATCAAATAACAGATATGAGGTCAGACAATCTATTGCTCTCCACTGGCTAAGATGTGAATGATAGATCAAATGATCAAAATTAAGACAATCTATTGCTCTCTACTCGCTAAGAGTGAATGATAAGTCAAAATAAAGGCAGTCTATTGCTCTCTACTCGCTAATGATAAATGAGTGAATGATAAGTCAAATAAACGAAATGAAGGCAATCTGTTACTCTCTACTCGCTAAGAGGCGAATGATAAGTCAAATAAACGAAATGAAGGCAATCTGTTACTCTCTACTCGCTAAGAGGCGAATGATAAGTCAAATAAACGAAATGAAGGCAGTCTGTTACTCTCTACTCGCTAAGAGGTGAATGATAAGTCAAATAAACGAAATGAAGGCAGTCTGTTACTCTCTACTCGCTAAGAGGTGAATGATAAGTCAAATAAACGAAATGACATCTATCTAGAAACTCGTTCATCTTTCACTCCATCCATCAGTCTTTGAAAAAGTTGAAAAAAAAGGTTTAAATTTGACAAAAGATTGACTACTGATTATAATATTGGAGGTTTTAAAAGTTTGTTTTGTAGATGTGAACTTAGGATTTGACTTATTGACGCATGAAATCACATATAATGGAGAGAGAGATGGTCTGCTAGAAGGCGGATGAATAAACAGACGAGTAGATTGTTTAATATGCTGGGCTAACAGACGAGTAGATTGTTTAATATGCTGGGCTAACAGACGAGTAGATTGTTTAATATGCTGGGCTAACAGACGAGTAGATTGTTTAATATGCTGGCCTAACAGATGATTGGCAAATAAACTGTCTGGTAGAACGATCAGTGTATACACTTAACTTTGGCTTGACGAATGAGTCGATGCACAGACTATAATCTTAAAGCCCAGTTAATCTTTAGAGTTGTATATGAAGCAATGGGTAACACAAGTAATCTTTATCTAAGGGCTTATATCAAACGATGGTAACCCGAATGATTTGTGTCTGTCTTCATATCTAAAGATGTATGTGAAGTAATGAAGAGATAATACCAATCTGGGCATGCCTACGGTAATGCTTATTTCAAGAAAACGACCTCACCACCGAGGATGACGTAAGAGAACCGGAAACCCCCGAAGCTGAACGAGTCATCAGAGTGGAAGTGCACGACCAGCGCATGTCCATTGTAATGAATATCATCCCAGGGTCCTTGCCCACAAAATCTGCTCACAAATATCATTATTGCCACCAAAACAGTCAATTAAATAATTATGGCCATTAATATTGTTCACAAAATAATTGTGATCATAAAATATGCCCAGAAAATAATCATAGCTACCCAATAAGTCAGTCTGTCAAATCAGCCCATTTCAAGAGTTATGATTATCAAAATGTTAAAGTCCACATTAAATCAATCGTATTTTGAACATTAGAGTTTTTGCCACACGTCATATGATAGGTGGAAAATTAAAATGAATGAACTGTTAGGAACATAAATTAATTTGTTTATTGGAAGGCTTGTTTATAAGTCACATTGCTAGGAACATAAATTAATTTGTTTATTAGAAGGCTTGATTATAAGTCACATTGCTAGGAAAATAAATTAATTTGTTTATTGGAAGGCTTGTTTATAAGTCACATTGCTAGGAACTTAAATTAATTTGTTTATTGGAAGGCTTGTTTATAAGTCACATTGCAAGTTAAAATTGGAGCATCGTTTAGCAAATGACGATGGCCGTCGTTTTCTTTTATGTCTCTGTTACGTGAATGAGACAATGCAACCATGTGGAAAAATTCTCACATGCTTGAAGGTCAAGGACACTTTAGTGTTATACACAAAAAGACAGATCTTCCTTCCTTCCTATTCCCATGAATGTGACAATGCAACATAAAGCTGGTCATGTGGCTAAAAAAAAAAACTACCATGTCTTTGATTATATGTCACATTGCAAGTGAAAATTCGAGCAAATGACCTTGACCGTCGGTTTTTTTTTTAATGAGTACTTTGAACAAGACAATGCAATGTAAAGCTGGCCATATGAAGAAGAAAGACTCCCACATGCTCGACGGTCAAGTACGCTTTAGTATCACTCCAAAGAAACTTCACTCTGTACATTACAAAATAGATGACAACGAGAGCACAACTTTATTACACACACACACATATTTTTAATTACTAGTAAAGTTGAGCAGAGCAAAGCAGAAATTATTTTCAGGACTGACTAACCTCTGGCCATTGAGATGTGGGCCTAATGTCCGGACTTCCAGCCAGTCAAAAGCACAAGGCTGCAGGGGGTCATCTTCTAGCTCGAAGAAATGAAATGTCAAGGTCACAGTAGAGCCAGGCGGACCCTGTCAAGAAAGCAATGTTAGGAACGAGACTAATTATGCTGTGTAGTTTTACGTGCTGTTGTAGAAGTGTGTCGTAAGTTGAGTATTTGAATATTGAGTATTTGTATGCTCTGGAGATTTATACAATATGCACAGGATTGCGTTTTGTAGTTTTGCATGCTCTTATAGAAATGAGTCCTTATGTTTGCTATTATTGAGTATTTACAGTATGTATGTGATGTTTTGCTGGGAGATGGGCAAGATGTTAATTCTCCTCCACCCTGGGCCACCTGTAACCTTAGGTTAATCCCCAAAACACACCTTCTGGCTGACCATGTTTATGTCAGAAAGATGAATTATAGATAATATAGAATAGACGGGTGATGGTTTCAGAAGATAACTCGACCCCCCTGATACATATAGCCAGGACAGTTAAGTAAAATACAGGTGACAGACTACAAGACAAAATATGTGAGTCATGCTAACACAAGTGGTCTAAGTATCAACAATAATTGTATTCAACAAGAAATAACAAAGACAGCGTGGTTACATATAGCGAATAGTTCAACACTTACAATAAGAATTGATAAATGTTTATAGTGTAGAATCATGACCATGTGATGTCATAAGAGAATGTTTGTTTTGAGTCTTATGGCACTGTAGTGGTTATTTGTGTTTTTTAATGAGCGAACTATAATTGAGTTTATAAGAGAACACTGAATGTTTCTGAGCGAACTATAATTGAGTTTATAAGAGAACACTGAATGTTTCTGAGTGAACTCTAAAAAGTACCTTGTTTAAAGTTCGAGTGAATTTGATTGTATTGTGACTGAAGATGTGTGGTTATTGACTTTATAATTACATAATTTAGGATCGCCTGACATGTCATCTAGGGTCCCAGTGAATGTCATAGTAACCATGTACATTGTCTGTTGAACCAGTCTTTGGTCTGAGGGCCATTCTGCTCTGGTGCTGTTCCCAGTTCAATACTTGTCAACATCCAAGATAAAGTGGTTCCATTCTGGTATTGTTTCGTGGCTCAGCACTTGTCAAATCAACGTCTCAAAAAAGGTGTCAATTTGCCAGTAAATTGCACCTAGAACAGAACACTTTTACTTACATGGCCATCATAAATTTTAATATCATAAGCAAAATATAATAATAAACTATAGTTAATGTTAAAAGATAAACATTAATATAATATTCTGGCAGTAACATAATCAGAGAATGGTTTCCTGCAATGTTGATAACTGGCAATAAGGATTAGTAATACGATTCTAACTTATTAAGGCCGGGAGCCAAAATACGTGTTGCCTCAATGGTCAGCTGCATTCAATTAATGAGGTCCAGGTGGATTTCTGGCACATTCATTGCACACAGTTGAGCTGTACTTTGATTGGTTAATTTAGTAAGTGTCTGGAACTTTCAGGTCAGTCTCCACCCAGGGATAAGTGTCAGCCTTTCATAAGGTTTGCAAGCAATATATCTTTAGAGGAGGGTGGGTGTGGGCTACATAAGCCATTATGTTACAATGTATAAGAATTGCATTTTGTAGCTTTGCATGCTCTTATAAAAGTGAGTCATGTGTTTGTAATTGAGATTTCTACAATGTGTATGTACAAGAATTTGTATTTTTGAGTGTTCTTATAGAAGTGTGTCATGCTCTTATAGAAGTGGGTCATGCTCTTATAGAAATGTGTGTTGTGCTGTTAGAGACGTTTGTCATGCTCTTATAGAAGTGGGTCATGCTTTTATAGAAGTGGGTCATGCTCTTATGGAAGTGGGTCATGCTCTTATAGAAATGTGTGTTGTGCTGTTAGAGACGTTTGTCATGCTCTTATAGAAGTGGGTCATGCTCTTATAGAAATGTGTGTTGTGCTGTTAGAGACGTTTGTCATGCTCTTATAGAAGTGGGTCGTGCTTTTATAGAAATGTGTGTCAGTGTTTGTTTGCTACTATGCATATTGCTGTGCTATCAGGCTAAATCTTCTTTCTAACTTTGCATATGTTCACTTTCAATGACGAGGCTGCTCTAAATGTTTGATTTTTAGAACGTACGTATCATTGCTCACTCCACTAGAGCGAGAAAGTAAGAGCATGTCTTGTGTTTCTTTTGTTTAGTCAGAGTACATTTTTATTTTTTTCTGCATTGACATGTGCTCGACCTTAACTGTATTCTTTGTTGAACTGTGTTACCGCTTTGCTTGTATGTTTGTCGTTCATCTCTCTCTTTTTCTCTCATTTATTTCCTTTTCTTCAGTTCATCGGTTTTCTAACTTTCTTTCTCATTTCTCTTTTTCTTTCTTGTCTTCCCTTCTTTCCTTTCTTTTTTTATTTTCTAAGATATTTTTCTAGCTAGAAAAATATAAATTTATTGCCTTAGTATAACAAAGACGCAAGGATGTGGGTGAAGAGCCCCCAGCCTCCCTTCAGTTAACTAAGAAATAATTCTTATTTCATGTTACGAAATCGTCTATATGTTTAGCTAGTCTTACAAAATACCTGTATGAGCCAAAAACAGTCCACTTCATAGGGGTAACTAGTACTTCCTGTTTGTCGGGGGCTCTCCACTGTCCCGGTCCAGCCTGAAAGTACGCCACCACACTCTGTAAAGGAAGAAGTTGAGGTAGAAAATGCAAAAGATGGATAAAACAGTTTTAAATTAATTTTATATCATTAATACGATGCTCTTGGTCATTTTCCTTGCTGATTTAGTTTCGAGCTAAAGAGTGAATTGTGAATCTGAATGCCAAAAGGTTCCTCTAGTCGTTATCTCTACCCCAGGAGTTCTGTCAATCACCGTTTCATCCAATCGATGTGTTTGTTTTCACAATGAACAGGTTTGTGTTGCGAGTTGTGACTGGTGTACTAAAAATAGGGTGGCAAGGCCCAATGTCAAAATGGAGTGCGAAAATTGTCACGTGTGACATGACTTTATATACAAGCTAACACTCGTACATCTGACAATGGCTAGCGCATACCTGGTGTTGGAGTGTTAACTTCTCTGCAGCTCCAGCCGGTCAGTCCTACAGGACAAAGGCATGTGCAGTCGGGTCCCACATGACCCATGTTGTCGCATTCAGGCCATTCCTCGCACCCTTCTGAGAATGGTGAAATACCAGGCAATGCCAGGTGTAAAAATAGTAGACATTGTCAGATATGAAAGTAGCAGGCTACGTCAGGTGTGAAACTAGCATGCTACGTCACGTGTGAAAATAACAGGCTACGTCAGATGTGAAACTAGCATGCTACGTCAGGTGTGAAAATAGCTGGCTACGTCAGGTGTCAAAATAGCAGCATCATTAATAAAACAAATTTTAGAAAGGGTGAATGATACTAAGGTGAATTCACACTAACCAATGCAATACATGGATACCATGTATCTTTGATTTGTTTTTTAATTGTAACTTCTAGTGCTAAGTCGTGTCTTGCATTCTGTGGATTGGGCAAATTAACTGCTGTGTATTCATACAAGGGATGCAATGGAGAAATGAGATTGGATTCCACATTTTTTCATGACATAAAATAAAATAAATTCACTGACCAGTACAACTGTACATATCGTTGGCTGTCTTGACGTCAATATAGCTGGGTGAAATCCTTTGCCCCATAACTGCCCGTAGTGACTCGTCCTGCGTGCTGATGGTCAGTGATTCGCCGTCTTTGCTGAAGTACTGTTCACATGGTCAAAAGCAAAAAAAAAAAATGAGCCATTGTTGTTTGCTTTATTTTTCTTTTCTTCTCTATCTCTCACATCTTTTATTTTTACAAAGTTGTGTCAGTTTTGCGAGACGTTGAGCACTAATAAGTTCTTAACACCCACCGAGTGTCTCTATTTTACTGTTACTAACAAGAGAAGTGTAGACTCCAATGACCAAAGTGGGCAATAAAATACTGGTCTTGTGCGTAAAAAAATTCTGTGCTGCTGTGTATATGAGTTTACATGCAGCCATATGATTATATGTAAGCATGTGTGTGTACGTGTATATAGATAGACAGACAGACAGACAGACAGACAGACAGACAGATAGATAGATAGATAGATAGATAGATAGATAGATAGATAGATAGATAGATAGACATATAGATAGATAGATTCTAAAGAATTAGTCCTATTAAATTTTTTAAATAATTAGTTGTTACATGGAAATGTTAATGATTGAAATGATGATAACCACTTTTTAAAAAGTGTTTAAACGGTAATAATTTGATGATAGCTGACGATAGTTATAGGGTATCAATGATGAACACAGCACACAATAAAAATTATCGATTTAATCAGGTGTGTGAATTTGTTCACTTACCGTGGGACCATAGTGCATGACGGAGCCGATATCATATGGCTCGCTCGTGAGAATTTCATTGGATGAATATTTGAGAAAATTGTACTGACGATCTGACCTGATATTGTCTCCTAGCACGGTGACGTAATCATCTCGATCAGGACGAGATTGCTCGTGGTAGAAGCCCAACACGTGACCCAGCTCATGAGCGATGCTACCAAACTAAATAATAAAGATACAATTGCAAGTTCATTCAAACAAAATATTTAATGTAGCATTTAGTACACTCGAAGGCATAGTTGACAGAGATTTAGAGTTAGATTGGAATCTTAATGATTAACATTAGAAATAAGTAGAAATATTTGGATGATAAATTTTTCTTTTAAACTTTTTGTTTTAGACAGCTGATAATAGAGTTTGGTGACTTTATATTTCATGGCACTTGTCAAGAAAGTACATCTACGGTTCTCATTGCTTGAAAATTATTCATAAATAGAATGGTGTTTTTCCTCCTGTCCAATTGTTGTTCTTCGCATCGGGATAATTATCTACTAGCTGGTCTTTACCTCAGAATAATTCTCTATTAGTTGTTCTTTAATTTATGATTAGTAACAGTTATGTAAATCTAGAGATCAATACAACATTTAAAATTATATGCATGCTCAGATACTATGACAATTACAAATATCTAGCTCTACAGACTGTAAATCATTGAGAAAATAACAAATGCCGATAAACTACAGAATAAAAATACTTAGGACAGTCACCAATGTCCGTACTATAGAGGATACAAATGCTAAGAATGTATATGTGAGTTAGATTAAAAGATGTTGAGTAAATGTCTACATTATACAGAATACAAAATATTCAAGACAGTTGCTATTATGTAGACTGAACTGTAGCTTTATGACAATGTTAATGATGAGTGTCTGCAAAGTTACAATGGCACGTGTTTACAAACTACAGACACTTAGGCTATTAGCAGCTGTCATCCAAATCACAAAGACAATTATGCGCAAAGTTGCTAAGACAGCTATCTGCAAAGCGAGAATGACAATTCTTTGCACAAGTACAAAAACAGTTATCTGCAAAGCTACAATGAAATTATCTGCAAAGCTACAGATCCTTACGTTAATGACAATTATCTGCAAAGCTACATTGGTAATGGACTATGAAAACTAATTAAAGGTTTCTAAGACAATGACAATGATTCACAAATTACATTACAAATTATTACAGGTAGTTTTAGCAATGATTTAACAATGACAAAAATCTGCGAATGCATATGCTCAAGACAGTAAACCAACACACTGTATGATTCTTTACCTCGTGGCAATTGTGTACAATTTCCGTAGTCTGTTCACCCATTCCCACACGACCAATAGAAGACTGACATCTGAAACAAAGATATTTTTTTAAAGTAACAAGAGCAGATGTTTGTAGAAGAAGAGATATAGAAAGAAAATAAAACAAATACCGGACAGTTTCTCACTATTCTTGTGTTTTTCATGACAAAGAATAATTAGCATTACTTATGAGGCAACTAGTATTAATAATTAATATAGAATAATTAGCATTACTTATGAGGCAACTAGTATTAATAATTAATATAGAATAATTAGCATTACTTATGAGGCAACTAGTATTAATAATAAATATAGAATAATTAGCATTACTTATGAGGCAACTAGTATTAAAAATTAATATAGAATAATTAGCATTACTTATGAGGCAACTAGTATTAATAATGAATATAGAATAATTAGCATTACTTATGAGACAACTAGTATTAAAAATTAATATAAAATATGTATCATAGAGTAAGACGCTCGTCCGAGGTAATTTTTTAATTTATCACTGGCATGTGCGTACAGACACAATCAAACACTCAGACCTGATACAAAAAAAGCGTAAACAATGCTTCTTGAGTGTCTAATCTGTGTCATGCGTTCATGGTTCACGCCATATTTTGTTATGTGTTCACATCATATCTTGTAATACGTTCACTGATTCGTACCATGTCTTTGTAATATTTTCAGTAGTTCACATCATATCTTGTAATACGTTTATTGATTCGAATCATGTCTTCTGGTATTTTCGTTGTAGTTCACACCATTTCATGTAATATTTTCAGTAGTTCACACTCTGTCTCGAAATATTTTCAGTAGTTTACACTATTTCCTGTGATATTTTCTGTAGTTCACACTATTTCCTGTGATATTTTCTGTAGTTCACACCATGTCTTATGTTACGTTCAGTGGTTTATGCCACATCTTGTGGACATTTTGACATTTCCATTTGAAGGATGGGGAAGCTGTTCTCATCATTCACACATAATTAAAATATTTTAAATATATTCTTTTTACCGTTGTAATACATATAATCGACATACTGAGCTGGTGCTGACCACAACACAACAATATTGAATCATTATTAGAACCAAAACAAAACAATATGGAATACTGAATCACAGTGTGGAATTACTATTAGAACCAAAGCAAAACAATATGGAATATTGAATCATTGTTAAAAACAAAAAAAACAGAATGGAATTACTATTAGAACCAAAGCAAATCAACAATATTGAGTCATTATTAGAAACCGAAACAACAATACTGAATCATTATCATTATTAGTACCAAAACAACAATACTAAATCATTATAATTATTAGTACCAAAACAACAATACTAAATCATTATTAGTACCAAAACAACAATACTAAATCATTATTAGTACCAAAACAACAATACTGAATCATTATCATTATTAGTACCAAAACAACAATACTAAATCATTATCATTATTAGTACCAAAACAACAATACTAAATCATTATCATTATTAGTACCAAAACAACAATACTAAATCATTATAATTATTAGTACCAAAACAACAATACTAAATCATTATCATTATTAGTACCAAAACAACAATACCGAATCAATACCAAATCAATGTCTCGTTTCTTCTTAGGAACGGATGTGGTAGGTTGTAGCTATCCTTAACGGTGGACAAACTGGAATTAATATTTTATTGAAAGGTTACTTAGTCAATCTAAATCAGATCGAACACAAACTTCAACATATATAAACTTGTTTTTACCCTTTTCCAAACTTCAACATATATAAACTTGTTTTTACCCTTTTCCAAACTTCAACATATACAAACTTGTTTTTACCCTTTTCCAAACAGATCGAACACAACATATACAAACTTGTTTTTACCCTTTTCCAAACAGATCGAACACAACATATACAAACTTGTTTTTATCCTTTTCCAAACAGATCGAACACAACATGTATAAACTTGTTTTTACCCTTTTCCAAACTTCAACATATATAAACTTGTTTTTACCCTTTTCCAAACTTCAACATATATAAACTTGTTTTTACCCTTTTCCAAACAGATCGAACACAACATATACAAACTTGTTTTTACCCTTTTCCAAACTTCAACATATACAAACTTGTTTTTACCCTTTTCCAAACTTCAACATATACAAACTTGTTTTTACCCTTTTCCAAACTTCAACATATACAAACTTGTTTTTACCCTTTTCCAAACAGATCGAACACAACATATATAAACTTGTTTTTACCCTTTTCCAAACTTGAAAACAACCCGATCTTCGTGTCCAAGGTCATGGGCCAAACTTTCAGAGTATGGCATGAACTTGAGACATGTTTTTCGTTGCCAGAAGTCCATCGCCTCCAAGACAGTGGACTTGTATTCCTCCGCTACATGCACACAAGCAACAATGGAAACTTAATCCGTCATCAAAATAGAATTACAAGGTATTAAATTTTTTTTGATTACATATGGTGTATTATTGCTGTCATATTTGCTTTAACATTATTGTTGTCATTTCTGCTTTAACATTATTGTTGTCAAATTTGCTTTAACATTATTGTTGTCATTTCTGCTTTAACATTATTGTTGTCAAATTTGCTTTAACATTATTGTTGTCAAATTTGCTTTAACATTATTGTTGTCATTTCTGCTTTAACATTATTGTTGTCAAATTTGCTTTAACATTATTGTTGTCATTTCTGCTTTAACATTATTGTTGTCAAATTTGCTTTAACATTATTGTTGTCATTTCTGCTTTAACATTATTGTTGTCATTTCTGCTTTAACATTATTGTTATCATTTCTGCTTTAACATTATTGTTGTCATTTCTGCTTTAACATTATTGTTGTCATTTCTGCTTTAACATTATTGTTGTCATTTCTGCTTTAACATTATTGTCCTGCTGAACTTTGCTAGAGTACGTAGTTTAGACTTATGCTAAGAAAATTCTACTGATCCATCTGGTCAATCGTTTTATTTAAGTTTACATTAAACTCACGTTTTCATCTGGATCAAATTCACTAACAGCACGATTCATAAACTTCCCTAGGGATTGACAGTCTCGACCACGCCCTAGTTACGTGACACGATCCACTGCTCACTTACTTTACGCCTCAGCACATCCGCCATGATAAGGATTTTTATTCACCTTCAGCTTCATCGCATCCTGACTAATGGTCGTCATTAAAATTAACCATTTCACATTTAAAGAGACACTGACTGGCCTCCTTTACAAATCGCATACGTCACGACTAATGGTCGTCATTCAATCAACTTCGTTTCACACATCTAAAGTGACACTGACTTGCCTCCCTTAGAAATCACACACGTCACGACTAATGGTCGTCATTCAATCAACTCCATTTCACATCTAAGGAGACACTGGTTATCCTCCCATAGAAATCACGCACCCACACACAGTGTCTAGCTACACCTTATGAATGATATATTAATGCTGTATAACAGCCGCTTGTCTGGTATGGTTGTCTGATACCCAACATCTTAACACTAAAATAAACTGGTTGGTTTTCAAAAGGAGATAAGTGTTTAGAAAAGAGACTGCTAAGCAAGCGCTGTTGAAAGGGAGGCGAGTGAAATGTTCAGAAAGAGAAAGCAAATAAAGTGATGTTCAATATGGGACAAGGTTTTAAAGTTTTAACAAAGCTAGTGTCGAACTGCAAGGTTTTAGAGTTATATGAAACATGAAAACAATGTTTAAACCGCTGACCGTGCCCCTTGCTTGCCATGAATTTGGTTATTACTCAAACACCAACTTCATATGCTTTTAGTTATACAAGTCGTCATGATTCATAAACTAAAGAGTATTCATTGATTGTCCATGACACCTTCCATCTTGCTCTGATTTTGCTTTGGTAAAATGAAGTTAGCGCTAAAACGATTTACGTTTAGAAGTAAAAGTAATCGGATTGCTTAAAATAACACTTTTACTCTTTTTGAAGTTCACAGTAATGTAAAACAAACAAACACACACACACACACACACACACACACATTTCCCCATGACAAATATATTTACTACTAATCCAGTGTTAAAGACATGTTTGTATAAAGTAAAGCTCACTTACGGAAGTCTTCGTGGAATGCGTAGGGCACAGTCTTATGTGTCCACAGGTAGTTATTACTGGCAATGGCCTTCCGACGCCCTCGACCTTTGCTCTTTTGACAAAACACCACTTGAGTCAAAATGAAAGTAAGTTCTTAAATACTACAATTATACATGTACAAAAAAAGTAAGAAGCGGTTGACACGTTCAACAGCATTCCTACGGCCGTCACCAGCATAGCTCCCTACAACTGCCATTATAATCATCGCATTCATTATCAGTTTGATAGTTCAACTCTTAGCTAAGGTATATGTACGGATGAAACACCTATGCACGCGTAATCTGAAGAAACAAATATGAGGTGGATCAGATTTATTTCTAAAAAATTTTCCCTGTGGACTAGGGCGAGGTTAGTAAGATTAATTAGCCCGTTAATGCATGTAGAGTTAATCTTATATCAAATGTGAAAACGTACGGCAATAAATCTTCATCTAGAACGTAATTTAGCTTGTCCTTTACTATAACGGCAATAAATCTTCATCTAGAACATAATTTAGCTTGTCCTTTACTATAACATGTTGACAACTTAAAAAGAACCAATAATTATTAAAGTTGTTTTTTTTTACAGGATTAGTCTAAATTTTTAAGGTGATTAAGTTACAGATTAATGGATAGATGGATGGATGGACGGGTGGATGGGTGTGTGGTTTAAAGGAAGAAAGAATATGGTATCGACAAACTGACAATCAAACATATATGAGTGTCACTGTTTACCAATATAGAGAGCGAATAGAGATAAGCAGATATGCATGTATATATGAACGTTATGAATGGATACAAGAAATGCGATAACATACCGTGTGTTTCACTCGCTGCTGACGCAAAATGTTTTCCATCTGATCACGTGTTAACAGCATGTCGGATTCAAACGCTCCTTCCACACCGGCCTCCTCTGCTGGTTTCCGGAGTTTCGAAAGACGCTTACCCGACAGTAGACGCCAGACCCGTGTGTCTAAGTGTGGTGAATGCTTTTGGAGAAAGGGGTAGGAGAAGAAACGAAAACAAATAACGAAACATGTACTCATAGTACTGCTTTACGCTACAGCGTCATTCTCTGTGCTCGTAACAATAGTTGATTACTTCCCCTAATATTAAACAGCGCATGTCCCTGAAAGTTAAGAAAAAAATGGCGCCTGCAGGTGGCAGAGCTGTGGACTCGTTAACTGGCTAGGACATAGAAGTTATCTATACTGTCATGCAAAGAACTCTTCCAATCTAGTGCTGTATGTGTTTATGTCTATAACAACTTATAATAAAACTTTCTAGCGCTGATATATGTTTGTAAAATTGAATATTATACTGGCTAACAGTATTGCAATGCGGACCAATATGGCTTTTTAAACCAGCAATATGAATAAAGTAGCTTTATAAATCAGCATTGTGGACAGGGGTGGTTTTACAGTGTAGTAGTAGTAGTAGTTCCGCTATCTATGCGCCCACAGGAATTGCGTTAAAACTTTTCATCTTGACGATGTTTTCGGTTCTTGGTGGATTCCTGTGGGGCCTTCCTCCTTTCTCTGTATTCAAGGAGGGTGGGGTGTGGTGTTCGTGCGTTGTTTGGTTTGCGTGTTGTATCTTCATGTCTGACCGTTGTTAAGACTGTCGTCCGTGTGATTGTGCGTGTTATTGGGTGTGCAGGAACGCACGCAGCGCGCGCGCGCGCGCACACACACACACACCATGTTTTTTCCCAAAACACACTGCACGTGTCTACTACATTAAGATTTATTCCTGTAAAGCCCATAATGGCATCCGCAAATTTTCTATAACTTTTGTTTCTCTGAAAACGAAAATAAACTATCCAACTACACACTTAAGTGTAGAGAATAGTAAAAGTCATAACGTTTAAAGCAAAAGACAGCAGAAATGTCAAACAGTTAAAGCAAAGAACAGAGGAAATGTCACAATATTAAAGTAAAAGAACATAAATTTATATAAATATATAATTAAGCTGGATAAATGAATACAGAAGTATTGTAACTTTTATATATATATATATGTTAAATTGGATAAATGAATACTAAGTATTGTAATGTAACTGATATATATATGTTAAATTGGATAAATGAATACAGAAGTATTGTAATGTAACTGATATATATATGTTAAATTGGATAAATGAATACAGAAGTATTGTACTGTAACTGATATATATATGTTAAATTGGATAAATGAATACAGAAGTATTGTAATGTAACTGATATATACACATATATATGACTAAACTGAATAAATGAATACAAAAGTATTGTAACTGAATATATATTCCGATTAAACTGGATAAATGAATACAGAAGTATTGTAACTGATATATATAATACTGGATACATGAATACAGAAGTATTGTAACTGATATATATAATACTGGATACATGAATACAGAAGTATTGTAACTGATATATATAATACTGGATACATGAATACAGAAGTATTGTAACTGATATATATAATACTGGATACAGAAGTATACTCACCTTACTGTTTGCTTCAATGCAAGACAAAAAAACAAGGCCGCCAAGTAGAGATGGCACGATCATGATTATTGAATACGTGGTGGTGGAATTAACAAATAATAAACACATACACAACAACACAGCACATAAGCAACAAAATGTAACTAAATCCAATCTCATAAATTCGTGTGGCACGCCACGTGAGATCTTATGCCTAGAATGATGCGAATCATTTTTGCTGTAATGTTTTCCTTATTTTATTTTCGTAGTAGTGTCTTTCTTTTTTCTTAATGTTTGATTTTTGAACCGCTGTGCAGTGCTAAATAATCAATGCTGACTAATAAAGAACTAATGTTGCCATTTATAACTAGCTTAGTAAAGTAATTGTTACACCGGCCTATGAGGGGGGGTGGGTGGGTGCAGGGCGGGGTTGAGCAACAAAACCTACGATCAATAGTAAATCTGATTACTAGCTAAGTCTCGCAGCTGCTAGTAGACTTTTCCTGGATTTTACTTCAGTCAAAGCGGATTATTTCCCTTTCCTCAAGTGTTCAAATTAGCTTTTAATTTAGCTCGGGCCTAAGTCTCCTTTAAAACACATCATTGTCAGCTTATATTATGAGTTTACCTTAAAGATAAATTATCTTAATGATTATCGTTGAAATGATAACTAGTTATCACTCTCTTCAGTTTCCTCTGCTATTGACTGTTGGTATTGTATTCTGCTTATCACATACAAATGCAATTGCTTCGTTCACTTGAAACCAGCCAAATGAATTCGCCATATTTAAAGAATAAATATGTTTGGATTAATTCAAATGCCAGCATTTCTAGAGACGATTTTAATCAGTAATTGTACGTGTAGTTCTATGCTGTTGCAAAGTGTTATATTTTTTAACTCTGCAGCCTTCCTATTAAAAAAAAAAAAAGCATATCAAATGATGGAAACTGCTCATTTGCATCATTTACTGTCTCATTTCATAACATTGACTTATTCAGTTATTGTCTAAATAAAATTGATGTTAAAAAGAAATAGCGTAGATAACATTAAAACACTTTAAAACATACTGTAATATTGACATTTTTATATATTCAGTATTGATTCTGATAATGATTCAAGGCACCATCAGTAAAAAATGTAAATATACCAGTGCATTTTGTAAGATATACTAAATATTACTGTTAATTGTAATTTGTTTCAAATCCTTTTTATTATTGTTTTAAAACTTTCTCATATATATAAGACATCATCAGTTTACAAGTACTATTAAAGAACTCTCCCTTTGCTTCCATTATTAGAGCATGTACAGGCCATCTGTAAATAGCTCCTATTTGGGGAGGGATCAACAACTTGCTTTACAAATCCATGACTGGCACCAAACTTTGATTCTAAAGCTTTGAGGAGCTATAGGGTTGTTTGACATTTTTCTCTAGGGTGTATTCTATGTTAAAAGAATACATATTCAGTCTGTAGGGTATTTATAATTATAACAATTACACAGCTACAAAATGTCTAATTTTTCAAAGACAAAGAAAGATTTCTTTGATAAATGCACAAACTACATTTTAAAGTAGAAAATATGCATTTCAAAATTTTTATTAAAAAATGTATCACATTTTTCAAAACTTTAGTCTTTTTATTTCTGAAATAAATATATTTTCTTAAAAAACAAATTTCATAATAATTTTATATTTTCTCAACATTGCAAATAAAAGAATGCGCAAACAAAATTGATTTTCAATTTATTAAAAGAAACATGATTAAAGATTAAAGACAAACCTTAAAAGTAACAATTTTAAGTAACATGATGCAGCTGTCGTATATGAATGCTTTCAGACCCAAGCAATTTTCATAATCAGTGAAATGTTAAGAAATAAAACTTTCTTCTCACTAAAGATGCACATGCACGTGCGCGCGCGCACACACACACACACACACACAAACGTACACATTTCCATCACACAAATAAAATATGTACACATTTATACACAAAGAAACAAATATGTACACATTTACATACGCTCATAAACCTTAATGAAAAGAAGGATATGAGTGAAGAGATGTATTTGAAGAAATTATCTATAACTGAACATTCAAATTTACAATAAAAAAAACAAATCTACTCCAGCGGATAAAAATAAAATGATTAGCTATCTGAGAATCATCAAAGAAAAAATTAATCTCATTTATAAACATGTTCAATGTACAGTACAGTTGATACCCAGCACACCCTGAGATTTGGGTGTGCCTTTAGAACAAGATCTGAGTTCTTCCCATTCGTTCCTTGAAGTCCTTAACTTTACAGATTAGAACTGGTTCACATTCTGCCACTCCTTTACTGCTGTAAAAGGAAGCCACTCATACAATACTTTGTCCTTAGCTTTACAGATTAGAACTGGCTCAAATAATAAGAGTTTACTGTAATTCTTAGCAATAAAAAAAGTATTGTGATTTATGTGTGGAAATGTGCCCAGTGAAAGGCCACGAAATAAAATGCCTGAAAAATAAGAGTTTACTGTAATTGTTAGCATTAAAAAAAAATACTATTAAATTAGCAATTATGCTTTTGCTTTATTGCAAACAACTTCTCAACAAAATTTTACTCTTTGGTTAAATTTCTGTTTGTAAAGAATCTTATCGATGGCTGCCCTCCACATTCTCTGTAGAAGCCAGGTAGTACACAGGGAATCCAAGCAAACTAATGAGATTTTTTACATGAAATCCTCATACCAACTGAGGTAAATAAATTGTCTGTACTATCCAATGCTGTGAGATGTCTGGTGTAAAATGTCTGACATAACTGACAGCCCAAATTACAATTTGAAAAATCATTGCAGTTACAAATACTTAGTTGTATTTGAAAGTTTAGTAGTTAAATGCAATAAAATTTCTTAAGTAATGGCAATAAAATTATTGCTATCAGACACAATATGTTTTAGTTTGTGTCCACTCCAATATATACAAGACATTTTATAATGTGTCCAAAAGATCACAGCTGTTCAAAAAGTGTGGTGTATGAATGAGACAATCATGTTTCCTTCAAATGTGTGAAGACTCTTTCCTCACGGGCCAAGTGAGTTTTTGTCTGTAAATGAACAGCCAATAGCTGACAAGTGTTTACAGTAGTGTTACACAGCTCACACCTTATGGGTCCACGAGTGTGCCTGAAAGAAGAAAATCATTAATGATATTAACATATTAAGAATGGGAAATTTAAATGCTCTACACAAACTAAATATTGTATCAAATATTATTAGTAGCTTCTATAGACAGAATGAAAGATAGACTACACAAGACCAGACAAACGGGGAGATAGATAAATGGCTCAAAGTAACTAAATATTTGGGGAAAAAATATTAAAATGGCAACCTTGTATCAATAATATGGATATCAAATTTAATAAGTTTACAAACCTGCAAAGATGCACTCAGTTATAATTAAATTAGTACATTTACATGAAAAGTTCTAATTAAATCAAAATATGTATAGGTCTGTAAAAATAACAGCTAGAATTAAACCAATTTGTTTATAATCCTGAATAGATCAACAGAGCTATAATTAAATTTAATTTTTTTATAATCATGCATGGGCATACACAGCTATAATTAAACTATCATTTAAAGAGATACAGCATTAGGTAAAGAAATGTTTATAATTCTGTACAGATGTATAAACCTATATTATAATCCTGTATAAATAAACAAAGCTATAATTAAACAAACATGTGTGTAATCCTCTATAGATATACAAAGCTATAGTTAAACTAACGTGTTTACAATCCTGTGCAGATAATCAATGTGTTGGCGCTGAAGCTGAAAGATATGGGGTGTGGGTTTCACATCTTTCTGTACAAGTTCCACAGTTGGATGCAATTGTAAAAGTGTCTGGAATTCTGACTCTGGGTCTTCATCCGTGAAAACTAGGTCACCAGAATCAATCTGCAGAATGACAAATCTGCCTAAATATCCTATTTTCAAATTCTAACTTGTAAGTAAATGTTACAAACAGAATATTCAATAGCATTGAAGAAAAATATCAATCAAAACTTGATAAGGTAAAAGAGCCAATATGCATTTTTGATAATATATTTAACAAAATAGTATGAAGTGTTTCCAGGTAAAATTTTTCACAAAAGTTTTAAAAAATATACAGTAATAAACTAAAATGAAATGCATATTATTTTTGTTAAGATAAAGGTATATGAAATCTTAAGTGTTGTGTGTAAGATGTTTCTCTACTGATTCTCAAGACACAGTAGAACACCAAACTTCAGCCTAGTGTCCCCTGTGTAAGAACTAAACAAACAAACAATACTCAAAATCAAGCATATGTTTAAACAGATTTCAATAAACTTTTTCAATATTTAAATCTTCTATCTATTTGCAGATCAAAATACATTTTTTTGTTGGGATGTTTTGTTGTTTGTTAATTATTGTATAAATTCATATTACAACTTTTCTAAGTGGATCTGCACTTGATGTATTTGCAGGGACAGAAATAATTTTTTTTTAAATAAACAAACCTTTTGTTTTCTAACATCTGAACAATCCATAGTATGAAATTTCATTAATATTTTACCCTTATAATTAAAAAAAACGTATTTATCAAGCCTTTGTAAATCTTTAAAATATTTTGGGTTTAATTTTTATAAGCATTTAATTAGAAAGTCAGGTCTTCACCTAGGATTGTGAATGAAGCAATCTTTATCAACGCTTTTTCTTCCCTTCATGCAAGTGAAAACGGTAAAAGATTAACATTCTCATTTAATACTTAAAGCAAATTACATAAATCAACAAAAATACCTTCAACAGAGATGGAATCAAATATTTTGCAAATGAATCAAAAGTTTGAAATCCTGTGGATAAACTTACTTGGTTCCACATGTACTGCTTGCTAAAGTATTCTACTTCCTTCGCCTCTCGATGTCTGCTCAAAAGCCTTTACAATCATACAAACAAAAGTACTATGAATTTTTTTTAATTACATCTATGTCAAGCCAATGTATTTTTTTCTAAATCTGAAATTTTGTGCTAATTTTAAGATTTCTGATAAGTACTTTTATTAAAAGAGAGTATATTTTTATTATTTTAAATGCATCCTTTAACTTTAAACTGTAGCAATGATAATGGAAAGCTTAATTTTAAAGTTTTCTCACATACAAATTTTGGCAATCCAGATATTTAAAATATAAGTATTTTCACTTCTTTGGGTAAAAAAAATAAAAATAAACAATTTTAAAAAAGAAAAATAAACATACATGTATTTCAAATTTAACATTGATTTCTCTCACTTAAGGATAATATGTAAGCAAATTTAAAGACAGCAGCTTAAGAATCATGGGGGTTAAGTTCTATGTGTAGTAGCTTGACCTTAACAATGTTACTTGCATTTAGTAGCCTATCCTTAATAATGTTACCCACAGAGTAGCCTGTCAATAATGTTACCCACATATAGTAGCCTGTCCTTAATAATGTTACCTACATATAGTAGCCTGTCCTTAATAATGTTACCCACATAAAGTTGCCTATCCTTAATAATGTTACCCATATAAAGTAGCCTGTCCTTAATAATGTTACCCATATATAGTAGCCTGTATTAATAATGTTACCCACATAAAGTAGCCTGGCCTTAATAATTTATCCAATATTTGTATAAAAAAAATGGTAAAATGGGTCTGATTCTGAAACTTGCACTTTAATTCTTCCCTTTCTATCATCAATTACATTTGTGACCTGCCACAACAAAATGAGTCACTTCGTATTTGACCTCAATTTCAACTAGTAGCTAATATAGGCTAGGTCAATTTTGAAATTTCACCTGATTTGGTAGTTCAATACCTATTCTGTAAGAATTTGTAACATTTCAACCTCTATATATTAAAATAAAAGCACTCTGAAAGACATAATCACGTTTCATTTCTCATGAAAGGGGGTCTAAATTCGCTACTTTTCCCTGTTTGCTGTGAGTTGACCTGGTTATAATCAGAAATCAATAGGGGTCCAAATTTGCTACTTTTCCGTTTGCTGTGAATTGACCTGGCTATAATCAGAAATCAATGGAAAAATCTTACCCTCTAGTGTTTCAATTTGTGCCTATTTCATTGGATGGCTTTGAAATAAGTGTTACTGAAAGCTTGGAAAATACAGTGAAGAATGTAAAAAAAAATGCTTCACTTTGCTGATTAGGATTATGGAATCTATTCACTTGTGTTATATTGTTGGTTTGTGCCGAAACATAGTGATGTTGTGAATGTGGCTACTGTAATAACCATTTATGATCTATGAAGACCCAAAGAAGATTACCCATCTTATCTTAACCATTGTATAATGGCTGTCTGAATTTTTTATAGCTTGCATCTTTTAAAAGCATATGACTTCTAGTATATGCTGACAACAATATCTCAAAATGTCCAAGTGGTGATTGTGATTATAAATTGTGCTGGGGCAGGTCATTTAATGTGCAATTGATTTCAGCACACCAAATGTTGAAACATTACTCTTACCAAATAGCTCTGGGGACATATTTGAAATCAACAAATAAAGTTAGGGCATTTTTGACCAAATGTTCATTCTTGTGACATGAACTAGCTAGCTATATGTAATGAAATGTGTACTTTGTCTAGCCATCTGCTGATATTTAAGCAGCATTGTTTGGACACAATTCTCTGTCTGCTAATCTTAAGCAGTGTTGTTTTGGATGCATTTCTCTGTCTGCTAATCTTAAGCAGTGTTATTTTGGATGCATTTCTCTGCCAAATGATAGTATTTTCCTCTACATGAAAGAGTATCAATAGTTTTGTAATACCAACATAACTAACATTTTTAAGTTTAATACTTTTTCCAGAGCTAAGCCTTTTTAAGTATTCATCTGGCACATATTTAGAATAAAAATGTTTCCAAGGTATACATGGAAGTTAAAAAAACATTATTTAAGTCAATTTAACAAGCTTTCTTTCTTGAGAAATGTCAAGCAAAGGACAAAATGTGGAATGATGGGCTACATGCAAGATATCATACGTTACCCTTAATGTTTCTAAAGAGTCAATCAAACCTCCTGAGTATACAAAATGATAGAAAAGTGTAATTTTGAATATACAATAAGCAACAGATCTAAACACTAACAGCTTAAAATATCAAACTTCCATAATTGTTTGTGATGTGACAATTAACTTTACCTATATTGTTTTGAAATGATGATCACAAATGACCCACAATTTTTATAAAATGGGAACCAGTTATTTGTGACAACTATATCAACAACTCACTGCAAAAGTTTGTCTCGAGCAGGTGCTTGAATTCTGGAAGCAACTGTTTGTGGCCCCCATTCAGCACAAGTGCCCTGTGATCCCAACGCCAGATTGATAAAACGACGAATCTTGTTGATCTATGGACAATAAAGAGAGGGTACATAACAACTTGAAACAAAGATCAATGCTGGCTCAATAGTACAATTACTACTCAAGCTTTAATGTTCCAAGTAAAATGAGCGTGTTAGTATGAGCTAAAATAGGGGAAAAGATTAGCAGAAATGTGTGAAAATTACTATAAACATGACAACTCACATACAAGGTGAAGACATTATTAACAAATCAAAACTTGTTGTCAAGAGTATAAGGTTAAGTGCATAAATAACAAATCTGAACATGTTTTCAAGAGAACAAAAGTGATGGGCATTAACTGACATAATTAAATATGAACTTATATTCATGTGTACAAAGAAGTGGGTGTGGGGGAGAATTATAGATCTACAATATATTAACTCCCTGATTACTGTAGGCAAAGTAAATGGCTTGGGTCAAACATCTTGCCTTATTTGCTGGGCACATATACCTGTATCTATGACGCATCCTCAAAGAAAATAATCCCAACTATTGATGTTATGTATCCAATCATGAACTTCCTACCTTTCCCAACTCATTTTTTTATGAGTGCTGCTGCTTTTGTATCTCCCATTTAGAAAGAAATAATGTTAATTCATTGAGTCATAGAGATAACAAAATTGTTTAACTGCTGCTTATTAAACTACAACTACTTTTGTGTAATATTAATTCATTAAGTTAATTTTGTGGAGATAGATTTTTTTCAATTTTCGCTTATTAAACTGGCACTGCTTTTGCACTGTCCTCTTTAGAAATAATATTAATTTATTAGGTTATAAAGACAGAAGGGTTTGATCAAATTAAAAATTTGAAAGAAAGGTATTATGTAAATAAAAGAGTAATGATTAAGTAGCAAATATCTTCATCCCTTCGTTTTTTTGTCACTTATTTCCATGTACATTTTATTTATCAAATATTTTATTATAAAATGTGCATTTTATTTGTGCTGTTAATATTTATGTGGCAAAGTTTTAAAGTAGACACCACGCACTGCACATTAAGAGTGAGCTGTGTGGGAAAGTGTAAGAAAAAGGTGTAAGAATTTCTCTAATGGTAAATAGAAGATAACCTGAGGTAACATTATAGGTTAAATGATATTATGTACTACTCTTTGCAAATGCAGTGATCCACCTTCAGGTTTTGCCGCTAGATATTATTATTGAAATTGTCTATGACACTTGTGTGACTATCATAAACAGACAGATCAAGTGATGTCATATGGTCCAATAATTTCCAGTTTTGTTGCAATGCCTTTGGAAGACAAAGGCTTTAGCTAAATGGCAAATGATTTAATAATAAGCATTTTGGATGTACTTTATACAGCTCATCAGTTTCATATACCAAAATGTCATTAATATTCACATTTGTTACATTTTAAGAGCAATTTTATGAAACAAAAGCATGTTTTCCTTTGCAATTTAAAATTAAATTTCAATTTTGCACTTATGCCTTTTTTGTTGTTGTTTTTTTTTTTGTTTTTCTTGTCTTTGACTAAGTTTATTTCAATTGGTGGACTGATTTGCAATGTGATTTAAATTTTACTGAATTGACAAATTACACTTTCATTGGTGTTATTACACCAAATTAATCATAATGACAACACTAAATTAACATTATCTCAAAAAGTATTATTACTATCATCATAATTTTTTTCTACACAACTTTTTTTTACCAGAACACACAATTTTGAGCACAAATGATTTGTACAGTATATAAATAGATAAAAAAAATTAGTGGGACTATCTAATATTAGAAAGATGAACTGAAAATACTCTAAATTATGTGTATATATATTTTGTAATCAATGTTTTACTGAATTAGTGTACTTTTATAATGAAATAGAAGAGAAAGTTGAGAGTCTGTACCAAGTGCCTAGGCGAAAGATGCAGCCATAATTGAATTTTACTTGGGACATGAAATGTGTACACTTTGATATGAAAATTACATATATCTTCTTCAAAATCTGTTCAATAAAAGCTATTTATGGAAAATAAGTACCTTTTTCATGATACTTTCCCTATATTTTGGGGTCATTAAAGTGAAAGAGTTCAATTAAAATGACACACTCACAATATTAATGTCTTGGTCGTCAAAGTGAACATCGAATGAAATTTCTATGTCATGGTCAGGCAACAGGGGCAGGTTCTGGTCCTCAGGATTGTATCCCAAACCACAAAGAGCACCAATATATCGCTGCATCTTGTTGTCCACTCTATGGAGAAAGACATCACTCATTAGATACAGTTAAAACAATAATAACCAAAAACTGGCTAAAAATAAAGTACAAAAACAAAACGTTTGTTAGTAGCCAAAGTTATTCTTCATGGACAATGATTTAGAAAATGTCATTACAGGTAACAGCAACAAATTACTGCTTTAAGCTTCTGATGTTTTCAGTGAAGTTCTATTCATTTTCAGAAATGACTAGTCTCTCTAATAGTGGTATCATACTATTAGTGTACATCTATACTTGAACAATGATATAACCAATTAATTCAAACTATGAAATCTCAAATAAAAGTAAATTATAGAAACATTTTGAAATAAAAACATTACTAATCACAGGAAGGATGTTTTAAGGTTACTTACACACTGATTTACAAGATAACATCTTAAACAGTTTTCAGCAATTCTTAAAGCATTATGGCAATGAGCAGCAGTGAAAAATTAAGATTTTGAGTCATCTAGGGATTTTGCATTTAAAGATAGTTTAATGTGTCTATTTTCAGAATCAGCCATCATTTTGTCATAAAAATTTCGTTTTTATGTTATAAAAGTGCTTTTACTTCATTCAACTCAGAAATGGTGTATCTGATTGCACAAAGTATGTCACATGACTACAGTTGCTCTTTAATAGCATCTGTTTACACTTTTTCAATTCAGTCACCCAGGTTGAAAAAATGGTGTGTAAAAAAAACATATGCTTCAATCAGTTTTTAGAGCAAGCAATCTAGAGAAGAGCAGCTAGCAATTGCAAAGAATACTAAAAAAAAAAATATCAAAATAATATCATTACTGCTGTTGAAGAGACATGGTTCAACCTGATACTGAGTGGCACTCAAAGCTCACATACTACTTACTAGTTTGCATTTCATTCCTAACTCTAGTGTCAGTTTTCTCGGAGAAAAAACCAGGACATAATTTGAAAGTGAACTGTATGCTTGTCTACTTTCTAAGAAAGGAGAAGGGAGTGCCACATGTTTGCCAAGTTGAAAATCATAGTTGTAAATTGGTACTGAATTACATTAATAGATGTCTGAACTATCTGTTTTTCTTTTTTTCTCGAATTTGTGTTTTAGCATTGCATCAGATTTTAAGAACAAGATTTCTCAAAACCTCGAGATTATATCTGAACGAAACTTTGAACATTTATTCAAAACAGTCGAATTTACATGGTGACTTAAGGAAATTTAGATTTGTTAATTAGTTTTTATTTTCTTTGACTTGAAAGTTGGGAAATAGTATTAAAAATTATGTCACTGGACAAAAAAATTAAAAAGTAAAATAGTTAAAAAGAAAACCTCCTGTCACAAAGTAGATACAGTCTATATGTAAATTTCAGTGAAGAAAAAACATGAAATGTTTAACATGGAAACTCTTGAGATTACTTCTGAGAAATTCAAAAATGCAGCTGTTTGCCTTGTTTTCCTTAGCAATTGATGGTTATAATACAAAACTGATGGTTATTTTGCATTCACAGAACCAAGGGTGGAAAATCAATACAACAAAAACTTTTAAAAAATCATACATGGGAAAAAAAAGATTTTACTGCCACACATTGCCTTAACTCTTTACCGGGTGGAGCGCCCAAAATTGCCATAACATCGTATCGGGCAAAATGCCCGAAAGCGTCCATATCAACCAGTGCTCTTTTCTTCTCATATCGTTCGAGAAATCATGAGAGTTCCGGTGTCTACAGGAAGTATGATGTTTGTACAACGATTTCCGTACCATTTTGAAACATTTTCTCCTTGCTTCATTCATTTTTTCATAAAGTTTTCTTTGTTTTTCACGTTTGGTGTTTCAAATGGATTTCTTAGAAGCGTCGATCGATAGTGAGGAGTTTCCTGGATTCAATTTATCGGATAATGAGGTAAGAGAAGTTGATTTTGAATCGGACGATAGGATTAGAAGTGACATTAGTGACAGTAGCGTGCACATGTAGCAATTTCAAATTTTGGAGGAGAGTGCGTCAGATTCTGAGGATATCAAAGAGAAGTAGGGGGAAGGGGTATCTGGAGACACACACGGTTGGAATAGTAGTACTTTAGCACTGAATATATCAGAATTTATAACAGAAATGGGGCCGAAGGTGACTGTAACTAATGATAGTACTCAGCTGGCTTTCTTCTACCAGTTTTTCAAAGAAGAAACATTTGACAAGATAGCGGAATAAATGAATGAGTACGCACGTCCGAAAATCGCGGAAAACAAAATGGTGATCCAGGTTAGAAGGAAACTAATGCCTCTGAAATTAAGGCTTATTTTGGACTTATGATTTTGATAGGAATTCACAACCTGCCAAAAAAAGAGATGTATTGGTCATCTGATGACAGATTAGTGTTCCTGGCATCAACAAAGTGTGTGTACATGGTGTTTGTAGCGGACAATAACTGGACAATATTTTTTTGTGTGTAAATATATATTTTCATGCATGGATTCAAATTTAACATCTGAAAGTATACTTCAGTTAAGGATATTAATAAAGCTGCTTTCATTTCATTTCCTTTTGCATTTTATTTCATTGAAATATATGCACTAATACCTAAGATATGATGTTTTAACTAAAGTAACCTAAATCTCACTGAAATCCTGAAAATTCTTGCCTGCACAAAGATCAAAAAAGGAAAACGCCCGCCCAGTAAAGAGTTAAGATCATTGAAAAAAATGAAAATTGAAAAACATGATTCATGATTATTGCTCGTCAAGCCCTTTGCAGAAAAAAGTACAAATTGTTTCAAAATTAAATAAAACATGGAATAGCGGCAAATAAGAATTAAAATATGAAAACAGGAAAGTGGTTTCAAGTACCCATGAAAGTCCTTCAGCCCAGTAAAGAGTTAAGATCATTGAAAAAAATGAAAATTGAAAAACATGATTCATGATTATTGCTCGTCAGGCCCTTTGCAGAAAAAAGTACAAATTGTTTCAAAATTAAATAAAACATGGAATAGCGGCAAATAAGAATTAAAATATGAAAACAGGAAAGTGGTTTCAAGTACCCATGAAAGTCCTTCAAAGTTGTAGGTGTGCATTTTATATTCAAAGCTATCTTTTTATAAAAAAAAATAATCTGTAACAAATTCTAACCACTTCAAGAAATAAAAGACAGTTAACAAAAATGAAACAAAAGAAATCAAGCTTTAAACAAGCACAAACCTGAACTCAGCAAATGGAGTGAAAAGCAGGCACATGATCGCTGGCAGACCTGGGATTTGAGGCATAATGGTGGTGTCTCGTGCTATGAGCATTGTGCCATCATGGTTCAAGCTGACAAAAGCAGAAACCATAAGTCGACTGTGTTTGTTCTGAGGTTCATTGTCAACTGCTGTAGAGTTGACACTTTCAGGATCCACTCTAACTGATCTGAAATTTTTTAAATAAAGACTATCTGTAATAATTGTTATTTGCATTTGATTAGATATTAAAGAGAAAAACTATTCACAAAGATTGGAAATGCAATAAACAATGTCTATATGTCTTGGTTGATAATCAAAAATACAGACACCTGATATTAAAGTATCTCTGATTTAATATGGCTGCTAACTTCTTAGTAATATTATTCACTTTCCATAAAGACTGTTTCCTTCATAAATGCAACATTTATACCTATAGCTGCCATTCTGGGCCAGGTGGACAAACTCCATTTCCAGTGGGCTGGTTGGGCCAGTTAGGTAAATCTACAGAAAGAAATTTAAAGGCAAATAGGCAAAATATGAAGAAAAACATAGGCAAATAGTAGAAAGAACAGATAAATACATATACTGAAAGAAGATATATGAGGAAACAGATAAGCAAATATTTGGGGATAAAAGACAAATCTGAAGGAAGAACAGATATCAGAAGAAAAACAAACCGAGAAATCAGCAGAAAGAACAGAAAGAGGAATGTGAAGAACAAATATGAAAAGCTGTAGGAAAAAACAATAGAAAAGCTGTACAAAGAACAAATATGAAAAGATGTAAGAAAAAACAGGGAAATCCAATAAAAGAACAAATGAGAAAAGCTATATAAGAAACCAGAAAAACATTCACAGAAAGAAAAAAAATTAGAAAAATTCAGAAAGAACAAATAGGAAAAGCTGCAGGAAAAAAGAGGAAATTCCATAGAAAAAATAAATGTGAAAGACTAGAAAAACGGGTAAATCCATAAATAAAAAGAGCAAACATAAATCTGCAGAAAAAGAATCAAAAGGTAATCTATGGAGAACAAAACGAAAAAAATGTAATAAAAACAAACAAGAAGATCTGTTAAAAAAAAAAAAAAAAAAAGAAAATCTTTAGAAAGAACAAATAAGGAAATCTGAAGAGCAGAGACTGTAGACAGATCATATAAAAAAAAAATCTTTAGAAAGAACAAATGCAGAAATCTGTAGAAAATCTATAAAATGAACAAACTAAAATCTGTAGAGAGAACAAATAAGACGAGAACAAATGAGAAAATCTGTAGAAAGAACAAATAAAAAAATCTTTAAAAAGAACAAATAAAATCTTTAGAAAGAACAAATAAAATCTTTAGAAAGAACAAATAAGAAAATCTTTTAAAAGTACAAAGAAGAAAATCTCAAGAATAAATAAGAACATTTTTACAAAGAATCAATAAGAAAATCTTTAGAAAGAGCAGAAAACTCTGTAGGAGGGAACAAATAAGAAAATCTGTAGAAAGAGGGAAATCAGTAGAAAAAATAAACAGCAAATACAGAAAACTTGAGACTGAACAAAATGCAATTCTTTGGACCAAACAAAGAGGCAATACTTTTTTCCCTCTGCAGCGTGCTCTGGCAGAAGGCCCCTTGACATCCACCTGTAGCTGACTTTGAAATGAAAATCCAATATCTTTGTCCTGCATTCCAACTGTGCCCATGGCTTGTAGCATACGCCACTCATGATCTTGCTGATAAATTGAGAAAGATTAAAAAAAATGTTATTAATTGAGATCTCAAAATCGAATACATACACAATCATCATTCAACAATTCATTCTATGTAAACCTTGGCAGCTCCAATGAAGCAACATAAATAATCTCTGCCAGATATATAACACTTCTATATGCCTACAAAGAATAAAAAATATTTTTTAAAATGTTATTAACTGAGATCTCAAAATCGAATACATCACAATCATCAGTCAATGATTCATTCTATGTAAACCTTGGCAACTCCAATGAAGCAACAGATAAATACATCTCTGCCAGATATATATATATATATATATATATATATTTAGAGAGAGAGAGAGAGAGAGAGAGAGAGAAAACACTACCAAAGAGTTTACTTAGAACAATGAATGAGTGCAATATAAAAAACAAAAACAAAAACAATAAACAACAGGAGCCCAGAGCTACCAAAGAAATGCCAACACCAAAACCTACCAGCCAGACATGAAGCAGACAACGAGAGAGAATCCAGCATAACAATGGTACAATGGGCAATGATACCTACATCAATGACCAGAATGACAGAACCAGTGGGCCAAACCACTCCCCTCACCTTCCCCACAACCCCCCTCACCCAGTGCAAAAGTGGCGAAAGCCGGAAGCACCCCCTACATTGATGACGATTTGTAAATTAACAGTCAATATTTTGTGATTACACATTATAATGATTAAGAAAAATCTTGTAATAAAAATATTCATGTGGTAAAGTAGAACTTTAGAAGTCATGGTTTTTTTCTCCGTTAATTAATTCTTTTATATATATGTATATTTTTGTAAGTATTTTTTCCTTTTCTTTTAATCTATTTTTATTTATAGTATATATATAATATATATATTATTTTTAAAGTTTTCTATTTATTATTATGTTTGGTTAGTTATAACAATATTATTAATTTTATTTTGTTTATATATTTATTTATTTTCCTATTCATTTATCAGGTGTGTTGTTTATTTTGGGTATTATAATTATTTGTCAGTATAATTTTGGTATTATTTTGGTATTATTTGGGGTGTTTTTAATAAAGAAAATATAAACTCCTGAAAAAGAAGACATGAACAATACAAATATATATAATGTCAAAAGTGAAAAGAAAAATAAGAAATTTTTTTTTCTCCCATTGGCTCATACCATCTATGGCCTTAAAACAAACACAAAGATTGCATGCAAACATTAACTCAGAAAACTGAGAGGTGTAAGGTTAGTGTTGACAATAAATCACCGTTTAAACAAATACAAAGACTATGCAAATATGCAAACATTAACTCAAAAAAAATGAGAGATATGTTGGCAATAAAACAATTTTGAAACAAAAATAAAGCTTGTATGCAAACAAGAACTACTACAAAAGGAGTGAAATGCTTGTGTTAGACAACGCAACAATTTAAACAAGACTGCTCACTTTAGACAAAAATGATTCTTCTGCTTTATTGGCAAACTGCAAGTTAACAAGCTGTTCATTGATGCTTTTTTCTAGGCCATTTGGCAGACGTTCAATAAGCTCCACTCTTGCTATGTCTCGTACCACCGAGTAAACCTGGCAGCATACAAGCAATACATTTTCACACTGTTATATCTAAGAATATTTTCCATAAAAATTCTAAAAAACCATTTTACTAGATTTAATCAATGCATCATTTAAAATATTTAGTACGTAAAAACAATGTATCTCAATCTTTTTTTTAAATTCCACCTTTTGAATCTGCATTATATTATATCCACAGACAAAGCAGATATACATTTATAACAATAATGGCTGGGGACAAATGCCTGTATTTTTAAAGAGCAAGAACAAAAGAAATAAAATTATCACCTAAGGGGTCTAGAAAACCAAGTAGAGTTATTCCCTCTTTAACGTGCTAGCTAGATGAATCCATTAATGGATTTCCTATCCAGACAGTAAAAATTTGCTAGCTAGATGCATCCATTAATGGATTTCCTATCCAATCAATACACATTTGCTGCTACACTGTAAGATAAACAATGAGTTTCTTTAGTAAGAGAATCAAAAGTATCATTTGAAATATCAACAAGAGAAGTTTAAATGGAAACTGTAACAGTTTTAATTCGTTTAAATAAAACAAAAACAAAATCACCCAAGTGTTTCAAAGCCTTTATTGTAACAGCATACATTTGTTAAACAAGCATATTTTAAAGGGTGAGCCTTGAACTAAATGATGCATGCCTGTGTCAACCAAATCTATTTTAAATGGTGAGTCTTGAACCCAACGATGCGTGCCTGTGTCAAACAAGTCTATTTTAAAGGTTGAGTCTTGAACCCAAAGATGCTTACCTATGTCACAAAAAGTCTATTTGAATGGGTGAGCCTTGAACCCAATGATGCATACCTGTGTCAAATAAGTCTATTTTAAATGACAAACCTTGAACCAACGAAGCATACCTGTGTCAAAAATGCATTTATTTTAAACACTGAGCCATGAACACAATGCTCCATACCTGTGTCAAAAAATTCTTGGAAAGCACCATATTGCGAAATGTTGTGTTGGCATCATTAGACCATTTGCCATCAGGGCATTTGGCAATGGAGGGTCGAACTTCTGACAGCTCAGACTCTATAGCCTACAACATAGAATCATTAGCAGTAAATAATGATTTGAAACATCAGAAAGAGGTAGCAATAAAATGTCTAACAAATGAAACTCTTCCTAAATACAAACAAACATTTAAAGTAAAAGTAACAAGAACGCATTTTTTAAAAGTTCAAATGAACAGAATTTGCAAGAAAAATATCTTTGAAAAGTTTTCATAAGAGTGTTCATCCAACAAGACAAGATTTTGGCCTATTGTCACACTGGCCATTACATTCTCAGATATTTAGTCTCATACTGAGCACTGCATTGTCAAATATTAGTTTCATACTGATTTTGCATTATATTAGATTCATACTGACCATTAAATTCCCAAATATTAGTGTCATACTGACCATTACATTCCCAAATATTAGTTTCATACTGACCAGTACATTCCAAATATTAGTTTCATACTGACCATTACATTCCCAAATATTAGTTTCATACTGACCATTACATTCCAAATATTAGTTTCATACTGACCATTACATTCCAAATATTAGTTTCATACTGACCATTACATTCCCAAATATTAGTTCCTTACTAACCATTACATTCCCTGATGTTAGTTTCATACTGACCACTGCACACTCAAATATTAGTTTCAAACAGACCATTACATTCCCAAATATTAGTTTTATACTGACCATTACATTCCCAATTAGTTTCATAGTGACTACTGCATTCCCAGATATTTGTTTCAAGTGACCACTACACAATTTGATAAAGTTTCACACTGAACACTGCATACCCAAATATTAGTTACAATAATCCCAAATATTAGTTACAATAATCCCAAATATTAGTTTTATACTGACAACTGCATCCCCAAATATTACCGTAACTACACTCTCAGATATTAGTTTCATACTGACCACTACACTACATTCCAATATATTAGTTTCATACTGACCACTACATTCCAATATATTAGTTTCATGCTGACCACTACATTCCAATATATTTGTTTCATACTAACAGCTCATTCCAATATATATTAGTTTCATACTGACCACTACATTCCATATATTATCTCACACTGACCACTACATTCCATATATTATCACACTGACCACTACATTCCAATATATTATCTCACACTGACCACTACATTCCATATATTATCTCACACTGACCACTACATTCCATATATTATCTCACACTGACCACTACATTCCAATATATTATCTCACACTGACCACTACATTCCATATATTATCACACTGACCACTACATTCCAATATATTATCTCACTGACCACTACATTCCAATATATTATCTCACTGACCACTACATTCCATATATTATCTCACTGACCACTACATTCCAATATATTATCTCACCGACCACTACATTCCAATATATTATCACACTGACCACTACATTCCAATATATTATCTCACACTGACGACTACATTCCATATATTACCTCACTGACCACTACATTCCAATATATTATCTCACACTGACCACTACATTCCATATATTATCTCACACTGACCACTACATTCCATATATTATCTCACACTGACCACTACATTCCAATATATTATCTCACACTGACCACTACATTCCAATATATTATCTCACACTGACCACTACATTCCAATATATTATCTCACACTGACCACTACATTCCAATATATTATCTCACACTGACCACTACATTCCAATATATTAGTTTCATACTGACTATTACATTCACAGATACCAGTTTCATACTAGACACTACATTGTCAAATATTGGTTTCATACTAACCATTATATTGACAAATAGTTTCATACTAAACATTACATTCCCAGATGATGAAAAAGTGAACACTACATTGTCAAGTATTAGTGTCATACTGATCTCTACATTGTCAAATATTAGTGTCATACTGATCTCTACATTGTCAAATATTAGTGTCATACTGATCTCAACATTGTCAAATATTGATTCATACTGATCTCTACATTGTCAAATATTAGTTTCATACTGATCTCTACATTGTCAAATATTAGTTTCATACCGAGAACCACATCCCCAAATTGTTTCATACTATTACATTCTCAGATGAGAGTTTCGGGTGACCACTACATTATCAAATATTAGTTTCATGTTGACCACTACAATGTCAGATTTAGTTTCATAGTGACCATTACATCCCCAGATAATTTTTAAAACTGACCACTACCCATTCCCAGATATTAGTTTCATACTGACCACTGCATTGTCAAATATTAATCTCATACTGATCATTGCATTCCCAGATAAGAGTTGATAACTGATCATTACACTGTCAAATATTAATTTCTTACTGACCGCTGCAAGGTCAGATATTAGTTTCATACTGACCACTACATTGTCAGATATCAGATTAAATATGCAGAAATGAATTTCATTGTCAGATATCAGTTTGAATTAACAACTGTAGGTATATATAAACTGAATCAAGAGTATGAAAAACAAGAGTTTGTGTGCAGAACCAGCTCTCTGTAACTGCACACATATAAACAATTCAAAAGAAAGATTTAACAGTAACAATCACCTGGTAAGGTGTGTCTATGACTTGAGGAGGAAGATGACACAACCTGTCTACAGAAACAATCTCAGTGTTGCCATAATCAACAAAAAACACCTGTAAGAAGAAAACATTTTCATATTAAAAATACATTGTCAGATTGAAGTGTTAACTGTCAACATGAAATTTACAAATTTATTCATATATTATGATTTTATTTATACTGGCTCTCAATTCCTTGCATAAAATTATTAAAATTAATAAACATGTCTTCAACACAATTCTGACCTTAGCCATCAAGACCTTCTTCAGACCACCTCGGACGTTAATCACATTTTCCATCACCTCCTCCACACGAGCACGGTAGTACAGTTCTTGTTCATCAAAATATGGGGCAGCATAAAGTGAGCCAATATCAGGCCGACTCATCATTGCCTGCCAAAAACATTTTGTTACAAAAAAATCTTAATACTGTAACTATCACTGGCATATTACGATAATTTTTAAACTAATTTATAAAAGCAAACTTAGAAGTAATATTTCAAGATTTATATTAATTCTTTTTATTTATGGGTATGTTATCTATTGTAATGCTTTTTAAAGCCAATATATGAGATAGTAAACTGATATATATGGAATTATGTTAATTAAAGGGAGAAAAGAAAGATGATTATGATAAATATTTACATCAGCCTAAGATGCAATCTCCAAGAAAATATGAAATTAAATACTTGCCAAACATTCCAAATTTATTTGACATTCTTAATCATTATTTACTTCGAACATTAAACTGTTGAATTAAACTTTCATCATATCATCTTTGTCTATCCCCAATTTTCCTGACTTTACTTAAAATATATATCAAGATCAGTGACATCTGTAAATCCTCAAGGTTTTGTGGTCAACTGCTAATATTATGAATACATTACTAAAAAAGTACGTGCTTTCAGCCACTCGTTAGAAATGAGTCATTTTTAGAATCTCACATAAACAAGGATACTTTGAAATTAAGATTGGATCATCAAAAAGATATATTAAGGACACGATCAGATGAGTTAAATTGCTGCATTGACTTTCCATTTCCAACTTTGATTGTATGCTTCGATGCTTAGGCATATGTTTTACAGCTTGTGAAATACAAATTACTCTGTAATGCTGAAATTATAATATTTTGTATTGTTTATATTTTACAATTTGTGAACTAAGAATTATTCTTGTTGTAATGGCCTGAAGTTGTAACATTTCTATATCAATTTACTTTATAGGAAATATAAATTATTTTGTATTGCTGAAGAGGTAACATATTTAATTCATATTTAATTTGCACTAGAGCAATCCAGAACTTCATGCATGCTATTGATTAGACATTGCGTACTGTGATGGAGTAAATTTGCCTAACCCTATTTCTAAACTTAATTGTTATATAAATTGTTAAATTATCAAAGTGACCCAACCATGGGCAATGCTTACTAGTGGTGCCAACGGTTACTTAGGTGCCCAGGTACCTGTTGTCGTGCTAATACCCAATAGTAAAATTGAGAATGGGTACCGGTGGTAATGCAACCATTATGTCTATACATGATTTTAGCCATGCCTGCTGGTGTGGCGTCCCATTTTGTCCCTAAGACGTGTGTAGAATTTTTTTATGACGTCAAATTTATCCCGAAGACGACGAACGGAATCAATGGCACAAAAGTTTTAAACTTTGAATAATGACAGATAAGCGGAGAAATAATACAAGAGCAAAGTAAGCAATCAGATAAATTCTTTCAGAACAACTGCTTACATTAACAAACTAATTATTTTTTCCTGCACTGGTGCCTTTGTTACAAGGAGATAATAAATCTAATTCCCAAGGATACTCACAGTCAATCTGGCATGAGGATTATTGAGAACCATCATCAGATTTTGCCTGCATTGAATGCTTTGTGCATCCATACACTGTGCATAAAAATGTGCACACTCTACAACCTGCAAAAATTACAAAAAATACAAATGTATACTCTCTACTACCTGCAAAAATTACAAATGTCTACACTCTACTACCAGCAAACATTAAAAAAATACAAATGTCTGCACTCCACTACCTGCAAAAATTACAAAAAAATACAAATGTTCACACTCTACTACCTGCAAAGAATACAAAACATTTCACTGTACACATTATACAACCTGGGAACACATTTTTTAAGTGATATGAAACATGTTACAATCTTTGTCAAGCCATGTGACTTTTTAAAATTGATATGTATTAATTTAAAATGCCTACTTAAGTACTGGTTCATTCGAAATATGCAAATGTCAACATTTCTACAGTGCTAAATAAACACAGCTTCACTTATTTGTTGGTGATGAAAAGTGAAAGTCTAGAAGTAGCCTTAGAAGTCAGGGGAAATAAACTCACTCAGGGGCAACTACTACTACTACTTACTTACTACTGCTACTACCTCTATAACTAACTAATACTACCTACTACTACTATTTGCATTAATACTGGTTTGGATGACACCTTTCAATGTGGTGTCAATAATAACACTATGATAAAGACTATGATGAAACAGCAAATAATAAATGTCATGGGAGGCTAACATAGGATACACAGAGGAAAAAATGGACAACAAAAGAAAACACATAATACTCTAAAATAAATTGGAAGAAATACTTTTAGACTGTTGTTAAATAAGGTAAAAGAGGAAATGAAGGATCTGGGTTGAAGGTTAACCTCTAGTCTGCCACATCACATAGTAAGTAACAAGATGCATGAGCCTGTCAGGTTATTTTGCTGCTCCAAAAAGAACTGAATGGGTGACCTTACTAACAAATAAAGTGGCTGTAATTATAAATGGATTTTGAAAAAATAAAGTGTTATAAATGTCAAACCTACTAAAGAATTTTAAATTGTATTTTTTAAATATTTAATTGGTCTAATTTTATGTATTTGGTTGTGAACTATAGGCATGCTCTTGCCTAAAAAATGTAAACAACTCAGAAGCAGATGAAATGTACAGTCGGACCAGACTTTAGAAAAATAATGATCAATACTAGGTTCCCAATCTATTGATATAGTAAATAATTGGTAAAATTCACTTACCTAAGTAAGTTTTCCATGAATTTCAGGTTGTGCTAGTAATGTATCAGGATACATATTTGTATATGTTGCACTATATCCATAGGAAAAAATGCTTGAAAAACATTCAATACTGTAGTATCTTTCTCCAAATTGGATTTTTACTCCATTATTTACAGCAAAAGCATGTGGTGTTGCATGTGGTATGACAATACAATCCAATCCATGCCATTTTGAAACCATGATGGAGTATACACAAGCAGAATGATGGATTGTGTACAAGTAGTAGGATTGAGTAATAGGATGATCTAGCAAAGAACAGTAGAATGAATGAGTGTACAAGTAGGATGATGGATGATGTACAAGTAGTAGGATGGAGTAGTAGGATGATCCAGCAAAGAAAGAAATTAAAGCCATTTAAGATTTGAAGTTTTCTTTTAAAACCCAATCATAGAATTCTATCAATCATTAAAATTTTAATTAAATTCTAAGAGGCATCTCTGAAGGTGAGTTGTAATGGTTGAATAGCCATGGATGACATTCACTCAAAATTGGTGTTAGATTGTAAATATTTATATTTGTAAAATATTATAAACACCACCATCTGTAGAATTCAACAAAATGATGTGATGTTGTAAAGAGGTAACACACACATGTGAACTAGAAGCATAAAGAATCAATTCACCTCTGTGACCGTGACTTCCATGACACTCATCAAATGGTTGTATTGTGCTACTTGGTTTAGCGTGCCATGATGATTGCCGGAGTTCCTTATACTGGAACTTGTCATTCTGAAAGTGAGAGTGAGAATGAATAACTTTAAAAAAGCAACCACCAATGAGCCTGGAAAGTTTGCACGTTTATTTACAGCTCGATCTTACTCTTCAGGAGTGTACAACTGACCAGAAACAGTGCTTACAATATCAATTTGTTCACAGTCTGGAAAACACAGATATTGCTCAGAATATAATTTTATATCATATATTCAGATATCTACAACCTCTGAAGGACAACTTAACTTAAGTACTCTAGCACTCACCTGAGCCAACAACAGGGCTCCAAGAATGGCACTTAAATGTTCCCTCCATGATGTTTAGTTGAGTTGGTATAGCCACTATCAGTTCTAGCTAGGGGACCTTTCAAATGTTTACCTAACCAGACTACACATCTTGCTGATTTCTTCATGAAGCTCTGACTTTCATCCAGATTTTGTAATGCTCTACCATCTTTCTACCATTAGGTATATTCTGGTAAAGTACACATTTTTATATTTCTGTGAATGACATTAGCAAGGATTGGTATATTTTCTGACTGTGTTATACAAGCAAGTAAAATAAGTAATATTTCTATTCTCAAATGATATGTTGAGGTCAAGATGCAAGAAGGCCCAATATTAGCAAGCAAGAGCAATCTAATCTTCCTGAAGGCCCAATGTTAGCAAGCAAGAGCAATCTAATCTTCCTGAAGGCCCAATATTAGCAAGCAAGAGCAATCTAATCTTCCTGAAGGCCCAATATTAGCAAGCAAGAGCAATCTAATCTTCCTGAAGGCCCAATGTTAGCAAGCAAGAGCAATCTAATCTTCCTGATGCTGGGGGAAGCTAGTCAAGAATATAATTATCTCTGTCAGGTGTTAACAAGCAAGACTAAGTTATGTCTGATCTACCACTATATAACATATATACAAGCACTGAACAGATCTACCAACAAGGAAGCACACAAACCTGTTTGAATACAGCATCACATCTCTCATCATATAGACATGGAGACCAACATTTTATACTCACACCCACAAAGAATTGTATAAACCTGTCCACAAGTATTTCACAAACATAAAGAATCACATCATCATGTTGGTATATTACAGCACTCAAAATCATACGTGCATCTTGTACATAATCTTCTCACATATCTAATGAATCATGTTAACATGTTGGTATATTATATTACAGCCCTCAGTATCATACGTGTTCAGATTTAATCTTCTCACATACATAAAGAATGTCACTCTTACATGCACATACACCATTATTTAACACATGGCAACAAAGTCACATCTCCCTATGTGTACACTACGTCATATTTCCAAACATACTTTTATGTACACATTACTCCACACACAAAGTTACATATTCATACCAGTAAGTGTACTGTAAAACAGGTATTGAACATGCAGTCAAAGTATTACATATTCTCACCAGTGAGTTAAACTGTAAAATAGGTCATTAGCATGCAAAGCAACCAACAACAAAAAAATCACACACACCTGTTTGTGCGCAACATTCCTTGTGATGCAACCTTTTCCTGAGCTTCATGCAACACCGTCATCATTTTGAATGCTTCCTCAGAATCATACATTTCTACATACAGCGGAATGCGTAACTGTCTATAGAACAGATCAGAAAAATAGTCAAACTTGATGAATTATCATTAACTAAAGTTGCCTTCAAAATTTGCATACCTTATTATTTTGTTCAGACAATAATATAAAACATGAATCATCAGATTTATCTATATTAAAGAAATAAAAAACAAGTGAATAATTGACTTTCAATAAATTACAATATCTCTTATGTGTCAATGTTTGTTCAAAGAATAAATTTGTGAATTCATTTTATTACATGTACTACTTGACTCAAAAGCCAAACCTTAGCTTAATGGCAGTGTAGACACCAGGATGGACAGCATTTTTCTCTAATCGGACATTTGATTTCCATGAAAATTGGATGTAACCCCTGAAAATTCGTACAATTTCACATTCTTCAGTTTGTTTTTTTATAAATATTTATCAAACATTACATACATTCATGCTATATAATGTAGATAAACTATTTCTTTTATAAAATGGTACTTGTTAAGATGATTATTTTTTAACATATCTATAAATAACTAAATGGATTTATGATATTTAGAGCAGCTTCTTGTTCATTATATATCAAAGAAAAGATGTGTTTTAGATGCAATAAGAAATACACAACATTTAATTCTTTAATAATAATTAAATAACAATATTTTTTTTTAAAGTATGTTAATTTCATTTGTTGTTTTTTAAACTGAATTATGTAGAAGATATTTTATATTTAAAACCAGTCATAAATTAAAATATTACAAATATCTGCATATACTAATATAGTGCGAATAAGACTTAATATTTAACTGCAAAATAGTATCAAAATAATTCTCTTGAAGTTATCTTTAAATATACATGCATACATGAAAAGAACTTAAAATAAATTACCTTGACTCTTCAACATCAACAGTAAGATTTTTACTACAAGTGGAAAAGATTTTTTCCAAAGCATCTTTGTACAGTAGTCCCTGGTTCTGTGGTAACCCTCGTACCTGTCAACCAAAAGAAATAACTTAGATAGTACATGTACAATGTATATCATTCAAAAAGAGTTATACAGTGCAATCTTACAGAATAACTTAAGTTAAAATACAAACTGAGTTAAAGAGTATGGTCACTGCAGATTTTATGTCAAACAATATTCTTTCCAGAAAATGGGATATCTAGAGTTCTCAGTGTTCCATGAGAGAATTAATGGTACCCTATCTTGACTGACATGCATCATCCACAGCATGACAACAGTTAAAAAATATGGTCATATAAACTTATCTGAATTACATTCTAAATTTTAATGGAAGTTACTGATCTGTCAAGAAATAAGATATAAATTATTTTTCTGAAGCACTGAAAAGCAGTGTCTCATTGTACCTTTTCTATTACCAAAAGAAGAAATCAAGGTTAAATTGTTCAAAATGAACTAATGGTTAAGTCTGTATTTTTCAGGTACAATGCTGACCAAAATCAGAAACATATTTAAGTATAAATTAAAATAAATTACTTAAACAAATTAAATTAAATAATCAAATATTATTATATTTCTCTGGAAAGGTCTTTTCACTGGCATTAACAAGCAGATTTGATGATAAAAATTCTTAGAATATTTTTCTTATTTCCAAATTGATAAGGCAATAGGGAATTATGGATAGTTAAATAATCTGGAAAATGTGCAAGATTGATGTGTGTGATGGTTAATAGGTCATATTTCATAAGTAAAGAACTATAATATTTCTTCAAAATAAGAGACAGCTCACTTGGAAAGAAATGATATGTCACTCTATCTCAACTGGACCTTATGGGAACCATCAGCATAGTTTTACCACTTTCAAGATCACAAGACTGAATGGGAGTCATAAAATGAAAAACTATAAGTTTGCAGTAATTATCACAAACAAAAAGTCTTTTCAGTTCATCTGCTATTTTAATATGCTCGCGTTTGTTTAGTCAAGATGGTGCCTTTAAACAACACTTGTAAAATGTTTGGAACCAAAATAAAATACAAATTATATTTTTTAAAAGTTCTCTAATATATGAAACTTTATGCAAATAGTTAAAAAAATAGACAGAAAATAATAGATATTTGCTGCAAAAATATACAAAGGCAACAAAAAAAAACAACAAAGAAGAGGATTACTATACCAAAGTGGAAAAATATAGGAAATAGGGGTAAAAACAGAAAAATAACCAGACAAACTCTAATATAAATTGTAACCACCTTCTTACCCAAAGTGTGCAAAGCCCATCCAAATGACAAAACAGAAAATTCAATGCTTAGCAATCATCTTATGAGGATATATATATAACACTATATAACACAATGATGAAAAAACACAAGTTCAATGGTTAGCAAGCAATATAAGAGAAAACAATACCTAGCTTGCTCAGTATCATTTTATTTGTTTTATCACTTCTACCATTTCAACCTGAGAAGAATTATCTACCTGACAAAAAAACTTAGTAAGAAACACAAAAAACAAAATAAAATGGAGACACAACCATTTCAAAAGCTAGAAATGCAAGAGATAAAGGCATAAAGGAAGTAACTAGACATTGAAGGGTAACTCAGAAGTTCAAGGAAAAAGTGCTTCTAAGAGTGTAAGAATTGAGAAAGAAACTATAAGATCACATAAACTAATGTTAATTCTTAAAACAAAAAGTTGGAGTTAAAATATTTTACCATCACAGTGTTGAGTGGGTCATGATTTGAGAGAACTTTAATAGCGTCCAGCTCTTCCACCTGCTTTTTCAGGAAATAGTGTGGGTAGAAAGCACCACACATGACTATCTGCAAAAATATAAAACAGGAAATAATGCCAATAGAAAGTTCAAAACATGACTATTGATAAAAGTACAAAAGAGGGATTTGTGTGGATAAAAGCAAAAGTACATATGTTGACCTGATTGAAAAATTTGCTTTGGTCTCAATTTCTTTTTTGCACGAGACTGCATTTGACTTTTTCTTATACCAGTAAGAACAAAAACTAAAGGTGCAACCCTATATTTTCCTCTGTTTATATTAGCACAACTTTAAAACTGAAACTTCGGTAATCAATTAGAAACTTGGCTATTTTGAAATTTTTGCCACGCACACTTTTGAATAAATTTTCACCACTGAAACCTGTGATGAAAAGAGAACACATTCCTCTATGAAACTAGTATTTAAAATGTCTTGTAGCTTTTCTGCAGTTTAGCAAAAACATTTTCGTTTAGGTAACTGAAAAAGTGTCTGCTTCAAATTCTATCAATTGCTGCATGTCTTGTGTTAGAAAATTTAGAATTGCAGCAAACTTAAAAGCGATTAATTAATCTTGACGCTTGTTAGATTTATATCAGTATTTCTTCCATTAAATATAGTTCTTTATTTGTGCATGAATTTATTTAGTAACTGCAAGTTAAGTTTAGCAGCTTCTGACTGCAAGATCAATGTCTTTGATCCTCAGTTCTATGGTTTCTAATTATTTCTTTGTGACAATCCTACTCTATTTCAAACAAATTTTAAACTATATATAAAGCACACTTTGGTAAAAATAAAACTCTTTTTGTTTTATAGTAGTATTTATTTTATGCTAAATTTTTAATAGGCTGTCTTACTAATTTTAAACTATATATAAAGCACACTTTGGTAAAAATAAAACTCTTTTTGTTTTATAGTAGTATTTATTTTATGCTAAATTTTTAATAGACTGTCTTACTATTCGATTAATAATATATCTTACTCTAAAGTTAAACTCTACTGATATCATGCCTATTTATTTTTTTATGCGATTTTTTTTTTTTGTAGTTTTTTTTGGTTTAAGAGTCAACTAGAAAAGAATAGCACTATACTTTCAGCAAACTGTAACAAGTGAGCCGAAGTCTCCAGCAGCTTATTTTCATTAAAAATGTATTTTGAACACACATTTCATTTAGTGATTACAACTTAATCAAGCATTTATTTTTTTAGGGTTTAGATTTACAAATTTTAGGATGAATTAGTATCTGTTTAATAATTTACTTGTACATGTAATAATTAGTCTAGGTACATAGAATTTATAACTGTTCTCTTAAATATTAAAAATGTAATTGCTAACAGTAAATTAATATATAAAAACATAGAGTATTATTATTTGTGTTTTAATTATATTTTGGGTTTTAGATGACTTTTACTTTTTAATCATTATACTTTTTTAAAACTGCAGTTCTTAAGAAATAAGAGGTTAAATTCCCACCCAATCTCTCAAAATTATTTTCTTTTTAACTATTTAGTTTCATAGTTTGTTTATTTTATGGAAATAAAATTATTAATCTGCACATAAGCTTTATACTAAAAGTGTTGTATCAAAATTATATTTGATTCTATAAAGTGAAATTACCCTCTAGCCATTCTCTTTGTTGGGTTTTTCTTAGTACTTAGTATTTCTTTCTAGAAGACCTGCCATATTTAGATTATTTAAAGTTATACTTGAAGACTTTACCAGACAGGCGCAACATGTTGATCAGTGTCCTGAAAAAATTGGACTAAAACTTGCTTGTACTTTAATGTTTGAAATACAGAAAAAATACATTTTTAAGCCACTTGCTGAATATTATGCACTTTATAATATAGTACATGTGGGTTTACTTAATGAAGGGCTCTGTTAGACATACAGTTAGTAAAATATAATATATTCTCTGAAAAGAACTGCATTTTTATCCTTTAAAATATACCCTTCTGTTATAATTTTAACTTTGCCATTTCATAACTAAAGATTTTTACTTTTTACTGTGTATCAAAAGTGAGCATTTATTCATCTCATAAACTGATGCTGACTAACTTGTATATTCAAATGATGATATTTCATAAACTGAGATTTTCTCTTAGAATTTTGCAAGCAACCTTAAGTCATCACTTAATACTGTTATGTAAACACAATTGCTTTACTCTGAATCAAATTTGAAATTAGAAAAATTGGTAGCATCACTGAATATGACTATAAAAATGACTGTCTGGGTTGAAAGCACTAAATATGACTATCTGGGATGAAAGCACTCAAAATTACTGTCTGGGTTGAAAGCACTAAATATGACTAACTGGGATGAAAGCACTCAAAATTACTGTCTGGGTTGAAAGCACTAAATATGACTATCTGGGATGAAAGCACTCAAAATTGCTAAATATGACTAACTGGGATGAAAGCACTCAAAATTACTGTCTGGGTTGAAAGCACTAAATATGACTATCTGGGATGAAAGCACTCAAAATTACTGTCTGGGTTAAAAGCACTAAAAATATGACTATCTGCAAAAGAACAAACAGGAATTAGTGCAAGTGAAAATATCACAAATGACTCTGCAAAAATACAAAATAAGAATTACACAGGTAGAGAGCACTACACAAGATTATCTGCAGAAGTGCACAACAAGAATTAGTGGGGTAAAGAGAACCTCTTATGGCTATCTGCAAAATTACAAATAGCAAAACTGACTTCTCTCTCCTTACTCAATCTTTATTGTTATTATTAAATTTTTTTTTTACCGCTAATCACTTGTACCACTGCCTAAAAATAAAAATAAAAAATTTTGAAAATTTTTAATATTAAAAAATTATATAGAGGTTGCTGCAAAAAAACACAAGCAAAAATGTAATTCTCATTTTCCTGTTCTACAATTTCCAAGCAATTGTTCACCTACATGTGAAAAAATAAGCAAACAAACATAAAACTTAATCATCAAGGGCTATTACATATGGTCATTTCTTCACCTAGAGAAACAAACATTAATCCTTGAAGACCAAAAATATAATCGAAAACATATAACTCAATCACTCAGAACCATGTCTGAAAAAATTTCTCACTATAATGAACTAACATTTTAAAATGATAAAACTTAGTTGTTCTGAGCAACAAGCCTGGTAAAATGTCTCACCTTAAAGGAACAAACATTTAATTAAAAAATAAAACTCAACTGTTCTAGCTATTTCAGGTAAAATCTCTCACCTTGAGGATTAGAGAATCCTGACTGGAATTGGGAGCTTGTGGTTGAGAGTAGTGAGTGGCTTGAGGTCGAACTTTGACAAGATTAAACTTTTCTAATCGTTGTTCTAGTTCCTTCACCAGTTCACTCACCTAAAAATAACATGCACATTTTGGTAACAAAAAAACCCCAACAATTGTATTACCCTATGTATTAAGAAAATGTATGTCAGAGCAAAATTTTTAACTTAAAATAAAATATCAACATCAACAATTTTTAGCTTATTAGCTAAAACCCAGAAAATGAAAAGAATAAAGGACACATCCACTTATTGCCAAAAATAAAATATATAAATTGCATTAAAAAATGTATACAAATTATGTAATTTAGCAAATAAAACATCTCATTGCCTGTCAATGAATAAGAAATACCTAAATAAAGACCTACCTGACATAATATGACCAATTTAAAATTGAAATGACACTACTCAGCTTAGAAAAATAGCACAGGAGAATACAACGCATTTCTACACAGCTCGGAAAAAGAGCACAGAAGAATACAACACATTCCTATACAGCTCGGAAAAAGAGCACAGAAAAATACAACGCATTCCTACACAGCTCGGAAAAAGAGCACAGAAGAATACAACATATTCCTACTGCTTGGAAAAATGGCATAGTGGAACACAAACCTTCCTATTCAGCTTGGAAAAATAGTACAAGAGGCAGCAAGGTTCCAAATCTCTTGGCATCCAGTCTTACCAATTCAGAGGAACTTTGCATTTGTCTGATTCATCTTGTATACACTCTAACATTTTCCAGGGTTAAAGATCCTTTCTTTAAAACTTTCCTGACAATGCAAAGGAGCTTATCAAGCTTCATCCGAAGACAAGTGTTCACACCATTTCTTTCATTAACTATTAATATGGGGCAGCATCATATATCGATAGAAATTTGTAGCCTGTCACGCAATGACAATGTCAAGGATGACTCTTTATTAGCAGATTTCATAAACAGATTGCCTCAATACATACCCACTGCAATTAAAGTAGAAATTCTTACACAATTTTATCTCAGAGAGCAGTTGTCATATGTTATTGTAGAAATTCTTACACAATTTTATCTCAGAGAGCAGTTGTCACATGTTATAGTAGAAATTCTTACACAATTTTATCTCAGAGAAAGTTGTCACATGTTTAAAGCAGCCTAACCTCTTGACTAAGACTGAACAGTACAATAATTGCAATGAACTAGTTTTCTGATCAAATTATTTTATTTTATTTTTGGTGATTACATAATTTTCCCAGGATGACTTGTTATTGGGCATTTTACAAATAGGAACCAAAATAAGCACTGGCTCTTGTGATTACTTTTATCATTATTCATTTATTATACTTTTTTAAAATCTGAATCAATCAAGAATTATTTATAATTATATTTCTCTGATGCATAACTTTAAGTTTTAAAAGAACTTGCCTCAAGGTACAGTAATTTTTTTAATGGGGTTTATTCAGTTGTTTATTTATAATTGGTTAGAGGGGATTAATTGGTAAGGGTTTTAAGAAAACAATACTTACACTTTAAGGAAATCATGGAGGTGATAGATTATAAATCATCTTCTACCCTTTCTAGATTTATCTTAAAGACATGTCCGTGCTAATCCATTTCATAATTAGGAGCAGCCATGATGAGATAAATTTCTGATAAGGACCCTCTTGGGAAAACTACAATACTGTTGCAACATCCAAATTTTGCAAAAATTAAACCAACCTCAGTGATGCGTCGGACCTGGATGTAGTTGTTTATTCCCCAGGTGTATTCTGACTCCCCAGTTCTCTTGAATTCATGCAGCTCTTTCTTTTTCTCCCACACCTGGCAAACAAGGAACCTCAAATACCCATTGACATTCTCACTGAAGACTTATTTTTATTTTTTTTAAATCATGGTCTACTGAGGATACATTCAAGAGAGTAAATGAATGAGTGATAATAACTTAGATTTGAAAGCATAAATGAATGAATGACATTAACCTTGATTTAATAGTATAAATGACAAAATGATGATAACAATAATGATTTGAAAAATATAAATGCTGAATGACAAATACTTTGATTTAAAAGTATAAATGAATGAATGATAATAACTTTGATTTGAAAGTATAAACAGATTGTCGATAATTAATAATTTATTTCAAAGTATATATGCAAACCTAATTAATTTCAACTTATTAGCTGCCCAAAGCTCATCTTTCAAAATCCCTACCCAGTGTGCCAGAGAGTTTTTATTTTTAAACTTGTCATCTGCTTTCATCAGTAACAATTCCTTTTCTATACCTGCCAGGTGATTTCATGACTATCAATTTCTATCTAGACTTGTCAAGTGATTTTAACAGTAACAATTTCTTTTCTACACCCATCAAGTGATTTCAATAGTCATAGTTCTTCTCTACACCCGTCAAGTGATTTCAATAGTAACAATTTCTTTTCTACACCCATCAAGTGATTTCAATAGTCATAGTTCTTCTCTACACCCGTCAAGTGATTTCAATAGTAACAATTTCTTTTCTACACCCGTCAAGTGATTTCAATAGTAACAATTTCTTTTCTACACCCATCAAGTGATTTCAATAGTAACAATTTCTTTTCTACACCCGTCAAGTGATTTCAATAGTAGCAATTGTTTTCTAAACCTATCAGATAATTTCAATAGTATCAATTTCTTTTCTAGACCCATCCAGTGATTTCAACTGTAACAATTTATTTCATATACCTATCAGGTGATTTCAATAGTATAAATTTTATTTTAGTCAGTTCAAGTGATTTCAACAGTAGCAAACAGCTTATTCTGAACTGACAAGAGTTCCTACTAGTCTAATCCATTTCATGGCCACTGTACATTCAGAACCTCTGTGCATAAGTTTAATCCTTCCATGGCCAATGTACATTCAAAACCTCTTCCACAGGTTTAATGTAATCCATTCCATGGCAAATGTAGGGTTTTAACCCGTTCGACGACGTGCGTCCTCGAAAGGCATGCGCGTGCGCACATCGATAGCCACTTTAAAAAAATAACAATCAAGTCAAGCAGACGATATGTTTGGGTTCAGCAGCCAATCTGCTCTAATTTTATCATTGGCTAACTATTTTTAGAAAGGTATTTTCCATTACTAAGTTCGGAAATCCCCAGATACCTCACGTTTATCGAAGCTGAGCCGCCATTTTGAACCGAAGTTTGTACTACACATGGCTCGTTTCAAGGACTATTTTCAGTTGTTTGCTTGATCCTACCTAACGAACTTAATTGTGTAAATAAATTTAACATATTGTAGATGAAATTCGACAGGCCTACTGAATTTTTGGATGTGACCATTTGATAATAAAAAATAAAAACCGTTCGGTCTCAAACCGAACCCTCGTGGTCGTCGTTATGACGTCGTTATGATACTATTTTTATCGATGACCACTTTAAAAAAAATACCAATCAAGGTCAAGGAGAAAGATATGTTTGTGTTCAGCAGCCAATCTGCTCTAATTTTATCATTGGCTAACTAATTTTAGAAAGGTATTTTCCATTACAAAGTTCAAAAATCCCGAGTCACCCCTCGCTTGTAAAGAAGCTGAGCCGCCATTTTGAACCGGTTTGGAATTATACATTGCACGTTTCAAACACGATTTTTAGTTGATTGCCTGATCCTACCTAAAGAACTTTATTGTGTAAATTAATTTAATATATTGTAGATGAAATTCGACAGGCCTACTGAATTTTTGGATGTGACCATTTGATAATAAAAAAAAAAAACCGATCAGTCTCAAACCGAACCCTCGTGGTTTTCATATGACTCTTTCGTTTTGTTCAAAATCAACCAATTTCCCCAGAATAATATTTATTTACACAAGATAAATTATTATTTATACCATATATTCAAATGGCAATCAACAAAAATCGTTTTCTTTCGGATTTTATTCAAGGAAACATCTAACAAATTGACGAAGGTCAACACAAGAAAAAGGTAAGAAAACTTTTTATTTATTTATTTATTTTTGAATTTAAAATAATAATAAGCAAACGTTAAAAAATTAAATAAATATTTTTAAAATGTCCCCCATAATATTTATTTTGAAAATCATTTTAGAATTGTACGAATTATGCTTGCTTTTAATTATTTAGTAGACTAGTAAAAAAAAAAAAACGGTGAAAATGTTCCCAAGTTCAACAAAAAGATAAGAAATCTTTGTATTATTTCTTTGTTTTTGAATTCGAAAAAAATTTAAAAAATACTTTTAAGATTCCTTAGTATGTCTATAATAGGTAGTAATTTAAATTTTTAAAATCCATTGATAATTACAGTCGCTTTAAATTTTTTAGCACACTGACCCATTCAGTTATCGGTAAGCGTCAAAACATGACCGTCGTGCAACGGGTTAATGAAATCCATTCCATTGCCGCTGTACATCCAAAACCTTGCACAGGTTTAATGTAATCCATTCCATGGCCACTGTACAGCCAGAATCTCTGTGCACAAGTTTACTCCATTCCATGGTCACTGTATATCCACAATCTCTGTGCACAGGTTTTATGTAATCCATTCCTTTGCCACTACATCCAGAACTTCTGTGCACAGGTTTTATGCACTTAACCACTCCAATCTAATATTTGTAAATTCTTGTAATTTTATCAATTCTACATGTGATCGTTCCTAATCAAGACTTTTTGATTACTTATTCTGTAGGCATTCAGAATTTACCATCTTTCACATGTGAATATTCCTAATCAAAATTTATGGATTACTTGCCCTGTAGGTATTCAGAATTTACCCTCTTTCATGTAAATATTTCTAATTTAAAAGGCATTCATAATTAGCCTCTTTACAAGTAAATATTCCTAATAAAAAATTATGGATTACTTACTCTGTAAGCATTCAGAATTCCCATGCAATCACTCAGAGAGTTGTCTGCCCAACTAAGCTTGTGTCTGTAATTTCAAATTTAAACTACAACTGTTGGATTGCAAGAAAAATTTTGACAATACAAACTAGAAAGGTGTGTTCAATATTTAAAATTTTAAAACATTGAAAAGCAAAATATAAAAAGATCATCAACATGACACCATTATTAAAAAAAACAGCACTATTACTAAAACATTAAATTCTTTAAACACATACAAACACACACACACAAGTAAAACATCTTTAATGATTAATATGTGTACTTTAAATTATCAAATACCTACACCGAGCAGATTAATAAAACCTCTGATGAATTTCTGTCTCAGCTCTCTAGTTAGTTATGTCTTCATTTTATTTTTGTCTGTGCTATTATTATCACATAGTTCATATTTGAATTAATAATAATATATTGAATATATTTCTTTGTTGCTTTATTTTATTTGGTGTATGTAAAACTTCATTTTATTTCGTGTTTGAAGAATTACATCCAAAGTAAAAGAACAAACATAACACATTAGTAGTTTTTTTTTATATTTCAGTTGTCATTGTGTTATATGAGTAATGTCAAAAGACATTAACGATTACAGATGTTCTTTGCAATGTAATCATGTGACATACTTTTTGGATCTACTTCATGATTAAAGGAGAGTGTGAAATGCCTGTAAAGACTGTGAAAGATACTGCAAGCTAATTCACTTGAATACAAATCAATACACAAGCACATTCAATCAAATAATTCAGAAATCAGAAATAGATTTAATAACATTTATAAACATCAGGAAACAATAATGAAAGCATTTCAAGTAAATAAATAATTCATCAATTTCGCTCTTGGATAAGGTGTCTGGAAAAGAAACTATTTCGATATTTTCAATCAACTAAGTAATTAACTCAAGGAATACTTATTTAATGATAAATCACATGGCACAGAAAATATAATTACAAATAGTTTTTAGTTATTTACTTCATTGTGGCTAATCAATTTTATATTCCAAAGTTAACTCGGTGACATTAATTTGACTCTCTTAGACTTTTATTTCCAAACAACAATAATTACTATTAACAAAAACAAAACAAACACTTGCTGGTAAATTGCTAGACTATTCCAAATACAAAAATATTATAGCCTGCTGAATACTTTTCAAACAAATAATTTCTAACACACAACAATTTTCAGTAACATAACTGTATTTCACTGACTTGACAAGTGCACTTGCTACTACTGTACTGAACTAGTAAAAGAGTACTAATTTAAAAAAAAAAAAACCTAACTATAAAACACTTTTGTTTTACTTAAATCATTTAGTGAATTAACTCACTAGGACACAAAAATTATTTGACATATCCAGATTAAATATATTCATATACTGCAATCTCTTAGTCCTAGCATTAAATATGTTTATTTTAATCAAATCAGAATATTAACTATTTAATTTTCAATATTTTGTACAATATATATATTGTACAAAAACCATATATTTAAAATTTTATAAGCACTTTCATTCTATAAATCAAGTATTACTGTTGTTTTTTAGCATTTCATGACCATGAGAACTGAAATGACTATGGGAAACACACTTAAATTTAAATCCACCCTGTTTGATTCTGCAGTTTGATGCTGCAACTGTCATATCTACTCTGCATGCTTTGTGAACATCCTAAAGATTAAGTGTTAAACAAACATTCATACTTACTTGAATGCTTCCAGCCGGCCCTGGAATGGGTTTGCAAAAATACTTTTCAGAGACAAAGCTGCTCCTGGTGAATAAGAAAATGTTTGATTTATGACACATTAAGAATATGCCAGCATAATGTCTACAGTGTTAAGCACTGTACAGATTGTGTCATTGTTCAAAACAGTATAAAATATACATGTTTCTTGACAATACAAACTTTAGTTCCCAGAATAATTGAAACTATACAGTTTTTCCTATCTTACAAACTGTGTCCACAACGTAGTCAATATGTTTTCCCCAATTATAAAATATGTGCCCACAATGATAGAGTCAATACATTTATCTCATCATCCAAACTATGTGTCCACAATGATAGAGACTATAGTCAAATCATACAAACTATGTCCACAATGACAGTGTCTATACATTATTTCCCATTATACAACTATGTGTCCACAATGATAGAGACTATACATTTTTCCCATCAAACAAACTATTTGTCCTTAATGACAGAGGCTATATATTTGTTTTCAGCACACAATCTGTAGCAAGACTAATAAGGACTTTGCTGGTTTAGTCTATTAACCTTCTGAAGACCTAAGACATGCATACAGCCTTAAAAAAATAGACACTCTTCAGTGGTCATTCATGTGACTGTCCTTTAATTAAACAGATTTTATTCTTGATGGGTGCATTTCAAGGCAAATTGTTAGAGTAATTTTATTGATATTTCTTAATCTGGCTTTAGTATATTTTTACTCACAAGATTACATTTAGAGATTTAAAATATTCTTTTCAAGCCAACACAAACCCAAGAAAATAATATTATTAAAGTATTTTTGAAAAAAAAATAGATTTATGTTAATCCTAAAAATCTAATAATAATAAATAATAAAACCTAGCTGACCACCTACAAGTTTCATAATGAAAAAGATGAAGATGACTTTTTACAACTCTGAATCTTTATGAGACAGTTTATGAATCCATCCAGTAAAAACTATAGATTCATTTGCATTGGAAAAATTTAAAGTGTCAATAGCTATTTAACAGGACTATATGCATCAGATAGCTGTCCTATATATTCAAGACATGATAAACACAGGAAAAATTTAAAGTGTCAATAGCTATTCAAAAGGACTATATAATGGCTATCCTATACATTCAGGACATGATGAACAGGGAAAATAGAGGAAAAGTGGGAAGGGTAGAATTGGGATTGTAAGAGGGCATGGCATCAATTAAAAATTAGTTATGTAAATTAAAATGAACTCTACTTAATTTATTCATGTGATACATCTATAACATTGTTTTCAACTTGCAAAAATATCTCATACATTCAAATGAGTTGCAATCAATTAGAAATTGTCAGAATTCCTTCAAAAGCATAATTTATAATAAACAGGGAAAGAATTTATGTTAAGTATTTGAATAGTATTTAGTTTTAAGTAACTGGTCCTGTTCACGATCAAAATTTTAAAAAATACTTCTGAAGTTACAACATACCAAAAATATAATTTCTGAACCTATTCCATTTCCAAATAAAGAAACAGCCAAATTTAATTAAAAGGTTACTAGACAGATGTATCAAATACTGGTACCACATAGAAACTATAAAGGAAGAACTACATGTGTGGATATGAAAGCAACAGGAACCACTGATAACAACAATATTCTTACCTATAATCAGGCACTCTTCTAACAAGCCAAAGACATAGCCAAGAAGCAGCAGCTTGCCTATATGAATATCAACAGGCAGGTCTGCCAACACTCGGCCCACAAAAGTAAGGTCTCCATCGAATCTGTTCAGCACCCCATTGGCAGTCATGCACAATGCCCCAACCTATAAGAAGTCATTGTATTAATTTTAAATCTGCTCTCTAAGTGCCCATCAAGGCTGTTCATTTCTTTCACCCATGATTACAAGTGTCATTGTTAGTTGCAGAAGGCAGGCCAGACTTCAAATGTTACAGTACAAACGTTCAACATAAATAAAACTAAAAACTGCACTCATATACACAAACACATCTCAAAAAACTCACAAGACTGATAAGTATTTATCCATGAATACAAACTTTCATTTTATTTTCAATGAATGTTGCCTTGTGCATCAGCATCTCAAATGTGGATATTAGTAATACTGGTCAGCACAACAGTCTTCTCTAAGTTGCATAAAAACCTGAAGTGCATTCCAATCTTAAGTCTTATTATCAAATTCTAAAGCATGTTTATTGTTAGTAACTCAATGATGACAAGTGTCAAGTTAGCCATGCAACATGATGCAAGATATCAATAGTGAAAATAGTCAAGCTATTTAAATCTTCACTTTAAGGGTAAAAAATAAATTAAATGCACGAGTTTAACAGGAAATGTTGGATGCTTCAAGGAATTAAAGGGTAAAGACACAGGGTCTAAAATGCAGGGTCTAAAGAAAAAAAGAAAATATGCATCACCTCTTTAAGAATAAGAATTGTGCGCTCTATATCATCAAGGTTTGGAGGTGAAAGTGCTTGACTAAGAATGGCAATAGGCTCCCCCATGTCGAGCAGCTTGGTCTTCAAAACCAAATTATCCAAAGGGCATCTCTGTACAAGACAGTGCATTAGTGTTAGTTAATAAGTGCCTTTTAATTAATTAAAATAATGTATTCTTGTATACATTTCATTAAATAAAATAATAAATTTCTGGTTTTATTTAAGAAAACAGTTTACAATGTCTTGAGGCTACCCTAAGCATTTAACACAATCAAATGCAGCTATTAAGAAAACAGTCCATCTTTAAAAGAAAGATTAAACAGACAATTCACTATACCCAGTCCCAGTGGAGAACTGTGTCCACACAATGGATAGACTGCACATCTCAAAAGAGTTTCTGTTAAAAGTAAAATTATACAAACTAACAAAAGTTTGGTCTCAACCATTACACTATGAAATCACCTGCATTTCTGGAATGCTGTATGGCAAAAGGCTGCATTGAAAGAAATTCCTTGGCACCATGAAGTAAACACGACCCTGAGACACTCTACCAGCACGACCTAAAAAAATGGTGTACTTATATTCCAATCAAGACAATAATAAACATTACATGAATTATTATAGTAATGAACTATGAGAAGAACATGGGAGAGTGCAAGTAAAATGTTATGTAAATTATTATATTAATGAAATGAACAGATAAGGGAGAGAGCAAGTCAAACAAATATTATACAAATTATGACATTACTGAAATGTGAGTAGAATATAGAGTGAGTGAGTCAAACAAATGTTACATGAATTATGAATTACTGAAAAGTGGGGAAAGCAAGTCAAATAAATGTTACATGCATTATTATATTACTGAAATGTGGGTAGAATATGGAAGAGCAAATCAACAAATGTTAACATGAATTATGATATTAGTGAAATGTAGAAAGAATATGGGAAGAGCGAGTGAACAAATGTTACATGAAATATGATACCAAAATATGGGGTGAGCAAGTCAAACTAATTGGAACAGATACCAAAGGAAAATACCACTAGACATCTTGAATATTTTTTTTTTTACTTTGCTATCTTAATAACAAGGACATATTTTTAATTCAAACAATTTAAATGCAAATTAAACTACACTGTCTCAAAAGGTATGAGGGGTAGTCTCCCTATAATTAATTTATCCTTTGATTTAAGGGAACAAATTGCCGATTAATTCAGAGAGAGATTTGTGCCCTTGATCACTTTAATTAAAATGATGCTATTTATGCTTGCCATGGACTAATACCTATTATTTGAGTGACTGCATCAGCACTTATGTAATTTGACTGTAGGTCAAGTAATAATAGATATTTAATCTACTGACCATGTGACTAGCTGACAAACTAAATGACTGACCATGCATGCAATATTGTGCCAAAATATGCCAGATATTTCAATCATTCTTGCTATCAAGGCAGTCAGACACATGGAAGACCTTCCCAGACCATAATGGTAAAAAATCACAATCTATGACAAACTTTATGCTAAATTTTGTATGCCAAAGATGCACACCTCTACCATTGACTGGAGAAAGGTACTGGCCATGGTCTACAGTTGTATGCCTGATGTCTGCAGTCCATGACATTCATCATGTGATCTCTACATTCAGCAAGTCCAAGAGACTGTGTAATTAACTCTTTCTTGGTTCTGAAATGCCAGTGCACATATGTTTTGATAGTTTTACCTGCATTAACTTTTTGCAGCCTAATATTCATTATTTCTTTAAAATAAATCCCTAAACATATGGTAGTATTTGTGTTCATTCACTAATCATTAGCATCATCTCTTTGCTGTCCTGTTTGGGATTGGGGGTTCAGTAGCCAACTGTTAGTTAATGATTAACTATTATGTAACATCCAACATAAATATTTAAGAGTAATGCAGTATGGTCTGCGATGTGGGGTTTTTAAATTGCTAGTTTAATTCATTTAATCAAACTTCTAACCCCCACCCACCATCTAACACTTTTGTACAAAACGGGTTTTGCTATAGTTTTTAATAGATTATTTCAAATAATTATATACATTTAAATTGTTAACTACAACAATTGAAAAAAAGCCCAGCTAAATATGAGACAATCATGCAAATGTGTGCACAACTCACACACACACACACACTTGCATGCATGCACACACACACACACACACATAAGTGTATCATACAAATGTACTAAAATTCTGTACCTTTGCGCTGCAGGCAATTTGACTGTGATGCCCATTCGATCTGAAGATGTGTGTAATTTGTATCCTTGTCACAAACCAAGTTCTTTATTAAGCAGAAGTCAATCACTGAAATTGAATTAAGCAAGTTTCTGGAAATAAACTAGCTTTTATAAGAGAAAATATCTCTAATTTAAAAAGTTGCAATGTTATGATGCATAAATTTTCTTTTCTTGTTAAAATTGTAAACAAATACTTACAAGCTAGGCAGATAGAAAAAAATCAGGACTTCAAAATAATATTAATATTTATGAATTAAGACTACTAAAAGAGTTATTATGAGTGTGTTGTGTTTAAAATAATGTCCAAGGTCTAGAATAAAGCTGAAATTCTCTTAATAAATGTTTTACCCTAATTTAATGCACAATTAAGTATATTCCTAGAACTTCTATGTAACATAAATCACTCTAGAAACAGCAATATAGAAATTTTAGAAATGAGTATATAAAATAATTTTTCATAATGCATTCCCAGATATCAATACAGTCATCTTTCAGATATTAAAATAAAGAACTATATTTATCGAAAGCAATACTAACTGATATAAGTATAACAAGTGTCAAGTTTAATTGCTTTCAAAGTATGCTGCAGCTCTAAATTTTTCAACACACGCGACCGAGCTATTGCTAGAATTTGAAACACACTTTTTAAGTTACCTAAAGGAAGCTCCTTGTGCTAAACCACAGTCAAAGCTACATATTTTAAATACTAGTTTTGTAGAGAAATGAATGTTCTTCTTATCACAATTTTCAGAGTGAAAATATTTATTCAAATGTGGTAACAACGATTTCAAAATAAGCCATTTTTAATTGATTACCAAACCTTGAGTTTTAAAGTTCTGCTAATAAAAATGGATCAAGAGAAAACTAATGGTTACATCTTTATTTTTTGTTCTTACTGATATAAGAAAAAATCATGTGCAATCGTGTGCAAAAAGAAATCCGGACCAATGCAAATTTTTCGATCACATCGAAGGCCCCATTCTTTGCAAAAACACATCCAATACTTAGCAAGTGTAATTATTTTTCTTTCAAACATGATTTAAGTCACATTAAATAAAACACAAAAGCCTGTTAGATAAAGAAATGATCTTTAATTTTATCCAAATTGTGTCAACAAATAATTGTATTAAAGTATCATACTACAGAAAATCACTAAATTGGTGCACTAAACACTTTTTCCTACAAAACAGCAAAGCTGGGACTACCTACTGTTAGAAACTAGAGAAAATCATTTCTATTATAAACTAGAGAAATCACTATTATTAGAAAGTGGAAAAAATCATTTCTATTACCATAATGCTATATGAACAGATCAGATGACCTAAAACTAATGTTACAAGCACAAATCACATAATTATACGGAATTATAAGAAACTTCTACTGTTTGATAAATTAGCTGATGAATTGCTATGACTGCCATTTATGAACACAATACTAAAGCATCTCACCATACTTGATATCTGGAACAGTGATGGAGCTTTCTGCAATGTTGGTTGCCAGAATGACCTGAAAATTTGACCCAAGATATAAACCTATCAAAACTAATTCAGTTTAAATTTCCTGATAAGAAACTTCGTATTCGTTTTTCAATTATTTGCACACAAAAAAAAGGAGTACTAACTCTGGACTTCAAAACGTACCTTAAAGAAGCATTTAGCATTACTACTGATATACATTACTGATGCATTATAAAGCTTACTTTGGTAAGGGGGAAAATGCTTACTTTGGTGTGGGGGGAAAAAGACTTATACTTTACATTAAAAATACATACTTCTAGTCTTGCATGCATGTTAAAATCATTTTTTGTTAAATGGCATTATTACAACTAATATAACCATGTTAAAAGAGAAATGAGAACAAACAAATAATTTATTTTTTAAGTTTTACTTCTGAGATATTTGGACTAGGTGCAAGCATATAAAAAAAGGAAAAACTTCAACAAACTGAGGTATACTTTATGTAAATAAAATATTTTATAGTTGAAGAAAATAATGAGAGATGTGTAAATATATATATGTTTATTTAACAATATTTTTTTATTTTTTTTCAATTCTCACTTTTCTGTATGGTCTGACTGGTTTCTCAAAAACTTTGTATTGCTCATCTATGGTGATAGATGAATGCAGCGGTAATATGGTCAGCCTGAAACAAAAGGGGAACAACTTTAAAAAGACCCTCCATGGTAATAGTTGAATGCAGCGGTAATATGATTAGCCTGAAACAAAGGGGAACAACTTTATAAAACCATCCGTGGTGATAGTTGAATGCAGCTTTAATATGATTAGCCTGAAACAAAGGGGAACAACTTTATAAGACCATCCATGGTGATAGCTGAATGCAGCGATATGATGGTCAGCCTGAAAGAAAGGGGAACAACTTTATTAAGACCATATGTGGTGAAAGTCAAATGTAGCGATAAAATGGTCAGCCTAAAACAAAGGGGAACATGTTTATCAAGATTATCTCTGGCAAATAGAAAGCAGTGATGATATGGTCAGTCTGAAATGAAGGGGAACAACTTTGAACACATCATCTTTGATGATTAGACTGCCAAGGTAACAGTAGCTTGAAACAAAGGGGGACAACTTTATATTTGATCTTTGGTGAGTAACTGTAGAAATAATCTGGTCAACCTTGAAACAAGAGATTCAGTTATGCTCTGATCATCTTTACTGCAAGTCTTTCTAAAATGATGAAAAATCCAAAATGGCTACCATTTGCCCAATGAATGAGTATTTTTATTTTATTTGAAACAAATCATATCTTTATCAAATTTTGTCAGAATAATCTAGAAGTTCACATTATGTAGCAATCAGTATGTTTTACAATTATCTTTGCTCTATCCTGAGATATCAGCTTATAAATAGCATTTTGGGTGAAATTCTCAGATGGATGATATGGTGAAAATCTGAATAATGTATAATTATGCAACTACTTCAAGTAACAAAAATCCCCACTTCACATTGCAACAGATTATTAAGGCAACAATAAAATGGATCTCACAAAAATAGACAATAAATAAAGGTATGATCTTCCTAAAATAATTTTCTTAAAAGATGACCACTGGTACCTTGGAAATATTAAAGTGGTACAAAATCAGGAAAAACACACATATAAATGACAACACTTACCAAAAATGAAAAGACAAAGAGGCTTATTTCGTAGTACTTAAATCAAAAACTCACAAACTAACACAAATAAAGTATACCTAAGTGCATTCTTTCCAACATATTGAGCAAATGGCCAACTATTTGCATTCCAATATCCATCCTTCCTTCCCAATACTTACTGTTATTCTCAATGAAATTATGACATTTTCTTGCTAGAGAGGGGTTAAAGAAGGTAGGTTTTCTGTTTCCTTTTGTCTCTAGCTTTCTCTGCCTATCAGGTCAGAGTAGTCATGATACTTTGAGCCCAAGAGCTTGGGAAAACTAATTCTGTCAATAAGGACATTTGGTAAGTATTCAGGAAAGGATTATAATCCTTTTAAGTAAAATGGGTCTTTTTTTTTTTTTTGGGGTGGTGGTGGTGGTATATCAAACAAGCACAAAACAGGAGACAGTTATTTGATGTCCAAGTAATGCAAAATCAAACTTTGCAACTTAACTATTATTACCCAGGAGAAATAATTTTGAAAATTTTAATACAAGCATTTCATGCACTGACATCTTCCTCTTTCCCACCAACCCTTTGATATCTTCCTAAACTGCCCAATTTTCAATTTGCTTCACTCACACATAAGAGTGGGAAAGAGAGGTGGATACTGTAAATCTTGATCAGTGTTCAAGAAAAAAAAATATGTATGATATTTTTTTATGTTGACTTTGTATTGTCTTCTAATAAACTTTTCTAATAATATTTCTAAGAGTTATCCTATCCATCTACATGTCCAAGCCAAAAACTTAGCTCAAGGCAGTCAATAAATCCAAGTGAAAGTATCATAGTTCAATAGGCTAACTTCACTCACCAACTCAGCATAAGCCCTCCAGTTAGTGCTAGAAACTTTATTTGAAGCACTTATAAGAAGTGAGGAGGAGAGAAAATCACTGAGCTGTGAAAACCTGAGTAATTAGTCCAAGTAAGGCAGGTGTCTTGACTAGAATGCATGAATATCTCAAAGACCATGGAAACAGATTCTTGCAAGAGAAGTAAAACCTAAAATAAATTTTAAAAATATGAAATCTTTTTAAACCAACCTGTGCTTCTCTTCCAGATGTTTAAGATTCTCAAGCATGGTGAAAATTTCTTGAAAACCTGTTGTTAAAAACAAAAAACTCAATTAATGCACTTTTTCAATGCACAATGAAATCTATAAATAATAAAAATTTGTAATATTCTATTGTAAATTCAGTAACCAACAACCAAGTAATGATTTGGCTACAGTACTCACTTAGACTACATCATTAGAACAATTTTCAATTGCACTTTATATTCAAAACTTCAACTGTCCCAATATGTATTTCTAAAATAACAATTGTAAAATCTATCAATTCACTGTACTGTATACACTGATTTGCAACAAAGGTGAGACATTAAACGAGATATTCAATGAGTAGACATTTCTGTAAAACAATAATAGGGCATCTGACTAGATACTACTATAAAACAATCACAAAGCACTAGTAGGTACTTCTAAAAAACAGTCACAAAGCACTAGTCTGGTACTTCTATAATGCAGTCACAAAGCACCAGCCTAGTACAATGCAATCACAAAACACTAGTCTGGTACTTCTATAATGCAGTCACAAAGCACCAGCCTAGTACAATGCAATCTCAAAACACTAGTCTGGTACTTCTATAATGCAATCACAAAGCACCAGCCTAGTACTTCTATAATGCAATCACAAAACACTAGTCTGGTACTTCTATAATGCAATCACAAAGCACTAGCCTAGTACTTCTATAATGCAATCACAAAGCACTAGTCTGGTACTTCTATAATGCAATCACAAAGCACTAGTCTAGTACTTCTATAATGCAATCACAAAGCACCAGCCTAGTACTTCTATAATGCAATCACAATGCATACGACCAGACATTTTCAAGAATTTAAGACCGAATTAAAAAATTCAGTATGTACAGCATTTTGTCAATTTCATCTTGGCACTGAAAATTGTTCATAACATTAAAATAATTTTGCACAATTTTGATGTTTAACTACTGAAAATTGTGTTTTAGTGACACAACCCTAAGCATAATGTGTAGTAATCTGAAGGGAAAAGATGTTCTTTAGATTGGTATCTATCCAGTCAAACCCCCAGAGTGCTATGTATCTTTAAAATGGATCATGTCAGTAACATGATTTTGATTTAAAAGCCAGTCAGAATCTTTCCTATCAAGATAAATACATAATAATAATAATAATAATAATAATAATAATACATAAACATTCTATTTTGTTATATGTTTTAGCCACATAGCTGAACTTTTGCACTCAGAGAATGATTAGTCATTTGCGAAAAGCGAAGCAAGAGAAAAATCAATGTGAAGAAGAAAGTTGATTGTCTATCTATCCCTTTTGATTCAAAAGTATGTTGACTAGTGAAGACAAAAGAAATGAATTAATGAGTTAATTATGGATAAGTTTGTTTCTGGCAATACAAAAGATACAAGCTGACTGGATGAAAGTGAATGATGAAAAAAGCAAAATGGACAATGACCCAGTGATGGCAATGGGAATGAAGCTATGAATGACACATAAGACTCAGCTGTCCAAATCCATCAAATAAGCAATGACTTGTTGAAGTTTTTGAAAGTGTGGTTGATGATCAGCCTCAATTACTGATTAAAGCACAGCAACATTCCACATTCCTATAAACAGTACTGAGTGTCAGCAGATAAATGTTGCTTGTAAAAAACAAATAGAACCAGCATGACTGTGTAATCCATTTTACTAAAATAATTATATTATAATTGGAACAATATTCTAAAATAAATATAAATATTTTTTGACAGAGCTCAACAATTTACTACTTATAATAAGGAATATATGAGAAAACATTTCTACCCTCATTCAAAAATTGAACATTTTAATTACTATTTTGTGTGTTTCAGACATTTTCAAAATAATTCATTCATGAAACACAAAATTTATTTCTTAATCACTTCTTTTTTAATCAGATAATGAAAATATGAGTCAAGATACAAAATACAATTAAGTATTTATTCATAATAATATATTTTTAAAATGTAAGCCTTAAAAATAGCATTTTTATTTTCTATTTGTGGTTGCATACCTTCAAATGCTTGCAACTTAACATGTTTACATAAGAGAACAAAATTCAAACAAATATATTAAAGGCAATACAATGCCGATTAAAGATATATCAATGTATAACATACCAGATTTTACAGAACTAAGACAGACTATCAAAATGTATAATTAATCTCTGGACTTGTTTTTCTCAAAATGGCTATTGTAAACACACTAATTTCAAATGCTTATAACTTCTCATTTGTAAAGCGAGAAGAATGACACTACTAGAAGTTCACAGTGCCAAAATACTCAATTCTGTATGGCAGTTCACATAACAGCTCTTATCTAAATTTTCTGTATGGTTGAATAGTTCTGATGAAATCTGCCAAGTCTTAAGAGTAACCAGTTTGTTCATCTTAATAATAGATAAACCAGAAACTATGCATATTATTATCTGACAGTATAAATTTATAGTGTAATAAATAAAATTGATCTATGTACATTAAACATTAAGGCTCAACATCAGACAGTTTACAAGCTGATTCATTCTGTACTTAAAATGAGAACTGTCATCAAACAGTTCACAAATTGATTTATATTGCACATTAAACAAGACCTGTCATTAAAAAGCTGAATCTCAATATACTCTGTATATTCAGTACATTCATTTTATAAGATTCTGTGGAAGCATGGATTTATTCTTTAAATTCCTGGCAGTTTTGTATTATTTTCATAGTTTTAATAGCTCACCTGGCAAAAACACCAAAACAGTCCCTCGTACTGCTGCAAAGCCAGTTGTGGCATCCAAGCTAAACAATCAAATATAAATTATATAAAGACAGGTAATAATAACATTTTCTTCAAGCAAATGATTCTTCTTTACAAAACCTGTCAAATCTATTTGCCAAATAGTTGTACTTATATGCTTAATCCTGAAAATATGGTTAGGATGAATGAAACATCTTCATGTCATCATTGTCTAAAGAATAAGATTACAATTCACTTCAGATATGGTGTAAAATGGTGACAGGTGATATAATTACAATACACTTCAGATATGGTGTAAAATAGTGACAGCTGATATGATTACAATACACTTTGTGTACTGATATAAAAGCATTCTGGTGACAGGTGATATGATTGTCACCTAACCCCACCAAAGGCTTGGCAGTTTTGTGATTTGTCAGTACTAGGTAGGACTGTTAGCTGTTCATCACAAATCCACATGCACACACCATGGGTGTTTGGCTGACTCTTTTATTTATGCATGCAAGGGTTACGTATACTGACATGCTTGTATGCGAGATTGCATGTGGAATGGAACATGTGGACAAATACAGGACAAAATGGAAATGACAACACCACACTCACTCTTACAAAACAAAATGCAGACGAGATAATATTTTTGAAGAGTATGATTCAGTTTTTATTGCTCTATGGGTTCTCTTTCATGTAGTGGTAAACATTCATCCTGCAAATCATTCAGTTGTAAACATGCTCACTGGCGATGGGGGTAATGTCTGTGATGAGTGGTGGTGTAAACAATGTCAAAATAAAGCAATAAATTTAAACACATAATAATGTGGTAATCTCTGCTAATAACAATATTACTGGCATAATGTTTACTTTCAAAAGTGTCAATGAAGCCTTGGGCTACTGAGCCTTTCTACAAGTACATAAAATAAATAGCAATTTAGATTCTTAATCAGTCTTATTAATTATGTGCACTGAGGTTTCTCTAAACCGTTTAAGTTCTCACACAACCTTTGAAGATTGGATAGGGTCAGTCCGACAAAAAACAATGTTATAAACACCCTGCAGAAACAAGGAAGACAACTGAAGTGAAGTCATAGTCTAAACGTAGACTTGGGGTTGCATATAACTGGTCTCCCCTCATGACATGCTAGTGGGTGTCGAAGATCAGTATTGAACATGATTCGTAAAAGTTGACTGCCTGTCCATAGCTTAGGTCTAGCAGTTTTATAACGTACCACTATCAGTGACAGGTTGATGTTGCGTCTTGCCATCAGTGGGGTGTCCTTGTGGCATGGTATTGCATTCTGTCACACGGTTCCCCAGGTGCGATCAGTTCACCCACAGAACAGGTCTGGTTCAAGGCCTCTGACTGTCTCGGGGTAGAGTGTCCTATATGACTGCTTTACCTTGTTACTGTAGTGGTTCAAGCTCTTTCCACTAGAGTGAAGACAATCTTGTTCCAGCAAACTTCCACTCTTTTAATGCAGCCCAGTTATTTCCCAACATAAATGAATGGGTGCTCAAAAATGGCAATGTCCACAGGAAAATAGGTCCAGTCCTCTCACTGTCTCTTTCATATATCAAAGACAAGTTTGTACTCTATCTTTTTATTATTGTCCGAGTCCTTAACATGTAAGAATCCCGTTGAAGAAGAAAATCTCACAACGTAAAAGCAGTTCACACAATTCTTCCTATACTCGCTCCCTGCATGATTTCTGCCACATACTGCACCAAAAGTTTCCTACATTTCCTATCACCTCAGGCACAAAAACCTAGTTACCTCAGTGCACTTCAAATTACAAATAATATATATTCGGTAAAAATATACTATACTGAACTTACACAAGCATTTCAAAACTAACAATTCTTTTTAATCAACTATTTCACTAAAAACATTACAATAGTGAAATGAGTGGGGATAAAACTGTACATACTCATACACACACACACACACACACACACACACACACACACCAAGGCATAAAACTAATATGAGCCTTAGCTTCATATGAATAATTAATAAAACGGATTTATTAATAATAATCTCAATGTAGCTTTTAAATTATAAGCTACTATATACAAATGTAGTGAGGGTTTGTTAGTTGTGTATAAATTGCACTCTCAACTAGCATTTAAAAACATTTAGGTTTATTCTTTCTGGCATGATACAAACATGAAGTTACACAATGATTGTGCAGCTCGTGACCTCACAATAGAAATAAAGGCAATGCAAAAGGTTATGCATGGTGAAATTTTTTTTAAAAATTTCTTTGGCAAGTTCATTCCCCTGCTCTGTGACAATAACAATACACTTTGTGTAGTGGTGTAAATACATATGGTGACTGGTGATATGATTACAATACACTTTGCAAGTGGTGTAAAAGCAAAATGGTAGTAGATGATATGTAGGAACAAATTGTAGAAAAACTGTTATAAGTACATCTGACAGAATTCCTGTCAGTCCTAAATCATTCCCAAGCAAATATAATTATAATATATATAATATATATATACACACATATATTTTTTAAATGCTAGCTGAACAACTAATTCATAATATCAGTGTATTTGTAACCAGTGATTCTCACCCTTGCTCTTTTTTTTCAAGATTATCAAATTCCTGAATGAGGCGTACTGCTATCTGCACCAACTCTTGATGTAGTGTGGGATTATATTCATCAATCATTGGAACCTTATAGCAAAGATTGATACAAAGAACAGAAATGAAATAGTGACCAGAAAAAAAAAAAGAAGCAAAAAATCACGATTATTCTCATTAGGTGCATTTGTTACATAAGTGGAACTCTTATGAGCATATGAGATAAAGAAATTAATATGTTTATTAAAATACATTAAATCTTGTTTTAAAAAAGAATGCAAAAAATTAGAAGATTAATAGTAAAAACAAACAAGTACTTAAAGAAGGGTAAAACATTTAAATTGTACCATATTCAGTAGAAGAATATGACCAAATGACATATTACTGTATATAAAGTCTAAAAGAAGGGACAAGACTTGCACAACTGAAAAATAGAATAATATTCATTACATCATTAAATCTGAAATTTGTTCAGAAAACAGTATGTTTTCCAACAATTTAAGGTACACCTGCTACAAATGTTAAGTTCAATAAACTCATTGATCTTAACCCCTTCGGTGCTTTGAACAAATGATTATATGTTAAATATTTTAGGCAATGCAGTCAATCAAAGTTAAGCAACTCAACCAAACTTGTTGAATTTCATTTTGTTTATTCCCCTTTCTTCATTTCACAGTCATCTTAGAGAGACTGTAATAGTATGAAAACTACTGACATCTCCCCAGTTTACAATGTTAACAAAAGAGTGCACTAAATGGATTAACCTTAATCAAATTTGTAAAAATTATATTATTTTCAGCTATAATCAAAGTCACATTGAAAAATAAGAAATATATCTAAGATTTTAGTACATTTACTATTTATTAGTTCATATATGCTGGACAGAAAAATAACTGCACAAAAGACTGGACAAAATCACAATTCATATCTAACAACTGATTATGATGTTAACAGTACTTGAGAGGTCCAGAACTGCTTTACTGTTTTTCTAACTCAGTTTGGCAAGATCTGTTGTCAAAAATATATTTTGCACAGCAGAAAAAGGATAGAACCATCTCTCCTGTACCATCTAGTTTATATAAATATCTTTAATTGTTGCACTAAGGAATACATTTTGTATTGTCTAATATTTATCAAAAGAAAATGGCATACCTTAAGATATTTATTTTGCATGATATTTAATTTATATATTTAAAACGATTAACACAAATTTCAGTTGTTTAAATAAATTTAAACTTTCAAATGCTGTGAGTATATCACATATATTCATAAAAATTAATAGTTTAAAATATAAGGCACTCTGATTCAAAGGGAAAAATCTCTGCTAAACTTGTTCAATATCACTTTATTCAATTAATTCTGATTCAATGATTTTAATTTGATTATAAGTTTGATAAATATTAGTTAAAAATAACACTTAAAAAAATTCTGGGAGTTATAGTGTAAAAACCCAGCACTGAAGGGGTTAACAAATATTTAAGCTGATTCACAAAGAGGTATGTATTTCTTCAGACTACTTAGTTGCTTCTTTCTGCATCAATTGGTTACTAAAAATTTACACTGTAATTACTAAAATGTGTATAAAGTTCATCACGGAGATAAACTGATGACATTAAACACGCAAGAAAATTAACAACTGGATTTATTCAAATTAATTTTGAGATGCAGCAAATGCGTTAATACTATAAAACTGCTATCAATGTATAAACATTATCATTTTATAATTCAAAGTGGATAAAGTGAAAATTTCAAGTTCTTTGCAATCTCCGCAAAGGACCACCACATTAAAAGTCGCATGCTGCATCTGATTGTGCTAAAGTATGCATAAGTGCTGTCACTATGCTTTAATTATAAGCAAAATATTATTTTTACCTTTAAAAGAAAACTAATCCCTATATGCCTTTCCTTAGACTAGCTGAAATTATCCAGGCTGCATAGCCAATATTATGAGTCATCAGTACAAAATGAATCTGTCTAAAGCATGTATAAGATAACTGGGAGGGAAATATACAAAAGTAGCATATTTCCATATGTCAAAGTTGAAAGAAACAAAATGATAAATTAACAGTTAACTTAATGCCACAACACACCTTTCCCAGTTGTTCAAGGTCATCTGCAAAAAACTGAGACACACTGAAAACCTGTCCCTCAACATTCACCACAGGGGCAGGTTCCAAGACATCCAACACAGGCAAGGAAAAGTAATTGGCAAACTCATCGGAGTTCATTGTAGCTGACATAAGAATCACCTGCCAAACCAAACAGAAAACTACAAATAAAGACTTCATTGTAGCTGATTTTCAAGCCAAACAGCACAATTTAAAGTAAAATTTCACATACTCCTATCTTGATGAACACAATTTTGTTAATGAATGTCTAAAATGACTTTTTTTTTCATTTTCAATACAATTGTCAAAATTTGGATTAGCATCAGGTGAAATGTAACATAGGTCTCTCATCTAAGGAAATTACTGTCTGTATGGCTACCCAGTATTAATTGGTACAGTATGTCTATATACATTATGCACAACCACCAAGTCTATCCAATATTAACTAGTATGTTATGTCTAAAGCATGCACAACCAGTAAGTCTACCTGACGTTAATTATGGTAATACATTTGTCCTTATTCATTAAGTTCAATCACAAAGTCTACCTGATATTAATTAGTACATTATATTTACAGACATTATGCGCAAACCAAAAAATATCTACTAAATCTACCTGATAATAACTTGTACTTTATGTCTACAAACATTGAGCACAACCAGTAAGGTGACTTTATATTAATAGTACAATCAACTGTGGTACATAACAGGATAAAAATCAGGCATGATATAACTATTTGTTAACTGATGGAAAGATTGTCAATTATTCGCTTAATCTTTAGATGCAAATTTGCTGCACATAATTTCCAAATGAATAAAACACTTGAGGAATTTACTGCAAGAAAAAGCATGTATGGATTTTTTAAACTCAACATATCCAAGTATGAATATATATATACATGTTTATGAATTTATACATATTTTGAAATATTTATTTTCTTATAATCCTGAAAAAATATTTACAATGATTGTTTTCTCCATACACCCATCAAAAGACTACTGTGACAAGGACAAAGTATACATGTACAAGTTTGTAAAGTATAGCAAAACATCTATAATTAATATACCTTGACATGACGTGAATTGGTTCTTAAAAGTTTCTTCACAATCAACAGTGTAAAATCTGAATCTTGATCTCTTTCATGAACCTTCACAAATTACAAGAAAAAGGACATGTCAATAAATATATCTAGAAAAAAGAACAACTGTTGAAATATATTTAGACAAAAAAAAACATATCAAAAAATATATCTGGCAGAAAAAAGAAATAATACTGTGTCTAAATTACATCATTTTGAATTTTTTCAATAAAAACATACAGAAAAATATAAGTAATCATTACACAAAATATATATCATGAAACCTATGTGTTCTTTAATAAGTATACTTTACACAAGATTACCATACAAAATAAAAATAAAAAATTAACATTTAAAAAAATGCAAACCAGGAAACTATAGTAAACCTTTCTTTAAATAAAAGAATTAAGTTTAAGAATAATTCATTTTTAAATCATAAATAGCAAAAATATAAATTTTAAAAGAAGATATATTTAGAGAACTGTACCTCATCTAAGATAACATGGGTAAACTTGTGCATGTTCTTCTTGCTAATCAATTTCTCTCGTAACACACCAGTGGTGCAGTAGAGAATTCTTGTGTCTTCTGAATTCTTCAAATCCATTCCAATCTAAAGAAATATAAATAAGCACATGTACATTGTCCATTCTTTAATTTGCATATTTATTTTGTTTTAGATTTCAAATTAAGTTCATCTACAACAACAGTAAATTATTTGACAATTACAGTAAATATCACAAAAGACAAGAAGAAATGAAGAGACCATCTTAATTTTCTAACTGAATCGAATTAAGTATTAATCTGTGCTTAACTGCTGAAGCATTTATAAACTGTAAACAAAAGCACAAATGGACAAATATCTTCATAGGGGGGTCTGAGGAAGAATAAAATTCATTATGGATGTAAATGCCTTTACAATGAACAGCAATTGTGTTTAAAAAGCTCTTCGAAGGGGCAAGCATTTTTACCTGATACCCACAAATGCTACCAAGAGGCCATCCTCGTTCCTGACAGACACGTCTTGCAATACTCATGGCAGCAATTCGACGAGGCTGTGTCACAATAATGTTGCAGTATCGATGCTCAGATGCATAATGATCAAGAATATATTGTGGTACCTGAGTTGTCTTTCCTGAACCAGTTGAGCCTTGAATAATAGTAACCTGATTGCTCTCAATGGTGGCAATAACCTAAAGAATAATAAAAATCAATAGAACTGCAGATAATTTTTTTAAATAGAATATGTGATAACTTTATCACCCAGCTAAATAAAAATAAAAATGTACTATTTAACTAACCTTGAAAATATAAAAAATTTATATTGTACAAATTAACACAAATATAAAAACCAATTCAATTAATTTGTTTTTACAACTGTTTCTTATTTCAAAACAAAATTATGAGGCCTAATGATATAAAATAATTTGAGTTTGTTTCTTATTATCAAATACTTTATCAACTTTTTTTATTAACTAATAAATGAATATGGTGATTGTCACCGCCACCCGGGAGGGGGTGGTGGTCTAGCCGATGACACACCAAGCTTGCAAGATAGAAATTAACAAACTCTCGCACACAGACATCATGATGTTCTTGGGGGGGGGGGGGGGGAAGGGTTATTCTGAGTGCGGGGTAAAATGAGAGTCGGCAGTGAGTGTATTATGCATGTGGGTTTGAATGTGTAATGTGGATAAACAGGAGGAATGAACAAACAACTGCACTGTGCACCGCTTTCGAAAAAAAGCCCAAACAGATGCTTTGAATAAAGCTAATGACGAGAATTTATTCTGTGTAATATGGGGTGGTATTTTCGCACGGATGTTAATCATTCATCCAGAAAACATCCACACACAACACTCATTGGGGGGGGGGGGGGACCAGAGCAATAAAAAAAAATAAATGAAAATAAAATGAAAGAAACAAAATAATAATGACAGTGCAATGCAAAATATAATCAGTGGTGATAACCACAAACAATCAAATATGCATTCGTTCAGGTACGTGGGTGAAAGCCCAAAATTTATATTAAACGTTTGCCAAACTCAAATGTCAAGAGCTGAAAGTCTTGATGAATATTATAATAATAATAAAACATACACAACAACAAGCAAACGACCTGACCACCTGCCTACTATGAGAATGCATCCTAAATATTTCTACTCACAGTTAAATGTGCAGTTCTGTTGAAGAGAATGATGAACACATAGATGTAGGTACACAAAAACTGTCCAGAATACGTAGATAATAATGACGAAATATTAATATAAATTCCAGAAAAGAAACGACAAAGAATCTCACGAAAATAAAGCACACCCATGCATGCAAGCAGATGAAAACCTGAATGTTTTCTCATGTTTGAAAAACATTGAGAATGGCTCTTGCTGAACAGCAACAAAGATAGCATGGGTGAAGACAACATTTCAGAGAAAACTGGTGGTGTCGTGTTGAACGCTCCGTCCGAGCCCGACCCTATCCCTGCAGATCGGGGAGAGGGGGGGCTGCCGCCGATAGCTGGCCATTGGAGTTGGATTAGACTCTGGGTCACCTTGATCTGAGTCACTTGACTGTATTGTTGGGTTCTTCCAACTGCTAAATAGTTCAAGTCTGACAACAATAAACGCTCGCTGTGTCCGTCGTAAAAATTCTCAAAATTTACGAAAAGGAAAAATGCTGGCCGTAGTGCAGAAGAGAATACAATCAATCTCTACACCTTTCCCTCTGGCCGCATATTCACACACACGGAAAAAGGACTTTCAGTCCTTATAAATTATCATGGTTTTTCCTTGAACTGTCGAAGGTTCCAGTTTCATGGCACGTTAAAAGCGAGCCTACAAAGTCCTGCAGTTGGTAAACTCTATTATATTAGGGCGCTTCTCTGCTAGTGCTAATGCACATTCTCAATAACTACACTAAAAAAATAAATAACTAAATATAGTCCCTATCCCACAGTCACATTAAAAAATTTAAATAATTAAATACAATCCCTATCTACCCCTAATATAGTTAACTAGTTGACGAAATAAATGAATAAATAAACCTTTATAGTTAAAATAATACACATGCATAACAGAATGTACACGCACACAAACTCAATGACTGTGCATGTATCGACACTGCATCAAAAAAGATATAAAAAATGAACGCACCTAACACAAATAATAATTTTTTTTAAAATAAAAATTAAATTGTAACGATTATTCCCCCCCACACACACACTCAACCACGACAATCATCTATATTATATTATAACATCGAAACACGATGTCTATAAATATTCAAAAATTACCTCTTCCCTTCGCTGTGTAATAGGAAGTTTTAAATCATATTGATGCTGGAAATTATAATTTGTGTACACCTCTGTGGCTCCATCAGGCACAAAATCTTCTGACAAAGCAACACACCCAGCAACGGTAGACTCCAAATCGATCTGTTCAAGACTATTGACCACAGAAGTCAGAGAGTCTGGTCTTGCAGTCTGTAAGAGGAACACAAATTTGTCAGTTTCTCCATGTTAAAGGATTCTCTGTCTCCATTTAATATTACTTAGAAAGAATGCTAATATACTTACTTACTCCAGAGCCTTTTGTTACTATGTGCCATCCTACCCAACATTATAGGGGAGATGAAAACTGCCTTCAGTTTGAACTGCCAACAAAAACCAGTTTCTTACAGGAATGCAAGAGGGAAATTGAAAGCACATACACTCAATTAGAAAAGTTCATGTGTAAGATTAAACAAACTCGATACATCAACATGCAATGAAATCATGTTGAGGACAACAAGAAACAATGATGAGCTGTACAAGCAGTTTGCAGCTAATCGTGCATTTAGTCCTAGGTAAAATCATTCAAGCTGGAAATTCCAAAGCCAGCTTAGGAATAAATAATTTCCCCCTCCCCACAGAGAGATTAATACTTAAAGGATTTAGATACAAAACTGTAATACTTTTGGGATTCAAATAAAAGATTGTCTTTCACTATGAAAAGCAGAATATTTTTGGCAAGAATTGCCTGCATTAACATAGGATACCAAAGATGATCTATTTAGAATTTATTTTATCTAATTTATTTCTGTAATGAATGAATCAGACTTGCTTTTGTCATGATATCTTTAGATTGTTGATGAGCCTCTAGAACACAACTTATTAGTTTATGACATGTCATTTGTTAGATCAGTTACACTCATTCCACTGTTAGTTTTATTACTATTAGACTTACTCAATGTTAGATACCAGCCAGTGGGATAGGTTTTTGTTGTTTATTTATAAATTATTTCACAACAGGCTAACACGTTTTCATAATTCATCTATAATTGTTATAATAATTCTAAGTGTTCTGATGATGGCTATTTAGCAAAAACATTCACTCTTGTAATTGTTTTTGTACTGTAATGTATTGAATTTTCATACTGATGGGTTGTACAAATAAATAGACATTAGTAATTAACACTAACAGTACCACAAAAAAATTATAATAACTGCATGGTTGCCTACATGTATCAAGATTAGAAAAATTACTATCAAAAATATCAGTGACAGATGATCCATTTTGAGCACTCTCTGAAACAAAACACATTACTGAAACATTACTAGTAATTTCAAATCTGACTCAGGACTTCTATTACAGTTTTAAAAATATTTCATTGGTTTCTTTCAATGGAAAAATTATTAATTGGTATTAAGGCTTTACTTATTAGAATTTGCTCACAGTTACTTTTATATTCAAGAAATGTTTGAAGACTGCACATCTTTGTTCCCACATGAATAACACTCTTACATTGGTAAAAATACTACTAAAATGGCTGCCTTTTGAACTAAGAGACAAAGAGACTGAGATCATTCTAAGGAGGCCTCTTAAGACATGTTTCATTAGCAAGAATAGCACTATCTCTCATGTATCAATGTTTATCTAAACAGTATATGTGTCAATCTATCTTATTTATTTATTTATTTAAATAGATTTATTTATTATACATTGTCATTGTGCATTTAAATTCAACATTTTTTTGTTACATGTTCTTTATATTTTAAATTATATTAGTGTAGAGAAAATACCTGGGAACAGAAATTAAGCATAAGCAAATATTAGGTCAGACATGAACTGTAGACAATAGTGCTGTGTTATAAAATGACACTTACTGACAATGAATCCTTCATATGCTTGAGTTCCATTTGTGTGAATCTGAATATGCGCAAACTTGTCTTTAATGCTCTATATTTTTTATATAAACCCAAATTTATAATTATATGTATGGAAATTAAGCATCATGGTAAACGTACTTTTGCCACTTCATAAATGTACCAGTTAAACATGTACAGAGAATATGCACAATAAAAGAACGATAGTATTTGCTGACAATGATTGAAGCTAATTGAATCACAAAATGAACCTCACATTCAGAATCTGGTCTGTTTGTCACATAGCATAAATGTGGTATAATTGTTGCAGCCACTGTGCTGTCAGCAATCATAAATCATGCGAATAATGCTTGCTTTCATCTTACTTCATAATGTGTTTGTAATTTATAATTTATATAAATATGCAAAAACATGTACTGATGTATTAAGCTATCCCAGAACCCATTCCTTTTTTTCCTACAGATTTTTAAGCAACAGTCAAACAAATTTCAATAGTGCATTGTTTCTGGAGAATAAAACCTTTGTGCACATGGAGGATCAAATGTCTGTATTTATAATGTTAGGGACTTTGCATAAAACCCAACCTGTGCTGCCTGCAGTGTGGCTTCTTCCTGTGCTCTGAAGTGCTCTACATAGGCTTGCTGATCTCCTGTTATCTTTCCTTGCCTGAAAATATTTTATTGCATAACATATTCACATTTTTACTATTTCAAAATAATCCTTGATGTAGTAATATAATAATAATGCATACAGCATTTGCTGTGGACTGGTCAAACAAAAGTTTTTGATATAGTATGGCTACAGGTGTACAATAATAAATATCCTGGTATAATTTAAAATGGTGACTGGATTAATGATTAAATCTGTCTATCAATATATGTGCTAATCAATCAGGTTGATTTGTGGCTCCTATTTGTGCCTAAGTTCAAGGTACAAGAGATAAGCACACAATACCAATATCTATAGAAGCATTTATCCATCTATACATTACAGGTGGCAATTATCATATTTTTCTTTTGCTTTAATAAGCTTTCTGCTGATAATCTTCTCATTATATATATATATATAATAGAAACTACATGATAAAATGGTCAAAATCATTTAAGAGTGAATCTGAACTATTGGCAGGTCACTTTCAACATAACTCAGTCACTGAAAGCTTCTAGGAGCATGTAACATATTTTCTAGCTATTTTAAATCAATTTCTATTCTGCATGACTTGCTTTAGTTAGTTATAAAAACACTAACATCCATAAGACATTACAGTGCTGACAATTAACTTGATTATAAAGTAACACGCAACAAAAATTAAATTGATTATACATATAAAGTATGCACACAATAAAAATCACAGAATTTTGATCAAACATACTTTGTGTTCAAATACAACAAAGCAATTATTAAAATGCATGGTCATCAAATGTAATAGTTATTAAATTCGCACATCGGATATAGTTATTAGTCTAAAATGTTGTTAATCAACTTAGTTATCATGCCTATTATTAAAATAAGCATCTCTGATTCTTTCCCTAATTCTTCACAAAAAGTAGACTCCTTTAACATATTTCTCTATGCATTACATTCAGGCAGTTTAGAATTCAGAACAACTTCAGCTGGTTTCACCGTGCAATTTGATGAGCTTAATCTGTAAAAAGAAACACAACAATGGAAAAGTACAACTATTTTAAACTTTATACTAATTGTTTGCATCTAACTTTTAAACAATCTTATTAACTCTTATTGAATTTAGTAAACATTAAAACATTATTATGGACTCATTACCGCTTGTATGCTGGATAGTACCGATCAAAGTTTGGTTTCTCAGGAGCAACTGCTTGTCCAGTTTTGGGGTCCAAACAACGACCAGCTAAAGAACCAGCAGAAATTGAGGGGATGTTGAGTGCAGCTTTCTTGCCTATGTTGAACCATTCATCAATCTCATTTAATGTTAGCTCAGCTGTCAAGCGATTCATGATTCTGTTTATCAACAACACACTGAAAAAGATATATGGTATCCATAATTCATACTTGGAAATTCTTGGTAAAAAGAAATAACATAATTTTTAACAGTAAAATAAGATTCCAATAAATTAAAGTATCATAAAGGAAATCCAAACTAATGCCATGAGTTCTAATAAAAGTACTACTGTTACTAATAATTAAAAAATAAAATATAATAACAAACTGCTACTAATAATGAAAAGGATCAAATAAGAATTAAGAAGAGATAACAAGATCTCAAAACTATATTGCTATATTTACTTGTATTATATTTTGTGAGAAGTTACTATTTTATACTAACTAACTAAGTGAAGATTATATTTTGCACATAATAACTATTATATTCTGTTTCCCCATTATCCTAGTTTGAGTTAGTAGATTATTAAGATTCAAGTAAGTATAGGATTAGGTTGAGTTTAACAAAAATGCATTAAACTATAACTACCGAGCTCTGAAAAAGGAATCAATAACAAAATACATTCTGTACAGGTAACAGTGATAGTATGCAATGATCAATAACAAAATACAACTGTTCAGGTAATTGTGATAATATGCAATTTTTAATTCTACTAGACTAGAACATTCAATCTAATTGCACAAAATCAGTGTGCATATGCATACACTTTACAATTATTTTATTAAATTAAAATCAACAAATTAAAGACCAAAATATAAAATGAATGCAATACAACAACCAAACAGAATCACATAATTAAAACAAAATAACAACAGCACACAAAAAATAAATATTCAAAGGAAACAAAAAATCCCATCAAATCTTGTTCTACCAATATAAGCTAAAGTTAATGAAATAGGACAAGACTTTGTCATTAGCTGATTAGGTCTACCCAGCAATTTGTACGATCCTAAGAAAAGTCCCATAGAGTTCAAATAAAGAAGCCAAATCAACAACCACCGAGGTCAAACCACAATCATATGATGCTTGAGAAGAGACATTACAAGATAGGTCACTATTATTATTAAAAGTATTATTAGTATTAATATTATGAGAAATCTGTGATCATTGTTAAAGTTAATATATTATAAAAAATAAGCTAAAAGACATACTGGTGACAAATACAATACACAACAATATTATTTCTTAGGCTTCAAAGCATTTCTCCACTTGCACATAAATAGAGGGGGTGATGAGCTAATAAATTAAATGTTTCTGAAACGAGTCAAAAAGGCAAAGCGTATGAGAGTTGAACAATAGACTTAACATATAATGAATAAATGATGATTCCTGTCCTAGAGAACTAAAATATTACAAAATCCATGAGTATGGTGTAAATGTTTAGTTTTATATACATTATATACTAATTTTTATATTTTATATCATTTTATTAAATATTAAAACACTGATTTAACATAAGTATATACTATAAAATCTCAACTGTTTGTCTGTTAAATCAACATATGAAAAATAGTTTAGGGTGACCACGCAAATGTTCATTTGTCTTTCACAGGTGAATGATAGGTCAATTTGGCATATGACAGGTGGTTTAGGGATGTCATCATTTAATGTATGAATGTATAGCTTTGTGAGTCAAGTAAGACCTATACATAATCACAAAAATGCAAAGGTTTAATTAGTCAGAAATACATACTTTATGTTTTGTTAAAATCATTTAGTGTACTTGAATAATTGAGAATGAGATGTAGCCTACTGTATATATAGCAGTTTTTCATTATAATAAAGTGTCAAGCTTTAAAAAAAAAAATTATTTAATAAATACAATAGTATATATATATATATATAAGATATCTTGAAATTTAATTCTAAAAACTAAACAAGAGAAACAACACAAAGTGTAGAAATGTCATTTATGATTCAAAATACCACAAATGTAAGCTATCCCTGAAACTAACTCTAATTTAAACTCATTGCTAAAACATGTTTATTGTTTCATGTTTGCTCATTTCTAAGAAAATTTGAGGCACATGAATGTAATATATTAAACATTCATGCTCACATTTTCCATAGTATATGCATATTGCAAAATGAAAGAGTTCCATACTACAGCTTATATGTTTATTGGTTGCTGTTTAATAATCAACAATTATAAAAAGTGATTCACATGATTTATTGTAAATGTAATATTTCTTTAATTTATTGGGTACAGATGGAAATATGTAATATATATATATGGGTTATTTTCTGGACAAATGTACCACATTGGCTAAGTCCATTTTAAATGTGGTATTTTAAAAATAAAACATTGATATATCAAATGTTTATATTTTATATTCAGAATTAATGTGAGAGACTCATATTGTCATAAGATATTTATTTGCATGAATTTGTGATTATTTTGTAATACAAATTCATTTTGGACTGAAAATAGTGCTTCTTTTTGTGACATGTATTGCTATTTCTTTAATTTTCATCGCAATAAATAATAAAAGAAACTCACATTATCAAGGTTTTCTCAGAAGTGATAATACATTAAAGCAACATTCTACATCTCTTTATGATAGTTTATCTTGAAACAGTCAATTTTATGAAGAAATAATATTAAATTTTGAAAGGCATTTTCTTTGTAACACTTTGTTTCCACATAAATCTCATCCAAAACATTTATCTATTACTGAACATCTATCTACAGGTCATACATAAATGATAGGTACTATTTACACAATCAGTACAATTGCAATATTTATAAGGTATTGTATAAGTTTTGTTTTTCAAATGTATTCATGTATTGTTTTTCAATGTATTCATGCATTCAGAAATATTCAGCTTTGAGAAAACTCCATTTTTTCTATTTTAAGTATTTATCATTTCCAGGTTACAAAGTTGTAATACTAATAGTTTTATAAACCATTTTAAACAAATATGTATCCAGATTAAGTTAATAATTTAGGTTAATAAAGAAAATATTTGTTGCAGTGAGATTATTACGTTGGTTATTTAAAAATATTTTTTGTCTGATAAAACAATCTCAACTTATTTTTTGTCTGATAAAACAATCTCAACTTTAAGTTCAAAGTTTTTCAACAGAAACATATGCTTTCAAAACTTTTATATTTTTTAAGTTTTTATGTGAGAATTAAGCCCTGATGTAAAATTTACCATGTAACATAATTAAATTTAATCCACTTTAATTTTTGCACTTTCGTCACAAAATGATAGGCCTAGTAAAAGATTTAACAGCACTAAATGCTGACTATCCACAAAAATAAAAAGAATGCCTTTAATAGCCATGACTGTGCACAAAAAAGATAAAGATAATAACATTGAATATTTAATCACTAATTTTGTAATAATTATAATGTGACCCATTCAAAGACTCAAGAGTAAAAATAAAACTACCTCTATCGGCATTAATTTGGTTAGATTGAAAAGCACTTTCGTTTTCAGTCTTAGTATTTTCTGGTTTTGTTAAGTAAAAATAAATTGTTCTAGTTTTAACTAGTTTACAGAATAGAATCTCTTTAATTAAAAACAAAACTCAGGTTAATGCAAAGTTATAAAGTAGTTTGTTTATACCTGGAGTCAAAATAATAACTTTTTGTTCAGCAAAAATGGCGACGTAAACAAAGCTGACTACACATTTCCTTAGTGTGTTTTCGTATGTAGGGTATTTTCACATTTAAAAAATATTAAATGTTATATATATATATATTAGGAGAGATGGTGGTATAGTATAAAGAGAGTTAATCAGTAGTTTAACTTCGAATTCTGGGCCTGCAAAAAATCGAAAATGACCAAACACACACACTCATTTTCCACATGCGCGTGCGCGTACATTCTCTTTCCCCTTGGCTTAGATTAGAGCTTGCGAAAGCTTGATCGTATGTAATATATTTCAAGAACTTTTCTTTAAGGAATAAATATTTGAGGTTTAATAAATATTAGGCCCTTCTGTTGAAAGACCCCCAAGCAAACAGTAGTTATGCCACTGCTACTGAACCTCATTTTTTCTTTCTTTCTGTCACTAGAAGCTTGAACGTGAATGATCGGGGAGGACTTAATAACACCCAAATATATCCTAGGTATTTCTTACCGTCGATAAAATATTTTGGTCATTGTTTGATGGCTTGCCTTAAAGCAACATTTATGCTTCGAAACGTTTCTTTCAGTAAGATTCTATTTCAAAATGCTGGTTTGAGCAAATGTACAGTGTAAATGCACCTGAAAATAAAAAGAACTGATACTTCATACGAATCATAGCAATTGTAAAATCATATTTTGGGGTTTGAAAACATCGCAGATGCAAAGTGAATAATCACATGCGCTATATAAAAATCTGAGAAGCAAAAGGGATTGCGAAAAATCACTGAACGAAGCAGATTTTAATCTAACTTAAACAGAGTTATATTTTAATAAATATTATTTCATTTTACCATATCATCTTTAGTGGTTGAGCACCTTTTTGTATTCAAAACATTAAATTAATTTGAACAATTCCAGTCTCAGTAGTTATTATAGCCTACCTTGAAGCTTTTCTTGCTTTGAACTGAATTCATTTGAAACCTTATGTCTCAAGACAAAAAGACGCTTAAAAACATCAAATTCTTATCCTGGTATTGTTAAGCATAGTATTTGAATCTAATACTTAGCCAATTCATAGGCGACTATATGATCCGTTCACGTTCTTTCTAAATAGTGTACAATTATAATGGTATTTATTTAAATATATATTGCAAGTTACTGCACATAATATTAATAATGATAATTGTTTAGCAATACTTGGACTATTTATTATTGTATGAATATTTCCATTTGCAATTGATCTCTTTATATCATAATCAGTAAATTCAGGGTAAAAGATTATTTGGTTATTTATCTATTTTATACTAATTACAAATGTGTAAATGTTATAAATAGCTCTTTTTGAAGTTTTTATATCTTGATTTTAAAAAACATTATGTATATAATCATGAGTTGATTAAGCTACAGAAATTATATTATCATATTTGTGAAATACCATGTTGAACTACAAGTACAATTAAGTGAAAGTTTAAAAATAACTGAGTTGTAATGAAGATTTATATGTATTGCATGCATCTTTTGACATAATATATAGTGTGTTGCTTGATTTGTTGGGGGGGGTACATAAATTATGGAAAAAAAAAACCCAAAGCAGTGTTAATAAATATTACACCAAATCATTACACGTAACACTAGACTGCATTATTAATGCCCTTCCGGATAAGGTGCTTGTGTCCATCTCCGAAATGAGCAAAAGTTAGAACAATTTTTAAATGAACAATATATAAACCAACAAGGAAAACATCTGCCCACAAAACATAGCAATAATCATACTTGAACTTAAAACCCAAAGGAAGAAACTACGCTGCATAACTTTGTTGGACTCACCCATCAGACGATGCATGGCCTTGTTGGATTGATCTATCAGACGATATATGGCCATGTTGGACTGGTCCATCAGACATTGCATGGCCTTGCTGGTTTGATCCATCAGACGATGCATGACCTTGTCGGATTGGTCCATCAGGCGATGCCTGGCCTTGGTGGTTTGATCTATCAGACGATTCATAACTCTGTCGGACTGGTCCATCAGACGATGCATGGCTTTGTCGGCTGGTCCATCAGACGATGCATGGCCTTGCTGGTTTGATCCATCAGACGATGCATGACTTTGTCGGAGTGGTTCATCATGCGATGTATGGCCATGCTGGTTTGATCCATCAGACGATGCATGACCTTGTCGGATTGGTCCATCAGTCGATGCAAGGCCATGCTGGTTTGATCCATCAGACGATGCATGGCTTTGTTGGACTGGTCCATCAGTAGCTGTTTGGTCTTGTCAGACTTATCCTTTATTAACTACATAACCTTTTTGGACTGATCCATCATCAACTACATAGCATTGTTGGACTGATCCATCATTAACTACATAGGGTTGTTGGACTGATCCATCATTAACTACATAGCCTTGTTGGACTGATCCATCATTAACTACATAGCCTTGCTGGACTGATCCATCATTAACTACATAGCCTTGTTGGACTGATCCATCATTAACTACATAGCCTTGTTGGACTGACCCATCATTAACTACATAGCCTTGCTGGACTGATCCATCATTAACTACATAGCCTTGTTGGACTGATCCATCATTAACTACATAGCCTTGCTGGACTGATCCATCATCAACTACATAGCCTTGTTGGACTAATCCGTCAATAGTGTGCGCGTGAAGTGTGGAAGGAGAGAAAGACGAGAAAAGAGTCGTGTCTTACTATAATTAATCCCTCCCTTGTTTGCTGGAAAGCGTAACCCAATCTTCCAATCACAAGCATCCACTTTCTATAAACACGGGTACAGAGACGCACGCTGAAATAACATCACGAACGTTTTTATGCTATAAACATAACATTTGGTCTAGCTCTCAAGTCCCCAAAACTCCCTTTTAACAAAGTCCCTATGACACATACAAGCGTGGACGGGACGAGATAAAAGTCGATAATGAAATTTTATCAGGGAATTTAATGAAACAACAGTGAATAAAACTAGAAACAAAGACAGAATTTAATGAAACAACAGTGAATAAAACTAGAAACAAAGACAGAATGCCTAGATGGATCATAAATAATCGTACCTCATATTATAAGTTATCTTCATAAGCCATGTCCTTTTAAGTGTTCAGGCTTATCTTCCTCTTTAGTTGAAAAAGAATTTCATCAATGACTGGGAAAACTGGCAGCCCAGTGTCCCGCGGTTGACTGAATGGGCAGGGGAGACAATTTGATTCTTTTCTGCTGGCCCAGAAGTACATCAACGTCGCTGGGTGTGGGTCGAATTGAGAGCAGGCCCGTTCAGCTGGTCTACTCCTAGCGTCCCATCAAAAATTGCATGGCCTTGTTGGACTGATCCATCAGTAATTGCATGGCCTTGTTGGACTGATCCATCAGTAATTACATGGCCTTGTTGGATTGATCCATCAGTAATTGCATGGACTGATCCATGCGTCTGAATTTCATCAGTTACTCTGTCTGCATTTCGTCAACTACTCGTGTGTTTGCATTTCATCAGCTACTCGCTGTCTAGATTTCCTGCATGGTAAGCAGCTCTAGTGATGTACAGTCGAGATGTAGTGGGGAAATGTGCTCTTTTAGCATTGAAAATGACAAGCTACACAGTCCTAAGAAATAAGACCGTAAAACAGACATGCAGGGAATGCCACCAGGATTGACCAAAAGATAATTTATCAATCTCAGGGTTGGACGGGGTGGGGGGGTGGGGTATGATACAAATATTGTTCTGCAGCAAAATCCACTGTGTTGTATACCACTGACAGAGTCCATTCTTTCAGCCAGACATATTTGCACCAAGTTTAAGCAGTGTCGTGGAATATCATAGTGGAAAGTGTTAAAGGTTTAAAGGGAACAACATATCATAGTTCATAGTTAAAGGTTGTGGGTAGGGAACAATATATCATAGTCGATATATTTATTATCGATAGTATTAAAGATTGGGGATAGGGAAGAATTATCATAGTCCATAGTGTTAAAGGTTGGGTTTAGGGAACAGTATATCACAGTTGATAGTGTTAAAGGTTGAAGGTAGGGAACAACATAGTTAATAGTGTTAAAGTCTGGAGACAGAGAACCATATATCATAGTTGATAGTGTTAAAGACTAGGGTTGGGGGAACAATATATTATAGTTGGTAGTATCAAAGTCTGGATTACAATATATCATATTTGTCAAATGCCGGAGATGCAGAAATATTATTATTATTGTTGTTGTTGTTGTTGTTACTATTCAGCCTTTTCCCACGACTTATGTTCTCTGTCGGTTGTAAACCAAGAAAGATGTGAAGCTAGGAGCGTTGCTTTCAGTAGTGGGACGAGTCTGTAATTTCTAGGGAGTTTATTCAGATCGCCTTCCAATTCAGGTGTTATGTTCCCCAAGATTCCTGTCACTACATGTATCACTTCTGCTTTTACTTTCCACAGTCTCTGGATTTCTAATCTGAGATCTTGGTATTTTTCTTTTTTTTTTTTTACTTTCTTTTATTTTTATGTTTCTATCGCTTGAAACAGAGACGTCAATGATTGTTGCTTTTCTGTTAGAGTATTGAGAACTATATTGTCTGGTCTGGTCTTCATGCAAGAATCACTCGAATTGTTCTTATCTGAAGTCCCACAATATTTTTACTTCTTCTGTTTGGGTGACTACTAGTTGGTGCCTCCATGCTCTTTCTGGGCTCTTTAAGAACAACAATACTGGAAGTCACAGAAATAGTACTAAAGTCAGAACAACATTATTTGAAGTCACAGAATTAGTACTAAAGTCAGAACAACATTATTTGAAGTCACAGAATTAGTACTAAAGTCAGAACAACATTATTTGAAGTCACAGAATTAGTACTAAAGTCAGAACAACGGCAGTACTGGAGTCTAAAGTGCTGGATCGGTGAAGTATTTTAAATGTGGAGTGGCCGATTTTTGAATGCTCCAGAAACAGGTTGGGCTGCTATCAAGGAAACCAGGATCCAGAGTCAAGAGAAAAGAGGTCTCCAGAACAACCCCTCGTGGCGCTGGCATTTCACCACTAACCGAGTTCCAGATATGTTGTTTTCCATCAGAAGTAGTTCTGCGTGTACTGCAGTCACCACCACATGGATCTGTTCCGCTAACGTGCTCTCCGGACACTTCAGATAGATCTACTGACTTTTGCACAAATTCTTCAGCTGACGGAATGCTGACAGTCAAAGCGTTAAGCACTGGCGCTACTGGAGTGAACTTTTCCAGCTCACCTGTGGAGCGACGAGTATTCCAAGAAAAATGAAACTCGTCCGCATCGCCGACTGCTGGTAATGCTATTGCCCTTGCTGACACCGAGCGTGACAGTTCACGAGAGTCTGTGGCCGCTGACTGACTTTCAGGAGGCACGAGCGAAGAAAATGTAGGAAGAGATTTCAGCGTCCATATCGCCATCTGTCTTGATACCGTCGGTGGCATTTCTGATGTGCTTCTGGTTTGTGACGAGGACTCATTCGGTGGTTCCGGTTCTCGAAGAACTGGCCAGGGTGACCTTGGAGTTTGGACGACGGTTTGAAGAGTCGTGTGTGGACAAACATACATCGCTATGTTTCCTTTGTCTAACGACATGGTAGAAAGAATGTACACGTCCGCAGTTGGGCTGTTGTGTCCACTAAGTTCCTGTGTATTCTGGCTCTTGCCTCTGTTAAAAATATCATTTTGAAAAGAAAGTGGCGATTCATATGCTAACATATGTGTTCTGCTCATAAACACAAAAGCAAAGTCTTTCTTGTTTGCATCTTCCAAGAAAGCAAATGAGTTTACTGGGTAAGGGAGGATTTCATGTTCTTTCACATCCGAATGATACAGAAGAGTAAACAACTTGAGCGGGCTAATGTCTGTTTCGTATCTTTTGCCGCCAAACTGTTCATATGAAGCAAACAAATGGAGAGGAGAGGCTGTAGTTTCAAATTTCGAATCATGACTTCTATCAAAACGTTCTGAGGCTGCATTCTGCATAAATGAATTGATAGTTTCTGCTGCCACGGTGAATTCAGTTTCTGTATCAGGGGTGGCTATTTTTGAAAACTGTTTTTGTCTGGCATCATGAGACTTAATCTCTATCAGAGTCTGGAAAGGTTCTTGGAATGGAATTACCAATGAACCAATGACATCTGCAACAGCGGTTGCGAAACAATTTTGGCGTTGACAGGTTCCACGTGGTTGGTGTTTGGTAACATAACTGTTTCTTTCTGCCGTCAGAGAAACCGTCTGCGTTATGGTCGCTTTATTTAAATGGGTCTGAGCACTTGGGATGACCTTGAAAACTGTCTGTGACGTCAGCACAAAAAGCAGTTGTACACAGGTACAAGCCCGAATCAAAATGGAGTAAAACGTAGATTTGAACATTGTATAGAATATGATGGGTATTATTTCTTCCTCTCGAAAAATGTCTTTAGTCTTATCTGCTAAAAGGTTGATAAAATTACCGAAAAAATAAAAAATAAAAACACTGATCTGCCAATAAAATATGACCGAGTTAACAAGAAAGTCGGTCTCAAAAGGTTAATACAGTTAAAGAAACTGTAGAAAAGTGATCATACCAGCAAAGTCTGACCGGTAAGTCAGCGAAAATACATTTTAGTCCATTTTATCCTGCGCTGTGACGACTGATTGATTTTCTGATGCCGGGAAAGCCAGTCTAATGATTATAGTCCATAAGTGGCACAGAAAGGTCTTAAATTAAATTGCTGGTAAAATATTCAACTCAGTTAAGATAATTCTTTAATGCAAAAGGAGTTGTTTACTGACATTATATTCACATTAAACCTTGCAAAACATTCAATGGTAGTTTAAATCATGTAAAGGGTGGCTGCATTTACGGCAAGAGACGATGTCTATATGTCATTAATATACAGAAGCTCATCATTTGGGTAGCTATAACCAGGACCTTTAGGCCTAGCTTGTATCGTGCGAATTACCCAGTGCTTCCCGATACCAGCCTAATTTGTATCGTGCGAATTACCCAGTGCTTCCCGATACCAGCCTAATTTGTATCGTGCGAATTACCCAGTGCTTCCCGGAACTAGCTTTGTCGTACGTTGCCCAGTGCTTCCTGGAATCAGCTTCAACTGTGTTGTGCGAATTGTCAAGTGCTTTCCAGAACCAGCGTAATTTCTGCTTGTGTCCCTAGCTTAAACGCTGAGACAGCGGTCTGGTGCCTAACCATCTCATTCATTTATCTATGGCTAGATACACGACAAATGGGAAATATATATTATTTAAATTGATTCGATTAAAACTAATTTTCACTACTTCTATTTTTTTTTAGTTGCTGTGATTGATTTCTTGATGCCTGAATCGCCTGACAACATAAATCTTACTCTAAGACTGCTGTCTAGTAAAGCAATGCATGTTGAAGGGATCTCTCACGCAATTCGGTAGTTACTTAAGTTGATGTCGCAAAACTAGTTGACACTAATAGTAATAAAATAATAGCTACTTACCCACTTCTATATACATTATTAAACAATGAAAATATGTATGTGTGTGTGTGTGTGTGTGTGTGTGTGTGTGTGTGTGTGTGTGTGTGTGTGTGTGTGTGTGTGTGTGAGGTTGTATGTAGTTCTGCGAGTGTGTGTGGATGTGTGTGATTTTGTATGTATGTGGTTGTGTGTGTGTGTGTGTGTGTGTGTGTGTGTGTGTGTGTGTGTGTGTGTGTGTGTGTGTGTGTGAGCTGTATTTATACTCATTTGGATCCCACACAACACGCATGCGTAAGCCTACTCGCACGCACGTTCACATACACACACGTACGTGCATACGGATATTCCACCAAAAGCTGAACTTTTGTTAGCCGAACAAAACATAGCGAAATTATACACTTATCGTACTTCACTCTACATGTGTTTGTCGAACTGGGTGGACTGAAAGCACTTGTGTGCAGCGGTTCGAAGCTGATAGAAGTTAATTATTGCATTTTAGTGTATTGTCAGCGTGTTTCGACGTCAGTTGTCAATAATAAATGCGCGGGAATCTAAGTAGTCGTGGCAATTCTGCCGCTTGGCTTTTGTACTCTGTAGATTAACTTGGCTGGCTTGTGTGACTGAAATTACATTTCACTTTGCCGTTTCTCATGCGGGCAATAATTGAATGTAATTGTAAGGCGAATTTTACATTAACTCGAGAACTTCATTATTCAATGAATGCAATTTAAAAAAAAACAAACCATCTCAAGTGCGACTAGTCGTGACGACTTCTTGTGTTACAAGGTCGTTAAATCAAACTATAGTAATACAGCAGCCAATATGTTATTTCACGCGTTTGCTGGAAAGATTATATAAATAAACATATAAAATTAAACAATAATGGTATACCACCTTAGATTTTAGAGGAAATAAATTTATGACGTCAGTCTGTAACATATACTATGTACACATTTGCTGCTCGTGACTCTATTATGATGTAAGGGGTGGGCGAAACCGTTGTTCTAAAATTTAACAAGAAAAAAGAATAGCATGCAAAACTCCGAGAAAGCATATTTGTTGTAATTTGTTGCACTTTCACGGCCCCATTATTTTCCCGGATATTCTCAGACTTAAATATATTTTAGGATATAGAAAAGTTCCTCCTTCCCTGATAGGTCTTTGAACTTATCAAATGCTTGATTTTTCTCAGGTGGAAAGGTGAAGAGTCTCACTGAACAGATACTACTTCTGATTTTGTATCAAAGAACCTCACTGAAAAGATACATCTGATTTTGTAATAAAGAACCTCAATGTGCAGATACCACTTCTGATTTTGTAATAAAGAACCTCACTGAAAAGATACATCTAATTTTGTAATAAAGAACCTCAATGTGCAGATAGTCATAAAAATGGCACCCACATGAGAGGCACTCACATCTAGTCATGCAAGGCACTCACATCAAGACATGAAAGGCACTCATATCTTGTCATGCGGGGCACTTACATCTAATGAGCAGCACTCAGGTTTAGTCATGAGAGGCACTCGCATCTAGTCATGAAAGGTATTTACATCTAGTCATGAGAGGCACTTACATTTAATCATGAGAGACAGTCCATCTAGTCATGAAAAGCACTCACATCTAGTCATGAGAGATACTTACATCTAGTCATGAAATGCACTTACATCTAGTCATGAGAGATACTTACATCTAGTCATGAGAGATACTTACATCTAGTCATGAAATGCACTTACTCTCATGATACTTGCATCTAGTCATGAAATGCACTTACATCTAGTCACAAGAGGTATTTACCTCTAGTCATGAGAGATACTTACATCTAGTCACAAGAGGTATTTACGTCCAGGTATGAGAACTCGTGTCCAGCCTCGAATGGCACGTGTGATGGAAAGCGATGCTATGAGTTAAACATAAAACACATGCAAACTCTTGAGACTGGTATTTTTGGGCAGAGTTTGGGATCTATCATTTATCATAGTCTGATCACCAAGTTTAGACCTACTGTCAAAGTGAATTATTTAAGATATAGACATACGGATAATACGTCTTCGGAGACTATCACAGGTTATTTTTAACAAGAGTTGCTTTTAAGAGAACACATACGTACAAAGTAGTTGTTGCTAACTAATTATGTATGTAGCTGTTACGTTTTGGTGAAGTACATTAAAAAATTTTTTTTAAATATTAAGCAGATTTGTTTGTCGTGATCTGTGTTATCGTTTGTTCATTCGTATTTTCATGTTAAGAAAGATGGTGGTAAATAAGCAGTTTAATACAAACTACTTTATAATTACGAACGCATGGACAAAGAAACAGCCCAAAACAATCACTGGCAATAACTGCTAAAACTATATAGCAGTTTTAATGATCTTTTTTTTTTTAAAGAAAGAAACAGCCCAAAACAATCACCGGTAATAACTGCTAAAACTATATAGCAGTTTTAATGATCATTTAAAAAAAAGAAAGAAAGAAAGAAAGAAAGAAAGAAACACAGCCCCAAAACAATCACTGGTAACATCTGCATTAACTATAGAAGTTTTAATGATCATTTAAAAAGAAGGAAGAAATAACACCAAGACGCTTTCTTCGAGAGATTGTCGTTATTTTCCCCTGATGATTGTTATGCCTCTCCTCCCACCAAAAATATAAATAAATATTTTTTTTCAAAATAAAAACTGATTGCGTGTATTTATCATCGTCACCTATGAGTCCTGTGCTCAATTAAATTCACATTTATAATTTTTAAATGTACCATTTCTTTACGACATGTGTCGACTGTGGGATAGGCTTTCTCAATACCTTAGTGTGCGTCCAAGTGTCATCTTATAAAGCACCCTAAGTAGGTGTACGACGCTTTAATTAACTGTCGAACGGTTTTGGTGGTCGGGCTGTTGTGCTATAGGTACGTCAGCCCGCGTGGAACGAAGAGTGATTATAGTTTACAAGGAATCGATAACAGATCAATTCATTGCTTTGCTGCGTGCGTCAGTGGTAGTGGTGGAGATATCTTTGTTTGGTTAGTGTTTTTATTTTCAAAATTGATAAATGGCACCATGAATAATATTCGGAAAAGATCGTGGCGACCCACTGAATTTCAGACCGATGGCTACGTGCACTTTAATTAGCATAAACACTTTTCTCCTTTGTGAGCCAGGCAGTAAGATTTATGGCTGTTTTCTTAATGTTCGAGCCCTTGGCAAGCACCTAACGCACCTACATTTTCTTATGCACAGAAAAGCACCCAGGAGGGCTAACAGTATAGGCAGGGCGGGATGTGGCATGCTAGTTAATCAAATAATCAGAAAACTGAAAGACAGGTACGTACATAGATAGATAGATAGACAGACAGACAGGTAGATAGATAGATAGATAGATAGATAGATAGATAGATAGATAGATAGATAGATAGATAGATAGATAGATAGATAGATAGATAGATAGATAGATAGATAGATAGATAGATAAACAGATAGATAGATAGATAGATAGATAGATAGATAGATAGATAGATAGATAGATAGATAGATAGATAGATAGATAGATAGATAGATAGATAGATAGATAGATAGATAGATAGATAGATAGATAGATAGATAGATAGGACGGTCAATCGGTAAATAGATAAGTAGCTATATTACTCGACAAATAGGAAGTAGTTAGATAGACAGACCGAGAGAGATTACATAGATATACGAAAGAATAGAGGACGGGTTAAAGATATAAAGAAGTCGTACAAAAATAAAATCGCTGAGTGTTAAAAAAAAAAAGAAGAAATATTTTGAGGCGTTGTCCTTTTATTTCTTCATTTACTTGAAATTTACATGTATTTCACTGGTTGACAAGACATTCCTTTGAAATAGTTCAGTTGTTTAATACGTGCATACATTCAAACTGTCTTTCCATTACAGAATAGATATTTAATAAACCCATGTTAAAGTGGGCTTTTATTAAAAACAAATTGCTTAATACTAGTTCGCTCTCCCGCAAAGAAGAGAAACTTAATAATAAATCTCTGCGATTATAACTAATATATCTTATCGTTTATTAAAATGTTAATTCATAATATCATAACATCGCACTGTTTAAAAATATATTTGTCTTTAGTGTTGGAGGATAATCTGTGTGACTGTGCGTTTGCGTACGAATGTGTTCAAGCATGCGTGTGGATATGTTCATGCACATATCTTTGAAAAGGAGCTTTCTCAACAGAGGACAACTGCAACCCCAAAAATATTTCAATATATAAGATGAAAAAATGCGTGGTGTGCACTTGAACATTGTTATATAAGTAATTGTTATGAAGAAACGATCTAAAGAAACATGGCGTTAGCGTTACTGGAAATAAAAATCAGTTTTAAAAAATTCGAGTTTTGTTTCAGTAACTCTCTTCTGAAGTCTTTGACGTATGATGATTATGTTCAAGTTTTATTGTGCATAGCAATGCTAATGTGTGACAGACTTACTGTGTATAGCAATGTGTGTCAATCTTACTTTACAATTCAATGTTAATGTGTGTCAATCTTACTTTACATAGCAATGTTAATGTGTGTCAATCTTACTTTACATAGCAATATTAATGTGTGTCAATCTTGCTTTACATAGCAATATTAATGTGTGTCAATCTTGCTTTACATAGCAATATTAATGTGTGTCAATCTTGCTTTACATTGTTAATGTGTGTCAATCTTACTTTACATAGCTGTGTTAACGTGTGTCAATCTTACTTTACATAGCAATATTAATGTTTGTCAAACTTACTTTACATAGCAATATTATTGTTTGTCAAACTTACTTTACATAGCAATATTAATGTTTGTCAATGTTTATATAGCTGTGTTAACGTGTGTCAATCTTACTGTGCATAACAATTTCAATGTGTCTCAATCTTACTGTGCATAACAATATCAATGTGTGTCAAACTTACTGTGCATAACAGTGTCAATGTGTGTCAGTTTTACTTTACATAACAATGTTAATGTGTGTCAGTCTTACAGTGCATAACAATGTTAATGTGTGTCAGTTTTACTTTACATAACAATGTTAATGTGTGTCAGTCTTACAGTGCATAACAATGTTAATGTGTGTCAGTCTGACTTTACATACCAATGTTAATGTGTGTCAGTCTTACTGTGCATAATAATGTTAATGTGTGTCAGTCTTACAGCGCATAGCAATGGTAATGTGTGTCAGTCTTAGTCTTACTTTACATATCAATGTTAATGTGTTTCAGATACAATGATAACTATTTGTTGTCACATAAAGTTATAACGCAGGGTGACATATAAGGATGCGATATCACATTAATTGAAGTGACGTAATATGACACGACAAGACAATCTTCTCATTCATTATATATGTTAATTAAATGTACAATATATAAGCTCATGTTCAGATTTAAACACAATCAACAATGTTATTAATATTGCTAAAGAAATCACATGAATTTATATAAGATAATCAATTTGTGTCAGACAGTTTACAATTATATAAGACAATTGGTTGATTGCATTAATCACACAATAAAACCAGTAGTAAACGTTGGTCTACTAACAAAAGAGTTTCATGTATCTTGAATTACTAATGAAATAGTAATGCGTTTAAAATATTATTTATAATTTCTGCATTGCATCAGTGAAATCATTTTTCTCACCTTGATACGGCAGAGTTCAGTTCCCTTACGATTTTTACTAATTATTAATCAGCTAAAGAGATGTACTCTGTTCGGGGAATGATAGAAAAAGTAAGTCCGAGTTTGGTGTGTGCACTCTTTTTAAATCACTCACTGATGGTACTAGGAAAACTGAAAAGGATTTATTCCTTAGACCATAGTTTTTCAATCAACCAATAATGTATAGAAATAAGAAAGATAAAATCCTTTCCATCACAAAAATGAATTACAAACTCGCCCACGCAGCAAACAGCTTCAACGTCAGTGTCACCAAGTTAGATTGTGCGTCACGTCACGTCACGTGTGGTATAGTCTGACACAGGTCAAAACGTGTTTCAATTTCGGTTTCTAAGATATTTTGGGAGAAGCAATCGAAGTGTAAAGATTGATTCATAATAAGAAGATTTTGTTTATTTTTAAATTTAATTATACAGGAGTTGGTGGTCAGAATATGACAGTCAGATTTTTATATAGTAATGCTAATGTGTCTCAGTCTTACTTTATATAGCAATGTTAATATATTAGTTTTACCATGTATAGCAATGTTAATATATTAGTTTTACCATGTATAGCAATGTTAATATATTAGTTTTACCATGTATAGCAATGTTAATATATTAGTTTTACCATGTATAGCAATGTTAATGTATTAGTTTTACCATGTATAGCAATGTTAATGTATTAGTTTTACCATGTATAGCAATGTTAATGTATTAGTTTTACCATGTACAGCAATGTTAATGTATTAGTTTTACCATGTATAGCAATGTTAATGTGTCTTGTGTAAAGAATATGATGAAATACTTCCACAATTATATTATCGTTATCTATTATATTCTTTAAAAAAGAAAAAAATCTACAAATTGAAAGTACCCTTGAAAGTTGATGCATATATCCTTTAAAGAAAGCTAATTGCAGTTATAAAATACCTTTCGTACATAACAATTTACCAAAGTCAGCTATTATATTTTTTCTTTTATTCAGCTAACACACCTGTCTATTTTCTTTACCTATGAAGCCTGTTTCTTTATTTAGCCTTAATGCCTCTCTTTATATCAGGCTGTCCTACCTGTTTCGGTTATTCAATTATTAAAACAGGCCTCTTTCATCCATCTGTGTGTGTGTGTGTGTGTGTGTGTGTGTGTGTGTGTGTGTGTGTGTGTGTGTGTGTGTATGTGTGTGTGCGCGCGCGTGTGCACGCCTCCTCCCGTTCCGATGTAAACCAAATTATACAAACATTAATAAAATCCCACTAATTAAACCTTTCTCAAACAAACGACTCGTGTCCCCTCCCCCCCCCCCAACCTTACTGAAACAAAATTGTTATGCAAATACTTTGTTAATTTTAGCTTGACTTTTAATACTTTAATTTATTTCGGATAGCTAATGTACAATTTATCATAAAAATTAAATATACACTCACTCTCATCTCTCCCCTCTCACCCCAAATCTGTCCCTCTCACAATCCAATACGTGCAAGTGTCAGGGTGTTTCTCTCCATTGATTCCCTCCCCTTCATTCCACCTGCCTGCCGCCGCGTCTAATGTCACCTAGGCCAGCATTGTTCCGCCCGGACAGACGCAACTATATTAACGATTCTTCTAAAGACTTGACACGAGACGACTAAGCTCACGCTACAAGAAATCGATAATATATCTATTTTTTTCTGTTTTGAGGGTGGTGAAATAAAATAAAAAGCCAGAGGAGGTGACTTTTTCGGGATTTGGGAAGCGCTCGACTCCACTTCGAAAGAGATAACAGCAAATCGTCACGTGCTGGGGTTTTATTATTTTGTGCTTTTCGGACTCATTGTCTTAGAGCGCCTCTTCTAATCGATTTAAACAAAACACGAGGAATTATGGATGCATGACATATCTATTTTTTCTTCTTCAGTTTGAATGTCACTCAATCTGTCAGGAATAGATGAACAATAAACTTGGAATTAACAACCGCAACGTCATCTATTATCGGTGTTTGTAAGGAGTCCTAAACGAAGGAAGTAGAATCAATCTGAATAAATAACAAATGTTTAATAAGGTGACCATGTTTCAGATTCAATTTCAGTTTGGTGAAAGCTGCTTACAGAGACTCGTGGTGAATTTCTGATTAGTGAAAGCTGCTTACAGAGACCTGTGGTGAATTTCAGATTGGTGAAAGCTGCTTACAGAGACTCGTGGTGAATTTCTGATTCGTGAAAGCTGCTTACAGAGACTCGTGGTGAATTTCAGATTGGTGAAAGCTGCTTACAGAGACACGTACGTCTGTCTGTTTCTCTCGACAAGTGTATGGTAGACTGGCAAATTTAATTTGAACCGATAGGTAAAGCCGATGTCAGTTAACGAAGTTGAACATTGAAATGTAAGGAGCGGACATTTATATTTCCGGAAATTATTATTTTGTGGTAAAACCTGGAATAGTCTGCTCTAGTGTAAGTATATATGCACACTACTTCTCTCTCTCTCTCACATACACACACAAGCAAACGCACACGCACAAATATACATTCACATCCACGAACTCACTGAAACAGATTTCAATAAAAATATAATATTTTTTAATTATTATTTTTATAATTTATAAACCACATTTTAAAAAAAAATTATGTTTTTTTATAAAAAAAACAAATTAAATTTTTTAATGAATCGAGTGAACAGGTTTTCCTCTTTTTTTCAAATGTCTGTGGTTTTCTGTGGCATATTAGATTATTTATATGTAATACAAAAAAATCATCTTCCTAATTAAGAAACTAATGAAACAATTTTTTTTTTACCAAGCAGATTTGAGCAATAAAAATCCGAACTAAAAATATTAATAAATACATAAAACATATAATCACGCCTTTGAAATTATTAACGATCGGAGTAAGCGTCTAATTAACAGACCAAATTAAATACACATTCTAACGGCTATATCCTGTGCAAGTACAGAATTTATTTAGTAGGTTAATTTGTTTAGTGCATGCTCCTTTTGCCACGAAAACTGTATGGCTTTCAACGTGTTTCCTAGGGTAGAAACTGACATAATTAATTTGTTTAGTACCTGCTCCTTTTGCCACGAAAACTGTATGGCTTTCAGCGTGTTCCTTAGGGTAGAAGCTGACATAATTAATTTGTTTAGTACCTGCTCCTTTTGCCACGAAAACTGTATGGCTTTCAGCGTGTTTCCTAGGGTAGAAACTGACATAATTAATTTGTTTAGTACCTGCTCCTTTTGCCACGAAAACTGTATGGCTTTCAGCGTGTTCCCTATGGTAGAAACTGACATAATAAACGTTCGTATTCTGCCAAACGGACTGTTCCCTAATTAAGTCAAATGCTTGCGTGAGAGTAATTTTCTCAGACTTAAATCATGCAGCCTAAAAACTGACTGTTATTCCGGTGAAACGTGACCAGAATTCAACGTGCGGCTCGGGTAAAAGCCACCGTTTTAGGTTCGGCCGATCAGCACCGAACATCAGCTGAAGAAAAGATTCCTAAAGCTGTTGGTTGTCCCTACTAGACACTAGAAACGCGCAGCAAAACTTGTGAAAAGTGTTTGGATGCAATCACCCGTATTGAACACTTTAATCACGACATAAGTCACGAATACATCTGGAATCGCATACAACCATACACTTTAGTCACACTGGTCAGGAACAATCCCCGGGATCGTATGTACCTTAGTCACATCGATCATAGACATATCCGGAATCGTATGTACTCATTTTGTGTGACTAAGTAACAAAAGTCACGTGTTGCCAAAATTGTCCATACTCTAGTCATAGTCATGAACTACTGAATATGGACGAGGCTGGTTTTTAGGAAATGAAAGAAGTTTTCTTGCTCCTAGTCTGGTGCGGCCCGCAGCGTTCTTTTTCTTTGGACTAATCTTGTTCTCGGCGCCTTCCGAAATGTTCAGGCCACTACTAGACATTAAAAGTCGCGAACTTTGATTAAACCATCCATATCTTATACAAAATAGACAAAAACACGGGAGGAACGTATGCATCTTGGTCATGAACGTCAACAGCATGGAAAGAAAATCATAGAACCATGGTCAGAGACTGTCGTATCTGAAATCACGTAAGTCACTAACGTGGAGGGAAGCCACAGAATCAAAACCGTAACTTCAGATATAAATTTCTTTAAAAGAAGCAACCAAAAATAGAAGTGAAATAAAGACATACTAAGACGTTTGCGAAGTTTTCTCTTTTGAACTCTAGAACACTGTGCCTGTTAAGAGATGAGGAGTGGGGGTGGGACTATCTTTGCGTACTCGAAGACAGAAGTTTTTGAACCATGGCGCCTCCAGAAGACCTGCAAGGAAGACAAGGATGGGTAGGAATGAATCGTGTAAACACTGCCCAAAGATTAAAAATGTACAGTGAACGACAATATTAGAAGCTTCATTTAGCGCACGAGTACATCTGAAAGAAACACCTGAGATATAAATTTAGCCTTGAAGTCACTGAAACAGACGACCGGAACAAAAAAAACCACCAATAAATTCAAAACCAAGGACTGCATGGACTTGTTTCGATCCCTTCGACTGTGGCGTGACTGACGGGTATTCTTTTCTGTTTCAAACAGGAATGTTAATTGTTCACCTCAAATCTAATGATCCGCGACCGACCAGACAGGCACTGTGTGGCGACTTTATAACACGTTTTGTCTGACAGTTTGTCTCGAAGCCCTCATTTCACGTATATCTTTCCGCATGCTTCGTTACGCCTGACATCAGACACATACCCCTAGGAACGCCAGCCCTTAGTGAGAATTATTACCATTGCAAGTTGTGAAGCCAGGAAACAGTGTTACAGGTTTACCTGATGAAATCCACCATCTCCAGTGTCTGCTGGCCAGCGAAATGGCGTCCAGTACGTCAACTTATGCTTCATCAAAAGAGATGAACAAGTCGCCACCCGTGACTAAACTCAACAGGTCCGAATGACAATCTAATTTGTTTCCCTTCTGTACAGAAGTGTGTATTGATGATATCCGTGGTTCAGCCTCTCTTTCGATTCAAGAGGAAGTAACTTCTACTTAGCTGTACTTTTTTTTTTTTTTATAGAGAAAGCACAGTTGTGTTGACGTGTCACGTGATGACTAACACACACTGCCTGAAGTCTCTGAAATGCAAGATGTCCAGCAAAGATCTCTGTCATTTTAGAAATAAAAACTTTCAAAAGGATGGTTTATGTTATGTAAAACTGTTCCCCAGCATTTCAGATATTACCACTTGTGGGTATGCGTGCGAGTTATTTTCCTTGTAATAAAGGTTCTAGACTCTAGAGTATTTCCGAATAACATTAATGTATAATGTACATCGTCTTGTACTAGCACTCTACCGACATTTTAATAAAGGTTCTAGAGTATTTCCGAATAACATCTAATGTATAATGTACATCGTCTTGTACTAGCACTCTACCGACTTTGAGAATTCTCTATCTAGCACTACTCATGCGTAGAAAATTTTGTAGACAATACGTCGAAAATTCCATGAATACAAACACACTGTACCAGCACAGTCATAGAAAGTTCAGTTTGAATAGCAACACACCAATAATTGTGTGCCATTAAAGAAGGATGATTCTGCGCGAATACCAATAAATAAACAAATTCTGTACCAGCACACACAGGGCAAAATTAAGTATGAATATCAACACAAAAGCAATTATGTACCAGCACAGACAGGGCAAAATTATGTATGAATATCAACGCATAAACAATTCTGTACCAGTACAGACAGGGCAAAATTATGTATGAATACCAATACATAAACAATTCTGTACCAGTACAGACAGGGCAAAATTATGTATGAATATCAACGCATAAACAATTCTGTACCAGTACAGACAGGGCAAAATTATGAATGAATATCAACGCATATACAATTCTGTACTGTACTAGTACAGACAGGGCAAAATTATGTAAGAATACCAGCACATAAACAATTCTGTACTAGCACAGACAAGATTAAAATAATTCTGTACCCGCTGTGTGTACTCTGTTCTGTACTAAGTGACGCACATCATTAGTATAGCGAGTGCTTAGATAAAATCCCCATAATTAACTGTTTAGAAGTTCAGGCATATATCAGTCAGAAAATAAACTATTACATTACAAATGTACTTGCAATATACACCCACTCTTTGTTTATCGGGACTATTGTTCTCTGCTTGTTCCATCTTGCTCAGAGTAACAGATTTTGGCAGTATGACCCCTACTGCTGTCAGTTTTTAAACATTCATTTTTTTTTTAGTTTAAATTATAAATCCGTTTGTTCCACCACCCTCGAAAAAAAGATTTAAGACGATTAATTGTTGTCTTCAACCTGGATGTTATTTTAAGATCACAAAAAAGAATGTTTGTTTTTGATAGTGAGATTCAACAAGTCTACTAGGTGTTTGACTTTTTGTTATCAAACGAATACTTATTTTTTTAATAATAATATCCATATATTAACTTTACTAAAAATTACGTGATAGTAACCGTTTAGATTGAGGTCCGTTTAGATTAAGAAAGTAGTCATACAGACGCACAGTAACTGAATCAAGATCAAAGACAATTATATGTCCCGCATTTCACTGTTTTCACAGCGAAAAAGGAAACTGACATTTTCATATACATAAAATCGATTAATTTGTGTTACGCTTTCAATATTAGACAATATAAAACAATTCCAGAAACTCCATCACTTCTGTTTCTAACTGAATTGTCACATCTAATTAGTAAAACCTCCATGATTTCCGCAGGCAAATATGCCGCGTATATAGTTGGCGACAAGAAAAGTGTAGAGTTGGCGACAAGAAGAGTGAGAGTTGGCAACAAGAAAAGTGTAGAGTTGGCGACAAGAAAAGTGAGAGTTGGCAACAAGAAAAGTGAGAGTTAAAAGTGTAGAGTTGGCGACAAGAAAAGTGAGAGTTAAAAGTGTATAGTTGGCGACAAGAAAAGTGTAGAGTTGGCGACAAGAAAAGTGAGAGTTGGCGACAAGAAAAGTGAGAGTTGGCGACAAGAAAAGTGTAGAGTTGGCGACAAGAAAAGTGTAGAGTTGGCGACAAGAAGAGTGAGAGTTGGCGACAAGAAAAGTGTAGAGTTGGCGACAAGAAGAGTGAGAGTTGGCGACAAGAAAAGTGTAGAGTTGGCGACAAGAAGAGTGAGAGTTGGCGACAAGAAATGTGTAGAGTTGGCGACAAGAAAAGTGTAGAGTTGGCGACAAGAAAAGTGAGAGTTGGCAACAAGAAAAGTGAGAGTTAAAAGTGTAGAGTTGGCGACAAGAAGAGTGAGAGTTGGCGACAAGAAGAGTGAGAGTTGGCGACAAGAAAAGTGTAGAGTTGGCGACAAGAAGAGTGAGAGTTGGCGACAAGAAGAGTGAGAGTTGGCGACAAGAAAAGTGTAGAGTTGGCGACAAGAAAAGTGTAAAGTTGGCGACAAGAAAAGTGAGAGTTGGCGACAAGAAAAGTGTAGAATTGGCGACAAGAAAAGTGAGAGTTGGCAACAAGAAAAGTGAGAGTTGGCGACAAGAAAAGTGTAGAGTTGGCGACAAGAAAAGTGAGAGTTGGCGACAAGAAAAGTGTAGAGTTGGCGACAAGAAAAGTGAGAGTTGGCGACAAGAAAAGTGAGAGTTGGCGACAAGAAAAGTGTAGAGTTGGCGACAAGAAAAGTGAGAGTTGGCGACAAGAAAAGTGAGAGTTGGCGACAAGAAAAGTGTAGAGTTGGCGACAAGAAAAGTGAGAGTTGGCGACAAGAAGAGTGAGAGTTGTCTCAAAACAGTCAGTGACGGCTTTTTGAATGTCACTGCTCAGTACAACATGCTGTATGTGTATCGGTATAGCACGTCCAAACAGTACATCTGACAGTGTGTCAGTAAGTACATCTGTAAAGGTCCGAGTAACAATAATATAATAATCATTAAGTGGAGAGACTGCTCTTCAGAAATCTCAAGCGTGTATCAGTCATTTTAAATCTCGTCTGTTTCAAATCAGTGGTTGGATGCATCTCTCGTTCTAACCTGATTCCTGTGAATTGTCGCCCTTCGTGTAACTTACAGACTAATATAAATCATATATTTCTGTAGACCACAAAATTAAAGAATGTAAATAGCACTACAAAACACAGACATGCATGGTAAGCTTCATAATAAATATTGTCCAGTTTGTACGCATGAAAAACTCCCATCAACTTGAACCTGGGGGTAATTATACTTAACGAATTTGATTCAAAAAGCCGATCTCAGAAGAATCGGTAAACAGCCGAACGTATATTCTTAAAACTACATGTAACCCGAGTGCGGTCAATTTTCTGCGTTCATTTTTCCAGCGACTGCACATAAAATTACCTCCGAACTTAACTCGGTTCAGCTATATTCCAAATACCACCGCAGTACACATCAAGCAATCCAGCCTTACTCTGTCATATATTATTATCTGAATACCGATATATATATATCAAGCGATCCAGACTTACTCTGTCACATAATAATATCTAAATACCGATATATATATCAAGCAGTCCAGACTTACTCTGTCACATAATAATATCTAAATACCGATATATATATCAAGCAGTTCAGTTACTCTTACTCTGTCATATAATTATATGACTATTATAATAGTACCTGAATACCGATATACATCAAACAGTTCAGACCAGTGCCTTCTTAACGCATGGGCACTCTGGGCAGTTGCCCGGGGGCCCCAATCTAATCTATGTATGTTGTGACTTGCTGACAATTTTTATTCCTGAAAGTGTTTGTGTAGGTAGGGGCCCCAGTGCACTGCTTTGCCCGTGGGCCTATATGCCCTATAATGTAAAGCCGGCCCTGAACTATATATCATTTTGTCTCTCCGTAATAAAAAGAAATGGAACTCAACACCTGCTAGCAAAGATTTACTTTCCGCCTTTACTTCGTTACTAAAAGAATATGAGTGTGGATTTTCAAAATTTGTCGACTAATACGTTCACTACCGGATGGTCAAAACTTTTGTGTACTGCAAATAAAACTGAGTTAGATTAACTTTTAATATTAAAAATATATAGTTATATATATAATGGCATTCATGTATAATGTCCAAAGAACTAGTATACAAACACAAGACGAATTACGTGTACTTTTGTAATAAGGGAGGTTACTCGATCCTCCCTGTAATACTTAAAAATAATTGTTAAACATTGCTTCCTTTATGATATGTTATTTCATCACAACGTTATGTACATGTTTTATAAAATTGTATGTGTATGTCTTGGATGAAGTAGAGATTTTGTGGTGGAAAAACAAACAAACAAACTAATCGTGCAATAGCTTTCTTGTCCAGAAAGTCCTATGATGTGCGCTACTGTTGACTTTAGCTACAATGTGTGAAAGGTTATAGTTTGAGGCACAGTTAATTTTAAAAAAAATCAGTTTAAGCCTGTCTGTCTAAAATCAAGAAAGCACGAACTGTCGGTATCTCAAAGTACTGAGCACTCCATACAATGGAGGTAAATGATAGGCTGTTCCTAACCACGCAGTTATGGTTTGTACGATATGAACCATATCATTTTATTTTTCGGTATATAGTCATTTGTTTATAGTCTGTTTTAGAATACAGTAATTTTATTTAACTGAATGATTCACCTATATATTTCAAGAGTATATGCATTTTTAATTTTTTAATTGAAAGATTATTCTGTCACCTATTTGTTTCAGAAGTGAGTGCAAGGGAGGTAAAATAGCTGACACGAACGCCCTCCCACTCTGATTCGGAAACAGCCATCATGGACAGCGAAATGAAGAGGACTTCGGTCAGAGCCAATCTGCTGGAGAAAAGACGCTTCGAGCTCCTCATGTCCAGTTTCGAATCCGCCAAACGCAACGTCGCCGTGGACATGAAAAAAACCCAACTCGACTTCAAGCGACGCCTCAAGCGCTACAAAGACAGGCAGCGAGAAATCGTTCTCTCCCGGCCTGGCTCTTCCCCCACCAGCCTGCACGAGTTTATGTTCAAACAGATGGAGCGCAGGAGTCACCTACCCTTATCCGTACCTAGGCCCATCACATCACCTTTGTTGCTAGGCAACAACCAGGACGGCGTGAGCGAGTCTGTTAAAGGAACCCAGGAAAGCGCGAGGGAGAGTCTTCAAAATGACACTGAAAGTGAAAACTACGGGAAAATCTCCCACTGCAAAAAGTCCAAGGCCGACTTGAGACCTTCAACTGCCTGGATTGTGATCAACAACTCTAGTGCGAGCAATCGAGCGGCGAGCGGGTCTGCACAGACACTTTTGCACATGCGTGTGGGAAGTTTGGGTAGCCCGGCACGACAGGCACGCTACTTGAACGATGAAGAGATCGAAGAGCGTTGCACCTTTTATCGATTTCTCGTTGACGGTTACCGCCAGATGGAGCAAGAGCATCTCCAGATTTTGAACTGTCGCGTGCAGCAGTTCTGCGGCAAGCAGGTTCCGCTTGATGTTAAAGGGGACGCTATCCAGGATTCATTTCCGCCAATTTTTCGGCATCTTAGGGCACACAGAATAGCGCACTCTACGGGCCATTCTCACAGTGCAGTAGTTTATTAAGGTTTATATTTCACTCAGGATTCCTGCAGAATGCAAACACTGAAAATGACAATATTTAATATTTTAAAAGTAAGCTGGATAGGTCGTTAAAATATATGTAGTGGGGGGACCTGGGACAAAATGGGGAGGCTATGCAAAAGTCTTCAGAAAACAAACAAACAAAAAGAATAAAATTATGCACTCAAAACTTAGTAATTATTTCTGTTTTGATACTCTTTGATATGTCTTACCTCTTGATTTCTCTGTTTTGATACTCTTTCTGTTATACCCTTTTCGGTTTTGGCATAATATGGTTTGGGGGAAACAAAAAAACTGCATGCGATGAGTACAGTGTGGGGGGAGGCAAAGAGGGATCGCACCATTGTCTCAAGCAAGGTCAATAAGTTCAAGGTTTTTTTTTGTGTGTGTGTGTGTGCAGCATGACCATCTAAAATTAGCAGTACTGGCGATTCTTTTGTTGCCCTAGAAAGTTCAATAAACTTTTCGAGCCACGCCACAAAAGTATCTGATTGAATCCAATCACCGGGAATACACTCTGTCCATGTTCCAGGAGGCGTTCCATCAAGGAACTCCGGTTTCATGCGCATTTGAGGAAATATACGCATTGATAGAATATATATTCCCCACTGACTAAGAAAATATGACAGCAGTGACAAGTTGTCTTCTTTCAGCTGACGTTAAAGCACCAACTTGTCTTTTGCCTTTGGTAGCAATAATTTTTGGCAATGACTTGGGCGCTGTTGAAATTTCTGTCTTATCACAATTCCATATTTTAGTTGCATCTAGTTTGTATTTGTTAACAATCTCATCTAGTTTATATTTGTTAACAATCTCATCTAGTTTATATTTGTTAACAATCTCTTCTAGTTTATATTTATTAACAATCTCATCTAGTTTATATTTGTTAACAATCTCATCTAGTTAATATTTGTTAACAATCTCATCTAGTTTATATTTGTCAACATTCTCATCTAGTTTATATTTGGTAACAATATCATCTAGTTTATATTTGTCAACAATCTCATCTAGTTTATATTTGTTAACAATTTCATCTAAGATGATGAAAAAAAAATAACTTACTGCTACCAGATTATAGCCTGTAGCTCGAAGAGCAGACGTGGGCTCAGGCTTTTGAAGAGAAAGGTTATGGCGTCTCTTGATAAAATCCTGAAGCCAGTCGTACCCAGAATGTCCTTTTTCAAGGTCAAACGAGTGATTTATCTTATTCCGTACTGCCAGTTGGTAAGCAAGCTGTCTTAGCTCAAATGAGGAAAAAAAAACCAAATCTACTCTCCATCACTTGAACATATTTCATTAGCTCAGTTTCCTAGGTCTCATTAAAAAAATGAGTGAAATGCATCTAAACCTCAAAATAGAAAATAAAACCAAAATAACGAATTTAAAACAAACTCCTGAGGATATACACAAATATTTAAAAACTAATAAACCTATAAAAGCTTCAAGACAGAAGGGAAATTTTATAAGTTGTTTAAATAATATATTTGTGCTTTGTATAGTGTTCATCTTTGGTGATGCCTTTGAATTTTAAAATTCTCCGTTCAAGGGTTGTTTGAGGAATGATGAATGTTTCTGCAGCCTTTTTACAATCCACTTGAAGACTGCCATTACAGCTGAGCTTGTCATAACATCTTCAGACCAAGACTGTCGTGTAGGTTTCCTCTGTAATATCTAATTATCAATACTTCTCTGCAATTTAAATAAACTATAGAAAATTAACAGAATGATGAAATTTCACTTCTCATTCTTAAAGTTCCTTTCTACATTATTGCCTAACGGGGTATATCCCATTATGCCCCATTCATTTTATCCCGTTTTGCCCCAGTATATCACTTTGTCAGTTTCGTAAAAGTCGAAGTTTGCCGCCTAAAATGTTCTTGCTGGTTTAAATAAACAACGTGAAAACACAACTTAATAATTCGATATTTTGGAAATATTTGCTTTTTTATTTATTTATTTATTTATTTTTTTAAAATCTGCTTACCAAATTTGTAAACATAGACTTCAACAAACGAAGGTTCGCGCAGGGAGAGCACTCCAAATTACTTGTGTGACCACAGTGCGAAGTTTTATCCCTGTTAGGGACAAACTTGCAAAACCGTTTTGTCTCAGGTTTCCTGCATATATAGCAAGATCGATTGCCTTTCCAGAACATAATTTTATGACAAAATCTATTACCATTCCAGTTTATTTAGCAAAATCAATTATCTGTTTAAATCAGTAAATGCAATTTATGCACTGAAATTAGCACAACTTTAGTTTTGCTGAAATCTTTTTCGGTTAAATTCAGTATACACTTTATTGCCTTCAAAGTATATACTTTGAGTGTCCAGGATATACTTTGAGTGTCCAGTATATACTTTGAGTGTCCAGTGTATAATTTGAGTGTCCAGTATATACTTTGAGTGTCCAGTGTACACTCAGTTACTATTGGAGAAGTCTGATTCAGTTGTCATAAACTAAATGACCAAGATCCTGGAATAAGATTTCTTTCGCAGAAAAACTTATCAAAAGAGAAAAAAAAAGTCATTTGTATAAAGTAAAACACGTACAAGTATCGCTTTTGTTTAACTGAATTTTAGTTAAAATAATAATTATTGGATTATATAAATTCAACTTTTGTTTAACTGAATTCTAGTTAAAATAATAATTACTGGATTATATAAATTCAACTTTTAAAGTAATGTGAGCCTTTATTAATTACTGAATTAGTATGTCTTCTTCCCACCCGTCTAACGGGACACCTTTGTTGTCTCTGTGTTTGTCCATCCATCCGTCTGACTGTCTAGACTTGTTTATTTGCTCACCTACTTACGTGTCTTTCTGTCAGAGATAAATCTCTGTCTGTTTCTATCTATCTTCCAGTCCGTGTATCTATCTGCAATACACTAGTGGGTTAGATGCCCAGTTACCATTCCACGCCACGCCCTCCAGCATGAGTAGGGAATACGTAATATTATTATACTTCTAGTTATCGCTTTTGCCCAGGGTTATAGATTAGCCTGTGTTGTAGGGGTTATATTCCTGCTGCCTATCATGGGTCAAATCTAATAAATATTTGAAGTGTAAGTATTGCTTTCTTAAAACCCTTATCAGTCAATTTTATATTAAACTCTGTTAACAAATTAAAAACAAACAATCGAATAAACCCATTAAAAAAAATATATATGTACCTATTGAAAAGTTGAAAGAAACCATCTATTCTGGCCGGTTTTTTGTTGCCAGATCAGTAATACGAATCACGTGATCTTTAAATTCTAACTATAGAGCTCTGACCTTGCGCGCATACGATGCTAAATGAGAGTGGTTTTCATCTTCCAGTATGTATATTTTCACAATTATTTTGCCAAAGAAATGAGATCCATAGTAAATCCAGAATTGAAAGAGGGTAGTGTTCCGTCGGTAAATAAATAAATACTTCTCTGAAGTCAAGCTGGAATCCTACTACCTAATGACTGAAGTCTTCAAAATGCACAAGTCGTTTAAAAACAAATCAAAACATCATTACATTTATAATGACTGTTGAAAAGGTGGTGATCAAGGAGCTCTATCTATACGTGTATAGTTTTGGATCCAGTAATTGTAGATCTATACGCCAGGATTCATCAAAAGGATCAGTCATGTTTGCCTCAAAGCTCATCCAGAAACAATATATGAAATGCACTTAAAATCTAACACACAAACACATCAGATAAAATGTTCTTTTACATATTATAATGTACTTAACAAATTTTAACTGGATTACAATCATATAAATCCATATCTTTATCATCTATTAGTTTTTATTACATTCATTTTACTCATTTTTCAAACAGGTAATGTTACTGTTATTAAAAACACATCCATCAAAATACAGCATTCAGTATAATATTAATAATACTAAATGAGAAGTAAAATAATTAATTCCAATATTTTCACATTAATTTCATTTATAATTGTGGGGCAATTTTAAAAAGTTTTATTTTACTTTACGTGAATACTAAATTATTTATACATATAATTATTTGTCAGAAATTCTTCTGAGATACACACCAGAAAATTCCACAACTTTACACACAATGAATACATTTTGATTAGGTGCCACATTTACTTTTCACATCTCTTTGGTATTATATATTATTTTTTTATTACTTATTTATCTGCTTAGTCAGTAGCTTATTATTATTATTATATATTTTTTAAAATGTTTGTTCCTGTTTTAAATTCCATTAGATATTGCAAGCTCATTAAGAAAAACATAACATATAAAATAAAATAGTATGTCATAAATACTTTGACTTATTTCATATGCCTTTACTGAAGCCAATCAAAGAAAGGACTGTTCAATTCACACTGAAGTGATCAGTAACAATAAATTTAATAATCACAATCTGTACTAGTTACAGAACATGAACATTTCATACGATGAATCAGTACATTTTCATTTTTTAAAATTATGTTTAATATTGATGGCTGACCTAAAACATTCACCAGCAAGATGTTTAACAATCACTAAGAAGTGTGTAGTATATTTTGTCTGTATTTGTATTTAAAATATTAAAAATGTATTAGCCTATACCAGAAAATACCAATGCTTGCTCACAATAAATTCATTAACAAGATGTTTATTTAATTAATGAAAAATTGTTGACTGTTGGCTATCAAATACCTACACCAACTTAGTACGTAGTTAAAGGTTTAGGATTAGGCTTAACTACCATAGAAATCTGAAGTAAAGAGCTTTAAAATATAGAAACGCTTTCCCATTAATTAATTTACCTTTACTCAGGCATAAATAAAATAAGTCTAGGTGAAATTAATAACTAATGGATTCTAGGATCCTGATACTGCCCTAGATTATCTATTTTTGCCACCACACACCCCTCTCCTCTTTGCTAAAACACTACAATTCTCACCTGATGAATAATACATAAGAAGATAATATTGAACAAATTGTAAAATATAACATTTCTTAAAGATACAAATCAAATAGTCAAATAAATGCAACCCATATAAATAAGAAGTAAAACTAGCACAATAAATAAATAATTATGTATTTGTTCCATCTATTCCAGCAACAATATTCTACATTCACATGTAAAGAATAGTAGTATAAAAAATGAAAGAAAATGTCCTATAAAGTTTCAACAGTTTTGATAAGATTATATTGATCTTCTATCAAGGCCTGGTTGATTTAACAGTCACTGACTCAAGAACACATTCTCTCCTGAATCAAATGATGTCACAATGAAGCTAAACTCTGCTACAAGTTTAGCTACAAATATTGGACATTATAATTGTATTTATAAAACCAAACTCAATGCTAGAGGGTTGGAACAATGCACTCTCTCACCTATCTATCCCAAAATGATTATTAAAAACTACCTAGTTCAGAAATGAACTCCACCAAAGAAAATAAGGAACACAAACTGTAATGTTAAGTAAAATCAGCTCTACCCTCTTAAAAATAAATGATTGTTTCAATTTACAGAGGCATTTCTATAAGCGTTACACTAGCCAACTTCTATGTGAAACCAACTTATTTAAGGAGTAAGAAAAAGACCAAGAACAAACCCCCCCAAACTATAAATAAAACTAATATGACCTTGTAGAGTATTTACTCTCTGAATTTTCTTTTGGGCTGACAGCATTGGATATGTAAGTGTAAATTTTTCAGAATTGTGACTGGGTCTTGACTTAATCATAAACACATCCTGGCTAACTCGCAGCAGTGTAATGGCTGTATCTGACCTGCATCACATTCTCTCTGCTGACCAGGGTATTTAAAGATTTTTACTTCCAGTCAGGATAATCCTGGCATCAGATCGAGACATAAGCCTTCTGTTGGTTAATTATCAAGTGGCATTCAGTATCCTTAGATTTCAGGTGGGTGTAGACTGCTTCCACCCTTCCAGACTAAAATGCACATTCACATCAATCCATTCACAAAGGTACACACTTTCACCACTCGACAAAAGCTTTCAACCAATGCTTATTCACACCTAATATAGCAGTACTGTCTCTATGCCAGTGTTTCCCAAGTGTCGCCACAGCTAACTCATAGGGGTGCCACATGATAATTATATCTAACTTCATTAACATAAACTCATTTGATTGGCGTATTCTGACTTTGGGAACCATGGAAAAAGTCATAATACACTAAGGATGCCATAAACCAAAAAAAGTTTGGGAACCACTGCTCTATTCAATAATCTTTCCGGGTTCTTAGTAGCTCGCTTGTTCTCACTGTCATAGCCCGGAGGCCCAGCCATTGTACTCGTGATCAAACAGGCAAATTAGTACATAAGTTGATAGAGTTCAAGGTCAATTGAACATAACGTAAGAGAGCAAAAATAGCAGCAAGCATAAAGTTTCAATCATCTACACTAAGTTAAATTAATAACTACATGGAATATGTTAATCAAAATATGATTAATGTACAGAAAAGAAGATGATGGTCATTTTATTATTTTTACACTATCTACCTACCTTATCTGTCTATCTATCTATCTATGACCTCTCAGAAAGGGATACAGTTTTATTTTGCGTTAAAATGTATTAAAATTATATTTTTGCAATGCAGTGTAAATCAATGATAATAAATTAGTTTTGTTTTTTTTATCACCAAATGCTAGCTTTATTCAAAATGAACAGTTTTCTGATGACAAAAACCCCAACGCCTCGTTAACTGCAAACATGAACACCGGTTGAAAATGTTCTCAGATTTAATAATGATAATCAAAAGGACGACTTGATAAAGCCATTCATCTTATAAAAGCTCTGAGCGTTTTCGCTTTTTATTTTTGTCTCTTTTTTTTTGTGCGACTAGGTCTACATATTAAATACTTAAAATGCATAACGAAAACCCAAAGAAATAATATATAATATATATTTAAATATATATAATGTTATATTATAACAACTGGACCCGCATGCAAGACGACAGTAGGCGTACATAAAGTTTCTGAGATGCGCATATTGCAGGTAACATTTTCAATCATCACTTCTTTTTAATTGGAAAATTAAAGTACATTGACACACTGGATCACTCATCATTTGAGATAGCTCAATCAACGTTATGGGAATTGATCCATGTGAACTAATTTGCAGAAAATTACTTTCTAATTCACTGCTAAAGAAGTTCGCTTTAAGCAGTTTACGCGATCGTGATTAATTACAAAATCGAAGTCTGTGTGTATTTTTAATAATAAACATATGAAACCCATCATACCAATATATTTTTAACAGCTGTTTGAGTTCTGAGTCATCAAAATTTGTTTTGTACTGTGTGTATTTGTAGCATGCAACATTTATGGCATCACCTAATTTTTTAGTGTAGTACGTCATCAAATTTTGTTTTGTACTACATATATTTGTAGTATGCAACATTTACAATTACACTAAATTTTCTAGTGTAATGCAATACCAAGATTTCTCTTTTGACACGAAACTCAATGACAATTATCCATGAAAAAATGTCAGTAAATAAACTGGCTTGACTTTTGTTATTTTTTTCTTAACTTACACGTTATTTATCCATGATAAAATAATAATCAATAAATAAACTGGTTTGACCTGTATTAAAATTCAATTCCCTTAAATATTGCATACGTAAATCAAGTGAAGACACCCAAAACAAAACAAAAACAAAAAATCCTGAAAACAACATAACAAATGATGCTTCTACATGCATATCTGATATTTAAAATGCACAAGACTTAGTTCTAAGATAGGTTTGAAATGTTTTTAAATTGCTAAAAGTTATGAATAATTCCTCGCATGACAAACTAAATAAATACAATTGTTTATTCGTTAATTTTTGTCATTATTGTCAGATGAAGTTGACCTACATATATGCGAAGAAAGAATTTCTCAAAGTAATTTGCACAAATAAATAACATAGATTATATAAATATTTATATAATTTCTGTATTGTATACCACAACAAAGTTCACGCAATAACCTGACGGGCCATAACTCTTGAACATTAAGACCGACTCACTATATATCTATTTTCTTCATATGATGTACGTAATTAGTTTCTGGTTTGAAATATAGAGCTTTTAAAAAGGGAATAACGGGCCAGGTAATATAAAATTAAAGGTGCTGGTTTATCATGTCACTATCTATACAGTGAGATGACATGAGGCAAAATTGTAAAACAATACTAAAATGTTCGGAATGATAGAACAGAGTGATTTCCCTTGATTGTAAACAACCAGCATGGCGACCTCTGTGCACGTGAAAATAGATTATAATTCTGATAACTCGGTGGAAAACGACAGTTCTAGTGGAGAAGGTGTTAAAAATCATATCTTCCCTTTTAATTAAAAATATAATTAAAGCACTTTCATTTAGCAAGGTTCTTGAAACAAAATATTTTATTAATGCCGTCATTTGAAAAACTTCAAGTACTGAGGTAGTAGTAATTAGTATAATCCCTGCTTATACAATTACAAGTTATACTTATAGCGGTTTCAATTCGTAAACTAGTACTACTGCTTCTGCTGATAGTGATTCTACTCAGTTTGAATATTCTTAAAATTAATTCAAGCTGATGAATTAATGAATCGACCAAGTTAATTAGTTATTGATGAATATATCAAGCAGTCCTGATGAGTCAAAACCAATTGTTGATGATTTTTTTCATAAATCTTACAAATGACAACATTTTTATATTGCCCATTTGAATTAGAACGTTAATTAGGAAACTTCCACATAAAGTTAATAGTGAATTTTTTAGGTTTTCTACTTTTTCAACTCTGATACTGTGAATGTGATAGTACTAATATTTTATTTATTTTTCTTTAAAAAGATGTCGATACCACAAATGATGACTCCAGCAAACAGTTTGACCAAATTAGAAATGATGATGCGAGTGAAAGTGAAGACCTTCATACCGAAAATTTTCAACATGCAAAGGCTGGACTTGCAAATGCCATGTCTAAAATACTCGGCAGATCACTCCCACACAACAAACATGTAATTTTGGCACGAGGACAGACCGACAGAGAAATACTCAGAAAGAAGCATATCCGAGACGTTGAGAAGAAGACGGAAAAGTCATCAGATTCAGAAGACAGTGAAGATGACAGCCCAGAAGGGAGACGAAAAGCTCTTCTTAAAAAACAACAGGTAAAAGTCTCTACTATATTTCTATAATTTTTCATAAATTCCATGAAGCAATGATTGTTTTACTGTTAAGTTAGAAGGAAGGCTATTTATATTTTCAACTATCTCAGTTATTAATTTGTACATTTGATTTATCATATAGGATTGATAATTTGACATTTTTATTCACTTTCTGGGTTTAGATTGTACTTGTAGTTGTACTTTGTAGTTAATTTAATTGCTTCCAGAGAGTTCAGTTTATTATATTCCTGTTTCTGAACCACTTATAGATTGAAACTAACTAAAGAAGTTTGTAACTTATAAAATAGTCTGATAAAGTCTTCTTTGGAATAATTTTTAAGTTCATGAGAGCAAAAGCTACACTCATTCAGATTGAGTATTGCGAAATTCTTTTCAGTGTGTATGATACTAGTTTGTAAATATCAAAATACCACAGACCAAAATGTCCATTTTAAGAAACTCAGAGAATGTAATTGCAGGAGTGCAGTGAGAAAATGATTAGTAAAGTATCCTTTCATTTAGTCATTGATTTAGTCAATTAGTGCTACCTCAGAATCTATTTTATATCTACTATTTAGAATCTATTTATATTAATTATTTCACACATTTTAAAGATTAGTCATACCTAATGCAAATGTTACCTTTTACAACTTATTGCTTTGGAATTTCAGTGGAAATAATTATTATTGACTCACTTATTTTGAATCTAGGCATTCAAACCATTATGGATGGATACAAAAAATAAAACAAAATTGAAGCAGAACTTGCTTATTTCCATTAATATTTTATATTTGTATTACTGTATTAGTACTGTTAACCTTCTGCAAAAATAGACATACATAATTTGAAAACTGGCAGTTTCCTTGCACCTGAAATATAGTTTACTTCTCAGAGAAAAAATATTGTATTAGTATATAGTCACAATATCGTCTCACACATTAAATTGATTAATTTAATACATATAAAATCATACAATTTGTTTGTCAGCACAATGCAAGAATTTTATTCTATTTCAAGCACTGAACACTTTATAAAAAATATTTTCATCTTTCCAATATTTTTATTAACTTTTAGAAAAAAGAATGGGAGAATATGTCACACACAAAACCAAATCCTCTGGAAAAAGATAAAGAGAGAAATCTGTACAGAATTGCAACAATGTAAGTTTGTACAAAAATTCTGACTTGATTATGATTTGACTGTGACTAAACTATGACTTGACTGACATTTGTGGCTTAACTAAATAACTGTGATTTGATTAGAGTTTAGACTGTCCAACAGTTATTTGACTCTAACTTCATTGTGACTGGATTCTGACTTGATTAATATGCAAAATTACTACAGTGTGCTGTAGTTTATTGTTAAGATTGTGCTGTATTATTTGTTCAGTTTATTGTAGGTAGTCCAAACATTGCTGTTATACAGGGGACAAATGCACTTATGCATGCAAATTTACTAAACTTTATCTCACAGCAGTTTTCATCACTTTGAACATGAACTAAAGATTTATAAAAATAAAGCAATATATTTCATATTTTAATGTTTTTGCTTTTCTTTTGAACTTTATTATTGTATCCGTAAACTTTAATAAAAGTACCTTTGGGCTACGTTGAAAATTTCTCATCTGGAGCGTCACACCCGAAAAAGGGAAATTCACATTTTCAGGCACCATTTTTTAAGAATTTCATAAGACCTGCATAGATATGTAACTCTGATTGGTTCATTAAAAAGAGGAGAGACTGAGTTAATAGGTTTGTGATTGAGTTGTTTTTACTGCATTTAATAGTGCAAGTTGTTGATTGGATAGAAAACAAAACAGGACCCATAACATGTGACTGGATCTGGAGAGGTCATGCATCTATAATATGTTCAAGAGAGGATTTGAACCATCTTATTGCAGTTTCATAGAGAATTCATGTGGTTGATTGTGTCAAAGCTCTTAGATCAGGGGTGCACAAACCTTTTACTTTTTAGGCCAGAAGGCCAAATTTCCAATTGATAGTGCATGGAGGGCAGCCACATGAATGGATCAGTAGAAAAACCAACACAAATAATGAAATAATGTGCTTTACATTCATAATAATGGTAACATCTGAAAGTCTTCCGGGGGCCACACAGAGCCCTGTCTCAGTCCGCAGTTTGTGCACCCCTGTCTTAGATTAAGGAAGAAAAAATGCAACATTTTTCTTCATAAGTTTATCTTCAGGAAAGATATTCTGGTTTCACTATGAATAAGTATGGAAAAATAGAATAAATAGTATATGTAGCTACAATTGACTATCAATAGAAAGTATTTTCAGCATTGTACCATTTTTTAATATAACTACACCAAATGTAACAGTATCAGCAAACAATTTCTGTTCCATAGAAACAAAATGAAAAATTAAAGGTGCAGATCTTCATAGATTGAGATTTTTATTCCCTTAAGCTGCACAGATTAATTTTAGTTGTGATTAACTGGTACTAATGAAACTACTGATATTATCTGCCATTAATTTGGTGTGTATCTCTGCTAGGGGAGTGGTTCAGCTTTTCAACGCAGTACAAAAACAGCAGAGTTTAATTGGGGAGCGCTTGTCAGAGGCAGGCTCCTCGGAACATTGCAAAGAAAAGGTGCTTGGGGAGATGAACAAAAAAAATTTCCTCAGCCTTCTAGACAACACACAGCCATCTGTTTTGCTGAAGTCCAAGCAAGCAAAGAAACAAGTGAGAATTTGTTTTTATTTACTTTCTTGTTTTAGTTTTTGTTATTTCATTTATATTAATATATTAATATAAACATTTTTAATTTTATAAAAGAAAATTGATATCTTCTTGAGTCACCAACTGGTTTGGATGGTGATAAGCTTTAATATAGAAAGTAATAGTGGTAGATTGGCCAAGTAATGCCATTGATACAGAAAGTAATAGATTGGCCAAGTAATGCCATTGAGATACAGAGAGTAATAGATTGGCCAAGTAATGCCATTGAGATACAGAGAGTAATAGATTGGCCAAGTAATGCCATTGATACAGAAAGTAATAGTGGTAGATTGGCCAAGTAATGCCATTGATACAGAAAGTAATAGTGGTAGATTGGCCAAGTAATGCCATTGATACAGAAAGTAATAGATTGGCCAAGTAATGCCATTGATACAGAAAGTAAAAGACTGGCCATGTAATGTCATTGATACAGAAAGTAATAGATTGGCCAAGTAATGCCATTGAAACAGAGAGTAATAGACTGGCCAAGTAATGCCATTGAGATACAGAGAGTAATAGATTGGCCAAGTAATGCTGTTGATACAGAAAGTAATAGATTGGCCAAGTAATGCCATTGAAACAGAGAGTAATAGGCTGGCCAAGTAATACCATTGAGATACAGAGAGTAATAGATTGGCCAAGTAATGCCATTGAGATACAGAGAGTAATAGATTGGCCAAATAATGCCATACAAAATGTAATACAAAATTACATAACAGGTGGAGTTATTCAGAAATCCCATGAGTTTAATAAATAATGTGCTTGTAATTTCTATTTGAATTTATTCTGTACGACAGGGAAAAAATAAACTATAGCTGTTAAAATATTTCTTTTCATTTCAGTTATCAGAATCAGTAAAGTTAAAGTCATGGAGCATTTTACATGAAGACTATATGCTTGGGGCTAAAATGAAGGATTGGGACAAGGAAGATTAATAACAAATATATTAACATTACTTTGCATAAAAGTGATAATTTTATTACATCTACATTGATAATATTATTGTGTCTAAAAGTAAATGTACAGTATACACTGTGATTAGGTATTTCTTCCTGTATATTATGTAATTTTGATTATTTTTATTTGTCCATTGTGCTCTTGGAAAACTTTTGAGTCATGTCTCTATCAGTATTCGTGGGGTAGTTATTGTCAGTCAGTCACTTTTGCTTGTATAACTATACAATCCACATGCAAAAGGTGAAGATAGGAAATGTTTGCAATTTGAAGCCATCATTTATGAAATCTGTATTTACCTGCAAATTAAAGTGCAATACTTATTTATACCTTTAACTTTTAATTGCATGCTGGCTGCATTACTTGAACTTAATTAAATTAAATCCAGCCATCCCATAAGTTTACTTATACAGTGAAACCTGTAACACTAAATTCTTTGCTGACTGATGATACTGTATTCTTCAAGATGTTCATCAATTCCTATGCTGAGGATGACATTTAAACTGCAATATTTTGCAGAAAGCTTCGCAGGAATGTGAAAGAAACATTGATGTGAATAATTCTGTAAATTGTTAGATTTTAAAGTGTCTGTAGAAATAAGAGAGTTATTATTTGGTGGAAATTAAGGTTTTCATTTTATTTCTAAGTTTAGGGGTAGTTTTATATTACTTTTTTTCTTCTAGATTTGTCATTCTTTCAGATTTCTGGATCTGGATAAGTGGCTCAGTATTGTACAAGATCTTGTATATAGTACACACATGCCAATTCAGCTAAGAGAATGAAACTCCGGTAAACATTTGTATTTGAAAGGTTTACTTAGAAATTGTTACCAATATGGAAAGCATGACAACAGAAACTAATACTTTACGGAACTTGAAAGATTTGGTTCTCGCAAACTACTGCATGCTTTCTTTTCAAAACTTATTTGGCATCATTTTGGGGGGTAAAATGAATCAAATATTTGTAATAATTTAATGATTGCATGACAGTGAGTTGCAGGAAGAAAAGATGATTATTAATATAGAAAGTAATAGTGGTAGATTGGCCAAGTAATGCCATTGATACAGAAAGTAATAGATTGGCCAAGTAATGCCATTGAGATACAGAGAGTAATAGATTGGCCAAGTAATGCCATTGAGATACAGAGAGTAATAGATTGGCCAAGTAATGCCATTGATACAGAAAGTAATAGTGGTAGATTGGCCAAGTAATGCCATTGATACAGAAAGTAATAGTGGTAGATTGGCCAAGTAATGCCATTGATACAGAAAGTAATAGATTGGCCAAGTAATGCCATTGATACAGAAAGTAAAAGACTGGCCATGTAATGTCATTGATACAGAAAGTAATAGATTGGCCAAGTAATGCCATTGAAACAGAGAGTAATAGACTGGCCAAGTAATGCCATTGAGATACAGAGAGTAATAGATTGGCCAAGTAATGCTGTTGATACAGAAAGTAATAGATTGGCCAAGTAATGCCATTGAAACAGAGAGTAATAGGCTGGCCAAGTAATACCATTGAGATACAGAGAGTAATAGATTGGCCAAGTAATGCCATTGAGATACAGAGAGTAATAGATTGGCCAAATAATGCCATACAAAATGTAATACAAAATTACATAACAGGTGGAGTTATTCAGAAATCCCATGAGTTTAATAAATAATGTGCTTGTAATTTCTATTTGAATTTATTCTGTACGACAGGGAAAAAATAAACTATAGCTGTTAAAATATTTCTTTTCATTTCAGTTATCAGAATCAGTAAAGTTAAAGTCATGGAGCATTTTACATGAAGACTATATGCTTGGGGCTAAAATGAAGGATTGGGACAAGGAAGATTAATAACAAATATATTAACATTACTTTGCATAAAAGTGATAATTTTATTACATCTACATTGATAATATTATTGTGTCTAAAAGTAAATGTACAGTATACACTGTGATTAGGTATTTCTTCCTGTATATTATGTAATTTTGATTATTTTTATTTGTCCATTGTGCTCTTGGAAAACTTTTGAGTCATGTCTCTATCAGTATTCGTGGGGTAGTTATTGTCAGTCAGTCACTTTTGCTTGTATAACTATACAATCCACATGCAAAAGGTGAAGATAGGAAATGTTTGCAATTTGAAGCCATCATTTATGAAATCTGTATTTACCTGCAAATTAAAGTGCAATACTTATTTATACCTTTAACTTTTAATTGCATGCTGGCTGCATTACTTGAACTTAATTAAATTAAATCCAGCCATCCCATAAGTTTACTTATACAGTGAAACCTGTAACACTAAATTCTTTGCTGACTGATGATACTGTATTCTTCAAGATGTTCATCAATTCCTATGCTGAGGATGACATTTAAACTGCAATATTTTGCAGAAAGCTTCGCAGGAATGTGAAAGAAACATTGATGTGAATAATTCTGTAAATTGTTAGATTTTAAAGTGTCTGTAGAAATAAGAGAGTTATTATTTGGTGGAAATTAAGGTTTTCATTTTATTTCTAAGTTTAGGGGTAGTTTTATATTACTTTTTTTCTTCTAGATTTGTCATTCTTTCAGATTTCTGGATCTGGATAAGTGGCTCAGTATTGTACAAGATCTTGTATATAGTACACACATGCCAATTCAGCTAAGAGAATGAAACTCCGGTAAACATTTGTATTTGAAAGGTTTACTTAGAAATTGTTACCAATATGGAAAGCATGACAACAGAAACTAATACTTTACGGAACTTGAAAGATTTGGTTCTCGCAAACTACTGCATGCTTTCTTTTCGAAACTTATTTGGCATCATTTTGGGGGGTAAAATGAATCAAATATTTGTAATAATTTAATGATTGCATGACAGTGAGTTGCAGGAAGAAAAGATGATTATTAAGTTTAGTATTCAACTGCTATTTATGAAAAAATTGTCAAATGAAAATTAAACTACAACTTGTACAAGGGCAGTATATTTTTCTGTCAGCCATATTGTTGCCTCCCTCTCTGAAATACCTCATTTCAGCCATGAACACATTTTCGATTTGCTTTTTTTCCTTGCTATTTCCATTTCAGCTTAGACTTTAATTTCTTTTCTTTTACTAAAATGATCTGGTCACTAAGTCCAGCAGCCTCTTAATTTTGTGGACTCTGGGAACAAATGGTCCATGGCTGAACATTTCACCTAATGAAAACTCTTATGTATAAATACTGTTTTAATTTGTTCAAAATTGTTAAACTAATTGTCATTGTCTTGAAATTAGTAAATGTGGAAAACAATTTTTGAAAATTTGTTTAACTTAGAATTTAACGAAAATCCCTAGACCAAACAACAACAAAAAATCACAGCTGTCACATAAAGTGGATAGGCTCTGTCCGGGTATGAGTACAAAATTGTTAAAAATTGTGAAACCAAAATATTTTTTATTATTATATATATGTAGAGAGAGACTGTAAACAATAGTTATCTGAATGTGGGTTCATGGAATATTGTGTTTAGTTGTCTGTTTCATTGTAATCGTTATATGTACATTTAATTTTTTTTAAAATAAATTTATTGTTAAATTTATTGACCTTCTTACGCATATTGATATTGATAATCTTATATTGGAGAAGAAAGTGGGTGGATGGGGGGCTCGCTAAATATAGATTAAAGTCAGATTTGTCTTCCCTTTAGTAAGAAGTTTTCCATCTTATGTGACTAAATGTTGGTTATTGTTGTGGAATAAAGAAAACGTTTACCGTGCCAAAATATCCGCCAAGTGAGAGACAAGTGGTCCTGTCGAGTCTGTTGGAGGATCATTAATAAAATAAATTAAGATTCTCATCACTTGTAATTGGTTATGAAAGATTAATTAATAATGATAATGATCATTTTCATTAACTAAGTGGTGTGTTCTAGTCACAAACTGTATATGTATTGTTACCATAACATACGGATAACAAATTAAATAAATAAACAGAGAAAAAAAGACAAAATTAATGATAAAAATATTTACTAAAAGTGAAATAAAAAGAGTTCACAACCAAAAATACAATAGTAAGTCAATAATTAGAATTATCAAAGCATAAATATTTAAATAAAAAATATCAAAATGTAAATGAGATTTGTAATCCCCATCCCTTAATCAACACTGGAATGCAACATGACTCTCCATTGATTTTCTGTAAAAAAAAAAAAATAAATAAATTGTCAGCAGCAACATTTATTTCAAGCAGTTCTTTCCGCTGAGGTAACTTATTAGACAAGAGACATACTAAGATCGTATATTAAATATTTAGTTTTGATCACAAAGTTTTAGCCAAGGAGCAGACAATGTAACTGTAATAGGCTGGTATTTTGGTACATGGTGAAACTCAAATTCAAATGGTGATGCAGTTGCTATGAAAAGACTGATAATTATAATCAAAGTACTCAGTGCAGTCATTCTCCACATGAGTATACTAAAGTAAACTTCAGAATTATTTTCAGCTAAGCCTGATTAGTCCTGTTCAAAACACAACACAATTAGTTATGCATGGATGAATTCTGAATAAATGCTAACAGCTGACAAACATCAAATAATGTATAATTCTGCATGGTGATCTAAATCAAAAGACTGTCATAGTTTAGAAGCCATGTGGTCAAAATGAGTATTACATTTAGTATTGTTTATTTATATGATATTAGAAAATACAATTTCAATGCTTGTCCAGATTTAATAAAAACAAATGAACTTTAGATGTGCAAGATAAAAGTAGTTTACAAACATGCTTACAATTTTTCTCTTTACAAAAACAGTTACTGTTCAGCAGTCCCAAGTATCAATTATGATCACTGTTTAGAACATTTTGTAAAAGTAGTGTCATAAGTGTGTGTGTGTGTGTGTGTGGACTCTTCCACACAGTTTTAAATTACATGTAATTTAATATAGTAAATAAAATATATGAATTATGATAACAAACAAAGATATACTAAAACCTCCATTTCATTATGAGCTTTCAAACTTAATGGTTCAAAATTAGTAAAAGTGACTAGTATGGTATAAATAAAAATAATATCAGTTATAAAGAAAATTCATGTCAAATGTTCATCACTCAGGTCCGATAGAAATATAAAATTCTACAACTGGCCAGTGTACTTGGTGAATTCTAAAGTGAGGAATATTATAACACTATGTGAACATTTTAAAAGAAATAATACACTTTACAAGATTTATATGACAATAAAAAAAAATTTATCAATCAAATACCTCTTAACAACTTTATTTTCTAAATTATATGTTCAAAACCACATCTTTAACAAATATAAAATAATGCCCATAGTTTTACTTTTGTGTGTGGTACCTGGCCCAGGAAATCAAGAGATTCAAAACTTTAAACATAGCTAACCATTAATAGCCATTATTGCCTTAAATTATGATTTGTATTTATTTTTATAGTGAATGAGTCCATTCCTAATTGCAATTAAAGCATTCCTAATGCAAAGTCTGATTTTTAAAACCTTCACAACATTAAACATGCTTCACTCTTGGCCAGAAATTGAAGAGGATATGGAGAATCTGAATATATATCTTTTTGTCACCTTAAGATATTATATTGTCTGACCATTAATCATTTTCTGGTGGTTATATTATTTTTGTGTTCATGTTCAATATACCTAAGAAATAAATGAAAAGTATTAAAACTAATGAATTCAAAGTCATCTCCAAATCCAATATTGATTTTAAAAAAATAAAACAACAACCAGACAATTACACAGAAAATTAAAAATATTTTATAATTGTTTCATTAGGGAAAAAAATTATACGAATACACATATTTTTCTGAGAAAATAATCATATGGTAACATTTTTAATTTGATGCTACTACCATTTTAATGACAAAACCTAGCTGTCAATTTGACATAAAATACATCTTAACATGTATTTTCATTAGTAATTATTTTAATTAGCAGAGCATATAAAAATGTCATTCAGAGTTATTACCATTTAAATTTTGTTTTAGAATTATCAAAATAAATAAATGTGTATTTTACAAATGTACCAACTCCACCACCATCACCAAACTTTGCAATCCATAAGCAATTAGCACACAAAACCTATAGTCAACAATAGGTAAGTAGTTAACAATGTTGCAAGTGCGTTAGATAGTAATAAAACCATCTCACAACTTGTGATATGCATACACACACAAACCCATGTATTGTATTAATGCATTAAATAATAATTATCATTTGGTTAGACTCCTGTGGAATAATTCTGAATAACAAACAGCACACCATAGCCCTAAAGAGGAAAAAAGTATTGAACAAAATGTGAAACAATTTTGCTGAGATCATCATTTCATATCCACAACTTTCCTGAACATATATGTCAAGTTAGCTGTTATAAAAATAGATTTTTGTAGTTAAATTCCGGCTTTCAATGCTCACATTATAATCATATAACGAATCACTCGCATTTAATATTGATTTCTTAAACTATAAAGCATTGGGATGTAGTGTGCAGATATACAAAAAACATGAGAAAATTTTTAAGGGCATTAAATCAATCTTGTTTTGAACATTTTCTATTCAAATGATGTGACTGTCAATGTGATGTAGTTTTTGCTTTCTATCAAATGTCATTGAAGCCAGACCTTAAGAGAGAGTGTTTGTTGATCTGCAGCTGAAAAATCCTCCAGTGTTTATGTGTGCTGATAAATATCGTACCACTAATAACCCTATAGCAGAGTTATAAATAAAAGGCAGTTAAAAAGTGGTTATAAATATAAGACAGTTAAAAAGTGGTTATAAATAAAAGGTAGTTAAAAAGTGGCTATAAATAAAAGACAGTTAAAAAGGATCAAGTACTGATATGGTAACCAGCAACGATGTCGTTTGTTGCAAATACATTTGTCTAAGATTACCAAAGTTGAAAAAGAAAGTGAATACAGCAATTCTAACCATCTGATTGTCTCCTTAGTATATCTTTTTGATGATCTAAATCTTACTTTCAAAGTATCCATGTTTATGTGAGAGATTCTACAAATGACTAACTTCTAACAAGTGGCTCAAAGTAAATATACTTTCTCCATAACAAATTCAGATAAATGGCAGTTGACCACAAAAGCCTTGATTTACAAACATCACCGACCTTGACATATTTTAAGTAAGCTTGGTAAAGTTGTGGATACAAGATAAATCTTAACTGCTTACAATATTTCAATTTACATTTGAGGTCCCCAGTTGTAAAATTTAAACTATTACTTTCATCAGAATATGGTAGATTGCATTATGTCACTCATCTCTCTCCAACTCTTGAGTAGCATGACTTATGTGTTGTCATTCAAGACATGGAAAGAAGTGGCAATAAACCACTGGCAATGGCCTGTGAAGACAATGATGACAATAAACCACTGGTAATGGCCTGTATAGGCAAGTGATGACAACGAACTGGCAATGGCCTGTACATACAAACTGATGACAATAAGCCACTGGTAAAGGCCTGTATAGGCATGTGATGACAATGAACTGGCAATGGCCTGTACATACAAACTGATGACAATAAGCCACTGGTAAAGGCCTGTATAGGCAAGTGATGACAATAAACTGGCAATGTCCTGTTCAGGCAAGTGATAACAATATTCCACTGGCAAAGGCCAGTGTAGGCAAGTGATGACCAACTGCAAGTGAAAAACTTGTGATATCCTGTACAGCTAATGCAAACTGATAAAAATAAATGGCAAAAAACTTCACAGCTTATGCAAGTAATGACAAAAGAAATCAGTGACAAAAAAACTCTGCAATTTAAGTGATCACAATAAACCAGAGGCAAAAAAAACTACATGGCTTATGCAAACAATTGCAATAAATCATTGGCAAAAAACTGCACTTAAATGGTCACAATAAACAGTGGCAAAAAATCTATGCAGCTTATGCAAGCCATGGTAATAAATCAGTGACAAAAACCTCCACAGCTTATAAAATTGATTGTGATAAACCAGTAAAATGCACAATAACTAATGCCCAAATAAATAGATAGACAAACAGATAGAGACAAGGTACCCTTATTTTGTAAAAAAAAACCAAACAATAAAAATAACAAATAATCCATAAATAAACAAATACAGGGTTTGATCTGAATCTTGAAATATGAAATTAATTCATGCTAAGGATAATTAAATATTAGTGTGTATAGCTCATCCAATGATATATTCAGCATTGACTACCTACACCAAATCAATTACTAAGTCAGATCTTTACCTTTGCCTCCTTAAAATAGTATGCAAGCTATCAACAAAAATCCCCCAAATATTATGTTCCTGTAGAGGTATAACTCCAAGTAAAATAATATATGCAGATTTAAAATAATTATATATAGCTTCATTTGAAAATGCAAAACAGTAATATTCTGTTTTATTATTTCAGGTTAAGACTACTTTTTATTTTCATCAGGATGGTTTTAATCGGATGTTTTTACAAAATGTCTCACATGAGAGTATAATAATCTTATGACAACACTAAACTGTTATTTGTAAATTCAAAATTCTTATGAAGTGTATTTAGCATTAGAACTGAACTTTAAGTAGATTTTAATTTTAACTAAATTAAGCTCTAAAATTCTTGCTCTTGCTTTTTCAAGTTTGCCCTATCATCTAACAAATCCTATAAAGGTCTACTAAAATGTAATTAACAAAAATATTAATACCCGGTAACATTTGTTTTAGAATGTTAAAAGTATACAATGAGTCACAGTTTACACACTCTGTACATATTTACATAATAAAAATATTATATGCATAATAACAATATATACATCACTGACTAGCTCACAGCTTTCAAATGCAATTAAAAATTACCAAAAAATACAATTATAACAATATTAACCAAATTTACAAATATATAAAATAAACTAATTAAAATATATCAAAATTAACAAAAAGAATCCCTGCATGGCCGATCTAAACTTATTCACTTGCTACATATTCAAACACAAATATATAAGGTCAACTCACAATTATCTGGCATTCATGAAAAATAATTCTGTCAAAAACATAAAATGTCAAAAATCTTTGAATAAAGTTTTCTAAGATGTCACATAAGAACAGTGCCACTACTCTTACACATGCTCATCTCTCGTGTTGTAGAGATAAGTTTTCTCAACCCTAGTTCTCAGCAGTAATTCCATTCATCTCCCCCCCCCCCCCCCCCACACACACACAGACAATTCCACTGTAGAAATGGCTAGATATGGGAATAAGAATTGTCATCATGCATTACATAGATCTAATTAATTGGCAAACACTCACAGACAATGCCACTGTAGAAGTGGATAGATAGGAGAATACTTGAGTAAGAACAGTCATCATACATTACTTAGATCTAATTAACTGGCACCACTACCCACCCACCCCACTTACAATCCATTGCAGAAGTAGCTATATAACACTGAATAAGAATAGTCCTTATGCATTACAGTGATTTAGTTAACTAGCATGCCCCAACAGATAATGCCATTGTAAAAGTGGCTAGAAATGAAGAATTTTTTAATAAGATTTTAAGAATAGTTTTCATGCATTTTATAGATCTAATTAACTGGTATGTTGCCCCTCCACCCACCCAGCCCAGACCAGACAAAATCATTGTAGAAGTGGCTAAATCTAAATAAGAGAATACTTGAGTAAGAATAGTCTTCATGCATTATATAGATCTAACAGGTATGCTCCCCGACAAAGCCATTATAGAAGTGGCTAAATAAGAGCCTACTTGAGTAAGAATAGTCTTCATGCATTATGTAGATCTAATTAACTGGTATGCTCCCCACACACCACCACCACACCCTAGACAAAGCCAAGGCTAAATAAAAGAATTCTTTTAAGAAGAGTAGTGGACATGAACTATGTAGATCTAATTAACTGACATGCCTTCACCCTCTCAATGCACACACACACACATGCCAGATAACTGAGAGAAAAATGTATAATATTATTATAAATATGAAATGACATTTGTGAATGAAAATGTGCAACAGATTTATTTTTTATTTTTAAGAACGGAATGGAGAATTGTTAAAATTTCCCAATTCAAGAAATACAATTTGCAAACTCTAAGGAGTACTTTGAAGTGTAGTTTATCAGATGGTAGGTATTATTAATACTTGTGATGTGGACTAAAAATTTTGAAACAAAATTTACAGGCATGTAAATAATTTTAGTAATGAAATACCAAAAAAAGTGTGTAAAGACAAAGAATTTATGAAATAATCACATAGAAATTATATATTAAAAGACAAATACAATTTAAATAGAAATTCATTTAAACTGTAATAGCAGACCTACTAAGTATATTGTGTGTGGTACAAAGGAACAATTTACTGCAGCATTATATTAGTCTAAAATTAATATCTCAATGGGCTGTTACTGTCATTTCATTTCACATCCTTGAAAGTTAACAAAACAATAAAAACCATTTAGCAAAGATCTCTTATAAAGTTAAAATTACCCCCACCCCACTGGCAAATACATGTTGCTTAAGAAGCAAAGATTAAAACAAAATGAAAAATTCATCATAGGGCAAGTCCTAGGTTCATACCATACTATCAAACAGCTGAAACAGAAAGGGATGCTTTCATATATACTTTGTAATTTCAACAAAAATATGTATCAATGAGTTAAATAATACCGCAAGAAAAAAAAGTAATGCTTATCAGAAATATAAAAGTTGATTTAAGTTTTCCAGTCACTCAGTAGTTTGTCAGATATGTTTTAATAGTCTGGTATTTGTTCCATAAAGCAGCATGACAAAAAATGGTTGACATTTACAAAGTACAAAGTCTCAAGTCACATCAACAATGCCATGAAAAGAGTCAACACATCAACTTTATATCATTTAGCCAACTCCAAAGAAGTATTATAGAAGAATGGAACCATCAGAAATAATGTAAAACTGTTTCCCAACTTGGGTTGTACTAAAATCTCTGGAATCGTGTCCCTGGCATGGTAGAATGAGTCCTCTGTGTAAGGCGCTGGTCCCAGAACACAAAAGCCACAGCTACAAGAGCACCAATCAGGAGACCGGCGATGATGGCACCAACGAGGTGCGGTCCTGTATATGTATCAAGCTGCTGTTGATGCAAGTCAGAAAAAACTTTTATTCCACAAGTGTCAGACTGCAAGTCTCCAACTGTTGGTCCATCTGGAAACAGTGCAAAATGTTTTGAAAGGTAGGGAGTTAAATACAACCCCACCCACTTTGGGTTTAAGTGGTGTTTCAGCAGCAAATGATATTTTTTAAAGTTAGTTTTTTAGTATAATTATATAATTACTATTTTTATTTATAATTACATAATTACTGTTTTTAAATTAACAAGTTAGCAAATTTATAACACATTTTTATTATATAGTAACAGAAATCAATGGTTATAGGGAAAAACACAATTCTTGGACCTTCTCTCACAGAGAGACAACTGACACTCAGAAATTTCTCCTCAAATCCTGCAGAACTTTTCTATAGGTGCATAGCTTTCTGATGTCAAAGTAAATGTAAATGGGTGGAATACATAAAGCAGGTTAAGTCAAAGATTTACAATTCTTGTGACTGGTTGCAAAAACCCAAATGAGAATATTAATATGGTGAGTGAATTATAAAAGCAGAAAAAAAAAACCTTGGACACATTGGCTATAACAAGAAAAAATACTCTTGTCCAGATTTCAACTGTCTCCATCTTAACATCTATGGGACTGGTAGACTGATAGATTGTTGACTAGTACAGTGGCTTGGTAAGCTGTATGGTAAGTCATTCATATGGTAATGGATGCTAGAGAATGCATATAGAAAAATCATGAGCTGTCTAAGTGAACAAATAAGCTGTACAAAATTTGATGCATGCGTTACTTCACATTTTAGTGTACATGCAATTCAGTGAATACATCAATGAAAAGTGGTATAATTTATTGCAAATGATATCCTCATAAAAATCTAATGATTACATCACTGACAAGTGTTATAATTTATTGCAAATGATATCTTCATAAACATTCAATGAACACATCTCTTTATACTTTACTGCACATGGAAATGAATGTGGTCAGTGCCAGTGAAACACATACTGCAAATGTTATCTGTGTGTGCATTAAATGCTTGCATCAGCATTGCACTTCAGATATGCAAAGGATTGCTTGTTGATTCAAAGTGCTACAACAATAAAGAAATACTTACTGGCCTGAACAGCACTGACAGTCACTTTGAGGGCGGGTGAGTTATTACAGTAAGTCTGTGATGTGAAATAGTAAGTTCTTGGCACAACTAAACTGAAGACCTTTTTTGTCACTGTCCCATTTTCAGCCTCTGGTCCCAGCAGTGATGCATTGTCAAAATTGCAATGATTAAAATCATTCTAAAATTAAAAAAAAAAAAAATTAGTCCACCATAAAAATTCAATCTACAAACTAAAATGTAAGAAATCATCAGTACAAAATATATCTTTCATATTTAAATTCTAATTATCAACAGAACATGTATTAAATGAAGTTACTTGAATGCAATTAGTTGGCAGCTGGGAGAAAAAGGTTAGGCAAAAATAAAATGTCTAATTTTACATACTTCTTTTGCACACTGATTAATTTAATATTTTTACTTAATTTTCTGCCACTTACCAGGTTGGGCATGCTAAACAGAGTGACATTGCCAGTGTAAATGAACAAGAGCCGATCTCCAGTCAATGCATATATGGTTTCTAATGGAGCAGCATCCAGTGACCATAAGCCTGAATTCTCTCCAATGACAATTTCCTAAGAAAATTGAAAAATTAGTTTTCTTACAGTCTGATTAAGAAAATTTTTTTTTCTCAGATGTTCAGAAAAAGACTTCTAATATCAATATGAGGTTTTCTTCTCGATACACTAAATTTTTTCGAGGTATATATTAATCTGAAATACTTACTATGTGTACATTTAACAGTAACCATACCTACAAACATTCCATGAGAAGATATTAATGTAAATCAGAATGAAAATGAAAGTGAAGTGTTTCCTACATATAATTTTCATAATACCAGTTCTTTTACTTGTCAGATTCACAATGTCTAAGCAGGAAAATGATAGGTAATTGGAAATGGAGAGTTGCACACAGATGGTAAATATTCTATCTTTACAGATGTCTGCTTTTTTGCGTGCTTGTTTTAAAAATTATTTTCCCCATTTATACAGCCAAGTGTCCACAACATCAGGTAAATTTATAAATAGAAGCAAATTTACAAACAGGAAGAATATTCCAGGACTCAGGATGAGTGCATTATGTTCCAATGCTGAATACATAAGCATTTTGTTTTGCAATGGTACAGATAGAACTGTCAAAGCATTTCTTTTTTGCTTTGGTAGAGGTAGAACTGTTAAAGCATTTATTTTTGTTTTGGTAGAGGTAGAACAGTTAAAGCATTTCTTTTTTTGCAATGGCAGAATTAGAACAGATAAAAATCATTTCTTTTATGCAATGGCAGAGATAGAACAGTTAAAGCATTTTGTTGTGTGCAATAATAGAGCTAGAACAGTTAAAGCATTTCTATCTTGCAATGTGTGGTGGAGTAAATTTGCCTATCCCTATTTCTAGACTTAATTGTTAAAGTGTCAAAGTGAATGGTTTTGGGCACTCCTTATGAAGGTAATTTTGTAAGTATCAGAGTTGGAGTAAACAACTTGAGTTGAGAATATACTAGAAAATTGCTGATGTAATCCAACAAGTTCCAACTGGATGAGTAGTTTTTCTGACTAACAGTCTCACACTTGTTCATAACAAATTTATCCAATGGGGATGGACCAGAAGTTTCTTTGTTGAAGAAGTACTCTATTCTATAGCTTTGAATTTGAACATAACTCAAGTCCGGTTATAAAGGCGATCGTTAGCTTATGGTAAGTTAACTGACAGATAAAGAAAGAATGGACTTAGAATGTTTCATACGTTTGCTATTAATCTATGATTTGATTTGGAGAATGTTTATGTAATTAACCATTATTTCTATGTTCATTCATTTGACCACGTATATTATACTTGGGAATTTTGATTAATGCTTTGATAAATGCTTTGTTTCATATGCTGTGTGTATATCGGGCTAATGAAATTGTTGCAGGATTTGTAAGCTGAGAATGTTTGAAAGAGAGAAAGAAGTTTAGAGATGAAATATGCCTGAAATTTAGTGCTGCCTTAATTTGACTTTTGCAGAGCAGAGTAAGCCTTTTCGGTTGTCACCATGCTACAGTGACTACTGTGCTCTACTTGAATATATTGATGTGTGCATCCAGCGTTGTCATCAATTTATCAGTAAAATGTGTTGCTGTAAGTTGATTCCTGTGAATTCTGTTCAAGTACTAATACAGCAGAAATTGTGGCTTGAGTATGGTCTCAAGAATTCACAAAGATTATTTTGAATATTCCTCATGGTGTGTTGAGTAAATGCTCAAGGAAAATCAAGAACATTCCTCCTGATGTGCTTGATAACACATGTGGAATTCAGGACAATTCTCTATGGCATGCTTGGAGAGTGCATTGATGATTCTGGAACAGTTGTGTAATGTGCTTCTAGAAAGGACCTTGCCTAAATATGAAAGGCAGTGACTTGTTGCAAACCACGTGATTGTGAAATACATGCCAGCTACACCACCATCTTTGAACAGGTTATGTGTATTTGACTTTAACTATATTCTCTAAAACTTCACTCTCATTTCCGTGATGATATCCATGAACTTAATTATACATTTATGTTATTGATTGTTTATGTCTATGCTAGGATAAACTGAACAATTGTCCAGAGTCACTGCTAGTCACCTAAATTCAACATACAATTATTATTTAAGGGCTGATGTACACCTGTGCCATTCAGCAACCACATTAATATTTAACACCAACACTTTTGTAACTATTATCTATGCATACCTCAGAACTTTATATCCATTACTAGGATTAATAAAAAAACCAGGACATATTGACAGTGAATACTCACAGCCGGTTGGGTGCACTGGTGAGTTTTGATGGGAGGTACAAAGCCCAGTAAAGATGCTGAAGGATCATTTGTGCAAAAGATGCTCAACCTGAGCCGTCCCAGTGACAGCTGACTAGACAACCTTCCAGCCACTGGGATGTGTCCCTGCAATAATGATATACACATCCTGTGACTTTTTTCAAAACAAACTAAACATTCCTATTAATGAATCTTTGTTTTTGTAGAATTCAGAAATAAACAACTGCACCATGAGATAAGGGAAATGAAAACTCAGGATACATGACCACAAAAGACAAATAACAGAATAAAAATAAATGATAATGTCCGAATGTTTTAATTTCTATATGACATTTTACACAGATGAAAGTTTATAATGTCAGTAAAAAGTAAATCTGTCATGTCAGCTTTACCTTTGGTTGAAAATTCACTTTTCAGAAAACAACAGAATCACAAGATTGTGCATGATAGATTACCTTCTAACCAATGAAGAGGGACCAGATATATGTAGAGTAAACCCAACTTATTCCAATGAAGAGGGACCAGGTTTAAGTATACTGAGTGCTTTTAAATACCCAATTACTTCAATGGAGAGGGACCAGGTAAATGGATAGTGAGTGCTTTTGATTTTATAATGACTTCAGTGGAGAGGGATCAGTTACAAAGAATGCTTTGCTTGAATAAAGAGGGAAGAAATGCAGTTTCCAAGCACTAAAGCACCCACTCATTTCAAAGGAAGATAGGAAGGATTCTAATCAAGGTGTTATTTTTAACTAATTAGCTATTAATTAGCTATAATCCTAGTTTATGCCTATATTTTCAGCATAATCTAAACCAAAGTCAAGTAAATACATGGAAATGATAAAAGGGTTTCAGCTTGTCAAGTTAATACATGGAAATGATAAAAGATTTCAGCTTGTCAAGAGTACTAGTATTAAAAAAGTGTTCTCAATTAGCAAATTTTGGTTTACAATCTACTGCATCAAAGTTATGTAAAGAAAATTTTTTGGTATTCCTGATTTTAATTTAATTTTAAATTTATATCAAATTAAATTTATTTTTTTAATTTTTGTCAGGTAAACTTATTCACCTACATGATGGCTGCCACTCCAACCCACTACTTTATGCATTGGAAAAAAAAGATACACTACTTGGCTATGGTAAGAGAGTAAAGCCTCACCTCTGCCATGAAAGTATTTACTTGATCCAGATCCGAGGAAAGGATGAAGCTGAAAATAAGATTTTCCCCATCCTGAACCTTTGCCTCCAATTCACGATTACTTTTTGCCACGTTCTTTACCTCAACTCTAAATAAAAAATGACAAATATCCTTTTTTACTTTGCGACTTTATATAAATTTATAGAGTTAAGTTTAATTAAATAATTAATTCAGCTTATTCTGGCTGGATATATTCTTTAGAGTTGTGCTAAAAGGTTTGATTTATTAAATGTAACATGACAGTCTGTATAGTGCTAGAGACATTTTATCATAAAAAAATTATATATTATATTTATATTCAATGAAAATAATTATGTAAGACAGAATCAGAAATGATAAACTAGACAACATGAGCACACATTAACAATTAGTGTAATATGCATAATGCACTGCGATACGTACGAGAGTGAAGGTAACTTGCACTGTAAATACTGCTGAATGTAGACATACCTGTACTGTAGGACTCCAGCCCTGTCCAACATAAATATTGCCTTCCCTAATGGCTGATCCAAATCCAATCCTTCTGGAGCAGGCAGGCCATCTCTGGTCAAATCAAAGACAAAACAGCTGGTGTCTCTTGCTGCTTCACAGTAAATTTCACCCGGTTTGCTAAGCTAAAACATGAAATCATAGGAAATTTCACCCAGTTTACTAATCTAAAATATGAAATCATAGGTAATTTCACCTGGTTTGCTATCTAAAACACAAAATCATAGGGAATTCACCTGGTTTGCTAAGCTAAAACATGAAAGAATAAGGAATTTCATTCTATATATGGTCAGCAATCTTATTTAGAAGTATTGGCTTCTAATCTAAAAGACAATCTTTACTCATACTAAAGACCACTGGAGGTATTATGAGGTTCTCAGAAAATAAATGCTCTCATCAGACGATAGTTCTGGACACATTTACTTTAATATTCCCAAGCAGCTTGTACTGAACAACCAAGGCACAGAGCTTGTAAAGAAGCTTCAAAATGTGATTTGATTCCAGCACAATACACACCCATAGGACAACCCTAGCCTTTTATTGATATTACTACACTTCCATCCCTATCTCCACCAAAATCCTGATGATAGCAGTCTACCACGAACTTGGAAACTCACCTGGGTATGAATTGGGAGTTAGTGTCTGGCTAATAAACTCACCTGGTATGAATGGGAGCTAGTGCCTGGCTATAAACTCACCTAGGTATGAATTGGGAGCTAGTGTCTGGCTATAAACTCATCTGGGTATGAATTGGGAGCTAGTGGTTGGCTATAAACTCACCTGGGTATGAATTGGGAGCTAGTGTCTGGCTATAAACTCACCTGGGTATGAATTGGGAGCTAGTGCTGGGCTATAAATCAATGGTTTTTTCTTGGATAGGATCTATTGGTGAAACCCCTTTTTTAAGGTGTGTGCATGTATGTGAGTATGTCCAGTGCTACAAATCTAAAATGTAAGTGGAATGTGAACTCTTGCATTGTATATATTTTCATCCCTAAGCCATGCACCTAGGAGATCTGTTCTTTCTGACATTCTGTCTGTGCCCTACAGTAATGCCCCTTTTGCCTCCCACCCCAGTTCAGGGCTTCTCAAAGTTCAAAGACAAACCACCTGAAGTAATGATTGGGAGGACCACCTAAATGTCAATTCTATATAAAATAAAATAACACAGAACTGTAAACAAAATCATCCACCCACCAGCTTAACTACTATCATCAAAAACTAATAGTTAAAAGTCATTAGTATCTAGAAAATAGAAAAAAGAAAGAAACAAATAATGCTATAATAGCGGTAAGGCTTACAGCCTCATTGAGCAGTGCTGACTTATAATCTCATTTAGCAGTACCAGCTTACAACCTCATTGAGCAGCATTGGCTAATAATCTCATTTAAAAGTAATGGCTTACACATCCACAGGTACAAGGAATATATTTTTAAGCTATGTGATGTTAACAACCCAGACATTTTCTCATCATTTTTTCACCTTGGAAATACTTGTACTTATATTGTTCTTGTTAATTTTTGTTGAGTAATAATTTTTCTACTGTTAATAATAGCTGTACTACTACTACTACTACTAATGATGATGATAAGTTTCATGCTTTGCCTCATAACAATAATATACAAGGAACATCAGGATGAACATAATGAGCTCAGATGTAAAACAACAAAAATAAATACAGAGAATGGTCAGAATGCAGACAAGTTTTGTAAATGGAAAAGTTGTTTAACTGTTCTCTTAAGTTAAGATGGGACTAAAATCCAAGTTCAGGAGGCAGTTTATTTGCAGTTATATTCGTGTTTCATCAGGAAAATTGAATCAAATGAAAGCAACAAAAAACCTGAAATTAAAAGATTACTAAACTGTAGGTGAAAAATCCCTAATTATTCGCTTTAAAGCTCATACAACAATGGTCACCACTTACCATGCCTTGAAGATGAACAAGAGGATCGATGGTATTTACAGACACCCAAACTAGTCCTTGCCAAAGGCGCAGCAAGAATTCACTATTTAAATTCTGTAACACACCACATACAGTGGAAAAATATAAACTATTAATATTTACACCACATTCAACACAAGCGCAATGCACAATGATAAAAGTGTATACCACATCAAACTGCACTTACCAAAACATAGTCCCAAAACCAGTGAACAACATGAAGTAGAAATATTACTTTTCAAGTAACATTAACTCTAAATGCACATCAACATGTACACACAGATGCAAGTAACACAGTAACTACATGTAACTCTGTAACTAAATGTACTACACATGCATACATAGATGCAAACTCAGTAATACTATATATGTAAACAAAATGCCAATAACACAGTAACTACATGTTGTACACATATATACACAGACAACAAAACTTAGAAATTATAATTATGCAAAAAAATGTGCAAACACCAAAATAATAATAAAACTGCACAAGCTGAAGCTGTTTTGCTAAAAAAATGATTGTGTATTTTATCCAGAATCATAAAAAGCAAAATACCCCCTATCTGGTTTTCAATGCCAGGACTACAGAAGTACTTATTCCTCTGCACTTCACTGCATTTCCTTTACACTCTTATGAATCTAGAGTGTTTAGAGATTATTTTAGTAAATAAATAGTGTTTAGAGATTATTATATTCAGTATTTAGAGATTATTTTATTATATACAGTGTTTAGAGATTATTATATTGAGTATTTAGAGATTATTTTATTATACAGAGCATTTAGAGATTATTTTATTATATATAGTATTTACAGATTATTTTATTACATAGAGTATTTACAAATTATTTTATTATATTAGAATATAATTATTATTATACAGGAACTCCTCACTTAACAACCTACTTGTTTAACAATTGCTCGGACTTATGACAAGCTCTCCAGATGCAAATTAAAACAAAGTTATCAAGTTGGAGTTTCATTTAGATTTTTTTCATTCAGAATAAATAAAAATGGTTAAGTTCCTCGCTTATCGACCAATTCACTTAACAACCTAGCCATGGGAATGGAATCTGGTCACTAAATGAGTGACCTGTATTCACAGATTATTTTATAATATAGAGTATTCAGAAATTATTTTCTGTATTCACAGATTATTTTTATAGAGTATTCAGAAATTATTTTATAATATAGAGTATACAGAGATTATTCTATTCATTGTTCTGTTTGAAATATTTACATTACACCCCACACTTATCTCCCTCCCCCGCCATTTATATGCATATATTTTTTTTTTTTACATAACAATACTTGTCTGTTAAGACAATATCCTCAAATTCCATGGTGAATTAAAAACATATGGGTTTTCTTTGCATGATTTGTGGTTGGATTGATTTCCCATAAAGTATCCCCAATAGGTCAATGAGTAATAGATGAAAATCTATTAATTTCTTATAGAAACTATCCAATACATGTAAAATTCAATAGTAAATTATCCCCAAGGGTAACAGACAGCATCTAATGCAGCACAGAGGAATCACTCCAATATATGTACTAATCAACAGTAAATGTAAATAAAAAAGAAACCAAAACAACAACAAAAATTGTATTATACAGATACCCAACTCCAAAGAATAAGAAAGGATGAGAAATGAAATAACACACCTGCACAAGTCCCTCAACCAAATATGCAGAAGGACTGAGCAACCACAAGCTGTCAGACAGGTTGTAGTGAAGTGTGTTTCCGCTCATCAATTCCACACTTTGCAGTTTTGTGGGTTGCTCCAGAATCTGTTGTAGGACATAAAACCAAACATTTTTGACAAGTACCTTTCAGCTTGAAACTTTAACAATCATGCATATTTCAATCTATACCTTAAACAATGAGGTGTACTTTATTTTATGCATGTAACAAACACACATTTCAATGTGAACCTTTAACAATTATGTATGTTTCAATCTGCACATGTAACAAATGTTCATTTTAATTTGCACCTTGAACAATCATGAAAGTTTCGATCTGCAACTTTAACAAACACATACATTTCAGCACCTTTAAAAAAACCTGTGCATTCTTTATCTGCAATATAACAAATACCCATTCCATTCTGCACCTTTAACAATCAATTACATAATTAAACAAGACCAACAAGAAACAAGGCATTATGCATGGATAAAGGAACCATAGAGAAGACATTGGAGTGAATGAATTTTGATGAAAGTTTGGCCAGCCTGTGTAACTAAGAGAAAATACTGTAAATATCTTAGCAGGATGGAAAATAAAAATCTTTCACACACAGACACCACAATGTTCTTGTGGGGGGAAATTTTATTCTGAATGCGGGATAAAGTGTGAGAGTCGGCTGTGTGAGTGCATGCAGTCCACCATGATAACACATTTGCTGCCTAATCCTTATAGTAAAGAAAAATATGCCTTACCTTACATTTAAGATAGGCAAAAAATATGAAAGGAATAAAGAACAATAATCTAATGCCTGATAGAAAATAAGGAAAACTTGCTCCTGCCTTGACAAAGTATTAATCACTTAGTACCAAGTGATTGCCAAACCAGTGTAAGTTGTTTTTGGATATAATGTCCTGTATTCCTAAAGAATAGGCCCTCAATAATTCTGTGGGTCTGGCTCTGTGCTATATGGATCTTAGAACTTTACGTCTTTAGAAATCACTCCTTAGTATGTCTGTCTAGTTGACTGGTGGAAAAATTATGTTTCAGTCTGTATCTTTAAGAGCCATTCATATTTCAATTTGCTACTTTAACAATCCTGTAGGCTTCACTGTGCACCCCTAACAATCATGAATGCTATCAGTTGCCACAATCAGCTATTATAATTTATTATAGATAGGATATCCTATCATATATCAGAATCTGGTATCCAAAAAAAGCACTGTTGATACATAGCAACATGTAAATACATAATACATTTTATTTAATTAAGATTAGTTAAATGTATGTGTATGAAGAGTATATACTCACATGATATGTATGTGAGGGAATGTGTGTGTGTGTGCATGTGCGCGTGTTTGTCTAGTGCGTGCATGTTTTGTGTATCTTGTGTGTTCATGTGTGTGCATGACTAGGGACTATGTGTTAATCTTTTGTGTGTGTGTGTGTGTGTGTGTGTGTGTGTGTATGTGTGTGTGTGTGAAAGAGTGTGTGTGTGTGTGTGTGTGTGTGTGTGTGTGTGTGTGTGTGTGTGTGTGTGTGTGTGTGTGTACATATGTATGTAAGAGAGAGAGAGTGTGTGTACAGTTACAGAAAGGAAAAAATGTAAACACAACTATAATCAATCTGATTATCATGTCATTCATCTAATAATTTCATACTCACCAGTATTTCATACTTTAACCACTGTCCTTTAGTAAACTGAAATGCTCCAATGCCACGTACAAAATGGTTTTCTCTTAAGATAGTCTGGACAGAACCACAACAGCATCAAATGTGTCTTTAAGATATGCTTGCACACTGACAAAAAAATATATATATATATATACACACACACAACATTGTATAGTATCTGTTCAGCTCTTTTCAGACAAAAACACACTTCAAATGTTATCAATCTGTGACCTTTGAGCTATGCATAATATAGCTACCCACACTATACTTTGACCTTGTGCCTACTCTAGGCAGTTAACTTTGACCCTCTAGTTATATTAAATCTGTTCCCCAAATAAGAATTCTATCCCATCCTACTCTACAGTTTTTCCTAAACTCTCCAGACTTAATGACTGTTCATTTTCCACGTTTTTTTTTATTTAATGAGTCTCTCATGCCTCAAATAAACCATGGTTTGGAAGGGGATTCCAGGATGTAAGAAAGAAGAAGAGTGCAAACTACTACTCATTTCTGGCTCACATATTCTGGGAAGTGCCTGTTTTTTACTGCCATGACAAATTAATCATAGTAGGAGATTATGAGCCCAACTTAGTGACCATCTGCACTAACTACATGCAGGGAGTGCTGACCATGGTTGCAGGATGGTTCATGAATGCATAAAAGGGAGAAGGTTTCGACACATTTTCTATGTTTTGATCAATGACCACTCCTCAACAATATGCAATAACTTATAACAAGAAAACTAAGAATTTAGCTTCAGTAGTCATGTTATCCATCCTAATTAATCACAAGCAGTAGTGATCTGAACAAGGCGATCATACAGTGCCTATAACCTAATCCTAAGAAAGTAGGAAGAATCAACTGCTACACTGCCACTCAGTCAAAACTAATTACAGCTGGTCAGCATATCATGCCTATACTTCAGATGAAAATTTAAATTCTCAATATAGAGTTTCTAATTAAATGTTCTTAATATTCATCCATTTACAATTATAATTATTTTTTTAGTTTTTTTTTCAAATGCATATACTGACTAGACCTGTGTTTTCAAATAGCAATTATCAAAAAATATATCAAATTAGAAATTGTACTCACAAATATCCCTTCTTCAAAGTCTCCTGTAAGCTGGAAGTTAGGGTCAGCTGTTTCTACAACAACTTGCTTCAAAAATCGAACTGAAAAATATTGCATTACTAGTCAAATTCTAATAAATTATTTTTTAAATTCTAAGTAAATAAAACTATAAACATAAAATATTTTAAAGTCAAAATCAGTATGTTACATCAATTAATGTGACAAAACTGTGACCTATCCTAGTGAGTTATGATGTTTTCTTCAATTCTTCAGGTACACATACCAAGAGCAGTAACCACTGAGACATCATGACACCAAGCCTTTGGTATCCCTTAAAATGCCCCCCCCTCCCCCCCCCCCCAAAAAAAAAATATTAACAGACTGTGTCCATTTCCAGTATTTACAGTATGTGCCATTTAATGTGATGACACTTGTCAATCATGTTTTGATTTCTTCCACTATTATATAAAACTTAAAAAATCTGATAAAGCATGAATAATATTAGCATTATCTTTGGTGATAAAAAAATCTATTAAAAGGACAGCATATACTGTAAACATAAAGCACTTTCTTCATATTATACGCATATTCAAACATTTTTAGAAATAAGAAAAATCATTAAATGAAGCAGACTATTGAAACTGATTATTCAGTACTTAATTTTTTTCTTCTACATGCATGTGCAAATACATGTATCTATATGTAATCAACCATCCTTTCTAGAAACAGTTATCATTTAAAATAATCAGTTATCATGCTTCAAACTGTCACTACAAATTCCCAAGAGAAAGTTTTAATAGATGAAAACTGAGCTACTGTTGAAAACAACACTAACAATATAGTTCCGTCTCATTAGAGCAGAACTTACTGAAACTATTTTGTTTTATAACTTTAAGCTGTTATAAGATTGAAAGAAAAATATCAAGTAATTTTACAATAAGTTTTGGTAAATAAAGTCATTTATTAAATATTTTGCACACTTGATTATGGAGGAATTTATTTTGAAAAAATAACTCATCTTTTGATTTTTATAACCAAAAAACTGATTTAAGAAACAAAAAATAACTCATCTTTTGATTTTTATAACCAAAAAAACTGATTTAAGAAACAAAAAATAACTCATCTTTTGATTTTTATAACCAAACAACTGATTTAAGAAAACAAAAAATAACTCATCTTTTGATTTTTATAACCAAAAAACTGATTTAAGAAAACAAAAAATAACTCATCTTTTGATTTTTATAACCAAACAACTGATTTAAGAAAACAAAAAATAACTCATCTTTTGATTTTTATAACCAAAAAACTGATTTAAGAAAACAAAAAATAACTCATCTTTTGATTTTTATAACCAAACAACTGATTTAAGAAAACAAAAAATAACTCATCTTTTGATTTTTATAACCAAAAAACTGATTTAAGAAAACAAAAAATAACTCATCTTTTGATTTTTATAACCAAACAACTGATTTAAGAAAACAAAAAATAACTCATCTTTTGATTTTTATAACCAAAAAACTGATTTAAGAAAACAAAAAATAACTCATCTTTTGATTTTTATAACCAAAAAACTGATTTAAGAAAACAAAAAATAACTCATCTTTTGATTTTTATAACCAAAAAACTGATTTAAGAAAACAAAAAATAACTCATCTTTTGATTTTTATAACCAAAAAACTGATTTAAGAAAACAAAAAAACTGACATGCTTTGATGCCTGAATTCATTCTCTGAAATTTTATTTTGGCAGCTATTCTAATAATCAGTGATCAAAAAAAACTTTTTCTTAGAGCTGCCTGACCTAATTCATATATGAGGTAGGTAAGTAAGTAATTAAGTAATTAATTTTGAAATTAAGACTAACATAATAATATAAATCTTACAGATTAAAAAAATATATTTAGATGTCTAAAGTAGTCAAGAACTGTTTGTAGTTTACAGACAAAAACTTTTAAATCGATATGTACAATAAATTTTGAGCTAATGCACTCAGCACACAGTCTTGGCTGTGATATGCAAAAATGAATGCAGCGAAGTGGAACTTATAATCAGTCAACAGTGCAAACATTTAATGTCCTCTATGATAGTTATATATATATATAAAAATGAGAGATTTTTCAGGATAACAATGATTGTTGCTGTCCTGTTGGACTTATTGAGAACTACAATGTCTGGTCTTTGTGCAGGGATTACTCGATTTGTTCTTATCTTGAAGTTCCACATTATTTTGACTTCTTTTGTTTGGGTGATTGCTTCTGGTTGGTGCATCCATGCTCTTTCAGTGGTTTTTATGCTATAGTTTTCACATTTCTATGTATGAGTTTTGCCATTTCATTGTGTCTTTTGGTGTAGATTATTATTATTATTATTATTATTATTATTCAGCCTCTTTCCACGACTTCTGTTTGATTGTCAGTTGTGATCCAAGGTCTCGGAATCTTAACAAGATTTTGGGAGATCCAAGGTTTTACAGAGGATGTGGGCACTTCCTAGGAGCATTTCTTTGAGTAGTGGGGTGAGTCTGTGCTTTCCAGGAAGTTTATTGAGGTAGCCTTCCAACTCAGATGTTATGTTCCCAAGGCTCCTATCACTAAAGGTATCACTTCTGCTTTTACATTCCACAGTCTCTGAAATTCTAATCTGAGGCCTTGGAATTTTTTAATTTTTTCTCTTTCTTTTGATTTTATGTTTCTATCACTTGAAATAGTGACATCAATGATTGTTGCTGTTCTCTTGGACTTATTGAGAACTACAATGTCTTCATGCAGAGGGATCACTCAGTCTGTTCTTATCTTTAAGTCCCACAGTATTTTGACTTCTTCTGTTTCAGTGACTGCATTTGGTTGGTGCATCCATGCTCTTTCTGGGTTTTTATACGGTAGTTTTCACACAGATTTCTATGTATGGGTGTTTTGCCACTTTGTTGTGTCTTTTGGTGTATTCTATTATTATTATTAATATTCTTCTTCTTATTAATATTCTTCTTCTTCTTCTTATTATTATTATTATTATTATTATGAAACATAAAATATAGGACAAAAACAAAGCAAAAGACCTAGGTTTAATAACATTTCTGACAATGTAACACTGTGTGGTTATATACCTGTATCTATGAATTGTATGTAATTTGAAGCCTCCAGAGAAACACGCAGAATACCATTCTTCAGATGTGAAAGTGGAACCTTCAAATCAGGGGCCCCTAGAAAATAAAAATATAAGAGTGTTTTGATATTATCTGTCTACTAAAACAATTTCTATGATAGATTCATAACAGATGTCTTTTTTATATCTGAATAGCAATTATCTGGTAATTAAAACATTTATTATTTAAAAATTATCTAATAATTAAAACACATGATACACATAAATAATAATAGCTGGTAATTATTATACTGTTACTTAGAATAATAATTAACTGGTAATTATTGAATGTGTTAAATTTACAATTAGCTGTTAATTATTACATATGTTACAGTAACAATTATCTGGTAATTACTGCATTTTTAACTTTAAAATAACAATTAGTAATTATTGCATTTACTTTAAAACAACATTAGCCTGTAATTAGTGCATTTGTTATAGTAACAATTAGCTGGTAATTATTGCAGTTGCTTTAAAAAAACAATTAGCTGCTAATGACTGCATTTACTTTAGAATAACAATTAGCTGGTAATTATTGCATTTGTTACTTGAACAGTTAGCTGGTAATTACTGCATTTGTTATTTAAAATAACACTTAGATGGTAATTATTGCACCTGTTACTTGAACATTTAGCTGGTAATTATTGCATTTGTTATAACTTGTCAAGCTTGACACATTTTAAAGTTATAACACTGTCATGATAAATGACAAGTACTCACCAAAAAGATATGTTCCTTTGATAGTGATTTGAGTGACCTGGCTGGGAAGGCCAAACAAGCCAACTGTTATGTCAACATAACTCTCCAGAAAAGATGCCACAAGGAGACCATGAGAAAAATTAAATCCTTTCATTGGGTGCAGAAATGACTGCAGAAAATAAAGAAATGAACAAGCATATTCTTTCACTTTTGCAGTTAGTGCATGTTACACAAGACAAGTAAGAATCAAAATAATCTGCAAACATAGCCAGGCATGATGTTGTCAAAGTCAAAGGAAAGTAAACAGTCAAGAATGATAGCAAACACAATTAAGAAAGAGATACCTTACTCTAAATTGCTGGCAGACAAAAGGACATCTGGAATGAAAGGAAGACACAGCAAAATATCTGAAAAACATGAAGAAGCTAACATTCTCAAGAAAAAATTGCAAATGGACAGAATGACTATAAAACATTTTCTTAAAAACAAAGCTTCTTCAAAAAGGTACTAGTGGAGACCTTTACAAACAAAGGGCATGAAAATGGAGTCCTTTTATCATTTATATCTTATTCTGAGTTATGTGACCCCTTCCATCACTGTTTTATATCAGGACAGTATTAAAATGCTTTGTGTATACATATCTGGTTGTATGGTAGTGGGAAGGATGTTAATATATGTACTTTAAATACATTTGTTTATCATACTCACTTAATTAAATTGAAGGAAAATAAACAATTCTCCTAAGTCAGTAAAAAAATAATAATTTGAGAACGAAAATATACCAATTCAGTTAAGAAATGAACGTTTAAGTCTGGAAAATAAGTATGTTATTCAATTTCCAAGAATGAGGCAATTGGCAAATGTTGACACATCACCAAAAGGTTCTATTCCAAATGTCATCATAATGGTAAACCTTTGTAAGTTCAATTACATGAAACAGCTTTCAGGATGCACAGCATTTTTTTTGCTGGGTTATTTTGACTCTGAGCTATTAATACTTTATATCAATGTTTACTTTCTAATAATATTTGGAACTATTTTTGGTATATCTTAAATAATACTGTAAATCTAAGTTTAATATTCCAGTATGGTTTCTGTAAATCTAAGTTTAATCTAAGTTCCAGAATGGTTTTCAACAAAGTTTGATTAATCTTGTTTCTGGATTATCCCTGCAACTTGTCCCACAACTATCCTGGATAATCATCTCTGCAACCTGTTCCCCAATTATCCTGGATAATCATCTCTGCAACCTGTTCCCCAATTATCCTGGATAATCAAGACTGTCATCCCTGCAACCTGTTCCCCAATTACCCTGGATAATCAAGACTGTCATCCCTGCAACCTGTTCCCCAATTACCCTGGATAATCAAGACTGTCATCCCTGCAACCTGTTCCCCAATTACCCTGGATAATCAAGACTGTCATCCCTGCAACCTGTTCCCCAATTACCCTGGATAATCAAGACTGTTATCCCTGCAACCTGTTCCCCAATTACCCTGGATAATCAAGACTGTCATCCCTGCAACCTGTTTCCCAATTACCCTGGATAATCAAGACTGTCATCCCTGCAACCTGTTTTCCAATTACCCTGGATAATCAAGACTCTTAAAATGCCTGCATCTCATTCCTCAATTATCCTGGACAATCAATTTGTGTACGCACACTCAGATCAGCAGGTACTAGCAAAAGCAAACTTTAGCTCCTTAAGAGATAAATCAGTATTAAATTGCACAGTCAATATAAGTAAAACTCTTTAATTATACATCATAAGAAATTTTCATATAATGTATTTAATTTTCATATAAAGTCCAATAAAAATTTTTAAAAATGTTCACAAATGTCTAAGGCATACTAACAAAATGTCCAGCAAAAATTACTGATGTAAAGTCTGCAACAGACAGACAAACATAGATGAACAAATGGATGGATGGAAGGACAGAGCAATATACAAGAAACATGCTGATAGAATATATCATAGCAATGGTTCATCATTTTATCATCAAAACAGACAACTGAAGATATACACATTAAACCAGTTAGCAAAAATAAGTTAACTTTTCATGATTAAACATTTCTCCAGTTAAAATATTTCTTGCAAATGAATCTCAGGAAAATGTGTATTATTGTGCTACAGGGCACCCTCCTGAAAATGAATGCATTTCCTAAGTAAAGTGCTTTTCATAGCTTTAAAAATGTTTTAAATGACTGCCTTGATATATTATCAACTGAATTAATGTAAAATTATTTCCCTTCTAGTTGGCAAGTAATATTCTTTAGTATAATTTATTATTAGTTATAGCAGAATTCATGCTGGTAAATGCAATAATTAAAATTCTAGCAATTATTTTTATAATAAAAATCATGATATTATGATAAATGTTCAATTATTTATCTTTATACATATAAGGAGATAAGATGGGGGGAAATTCTCAATATTTTGTGCAATTAGTACATGAATCTGAAAATGTAGTTCTTTAATTAAATGTTCAAAGAAGTATGAGTTAAGGTCAAGAAAAATTCTGAAGAAGCTCAAGGACACTATTCTAATAACTGGTATGGATATCATACAAACTAACACATAATATTGTAAAAAAAAATCAACTGCACTTTACTGCATGAATCAATGTTTAGTTAAAGAGATAATGACCTATACCCTGAGGCAAGCCATCTTCTTGACCTTCCACATCGAAAATTATGAAGGCTAGCTAACCAGTTCATTGCAGGACACACTTCCTAGGGCACTCAGAAATGAGCACAACTCCCAACAAGGGGCATAATTAACCAAATATTACACCTAGATCCAAGGGCAAGAAGTGTGCCCACGCACTACTTTAACTGCAAGAACATTGACCAAACTGATTAACTCCATGATTCTGAATGAGATTCAAACAACTTGAATATACAGCAAATTTCACTCATATGAAATGCATACTTTACTCCAATGAAATGCATACTTTACTCCAATGAAATGCATACTTTACTCCAATGAAATGCATACTTTACTCCAATGAAATGCATACTTTACTCCAATGAAATGCATACTTTACTCTAATGAAATGTATACTTTATGCCAATGAAGTGACAGTATAAACACTATCTCATTTTTCTATTGAAATCAAAATTATGACTTACAATGAAATTTCTAGACTTTGGTGCACAAGGACCATATGGTGTGACAACATCAGGGCTTTGTGCACTGAGTCCGTGGAAACTGTGATCCGCCAACCACCCTCCTTTAGAATATTCACTAAACTCAGCAGTTTTGTATTCTCCAGGAATGTAATTCTGTATAACAAGATCAAAACTAAAAATGTTCAAACAAGATTAAGATGAAACATGCATCAATATACTAAAGCAAAACAGTAATAGAGATTAATTCTATGAGCAGCCTTTAATATAACATTAATTGGGCAGGTCTTGGGAGTTTATATACTAGCAGCCTCATCTAGCCTCAAAAAGTCAATAATTATTCATGACAAAGTCATTTTCCTTTCATTAGATTGTGATATGAAACATCAGTATTGTTACATGGATAAACTAAGAGAAAAATGCATAATATCTAAATTAATTGGACCCTCTTAAACTGAGGCATATCATGAATGCTAAATTATTTCATGACTGGAGTTTATTCTGTAGCAGTGTCAGTAAACACATGACTGTGGGGTTTATACCAAAACAGTTTCTGTGGTGTTTATATTGTGACAGTATCTGTAAACGTGGCGTTTTCCTGAGAGAATTGTGTGATTGTGGGGAACCAGCTCTTAATAATATGGTGCAACATCTTGAATGTGTGGCAATCCTATTTGAAAACAAACTAATTATGTAAATCAAGTTTATCAGAAATCTTTTACTAATAATTCTAATCAAAAGATTCTATTGCTCAAAATATTTTCAAAACCTCTCAGCTTAATCACCTGCATCTTGAATGAAATGTTCCCAGCATATGATTCCTTGCTGCATTTCAGATTCAGTACCAGATTTCCAGTCTAAAATTTAAAACAAAATCAGTAAACAGTAAAGACAGAATATAAAATTCAAGTTCTTTGATAACAGATTTATCTTTTTAAATTTTTTTTAACTATACAAATGAAAATAGAAACAGTAACAAATTAATCTGCTTCAATTTAACTCTGTGTCTGTATTACCAGCTTCTATATTCTTAATTTAGCTCTAATAGTGATATCATTCTATAGTCTTAATTTAGCCTGCTCTGTACAACTTAGTCTTTAATCTATTATAACTTGATCTTTACTCTATTAAGATGTACAACTCAGTCATTAGTCTATTATAGACACCTCATCATTAATCTATTACGTAAACTTCATCCTTAGTCTATTAAGATGCACAACTCAGTGTTTTGTCAATTAAGATGTACAATTTGTCTTTAGTCTATTAAGATGTACAATTTGTCTTTACTCTATTAAGATGTACAACTAAATCTTTAGTCTATTAAGATGTACACCTCAGTCTTTAGTCTATTAAGATATACAAGTCAGTCTTTAGTCTATTAAGATATACATACCAGTCTTTAGTCTATTAAGATGTACAATTTGGTCTTTAGTATATTAAGATGTACAATTTGTCTTTAGTCTTTTAAGATGTACAATTTGTCTATAGTCTATTAAGATGTAAAACTCATTCTTTAGTCTATTAAGATGTAAAACTAATTCTTTAGTATGTACAACTTAGCTATTTGTCTATTAAGATGTCTAACTCAGTCATTATTCTATTATGTACAATCTGGTCTTCAGTCTATTATGTACAACTTAGTCTTTAGTCTATTTAGTTTATTAAGATGAACAACTCAGTCTGTATTTAAAAGAATTTATCCCAATCTTTCATTTATTGGCAGAATAGTGTACTGCAGTGCAATAGAAAAGTCTACTGCAGTGCAACAGAATAGTCTGCTGCAGTGCAATAGAAAAGTCTACTGCAGTGCAACAGAATAGTCTACTGCAGTGCAATAGAAAAGTCTACTGCACTGCAAGAGAAAAGTCTACTGCACTGCAAGAGAAAAGTCTACTGCACTGCAAGAGAAAAGTCTACTGCACTGCAATAGAAAAGTACTGCACTGCAATAGAAAAGTCTACTGCAGTGCAATAGAATAGTTTACTGCAGTGCAACAGACTTCCTAGATTCCAGTCCTTTGTGTAAGTTAATGTCAGTTTGCATAAAACATTAGTTATTGTCATGCAATAAACAGTGATGCAACTTACTTTTAGAGTCATCAGGATGTCAGTGTCTTCTAACTGCCATTTCACATAAACAGTGTCAAAGGTTTTGTGATCCTCAGTGACAGTAATATTCCAGACAACTGTTGTGTTGTGAATGACTTGAACTTCCTCAATCTCATGCCTGTCATACAGCAAATATGCAAATTATTTTATTTTTTCATGCTGATTCATACAAATTGCTAATAAAAATTAGAGTAACATGATAAAATTAAAGAAATTACATTTCTTTTACAAAATCACAAATACTGCACACACTGTATATAATATGTTTTAGAAACTTTCTGTCTGCCTACCTAAATGTATGGACTATCTGACTATCTATCAATCAATCCATCTAACAGTACAGCAATAATGCAGACTTCACTGCTATATTACTCTTTGTATTTTTCTAGACATTTTGTATTATCTGCCCTGTTAAATAACAAGAGATTGCAACACTAATGTATGCTAATAAGAACACTTTGCAGAACTAATTCTCACTATAAGAACAGTTTGCAAAAATACTGCTCAATAAAAGGAACAAATTGCAAACCTACTGCTCACTAACAAGAACAATTTGCAAAACTACTGCTCACTAACAAGAACAGTTTGCAAAACTATTGCTCAATAACAAGAACAGTTTGCAAACATGCAGTTTACTAACAAGAACAATTTGCAAAAACTAGCAAGAACAGTTAGCAAAGACTACTGCTCACTAAGAAAAGTTTGCAAAACTACTGCTCACTAACAAGAACAGTTTGCAAAATTACTGCTCACTAACAAGAACACTTTGCAAAGCTACTCTTTGCTAACAAGAACAGTTTGCAAAACTACTGTCACTACAAGAAGAGGAAATAAGACTTACGGTAAACCATGACGAGGAATATCAATTTGCAGAACTTGATGAAGTGAGTCATAAATCAGCAAGGGCTCCACTCTGTTTTGACCTACCAATAGCTCAGCCTAAACATATATAAACACACACACACACACACACACACACACACACACACACACACACACACACACACACACACACACACACACACACACACACACACACACACAAATGGCTAATATGTTCCATCCAATTTAATTTGAAACAAGCATTTTTCCAGAAAGTTTTATTTATGTGCACTTATACTTTGTGTGGGAGTGTATGGAAAATGTGTGTGTGTGTGTGTGCATAAGTACGAGCATGGTCCTGGAGGGGACAAGGGGCAATGTCTAGGAAGGGACAGGGACAAGGTCTTGGAAGGAACTGAAGTAAGGCCTTGAAAGAGCCAGGAGGAAAAGTCTCAAAAGGAGCAGGGGCAAGGTCTTGGCAAGAATAGGGAACAAGGTCTCAGAAAGAGCAGGGGGGCAAGGTCTTGGCAAGAATAGGGAACAAGGTCTCAGAAGGGGCAGGGGGCAAGGTCTTGGCAAGAACAGGGAATAACGTTTCAGAAGGGGCAGAGGCAAGAACAATTTGCAAGAATAGGAAACAAGGTCACAGAAGGGGCTGGGGACAAAGTCCTGGAATGGACAGGGGGGCAAGGTCTTAGAAGGGAAAGGAAGCAAAGCTTGGCAAGGACAGGGGGCAAGGTCTTAGAAGGGAAAGGAAGCAAAGCTTGGCAAGGACAGGGGGCAAGGTCTTAGGAGGGAAAGGAAGCAAAGCTTGGCAAGGACAGGGATTGAGATGGGATCAAGGACAAGTACGAACTGCAGCAATAAATACAAAGCTAAATATATCAACATTAAATAACTAAAAAGTAAATATTTCATCTTGCAAACTCCAGATATGGAAGCCAATCAAAATGGGAATTCAGAATTTAATGGGTAAAAAATAGATTGTGCAAGTGCAGGGTCATTATCACCAACTGTTCTGAAATTATGGTTTAGTAAAACTTCTTTATCTGACTGTAAAGAGTGAAAACTGATGGCCTCTTAAAAGATGACTGATAGAGTGAAAAAATTATGGTATCTAATGATTAGATAAAATGAAAAATTATAATCTAAAAAAACTGACTAGATAAAGCATAAAACAGGGGTACACAAACCGTGGGTCGCATGCAGCCCGAGACAGGGCTCTATGCGGCCCCGGGAGGACTTTCGGATGTTACCATTATTACGAATGTAAAGCACATTATTTCATTATTTGTGTTGTTTTTTCCTACTGAGCCATCCATATGGTAGCCCTCCAGGCACTATCAATTGGAAATTTGGCCCTCTTGCCTAAAATAATGGCCTCAAAAGATGATTGAAGAGAGGAAAAAATGAAGGCCTCAAGATGATCATATAGAATGAAAACTGATGGCCTCAAACAGTGATCAAACAGAACACAAATTGATGTCCTTAAATAGGTGATAGGTGTAGTGGAGTAAATTTGCCCCTCCCTATTTCTAAACTTAATTGCTATATAAGTTCTTAAATGTCAAAGTGACCCAATCTTAGGCACTGCTCGTGCTGATATTTTTAATTGTCAAAGTTGGAAGTAAACAACTCAGGTAAACAATGTGCTAGACTTGCTGATATAATCTAAACCAGTTTCAGGTGGATGAGTAGTTTTTATTATCCAATGCTAAAATTTACAAGAATGAGACCAGCCAAAGGACTGAGATCAAAAGAATTCTACTGTCAATCACTTTGAATTTGGAATGGCAAGAAGTCTGGTCATGAAAGGCGTCCTTTAGCTTAATGGTGAATTAAATGACTGATTGAGAGAGAATGGACTTGGAAATATTTCATGCAAATGTGAAAAGTAGGTGTACACATTATATTTGTCTTGTATGTGAGGACATTCCTAACCATTCCTACCAGATCATTCCAGGTCAGTTTCTAAATTGAGTATCACACAAAAAGACGGAGGAAAACACACTGAAATAGAAAATGTGTTTCGCTGAGAAATGGTGAGCCACATGAAAGGTTTACAATCATGCTTCAGCAGTTAGAGTTGTCTTCCTTACTCTGTCAAGAAGATACAAGTTCCATTGAGGCACATGAAATTATTACAAGCTTGCTACAACAGTGTTTGTGAACTTGGTGAAATGAACTGTACCTATGCACATTTCACTTATTCTTCATGTCCTCACTTTACATCTGACAAATATACTTTTCTTAAATGTTTGAATTTTGGATTCAGATTAAATAATGCATGTGGATAATTTTATAACAGGAATCAAGATAACTGGAAATTATATATTAATATATATATAAATTTGTAAGAAATTGAGATTAGATGCAGTAATATTTACAAAATATAGTGCTACATTAAAAAAAAATCAATAAAAGAAAAAGAAATGCCATAGGAAAACAGGCACGATCCTGGGGCTTCTGGAACTGCAAGACTGTGAAAAGAAAGGGTAGCACCAGCTCTAGGGCTTACAGAAGAAAGGTCAGATAATGTGCTGCCATAGATAAGACAGTCAGTTACTGATTAGCAATATCTAAGAACAACGTCACAGCATTCTCACAGGTTTCCATGACCACAGGCACATTGGACATAGTCCTAGTAAACTTTATGCACTGCTTCGTAAGTGACAATGAGGTGATATTGAGTGTTACTAGGTGCCATAATGATCATCCAGACAGGATTACACTCACCTAGACCAGTGCATGCCAATGATACCTCTTTTTAAACCTCAGTCTATTTAGTATTTAACTTTATTTAAACATCATATTTCAGAGATAAGGTTAAAAAACTTGAACACATGATAGTTTTTATCTTTTATAAACTAACACTCAATTGAAAAAATGTGGAATAATATTATTTTTTTAAAAAAACCAACACATACCAAAAATGATACCTTGTACATAAACTTAAACAACTTTTCCCACCAACAACTTTTTGTGCTACTGAAAAAATCAAACACCACCACAAATAGTTTAGCTTCATAGTAAGCATACTTAAACTTTTTTCATAGCTAATTATCAGTAAATCAGATTTGTATTTAATGATGTATGTAAACAAATATATCTGACAAGAAACAGAACAGTCAGAATGGTGTCAAAATACATACTTTGAATTGCTCCTCTGGACGATAAGGCCAATCTAAGGGCAGATTATCCTCATAATGCTTGCAAGAACTTATATTGTTCTGGCTACCAGCTGAGCTTGGCCTGAATTTCAAAATTTAAAAAAAATTAATATCTGTTAATAGCTAATCAACACCATCAATACACACAATACAATTCTCAAAGGACCATTATGCAATTTTGGCAAAGAGGGAAAGAGACCATTCATTTTGCAGTAATATACATGTATGTTTATGTTCAAATGTATGCTGAAATATATAATAGGGTACCTGATTTTGATGTTAGCACAGCTCCTGAAACCTCGACATGTCCCATTCTTTAAGGAGCAAGGGATGGATGTTTCTATAAGTACAATAATATCTTCTTTAACACAATTTCCACAATGTACTGTTTATTAATCAATGCTTCTAAACAACAATTAACACCCCTACTTTACACACTTCTGCATATGTTCTTTTTTACTCCTGTGATGGAAAACTACAAAACAGAAGCTAGAGTCAACTTAAATATTTTTCAAAATAGAATATATATATAATATTCTGTTCATTCTGAGGGAGAACTGTAAACTGAAATAACACACTAGATTCTAACTAAAGCTTGCATATAATTTATTTGTTAATTATAAAATTAAAATACACACAAACACACTCTCGCTCTCTCTCACACACACACACAACTTGTGTGTGAATTTGTTCAATTAAAAAAGAAATGACAATTTGTTGATAAATTAACTGCAGGCAGTAGTCAAAATTACTTCAATGCAGTAGTATTTTATTTAAAATTCTCCCGCAAATGAACAAATCAAACCAGCCACTACAGGCTCCACATGTTTTTAATCAGTTAATCCTATTCCTGCAAAGGTACAAAACTTTTTATATTGATTGTAACAAATGTTCTGGGTTGCTGTAAAAAACAGCCAATGCATTTCACTGATTTGTAAAATGATGGCTCTGAAAAAATTCATTGAATAGCCTTAACTGGTGATTAAATACATCAAAATTGATGGTCTCAAAAAGATTGGATAGAATATATATTGATGGCCTCAACAGCAGAAAATCTGTAGAGCAAGACTTGATCACCTAAAATAGATGATGATAAATCTTCAAAGAATGGAAAATGAACTATAAGAACAGAACCTCATACTCCAGCTTCTGATTGTTTCCATATATTGTCAACATGAAGATTATTGTCCAGGAGCAACATCAAAATATCTTTATGAAGACTGCATCTCTTTTTTGCTCTGATTGTAGGAATTAGTTTATCATGCAGCATATCTGTGTTATACTGCTGATAATATGTATACTGAGATGTACAAGTATTCTAAGATATATAAGAAAGTAAGTTTGTTTGGTCTTTTTTCTTACTTCACTGAAACCCTGCAAGTAATTTATTCTGTCCTTGTACCACTCTGTATAATATTGCTCAACAGTATGACCACAAATAGGCATTTTAAAGACTATAAAGGAGTAAGAGTTTCTGAGTGCATAGAATCACTGCATTACATTTCTTCACTCCTTATTACACCATTATGCATGCACAACATAATATTAATAAACTGATGATGAAATGTAGCCTAAGGTCTGTATGTACTTAAGATTTTATGGCCTTACTGAATCCAAAAAAAAAAATTTTTTTAAATGTCCACTCAAATGTCTGTAATGTTTTAACTATTAATATTTATTTATGCATACTGATATGCTGATAATGTAGCATAAATACATGCACTAAATGTACACATAACTAAAAATGAAATACTGTACTGTAAATTCCTTTTAATGTAGCATAATACATGCACTAAATGTACACATAAATAAAAATGCAATATTGCAAATTCCTTCTAATGCAGCATAATAAAAATATATACTCAAAATATACCAATTATATAAAAATGACAATACTGCAAATTCCTTCTAATGATATAACACATGCTCAAAATTACATATAAATCATAATTATATACCAATGACAATACTGCAAATTCCTTCTAATGATATAATACATGCTCAAAATTACATATAAATCATAATTATATACCAATGACAATACTGCAAATTCCTATTAGTGCAATAAATACTTTATATGAAGAATACTTAACATGAAAAAATTCAGAAATATTAACAGAATACAGTGCTACCTTCTTTTAAATCCAGTTGTATGATGTCAACTTGAATATAACAACGATCACAGGTAATGTCTGGAATTAGGACAGTTACATAATAAGTACTGCTTTCACATGAGCCCAGTGGATATTTATTAGCCTGAAATGGATTAAATGGACAATATTTGAAAAGACAAAATTAAAAAATAACAGACTTTATGTGCTAATATTTGGTTCTGTTTTAAAATATAAAGATGCTAGTAATCCAGGCAAAAAGATGCAAAAGATCTTTTACAAACCAAGACTTAAAATTGTTTAAGAATAAATGAAAATCACAAACCATGCTATTTTTTTAGTTTGTTTCTGATTATTTAATAATTAAACATTTATTGTCTGCAAGAAAACAAACTAATAGAAGTCAGTGTTTCACAGTCATACATGGACTCACACACAAACACACACACACACACACACACACACACACATGCACACACACACACACACACACACACACACACACACACACACACACACACAGGTACACTATATACATGCCCATATTACAAATGCTCACATACTAACAAATCACACACAAAAAAAAACAACAAAATGACTTTAGAGATTGAGGAAATTTTAATACCACTTTAGTTTTGGCATAATAAATCTTAAATGGAAAGGCCATGAAGTCTGGTTCCCAAGCATTCATGACGCCAGAATAAACTAAGAGTGAAAGCATAAAAATGTAGGACAATAAAAAAGGAATAGTTTTGTGTGCACAATCCTTAACTTTCACTGATGGCTACTATTTATAGAGCAGCTTTCTCAATGACAGTCACTTAAATCAAAGCATTTTCCTATTGACCAATCAATTTGCTTAGATGTGACACCCTACGCATGAGTTTTTATGAAGTGAGAGCAAAAAATTAGTTATTATATTTGAACTGTTATATCACCCACAAAATGAGTCCTAATGAATTTATAATAGTAATAGAAGTTACTCAAAAGTGATTTTATCATTCAAAAATCTATTTTTAAAATATCCTAGTTCAACAAATAGTTAGAAAACCAATGATACATTTTTTAAAATCTAAAAACTAATATATGAAGGAATAGAAATATACTTTTTAAAGTAAAAACTAAGTAAAAGAAATATTTTCAAATATTTTCAATATTTTTAATTATTTTGTATATATATATATATCATATAACTGAACTAGGATAATGGATGGAACATCAATGAATTCAACATGGCCTTCAAAGTAATTTCATAATTTTCAACAGTCTCAGTTGTCTTCTAAATTTCAGGGACAGCAAATAACCATGATGTGACATACTGGAAGAGAATTGAGGTAATCACTAAAACCCAAATACAAATTCTACTGCATACAGCACTGTGATTATGTTTATTTATGATATATGATTAGATCTGGAAGAGAGTTGAGACAATCACTAAAACCCAAATACAAACTCTATTGTACACAGTAGTGAGATTATGTTTATTTTTTATTTGTGATTAGGCCTTTCTTAGCCGCACAACATCCTACAGTTCTCTGATAAGTTAATAAAGTTTTCTTATATGTTGTATTTCAATAACTTTACAAATTTTGTTCTAGTCACATAACATAATTCTAGCTGAAATATAATCTAACTTTTGATCAGCTATTGGTAAACAATTTATTGAGGATAAAATCTCATTTAAGAGTTAATAAATAGGTGAAATTCATTAAAAGTAATAAATAGTTAATTACAAACTGCTTATTTAGCAAAACTTTACATGTATTACATGAAATAATGTGAACAAAATGTATTAATCATGCAATGAATTGGTCTCAATAACAAAGCTTTTGATTCTAGAGCAAGTTTTTCTTTCTCTGAACAGAATGAATACAAAGCAGGGCTTACGCTGTCGTGGCAAGTAGGAGATATTATTGCTCTGTTGTTGTGAGGGATGTGATCCAGCAGTACACAGACCTCGTTGTTGTCTAAATGATGCAAACTAACACGAAATGGGGAGTCTGCAAATATCCAAAATAAGTACTTTCATAATAGACAAATAAATATTAACTGATTAGCCTGCACCCAAACCCACTCTCAAACAAGTAATCAGTTCTAAACATGACAGGTAATTTCACTATATAAGGAAATTAAGCACAAAATACACTTTTTCATTAACGTATGATTTTAATATCTCTGAACAATCAATTTATTTCATTTCTTTAAATTTCAGTTATAACATTCTCTCTGCTGGAAACAGTACAGCTAGTCCCATCAAAGCTGTGTAAAGAAAAACAGATTGTTCATTGTATTTCAAAATGAAACCATTGCAACAAATTTCCAATGCACAATAGCAGAGCACACCAGAAAGACTGGAACTGTTAGCATGGGGTACAAATACTAATTATTGGTAAATTACAAGCATAGGAGTGAAGCCTCCCAAGAGCCCATTTCAGGCTGTGAAGGTTCTGAGCACACTCAGCTAATGCCAATTGTCAATGGTTTCCTTGCTGTGGCAGGACCAATTGTTTAAATTAACTCTACTCAGTTGATGTAAAAGTGAAAATAAATCGAATGAAAGAAATCAAACTAAAGTGAATCATGTAGCTATAGTTAAGAGGTTTTTTTTTTTAGAATAAACAAATAATGGTGAGAAATGGCCATTTTAAAAATGAAAAAAGAAAATTTTCTTTAATAACAAAAAGTCTTACACTTGTGACATAAGAGCTGAAACTGATACAAAAGCAGAAAGGGGTATTCAATAGAAATTATACTGAGTAGTTTCTTTTTTAATTTATCAATCCCTTTCACAGGACATCTACTTTTTGCTAAAATTAAATTAAAATCACAAGGAATGAAGGGTGGGACATTTATGACAAATAGCGTCTGAATGAAAAATGCTAAATGTCTTTAAAATTTGTATGTTTTGTATGTTTTGTATGTCTATAATTTGCTGAACATGACAACATAAGTTCAAATGGATATTGGCTATGCTATTCAACTATTTAAATAAATTATAATAAAAGTACAATTAATATTATTAATAATGTTAAAGAAATTATTGTATAAACACATGCACAAAAAATATTAAAAAATAATGATCAAAGTTTACTGCACTGTAACTTCATTTCTTGTGCACAAAGACTTTATGTATAAAAATGAATGTAAAGTGTGAATGTTCATAAACTCTTTGCATGTGCAATTTGAAGCAGTTCTTGTAAGGCAACCAGCACTAATGTCACAGACCATATTGCTTTCTTCCAATCGACATATTATAAACAATGTTTGTATTTCTGTCTGCTATAAGAGATATTAACTCTTGGTATATTATTTATAAGTATAAATATCTACTAGCATGTTTAAGATATAATAGAGAAGCCCCTTTTTACCTGAATTTCATTTAGCATAAAGTCAAAAAGAACCTATTTGTCATGCTAAGCCAGGTCTTTGTAGACTTTCACTGTTTCAGAAAGCAGCTAAATATGCATTTAATTTATGTCATGTCTGTTTGAAAAGCATTTAATGTTGTAAACAGATTAAATGTTTCCATCTTAAATTACAGTGTACTTAATTTATGGGGAGTGCTTCCTACCTAGGCCAATTTTGTACTGGGGATCAGGGGTGGACTATGAGGGGGTGTTTGGGAGGCAGATTGGGGGACAGTCTACTCTATAATGTTTGTTCTACCTTATGTAATTGTTTCACTTATTTTCTATGAACTTATTGCTTTTAGTTGTTGGATTTTGATGAGGTTAATAGAGTTTCTGGATGGGTGATTTTGTTTATAAATTTGTCTGTGTTATTTTATTTGGTTACAGTTTGATATTTAGGTGGTTCTCCCAATCGTTACTTTGTGTGGCTAGTTCTCAGACTTAGGCAAGCCCTGGACTGTGGTGGAGTGGTCCATTCAGCTTTCTACAGCTAGCCATCTATGTTGGGGGGGGGGGATCATTGGATATATTAATTTGGGAATTTTATATTTATAACTGTTGATGTAGTGGATGTCTCACTACCATCCTATTCAATCTGCACATGCACTCATGCTATTGTGGCCTGGGAGGGGGTGGGGTAGTACTCCTTACATTGCTGTCAGCATGTCATTTTCTATTAAATATTCATTCTGTCAGTGATCTTCTTTCTATTCTTATTAGTCTGCAGTATTTTATAACATGTTCTAGGGTTAGATGCTCAACACAGCTGAACTTAATCATCCTATATCTTGTTATTTTACTTCTTCCAAGTTGATTTTTAGGGCTTTAGCCCAAGTGAAGAGGAGCCTATTCAACAGGGGAGTTCTTAAATTTAAGAAGAGTAGGGGTATGTATAGCAGCCTGGACATCACAAAAGCATGGTAAAAGTATTGTTTTCCCCAAGTACACAGTTTCCTTGTTTTGTTTTTATTTTTATTTTTTGTTTCTAAGAGTTCTTTTGTGCTTTGAAACCTATTTAATATTGCTTGGTTTAGAGGAATCAGATGGTAGTGGTAGAACAGTTTGGTTAGAATCCACTTTTTGTTGTGGTGGCAGGATTCCAGCTCTATCACAGTAGTGCACGAGGTATTGTTTCATGATTATTTTGATTAGTTGTGAGGTGAGGGAGATGGGCCTGTAGCTACTGGGGTCTGTTCAAATTTTTCCAGATTTAGGATAGATATGGCATGAGCTTTTTTCTCCTCTTGTGTGTATTTGGTTTGAGTTGCACAATTATTGTCTGGAGGCTGGGGTGGGCTTTTTTGGTCATTCTATAAATAATCTGATCAGGACCAGGGGAAGTGTCATCTGTTTTGCTCCATAGAGCTGTTTGGAGTTCTATTATAGTGATATTGTCATTTAATAATTTGTTGAACTGTTTGATGGGTCTGTGTATGTGGCTTCTGTTTGGGTTGTTATTTAAATTATATACCTGAAATGTTTTTGTGAGTATGTCAGCTATTTCTTCTGTGGTCTTACAGAGAGTATTATTTACTCTGAGAGATGGAAGGTGTATTTTCACATGGGGTTATTGATATGTTTGATTTTATCCTATCCTTCTCTGATTTGGCTATGCTATTGCAAAAATCCTCCCAACTCTTTGATTTTGCTTCAAGTGTTATCTTCTTTGCATAGGATGTAGTAGCTTCATTGAATTTGGTTTTGTTTTCTGAGAGTCTGGTTTGTTTATATTCATGTAGTGCCTTTTTGCCTGCCTGCTTTTGTAACCTGAAAGCATTCTGCCATCTTGTCAAGGAGCACCTTAATTTTTATTTTTTAACTATCCTAGTGCTTGGTGAGACATTTTTAATACTATTTATTAACAATCCATTTTAAATTAAAGCTTACATGATTACTCAAATAAATAACACTAAGCTTTCTTTATACAAAAATGACTATACAATTCAATGTGTGTGTGTGCGCGTGCACGAGTGCGTGTGTGTGCATGGTATATGTATCACAAACATCACTCTGCTGATGAAATTTAAATGAAGTTAGTAGATCTGATGGAACACACATGAACTTTACTTCATTTACAAATATTATTTATATTTATTAAGACAAATATGCACACACAAACATATATATATTTCACAATAAACCACACATGCTCAGTTTCCAAAAACAAGTCCTTTGACCTTTCATCAACAGATTCAAATACTTTTATACTCAATATTCAGATTTTTTTTTAAAAAGCTAATAAAAAAATTAATTCAATTATTTCACAATAAATAACAATAATGTATAGTTACAACTGTTCACATTTCTTAAATTATTAACCCATCTTACATGTCAAGGTGGGTGAAAAACCTTTATATATATATATTAAAATATGTAAATTCTTTTATATAAATACAGACAAATTGGAGTATCTGTGATTATCAAGGAAGACCCAAGACCCAGGTGCAACTGGTCTATGATAATAGCTAAATATGACAGCAGAGGTAGACAAACACAATGAATACAGTTTATCAAGAATGTGACTTGCAAAAGAATACCAAAATGCTGGCACTTATCTTGGCAGTCAGCTTGTGCAAACATCTGGTGAAGATTTATTATGGCAAACTAGTTCTAAGATGGTCAACTGGCAATGGTGGATGGGCTCCCTCACAATGGCTATCAACCTAATAACAAGGTGGCTAGTTTCACAACATTATGGTGGTCACACTCCCTCAAGGTCGGTCATCATCAAAAGGAAGGTAACTGGTCAATAGTACTTAGATTTAGATATGATGGCCAGGCTCCCTCAAAATCAGTTAAACCAAGCAGGACACACCACTAACTCATGCAGTGTGCTTGCTTTATGCTTGGTAATAATGTTTCCAGTTACACTACTAGAAATTCTTCTCATTTAACAGCAGCAACTATATCTCATATAGTCAATGATACTACACCATAACTTGCTTACAAGCCTGTGTCTTCTGCTTAGTAGCAATAGTTTGCTGTTGCATCATCACTTACTGAAGTTACTCAAGAGGCCATTTCTTCCATGTAAAGAAAATTAATGTGCTAGTATAAAAATATTAGATTTTTCTCCCAAAAATATTTAGAAATTGTTTTATGGTCATTACCAATATAAGTTATGTTTCAGACTCACTGACCAGCTTATGTAATTGCTAGATGTTACAAAAAAGTTTTAGACTTCTTTTTATAGCACTTTGTATCTGATGAGCTGTTTCTCTGCAAATACATGTGTTTGCATCCATCTTTCATGATTTGCCTTTGTTACTAACATATCCCTTTAACTCTTTCTTAGAACTATTTCAACAGATTATAATAATCCTCTATGTGGTGCTGTGCACTGACTTAAAGTGTCATAAATTTGTAATGACAAAGAATTACATTTTGCATTCTGATTCTGAAATATTTTACTTAAAAGCAAAGGAAAGAATTATTACTCTGACAAAGATAGAGAAACTAAATAGTAATTATATATTAAGAAGGTGCTCAAAGTTTTATACATAAACAACACTAATAACCTCCTTAAAGGAATTTTCATTAATTTAATTTAAAATACAATGAGAACTCTTTCACTAGTTTCAATCATAAAATAAATACAATCAATTCATTATATAAAAAAATATTTTTTTTTCTTAATCTCTTATTCTAAATAAAATAAAATTTCAAAAGATTTTTAAAAAAATAAAATTCATAAACAAACTATATTCATATAAATCCTAATCTCATGATTCATTAGTCAGTTGAAAGATAACATATTATTATACTAAATACTAAAATTAACATTAAAAAAAATATTAACCAATTAAGCATATATCCCATTTTAAAAAAATAGTTTAGACAAAATATGTACTAACATTTAACTTAATTATTTATTCAGAGGTTTATGTAATAAAATAATTCTAATAGTGCAAATGACAACAACAAAAAACTCCAAACAAATAATTACTATTTAAATAAAATAATAAAAACTACTGCTAATTGCTATATGAATGTTTATTCATAAATCAATTCTGACTTCAAATTGTCAGTTCACAATAACTAGAACAGTTAAGGCAAAAATAAAAATCAGAAATAATACTCAGTGCAAATAAACAGATGTCAGTATGTTTGATTTTGCAAACATTTGTATTAATTTGACTCAGAATAGTTGAGGGTAGAGAACACAAGAAATAAACTTGTAAAATCTGATTAATTAACTGCATTTTCATTGACTGGCACTGATCAGCGATGTCAACAAGAAACAAAACAACTCCCTTCTGCTTCAAATTTCAAATCTTTGCTGTTATTGTTGTTTTTGACAGTAAAAACTTCAACTTCATCTTACACATTATGCCTTCAGAGCAACACAGGTATTAGAGAATATGCTTTAAAATGTTAAAGCAACACACACACACACAAAGAAAGAGAGAGAGAGAAAAAAAGTTCAGATTGATAACAAAGAATTCTAACCAGAGTTTCCAAAAGTTGGCTAAAAATTTTAATTAATAAATTAAACTAATGAATATACTGTAACTCTGCACTTTAAACAACCAGAAATTCTGTGTACGTAAACTATAAAGTGAAAGCTCTGGTACTAAAGACACAGAAAATAAGTTATTTTCTCAAATAGCATTGCATACTTAAGTTTTTGTTGGATATATCGGACAGCAAGACAGAGAACGAAGGACAAATGGCATCTATAACAGTATAAGTATCTATCTATCCCTTAGTCTTGTCAACCGTTGGGGCACCACTGATGACCTGACAACCAGTTTCCTCCATTCCACTATCTTGAATGATGGAGAGGCGTCCGTGTTTTACACTGGTCAGGTCTTAGCTAATATTTTTCTTTAGATTATTTTATATATCTGTCATGGTCTTCAATCCATGTCTCTTTCACCTTTTTAATGCTTTTCTTGATAATGTGATTAATTTCCCTGTATTGTTTTGTTTCTTCTACTTCTTATTTCTTCTTATTTAGCTCTGATGCTTGTTACACAGATCAAGGATGTCAGCTGTAACCCAAGGTTTCTTTGATCATCTATGATTGCTAAGGATCTCACTGGCTGTTTGGATTACTGAGGTGTTAAATATGTCAATCAATGTGTCTGTGTCTGTGTTCTCTAGAAGAAGTAAGAGTGGTGTAAATTTTCCTCCTATTTTTGTTTGAAAGGCTTCCAATACCTCTGGGTCTTTTAGCTTGTCAAGGTTGAACTTGATTCTTGTGGGGCCTTGCTTGTTGACTTTCTTTAGATGTGGTCGGAGGGTCATCATCTCTATGTCATGGTCACTTCCAATGTCTGCTCCTGGGAAGCTTCTTGTCTTGGCAATGTTTACACTGTCATGGAAACGCCTCTTACCATGATATAATCAATCTGGTTATGATCTCCACTCAAACTATGCCACACCCATCTTCTGGATGTTTTATGTGGACCAAAAGTGTTCATCAACTTCAGATCATTAAAACTGGCAAATTCCAGGAGCCTTAAGCCTGTCGTTTGTCTCTGTATTGCAGTAGCGTCCAGATGTGCCTTTCCAGTTTTCAATGGCATCCTCTCCTATTTTAGCATTCCAGTCTCCTTGCACCACAAGAATGTTTTTCTTTGTGGCCTGGTCCAGGACTTCTTGCAGTCCAGGACTTTCTTCATCATCATGGTCTGTAGTTGGAGCATAAGCTTGCATAATGGTGATACAGATGGGATTGCCCTCAAGCATATGGTGATAAGCCTGCTGGAGACTGGCTGACAATTCATTACAGTGTTCACGATGTCTTTGTGGACAAGAAATCTGACACCATGTTCATGTTTATCATCTCTGCCAGAGTAGTTTAGTTTATGGCCATCCTGTGTTGATGTTTTCCCAAAGTTCTTCCATCGTACTTCATACAGTCCCAGGATGGTCCAATGGTATCTGTTCATTTCATGTGTCAATTCCTCTACCTTTACAGGCGTTCTTAAAGTTATGTTGTTCCATTTACCAATGCTGATGTTGTTTCTGGCACAGAGTTTTGATGGTGATGGTGCACAGTAGTACACTTAACATTGTGCCCTGGTACAAGACAGAAGGCGCGGTCCTTGTTCCAGGCAATGACCGATCTGGTATGGTTTGAGGTAAAGTTATCATTTCGTGTGGTGTGTCTTGGGTAAATGAATCTGGCGGAGCGTATCCCTCTCCAGGCTGTTGATCACAGCTGAAACTCCATATTACTAGTGGCTCACCTTGGTCCTGGACACAGGGCCACTAGTCCTTTTTGAGACTCCTCCGCCCTGGGCATTGACCTCAGTGAGGAAGTTCATACGCCCAATCAGGTACTGTGTCAGCACCCTAGCCTTTGGTTATCCAAAACCTAACCTGCAAGAATGATGGAGGGCAGGGTCATCTATATCCCAAGCAGATGTGAACATCTGCCCACTGCCCACCTGGACACATGGCTGTTAAGTCCTTCTTGGGACTCCTCTGCCCTGTGTCAGCACCCTAGCCTTTGGTTATCCTGCTGAAGGCAGCAGGGATTCATAGAGGGTGGGGTCATCTATATCCTGTGCAAATATGAACATATGACCACTGCCCCTATAAGTATAACCAGATTTAATTACCGGCTAAGTGAAAAATATATGGCTTTCTTCACCATTATGCTGTAATTCTGTTCAAGGTTCAATCATAATACTGTATTTAGACTAGTCAAAATTAAATGAGAATATGTAGACTATATATTATTTATTATTCAAAAGGATTGTAATTAACTAAGATGGTGTATAGCATGTTATACATTATATGATTATTCAAAAACTAAACTGTGACAATATAATTATATAAATAAAAACTGTAAATTGGATAACTTGTACAAGTCCATACCAAGAGTATATTAAGTTTCTTAACTTATAAAAGTTATATTAAGTTTATATTTTATATTAAGTATAAATTCAGTATTTAAGATATATTATGCTAATATTATAAGCATAAATGACAAAATTGCATTTTGAATTTTAATTGATATTATTATAATAATTAATATACTGCAACAACAAAAATCTCCCCCCAACAAAAAAATAAACAAAGGCATAAATAAAAAAATATATAAAGTATAGCAAAAAAGCAAGGTAGTGATCATTCAAATTCTGATGAATGACACCAAGTGACCTACACAAATAAAATACATCATTTGGACAACAAGGTTTCCCTGATAGCAAAACAATAATAAAAGGAATAAAAAAAAAGCATACACACCCCCAAAAATTAAAAAATAGTAAACCAAGAACACTAATATTCAAATGACTGTAGAGCAAATATATATTTATATCTATACTGAGTGTAAGTGCAAATGGCTATTGGGTAAGCATCTTGGCTCATTTCAGCTATGCCATGAATTATAAATATCCAAAATAAATTACAATATATGTGCTTATTTACAATACTGAAGAAGGACAAAACGCATATCTCTAGATTAAAAAGATGTTGAGCAATCATATGACTGATATTTAATAATAGGAAAAATTACAACATACTGCCTGCAAGAAAGAGCTAGTAACACTAACACTAACACTGTAACAGGCTTTTTAATATCACTTATCACTAAATATCAGGCTCTTGTTTAATTCTGATAATATTTATTCAGAAACAATATTGCTATCATGATTTGATAAATAAAAAATATCCAATAAACACACCATTTTATAATTTATATATTATTAAAATTTTATTGATAACAATTATAGACATAAATTCATTTCCAAACATTTCTTTAATACTACTAACAGTCTAATACTAGTAATAGTCTGAGAAAAGGAGCAGCTATTTAAATATATGTAATTAAAAATAATATTTATCATAATGCTCACAAATCTATATTTTATACCAATTTATCAATAAATTTAACTTACAAAAATATTAAAATGTGGAAATGTTTACTTCATTGAATTTGATAAAATGGCTATTAAAATATTATATATGGTGAAACAGATAATAGATAAAACAATGGAATAATCAAGCTTTCAAATAATTCTCTCTCTCTCCAAATAAAATTAAAAAGTGAGGAATTTTATATTAATATTAATAAGTATTAATATTTACAAATGCTACAACAATAATTAAAAATTAATAAGTAATACTTTTCTATGAACGAAGATTAAAAGAAAGCATAAACAATGTCAGCAAGTGATAATAATATACTCACTAGGTGAAAGCACTGTTTCCTCAAAGCGCAATGTAAATAGCCCAGAATTAACTTCCAAAGCATCTGTAATCTGACGGTCTGTATTTAAGCCACAATATTGCAGACTCTGTTAAGTGAGATAATATACAGAGTTTAATACTGCTAATGAACTCTGGATTTTTGAGGATATATTGTTCAAGAAACAGAATGCTTTCAGCATAAAGAGACATTTATACTGCATGTTTTTAACAGATATATAACAATAAAAACATAAATTTAAGTGTGGACGTCAAAATATAATTATTTCAAAGAAAATCAGTATGCATGCAAATGCACATGTCTCTATTCAAATAACTTAATAATGAAACAGCTAACCAGTCATTCATCCAATCAACCAGTTTTCATTTAAACAATTTCAAGTGTATTCCTTAAGAATTTTGATTATTCCGAGGTACTTGTTGTGAATGATTTATATATAATATATATATATTTACTAATTTAGTATGTGTTGAATGCAGCATTAATATTTAGTAGTTATTTAATTTATAAACAGACTGTATGCGTATGTCACTGTCTTGATATCAAACTCCAAGAAAAAGGAAAATAATACATGTACATATACTATATAGCCTAAATATATACTGTAAATTTATAAACTGAAATGTATGCAGACCTGATTGGAAAATGAAATGTCTGATCTTGGGCTTACTGGCCGAGGGCATACAAAGCGGACATTACTTTGTACTGCCAACATTAAACAGGAAAATACTCCTAGTGGTAACCAAATGTTTGCACCAGCCATGGATCTATTAAATAAAGCGATGTTGAGCTAGAAAATAATGAACGCATCGATCGTCTTGTTGTATACAAACATATTACATAGCAAGGGAGATCACTGATATCAACTACTGCAAATCACGTGACAGACGACCAGATAATTGAAATTTTATAAGCTACTAAGCATAGGGTGGGACAGGGAAGGGAGAATGTCATGTACAAGACGTATAAACTAATGTTGTAAGAAATTACTTAAGCCTAAGCATTGCAAAAATATCAGTTAATTGTAATTCGTGGAGCTGTGCGGCGTTACCGCTGCCACATGATTGGCATCATGACAATCAGTTTAACTTAAAGTGTGCTTCGAGTGTATAAGGCCACTTCTGTACTGTACAATGTACATGATTACGGATTACAATGACGTACAATCAAAAGATCTCATATGTTTACTAACTGACTTTTTACTGACACAGCTCCAGTCAGTAGTTATCGATGAGTTATATATGTAGTAGTTAAAACTTTATCGCTTTCATTTATTTATTTTTTACATTCGTGCCTTAATCACATCGACCTGAGAAAACTGGCGCGCGCGCGCGTGTGTGTATGCATGTAGGCCTATGTGTATTAGAATATGGGACACCTCTGGGCACCCTTCACTCGTTATAATTGTTATTTATTAATTAATAACAAAACTAATTACAAGAGATCGATAATCTTATTAATTTATAGTTATAATAATTCTTTAAGACCAATTTGGCGGATTATAAGGGTGTCGTAAAACTCTATACAATAATAAGATAGACGTTTTACTGTCGCATAACATTTCTGCAGCTGGAAACATTTTACAAGAGGACTAATAAAAGTCTGTCTTCTATTTATTTTTAACTAGCCCCCGTCCACTCACTATTACTTCAACGAACGATTTTAATATATGTGCAAGAAGGTTAAGAAGTTTAATAAATTTAATAATAAATTTATTAAATCAACATTTACATTGATTAGATACAATCAGTTATCATAGCATAGACATCAGCAGTCAAATTATATATATATATATATATATAATCAAGTTCATAGATATAATTCATCATAGAAAGAAGTTGTTAAGAACAATTGTGAGAATATACTTTTTTCATTGGTGCTTCAAAGCCTTTATCTTCTTTATCCTACTTTGGGTTTGGGGGGTTTCTTCCAAATGCCATGTGTGTGATAATTTTGGCAGGGGGGGTGGGGTGAAATTGCTTCATTTCTCTCTACTTTGGAGAAAGAGTGTTTCTCTGGACAGGATCTCTGACTAGCCATTCTCTCCTAAACGGTCTGTATGATGAATTTCAATTTCCTACTCATTTGTATAAATTGCTTTTTATCAGTGTGCGTGCGTGTGTTAGGGTGTGTGTGAAATTTCATTTAAACTAGAAAAACACTGAACTGTGAACTTTTGAAAACAAAATGAAAAGTAAAGCGACTATTTTCACAAGCTATGTACATGCTCGCACAAAATTGTTGAACTGAACTGATTAACTTTTCATATTTAATTAACACAATTATTCTTTGTGTTTGAGTGTGTTACAGTCTGATTAAAATGTCTTGACTTTTTGACCCACTTGTTTGTTTCAAATATTGAGATTTGAAAAACCCTTTGTTTAAGTTCTCTCGTGATACTTCTGTATCAAGAAGCTTCCAACAAAGAGGTCAGGACGTTATGTAACTTTAGGCCCATTGTGTAGGTTCTAGAACCAACTACATGCCACGCGATCCGTCACGTGATATGCTCTATGCTTTCTTATAAATATGGTTAAAACCCACCCGTTTAGCACTCCGAGATCCCGAAAGCTACGACACCGTACGTCAGCTAGTACCGTCATTAAGGTATCACTTTTATTTGATTGTATTTCGCATATTTAAACTATGTATGTAATTGTGCTATGTATTGCTATGTATTGCTATATAACTTGAGCACGGTTCGTTGAAATGACTGAAAACCTATAAGTTATGGAATATAAATCATTGTAACTCTTTTCCATTGTAACTTTAATTTATATTGACTTTAAATTCACTAGAGCCAGGAGTGTCTGCGCTCGATATGAATTTCACATGTAATTCAAATTATTGCGTGTAATTTTAATTGTAAATTGTGAAGCGCTTTGCTTGATTTGAATTGTCCCTTTGTATGAATTCTAATTTTAACGTTGTAAATATTTGATAATTCATACGTCATGCACTGTTAAATGTAACATGCGTGAGAAGATTATATTTTCTAATCTAAATTGTAAACGATGCGTTAGTCGAATTTCTAATTCGAGCATTTGAAACTAATCGTGCTTAGGTAGCGAAACGTGCCAGCAGAACGATTATGGAACACATTTTGCTTCCAGGTCGGTCTTCTTCATCTCCTACTTCTTCGTCTTTCACGTTTACTCGTGGTTCCTGTTCAAGCCGGTTTTTGAACTCTGTTGAGTGAGTTCAACTCCTCTAAAGTCCACCACCATTGCAGAGCAACGCCGACGTGTAGGCGCATGCTCGTCTATACCCACAAGTGCAACAAGGGGGCTAAACTGAGAGACAGTTTTCCATTGTATGCCACGTGCATTCCGCTGACGCCACTACAAGTGAGATAGACCCGGTTCGGACTAGATCAAAAGACCAGGCGACACAAAGACGCAAAGCTGAGTACTACTCGGATGATTAAAAGTCATAAGAATCAATTGTGCATTCTTTTCTCGAGAACGATAAAGCACTTATGTGCCGAATTAAGAAATAGACTTCGCGCTCGTATTTGATTATTGTTAAATTGTTAAACTTTATTAAATCTTATTTTAATTGTTAAACCTCTTCGTAGTTCATTTTTATGTATAATAGACCTAATGATTTTTCATGGATTGGAGGGGGGCGAATTGAGCTGAATGACGTAACGAATGCATATTAATTTAGAGGAATTTAACGACTCCAAACCAGCTATTGTACGCAATTTATCAGTTTGTAAATCTGCTGTCTGCACTACAAGACACATTTTTAAGCTAGTCAAATGATAAGTTGGGCAACCAGTCTGTATAGGATAGAGAGAAGGAATTAATTTAATCTATTATCTTTAAAGTCCTTAATTATCCTAGGCAGGGTCTATAAAGAAATAGTGGAAACGTAACAGAGTGTCATATATTTGTACTCATTAAATTTAGCTTTTGTGACGACTTTTGCGACTACCATTGTAATAATTTGTAGTACTTGAACTTGCGTAGCTAGAAATCCTACTTTAAATGTTAAATATCAACTTGTTTATTTTATCTTATTAAATAAATTCTTTATGTTTTGTTATTACTTACGCTTTTCATTTAATATGGAAAGTTTTATATGTAAATTGGCACATGGCGCGTGTGTGTGTGTGTGTGTGTGTGTGTGTGTGTGTGTGTGTGTGTGTGTGTGTGTGTGTGTGTGTGTGTGTGTGTGTGTGTGTGTGTGTGTGTGTGTGTGTGTGACAGATCCTTGGTTAGTTGTCAGTCGGACAATAGCATATCTTAGGCAAGTGATTTCCCAAGATATTGAGACGTGAAGCTAAAATCATACGGGCAAGTGTAGCTTAAAGGCGCATAAATTGATTTTGATCCGGTAACATTCAAAGCAGGTAAATGTTATTTTTAATCTACAGGTGAATGTTACTCCTAATTTGAGGTTTGACCTTTGACCGAGATTCTCGTTCGCATTTTATAAATTCCTTCACGGGCGGGGTTAATTAAGTGGTTAATTAAGAGAAGTGTCCGTCTGTTAACCCTGATCATCATCACACACACACACAAATGTACTGACATATGGACAGCCTGACAAACGAGATGAGACACTTTTCGTGACAATATTGATTGAGTGATACATCACAGAAGCACTAAATAAATCAACGAATCGATCAGTTGACGAGATAACATTGAATCAATCAGTGAACCAGTAAATTAATCAGTCAGTCAAGAAGTTATGATACCGAGTGTTCTTTTTTATGCCTCATCACCAACCGAAAGTGAAAGAATATGCTTAGACCTTAACTAAAAAAACTAACAGCACATTGCCTGCGGAAATCATTCAATCTCACCCAGTCGTTTGTGATTGGGGGGAGATGGTATTCCGAATGTCAGTCAAGATTCCCGTCCTGATACAATTGGCAAGCGAGAAGTTTGCATTACAACTGAGCTGGCGCCATGTGATTGCTGGAAAATCCGGCTGCTGGGTTTCTTCGCTTTGGCGATGGTAGAACAATGCACGTAGGCGACAGCGGTGCCGGATGGAAATGCCACTCTTTGACTGAATTACCACCACCGTGTTACGACTACTCCCTGGTTCTTTACTTTCTATGTTGTGGCTTTTCGCTTTGCTGTTGGCGTAAAGTTGACTGTTATCAATACTCAGGCGTAGGACTGAGTTACCGTGGTCTGTGAGATGCGCCATAATCAGTGCTGTACTGTCCTCTTTCAATTCATGTCAAAAACTTTCATGAATTGAAGTCAGTAGATGACGTGAATTGAAGTCATGACGTGAACTGAAGTAATGATGTGTATTGGAGTCAGTATATGATGTAAATTAAAAGTCAGTAGATGACATGAATTGAAGTCATGACGTGAACTAAAGTAATTACGTGTATTGAAGTCAGTATATGATGTAAATTAAAGTCATGACGTGAACTGAAGTCAGCAGATGGCGTGAATTGAAGTCAGTATATGACGTGAATTGAAATCAGTAGATGACGTGAATTGAAGTCAGTAGGCGAGATAATATAATCCATGTATTAAAAATTCATTCTACTACTACGTAATTACAACCCATAACGCCAATAATTTCCTGTTTCAAAAAAGCTAAATAATAATAATAACAATTATTACAATGATAATTATAATAATAATCAGAAGAAGAATAGTCACAATAATGACAATACTAATAGTCGTTATAGTAACAGTAGTAGCGGCAATTATAGTAGGTCTACTAATATAATTCTTAATTAATCTAATTGATTTTAAAATACTTCCAATCACTCTAATTTCGAGTTTCTTTACTACTAATTTCTCATTACAAAAAATATACATTGATGACTAACTACGATATTTTGAGTGTTCTCAAAATAAACCATTCTCATTAGGAAAGTGGTCGGAAAGCTACGTCATGGTGCTACAGCAAAGGTCATTGATTGACCCCTTACACTGTGGAGGCCATAATGTCTAAGTGCACCATTGCCAGAGTGCTTAAAGTATGCTTTAGTAGAATAGATGCAGCCACAGTTTTTTCACTATTATATTATTTTTTCTTAAACAACGAAGCGTTGCAGTGAGGACTTAGCGCTGCCGTTCTAGCGGCACTGCCCCTGACAAACAGTTAATTAGCGCTTCTCATTGGACTGGTCAGCTGGTCAGTAGCAATTACTGTTCGCAGTGACAGATCAATTGGACTTCATCTCTCCTTTCAAGTTTTGCCTTTCAGTTCTTGACCAACAGTTAATTGGCGCTAGTCAGCGGACCTATCAGGTTGTCAGGAGTAATTTTTGTTCTCATTGACAGGTCAATGTGACTTTGTCTCTCCTTTCAACATTTTGCTATCTACAGATCAATGAGACTGTGTCTCTCCTTTCAACATTTTGTTATCTACAAATTACCACTTACTGACGACTGATCCTTTCTACTTGTTGCCGTAGACCTATCAGCTAAATTCGCTGCTTATATTAGTCTTCATCTCTGGCACTAGACATTAATACTAGTTTCAGTTATTCCATACTGATATATACGTTATCACTGTGTCTGACTTGAAACATCTTTAGCACTATACATTGTCACTGGCTTTATTTATTATCACTTACCTGAAACGTTATTTCTCGCATTAGATATTAAAAGTGGTTTTCGTTAATCATCACAGCCATTAATTATTATATCAGAGGATGTAGACATTATCCCATACATTAGAAACTAACTTGTCTTGAGTCATTATCCACTGGCTGTAAATAATATCAATGGTTTTAAATGTTACCCCTGGCATTACGCATTAATAGTGGCTTTAGTCATTCATGTCCGATAGTAACTATGCCTTTAGCCATTAACAATGGCTGTAAATAATATCATTGCTTTTAAATGTTATCCCTGGCATTAGACATTATCATTGGATTAGACATTATAATGGCTTTAGATATTATCACTGGCTTTAGATATTATCACTAACATGATATATTACCACTGGCTTCAAAATTTTCTCTGGTGTAAGAATTATATACTTCAGTAGAATATTAATGGATTTAGACATAATAAATCGCTGAATTTGACATTAACTCTGGCATTATACTTTACCAGTGACATTATAATTATTAATGACATTATGAATCAGTGACATTAGACACTGTCGCTTATCACTGATTATAGACATTATCGATGATGTTATTCTTCTTCAGTTGCATTAGATATACAACTGTCTTATATATATCCTGACGCTAAGATATTATCACTAGTTATACACATATATATTAAATAATTATTACTGCATCAATAACTTTAATTATTATCTTTTATGTTAGATATTATTATTAGCATTATCACTGGTATTAGACATAATTATTGGCATCTGGAGCAATGCCAAATGGTGGAGTTCTCATTCATTTGTACACAAGATGCATACATGCGGTATATGTTTACATATGTGTGTGTTTACGTGAATATGCGTGTGTGATGGAGAAAGAGTGTGTGATGAGTGTATAGGTGTAGGTGTGTGTGTGAGAGAGTGAGTGAGTGTTTGGGTGTGCGTGTGTGTGTGTGTGTGTGTGTGTGTGAGAGAGAGAGAGAGAGAGAGAGAGAATGTACAATAAATAATGTGGGCGAACAAAAAACAAATCTTGAAATAGAATGTATTTTTCCTTTATTTAAAAAATTAAATATTTTATATAAAATAAAAGTAATGAAACAGTTTAGCTGTTTTATCAAGGGAGAAATCATACAGATCTCATTCGTATTAGTCAAATCAGTTTGTGTTTACTTATCACAAGTTTGATTCATTAAACAACCATTATGAAATCCACGTTTTAGCAATGAGATCTAGAGAGATCTAGATAGGGCCTAGAGAGGGCCTAGAGAAATAAAATATAACAATCCTCGCCCCACCCGGCCGTGAACGCAGAGGATATGTCGCCGTAAAAGAAAGCTTTCACCGAATCACTTTTCATCGGGATCTCTTGTACAAGCATGAAACGTTGTATGCAGTTTGGTGTGCTTAAAGAGATCCACGGTGATTTGACTACCGGTACAAATTGCTGTTTGAATAGGGCAGTAGTAAATCAAATTCGATTGCTCAGCCAGTTTCTCGCCGAATGGGCTTTAATAGCGAATCACCTTTCAACAGTGCGGCATTCAGCGAGATATTACTGCAGTTACATTTTCACTGAATGATTGGTTGAGAATCAGTTTTTGGTAGGGCTTTATCTACATTCTCTTCCCCTAGCCCCTCACCCCCCACCCCACCCCCGCCTCCCATACTGCTTAAAGAATATGTTCGTGAATCGGGTTAGTATGTATTTGCCTGCGTGTATTCCTGAATAAGAGTGAAGAAACTCTAAAGACACCTGCTATTACGAGAGGAAAAGTTCGAAAGCCTAAGAAACGAGCCAGCGCCTGTATCTTGTAGCATGAGGCGAGAGAAGATGTTGAACCGCAAAGGGACGCCACTCCATTATGCCAGGTACCAGTTGCTCGATGCCCATGCAGCTGCCGCCGTCCATCGTTTCCAATGAGTCTCTTCGAGCTCGCGCCGTATGCACGTGCATGTGTGCACGCGCGCGTATTTAAAACGGGATTCCGCGTGCTGCCGACGAGTCTTTCGGGATGATTGGCACGGAGACACTAGGCCCGAAAAAATTCAGTCAAGTGCAATGATCATACGAACCAATAGCTAGCTAAGGCTGGAGTCTTTAGAACATTTTGAGAAATGTCCCTCCTCTGTTCGCAAGATAGTACACACGTCTTGGTCTGTAGAGTCGCTTTTGTTAGTTTTCTTCGATGTTCCTTCAAAGTCTTTCCGTCAACTTTGCACTTCACATGTACAGACTTACCAAGAAGTACCTATAAATATATATGGGCAGTGACCAATCTGGTGTTCACTATACAAGTAATTACTGCACGGTAAGATAGTCACAAACATAAAACCAATCCAGTAGTCACTATATAGGTAATTACTGCACGGTAAGAGATATAAATCAAACATAAAACGAAATGAATAAAATGTGTTGTTCCTTGGAGGCCGTAACAAACTGTGATCATAAACGTCGGCTATCTAGGCTGTCTTCGTTTGTTGCCGTTGTCTCGATGGTGGTGATGTCAACGTCGTTATCGTCGTCTTTGGTGACTGCGTCTTGGACCTACAGTCTGGAAGGGTCAGAGAGGCAGGACAACTCTTGCCTACCGGAATCTGAGAATACATACACGTGCACGGGAGAAAACATCACCAGCGTTCCGACGTCAATGCCACCCAACATCACAAAACTGTGAGTAGTTGTAGTTGTTGTTTTATTTTGCATGGGAAGCTAGCTCACTGTCTCCGCACTTCTGAGGACCGGAAGGACAGAACTAAGGAGTCGCCAAGCGCAGCATGACTATAAAGCTCTTATTCTGCTTAAAGTTTTGCCCTCCAGTACATTAATGTCCGACTGGTTGTAGCTTGATGAAACATTCAATGATCTAAATAGTTAATGAAATGATAAGACTAAGATTATTCCTAATGAAGGAATGCTTCATATCTCAGGTCCATTATAACATTAGTGTGTAGTAAGTCTGCTCATTTCTGAGGTCCATCATAACACTAGTGTGTAGTAAATCTGCTTATCTCAGGTCCATTATAACATTAGCGTGCAGTAAGTCTTTTTATTTCTGAGGTCCATCATAACATTAGTGTGTCGTGTGTGGTCAGTCTGTTTAACTTGTCTAACATCTGTCCATTACGACATTATTCTTGCGTGTGTAGTCAGTTTGCTTAACTATTCTAACATCTGAGGTCCATTACGAATTTAGAATGTATGTGTATATTGTTTGCTTATGTCATCTAACAACAGACATTATGACATTAGTTTGTATGTCTACTTTTACCAGACTAACATTAGGAGTCCATTACATATAATGTGTGTTGGTCTACTTTACCAGACTAACATTAGGAGTCCATTACATATAATGTGTGTTGGTCTACTTTATCAGACTAACATTAGGTGTCCATTACATATAATGTGTGTTGGTCTACTTTATCAGACTAACATTAGGAGTCCATTACATATAATGTGTGTTGGTCTACTTTATCAGACTAACATTAGGTGTCCATTACATATAATGTGTGTTGGTCTACTTTATCAGACTAATATCTGAAGTCTGTTACAGCATTAGTCTAGGTTCTAGGATGCACATTCGCCTGCTTTATCGGTTTCTAAGGTGAAGTCCATTGTAACGTTGACCCGCTTGCCCAGTGTAACACAGGAAAATCCACTATTTTAGCGTGTTCAATTACAGTCAACCCGCTTTACCTGTGCAACAGATCAAAATCCACTACTTTAGCGTGTTCGTGTATAGTCGACCCGCCGTTACCAATGGAACAGTTCAAAACTCCACCACTCTACCGTGTTCACTAACAATCGCCGGAAACCAGTGATGTGCCTCACAAGGTTTTCAAGTCCATTATCTAAATACCACATTCCCTATAACAAAATTGTACATGGTCAATAGTTTTTGTTTGCTGCGATCTATTTCTGTTTCAGTCACACCAGTTACCGTACCCGTAGCATCTGATATTTCGGTGTGTATTTATTTAGCTATATTTTCACCACGTCTCCCCGCCCCCAGTCGCTTAACGTCTATGTTTTCTTGGTCGTCTGTGGAAAATATTTGCACGTTGAAGTGAAAGCATTCAGTCCTCGCATGAGTTAGTTCCCAACGCGAAACCTCTATCACTCCAAAATGCAATTTCTTTCATGAATAAGAATCATCTTCATTTATCTGTGTGTCTTTTTTCTCCTATTTTTTTCTATTTTGAAGTTTGTTCAGTTGCAGGGTATGTCAGTTTACTTTGCAGCGACGGAAAACAAAAGTGGTTGTCAGTATACTTGCCAGCAGTCGAACGCCGTGCGGTCATATCCACTGAACGCGTCTCCCAGCGGTGCTTTCATATCGAAAGCCATATTTCACCTTATCTTCTTATGAAGTTGCATGTAATCTAAAGCCTAAAAATCCCCTGTTTGCGAGATATGCTTGCTTGCTTGCTCCCAAGTGGCCACCTGTGACAAGGACTTATCAGCCATTAACGTCCTCAAGAAGGCGAAACTTTGCGTCTTCGTTATTCAGCTGTCGTCTTTGATTATGTGTCACGTGTTGTGCGTACACTTTGCACACGCTCTTAAGCAGAGGTTTAATTTAATTTAATGATTCTTTCTTGTTGTCTCTTCCTGAAAGTGGCGACCGAGATTTTCAGAGTTACATGTATTATATCAGTAATAAATAAGGATGGATTTCTTTTTTAAGATTTCCCTCTTTCGACACCCCTCTCTGATTACCACCCCTTTCTATTCTTCTTTCTTGTTTAAAATTTAGTCTGTTATTTGTTTTATTAATGGACGAGTTACGTGGAAGTAAAGGGGGACTTATTAAGGTGGGTGACGCCTGACTCAGATTTGTAAATGTGTTTAGTCAGTACAACCATTAGTAAACTATTCTGTACTCGTACTTATTTCACAGCTGTATTAGCCAGTCCAAATTAGCAAATTATTCTGCTACTCTGGCACTTATTTCATGGCTGTTAACTTTTCGTTTTAAATCGATATTTACAAGTGACCTGTTTTCTCGATTTCCCTTCATATTTTTAACCCGGACCACTTTTGGTCGTGTTCTATGGAAATGTGGTGTCTCGTAAGACTCTTTGCAAATGGCTAAAGGGTTCCTACAAAGTAGGTATATCATTTTACTGTTTAATTGTGCACAGAAAATTTGTACTTCCCCTTTCTCTTGGAAAATGCAATTTTCGTTTTACGTCGATGTCTTAATTTACACTAGTTTCTTGACACATTGTTGGTCTGCCTTCTTTCGCAGTCATTATTAAACCAGTAAGTACTCGTCAGCGATGAAATTATAAGTTTTGAAACGTAAAGCACATACAGAATAATTCATAAGTAAACGTAAAGCACATACAGAATAATTCATAAGTAAACATTAAGAAAAAATTAAAGTTAATACCGTTCGTATAACTGCAAGTCGCTAAATGTAAACGTAACGAAATACGGTACAATGTCGTAAGAGGGACCATGTTAAAGGCAGCGGAGATAAGGCGGAGATTTATTTTTAAAAATATATTTTACAATGACTTATTGAAAAATTTATTTGATATATAATTATAATATTTTTTCTGACCAGAAAACGTCATTCTAATTGCCTTGTTTTATAGTGTGTTAAATCTGTACAAGTAGTAATAATGAGAAGGAAATTTCAAGTCTGCGGACGCAGTTGAGGTGTTGTTTGGTCGCAAGTTTGACATCTCTGCGCTAAAATAAATGAGTAAAGTCATGCTGATACTAAAGATTTCTGTTGTAAAGCAGGGCTTCTTTGTACTAGTGTACTGTAATACCGAGTTTTACGCTAAAAGTCTATTTACTAACGCGAGAGTTCTCTAAGTCGAGTTTTACGCTAAAAGTCTATTTACTAACGCGAGAGTTCTCTAAGTCGAGTTAGGACAACCACGTTTAAGGGAAAGATATTTATAGTAAAGCACTGTTAACACTATAGATCTTTGTGGTAAAACACAATTAACACTATAGATCTTTGTGGTAAAACACAGTTAACACTATAGATCTTTGTGGTAAAACACAGTTAACACTATAGATCTTTGTGGTAAAACACAGTTAACACTATAGATCTTTGTGGTAAAACACAGTTAACACTATAGATCTTTGTGGTAAAACACAGTTAACACTATAGATCTTTGTGGTAAAGCACTGTTAACACTATAGATCTTTGTGGTAAAACACAGTTAACACTATAGATCTTTGTGGTAAAGCACTGTTAACACTATAGATCTTTGTGGTAAAACACAGTTAACACTATAGATCTTTGTGGTAAAACACAGTTAACACTATAGATCTTTGTGGTAAAACACAGTTAACACTATAGATCTTTGTGGTAAAACACAGTTAACACTATAGATCTTTGTGGTAAAACACAGTTAACACTATAGATCTTTGTGGTAAAACACAGTTAACACTATAGATCTTTGTGGTAAAACACAGTTAACACTATAGATCTTTGTGGTAAAACACAGTTAACACTATAGATCTTTGTGGTAAAGCACTGTTAACACTATAGATCTTTGTGGTAAAACACAGCTAACACTATAGATCTTTGTGGTAAAGCACTGTTAACACTATAGATCTTTGTGGTAAAACACAGTTAACACTATAGATCTTTGTGGTAAAACACAGTTAACACTATAGATCTCCGTGGTAAAACACAGTTAACACTATAGATCTCCGTGGTAAAGCACGGTTAACACTATAGATCTCTATGATGCACTGAAATATGGAGTTTGTACTAAAAAGACCTCTTTAATAAAGTCATGTTTACAATAAAGAACTTTGAGCAGGGCATCAGAGTTTACATTAAAAAATATATATTAATACGAGTTCCTAATAAAGATATCTAAAATAAAGAAGGATTTACATTAAAGATCTTTGCGAAAATGAGTTTACACTAAAGACCATTTTTTTAATAAAACAGAGTTTACACTAAAAAAATAAAATAATAATAAAACCGAGTTAGCACTAAATATCTAAAGATTTGTTTAATAAAACCGATTTCACACCATAGTATTCTTTAATAAAACCGAGTTGACACCAAAGTATTCTGTAATAAAACCGAGTTGACACCAAAGTATTCTGTAATAAAACCGAATTGACACCAAAGTATTCTGTAATAAAACTGAGTTGACACCAAAGTATTCTGTAATAAAACCGAATTGACACCAAAGTATTCTGTAATAAAACCGAATTGACACCAAAGTATTCTGTAATAAAACCGAATTGACACCAAAGTATTCTGTAATAAAACTGAGTTGACACTAAAGACCTAAATAATGCAGAGTTGACGCTAAAGACCTAAATAATACAGAGTTGACACTAAAGACCTAATTAATGCAGAGTTGACACTAAAGATCTATTTAATAATGCAGAGTTGACACAAAAATCTGGTCTACATAGAAGGGTCGGGCCGATCTCCGTGCACCGTTACTTAGACTGATCTACATAGAGGGGTCAGACCGTCGTTGCTTCTGATCCCTACAATCACACGACGTGTCGTGGGAATTAGCCAGTGTCTAGTAATGGCCTTAAGGCACTAAAAATAGCGTGCAACTACGACTAAGTGTGTAGAGTAATGGCCTTAAGGCACTAAAAATAGCGTGCAACTACGACTAAGTGTGTAGAGTAATGGCCTTAAGGCACTAAAAATAGCGTGCAACTACGACTAAGTGTGTAGAGTAATGGCCTTGAGGCACTACAAATAGCGTGCAACTACGACTAAGTGCATTCCAAAACGATCGATTAAATAGCTAGGTTATTGCAATATGTCAAAAAGTAAAGATGATCAAATTAATTATAATTCTTAAATAATCAAATAAACATGGACGGCAATTGCTCTGTTACGGAGTGGGACCATTGCAAAATTCAGTCATGAATTAGAATGTACCCGTATGGCATCAAAAAATGGCTGGAGGAAACCAAAAGAATATTTCGTAATTCTTTTTCCCCGCCATCAACTTAAATCTGAATAATGGATAACTGGTTTTTTTGTTGTTGTTGTTTTTTTCTGCTGTGGATACATTTTTGGTTTATTTATTTTATTAAACTTGAAGGGCAACTGCCTCTCTATCTACATTTTGATGACATCAATCGATCGAAACTTGCTCTCGTGAAAATGTCCGAGATCTCATTATGAATACTGCATAAATACAAGAACGGACATTCGTGTATGAGTTACCATATTTTTCTTTGTTTCTTTTTCGGGAGATGGGGTTATGAACGAAAGAAGTCAATAATTCTTTAATATACCAGCATTACAATAGAAGTTAGTGCAACTTGAAAATTCAAATATCTTTCAAAGTACGCAAAACAAAACAATCTAAACCTGCTACTAAAGTTAACCTTTCGGCTAAACAGTCTTCATGCGGACTATAAAGTTGACTCGCAGACACTTTTATTTGTATACTATAAAGCGTTGCGAAATTTCATGTGGCATTAGTGAATAGTGTTTCGTCTGTTCCAGTATTTCTGACATGTGGCATTAGTGAATAGTGTTTCGTCTGTTCCAGTATTTCTGACATGTGGCATTAGTGAATAGTGTTTCGTCTGTTCCAGTATTTCTGACATGTGGCATTAGTGAATAGTGTTTCGTCTGTCCAGTATTTCTGACATGTGGCATTAGTGAATAGTGTTTCGTCTGTTCCAGTATTTCTGACATGTGGCATTAGTGAATAGTGTTTCGTCTGTCCAGTATTTCTGACATGTGGCATTAGTGAATAGTGTTTCGTCTGTCCAGTATTTCTGACATGTGGCATTAGTGAATAGTGTTTCGTCTGTCCAGTATTTCTGACATGTGGCATTAGTGAATAGTGTTTCGTCTGTCCAGTATTTCTGACATGTGGCATTAGTGAATAGTGTTTCGTCTGTCCAGTATTTCTGACATGTGGCATTAGTGAATAGTGTTTCGTCTGTCCAGTATTTCTGACATGTGGCATTAGTGAATAGTGTTTCGTCTGTCCAGTATTTCTGACATGTGGCATTAGTGAATAGTGTTTCGTCTGTCCAGTATTTCTGACACGTGGCATTAGTGAATAGTGTTTCGTCTGTTCTATTTCTGACGCGTGTCTTGCGAAAATAGAGTGACGTGCACATGCAAATATAAATAAAATTCAAAATTTATTTGTATACGATTCGAATTCGAAGTTACACTTTAGAATCTTGTATCACCTGCAATTAGGTCACGATCTCTCAGCGAGATAAAGGCGCTAGTCTCGCAAACAGAGGTCCTTGGGTTCGAATCCATCTTTAGTCACTGGGATTTCTCTCGACTGTCTCTGGACTACCTTAAGAACGTTGAGCTTAGCGGACATTATTGTAAATGTAAACATTTGGAACTCATTCGAGAATTAGCGCAAATAAATAACAGCCTCTCTTTCTACGTATTCGTGTGTGTGTGTTTGTGTGTGTGTGTTTGTGTGTGTGTGTGTGTGTATTTGTGTGTGTATGTGTTTGTGTGTGTGTGCGTGTGTGTGCGTGCATGCGTGCGTGCGCGTGTTTGTGTGTGTGTGCATGCGTGTTTGCGTGTGTGTGAGGGAGAGAGAATGTAGTGAACTTATCTGATTAGAGCTAACATAATCTATTTGTTCATGTGCAAAGCCTGATGATCTCTTCGACATGTATAAGTGGATTAAAACAGTCAAACCCTGAAAAGGCCTCTCTTCTGTGCTGGTCAGATTACTGTTGCACTCAAGTGTTCCTTTTCTTTCAAACTTTAATTACAAATGCATTGATGAAGTCAGTAAATAATGAATTCTTCTAACTAATTTTGACATTATCTATGAATTTTGTTCATTATGAGCAGAATTGGTGGTTTCCCTTGGAGCTGATCATTTTCTGCTAAAGATGAATGTGAAATTTCATTCCGCCCTCCAAGTCCATTTGCAATATGTCGGAAAAGCAAGCGCTGTTGAATTTTGACCACTGTGCAAATTTCTTCAGCATGTTTCCACCTCCTAGCACAGGGGTGGTGAACCTATGGCATGCGTGCCATAATGCTAAGATAAACAAATTCTTCATCTTGCGAAATCACTAAAATCTCTAATAATTGCTACTGTAAAAATATATCAGACAGACATTACATAATATCGAAGAGACCCTGTCGGGCTATCGGTTATCCGCTACGGCTATCCCAATCTTATTTTTTATATTACTGTGTTTCGCTAGCGGAAGTAGGGTGCACAATACATTTTATATTACTGTGTTTCGCTAGCGGAAGTAGGGTGCACAATAAATTGTAAACAAGATACACTCGTATTTGAACGAGATCTCGCGACCGGCTATCCGCGAGCGTCTGCCATATTGTTGATACTGAAAATAATTACAATTAATAATCTTTTATAAGATAATTAGTCTAAAATGTCATTCTCAAAGCCAAAGAAGACAAAGCTTGCCCAAGATGGAAGTGACAGAGATTTCCAAGATTGGTGGACTCAACGATATGGAATGATCAAATTTTAATTTGTTAGGAACAATTCCGGACTCATTAACTAGAAAGATCTAAACTTGTGCAATTAATTATTAATTGAAAGGCAGTTTTTTGAAGTTCATGTTTATTTCTGTTCCATCTCTCTGTTCTTTCTTTCTCTTCCCCTCTCCTACTTTTGTCTTTTTCATTCTCCTCCTTCTTTCTGCATGTCTAGCTCTGTTCTTTTCTTTTTCATCCGTTGTCACCGGCTTTTATCTCTTTCTTTCGTTCCTTTCTCTCTTTATCTCTCATTCCCCCCCCCTCCATCTTTTCTCAATCTATCTGTCTTTCTCGTTTATTCATCTCTCATTCCCTTTCACCAGTTATTATATTTCCCTCTCCTTTTTCTCTCACTCATTCTTTTCTTCCATCTATACCTCTTTTTCTTTCTCTCTCTCTCACCTCTTCCCCCTTTATCTACATCTCTCCCGAATTCTTTCTCTTTCCTTTCTCCATTCCTTGTCATCCTCTTTCTGTCTCTCTCTTCTTCCATCTCTCTGTCCCTCCTTTTCTCTCTGCTTTCTTTTTTCTCGCATTGCATTTTAACCTCTCTTTATTCTCCCTTCTGTTGCCTTTAAAATCCTTCTCTTTCCGTTATTTGTACTTGTGCAGTCAAGTGGACGCAATATTTTTCTGTAACAAGCAAAACGTCTCTAGCAAGTTGTTTTATTTTAGAAAACGTTTGGATAAAGTACTATTGTGTTTTCTTGATTGGAATTCAAAAGGAGACAATGTTTTGCATTGTACATGGCTATTACATTTTTTAAAAGTGCAAGATACACTCACTTTAAATTCATTAAAAAATATACAATTGTCTTCTTTTTAATATTTTAGGAGTCAACATGGCTATTACATTTTTTTTTAAAGTGCAAGATACACTCACTTTAAATTCATTTAAAAATAAACAGTTCTCTGCATTTTATTATTCTAGGAGTCAACACAGCGTAAATGTGATTTTGTTTCTTTGCACTTTTGTTATATATTGTTTTTCTTAATTTTGAAATTATGTCAATTGGCTTTTTAATTTCCAGTGCCCCCTTCCTTTTTCGTGAAATATACTACAAATTATATTATCGCGAAATATAAACCATTCGTCATTTACTCCCCAGGTGATTATATTTGACTGATTGTCACTAATGTCAGCTTCTCTGTTCACTTGTAGGCATCTTTTTACAATGAAGTTATCTCCCTTGTTTCGTTTAGAGATTGGATCCGCGACTCAAAAGTGGTTCATATTCAGGCGAGTCTTAATACAATGAAGTTATGCCTCTTGTTTCATTTAGAGATTGGCACTGCGACTCACAAGGGTATGAGTTCTCTGCACCTTCTTAACCTCATTGCCCTTTGACCTTGAACAGTTAAATAGCAGTGTTATACATTCTGACAGAGTTTATTGGCAACCTTATATTATAGATGCTAATATATATGAGGGGCAATATAGTGGTGTGTTTGTATGTAAGAAAGTAAGAGTTTATCCTGTTAAAACACACACACACACACACACACACATATCTGTTCGCCTGTTGATAAAAGTGTGGTGTATAGTGGTGTGTTTGTATGCAAGAGAAAGTAAGACAGTTCGCCTGTTGATAAAAGTGTGGTGTATAGTGGTGTACAGTCGTGTGTTTGTATACAAGTGAAAAAATAAGGGAGAATGAATGCGAGGTAGCGAGGATGGTGGGGAGACAATAAAAATATAATAGTTACATTAAAGAATTAAACATTGGGCTTTCATCGTCGATTCGGTTCATCAAGCGTAAATTATGTACGGCGATTTGTCTTCTTTAAGGGAGATAAATCTATCAGAGAGACAATAGATACATGGGTTTTAGGGAAAAACGTTTTCCATCTATTACCCTTTGTGCGCGAAATGGAGACACATAACATCTGTTTAGTTTCAAAAGCCCTTAATGTTGACATCTGTCTTCATTTGCTTTCAAGAAGTGCATACAGACATATTCATACTGAACCGAAGCAACGATAGCTCATAATCATATGTAACCGAGGCACATATAGCAGCTCATAATGTTCATACCGAACCGAAGCAAATATAGCTCACACTGTTCATACTTAACTGAGGCAAATATAGCTCATAATGTCCATACTTACTTGAGGCAAATATTGATCATAATATTCATAATTGAGGCAATATAGCTCATGATGTTCATATTTAAATGAGGCAAATATTAAGCGATAATGTTCAAGGAAAGCACATAAGGATGTGAATGTTGTTTTCATTTATAAGGAAGTAAAAATCAGCTGTGTTCATATTTAAGATAGGAAAATATAGTTATATTCATATCTAAGGAAGGCGAAAATAGGCGTGAGACTGTTTAAACAAAACGAATGCAATTGTGTTCCTATTGAATGAAGATGAGAGCATAGCTGTGTTCATATTAAAGAAGAATACATTTGTGTTCATATTTAGGAGAAACGAAATCATTTATGCACATGTTTAAGAAGTACAAATACAGTTATATTTATACTGAAGGTAGGCGAAATCGGGAGTGTTTGTAGTTAAGATGGGCGAATTACACTTATAATATTTTTGTTAAAGGAAGGCGAAATCGGGAGTGTTCAATAGGTGGATTGCTGTTCACATGACAGACAGGCGAATTACAGTTATATTCATATTTAAAGAAGACAAAATCAGGAGTGTTCATAGTTATGATAGGCGAATTACAGTTAAATTCATGTTGAAGGTAAGCGAAATCGGGAGTGTTAACAGTTCAGATAGGCGAATTACAGTTATATTCGTGTGGGAGTGTTCATAGTTCAGATGGGCAAAATACAGTTATATTCATGTTGAAGGCAGCCGAAATCAGGAGTGATCATATTTCAGATAGGCGAATTACAGTTATATTCGTGTGAGAGTGTTCATAGTTCAGATAGGCGAATTACAGTTACATTCATATTGAAGGCAGACGAAATCGGGAGTATTCATAGTTAAGAGATAGAAAGACAGTCAATGAAATAATTTTTTATGGAGAAAAGGAATTAATATTTTGCAGTGAATTTTGGAGCAGGATGGCAACTGCATTCATTATTTTCCTGTGACATTTGACCTCTGCCCGCCGTTTCAGTTTCCTCCTACTTCATTGCTCAGTGCCCTGACGTCATGCGGCACTGATAGACAAACCTCAGTAAAGTGAAACCGCCAGAGTTATTGACAGTGTTCGTCCGTTACGAGACGAAATCCACATCGGTCATGTATTTTTTAATTAACTGTCTCTCTTTGCCTACCTACTTTGTGAGATGTAAGTTGTGCTACATGGATGCTGTTTGTTACATATCCTTTCGCTGATAAGACCTGGATTCCACTGGAAGCATAAGAAAGACATTGATAATAGAAAGCTAATTGATTAAGAGAAATGTTTTTCATCGCATTTGAACATAGCAGATTAAGTGCTGTGTTTCTTATAATGTGATGAACGTTCATATATTAGTACACCAAGGACTGTGAAGTTATGATCTTAAGACTGATTAGTTTTAGAAATTCAAATACTGTTTAGAATTGGTAGATTGTTCTTTATCCTCGTATATAATTATATTTACTATTTGTTATTATGTTCAATGTATTTTGAATAACTCATTCTATTCTACTGTTACTCCGCATATTGTTAAAAAATATTATTAATCTCTCTCTCTCTCTCTCTCTCTCTCTCTCTCTCTCTCTCTCTCTCTCTCTCTCTCTCTCTCTCTCTGCTATTAAATTCCTGTTTTTATATTTCGCATTTCTTTGTGTATTTAATTGGAAGAAAATAAGGGTATGCAAATGGGGGTGAATATGCTGTAAGAAAGTTAAATGTATAAGGAAGTCGGACCAAATTAGAATTGAATGCGAAATACCTTGCATTGCCAAAGGGGTATTATTTCAGGCATAAGTATCTAAGTTAAATGGCCGGGGTGGGGCGGGGGATAGGAAAATTGTTGATAGGCCCCCAACTCCATGGACATAGCATTTTCTTAACCGTTAAGACCCCAGTCAGCAGGAAGATGAATTTATATTAACTGGTGTTCATATAAATTGCTCATTTGTTAGAGTAATCTTCACATTTAAAAACCCTGTCAAAGTTTTTTTTAATTCTCTATGCTAACAAAATCAGTTTTAAAATGAATTTTGTCTGAAGAACTAAAGCACATTAATACAAAGAGCATATAAAGAAAATAGTCTTGACCAGTGGCCACTTACTTATTTATATATATATATTTGTGTGTGTGTGTGTGTGTGATATAGAAGGCCAGTTATAATACGTGCATTGTACTTTTTACACATCTGTTTATTTTTAATGGGAAAAAATATTTTAAACTAATTCGATACGCGGAGCTAAAAACTAAAATAAACAACGGAAATACTGTTGGCAAATACTAGGTGACGATTGATATTCTAATTTCTTGGTCGTTACAAGGTTTTCTCGGCAACGTCATTATTTTTAAATTTTTCTTTTTTTTATCGGTGAATAGGATTCTTGTGCACTACAAGGTTGTATCGCCCGTGTCGCTTTTCATTTTTTTAATCGTTGAATGGTACATGGAACTGTTACGAGTGTTTAAAAGTACACAATTAAAACTGATTTATTATGCACCCCACTGTTGAAAAATACTTTTTTTTTTGTTTTGTAATTGTCCAAAAGGCCAATTGGTGCATGTGTGTTCACACTGAAACGGTAATAAATTGCGATAGGACTGATAGGATTGATGGTAATATTTTTGAAGCAAGGAGTACAACTAATGTATTGATAGACACGAAACCGAGCCTTCGAAATATTTCACTCTCCCTTGAAAAAAAGAAAATGTTTTTATTCCTCCTCCAAGAAATGATTTATGGCTTATGCAGAGTTTTTTTATGTTCATCAGACCAATTGCATGTAGACCAAACTAAATTTCATTCCAGACTTTTTAACAGATATCAAAACAAAAACAACTAAAAGGGAAAGAGAAGATTTAAACCCCGTCCTGCTGAAGTCACACACTTCTTGTCTTTATACTGTACTTGTTTTACTTCTGTATTTCTTATCTTTGTACGTTATTTCCAGTCGGGAGTGTACTGTATTTCTTAGCTGTGTACGTTATTTCCAGTCATTGTACTGTATTTCTTAGCTTTGTACGTTATTTCCTGTCCTTGTAATGTACTTCTGATCTTTGTACATTATTTTCTGTCCTTGTAATGTACTTTTTGTTTTGTACTATACTTATCTATATACTATACTTCTTGTCTTTATTCTGTACTGGGCAAAAAAAGAAATAGACATCTTTGGATAATGCATATTTTTTAAAGAGTAAATTATTGAACAACAAATTGGAAAAAAAAGTATCTAACAGTTGATCATTTTAATATAAAATATACAAAACTTAATATACATTTATTTTTCCAGCACAGTTTTGTTTGCTGCTTTGTGAAGTTATCTACATTTCACCCCACCCCCATCCCCATTCATTTTTTAAAATTGTTTCTAGCGTTATTTAATAATGGACTTTTTGCTTTCATCGCTCGATGATTTGGCCGTAATAAATCGCGCCAGCCACCATTCATTCCCATAATGCAGTTTGCACTGCTTTGCTTTATCTGTTTCCCTGGTGGCAACGTGACTGCAAGTAACAAGTCACCACTAATCCTTTTTTATTCTTCCTCACCCTGTACCTCTACACAATTATCATTTCTTCTTTCTCCACCACGCTCGCGCCATTCGCTTTTTTCTTTTCTTTACTTCGATTCGTTTGTTCCGCATTTTATCGACTACTCTCCCTTGGAAGGCTAATACGTCACAGACTTTTAGTCTTTCTCCAGCAGTCTCGTTGCAAGACTCCCTCGATCGTGGCAAGCCAAACCTTAATTATAGGTAAAGAAATTAGTCATCTGTAGTCTCCTGGTAGTTTCCCCTGGACGCCACCACAGTATCTCGATCTAGTTTGTCAGCCACCTCGTAAATCAAACGAGCAGTGTCGGGAAAATTGATAGTGTCGGGGCCAGTTTGATGTGTATTTGGTGTGTTTGCTGCATTTGCGTGTGTATTTATTTGTGTGTTTGTACACATGTTTTAATGTAAGTGTTTAAATGTGTGTGTATTTCTGTGTATTTGTGAATATATATGCGTGTAGGTATGTGCATTTATATTTTTGGTGTATGCATACTATAATGTATGTGTTTTATGTATATTTATATATGTGTGTGTATGAGGTTTTTGTATTTGATTTTGTGTGGTTTTGTGTATTTATACAAGTAGGTGCATTTGTGCGTGAATATATTCATGAATGTGCATATATCTGTGTGTTTGTGTTATTTGCGTGATTGTATATATGTAGCTGTGTTTATGAAATGTCAGAATGTGTTTATTTGCCCATGTACATACATATCAGTGTGTACAACTACATATATGCATAATATATGTGTCTACGTGTTGGATGTGCATATAAATAAATATAAAAAGTGTGTGTTTATATTTTGTGTGTGTGTGTGCGCGCACACACAAACACACAAACGCGCGCGCACATACATACATATATTTGTTTATGGGTTTCGTTCTTTCTCGTTTGGTAGTTCTAACACACTCCATATTTAAAGAAGAGTGTAAACACGCTTTCGAGCACTGTACGGGTTTGTCACGCTACGCTTGTCAGTTTCAAGTAACGTAAACACAAAAAATAAGGGTTTTCATTTTTTTTAAAAATCTACAACGATGTCAGTGTTAATGATCATACTTTCTGAATAAAGTAGCGTCCAAGAACTGTTTCAACCGATGCATCTCTGTTGATGATGGTGATATCATCACATACACACACGCGCGCGCACGCACACACACACACACACACACACACACACATGCACACACACACACACACACACACACACACACACACACACACACACACATACACCTATCAACGGAAATAGAAAGTTATTATTTCGGTCTTTACGTGGTAAGAAGTTTCTTTTTGCCCTCCAAGGCACTAACATTTTTTTCTTTTTCCAATTATTCCTACATTGTCTCATAGGCGTAAAATGTCTGTGTTTTTCTTGTCGAGATTTTAGCCATTCGTCCGTCCATTTATTTGTCTGATTATCTCTCTATCCGTCCGTCCATCCACTTTCTCTCTTTCTCTCTCTCAATTTTACATCATTATCAGTGCAGTAACGATCTGTTTTTGTCTCACAAAAACAAATACAATTATTTTATTTAAAAAAACATTTATTGATTATTGATCGGTCTTTGTATCTCTATTAATTCACTAGAATAATCGACAAGAAACAGTCACGCTAGCTCCAGTAATTATTTTTGCTAAACAATATTTATTAATAGTTACTCATCTTTACTGGCTGGGTTTAAAGAGAAAAAAAATTAAATGAGAAAGTTTTGATGGTTCACTAAAAGAAAAATATACTTCCACCCACGAAATCAGTATTATAATTGATTTATAACTCAGTCTTATTATTTCTTAGAAAAGGGCGATAACCGGTTTCTTTGTCACCGTGCTTGTGAATCTCGATATGTCATAGGTACAAGGATGCAAACAAAACGAGGCTTGTTTATCAATTCAGTTGTGTAGTTAATTTTCAAAACCGACAATCAATGTTTCTCGGATCGTGTGCCTGTTGTACAAGCAGCACGACATAAATTACACGTACGCAGATGTTCCTGAGCATGCGCATCTACATCTTGTTTTTTGCAGTGTCCCAGTAGTTTACATCATACCACACCACTTCACCACCTCTCCACGACGACCACAACCGCCACAAACACCACAATTACCTTCTCTTCAAAATGTCACTTCCGACCATCACACCTTGACTTGTAATGCAAATTTTAGCATACTTGCTACGCATGATTAACTGCGACATGCTAGATCTCTAAAATGGACGTACAGTAGCTTTGTGACACGCGCAGTTAACTGTGACGTACTAGAGTTTCGAGACGGACGTGCGCCGACTTGTGATACAGGCAATTAACTTTGTGACGTACTAGAGCTGCGAGACGGACTTATACTGACTTGTAACACATGTAATTAACTGTGACGTACTAGAGCTGCGAGACGGACTTATACTGACTTGTAACACATGTAATTAACTGTGACGTACTAGAACTGCGAGACGGACGCGCGCACACTAGTTTGTGACACACATTAATTGTGACGTACTAGGACTGCGAGACGTATACTGACTTGTGACATATGCACTCTCCCCATGGCCTAAGACGCTGGGCACTTCGGCAAAGCGCATGGAGTCCAGGGTGTTTTTCATCTTTATACTGCCCTCGCGTATCGCCCGTTTATCACTTTAAAACTGACAAAGCGAAGTCGTGTCATTAATTTCATCTTATGGCACACGGGCGCGCGCCTTGAGCACATGTACCAGGAGTATTAAAGGGAGACCAATCGACCTTGTTGACTTAAGTTAGCTTTATGTCCAATTATGAAGGCTCCGTCTAAGGGTTTTTATTTTTATTTTTGCGTCAGTGGTCAGTGTTTGTTAAGAGTTCGTTGAAAGAATTTTGATATTGAACAGCACATTTTGCCATTTGTTTAGTCGATAAGTTGCTACACATTGTTGTTGTACTAATGTTTATAATGTAGTTGGTCTTTCTAAATATATTTTGTATGTGTTCGGTTTGAGTGTGTACGGATTTGTGTGTGTGAGAGAGATTGAAAGAGAGAGAGAAAGAAAAAATGAAACAAAGAAAAAAATGAATCCGAGAGTGAATATGTAGAAAAATAAAACATTTCTTAGAAGAAGAGGTTCATTCTCATTTTAAGGAAGAGAATCAATTTAACATGCTACAAAACTTAGATTGGAATCGAGAATGGCAGGTGTACCGATGTCTTATAAGATTATATTTTGATTTGTATAATTACCTGTTTGACAAACTTACGCAAATACTACTACTTTTAGTACTACGACTAGTACACACAATATACACTGTAAATGCATAAACAAAGACATAAACAAAGACATAAACAAGACATAAACAAGACATAAACAAAAACTTAAACAAGATACATAATAGACCCTTGACTTGTTTGCTATAATATTCGGTAGGTGTATTGCGTATATTTTTTAAATCATATAAAATTTTATTCTGAAGTCGAGTGGACAATGTATACTTCTACCTGACTGATCAAAAGTGCAATACACACATTGCTGACAAGGCTGTAGTATTTGGTCTTTTAACTTTTGAAAAAAAGAAAGAAAGAAAGAGTTCTAATCTTAGCGAGAATATTATGTTCAAGCAAAACAAGATGATTTAGAAGTCAATGTTTCAGCCTTCCATAACAGGATTCACAACATGTGAAGTCGATGACGAAGCAGAGAAGTATTAGCTGCACGCTCCAGGATTATTGCATAAAAACATTTATATAACAACAAACATGCTGTCGATCATGATAGGCACTGAGGCTAAAACTTAAGATGTAATCCGCTTAAAGACAAGATTTTAGAAATAATCTTTACACATATTCGTATTGAGCTATGCATGTGTACTTTATTTAACCAGATAATGGCTGTCGCGCTCTTTTGCCGTCTCAGATTAGCTCTGATCAAATGGGGAGTTAAAAATATTCTTGCTCTTAAAAGAAATTCATAACACAACACCTGTTCGCACGTAATGACAGCAAATGTACTCTAAGAGAAATTTTTCATTCGTTATGCTTACGTCATGTTCATGTGTGTGTATATATATATATACTGTGTACCGGTACAAGTGACACGGGGTCAGAGTTCACCAGCAACGTGACCTTGTCATTCTGAAGGGGGCGTAATGCTAATGATATAAATGCCTGTTACGGATGCAGCAGGGAAAAACTAGAGCAGGGGTCGGGAACCTATGGCTCGCGAGCCAGATGTGGCTCTACTGATGGCTGCATCTGGCTCGCAGACAAATGTTCGATTATATAAAAAAAATGTTTCTTTAGACTTCTTTACTCTACATATTAATTGCATATCAATATTTCATTCTACAAATGAGATAAAGTCTACTAAAGTCTCAACGCCTGCATGAAGCTTAACCTCACCACGTATCAACCAGACTACAAAGCCATCAACAAAGCCATGCAGCACCAGAAGGCGCATTAATGGTAAGAAATACTCATTATTGATTAGCAACAGCATAACAATGTTATTAAAAAGAATTCAGAGACATAATTATTGTACTTTTAGTGTTGAAATTACGCAAAATGCACACATTTACTTGAATTTTTAGTTTTAAACATAATGTATGGCTCTCACAGAATTATTTTTCAAAATATGTGGTGTCCATGGCTCTCTCAGACAAAAAGGTTCCCGACCCCTGAACTAGAGCGTAAATAAAGGGAATAATTTTGCTGACAATCAACCAGAAAGAAAAACATGAATCTTAAAGCCTCTCGCCACTTTATACAAAATCACTTCTTCTTCTTTTACTTTTTTTGTTTTGTGTTGGATGATTGGCTCACGGACGTCGGCTGTTACATCCAAGAATCTCACTCGTTGTTTGGCTCATGCACACCTGATGTTAAACTCAAAAAAGCTCAGACGGGGGTTGATTCACGCACACCAGATTTTAAACGCCAAAATCCTACTCCGTGAGTAGTTCACGCATGGCGGATGCTAAACTCGACACTTTCACTCAGTGATATGCTCACGCACACCGGATGTTAAGCCCAAGAAAATTGCTCGGTGGATGTCAAACCGAAGAATTTTATTTGGCGATTGGTTCACTGTTCGTCCGGCATTAAACCCAAGACTTGTCCCTCGGTGTGACTGGCTCACGTGCGCACCTTGGCGATTGGCTCATACCGAAGGGATATTAAAGCCCAAGAATGTCTTTCGAGGATTGGCTCACCCACGCCGAATGCTTAGTCTGAGAACAAATGCTCCTGAACACAAACACAATCCGGGAAATGGTATTGGAAATGTAGCTCACATAAGAAAGTCGCGATTTTTTTTATAAAGGTCTGAAATTGTCTTATGTACAGAACCATCTCCGTATGAAAGACAAAAACGAGAGAAATATTTTCAAAAATTTCAGACGATGGTCTGTGACACTGTTGGGTGTCGTGAAATTTCATTTATCCATTCCTATTTTTAAAAAAAAGTTTTTATTTGGTGAACCAATAAATATTTGCTTCATATAGAACTGCATATTTCCCAATGTAAGGAAAATTATGTGGGTAAACCATCTCAACCCCACACACACATACCTCATAACATTTTTATTTCCCGAGATTTGTAAACCATAATCATTCAGGTAAAAGTGTTTTATCGATTGATTTATGTTTGTGGTATTATTTATTAGGTCTAGTATCGAACAGGTGAATGATGCCTTAAATTCAACAAGGAAAAAAAATCGCTTTATTCTAGTGCTGTGCTCGTGTTTCGAGAAATGTGCCTTATGGCAAATAAATATGAATAATAGCAAAAACCCTCTGACCGTGCAATTATTTAAAGTCACAGTAGGTTGTCTTCTCTATAGCTATTATTTATATCAAGATTCTGCAGACAAACACTCATTAACCTGGTCCGCACAGCATCTGACAGGAAGACTCGTCACCTGTTTGTTTCAGACTGTTACTAAATATCATCAAACGTGTAGCGAAGTACTTTAACGAGTAGTCATACACATGTTATAAAATATTGAAAGACAGGAAAAGATCGTATAACAAAATAATTTGTACCCAGCGACAAAGCCTTCTTTTAAAATTCACGTTCTCAAACCGTTTTTCTCTTTTAAGATAACAATTATTTGCACACCTAAACTGTGCAGCACTTTTGGGGACCTCCCCCTTCCCCAGTTCCACTCTAGAGCAAAAGCAGTGCAGACCGGATGTGCCCATCGCTAAAACTTAAACCAAACGGAAATAATGTAAAATGGCTGGCGTGCATTCACACTCATCTGCATTTTCTTTCAAACTTTATCGAAATTATTTTATGATCAGAACAGCTGAACAAGGTTTATAGGGACTTGAATCTTAAGCTTTTTTCGGGTGAAGTTGAGCTTGCGAATAACCATTCGCAGTGTGTGTGTTAACCAATCAGAAAACGACTCTCTTAAGTGCAAGGCAAAGGAGCGCACAGCCATAACTCACTGCTCTTGTATTTCATTGCTGCAATATCGCGAAGAGGGCCCTCGGGTTTGGTCGATCAGATCAGTCCGTAAAATTGCTCTCATTGTTTCTGATTTTCAAGCTTTCCTGTCATTTTCTCCATTGTGAATATTTATGACTGCAACTGTGGTTATTCGTCAATCGATCTACTGGTTCTTAAATATTATTTTGGGGTGCACGTGTTCGCAAGAAATATAAATTTGATACTGGTATGCATCAGTGTACGATCGAGACTGAAATGCGCCTCGGACAGGAGAGTGGCTGTGTCAGTCTCGGACCGCACCCGCATGCATGTGGACAAACGACCACATTAACATTTTAATATGTCCGTAACGTTGTATACATTAATCATGGTCACTTTACCGTTTTAATGATTGCTCATGATCGCGGGTACTTTACCGTTATAATGACTGTCACATGTCGGGTTTTATTTAATGACAGTATCAGACTCAAAATTATTAATAGTTAAATTTATTATGTTACCTCTAATACTGACAACAGTCCAGGTGTGCTACTCTATCCTTCAGTCTCTATGTCAGACCCGTTCTTTGGGACCGTTATTCGCTGACTTGCCATTGAGTTGGCAACGTTATCTTTCCCTTTAATTAATTATGACTTATATTAACATCCACATATTCCGGCTCAGAACCCCCAGCCAACTCTTCTCGGTCACACAAACAAACTAACCAAAATGTGGGTTTAAGATAACAAGAACAAAGGAGATTTATTAAAAACAATAAAAACGAAACAATAGCATTCGATTTCCAAAAACACATGTCAACCAAGACCGTCTATTTACTGTCGTAACGTTAGAGAGCGTTTATCTGATTATTGTCTCTCTGGTTGATTATAGATTGTGTGATTTAAGATCACTTAGCTCTGTTGTAATTGATAGAGATGAACCCATATTGTCATTTTACTCGCGCAATGCCTTTACGTCCGTGTTGACGCTGTCCAAAGACCATTAGCCTGTGTGGCTAGAGTCAGGTGTCCGTGTTGATGCTGTCTAAAGACCATTAGCCTGTGTGGCTAGAGTCAGGTGTCCGTGTTGACGCTGTCCAAATAACCATTAGCCTGTGTGGCTAGAGCCAGGTGTGCATTTCAGAGTGAACACGAGGGTTGGTTCAGAAGAAAATCATGACGATAAGGAAGAAAAAAGGCTAGCTGCAATAGACAATCATATCTCTCTGTAGTCGCTGATAAATAGACAACGTTAAGGCTTTGTGGGGACAGCAATAGAGCACTCTTACAATTTTACGTCATTAAATGTTAGCTGCCATGCTAAGTTATAATTTACAAAGTTCTTTCATGGAGAAGCATTTACAAACATGACAATACTATTCCAATTCCACATTTACAAAATCTCAAAAGTTATAACCATATTCTATGAATGGTTTTCATTAAATTCACATTGAATTATTATCTCAATCTACTATTTAGTCTCATTTGCTACAAATAGTTTTACAATGAATAAAGCATAGTGCACGGCAATTGCTTATCTCAATTTTGTCATCTGCACATGCGGCAATGAGTTATGACTAGCGCCACATAACCGTCTCTGAAAGAGATATGCGTTAGTTTCATACAACAATCGCTAGTAAAAATATACGAATATTCTACACAACATTCTAATCAATAATATACAACAATAATTTTTTTTAGAAGTCAATTTATTTTCCACTCTCGGAAACGTGCAAAACCTTCTCATCTATACAGATTTGAATCCAACATAGCCACTTCACTAATCTCAGTAATGCGTCGTATTATTTGTACAGGATTACAGCCACTTTACTAACCTCAGTAATGCGTCGTATTATTTGTACAGGATTACAGCCACTTTCCCGTTCTAACTAATATGTGCGTAACCTACCTTGAATCACAGTCACTATATCATTCTAAGTAATGTGTCATAATATTTATACAGGATATTACACACACAATATCATTCAAAGTAATGATTCCATACTATTTGTACAGGATTGCAGTAACGTAACGTAACGATTCAAACTAATGTGTCCGTAATATTTGTGAAGGATTACAGCTATGTTCCCAATGTATTTAACGTGTCCATAACTTTCCGAGAGTTGCAGTCACTTTATCATTCTAATTAATCTGTTCGCGATATTTATTCGTGATCGCAGCCACCTTACCTTTTTAATTAATCAGTTTAATGCATCCGCAATTTTCTGTACCACGATTTATTTCCCCTTATTTTAATTAATGTCTTTAAAAGATTAGTACTCGGATCACGTACGTTTTTCATTTAATCAATGGTCAGTTTATGATTTAATCGATGTTTTCAATCTTCAATTAGCGAACATTGTATTAATTTGATTACTGTACATCCATCTGTGCCTCCACGTAATTGCGCAAGACCTTTATTTCTGGTAAAATTATACTTCCTTTCCACAGGCCGCCTTACCGTTCCTCTTGTCCTGCGTGTATTAACACGCATTTCCTTTTGAAGTAACATTTTCACCAGTGAGAGCCGTAACCGAGCCTCGTATAAACTATTGCCTTGTTTACTATGACCTTCAGAAGAGACACGGCCCTGATGTTGCTGTAAGAGAATCGAAGCTCAGGATTAATTTCGCAAATTTCATTTTGTAATTGTTTATCCCCTTCTCCGACTGCTGCAGCGACGCGCGGCGAGCTGAAATTGGTTGTACCTGGTGTGGGAGATCTGTGTGTCTGAAGGCGGATTTTATTACTCGCAATATGTAATATCTTCAAATTTAGGTGTCAGAAGAGACGAAGGTTAGGGCTGCGCTATATGCGAATCAATGACGATTCATCGCATTGCAGACAGAATTTTGTTAAAGGCGCGGTGTCCACTAAAGTTTGTTGCTTATTAAAGTACTTTATTGCATTCACATCGACATTTACCAATAAACAGATTCAAGTGGAAATAATGTTTTTCATTAGATTGAATATTAAGAGTCAAATACTAAAACCTTCTTTCGAAAATTTGATCGAAAGTTGAAAACCCTAGTCCGCTTCAGTCACGATAATGAACGTTCAAGATGTCGCTGTATCTCAGAGCGATTCGCTGGGTGTTGAATGTAAACAATCTGTAAACTTTAGATAGTGATAGTTTGGCGTACAATTAATAAAATGAGCAAAGTAAGCAATAATTATCATAAATTTATATGCTTTCCTTACGAACTCCTATATATGTACGTTCGTTTCCTGGTAACTACGCCTTAAAGCGACACGCCATCTCTGGTGACTACGCCTTAAAGCGACACGCCATCTCTGGTGACTACGCATTTAAAGGAACACGCCATCTCTGGTGACTACGCCGTAAAGGAACACGCTATCTTTGGTGACTAAGCCTTTAAAGGAACACGCCATCTTTGATGACTACGCCTTTAAAGAAACGGCATTTCTGTTAACTACTCCTTAAAAGGAACACGGCATTTCTGCTAACTACTCCTTAAAAGGAACACGGCATTTCTGCTAACTACTCCTTAAAAGGAACACGGCATTTCTGCTAACTACTCCTTAAAAGGAACACGGCATTTCTGCTAACTACTCCTTAAAAGGAACACGGCATTTCTGCTAACTACTCCTTAAAAGGAACACGCCATTTCTGCTAACTACTCCTTAAAAGGAACACGGCATTTCTGCTAACTACTCCTTGAGCGAAACACGCCATTTCTCGTTTGGTGACGTTTATTTACTTATTTTTATTTCAATTTTGCTCGGGCGATTGCACATGAAACGCACGCGAAACTGACATTGCAACTGCATGTACGTTAATCAGTGAACATTTCTTTTTGTAGCTTACAAGAAATTTGCTGTATGATTTTTCTCTCTAAACCGCTGGTTTTCAACAAAAGTTGCAAGTCAACCCACATTTAAGAAGGCGATAGTAAAAAAAATAACAACCCACAAATGTTTCACTTGACATAAAGTGGTCTTAATAAATGAAGTTATGTCCCCCTTTTCAGCTCAAGATAACAATTATCGGTTGTTGTTTTGTTTGTTTTTCGTACTTTGACCAACTGCACGGAGTTTTATCAATATGGCTTTATGATGATAAAGAAAGACAAAAGATAAGAACTGTCGATAGTGCATATAGTTAAGTAGTTGATGTGCATGCGTTTGAACTGAATGCTGGGATTTTATCTACATACTGAGCATATATGCACTGGCATGAAATGGTGGGCGTTAAGAATTTCAGCAATAGTTTGGACATGCATGTATTTGAACTAAGGGCTGGACTGCTATGTATTGCGTCTAAGGACTGGACTGCTTTGTATTGCGTCTAAAAAGTAGACTGCTATGCATTGCTGCTAAGGGCTGGACTAATGTGTATTTCAGCTGACTGGACTAGTATGCATTGCTGCTAAGGACTGGACAGTATGCACTGTTGCAAACGGTTGGACTAGTATGCATTGTTGCTAAGGGCTGGACTAGTATGCATTGCTTCTAAGGACTGGGCTGCTATGTATTGCTGTAAAGGGCTGGATTTGTATGCATTGCTGCTAAGGACTGGATTTGTATGCATTGCTGCTAAGGACTGGATTTGTATGCATTGCTGCTAAGGACTGGATTTGTATGCATTGCTGCTAAGGACTGGATTTGTATGCATTGCTGCTAAGGACTGGACTTGTATGCATTGCTGCTAAGGACTGGACTTGTAACAGTGGAGACTGACATATAAGCAATTGATAAAGATGGTGTGAATGCATTTGAATAAAAGAATAGATATGCCTTCCTTCAAAACGTAAAGCCCGGAAGTGTACGAATTAGAACTATAGACTGTGGGCATGTTGGGCAGTTTGGAGGTACAACCTAAGGATGCAAGCATTTGAACTGAAGACAAATGTATACATGTGAAAATATTAAACCTGTACGTTTGAACTTAATATGTTTGACTTAAGCCTATGCAAGCGTGCGTTTGAATTTAATAAAGAACATTTATATATTGGACTTAAGCATGCCAATAAAGGACTTAAAGAATCAACCTTTGTGCATTTGAGCTAAATATAAGGAACGTGTGTATTTGAAGAAAAGAACTGTACATGAATGCATTAAATTACCTACAGGACACGTGTATATGGAACTAGAGACTGGGCATACTGCATATAATTAGCCTAATAACATAGTGAATTGATACATGAACTAGAGACTGGGCATGCTGCATATAATTAGCCTAATAACATAGTGAATTGATACATGACCTAAAGGCTAGGAGAATCGACTGGAAAAATAGACTAGACATAAATTGCACTTGACCAACAGATGACATGAACTGATTTCACCTAAAAACACCATCAGTGGATTTGAATTAAACGCTATATATGCAAGCATTTCCTTTCATAAAACTATATTTATGGACAAACTACAGACTGGATGTGTGTGCATTTGTCATGCAGTTTACGTTATAACAAACTGCAGACTAATAGGATAAGAGAGAAAATAACTGTCAGAATATTTAATAGAAAATGGCATACCCATATCAATGTCAGGAGTACTAAACCCCCCAGGGTGATAATGACATGCGTGCATGGGCAGATTGAGTAGGATGGTAATGAGCCATCCACTACATCAACTACTGCAAATATAAAGTTTCCAAATTAATACATCCACTGTCAAATATCTGGATAATCAGAAGGGTTCTATGACATCTGGACGGGCGACATTTTACAAACGACACTTAGCGGGCGACAAGTGGCTAACGTCATCTAGCTACTGACACAAGCCTAGCAATAACTGGCGAACGGCAAGTGACTTGTGCATAATACGATATACGACATTTTGCTAAACAACAGGAAAAAAAACCTAAGTAGTTATCTAATTTATTTTACAGATGTAAGTTATGTGTAAGCCAGTTGTCGCTAGCCGGTAGCGCCTAGCCAGTTGTCGCAAACCTCTAGTCGCCCGCCCACCTGTCCGGTCACCAGTCTGAAGCACCCCCTCACCCAACATAAAATAGATAACTAGTGGTGGGAAGCTAACTGATTGGATCATTGCCCCACAGTCCAAGGCTTGACAAAGTCTAAGGATTAGCCACCTAAAATAATGATTGGAAGGATCGCCTAAATATCAAAACTTTAACCAATAAAATAACAGAAAAATTTATAAACAAAATCACCCATCCAACATTCATATGAACCTCATCAAAATCCAACAGTAAAAGCAATATGTACATAGAAAATAAAATAAGAAAAACAAACAAATATTATACACAGCTACATGAGACAGAACAAATATCACTGAGCAGACATAGAGCCCCACCAAACTCCAAAATACCCTTCATAACCCGTCCCCACCCCCAATCCCTAGCGGAAATTCGGCGTAGGCCGGAAGCGCTCCCCATAAATTAAGTAAGATTACTGGAATGCATTTTAGTTGAAGACTAGGCATGATGGCAATGGAAACTAAAGCGAGAACATGATGGCAATGGAAGGTAAAGAGAGAACATGATGGCAATTGAAACTAAAGCGAGAACATGATGGCAATAGAATGTAAAGAGAGAACATGATGGCAATTGAAACTAAAGCGAGAACATGATGGCAATGGAAGGTAAAGAGAGAACATGATGGCAATTGAAACTAAAGCGAGAACATGATGGCAGTGGAAGGTAAAGAGAGAACATGATGGCAATGGAAGGTAAAAAGAGAACATGATGGCAGTGGAAGGTAAAGAGAGAACATGATGGCAATGGAAGGTAAAGAGAGAACATGATGGCAATGGAAACTAAAAAGAGAACATGATGGCAGTGGAAGGTAAAGAGAGAACATGATGGCAATGGAAACTAAAGCGAGAACATGATGGCAATGGAAACTAAAGCGAGAACATGATGGGAATTGAGAACGAGACTGAACAAGAAAGCATAGAAAACAAGATATTTGCATTTGAGTGGAAGAAGAAATTTATTTGAAGAATTCTACATACTCCTTTAGCCAATAAAGCAGAAATTCACTTATCTTGGTGGGTTATAGTGTTTTGTAAGGAACTCCAATCGCCGGCATTGGCCACAGAGCTGGGCAAATTATAAATATTACTCTGAATTCTGAATTCAAATTAAGAATAAAAGTCGTTTTCACTATGAGGGATCTAGTATCTACATGTTAAGTGTCTTGACACGGGGCCAAAGTATTGTCAATGTATTGATATAGATTGTTCTGTTTATTATTATAGTGGCAGGTTCGTGAGCTGAGTAAATATTTCTGGGTGTGACACTATTGCTGTTCAGTGAGTTTTGATGAGTTTGTTCTTACCTCTCGAGAGTTACCTGATATAGGCCTGTCACTGAGCGGGCGAGGGCAAGAGAAAGAGCGGGTGAGCTAGTGCAATCTTAATACGTTTAGTATTTCTCCCGGGAAGACCGTCTGTTATTAAATTCCTCACTAGAAGTATGTAGTTAACAATTAATGTGTCTATACTAAGGCAAGTGACGATAACTGTCGAGTGTCTTAACTGTAAGCTAGGGAAAGGATAGTAATGTTCTGTATATATTTTTTCCTTCTGGTATTCGCATGACTAATATAATAATCATAACAATTAAGTTATGAGTGTACATGCTGATGTACATTTAGATTAAAAATTAAATGTTTTTGCTTACTTGTTATGGACATGGCTTATTTTTAAAAGTTTCACTGAACACCTTGTTGAGAAGAATCTCTGGAGGAACACTGATCAAACTGCAAGCCACAGTAGACTTATATTTGTTTAAAAATTGAGTCGTTGGGCCTCTTAAATAATTTCCATCATCTTTCCACCAGAAAGAAGAAAATAATTTCAGAAAGATAAAACATTTGCAATATACAGGAACCTACACTAAAGACTGGTTATATATGTTTGCAGTTAAAGTAGAAAATAGACATTGCAATATACAGGAACTTACACTAAAGACTGGTTACACTAAAGACTGGTTATATATATTTGCAGTTAAAGTAGAAAATAGACATTGCAATATACAAGAACTTACACTAAAGACTGGTTACACTAAAGACTGGTTATATATATGAGTTAAAGTAAGAAATGAACATTGCTGTATTTGAAAAAAGTCTAAACGTGCTCGGTTTGAAACTAGGAACTGGACATGTATTCATGGGAATTAGAGGCTGGACATGTATTCATGGGAATTAGAGGCTGGACATGAATTCATGGGAATTAGAGGCTGGACATGTATTCATGGGAATTAGAGGCTGGACATGTATTCATGGGAATTAGAGGCTGGATATGTATTCATGAGAATTAGAGGCTGGACATGTATTCATGAGAATTAGAGGCTAGGTATGTATTCATTGGAATTAGAGGCTATGTATGTAATTAAACTGGAATTAAAGGTCGGATATGTGTTTATGGGAATTAGAGTCTCGACGTGTATTAATGGGAATTAAATCTAGACGTGTATTCAAGGGAATTAAAGGCTGGACGTGTATTCATTGGAATTAAAGGCCAGACATGTATTACTGGGAATTATAGTCTGGACATGTATTCATGAGAATTAGAGGCTGGACATGTATTCATGAGAATTAGAGGCTAGGTATGTATTCATTGGAATTAGAGGCTAGGTATGTATTCATTGGAATTAAAGGTCGGATATGTGTTCGTGGGAATTAGAGTCTCGACGTGTATTAATGGGAATTAAATCTAGACGTGTATTCGTGGGAATTAAAGGCCGGACATGTATTATTGGGAATTATAGTCTGGACATGTATTCATGGGAATTAAGGGCCGGACATGTACTCATGGGAATTAAAGACTAGACATCTATTATATTGGGAATTCAAGTCTGGACATGTATTCATTGGTTTTTAAAGGCCGAACTTGTGTTCATGAGAATTAGAGTCTGGACGTGTATTTGTGGGAGTTAAAGGCTGGACGTGTATGCATTTTAGTTTTTTTTTTTAAAGATATGAATGCTCTTGAATTAAAGACATGTATAAACACATATAAACTAAGCACTAGACAATTGTGCATTGAAATAGAGACTGGACATACATTCATTTGATTCAAAAGTTGCGTGAATGAATCTGAAGTAAAACTAGGCATGCATGCATCTGGTTTTCCCAAGTTATGTCGTCTTTCGATATTTATTACTGGCTTTCAGGATTTGCCATGGTTCATAATTTGTTCTCAGCATTTATTCAAATTTGACCATTCATTTATCTATTATTACAGGTTTTAAAATACTCTACGGATTTATGCTTTGTTTAGTTGTAATTAATATTTTCTTAGTTTTGATAGTATTAGAGTTATGTAAACTTTTGAAGAAGATAGCAATAGAAAAAATGTTAGCTACTGACGATGATGATGTTGATGATACTGCTGTTGTTGTTGATGATGTTGTTGATGATGTTGTTGATGATGATGATTATTGTGATGGTGGTGATGATGGTGACGATGACGACGACGCTGCTGCTGCTGATGATTGTAAATGTCTCTGACCACATTTATGTTTCACTAACATTTTGCATGCAGTTTAATTTATACGTCAATACAGCCGAATGTCAAAGGTCAAACGCAAAGAAAACTGCACCGGACTTAAATCGTCATAGTCGGCAACGTCAGAAGACTGTTGAATAAATCAGATATGTCGAATGCAGAAGAATACTGACGTCAAGTATTACGTCAAAATATATTACGTCAAATTATATTAAGTCTAATTATATTACGTCAAATTGCAAGGGCATCGACGTATAGCGAGATGGTTCGTCATGGTTGCCTGTCTGGTGTCTAACGGAATGGCTCTCAGTCTGGGTCATGCGCACTCGGCTGCTTCCGCCTTGATCAATCTGAATGGAAAGTGGGTAACCTGCTTCATAGCTAATCAATGCGAGCCAGTCATTATTGTGTAGGCACCATGAGAGATAACGCTGCGTGAATAAACTACAAGTCGGATTTGTAAACGCACTATGTGTGATTTCACATTTCCTCTCCTCGGGTACTCGTGCCGTGTGCAAATGAAGTCGTCACATTTTGTTAGTGGACATTAACCAGAAACGAGAAATGACAAATCAGTCATCATGCGGTCCAAGGTTAAGAACCATGACAGGTGTGGATTGTTTGGCGTGCTCCCTACATATCGTTAAAAAAAACATGTTGGTCAAGTGGTCAGCTAGAGATATATCTAATGATATATCTATGTAGAATGTAGGAAAATGGCGGACGTCTAAATATGGCCGGAGGACAGGAAAAATATCTAAAAACAATAATGACACAATGTGGAGAGACCTAGGATAATAAGAGAGGTGATATATATCTTCTCGCTTAATAGAATCTCCTAATTACGATGCTTAGTAGGCAATTCTAATTGTAGCGTTTAATATAATCTTCTAATTATAACGTTTAATAGAATCTCCTAATTATAACTGTTAATAGACTCCCCTAATTATAATGCTTAATAAAATGTCCTAATTATAACATTTAATATAATCTCCTAATTTTCGGATTAAATGCCACATTATTTTGTCTCAAAATTGAACACCTAGTTTACTACCTAGCAGTCGCAATGAGTTAGTGTTATAGTTATAAACTAAACAGCCACGCTGTTTTTGTTTTACCTAACTATCCAGTCACAATGTCTTTATTTTACTAACTATCCAGTCACAATGTCTTTTTTTTCCACATAACTATCCAATAAATTAATTAACAGTCACAACGTCTTTGTTTTACATAACTATCCCATAAACTAAACAGCCACAGTGGGTCTTTGTTTTACATAACTATCCAGTCACGATGTCTTTGTTTTACATAACTATCCCATAAACTACTTAAGAGGCGCAATGTCTTTTTTTGCATAACTATCCCATAAACTACTTAACAGGCGCAATACCTTGTGACGTAATTATTCCCAGTGGAGAAAGTCGCAACGTTTTTGCTAATCGTTAGTTATTGATTCGTTTATATACAAGTTTCGGTAACTTACACCTGTGTGATGGAGTAAATTTAACTATCTCTATTTCTATACTTAATGGTTATATAAATTATTAAACTGTCAAAGTAAACCGACCATGGACACTTTTGTAAGTGTCAAAGATGAAGTAAACAACTCAGTTTGAGAATATGCTAGAGAACTGCTGAAGCAATACTCAACCAGTTACAACTGGATGAGTAATTTTTTCTGACTATAGTCTCACACTTGTTCATATCAATTCTATCCAATGGAGATGGACCTGAAGTTTTTTTTTTTTGTTGAAGAAGTATCTATTCTAATCACTTTGAATTTGAACATAACTCGAGTCTGGTCATAAAAGGTGATCTTTAGCTTATGGTAAGTTAACTGACTGATAAAGAAAGAATAGACTTAGAATGTTTTGTACGTTTGCTATTGTTCTGTGATTTGAATTAGAGGATGCTTTTGTAATTGAGCCATTATTTCTATGCTCACTAATTTGATTACATTGTACATTATACTTGTGAATTTTGTTTGATGTTATATTTCTTATGATGTGTGTGTATCTGGCTAACAAAATGGTTGCAGGATTTGTAAGTTGAGAATGTGTGTAAGAGAGAAAGGAATTTAGAGATGAAATATGCCTGAAATTTAATGTTGACTTTTGCAGAGAGGCAGGTTTTTCATTTTATTTTTGTCACATTGTACTACAGTGGCTACTAACTCTATAAGATTATGTTGGTGTGTGAATCCGGCATTGTCATCAACGTATAGGTAAAACGTGTTGCTGTAAGTTGATTCCTGTGAATTCCGTTTAAGAACCCATATGGCGAAGATTTGTGGCCTCTGAGTTTGGTCTTGAGAATTCATGGAGATCAATGTGAACATTCTTCATGACATGTTGAGTAAATGTGCATGGAAATCAAGAACACTCTCTTATGTACTTGATAGTAAATGTGCATGGAAATCAAGAACACTCTCCTTATGTAATTGATAGTAAATGTGCATGGAAATCAAGAACACTCTCCTTATGTACTTGATAGTAAATGTGCATGGAAATCAAGAACACTCTCCTTATGTACTTGATAGTAAATGTGCATGGAAATCAAGAACACTCTCCTTTTGTACTTGATAGCAAATGTGCATGGAAATCAAGAACATTCCTCTTGATGTACTTGATAGCACGTGTGGAATTCAGGACGATCATCTATGGCATGCTTAGAGAGTGTGTCGAAGATTCTGGAACAGTTGAATAAATGCGGGATCTCGCCTTTCAAAATTCATTAAAAATTTATAATAATAATAATAATAATAATAATAATAAATCTTGATTTCATGAAGTGCATGCGGACTTCCGTAAAGATCGAGAACTGGATGTCCAAGGGCAGACGACTTTCGAGCATGAAGATGTAATATTTAATTAGGCTGTCAACTGCTGCCTTAGAAATTGGGCATGATTATCAGCCATAAAATAACCATTGAGTGTATACATTTACAACCATTGGTTTTCTTAACTTTGAACAGAAATATTTCCCTGAAATAAAAAATAAAATAGGCATAATAGTCCGAATTTAAATGTGATGGGACTCACTTATTAATTTCCTCTCGTCTAGTTGCCTCAGTTCTGTCTCATTTTTCACGGAAAACTCTCTAAACCTATCTCCCTTATCTAAAATCAACTAAATATAGATGCAGGGATTAACTCACCAGCCAATTTATAAAATTTCTAATTTTACACTTATTTATTATATTAGTTAATTTTTTATTAATAATTCTTTCTTTCTATTTTTTTTTATACCGTTCTTGTAGAGTAACTTCGTGAAAGTCTGCTGTTTACATTTCTCAGCCAATAATTTCGTCATGCGTGGAATTCCTCAAAAAGCCACGTGACAAACACCTCGCAACACATACAAACGTACTGCTGTGCGGTACTCCTTGCACGCCCGTACACACACACACACACACACATACACACACACACACACACACGCACGCACACATACACTCATTATCACGCGTACATTCACATACTCAAACAGCAAGTATTTTTTCAAAATTCAATTACCCTAGAGTCTAGACAGTCGAAGGAAACCGCTCTTTGACAGTTCCTTTTTTGTTGTTGTTTTCTTTCTTTTCTATGAGACAAGGTACAAAAGCATGGTAACCAAATGTAAATTGCTCATCCAATAGCTATCATTATATATATATACATACATGGGTACAGGAAGTGCATGAGAAGAATTATTTTTGCTCTCGAGAGGGCGTAAGGGGAAGCAAACCATGGTAGCAGCAGTAATGAACTTGAATTTCTAGGCAGGCCACAAAATTATTGCAGTTTTTAACTCGACAGTTCAGTGAAACCAATAATTCTGGAGTAAAATGGTGATCAATGTACCTTGCCACATTTTCTCCTCGGACAACAACAAAAAATGTTTGGATGAAAATGATTGCTTCATTCACAGGGTCAGTACTTACAAACTCCGAATATTGTTGGAAAATGTCTGATTGTGTATGTTATTTTTATTTTAAAAATAGTATATTAAATTACACATTACGTTTCTAGCTTCAGAGACGTACGTACCTTTATCTTTCAATATACATTACATGTTCAGCGTGCGTACCTTTATCTATCGAATTCTTATGTACGTTACATGTTCAGCGTGCGTACCTTTATCTATCGAATTCTGATATACATTACATGTTCAGCATGCGTACCTTTATCTATCAAATTCTGATGTACATTACATGTTCAGCATGCGTACCTTTATCTATCGAATTCTTATGTACGTTACATGTTCAGCGTGCGTACCTTTATCGAATTCTTATGTACGTTACATGTTCAGCGTGCGTACCTTTATCTATCAAATTCTTATGTACATGTTCAGCGTCGTGAAAATAATTCGACCAGGTCACGACTAACACTATCCGCCTACGAGCATTTTAATTTTTTTTTTTTTTTAGAAAAAAAGAATAATAAGCTCACGATCTTACGGCCAGCATTGACTTGCGTTGTGAACAGAGACTACACTTTTCTGAATAGCAAGTATTTTCAATCTGGATTGCAAGCAGATTAGTCTCTAGCTTGCGAGATCAGAGTGGTAGCATGTCTAAAGCATTTTGATGTCGAAATGTTTCGTAAAGATATCGGCAAACACTTCATTCTGAAAGAAAGAAAAATACAAATTAAATACAAATTAACCACTCTGCGGAGTGGTTAGAGACGTGAAGTTTTGACAGCAATGTATTTGTCGACAGTGTGATTTTGCGCGAAATCAGCGACATCTGGAATTTTTGTACATTTGGCAGGCGCAAATCGATGAGTGAAGGCGTATTTTATTTTTTTAAAATTATTTTATCACTCTGGAAATGTAATCTTTGTAAAAGCTTGTGCGCATTCAGATGATAAACAAAGAGTGCACATTTCTTGGCAGTCCGCTGACAGATGGGTGTAAGGCCAAAGTCCACAGCAGGAGTTTGATTGGAGTGGTTTATTTATAGATCAGTGTTATCATCCAATGCCGATCTTAGGTATCAATTCTGTAGAGACTGCCAACGATCAAATGAATTTTCTGACTATGCCGGTTGTTGTGGTCAAATTTTCGCTGCAACCGGTGGGTTTTTGATTTGTTGGTGGGATGGAAGGGGGTGGTAGCTAACATTAGGTTAGATTGAAAGTAGAGCTGGCAATTCCTGACGAGCTACCAAGAGAATTAAATTAAAAGTAACATAGTTCTTAATTCCCCTAGATCGATGGGTCCTGAAATTTGGGTTGGATGACTTCTGGATCATGCTAACAGAAGCAATAAGTGCGTTACCTTTAACCTTCTCTCTCTACTGACCACGAAGTAGTTAGTTTTGATGCCATTAACTCATGTCTTGCGTGCCGCGTAGAAGCAGTTAAGTCCGCTTTCTATTCACGGCAGAGAGTTTTGCGAACGCGCGATAACCCTATGTTCCTGTGCCTTATATCATTCTCTGTTACAAATGACTGGCATTAAAAAAAAAAAAACCAACACTCAAAAAAAACAACCCCCGGTTACTTCATTATTAGGCGCTGCCCATTGCCAAACACGTACTTCAATCGCTGCACGTGCAACATTGGCGGATTTTGTCGATAAGTCCGTGTTAGCATTGGCTCTTTTTTGCCGCTGTTTGATTTTGTCTTTTCTCTGCTTCTCCAAACCACATCAAAACTCTTTTTTCACGTGGTCTTCTACCGGTATTTATCTTTATGTGTCGCTTTGTGGGATGCAGTTTGTAGTCTACCGGCGTCTTGGTTTATGTGACCTAAGTCAACAAAACAATAAAATTATATCATCTATTGTAATAAATACATAAGAAATAGCTTATCCATAATCTGACCTAATTCTAAGTAACTGCAAATAAAATCTAATTTTTTTTCTCTGACTTTTTTCATTGTACACGCATTGTAACGGTGCTATATAATCTGTCATACCTCTATTTTAAATATATACATTATAATCAAATAATAATAATAATCTGTTAATTTTAAATAATTACGTCATGAAACTATCGTATAATCTTACCTAATTCTAATCTAAATACACACATAAGAAACCAATATATAATCTGACCTAACTCTGTTCTTAATCAATACATATTAAAATTTAATTGATAATTTGATCTATTCTATTCTAAATTAACACACAATTAATAAATTGATTATATTCTAATCCTATTTTAAGTCAAGACATACTAAAGCTAATGCAATCTTACCTAAATCTAATCAAATAAACATTAAATAAAGCCAATATAAAAACTTGAACTATTTCTGATCCAACTAAATATAAAATAAAGCCAATAGAATTTGACCTATTTCTAATTTAAGGATCTAACAGATCTAATTCTATTCTAGTGTTAAAGCATAATAAATTTAATTTATACTCTATTATTGCATATATACTTAACAATTCTAGTACAGTTAAAGCTAATATATAATCTGATCTAATTGTATTCTAAATAAAACATAAAGTTAATGTACTCTGACCAAATTGCAATTCAGCCACATGCATGCTATAGCAAATATCACGCCTCTTAACATAATAGAAATATTGCTTTCAAAAGCAGTCCTCTTCTTCTTATTATTATTGCATTATCGTCAACCGCACACAGTTCTAGCACTAAGTGGATACTTAAAATTTAAATCGTAAATTATGTCAAAATTAACCACAATATCTTGAGTTTTCTTTCTTCGTAAAGCTTTTACCTGAGTGTTTGAAATTTAGAGAAATATAAAGCTTGAGAATGTTTATCTCTGAAAAGCTATTATCAATATATGTTATACTGGCAAAGTACACAGCTTTCGTTAACTGTACAATACCCAGTTGTCGTTAATTGTCCTATACGCAATTGTCATTACAGTTGTTATTTGTACAATACGCGTCTGCCACCTGTCCGATACTAGCTTTGAAATTCACTTAGCCGGTGGAACAAAACAAAAACAATTCTAAGCAAGACGAAATCGTGAAGTGTGAATAATAATACTCGATTATTTTGAACTCCTTGTAGCATTATTAGATTTCTGTCACTCTTTGTAAAGTCGGTTTCAGCTGTGCCATCAAGACTTGTTTCTTTTAGCTACACTCCCTTAACGGTTTGCATTTATCCCACCCCAACCCCCCAACATCACCCCACCCCACACCCTTTCTGCACTTGAGCCCAGTCAAGATTTTTGTTTTTGTTTTTGCAGTCCGGCTTCCAATAGAGACATTTACTCCGTGCCTTTGAAATATTTTGTCGGCTCTCCCAAGAGAAAGACCAATTTAGTCTCTTTACTCTGAAACTATCTCGCTCTGTCAGGAAATCGCCTCCAGCCCGCCGGGAAAATTGCTTGGACTGACCTAGTGAGTGCATCCCCACAAAACGAACCGTAGACGAAACCCGAAAGTCGTGCGATAAATGGTAAATGCGACTAAGAGATACTGCTCAAAAGGTTCGCCGTTCACACGAACGGCTTCGCAAAGTATTTGCAATTATTCGCAAAGGTGGGCTGCGCTGGCTCCATGTTTAGTGGTATTCGGTGAACTGTGTCTCAAAGATTGAGCAGGACACGTGACTTTGGTTCTCAAATCAGCGTACGCTGAGGAAACTCACTGCTTCTGAACTGTGTCAGTCAGTGCAGGATGAAGTTGCGATATCGTTCTGAAGATGCACATTTCGGCAGGCAGCAGATGAGAGGCGTCATCATATAATACTTTTGAGATGCCCCTCAACTACTCATGGACAAAATCGACTTTTGTATTTCAGGCTCAGGTGATTGGTTGGCCAGAACTATGCATGAGCTTGGAATGATTTTATTATTTTTTTTATCATGGTTGGTGTGATGTATGGACGGATAAATGCGAATATAGATGTTGGTAATCACATCTGCAGCTTAGGCATGTATCACAAAGCAACGTGATTGGTCACATGCTCGACAGGTTGATAGATGGGGGCTGGTCATAATTTGTAGTCAGTAACATTTAGACAGGTGTGGAATAAACAGAAGAGTAACTCGACATTTAATATGTAACAAAAGAGTTACATGAAATCAGTCTCTGCTCAAAGCTGACACGACGAAGGGAAAACAATTACTGTTACGCAATAATAATGCAAAGTCTCTGTAAATGACACTGCCAGAACGTTTTTGTGTAACAAAAGTTCACCCTATTAAATGAACACAAGTCTCTGTAAATGACACTGCCAGAAAGATTTTGTGTAACAAAAAATCAGCGGAATTAAATGAACACAAGGCTACAACAAAAGTCAGTACGTTTCCTCTCTTCAGTTATTAGGCTACTTGCAGTGTGTTGTCTCTGCTGCTGAGGATGGTTGCAAAATAGCTGTTATACTGCAGAAAAAATGTCTTCGTCCCATGCTGATAGAAAATGGGTGACTGACAACTTGATCTAGAGAAATGGAGAATGGTAATTAATAATAGCGCAGATCTGGAGTAGTAGTATGCAGCCTTGAATCAAAACTGGATCAAGAAGGGGTCAAGCTTCTGTATGCACTTGTGTAAGATTGTTCCAGTAGATAAGATCTACAGTACACTGTCTGCTGTACAACATTTACAGGCTCACATTAAATGCAATGCACATAATAGATAAACTGTACAGTGGGGCACTGTAATGAGGTCACTACAGTTTTTGCACACTGTCATACTAATGCATAATCTACTGACTGACGTAATAAAATTACCTAGCACAAGCTATATGCAAACATCTGATAAAATTAGCTAAGACAACCGTACAGAGTACTTGAGCATAGACATCTCAAAGTAAACGATTTACGCTTTACTAATTAGTAAAAGAAACAGTAAATTAGATCAGTTCTTGTAAACAAAAGATAGCCAGCAACTTATAGCTGTCCTGCATTCACAGGTGATAATGAATATTGCCTGCTATGCTTAGACAAATTAGTTAGGATGAAAAGTAAATAAAACATCATCACAATTTAATTCCTGAACAGGAAGCAAACTGTGGTAGATACAAAAAAACGATTGTTCATTAAAATAACGTATGAGAAAATAGTAAAAGATAATAAAATAATTTTGCAGAAAAGTATTACACTAAAGAAATGCTCTCATAACTTAGAAAATAGTTTAAACTTGCAGATTAGAAAAATATAAAGTACCAAATCATACCCCTGGATGATGTCAAATAAACAGCTTATGGCAATATTATAGCTTAAGTGTTAATATGTCTTTTCTTAAGGACAACAACCTGTCTATTCAGATCTGGGATTTTTGTAGACGCGTACTGATTCTAACCCACCACCCCCTTTTCCCGTACAGTTTCTAGTCTTATTTAGAAATGATACTAGTGACAATGGCGATAAACAAATTCCCGTACAGTTTCTAGTCTTATTTAGAAATGATACTAGTGACACTGAAGATAAAATTTCCAAACAGTTCCTAGTCTTATTTAGAAATGATACTAGTGACAATGAAGATAAACAAATTCCCGTACAGTTTCTAGTCTTATTTAGAAATGATACAAGTGATAATGACGATAAACAAATTCCCGTACAGTTTCTAGTCTTATTTAGAAATGATACTAGTGACACTGAAGATAAAATTTCCAAACAGTTCCTAGTCTTATTTAGAAATGATACTAGTGACAATGAAGATAAACAAATTCCCGTACAGTTTCTAGTCTTATTTAGAAATGATACAAGTGATAATGACGATAAACAAATTCCCGTACAGTTTCTAGTCTTATTTAGAAATGATACTAGTGACAATGAAGATAAACAAATTCCCGTACAGTTTCTAGTCTTATTTAGAAATGATACAAGTGATAATGACGATAAACAAATTCCCGTACAGTTTCTAGTCTTATTTAGAAATGATACTAGTGACACTGAAGATAAAATTTCCAAACAGTTCCTAGTCTTATTTAGAAATGATACTAGTGACAATGAAGATAAACAAATTCCCGTACAGTTTCTAGTCTTATTTAGAAATGATACTAGTGACAATGAAGATAAACAAATTCCCGTACAGTTTCTAGTCTTATTTAGAAATGATACTAGTGATAATCAAGATAAACAAGTAGCGCACTTTAAGAATCATTCGAAATAGCAAACAGTTGAAAACAATGACCTTGTAAAAGTGCTTCTAGGTTTTTCGATGAGAGTGGGAGAACCAGGTGGAGGAGGTGGGGGGAGGAGGAGAGAAGAGAAATAATGTCTAGGAAAAAACTGCCACTGTATCGCTCAAGCCACCACTTACCTCAAAAATACTCGCATCAAACAGTAACTCCTCAATACATGTAGGACGAAGAGAAAGCAGGTTTTCTAACACTCCATTATGTAATTAACTCTCTCTCTTTCGTTCATTAAAAAGTGTTTTCTCTTCCGAAGTTTTTCTGTGTTGTGTTGGCTCTTTCACAGCTGGCCAACAAAAATAAATAGGATAATTTGATAAGGTCGCTTTCGTGCAGTGATTCACTGATTATCAACAATACATTTATTGTATCTCTCAACAGCTTGCTGTAATGTAATTTTACAAATCTATGGCTCAAGGAGTGTACACTTTATGGTTACCATGCTGTGTTTGCACAGTTATGTTACACTTGCTTATCGGTAAAGTGATTATATTGTAAGTTGCAGTTAACTTTCTCGAAATTTTGCGTAGCTAGACTATACGTTGCATTACTCTTTGCATGATTCTACAATGCAGTTGATAGGATTACATAGTGTTGCTATTAAATTTCTCATGGTTTGAATGGGTAGATTACACAGTGCGTTTGTTTAATGTGCGCATAATTATGCCATTGCAGTTAACTTGTGGTTATATAGATAATCATTGCAATTAAATTATTCAAGGTTTGCAACAGTAATATTTTAACCATTTGTTCGGGTGTAAAAGTCTGCAGTAAGTGACCACAATTTGCACGGGTATGACGTACAACTCATTGACTTTACGTACCTTTCACGTGTGTATGACGTACATTTCATTGACTTTGCGTACCTTTCACGTGTGTATGACGTACAGTTCATTGACTTTGCGTACCTTTCCCGTGTGTATGACGTACAGTTCATTGACTTTGCGTACCTTTCACGTGTGTATGACGTACAGTTCATTGACTTTACGTACCTTTCACGTGTGTATGACGTACATTTAATTGACTTTGCGTACCTTTCACTTGTGTATGACGTACATTTAATTGACTTTGCATACCTTTCACGTAGGTATGATGTTACCCCTTTTTTTTTACTTTGCATACCTCTCACGTGGGTATGGCGTAAAATTATTTGAATAATTTCTTTTTTGGTCTCTTTGTCGGTTTATTTTGGTTGATTTAATCGGTTTTCGTTTATTGTTTGGGGTTTGATTTTGTTTGACTCTTTCTTCAGTTGTCTGTTCCTTTGGGATTTTTAAAATATATGTTTGCTTCTTTTTTTGTCTATGCATTGACTGTTTCTTTATTTTTTGTTTGTTTGTTTATTTGTTTATTTATTTGGAGTTTTGTGTGCTCGTTCTTTATTTGTTTTCCTTGTTTTTTAGTTTATTTGATTTCTTGTTTATTTTTCTTACATGTTTTCTTTGTTTTTTGTTCATTTCTTTATTTGTTCCTACATCTGTTTATTTGTTTGTTTTCTTTCTGTCTTATGCTTGATTTTTTTTTTATTTAGAGCCGAATAAAGCACCGTTGTTATTTAGTTTTCACGAGGACAAAATTCCCGGAAGAGCAGAAATATAAAATTCCCGAATTCTACACCGCTTCCAGTACTCACCTATCCTTTCACTAATCTTTCTCCAAAAATAAAATAAAACGTGTGTCAAACGCCACAATAAAATTACCTTTCATGCCAAGAAAAACTCCCTTAAAGTGCTCGTTTTAAAACGGATCAACAAAACGCAAGATTCGTAAAATATTCTCCACACCAATCTTTGACCAGTTTAACAGAATTTTTCCTTGCGTTGTAATTGTTTCTTAGTGATGAATTATTGTTTACGACTATAATATTTTGAATGTATTTGACTTTGAATGTGTTTTATGTTTTATCTATCCAAGTTATAATAAAGAACAAAAATTACAATCAGAAGTCTACATTTCTCACATGCAGTCTCTGGATAGAAATACAATCAGAAGTCTGCATTTCTCACATGCAGTCTCTGGATAGAAATACAATCACCAGGCATTCTTCCTACATCCTCCCTCTTTTCAACCATCCTCAAACATCTAAAAAAAAAAAAAATTTAAAAAAAGCACACCTCAAATCTCAAAGAATAGCGGATGCCTATCATCATCATTTTCATCATCATCATCATCATCAGCAGCAGCAGCATTAAGCCCTTTTCCACCACTTCTGTTTGACTGTCGGTTATGAACAAGGTCTCGGAATCTTACAAAGATTCTGGAAGATCCAAGGATGTGGGCTCTTCATATTATTATTATTATTTCAAGACACTAATATGCTCGAACTTAACTGAATGAGGATTTAACAAAAACGAATTAATGAAAAAAGAAATCAGTTAAAGGAAATTAAATTTTAAAAATCAAATACATATCTTTTTTATTCTTAAATTCTTCATTGACGACTTACAGATCATCCACCAATAGCAGATGTAATGGTTGTGACGTCATCGCCGAGAAAGTATGAGATCACTCTGTGAGCAGGTCTTTGGTTTGCCTTACTAAACTCTAGCGTTGAACAGCAAGCACACGGCCGACTTCGTAGTCACTCGACTCTAGATCAATCCACCAGAAATAACGTGGAACGTTTTGTTTTATTCCATTTTGTTTTATTTTATCAGAAACATTTAGAATTTAAAATAAAATTTAAAATTTAAAATTTAAAAAAATGATTTAACACGAGTATCGCAGACCACTTAATTGCGGTTTGGAGAATAATTGATTTTCTGTCATCTTTTTAATAATTTCGCTCAAATATATTTTTTAGAGAAGGGGGCATAACTAGTGAGGGAAGTGAGAAGTACGAACACCAGCTTAACGTGTGAATTTCGTAGAAAACAGAATGAATACTTTTACAGTGTGTGAGCCTCATGGTTATAACAAAGATTGTAACATGGCCTTGACCGATACAGCGATTAGAATCATAGGTCCCCGGTGTTTCTTGCTCACTTGTCTTTTTCTTTGTGGACATCTTCACTGTATTTGAAAGAGTCTATAAGAGTAAGAAGTAACTGTAACCCCAATACTAAAGATTTCTGCTGGATTAAAAATGGATCAAGATACAAGAAATATTAGCATCTGAATGAAATTTGGTATGAAATGTGGAAAATACGCAATATAAACGCCTGTCTTCTAATCAAGCCAATTAAATTTATTTAACTTTAACCATGAACCCTCAACGCAAATAATATTGTAAAGATCTTTCAATTATTTTACTAAATAATAATGCATATTTATTCACATTTTACAATGATGTTTTTCATACTAAAAATGCCATAAGTTCTTTAATAATATGGTCATTCAATGAAAGTGTGTTTAAAATTATGCTTTGCTTCTTTAGAGAGAGAGAGATTGGGGGGGGGGAGGTGTGTGTGCGCGCGCGCGTGAGTGAGTGTGAGAGACAGGGAGAGAGGAAGAGACAGTACACAATAATTTTATATTTTTTTCGCAGGAAACATTTTGTTGTTCTACGATATGTCTAAACGTTGCTCAATATAGATATCAACAAAAATGAGTACCTAAGATTTTCCATTGGACACTTACGGCCAAATGCTGACAAGTACCACTGAAAGATCGTGGAAAACAGATTCATTCATGCGAAAAAGTAAGCAACACATCGGCTGCTTTCCATCGACTTTGCTTTTCAAAGTACACTTCTCAATCCTTAATTAATAGGTCTAAGTCGACTGATCGATAATCAGTTAGAGTGATAATATTGATGCAAAATCATTCTCCATGATTTCTTGAGAAATTATTACTCTGGTGATCGCAGCAGATTCTCTCCCTTTACGGTTTGGCGCTGAGTCTAAGGAACTTTCAATTTCTAAAGGAGATAACTGCTATGACAAGGGTTCTCAACCGGGGAAGGGAGAATTTTAGGGTTTCGGAGGTGTGGAATTGGGACCACAAACTCAAACTGCAATTATTATTTAGAATGCGCCTTTTGAGTCAGACAATTTTGGAAAGTGGGGATGACATTCTTACATATGGTGAAAAGGGAGTGGGGGTGGGGCAAAAGAAGTTGAGAACTCACTATGCTATAGCAAATGTTGCCGATTGGCAGATTACGTAACTTTACGTAGATTACGTAGTTTTCTTAGCTGCTTGCATCCTATTTTATACGGGTACCTTATGTATAGTGAAGTTGATGCCACTGACTAGTTTGTCTATCCGGGTACCTTGTATACAATGAAACTGATGACACTTATCGTGGATGTCTTATTCCTTGGGACTTTAAGATCTTGTGAGCCTTTCTATGTTTAGAATCAACGTTTTTCACTTTTCCGCAACTGGCCATCGATTCAACGCCAATAGAGCGATTTGATGAGCGTTTGTGTTTTGAATGCATTAGAGAAAGGGTTAAAATGTTGTCAAACAGTTGTCTACGATGCATTAATACTGACATCATGCACCAGCACACTTGAGCACGGTTGAGTAATGTCTTCTTTGAGGTGATTTGTCAACTTTCCGAGTGTGAATGGCCGGTTGACTAAGCATGTGACGTGGACGTCCTGTTAGCCCGTGGATGATTCAGGCAGCCGGCTTGGGGTGTTCGCAGTTGTGTGACGGTAGAGATTAGTCCATATTGGTCCATGTTTGCACAAGTGTAAATTAATGCAATATGGATTGTGGAAACAGTCGAAAAGAGCCGTCACCTAGCTACATGTAATACAACTGCATAGATTTATGTAAGTGTAGGCTATGCATTAATACATCATAGATTTAAGAAGTGTAGGCTAAGCATATGTGTTACGGTCGAAGAGCAGAAGCACGTCATCTTGGACAACAGAAAAGTCTTAAAAACTAGTTAGATGGATGGGTGGATAGACGATTGGATGGATTGATGAACGGACGGATGGGCGGACAGATAGATAGATAGATAGATAGATAGATAGATAGATAGATAGATAGATAGATAGATAGATAGATAGATAGATAGATAGATAGATAGATAGATAGATAGATAGATAGATAGATAGATAGATAGATAGATAGATAGATAGATAGATAGATAGATAGATAGATAGATAGATAGATAGAAGGTGGCCCATAACCCATACTCGTCGATGATTTTATTACACCGAAGAGCTGAACTAAACATCACCCATATTACGTACAGAGAACACCTCATCGAAGTGCTGGACTAGAAGAAATAATATTACGCACACAAAAAATCACACTGAAGTGCTGGACTAGAAGAAATAATATTACGCACACAAAAAATCACACTGAAGTGCTGGACTAGAAGAAATAATATTACGCACACAAAAAATCACACTGAAGTGCTTGATCAAACGCTACAAATATCATGAACTACGAATAAGTCCTTTGACTATAATTTATATCTACAATTTTAATCTATATATGCGACTTTGAAAGCACGTTAAAACGCAAATTAAATTCGTCAATTTATGTTTACAAAATCATTTACTGATATTACATTCTTGATTATATGTATTATGATGGCTTGTATGCAGTAATGTTCTCAGCTTGTTGAGAAGAATCGGCTAAAATAGATTCGCGCGACATCACTTTTTGCAAGGAAATTTGTTCAAGGCCATATGCAAAGTTCATAGTGAACAGTGTAAGACGAGTCTTTTGGTAGAAGAAAGTGCTTCTGTAAACTAGGAATCAAACGAGAATGACTCTGTCTTCATATTTCCGCAAGAAGCTGCGTTTGAAAGGAGAAGGTCATCAAAGAAAGTTTCAGTGTAACAGATAATCTCCCTTGTCTCCGGCCCTCAATCGCTCGCTCGTTCTTATTCTCATGGTTAAACAATATTTACAATATCTATCTATCTATCTATCTATCTATCTATCTATCTATCTATCTATCTGTTTGTCCATCTATCTTTCTGTCTATCTGTCAATCAATCTAGCTATCTGTCTGTTCACAGACTTTAATCTGTGTCTGTGACTTTTATAATTATGTGGACTTTCTTGAAAACTCATTGCCTCACCTGTCACGTGTTTTTAAAAAGAGCAGATGATTGCCCCGTGTAACTGATATTCGTAAAGGGAACTTTAATTGTCAATTGTTATACCCAGATAAATGTCATGTTCGGGACTTTTATAATTGATTACCATACCTAGTTCAAATTAGTACCCGGGACTTACTGAAATTATTATCCGGTAAACAGGAACTAGTATCCGGATCTTTACATCGAGAAAATACTTCGCCGAAAATATCTGTTTGAAATTTTTAATCACGCGCCGCAGAGTTTTTTCATTCCGGAATCTGTGTCAAGCGGTCATTGGCTTTTCAGTTCAAGTACTTTTAAGTCGTTGGCTCAAAGATTTTCCTTAACCTTTTTTCTTAAGTCGCATCACGATCAAATTTAGTTACACCCAGGTTGAAACGGGTTTGAGGGAGCGTTATAATTTTATTCACGATTGGAAATATTCATTATATGTAGGGATGCCCATTTTAACGATTAATCGTAAGTTTGGAAGGAAGGAAAGAAGGAATGGAAAGGAAAGGGAAAAGGGAATGGAAAGGAAAGGAAAGGAAGGAAGTTTGGAAGGAAGGAATGAAATAAGTTTGGATGGAAGGAAGTTTGGAAGACAGTTTTGAAGGAAGTTTGGAATGAAGGAAAGAAGGAAAGAAGGAAAGAAGGAAGTTTGGAAGGAAGGAAAGAAGGAAGGAAGGAAGGAAAGGAAATGGAAGGAAGGAAGGAAATAGCTTATCTCATCTTACAGATGGATGGATGGATATATCAAACTGTGTATAGAGTGCTTTGTTTAACACCTTTTCATCAATTATCTTGACGTCATGATGCTATAATGTAGGGAAAAAAATGCTACAATAGTCGCGCCAAAGGGACATAACTCACAACTAACAATTGCATTTGAAGCATAAACTGTGAGGAGTCGATGAATTTGTGACTGTGCTAATTTTTGTTTCAGCTGCAGGAATGTAGCTCCACACGTGTTGGAGATGTACTGGATTAATGAGAGACCATTTGCGTCCAAATTTACTAACCCCATTAATTAAGTGTCCCTAATATTCACACTGACTCTGGCAAAATGAAGATGTTAGAAACACTATCGGGGACGATATGCATGACTTCCGTTTAAATCATCAACAAGTCAATACTTCTCATCGCCTCAAAACCTCAACATGAAAGACACATTTTCTATTCTATATATTGTGCAAGCGAGGTCATTGAGACATTTGTAGTCATTCAATTGACAGCTCAGCGAAGTTAACATGCATAAAATGCACAATCACTTTCTTCATACAGGTTGTCTTACAACATTTTCCCTTTTTTACGTCATCCCTTCTGGAAAAGATCCACGTATTAAATGGACAGTATGTCTTGTCCTCCAAGAACCACAATTTCATTATGCTTCCTTCGACTGCGTCACATGTCCTTGAGTTTTCGGAGCGTTTCTTCAATAGGAATCGTGATCCCTAAGCATTTCGTGCATATTTATACAGGATTTCGTCAAACCTCCAGGCGAAGCTAGTAGGAATCAGTGGCTCTGACAGCAGCCTTGACGCTGAAAGGCGAGGTCATCTCAAAACTGTCACTCCGCGACACCCAGTTTTTTCGTCTTGGAGCAAATTGTTGACGAAGAAACAAAATGATAAAATGAGTAATGAAAATTTTTAAAATAAAATATTCACATACATCTGAGTAAAAAGTGCATTTAAACAATTTATAAACTTTCTTGATGCAAATAATTTTGTTTTTTTTATTTCAATAAAACTTTTATAAGTAAGACTTCTGAAGATTTGCTTTGTAAATTTTAAGTTGTTATTGAACAAAACACATTACATTTCTATGAAATATAAACTAATTTTAGAGCTACATAAATTTATGCGGAAGTTTTCTAGCTAACCAATTGTGTAGATAATTTGAATGTTGCTTTCTCATTATCCTGTAAACTGAATACTACATTTTCTACTGCCAAATTTGCTAGAGTTAATGAAATATATGAAAGTACGTCTAAAGAAAAATTCACATTAGTTAATGAACTATTGGAAGTATTTCCAATGCAACATTCGCACTAGACGGTAAATTATTTTAGAAGTGTTTCTAAATTATATTTACATGAACCAGTACCTTGTATGGAATTCTTTATAATGTTAAATCCAAGTAATTAACCAAGTAATTACTGGGAATAACTTCCAATTAAAACTTTACGTCAATCAAGGAATTATATAGAAGTGTTTCTAAATTATATTTACATGAACCAGTACCTTGTATGGAATTCTTTATAATGTTAAATCCACTCTAACCAAGTAATTACTGGGAATAACTTCGAATTAAAACTTTACGTCAATCAAGGAATTATATAGAAGTGTTTTCTGCAAGCGCTTAAATTCCCTACAGAACTATTAAGAATACTGCTATCGATAAATTCACACTAACCAAGAATAAATTATGTACATAAAAATAAATTACACCTTAACTCGGTTATTTAACGAAATAGAATACTCAGTCTCTGTCTATCTGTCTGATTATCTGTCTGTCTATTTATCTATCTATACATACATACATACATACATAATTAAAGTACAACAATTCTTTATTTTATTTTTTAAAATTAAACCTAGAGCACAAGGTGTTGGCATTGAAATTATCTGCCCTCTTGTTTTACTTTGCCTCAAGGGACGCAACTCTTTGTGATAAATCACATTTTTCTTCACCTAGTAGTCACATGATGCCTAAAGTAAATTGTAAATGCTGAGTGTATCTGTCTCTTGAAAGAGTGTTATTATTCTATTCTTAGTTGCACTATTGGAGCTGACGATAAGCTGGATGACAAGATTTTAGAATTATAAATAAACTAGAAATTAAAAACAGAAGTATTGCAGAGGACTTTCGTCTTCGTTTTAATTTTTATTTTGTACTTTAATTTGATTAAGGATATGACGTTTTGCTGGGAGGTGAGCAAGATTTAATTCTCCACCACCCTTAAGCTAATCCCCAAAACACACCTCCTTGCTGGCCACACGTGTTGGATAGTAGGAAGTTATATATTGTAGAAAAAAAAAAGGGTGGTAGTCTAGAAGATAGCTCCAAGCCCCCTGATACGTGCAGCCAGGTATATTAATTAAATACCAGTGACAGACTACAACATATAATAACCAGCACGAATGGTCTAAGTATCAATAGATAAAGAGAGATAAAATAAGGCAGCATTGCTACATATAATGAATAGTTTGATAGTTTTATAATGAATCATAAATGTATATCATTCATAATCATGATCCTGTAGTGTCATAAGAGAAAGTTTGTTCAAGCCTATGACACTTTTGTGTTATTTGAATCTTGTTCATATGAGCAAACTGATACCTGAGTTTATGAGAGAATTCTGAAATAAATCTGAGAGAAGCTGTTCAACTGTTGGTTTCATAGTCACTTAAGTCAGGATGACTGACATTGTCATCTTAGGGTCCTGTTGGTGTTATATGAACTTTAAGTTATTTTTTTTTTGGTTAGAGGAGTTCGAGAAAAGTTATAGTTTAATTAAAGCTATGTATGCCTGCTTACATTAATTTACGTCAATAATCGATGACGTAATTATTTTAATTTAACTTTTTAAAAAAAAGATAATGACATAAAATGATGCTATAAATGAGAGATAAAAAAATAATGACGTCATTAAGTCTTAAAGGAAAATAATTGTACGCAACATTTTCACAGCATTCTGTTTAATAGGCTTATAGATAAGCTAAAATGTTTTACTGAATGGGAAATGCTATCTACCTACACATCCAGCCTATTAATTGCACCCGATTCTAACAATATTTAACTGGATTTTCTCAATTAAGAAGAGAATGCAAAATTAATAATAATAAGTGAAATATAAGTACTAGCATGGTGGAGGAATATCTTGGCCTCTGGGAATTTCAGATTCAAGAGAAGTTGTTTGGCAGGGAGTTAAGTTAAGATGTCCTACCTAATGCTGCAAGTTAATAGCTAAGTTAGTTCAAGAATAATGCACGTTGTCCTATTTTCCTATCCAGGCTTATTGCTAAATGAGATCGATATTAAAGTTGCGATAGCCTGTCTCATGTTACAAGCTTGTAACATATTTACGTCGACACAGAAGTCTGCACAATCATATGGGATTGTTTACTACGGAAAAATTTAGTCTCGATATCACTAGGGGCCTTCTACCAATATTTGATTTTTCGGGCGGTTTTTTTTTGTGTGTGTAAACTGATTAAAGATAAATCATGACAAAAATAAATTTTGACAAAATTAAATAATGCTCAAAACTACTTGCGAAAGCTGTTTCATCGACTTGGAGTATGTAGTTAAAATTTGTTATGGAAGGGACTGAAAATCAGTCACCCAATCCTCGCTTTCACTGTGTTATACTTACTGTGGTTTGTGGTATTGGTTACTGGGCAACCGAATGTAAGATCAATACTTAGTCTGGATGGTGTGTTTTCATAACATGACAGTGCATTAATCGCCTGAATACCTTGTGCCTCGTGACTAATTAATTGATAGCGAACATGTTACGTCTTTATTCTATCAAAGATTATTTTCGTACTGATTTTAGATGATAAACTTTTCTGTGTTGATGTTTGGTTGTTAATATCCCGATGCATATTCTTATTGACGTTATGTACTGTTTATTCATGCATTGATGATAATTAGGTTAGATGATTCCTGTTGATGCATATGGTGGTGATAATTAGGATTGATGTTGCCTACTGCTGATGCATGTGTTGATAATTGGTTGTTTTTTTTTATGAAGATGCTGTTTTTATTAATTTGATAATGATGATGTTCGTAATATGTCTTTGACAAACGAATACATTTTGCAGTTTTATTATTTTATTCTTTCCATGAAATCACTGACTGTGGTTCTGAAGTTTGTTTACCTGCATTAAGACTTATACAATTATAATTAAAATCAGATCAAATCTGGAACTTTCGGTTTGTCCACATTTGTCAAAAGCTCTACGAATTCGATTAAAATCTGATCAGATCGGGAGCTTCCATTTTATTTATCGAGAACTGTACGACTGTGATTTTTAAAAAAATCATATCAAAATCAGGAACTGTAATTTTGTTGGGATGATTCTTGTGTGACTTTCGCCAAAGGTGAAACAAAATCACAGCCACGCTGCAGCTGCATGAATGACTGACACAACACAACTCTGACTACTGTATAAGGCACTGTTATTCCAGTCCCGTCCTCTTTGAGCAAGACTTTCTCGTCTCCTCATAACTTCCATTCCAAGATTCAGATTGAAATATTAGTCTTAAAGACGGAAAGCTCTACTGACAGGGGAGATCACTTTGCGCTCTTAAGGCATTTGCGATTTATGGCCTTTGCAAGCGAACTGTTATAGTCTAGCTCTCTATCTACAACTGCCTTCCATGCAATTGTAGGTCAGTTTAAATAATTCGTGTGACAGTTTTGCTGAACTGATGTGAACTAGGAGCAGTGACATATATTTACAACCTGTTTCTCTGCTTGTTTTCTGGTTTTAAATAGGAGCTTACAAAGTTAGAATGCTTCCAAGCAATTTTTCAGTGACAACTGTTTTTCGCGGCATAAATATGAATACGAAGTTGTGAATTTTGAAGATGGTAGTGGTAGTAGTGTGGTGGTAGTCGTGTAAATGACTGACGAATACTAAATACAAGTAAAATAAGATATTTTAAATTGAGGACAGGAGAACATCGAACTAAAGACAGCTGATAGCTTTAAGCAGGGCACATTATCAGATGAATTGGTACTCCGAAAAACAGGGGCCACGATCTAAGTTTTGAAAAGCGCTGCGGCAACGAAGAATCAACACTTCCGCTTGCACTGTGTACAGTGGCGTGAATGCACGATACGGTGCAGGGGAGACCACAAAGTTTTAATGAAATGCTTGTCAGTTATGCTTTTGTTGATCTGTACTGTCGATGTGATCTGTCAGAGTTTGACCTGCCACTGTATACCTTACTGAGAAACAAAAAAAATTAATTAATATCTGAAAGTACAATTTCCTAAATGTGAAAATCTAGAGACGCGACAAGGGTTTTTAACCTAAATAAATAAAAATGGCATACAAAAAGTAGGAAATTAGGTTATTACAGTGATCTCTTTCTTTTCTACTTTAAAGACTAGGTCAACTGAGACCAAATTTGATTTTCTATTAAGGGAATAGAGTATAACTACTGGCACAAAAATAATTAGAGATAGACAAAAAGATTAATTTTTTAACATCTCATAAATTTTTTTTGCTCGTTGATTTTTACATGTAGATTTTCAACAAAGAAAGATGAAAAGATTAAAAACAAGCTTTGTTAAGAATGACAACACATGTATTTTAGCATTAAGATCAAATGTGTGTGTGTGTGTGTGTGTGTGTGTGTGTGTGTGTGTGTGTGTGTGTGTGTGTGTGTGTGTGTGTGTGTGTGTGTGTGTGTTTGAAGATATTACTTCTATGAACCCCCAGTCTCTTGGCTGCCCGATTAACGTGTTAGCACATTAACAGTTGTACATGTGTGCACGCTGAAAGTAATTTATTAAAGATGTCTTAACTTTATCAAAGTTGTTAATTATATTCACCACCACCTGGCAAAAGCAAAAACATTTATTGCATGAATTTCAAGCCCTGCTGGTTTACGACATTATATGGATATAACAAGTTCGATAATTATTCGGTTGAAAGTAGCGGTACAAGTGCATGTCAGAAGTCAAAACAACAAAAATTTCCAAAAACGGCAAAACTGAAGGAAATCTGACTCTGCTTACGAGAGGTCTACTGAACGCGTCGTACTAAAAGGATATTTATCAGTGTGGCTATCTACAATAGATGTATGCATAGATAGAAGCTATATATGGCATTGCTTGATTTATGTCGCATTTTATACTTCTCGGACGTCAGTGAAATATGCGAGTGAGAGTGGAAATATAGTCTGACTTATTATCTTCATGGTGACTATTTTCATTATATACAAAGTTTAGTTCACTAGTCACTCGTTACATTAGGTTACATTAGGTTATTTTGTACTTCTTTCAATGCAAGAGTGCCAAACTGCATCCTCCTCTGGTGAACGTGAAAGCTGGCCCACGGCTAAGTCTAGTGGTACTTGAATAAATTTTTTAATAGTAGGCTGGTCCTTGGCTGTCTAATGGTATTTGTATACATTCTGTACTAGTATTCAAGGTTCTTAACGTATAATATAATTATTCATAAGCATTAAACGCATTTTCTCGAAAACAAAACATTTAGCAGAAAATAGAAATGACCCAAAACATTCTTTAAAATTTGTTTTAAAAAAATAATGGAAGAGATACATGTACAATGAGAACATTTTGCATACAAAGCAACTCAAAATGTAACTAATACAAAGTAACTCAAAATGTAACTAATACAAAGTAACTCAAAATGTAACTAATACAACGTAACTCAAAATGTAACTAATACAAAGTAACTCAAAATGTAACTAATACAAAGTAACTCAAAATGTAACTAATACAACGTAACTCAAAATGTAACTAATACAAAGTAACTCAAAATGTAACTAATACAACGTAACTCAAAATGCTACTAATACAAAATACTTGATCATGTCACTAATACAAAGTGCCTGACCATGTCACTAATACAAAGTGCCTGACCATGTCACTAATACAAAGTGCCTGACCATGTCACTAATACAAAGTGCCTGACCATGTCACTAATACAAAGTGCCTGACCATGTCACTAATACAAAGTGCCTGACCATGTCACTAATACTATCATAGCTTGGCGTTTCATTTTGATTTTTCTCAAATGAGTAGGAAATGCTATCCACAGGAACCACACATGCAAACACACATACATAATTATATCCACATGCATGAACACATACACTTGTATGTATTTACTAAAAATATAGTTTGAGAAGCGCTTACCTGTTCACAGTGGTCTTTTTGTTGTATGTGATTCTACCTGTTACGTTGGCCATAAATATATACCTTTGATTATTTTGTCATTTCATTCACATACTGTAAAATTATAAATTCTTGTGTATTTCTTTCATAAATATAAATTTAAAGATAATAACTTTTCGATTATCACCAGAGATAAAGTTCCTCTTCGCGTCGCGCGCTCTGATAGCAAGTTCATTGGCTTGCCCAAAGAGAAAACTACTCAAGTTGCAAATCCGTCTCAATACCGCTACCCATAAAGAAACAAATAAAAGCATTTAGTCTAATAATTTATGTCATTTTGACATTACCTTAAAATAAACGATACTATCTGATCGAAACGCATTGGCTGTGAATGACCAATTGTCATGGTTAGTGAACTCTAATTTTCATTATCTTTAGAGAAGTTTTCCTTTAGGACGTACTGTAACTATATAGAAGAAAATAAAACTTGTCCAATGTAATTTAGCAAAGTAATAAAAGTATTTTAAAAGTTAGTTCAGTTAAATAATACAAGTCATTGTGACGTTAAGGTTTCATTTCTTTATTTTTTTTCTTGAACTCAGTTGTATTATTTTATATTCATTTTGTGAATCACATTTCTCTTGAATGTGTTTGTATTATTTTATATTCAGTTTGTGAATCACATTTCTCTTGAACGTGTTTGTATTATTTTATATTCAGTTTGTGAATCACATTTCTCTTGAACGTGTTTGTATTATTTTATATTCAGTTTGTGAATCACATTTCTCTTGAACGTGTTTGTATTATTTTATATTCAATTTGCAAATCACTTTTCAAAACACTTTCAAAATTTTTTTAAAAATAATTTTTGCGATTTACTTTCAAATCACTTAAAAATAAAAGCACGCCATATTTGTTATTTACTTCTAATTAATTTTAACAATTAAATTTGACAGTGCGGTAGGTTTTCAACATTTTAGAGTTAGTATCATAAATTGTTTGCCTTTGCCAATTATTTTTCCTATTTCTTTTTACCTATTTTGCAAACGTAAAAGAATAATTTTCATATAGCGCCGTTTATTATTATTTGTTTGCATCAGATATTTTCTATTTAAATTTTTGATCATCTCTACGTTCTTTATCAATATGTATTCCTCTGTTCCACATTAGTTGTCAGCTTCGCAATTTAACTGCTCCTGATACATACACACACACACACACACACACACACACACACACAAGCACGTGTGTGTGTGTGTGTGTGGTGTGTGTCCTTTTTCAAATCATGAGAGTTAATCCGGTCTCTGAGCAACTTATACTCAGATCAAGGGAGTTAATCCGGTCTCTGTGCAACTTAGATCAAGAGAATTAACCCGGTCTCTGTGACAAAATACTTTTCCGCACACGTGCATTCAAGGAAATGGAGATCAGTCCATTTTCCAAGCGATGAAGGTAATTCATCTTTGCACACATGCCCAGGACAACCACTAGCCGTTGCTCAACCACTTTCAAATCAAGTGGGGTGATCGGTATTAGCAAGCATTGATACACTGCACGCTACTACGAACAACAACATGCAGCATAAGAAATATAGCATCAATCAAAATTCAAAGTATAATATACAATGTTATCAAATTAGTGAACATAGAAACAATGGTTTAACTACATAAAGCCTTCTCCATTTCAAATCATAGATCAATAGCAAACATGTACGAAATATTTCTATTCTTTCCTTATCAGTCATTTAACCTACCATAAGCTAATAGTCACCTTTATGACCGGACTTGAGTGACGTCAAAATCAAAATGAATAGAATATAAAACTTTCTTCAACAAAGTAACTTTTGGTCTATTCCCATTGGATGAAATTGTTATGAACAAAGTATGAGACTATTAGTCAGAAAAACTACTCATCCGCTTGGAACCAGTTTGGATTGCATCAGCAAGTTCTAACATATTCTTTACCTGAGTTGTTATCTTAACTAGTTAACTAGTAAAATATCATCATGTACAGTACCCAAAGATCACGTCACATTGACATTTGATAAATTATATAACAATTATAAGGATAGGCAAATTTACTCTGCCAAAATTAGAAATATGTGGGTTTTTTATCTTTGTTATTATTTTTTTCAATCTACATTTCTCTCAACCTAATGTTTCTTCAAGATACATTTTTGTTAATATTACTTTTACTCATCGTGTTTTAAAAAGCTGAATCGTCTTTTTATTTAACTTTTTGTTTAAATCTCAGATCTTAATAAATGTATATATTTTAATTAATCACATTGTTAATCAACTAAAGCATTAGTCAGTATTCTTGATCAGTTGACGTTTTCTTTAAATCTATTTTATTCTGAAATCTGTTTCTCTGTCATGCCAACTATCTTGTCTACCTTTTTCATTAATTTAACTCAATCTTCAAACTCATTCCTTTCATACAGTTCCATTAATATCTTCTACCATTTCATTCATTCAGGAATATGTTTCCTTCAGTATCTCTTCCTTTCTCATTTCCATTATCTTTCCTTCCATGTCAATTTTTGTTTCCTTTATATTTTAACCTTCTTCATTTTTCTTCAGTCGATGTTTTTTCTCGTTTACATTTTTCTTCTCTCTACATTTTCTTCACATTTTCATTTTCTTTTAGTCTACTTCAGTCTACATTTTCTTTCAGTTTACATTTTCCTTCAGTCTACATTTTCCTTTAGATATATTTCCTTCGGTCTACATTTTCCTTTAGATATATTTCCTTCAATCTACATTTTCCTTTAGAGTATATTTCCTTTAGTCTACATTTTCCTTTAGAATATATTTCCTTTAATCGACATTTTCCTTTAGAGTATATTTCCTTCAATCTACATTTTCCTTTAGAGTATATTTCCTTCAATCTACATTTTCCTTTAGAGTATATTTCCTTTAATCGACATTTTCCTTTAGAGTATATTTCCTTCAGTTTACATTTTTCCAGTACGTTTTATTTTAATCTCTAATTTCATCGTGTTGCATTCCTAAAATTTATATTTTCTTCACACTGCAATATTTTTCAGTCAATCTTTTGTCAAAGCCACTTTTATCTTTTCGTTTAAGTCTCACTTTTCTCTCTGTGTACTCTTTTTTCACTATATCTTTCTGCCTATCTTATGCTGTTGTCTCTAGCTCTGTTTTCTTTTGTTTTGTTTCTTTCATAATTTATTTCTGCCTCTTTTGGCAACCTTCATTTCCTACTTTTCTTAAGCTCCATTTGTAATTTTTCTTGGGTTTTTTTGCTATATTTTATCAAAGTTGTGTCATGCTATTAAGCTACGTTCAACTTTATATTCTCAGTAAGCTGTATAATCTTTAATATTGTCCTTTAGCTACTTTTTTTATTCTTTCATTTTTTTAAATGATTCTCTTTCTTACTTGTATTACACGTTTGTTAAATATTTTTTCTTGTTTGTTTCTAAAGCATTTTAATAAATAGTCCCGATTTTTCCTATGGTAAACTAAGCTTTCGTCACGGGTGTTTATGCGTGTATTCATGTGTGCATATTTGTGCGTTTGCTTATGCATGCATGCTTACGTGTGTGTATATGCGTGTTTGTATGTATGCATACATGTGTGTGCCTGTTTGTAGTGTGCATATGTGGTTTTGCTTGCGTGTTTGTATGTGTGAGTAAATTTTATTCAAGTTCTTACATTTTTTTGATTAGCAAAAATGTTGAACACATAATACTTTCTGCAAGTCTCAGGTTCGATAATCCTTGTTTAAGTCACACAGTGCCCCACTTTATAAAAGTCCAAGACGCGATGGCAGTAGCAAACTGCAGTTCTTATCATCACTAAAAAAGGGTAAATAAACGGCTGCAATCATTCTTTTTTTAAAAAAGCCATTTACTTCAGGGCGAGGCAGGTCTGCTATGGATTCCATTACAATTTTACAGTTGTTCAGAGCTGATTATTTTTTATTTTGTTTTTTAAATGCAAGATAATTTTATTGTGTAATGTTGGGTGAAAATTTCAATTTTTGAGACCTTGGACTTCAGAAAAACAAAGATTTCTTTTTCTTTTTTTTTTCTTCAACTCTCGATTTATTTATTTTTCCCTCTAGAAACTTAATGGACATATTATCTCGGCTTTTATCTGCATGGTAATGTGAGAGGATTTCCTCTTTTATCTTTTCAGAAGTGTTACTCTTCTCCTTCACACACACACACACACACACACACACACACACACACACACACACACACACACACACACACACACACACACACACACCCCACACACACACACACACACACACACACACACACTCTTAAACACTCTTACACACGAACACACAGATATACACACGCGCTTGTAGGCAAACTCACACGTACGCAGATTGTTTTCAGTAACAAAACGAAAAAGTGAAACTTTCCAATAACACAAAGGTTGTAAATTGTGTGTGGAATGAAGTGGTTCGATAGTTTCCTTTAAATCTAGTGTTCGTTGCCCTGAGCAGTGTGACTGATTTTTCTTTTTCTTTTTTTTTTTAAGACAACAGTTTTGCGTGTGTTAAGTTTCTTTCCTTTAGTGATGCACATACGAGTGGGTACCGACTGAAATGTCAATTGAGGACGAAGAGAAGTAGGTCTTTACGTCAATCTCTTCAGTGTTCATAGATTATAGAATCAGTTTTCAATTTGTCATGTGTTTAACCGTGTAGGGGTCTGCAGTGTTTCATGTATTTACCGTGTAGGAGTCTGCAATATGTCATGTGTTTACCGTGTAGGAGCCTGTTATGGGCTATGTGTTTACCGTGTACGGGTCTGCAGTGTTTCATGCATTTACCGTGTAGGAGTCTGCAATGTGTCATGGTGTTTACCATGTAGGAGCCTGCTATGGTAATGTATGTACCGTTTAGGGGTCTGTATGGTGTCATGTTTTTACCGTGTAAGGGTCTGCAGTGTCATGTGTTTACCATGTAGGAGCCTGCTGTGTGTCATGTGTTTACCGTGTAGGGGCCTGCTGTGTGTCATGTGTTTACCGATTAGGGGCCTGCTGTGTGTCGTGTGTTTACCGTATAGGGTCTGTTATTAGTCATGCGTTTATCGTGTAGGGGGCCTGCTATGTCATGTGTTTACCGTGTAAGGACCTGCTATTTGTCATGTGTTTAGCTTGTAATGGCCTGCTATGTGTATATGTATTGTGAGCAATGAGTGTTGTGTTTGTACTTAATCAACTAGCAATACTGTATACAGTATACACAGTGGAAGTACTACATGTAATATATTATGCACTGTGTAAAGTGTAGTGTGTATATATATATATCGTGGTTGCAGTCTGTAGTGTAGATGCTTATATAGCATATGTAGTGAAGAGGGGTATACGTTGTGTGGTATGTTTTGTAATATGGATGGTGCAGGTAGAGTGTAGACATGTAGTGAAAGTACCGTGTGTCTGTTAATATTGTGTATTCATAGTGTAGACATGTAGTGAAAGTACCGTGTGTCTGTTAATATTGTGTATTCATAGTGTAGACATGTAGTGAAAGTACCGTGTGTCTGTTAATATTGTGTATTCATAGTGTGGAATGTAGCAAGTATCATTTTCTGATGCAAACACTCAAGACTAAAGTAAAACGTTGTCAGGACTGCAAATGTGCTACTAGGGGACTCACTCTATAGGAAGAGTTCCGGACTGTCCCAATGAGTGCTTTCTTTCAACTCTGCCTCTGAATAATTCAAAGGGTCATGTGAACATACAGGAATGGGGAACATACTATCAAACTACATCTGAACATAAAGAACAGATTTGAAGTGACTGATAGATCATAAAATGTAAGAATACAAACCCCAGGCTGGAGATAAAACAGTGATGTTCCTCCTTTTATAGATTGTTTATCATTATGCCACTGAATGGTGTCACTCGCACTCATGAAAACAGTTTAGAGAAACGAGGAAATGCGGGGCAACATACTCACACTCACTCCCATTCAAATCTTAATTACTAATACAAACATTATTTCAACAATAAGTATTTAAATATGCTCTGGAGAAAGATATATTAGTTTTAATAATAACAACAGCTACAGAAACCATCACTACAAATATACTACTCGCATGAACCTGAATTATAAAATCCAATGAAAATTATCCCATGAATAGGTCTTAGTTTTACTATAGGCAGTAACTGCAGTCTCTATAGGAGATGCTCAGTGTGGGTCTAAAATCACAGCTGTAATCTCAAAATGTAAGACATGTACCCAAAGTATAGGTGTTGTACCCTAAGTCCAGAGAATTGATTTTTTTTAAAAATCAAGAACATGTACTAAAGTCAGAGCAGATTAGCCAGAGTCCAGACGTACAGCCAAGCTAACAGTATCATTAATATTGTCTCGCTGTGTTTATTCTTTTCATTATCAATCTTAATGCACACAATTGATCTGGAGACCTTTGACTGTATCGCTGGAAGCCACACGCCCATCTCGTGGACAGAGTTTTTACTACTACTACCTAATCACAGACAGGATCTTTCGCGGTGATGCACAGGGCAGACAACTCACTAGCACCGAAATTAGTTTTCAGTCAGTGTCCATTAAAATGGCGGGCGGTGTGTCAAGAGGTGCTTTCCCAGAGGGGTCTTTCTTGACGGGAGAGAAAACAAGATTCCTTCGCTTGCTTACCTCGGACTTCCAAAATGCGTAAGGCTAGTGAGTTATCTGCCCATTTGCTCTTACTGGTGGTGATGACGCAACACACAATGTGAGCACTGCATTAAGTGTTTGCTATTTATGTTTATGCGCGTGTTTATGTTTATTCATGTGCACCAATCAGAGGTAAAAGAAAGCGGAAAGGAAAAAGAAATCATTGGCTTTTGAACGAGCTCCTTTTGACCTGTTTCAGTGATGATTTGCATTCCATTAAAAATAATTTTTTTTAGCAAATTGTATCTAGACTTTCATTCTTATCGACTTAAACAAAGGGGGCTGGTTAGAATGAGGGGAGATGCCGTAATTGTTTAACTGACCACCAGCTGCCGTTTTCTTCTGAATTACCGGGTGCAGTTAATGGAGGATAATTTAAGGCCAGACTTAAGGCTTACGAGTTATCTGCCCATTTGTCCTAGTTCCTGGTGATGATTAACAGTACTAATTGTGTATGTCTAGTTACATTAAATAGTTATTTGCTTACTATTATTAGCTACTAGTTACATTCAGTCAGTCATTATTAACTGGGAGCGATCCCGACTTATGCCCATTTTCACGCTAGTTGGTAATCAGTAGATGGTTATATTCAGTAGCTGCTTGCATTGATTCAGAACAGCGTTCATAAAAAAAAGCATGAATTATTTTTTACTTACTCTTATGTCTACCTGAATCAGTAGATGGTTAGCTTAATTTATATAGATCAGGCATGTCAAACTGAGGGTTCCCCCGAGGGCCACATGAGTTACAGGTCAAGAAGGTCACGCACGACAACTAATTTATATAGATCAGGCATGTCAAACTGAGGGTCCCCCCGAGGGCCACATGAGTTACATGTCATGAAGGTCACGCACGACAACTAATTTCGCATATTACAACTAGCTGAAGTCATTTAATAAAATTTATCGCAGAATATTTTTGTTACTTAAATTTAGAAACATGCAATGTGCATACAAATGTTTTAGCAGCATTCATGAATACAAAGTAATGAAGTAGTTTGACAAAAAATATAATTTTAAACGACAACGTATACTTGCAGCTTGTAACAGCAACAAATACATTGTACCAAAATAACAGCAGCCTTCAACTGTTGTTTTAAATCAATTGACATTCCATCAATCCGTTCAGCAAAGTGTTCCTGATTAATGAAATGTCTTTGAATAAGTGTGCTTTCTCTGAACATACAATTTCGGCTGTTTTTACAAGACATTGCTTTACGAAATCTTCACAGTAAGATTTCCCACTCATGGCGATCATTAGGCTGAGTTCATAGTTTGCAGTAACGGAAGCACATTCCCTTTCTGAATTTTCGTAAAACAGTTGTGTTGTTGTGTCAAGTTAGCCTTCAATTCCTCGAGTCTTGAAACACGCATTGGGCATTCATATTTATCGTAATATCAGGTCTGTTGTTGTGTCAAGTTAGCCTTCAATTCCTTGAGTCTTCAAACACGCATTGGGCATTCATATTTATCGTTAGATCGATGGTTCGTTTCATGATGTCTTTTGAAGTTGTACTCTTCTGGCGTGGCGATGCAGTTGTTGCAAATTATACAATGTATCCTTCCGTTCACCGTTGTGCAAAAATACTGTTAATTCCCACTTTTCTTGAAACACTCGCCCTTCTTCGTTCAATTTCCTTTTTCTCTTAGCTTGCAGAGCACTAGCCATTTTAAAATCAAAAACTTTTGAAATTTTCAAAGAAAGTTTTCTGTTTTACAACAGTTAAAGACCTGCGCGTGATTCGCCGGAAGTTAAAAGTAGTTGCCAAAAATCGCACAAAAAACGATCGAATCGAAAAATGGGGTTGTTTTTTAAAATTTACATTACGAAGATAAAATGTGCTCGCGCTGTAGAAACATTTAGTGCGGGTCGCAGGATTGATATGCCTGATATAGACTCATCACCTCAAACGAAATCTAATACCGACGCCCTAACTATACTGAACTGAAAGTTCAATTTTAACTGTTAAGTTATATTGATTCATTAATGTCCATGTTTCTTTCTATTCATTACTTGGCAAACAGCGGTCTGCAGACATGGCAACGATATGCAGGCTTGTCTTCTGATTTTTGTATTAATCATTTCGAACACTGCTAACTACTGATCTTGATTAATAATGCGAACGACACCGAGGTTACAAGCTACTTTTAATGACAATCCAAATAGACCACGAGTTGGTCACACGACTAAAATTATACCCGTTTCGCCAAACTGCACCAATGAACACTGCCTGTGAAATCTCTAAGAGCGAAGGAAAATATAGCAGGTGATCGTTAGATTGCTTTCGAGATTGTGCTTGCCTGGCATTTGTCTGTGTCTCCTACAGGGACTCTTTTCACCTGCCGAGAAGGACGTCAGACTTAGCTATCGGGAGACAGGCCCGCAGAGGCATGACACACATCCGGGTCTGTGCTTTGTCCACACAATTATTTGACGTAAAGGCTACTGCAATTGGAAAAAGTGAGTTAAAGAAATGAGTGGCTGTAGAGCTAAGGGCCTGGCAAAATCTCACTTGAAGAACCGATAAAAGTATTTTAGTGTATTGTTTTCAAATTAAATTCGCTATCTGTGGGAGTTTTACAATTGAGTTTGAATTGCATTGCAGAGGGATATTTCCTACTGAAAACTCTTAGGCTGTAATGTAAATGTAACTGGACCAGTTGACCTTAAATATCTATCTATCTATCTATCTATCTATCTATCTATCTATCTATCTATCTATCTATCTAATTGTCTATCTATCTATCTATTGCGCCTACGCCACCTAGTTAATGATTATGATTAATTATTACTATTATTTAATCACTCATAACTAATTACAAGTGGTGAGGATTTTAATTTATGTTCTTAATAATTCTCCAGCAGACACCACTCGTCTCTCTCACTTGGCAGATATGCGGGTGCTGTAAACATTTTCTCTCTTCCACAATATTAAGACAAACATTTACCGTCACACAAAACTTCTTACTAAAGGAGAAGACAAACCCGTCTTTAATCTATAATTAGCGAGCCTCCATCCACCCACTTTTTTTCTAACATAGGGTTATCAATGTGTTTAAGAAAGTCAATAAATTTAACAATAAATTTATTCAATCAACAATCAAATATACATATGACAAATACAATGAAAAGAAGATTACTTGACATCAATATTTCCATGAAATCATGTTCAAATAATTTCTCGGTTTAAACAGTCTTATATCCTAAATACAATTCAACAATAGTATCAATACAAATCACAGGAGAATTCTTATAGGAGAACAGAAATGGAATTAATAGAGATAGCGATGATATTTTTTACATAACCTGAATTAAGTGCTGTCTTTGCACACTTTTGCAATAATGTCACAAGTCCTCCACGTCAACTGTGTCTCTCTCCCACACACTGAAAACACTGAATTACTGTTATTCTCTTGAAGCCAAATTAAGAATCTCTCTTTCACTATGTCAGTTTCTTCAAGCAGAACAACAATTGTAGCAATTTCTAGTATCTTCACTGTACCAGAAATTGCCTGATTTAATCAGCATACTTTGCCACAATACATCAAGGGAGTGTAGTGTATTCCTATACACTTACACACACTGCTTCCTGCCTTGGTCGTAGCAGTTTACAATCAGCAAACCAGCAGGTTCAAAACATACATATAGAAAATAAAAAGGCTGCTTCACTTGAAACACACAATCACGGAACAACAGGCTGGAAATTATAAAGCAATAGGCTGGAAACTTAAATTCCATTCTTTCTTACATTCAAGTCTCAAACTACAATTTTCTGCAACAGTATTTATTAGCAGTTATACAATATAATAAATACAGCATATCTAAAGAATGGCAAGTGTTTATTAGCCGTTATACAATATAATAAATACAGCATATCTAAAGAATGGCAAGTATTTATTAGCCGTTATACAATATAATAAATACAGCATATCTAAAGAATGGCAAGTATTTATTAGCCGTTATACAATATAATAAATACAGCATATCCAAAGAATGGCAAGTATTTATTAGCCGTTATACAATATAATAAATACAGCATATCCAAAGAATGGCAAGTATTTATTAGCCGTTATACAATATAATAAATACAGCATATCCAAAGAATGGCAAGTATTTATTAGCCGTTATACAATATAATAAATACAGCATATCCAAAGAATGGCAAGTATTTATTAGCCGTTATACAATATAATAAATACAGCATATCCAAAGAATGGCAAGTATTTATTAGCCGTTATACAATATAATAAATACAGCATATCCAAAGAATGGCAAGTATTTATTAGCCGTTATACAATATAATAAATACAGCATATCCAAAGAATGGCAAGTATTTATTAGCCGTTATACAATATAATAAATACAGCATATCTAAAGAATGGCAAGTGTTTATTAGCCGTTATACAATATAATAAATACAGCATATCTAAAGAATGGCAAGTGTTCGCATATTACACTAAGTATCGTAGTTAAATACTTCTAGAAATAATTAATAGTCCACTCACATAATACATCTTACGTAAAACACAAGTATGACATATCAATAACAAAATGCATGAAATATTTTCTGAGTCCATTCTCTCTCAGTCAATCAGTTAACTCACCCTTAAGCTAACGTCCAACTTTCAAGACCGGACTTCTTTGCCACTTCAAATTCAAGTGATCAGACAATAGATTTCTCTACAGCAAGTAAACTTTTATATCTCAGTCCATTGGTTCTCAAATCGTAGCTCTCAAAGCATGGCTCTCAAATCGTGGTTCTCATTCAGATTCCTACAAGGACTATTACCTCGTCATTAGCATCAATCATTTGTCTATTTTTTTGTCAGCATGTATATTTTCATCAGTGTTCAAAGAACATCATGACATACAAGGTCAAATGTCAAAATGACACTTTAATCATGCCATCAAAAATAATATATTATAGATGTTCAGGCGGTTGCCATCTGATCCGAACGCAGGATGTTTTAGAGGTGAAGGTCACATTATTTCTCATCATGCAGAATTTGCTACTCGGAATGCACTCGTGATGCAGTAGTTAACATCGAGAGAGAAATTTGTAAAATCGAAGAGTTACGAACACATTTCATGTAGTGGAAAGCTTCACAGTTTGCCGTTAGTGAAAATTATTAAAATTTGATTTGGTAAAGTAATAAATGTACAATCTTTAAAAAAATGCCAGTGTAAGATCATCTAGCAGCCATTGCTTATCGTAGTAATATGCGATGTCTCTGAGTGTGGAATCCACTCCCGTGATGGTTAATGCTGAAGTTAGACTCAAATAAATGAACCAGTCTTTGTCTAAATAATACTAAAGAGGCAAGAATACGCTTCCTGAAAAACATATCACAATCTTTGTCATAACATCATAGGCTCAAGAGATAATAGTATGTTTCCTACACCAATATATCACAGTCTTTGTCTAAACATTATAGACTCAAGAGATAATAGTGTTTCCTACACCAATATACCACAATCTTTGTCTAAACATTATAGACTCAAGAGATAATAGTGTTTCCTACACCAATATACCACAATCTTTGTCTAAACATTATAGACTCAAGAGATAATAGTGTATCCTATACCAATATACCACAATCTTTGTCTAAACATTATAGACTCAAGAGATAATAGTGTTTCCTACACCAATATACCACAATCTTTGTCTAAACATTATAGACTCAAGAGATAATAGTATGTTTCCTACACCAATATACCACAATCTTTGTCTAAACATTATAGACTCAAGAGATAATAGTGTTTCCTTCACCAATATACCACAATCTTTGTCTAAACATTATAAACTCAAGAGATAATAGTGTTTCCTACACCAATATACCACAATCTTTGTCTAAACATTATAAACTCAAGAGATAATAGTGTTTCCTACACCAATATACCACAATATTTGTCTAAACATTATAAACTCAAGAGATAATAGTGTTTCCTACACCAATATACCACAATCTTTGTCTAAACATTATAGACTCAAGAGATAATAGTGTTTCCTACACCAATATACCACAATCTTTGTCTAAACATTATAGACTCAAGAGATAATAGTGTTTCCTACACCAATATACCACAATCAGTCAAACGTGCACGCATAGATCTTTTGTTGCATGCTGGGTTTTTAAGTGGTTGTCGCTTGGGTCTTAATGATGCCTTTGTCTTGTGTTACTGATGGCAAGACCACTTTTATTTACTACATATCTCACTGCATGCAGAATACATTACACTATACTTCATGTCACTGAGCAAATGTTAGATACTGTGAATCATAACACCTACTGCATTCTACAAGTCACAATACAAACTTTCTATACTACAGGTCACGGTATAAACTTTCCATACTACTGGTCACAGTACAAATATTACACATTAAAAGTCACCGTTCATAAAATATCTAAAAGGTCACAGTATAAATAGTGCATACTGAACGTCACAGTATAAACTGTGCATACTGAAGGTCACAATATAAAACAGTGCACACTGAAGGTCACAGTATAAACAGTACACATTGAAGGTCACAGTATAAAACAGTACATACTGAAGGTCACAGTATAAAATAGTACATACTGAAGGTCACAGTATAAAACAGTGCATACTGAAGGTCACAGTATAAACAGTGCACACTGAAGGTCACAGTATAAAACAGTGCACACTGAAGGTCACAGTATAAACTGCATACTAAAGGTCACAGTATAAAACTGAATACTACAATACTGTGAAACGCTCAGAAGACTGAACTGCTGTGAAGATTGTGAATCGCTATGAAGACTATAAAGTGCTGTGAAGGCTGTGAAGTGCTGTGAAAATTGTGAAGCGCTTTGAAAACTGTGAAGCGCTGTGAAAATTGTGAAAATCTGTGAAAATTGTGAAGCACTGTTAAGATTGTGAAATGTCATGAAGATTGTGAAACTCTGTGAAGAGTGTGAAACGCTATGAAGTTGTGAAGTGCTGTGATGAGGGTGAAGCGCTCAGTACGAAATGTCGCTGCCGATCGACCCCTAGTAGAGCAATTACTTTATCACCGGGCGAAATAACAGGGTTCAGTTAGCTGGCATTCATTAGGACAGTTACAAATGCGCACGGCGATGAACAATGAATAATAATTTGTTATTCTCGAGGGAAAACGTTTTATTAAAAAATATTTTAAAATGTTAACCAGCGATGATTAACTAGGAAGACGAAACAACAACGACATAAGTGCGCTTGTCCTTGTTTAACAAGTTTGTATTTCATTTTTTGCCAAAGTCTGTATTTAATTTTTTTTCCAAGTCTGTATTTCATTTTTTCCAAGTCTGTATTTCATTTTTTCCATAGTCTGTATTTCATTTTTTCAAGTCTGTATTTCATTTTTACCATAGTCTGTATTTCATTTTTTGGTATTTCATTTTTTCCAAAGTCTTTATTTCATTTTTTCCAAGTCTGTATTTCATTTTTTCCAAGTCTGCATGTGTTTGCCAAGAAAACCTATTGCCGTTGTTTGCCATGCCTACATGACGTTGTTTGACAAGTAATAAATAAACTGACATAAGAAACAGACATTCATGAATCAATATAACTTAAAGTTAAAATTGAACTTTCACGTGACATGATCACTATACGAAATGCCAAGCAACCTTCGAAAGAATCTCATTTCAGTAGCTTGTATCCTCCTTTCGAGATTCGCTGTGAGTGTCCATGAATCAATGCTTAAAAGAACACATATACAACCAAGGAGCGCATCAGTCTGATCCTTAAGTTAACTGAGGTGCTTCAGACTCTCCAAACTGTCAATCAGCCTTGCCATTGCTGTTATTGTCAGCGCAATCCTGGACAGTGTTTCTGGTTTTGATCCCTCGTCTGTCAATATGGCTCCTAAGTACTTGAATTTATTAACTGTTTCCAGTTTCTGATCACAATCAGGATGTCAGTGCCGATGCCACTACTGTTGCTGATCATCTTTGGTCTTCTCTGCAATGATTTCCATACCAAAAGCAGTCGCTGTCCTGTCCAGTTTTTTCACCAAATGAGCTAGCTCCTCCTCATTTCCTGCAAGGCCATCGACGTCAGCGGCAAAGCGTTCATTATTGTTCTGCCTCCTATACTGAATGAATTTAACTAATAGCAATTATTGTAAGCAAATAACTATTTAATGTAACTAGACAGACAGACACAATTAGTGCATAGTTCTAAAAGTTAATAAACAGGTACAAGTTGTAACTAAATAGCTAGATATCAATAAATAACTACTGAATATAACTAACGGCTACTGAATGTAAGGAAATAGCCACGGGGTGTATCTAAACACCTTCTGGATATAAGTATATAGCTACTGAACGTAGCAAAACGTTTAATGAATATAAGTTGATTGTAACGAAACAAGTAGTAAAAATAAGTAAATAGCTGCTGAATGTCAGTCAATAGCTACTGGATTTATAGAGTTCTCTTAGTCCGGAGTGTCTCTACAGTCGTCAGAGTCTTGTCAACTTGCATAGTTACTTTGTATCTTTAAGCGCAAACTGAAATTATATCTACTTCTCTTTGATCCCATGTTAGGCAGTTTGTAATATTTTTAATTGGTTCTCGCCCCGCAGCTCTCTAAATTCTCAATACGTACATGTAACTGGACAATTACATTCGCTCTTATCATGACTGTGAAAAACACGAGTGGTTCACGTCACGACTTTGAAAAACACGAGTTGCTCACATCACTACTTTCAAAAGCACGAGTGGTTCACGACTTTGAAAAACACGAATGACTCATGCCACGACTTTGAAAATACGAGTGACTCACGTCACGACTTTGAAAATCACAAGCGGCTCTCGTCACGACTTGAAAAGCACGAGTAGCTCACGTCACGACTTTGAAAAAACACAGTGGCTCACGTCACTACTTTCAAAAGCATGCTTGGCTCACGTCACTACTTTGAAAAGAGCGAGTGGTTCACGCCCTGTCTTTGAAGAGCACGAGTGGCTCACGTCGCGACTTTGAAAGCACGAGTGGCTCACGTCATTTCTTTGAAGAAACACACTTGGTTCACGTCACGACTTTGGAAAGGACGGTTGGTTCATGTTATGATTTTGAAAAGCACGCGTGGCTCACTTCACGACTTTTAAAAGCAGGCGTGACTTCATGTCATGACTTTGCTCATATCACTGAATGCAGTTTCCAAACCACGGATGCCAGTCTTTTTCTCGCTTCTGAATACAAAAGATTTATCGTCTCGTCTGACAGCCTTAAACGTTAAGACTACCACTCAAAGTTGGAAAACGGTTCAAAACTGCTCGTATATTTTTCACCACCACCACCACCCTCCAACCCAGCCCATCTGCATTCTGCACTTGCTGCCTGTCGCTCTGTCCCCATAGCTTTCAACGTGAGCGATAGACAATGTGTTGTGTTTATTTATTTTTATAATTTTTACACTGGCTGACTTTACCTGATGTTTAGCTTAATAAAAACACAGACAAACACGTTCCCTCAACTTCACTTCTAAACAGAAAAATTGCGAAAGCAACAGCAATGAAAAATTTTAAAACAAAATGTGGTGGCTAATGGCTACTGAATCAAGTCAAAGTAAATCCATGTAAATAAACACAAAATCTCCTAAGCAGCTGAGTAATTTCCAGAGTTCGCTGATTCGTTTTGAGTGCTTGATCTTCTGCAGCTTTTAGGAGTGCTTTGTTTCTGCTTTCAAACCTGTCTCTTGTTTGTTTGTGAGTGTTGGTATAATTCACTCATCTTTATTGTTATCCCAGATGTAGCTCACAAGGCCTATAACTTCTTCAATGACATCTTTGATTTTCTTGAGACTGTGGCCTCCTATATCCCGAGACAGAGAACCTGCCTGCGTCTGCTTTGGGATGTTTTGTGAGCAGTTTTCTTGGTTTTCTGTCCAGATCATTTATTTAATTTGTTAATCAATCTAAAGGATACCTCAGTGTAGCTGATTACAGGTAATATGTATGAATTAATGACTTGTGACATTCTGAGGTTTTGATCCTGACTTTCTGGATAATAATTCTTCCACATTTCTCAAGGCTGAACTTCATGTTAATGTCCTCACTGCAGATCTTGACAGTATTGATCAGCGAGGTGATGTCATGTTCATTTTGACTGTACAGTTATAGATCGTCCATATACACTATAGTAAATGGCTGATAGCCTGTCTAGATTTCATTTGTTTCCTAATCCTATGATTATTATTACACGGATGCTGTTGACGGCTAAAGAATATTATTGTTAATAAACAGGCAGTGATCATAATCTAGCAAAGTAGGGTTCAGTGATTGATAACAAGTTGCCATTTACTGCTGATAAACATAGTGGATTTTGTTAATATTTTTCTGAATAAATACTTTTTTTCTCGCTCACTGAAGAAATGGTATTGTGGCGGAATAATTTTGCCTATCCGTATTTTAATACTTAATTCCTATTTAAATTGTTAAATTGATGAGGCAGCGCCACTTCGTGTCCTGGAAAATATAGCACGTGACTCGAACCGTCATGACATGAAATCAAGGCATCATGGTTGTCTCCCCTCGAAAGACACTTCTTGTTGCACGGCTCGGGATGACAAATGTGATGCCTGTTCCAGGAATTGTCGGCAAGAATCGTTTAAATTATATACTGTCAAAAGTGAGCAGACAGACGTTTATTGCAGCTGATCACGCACCCGTACCATACCCTTAAATTTTACAAACACCTCGGTCGAACAAGATACCCTAGTACAATTTTATTAATGTGATTTGGTGTACTTTGTGTTTTAATCACCTTGGTCGGAAAAAACAACTGTATTTCTCCCTCTCTCTCTCTCTCTCTCTCTCTCTCTCTCTCTCTCTCTCTCTCTCTCTCTCTCTCTCTCTCTCTCTCTCTCTCTCGAGCAATTCCAGGTTTCTACCATTAATAATTCCTATTAAGATCTGTGCTGATTCCGGTCTGGCTCACTGATTCTTGGGTAGGTCTTACTTTTGAGATGAATCACTGCTACGCTAATAAATGATCTTTATTGAAAGGTTGAAGTGAAATTGAAACTCTTCGTGTAGTTGTGGTTGTGAACTGGGCGGAACACTTCCAAGAGGTACTGATTTCTGCGCCGTGGTTTGTCTATGGTTCGGTGGTTTGTTCAGGTCAAGCTCAGATGTTATGTTCCCCATTGAGTACTGATAGTATGTCTGCTCTTGTACTCTATGGGCTCATGATTTCTAATCTGGGATTCTAGTATCTTTTCTTCCCCCCCCCCCCACCCATTATTTTGGTCTCATGATTCTGTCAGCACAGCAACTTCCATGATTGTGGCTGTCCTACTGGATTTGTCGACAGCTGCAATGTCCAGTCTTCGTCAATTTCCGGTCTTCGTCAATGTCCAGTCTTCGACAATGTCCGGTCTTCGTTTGCCTAATATACGATTTGTTCTTATTTGGAAGACAATTTTAACTTCTGCTTCAATGACTACTTCTGGCTGGTACACATTTAAAAAAAAACCGATTATTGTTATAATTATTGTTACTTTTATTGCCGTTGTTCTTGTTAGTAGTAGCAGTAGTAAGTACATAAGTGCTCACACAAATGTAGGCTTTAGTTAATGGGTTTATATTTATGTCAGTCCCTATATTCTTTCATATAATAACACCATAGTAAGTTTATTTGCTTTCTTCCACTTGCTTTTTGGGAACATACTTTTATTTAATCGAAAGAATTAAACAAAATTTAATTTCTAGCAATACACTCAAATTTGAATTTTATCTGTACAATGAATAGTCATCTCAGCCCTTTCCTGTTTCCAAACGCTACGTGTTTTGTGGTTGTTAATGTATTTGTGTGTGGCCGGTGTTTGTGTGTGTGTGTGTGTGGCGTATGTGTGTGTGTGGCCTGTGTGTGTGTGTGTGTGTGTGGCCTGTGTGTGTGTGTTTTGCCTGTGTGTGTGTGTGTGTGTGTGTGTGCGTTTGTGTGCGTGATTGCTTGCTTCAATTAATTTTTTTTTATTTTCCATTTAAAATCGTGTGCTTAATTTTTTTTTCTGTTTTGCCTTTTAATTTTTAGTGTGCTTTCTTTTTCAACCCTTGATTACGAGCAATTCCCCTCCCACTGTCCCCTTCCTTTGTTTGTCAATCTGCCTTAGATCCAGAACGTTCCAAGAATCATGTATAATTGAGGTATGAGATGAAAACTGAGCAAATTATAAACTTTTACATTTGTGAGGAGTTTTTTCCCCCCATCGTCCCCAGCTCCACTGAACTGACGTGAAAGTCAAAGAGATTTATGGCGGCAGTTACGAGAATGGCTTGACGGATATTGCGCGACAAAGGAAATTAAATAGACTTCACATTCCTATAATGTCTCTCTTTTTAAAAAAATGTAAATTAAAATCAAAACAAAATTATTTCGACAAGAAAAACCCAAACACTTAAGGCAATCGTAAATTGTGGTGAACGAGGTTGTCGCCCTTACTAATGTTGTTTACAAATCTCGGGTCATCTCGATTCAAGACACATCTTTACCAGTTCAAGCGAACTGGACAGTTACCGTAAAGGGACGACGCACAGTGTGTTCACAAAATAAGAAGACATGGATTTCTTTAAGAAAATAACTAAATAAACAAGGATTTATGTAAGTGAGCAAAAATTATTGTTGTGTTTGTTGTTTTTTAAATTTGGTTAATCTGGGATTTATGAATGATAGAGCGATATTGTTTTTAGAGAATGCTGAAAAACATATTGAGTAGACAACATCCCTGCAGAACTAGTTCAAGAAGGGGAGAGAATCCATGATAAGCGCCTTACTAACAATCTGCAGTAAGATCTAGCATACACGGGAATGGCCAACACCATGTACTCACACTCATAATAACTCTCCCGAAAAAAAGACAATTTGCAGCAATATCAGAACTATCATACGATCAGTCTTATATGCCACCCAAGCAAAGTCATGCTAAAGATCATATTAAACAGACTGACGCCACAGACAGAGGGAATCATAGCTGAAGAACAGGCAGGCTTCAGACCGGGCGAAGCACAACTCAACAGATCTTTATCCTGAGATTACTGTGTGAGACGTACCTCCAGCACCTCTATCATATCTTTGTAGATTTTAAGAAGACGTTTGATAGGGTGTGGCATGCAGCCCTTTGGTCTACCATGAAGCTGTACAACATCAATGCCAACCTGATCAAAGTCATAGAAAGCCTTTACAGCAAGGCCACCAGCGCAGTCTGCTCAATGGCCAAATAGATATTGGTTCAGGACAACAATGGGAGTCAGACAAGGCTGCTTGCTTTCACCTACTGTCTTCAACATCTTCCTTGAAAGTATCAATGACAGAAGCTCTGGAAGACCACGAAGGAACTGTCAGTATTGGAGGCAGAAAAATAACGAACTTACGCTTTGCTGATGACGTCGATGGCCTTGCAGGAAATGAGGAGGAGAAAGCTCATTTGGTGGAAAAACTGGACAGGACAGCGACTGCTTTTGGTATGGAAATCATTGCAGAGAAGACCAAAGATGATCAGCAACAGTAGTGGCATCGGCACTGACATCATGATTGTGATCAGAAACTGGAAACAGTTAATAAATTCAAGTACTTAGGAGCCATTGACAGAAGAGGGATCAAAACCAGAAACACTGTCCAGGATTGTGCTGACAATAACAGCAATGGCAAGCTGGAGACAGTTTGGAAAGTCAGAAACACCTCAGTCAGCTCAAAGATCAGACTGATGCGCTCCTTGTTTGTATCTGTGTTCTTATATGGATGTGAATCATGGAACCTCACAGCGGATCTCGAAAGGTGGATACAAGCTCTTGAAATGAGATGCTTTCGAGGGTTGCTTGGCATTTCGTAAAGAGATCATGTCACGAATGACGAAGTGAGAAACAGAATTAGACAAGCCATTGGGCCCTATGAAGAGCTAATGGCCATTGTGAAAAATCGCAAAATGAAATAACATGGGCATGTCACACGATCAACATGGCTTGCCAAGACAATCATGCAAGGTACTGTGCAAGGAGGACAAAGGAGAGGAAGACAGAGGAAAAACGACGAACCCAGATTCGCCCAGTAATCAAGACAAAATCTTGAGTGACGAACACAAACGTATGCTGTAATGACGACAGTGGCCAAGATACAGCAATTAGAGATATAAACCTTGTTGACTTATAAAGACGGAAAAATTAACTGCTGAAGAGGACGTTTATAAACAAAAAAGATATTCGTGTATGAAGTTGGTAGAAAATTACCATAGCACACCTGCTTCCCCCAGAAACTGGAAACCTGTAGATCTATTGCTTGATTATAATGATAGAATATTGATCTTAAGCTTCAAATCACACATTTCCAATGGTTTCCGGTTAGCTGTAGGCTTAGGATCAAGAGAGAGTGGCTTTTGCTCGGAAAACGATCACTGTCCCTGAATAATGAAAGCAAACCGGAAGTGAACTTGCTGCCATCCATTTAGGTTTGCATTCGTGCAAAAAGAAGAGTGGGTTGAAGGGGAAGCATCTCGCATGTCGCAAGTCCGTAATATTTCTATAGTCGTCGAAATTGAGCTCGTAAACATGAATTGTTGCTAAGCCACAAAATAACCATATTTAAAATTTGTACACAATAAGCGGAATAGAGTGACTTCCACATTTCGAAATTTTAATCCTCTAAAGTCTTTATTCTCCGTATCACAGAGAAACGGAAACATAACAATTATATCTGTTTTAGTAACTGTAAACTCTGCTATTAATGCTAATAAATTAGTAATGTATGACGGTACTACTGTCAATGTTAATAATGCATCTCAACTCTGCTGCCTATGTTAATAGTACTTGTCAACACTACTGACAATGTTGATTGTACTTGTCAACACTATTGACAATGTTCATAGTGCATGCCAACACTACTGGTAAAATTAACAGTACATGTCAACATTATTGACACTGTTACTAATACATGTCAATATTAATATTACTTGTCAACACTATTGTCAATGTTGATAGTACTTGTCAACACTATTGTCAATGTTGAAAGTATATATCAACAGTACTGTCAACGTTGTTAGTACAAGTAAACACCTGTGACGCCAACGCCTCCTAGCTAATGGATATTATTATTATTATTATATTAAACATCTATAACTAATTACAAGTGATGAGAATCTTAATTTATGTTACTAATAATTCTCCAGCACACACCACTCGTCTACATTTGGCGGATATGCGGGCGCCGTAACGTTTTCTCTCTTCCACAACATTAAAGACTAACATTTACAATCAAACAATATTGCCGTGTTTGGAAAACTTACTAAAATAGAAGATAAATCCGTCTTTTAATCTATATTTAGCGAGCCCCCATCAATCCACTTTCTTCTCCAACATACGGTTATCAATATGTGGAAGAAAGTCAATACATTTAACAATAAACTTCTTAAATCGAAAATCAAATATACATATAACAAATACAATGAAAGAGATTACTTCACATCAATATTTCCACAAAACCATATTCGAAAAATTTTAATACCTATACAGTCTTATATCCTAAAACACACTTCTACAAATTAGTGTCAATATAATCACAAGATAGTTCTTATGAGAGAACAGAAATTGAGTTATTAGAGATAAGTGATAAGAGTTTCTATGTAATCTTGTCTATGTGAAGCCACAATGGTCTTTTTGCATGCTTTTCATAATAAAGTCACAAGTTTATTGTTCAAGTTCCATATGTTTCCCTTCATGGGAATCTGTGTTGTATAATACTGACTAGCCGCTATTCTCTTGAGGCCATCTGGTACTCTACCACATTAGCACCCTCAGGCAGAAAAACAATTGCAGTAATTTCCAGTAACTTACTTGTACCAGAAATTGCTCAATGTAGTCACATACTTGTCACCATTCATCAATTGAGTGCTTTGTATTTCTTACATATACACACTATGGTCAATACTTCTCACCTCTACCATGATTGTAGTGGTTTATAATCAGTAAGCAAGGAGATTAAGGTAAAACAGGGAAAGATTGCTTATTCCCTGTAAAATGTAATCAGGGAACAAACACTAATTTTCCACTTTATTCATCTTTAACTCCATTCTCTCTTACATTCAAGTCTCAATTTACAGCTTCTTGCAACAGTATTTATTAGCCCAATACATACGCACAGCATAACAAATACAGCATGTCAAGTTTAGCATATTATCTGAGAATCTTAATTCAAAAATTTGTAGAAATAATAGTCTACTCACATAATACATCTTTATGTAAAACATAAATATAACATATGAATAGCAAAATGCACGAAATATTTCTAAATCCATTTTCTCTAAATCAGTCAGTTAACTCACCATTAAGCAAACAGCTGTCTTTCATGGCCGGACTTCTTGCCATTTCAAATTCAAAGTGATTAGACAATAGAATTCTCTGGTAAAGTTTTGATCTCAGCCCATTGGTAAATCTTAACCATTGGAAAATAAAAACTACTCATCCAGTAGGAACTGGTTTGCCTTACATCAGCAATTTCTATCCTATTCTCAATTTGAGTTGTTTACTCCAACTCCGACACAAAAATACCATCATAAGGGAATGCCCAAGGTCAGGTCACTTGGACAATTTAACAATTTATATAACAATTAAGTATAGAAATAGGGATAGGCAAATTTAACTCCACCACAACACTACTATCAAACTTCCCTCACTTCCTTACCACTAAGTCACCTCTCTGAAGTCTTTCAAACAACCACCCCTTTAAAGTTCCTTAAAGTTCCTTTTGACTACCAAAGAGCAAATCTCTAAACTCTATTGTAACTACCAATAAGCCACTCTCTAAACTCTATTGCAACTACCAAAAAGCAAATCTCTAAACTCTATTGTAACTACCAGTCAGCCACTCTCTAAACTCTATTGTGACTACCAATAAGTCAATCTCAAAACTCTATTGTAACTACCAATAAGCCAATCTCTAAAACGCTGTTATGACTACCATCAAACCACTCTCTAAACTCTATTTGACTACCAATAAGCTATTCTGTAAAACTCTATTATGACTACCATCAAACCATTCTCTAAACTATTGTGACTACCAATAAGCTAATCTCTAAACTCTGTTGTGACTACCAATAAGCTAATCTCTAAACTCTATTGTGACTAACATCAATTATTTAGTTGAGTCTATATCTTGCTTTAAAACACGACAAGGATTAATGCGGCTAAGTTCGACAATGAGATCGCTTCTGTTTTCTTGTTTTTAAATCAGTTATTTTAAAAGTCAAGTTTCGATGAAAATAACAATTTAAAAAAGAGAAAAGGCTGTCCGAAAGCTTAAGAAAACCCATAAGCGAGTTTTCAACCGAAATAATGGTAACAGTCGACGTTGCTAAGCGACCCAAGATTTTGCAAATCTAGAGAAGAAGGACAGATAACTGCAAACTGCGCGAGAAAGATGGTTTTCATTGTTGCGTAAGATTGGCGAGTTCTTGAGAAACGCGCGGCTGTCAAGAGAACGCATGTCTGGGTACAGGACTCGAAGATACAGACGCCGAAACACATTGTTCTCTTTGTGTTGTTTTTTTTTTTTTAAACAGAAGAAAAAAATAAAATTACTTCCAGGGGTCATTCAGTGTAGAGCCAGATTATTGCAGTGATACGAAGTCTTCGTTCTCACTCCCCACCCCCAATACACACACACACACACACACACACACACACACACACACACACACACACACACACACACACACACACACACAGCCACACCGCCCACACCTTTGAGTCTAGACAGGGACACGGCGACCTTGAAATAGTTTTGTTTTGCTTCTAATGTACTTATTTCATCATAATTTCATGTGTGCTGTATTGTGTGATACACTTTCTAATGTACTTATTTCATCATAATTTAACCTAGTTTTTATCTATCATTTGGAATTGGACAGCTGTTCGCAACGTTGTTTTCACTGTCTACTCACCACCTCATGCCCGGCCGGCCAAAGTTCTCTAGGTCACCCTGAGTTCCCGCTACCCGGGTGCATCTCTCTTTTCTTTTCTTTTTTTTTTTTTCACAAAAAAAAAATAACAAAAAACCCAACACCCTTCTTGTCTTCTCCTTCCTCCCTCTTTTTATTTTTTATTGTCCTCTTTTTTTCTTATATATTATTTAACAGTTCTACTTATTATTTTTTTTCTTTTTGTTTCTTTCTCCTTTTAATCTTTTTTCATTTCGCTTATTATTTGTTCTATTTTATTTGTTTATTTCTTTACTCTAGTTTTTTTAATTTTATTTGTTTGGTTATAATAAGTTAATTAGTTGTTTTTATATATCCAATATTATTTCCTTATTTTGTTAATTTTGTCGTTTAAATTTAGGTGGTCCTCCCAATCATTACTTTAGTCGACCAATGGTGGGGCGGTAGGGGCATCACTGGGGATGCAGACGGAATGTAAAAAAGGACAGACCTCCTGGGTGCACTGGGGTTGGGATGAAATAATAAACATATATAAGTTACTACATGCACATACCAGACGATACTTCAACAATACAACACGCCAAGACGAAGAAGAAATTAAAAAAAATGTTCCTTTAACATATAGGTCCCATCCGGGGAAAAAAACATAGGTTTATAATCCGGCACTAGCTCCCAACTCATGCCCAGTGAGTGACTGAGTGGAGGCAGATTACGGCACCGGTTTGGGGGGTTATAGGTCTTGGGAATAAATTAAAATTCAAGGTTTGGGGGTTAAATTTCACACTGAAACGAGAGCACCCCTTTAGGCTTCGTTGCGAGCTGTGTGTCTGAGGTATCCAGTGTGAGATGCCGATCACCAATAACGCACGCCTTATATTTATACACTAGGAAGCCACTCATCAGCAAAATCTATAATTAGCTCATGGGTGTTGACCTAAATGTCCAGGTCACTGGAGAGTGACGATAAATTGGCCGATCCGTGAGCTACGGTTATGCGCAAGGTTAAACATTTGCCGACAGTAGAGATGAATAAGTAAAAGGAGAAAAGTGTCAGAACCCCTGGACACGCAAATTAATGTTTTGACAGACACCGTCTACCATACGTTTTTGCCACCTTTAGCTCTCACCTTTATTATTGCTAACGAAAATAGCTTACTGTATGCCCGAAAGGATCGTGAAACTCGTAGTTGAGTTAATCATGTCCTGTAGGCCCCAACGTGGTGTGAACAGAAGAAAATAACAAATGTCAGTGCATTTTAATTTTTGCATTAGGCTTAGAAATTACTTCTGGGCAAACTTCCTGCGGGTATTATAACAAGGACGACTGTGTTTAATACACAAGGTCAAGGACATCCACACATTCTTACACTTACATATAGACATACGCAGAGATACAGATTGATAACATTTACAATGGCATACACTCACTCTCATACACATAAACACGCACTCTCTCGTACACATAAACACACGCAAACACATACACCCACTCTCTCACACGCATACACATACACTCACTCTCTCATACACATAAACACACGCACTCTCTCATACACATAAACACGCACATACACATACACTTGCTCTCTCATACACATAAACACACGCTTACACATACACTCACACTCGCATATATATACAAAGATACTCTCTCACTCATGCACACTTACATTTAATACACATACACGCATATTCAAACACATTCACACACACACGTGTACACACAGTGTATCGTCGTTGGGTTAATTTAAGCTGAGCGTAGTTTTCGGATAATTATGAATTCAAAATGCTGCTTATTTATATTAATTAATCTTTTCGTAAATTGTGTGTCCGCTAATTTAAACATGGGACTGAGTATGCGTGTACACGTATTTGTATGAATGTTTATGGCTTGGGGAGGGGAGATCGATTTAAAATATAGTTCATGCCCCTCCCCCCCCTTTTTTTTAAATTTTCTCTTCGGTTATTTACTGTTTATTTGTTTATTTTTTGACTGAAATAAATCAGTTTATTTCTTCATTAAGCATGTTCTAGAGACTAGTTATGTAAAGTCTCATAAATTTTGGAAGAGCAATTCTGAAGGTTAAAATTACGTCTGAGCAATTCTTAAGGTTAAATTTAAAATCTAAGTTATTCTTAAGATTAAATTTACAACTGAGCTATTTTTAAGGTTAATTTAAGTCTTAGCATTTCTTACGGTTAAATACGTTACGTTTAGATTTAAAGTGAGCAATTCCTAAGTTTATTAAAGTCTGAGCAATTCTTAAGTTTAGATTTAAAGTCTGAAAATTAAACAACACCCTCACCGCCATCATCACCAAATCCATCTCTCTCTCGCTCTCTCTCTCTTTCTCACACACACACACACTCACACACACACACACACACACACTCACACACACACACACACACACACACACACACACACACACACACACACACATTTTATTAGGAGCAAAATCTCTTAACTTTATTATTTAAACACCAATATTTAACTAAGAAGAAAGCTTTCTAACTGGTCTTTTTTCAAATAAATTGTTGTATAATATAGCTTTATTTCATGTTCACTGTACTATTTACATATACTGGGTCAAATTTACATTCACATAAAATATGGTTACGTCGTTATTTTGACATTTGCGTCATCTCATGACTTGTTAACAAATGTTCGAGAGCGTTTGAGAAACGTCAGCCTTTAAAATTTGAAATGTTCAAAGCATCGATGTGTTTGATGGCTTCGACGGATCATTAACCATTCAGTCGTCACCATTCTACCGTGAAATAATGAGCAGACGAAAAAACTAAAGACTTCCGATAGGCGGTCGATTCTTTCCAGAAGAGTGAATGTGAAAGTTTAAAAAAAAAAAACGTGGGAGTTGGGAGAGGCTGTTGTGCTTCATCCTATTGTTTCGTCAAGCAGCAACAGAATAAATATTAACATGATATACAATGTGTATGTGTTAGTGTGTGCGTACGTGAATGTTTACATGCATATGTTTGAATATGTGTACATACGAATGCAAAATATGTAATATACGTCTCAGATTGGTGTAGAAAATTGTCTTGAATTCACCTGTATGATTTATTTGCAATCTTACTGGTTCTGTACTAAACTATGGATGTTAACAAAACGGTAATTACAAACCAACATATGATCAAGTATGTTACAACTATCAATGGTCAAGCTTGCTACATCTATCAATGGTCAGGCTTGTTACATCTATCAATGTTACGTATATCGCATCTAAGGATGAACAAGTATGTTACAAAACTAATCAAGCACATTACAATTATCACTTAATAATCAGCAAGTTGTAGATTAGTGATTGTCAAGTATACTGTAAATAGTCAGCAAGTTACAGCTAGTGAATGTCAAATATACTAGAGCTATTACAAATCAGCATGCTGCATGGATTATCTGTTCTTGTAAATGCAAATTGAATCAGTTTTTAGTAAACACTTTGTTTATTAATCTAATAGATAGATAGATAGATAGATAGACAGACAGACAGACAGACAGACAGACAGATAGATAGATAGATAGATAGATAGATAGATAGACAGACAGATAGACAGACAGACAGACAGACAGATAGCTAGCTAGCTAGATAGATAGATAGATAGATAGATAGATAGATAGATAGATAGATAGATAGATAGATAGATAGATAGATAGATAGATAGATAGATAGATAGATAGATAGATAGATACTCCAACAGGTTATTTTACATTATTATAACGAGAGGGTTCCTTTCACTTACGAGAAAATTATCATCTCCACACATACGATAATTTGCACCTTTCCTACGCATTAGTGCTCAGAGTAGCCTCTCATCTGCTCATCTACCTCTCCTTAACACTCATCTACCTCTCCTTAACACTCATCTACCTCTCTTTAACACTCATCTACCTCTCTTTAACACTCATCAGAACTGATTTAATATTTAGAAAGTTCAATCATTTTCCCCTTTACCTTGATGGAACAGTCTTATTCTTTCACTATATCTTTAAACAAATTTGAAGGAATAGTCTTATTCTTTCACTACAAATATTTAAACAAACATGATAGAACAGTCTTATTCTTTCACTACATCTTTAAACAAACATGAACCATAATGCAGGCTTTCCTTACTAAATGTGTACATATTAATTCATGTAACCAAATGAGCGGTATTTCGTCATGTTATGAACATCTCCAAATCAATACGAAAACAATTTAACAAAGATTTAGATTCACTACATTAACTACTACAAATTTCTCATCAAGAGCTTACCAAGTTAATTAAAATTAGATTGGCCAACATCAAATCGCATGGTATTCCTGCTAGTTAAAATAACCATAAAAAATATCTCAGAATTATCAAACAGCATACAGAGTTATTATATAGGGTAATTAAATATCTCATTACTTGGCTGACAAGAAAAGGCAAAAGAATACATTTTAGGTTATCTGAAAAAGAACATAAAATTTAAAGTAGGACTTATACTTCGTGTTTACTCAAGACTGCCTTAACCATGCAAGTGTGCCAAAGCACGGTCTCTTTAGAAGATGCATTCTGTGGTCTCAGTAAGTTATTTTTTAAAATTCATTATCTCTCTGTGTTCTCGGTAAATTCATTGTCTCTGTTCTTCTGGTTTCTGTAAGTTATTTTAAAACAATTGTCTCTATTCGATGACTCAGTGAGTTATCTTAAATGCATTATCTCCGTTCTTCTGATTTCAGTAAGTTAATTTAAAATAATTGTCTCGACTCTGTGGTCTCAGTAGGTTATCATAAATTGTCTCTATATGTGGTTTCAGTAAGTTATCATAAATTAATTGACTCTCTTCTCTGGTCTCAGTAAGTTATCATAAATTAATTGACTCTGGTCTCTGGTCTCAGTAAGTTATCATAAATTAATTGACTCTGTTCTCTAGTCTCAGTAAGTTATCATAAATTATTGACTCTGTTCTCTGGTTTCAGTTATCATAAATTAATTGCCTCTGTTCTCTGGTCTCAGTATGTTATCATAAATTTTCTCTATTCTGTGGTCTCAGTGCGTTCTTTAATCAGCTTTTGTTGTTGCTGATGATGACGGCGCTGCGGTTTTGTGAGTTTTTATTCAGCTTTACAAAAATGTTTTCTTCCTTTTAAGATGGCTTCTCTAATGTTATTCTCAATAATGAAATCTAAAAGGTCCTCGATATAAAGTCCAGTACAACGCCTACACTAATGCCAGTCTCTGTTAAAGGTGCCAACATATCTTTTGGAAGTTATTAAAGGTCCTCAGCATATTATTTGAAAGTTATTAAAGGTCCTCAACACATCTTTTGGAAGTTATTAAAGGTCCTCAGCACATCATTTGGAAGTTATTAAAGGTCCTCAATACATCTTTTGGAACTTATTAAAGGTTCTCAATACATCTTTAAGAAGTTATTAAAAGTCATCAGTACATCTTTCGGAAGTTATTCACTAAAAATGACACATAATGACCTTCCATACTCGTTACTAAACCTATTTCAATATGTGTACTACATACAAATAAATCATACATACGTATGTCATACTATAAATTTATATATAGCATTGCTGTGTTCGGCTGGTGTCAGTACGTTATATTAAAATCATTACCACTGTTCGGCTGATCTCAGTACGTTATATTAAAATCATTGCCATTGTTTACTGGGTTCAGTACGTTATATTAAAATCATTGTAACTGTTCAGCTGCCTCTGTTCATTATATTAAAACCACCGCCACTGTTCACTTGGCCTCAGTACGTTGTGTTAAATTCATTGCCACTGCTCAGCTGGCCTAGTACGTTATATTAAAATCATTGACACATTTCAGCTGGCCTAGTACGTTATATTAAAATCATTACCACTGTTCGGCTGGCCTTAGTACTTTATATTGAAATCATAGCCACTCTTCAGCTGGTCTCAGTACGTTATAATTAAATTCATTGCCACTGTTCAGCTGGCCTAGTACGTTATATTAAAATCATTGCAACAGTTCAGCTAGCTTCAGTACGTGACATTAAATTCATTGCCAATGTTCGCCCGGCCTCAGTACGTTTTTCTTTCTCTTCGGATGGTCACGTGCACTATAGCTATCATTAACCATCTGACTTTACCTTTCTTTCTTTAACTTTTTTTCAATTCTACACAGTTTGTTTGTTTCCTTTCGACTAAATCTTTGTAAAGTGCATTCCATATGCCTTTGAGACAAATTACACGCCTACGCTGGCTGTCATTGTCGGTTAAAGTCTGCAACACATTTTGACAATAAAGAATTATATTTATTTACGAGGAAATGACACATGCGAGAAGCACTCAAACTCATTAATAGACCTGTATATATCATACTCGTGCGCGCTCGCGCACACACACAGAAAGAGATGGATGGGTGGATGGATGGATGGATGGAGAATGGAAGGATACACACAAAGGGGCTAGATCAGACTAACCAATTAACAGTTGGACAGATAGACAAACGGCCAGGTGGGGAGGGTTAAAGATAGTGCAATAGGCGGATGGATAGATAGATAGATAGATAGATAGATAGATAGATAGATAGATAGATAGATAGATAGATCATATATGGCAAGCACACGTATACTATTATATAATAGACGTGCAGGCTACATTTTCCAGGCACATATGTATATTTACAGAGAGAGAAGAGGCAGGTGTGTGTGTGTGTGTGTGTGTGTGTGTGTGTGTGTGTGTGTGTGTGTGTGTGTGTGTGTGTGTGTGAGTGAGAAAGAGAGAGAGAGAGAGAAAATAAATGTGTCTGGGGTGTTGGTGCTGGTTCAATACAAAATGATGTAGATATTACACTTATAAAAGGATCTTATTCTGTTTCATTTTAATGACACGAAAAATTACCTCCCTTTTATATATTTCGTCATTACTCGTTATAAAAACCTGCGTACTCGAACTCATTCACTCACTCTCTCTCTCTCTCTCTCTCTTTCACACACACACACACACACACACACACACACACACACACACACAGACACAGACACTAAAATATATATAAAGAATAAGAATTTAGAGGTTTTGTTGCGTAAATTTTTAGCTAGATTTAGTGAAAACTTAATGTTTAGAAAATTAAATTACAAATTTACAAAGACTGAAAAAGATTCCTTCCAAGCATGCGTTTCATTTACCTAGACCATAGAGATATACATGTTATTACCACACTTCAACAATGCATCATTAATGCCAGACCAAATTTACCTAGACCATAGAGATATACATGTTATTACCACACCTCAACAATGCATCATTAATGTCAGACCAAATTTCAAACAATTTGCTTCATATAATGTTATTATGTTTAAAATGTTCAACCCATCCAAGCCATTACTCTTACAATCCCAAGAAAATAGCGACATGTGAGAGAGTAGGTGGTTGTCAGGTGGCAATCAATAAAAGGTGCCACTCGGGCTTGTGGCTGTCTTCCATGCTGTATCTACGGAATTAGTGCCGAGGTGGGCGCCTCCTTATCTGCAACGGTTTCGATAATGTCCGAGTTCTGGTGCCAGGCGCCGAGTTTCTCCGCAAGCAATCGCGGGCGTCTTAGACTCGTCTGACAAGCAGCCTTGGACTTCCCCGTGGACGCGGTCTTTATGTCCAACCTGCAAGACGGCTTGTCACGATCGCTTACTACAGTCGTATGCAACCCGCAGAAGCGGATTAGAACTGTCATAACTCGAGGATTAGACCTGTCACAACAGGTTCCCTTTGAAATCAATTCCTTCACTGTACTTTATTTCAAGCTCAAGTTTTACAACGGAAACTCTCGTTTCCCCATCTCCGGCTTTTAGTTCTGTAGCCGACCGATTTAGTTCTGTAGCCGACCGGTTTAGTGCGCATTACGTTCGACACTGAGACTGGGGGACCTTCAAATATTAATGTCTTGAAAGCGTTCAGTATCAAAATCATTGTTGTTGGGGGGGGGAGGAAGCCAAGGTCAAAAACAGAAAAACATTACAAAATGACAATGATGTTGCAGAATGGAACGTAAATGCAATGTAAAAAAAAAAAAAACAGCCAGAAGGGGAGTTGTGATGGAGACTAATAATGTCTGGCATTCAAAAAGATTTTACAGGGCGTTAACGCCTACGATTGTGCGTGCTCAGAATGTGGAATGGTTACCTTGCGTCATACTGCAGCAGACAAAGCAGACTGGTGTCACGTGGTACTTGACTGTCGCCTAGAAGTGAAAACAGTGGTTTACCGCTGAGATTGTCAATCTGTCAGTTATTTAAATAATTCCAACGTCCAAATCTGTAAGTGCGCGCTTGAGCTGTTTTCGTATGGTATCCGGGAATTACCTCAGCAAAGAAAGCTTGAATGTGTCTCAAAACCAAGCTGAATGCCATTTGCGGGATTCCAGTATCCTCCAGTTGCCAGCCAGGCACTAACTTTGTCAGTGGAACAGTGACAAAATCGCCTAGGTCGCCAAGCACTAACATTGTCAGTGGAACAGTGACAAAACCCCATAGGTCTCCGTGCTTAACTTTGTCAGTGGAACAGTGACAAAACCGACTAAGTCTCTGTGTTTCAAATTATCCGCGGGGCAGTGACATAACTATTCAGGGTTCCAAGTTTGACATTTTCTATGGGGCAATGACATAACTGTTTTAGGGTCCGTACTTGTATTATATGTGGAACGGCATTCATACCTAGTGCCTAGTGTATGATGTTATCTGTGGATCAGTGACATTACTATTAAGGGTTCCACGCTTGATTTATGGAACTGTGACGTGGTTGATACTATCAGTGGAACAGTGCCAAAATTATTTAGGGCTCCGTGTTTCATTTTATCTTTGGATAAGTAACAATTACTTAGGGTTTCAAGCATGGCATTTTCTGTGAAACAGTAACACAACTATCTAGGACTCAGAGTGTTATATTATCTGTGGAACAGTGACACAACTATCTAGGACTCAGAGTGTCATATTATCTGTGGAACAGTAACACAACTATCTAGGACTCAGAGTGTCATATTATCTGTGGAACAGTGACACAGCTATATAGCACTACGTGTTTGACATCATGTGTGGAACAATGACACAGGTATACAGCACTACGTGTTTGACATCATGTGTGGAACCGTGACATAGCTATACAGCACTACGTGTTTGACATCATTTGTGGAACAGTGACACTTCGTGACTGACATTGTATATTGAACAGTGACTAACTGTCTCGGACTCTGTATTTAACAGTAACAGTGGAACCAGGATTTGATTTTGGTCTACAATGACCTTAGCTCCACAACCTTTAGTTGTCATCCAGAAGTACATAAATATTACGCGAATCACCAGCAAACATAACTTCGTAAACAGTGAAAGGGGATAGAGTTGGGGTAGAGTTAAAACATGTACCAAGCCGGATATATCATTTGTTTGTTTTGTTGTTTATATGTTTGTTTTTCTATTTCAGTCAGTCACTTTATGAGTCGAACATGAGCCACACTGGAAATACATTTGTTTGTTTTGTTGTTTATATGTTGTTTGTTTTCTATTTCAGTCAGTCACTTTACGAGTACATGTGCCATACTAGAAATACATTTGTTTGTTTGTGTGTTGTTTGTGCGTCGATGTTTTTTTTTCTGAGACTAACAATTTTGGAGACAAGCACAACACGCGAACCTCGGAGTAGATATTGAACAATGTTATCTTTGTTTCCTTCTAGAACTCCTAAATTTCGTCATCACCTTAACAGCAGGAACCTCGGGGTCCCAGAGTACATGATAATCTAACATGATGTTACTAATACCTATACAAAGAGAATAGTTTACTTCTAGTAAGTGTATACATGATGTTACTAATACCTATACAAAGAGAATAGTTTACTTTTAGTAAGTGTACACATGATGTTACTAATACCTATACAAAGAGAATAGTTTACTTCTAGTAAGTGTATACATGATGTTACTAATACCTATACAAAGAGAATAGTTTACTTCTAGTAAGTGTATACATGATGTTACTAATACCTATACAAAGAGAATAGTTTACTTCTAGTAAGTGTATACACACTCGTCATCAGTTCTAGGAAGAGAATGTACACTGTACACACATCATCACAGTTGAACACTTACGTCATGTCGGCTTCGTTTTTGTAAGTATGCACACGTCATCACTATTAAACACTTTACGTCATGTCAGCTTAGTTCTAGTGAATGTGTATCGTGCTGATAATTTCTCTTCGACATAAAATAGATTGTGGATAATACCGTATCAGCAGTCGTGTTCAATATATATTTTTTAATATTTCGTGCAATTTCAGTTCAAGCCAGTTTTGAAAGATTAATAATTTATTGAAATTTTTCTTTTCTGAAGTAAAGTTTCTCTATCTAAGCATGCAGCAATGGCGGTCACGTGTCCATACACTAATTTTATTTCTGTCCTAGAATCTGGGCCCGGAGGGGAGATAATTGGCGACCGATCGATTGCAAAACGTGATTGCATGGCAAATGTCAGGTCTTAGCATATTAAAAATAATTCAAAAATGGAAGAACAGGACATAGTATTGTGAAATAACATCAGAGCAGAAAGTAAAAGTCTGGCAGATGTTAAGTCTGCACATAATTTATTGCAGACAGTCATATAGGGTGGAGGTGTTTGACATTTTGCAAATTTTAATTTTGATTTCTTTCTGAGGGTGATACAGTATGAAGGTTGCTTACATCTCAATCAGTTAACTATGTTCTTATTCTGGTGTATATATCATATCTGATTAATCAATATTTAGAAATGTTTCGATTTACATGTAAATTCTGAGATTCTGTGAGTGCATGTTTATGTGGTTTTGTAAGTGTACGTGCAAGTGGGTTTTAGAGTGAGAGAGAGAGGAGAGAGAGTATGGTTCGTTTAATCCATTTCCATAAGTGATCAATCCTAACATAAATACGTAAACGTAATTCCATACCAAACGTGGCCTGTCTGAACATAAATACGTAATCTTAATTCCATACCAAACGTGGCCTGTCTGAACATAAATACGTAAACGTAATTCCATACCAAACGTGGCCTGTCTGAACATTAAATACGTAAAAGTAATTCCATACCATACGTGGCCTATCTGAACATAAATACGTAAACGTAATCCCGTACCATACGTAAAGGTAATTCCATAATTGATCTGTCTGGACATAAATACGGAAATGGAATTCCATACCGTAAATTGCGTGTCTGGATTTAACAACATAAATGTAATTCCATAAGGTAAATGTGTTCTGCTTGGACATAAATACGGAAACGTAACTCTATACCGTAAATGATCTGTCTGGACATAAACACATGTATGTGTATGTTTGAGCGAAAATGCGGACACGTGTATGCATTTATATTGTAAATTATTTACAGTAGCGATTAATTTAAATTTCTTTTGGAAAATATTTGATATATATATTACAATCGAGTTGGTTACCTTGGTCACCAGGTGATGGAATATGATGGTTTAACCACGTGATTTGCACTCTAGTTGCCATTATTTATTTAAAGGTATTTCATATCAACAGATGTTAATGCACGTAATGTAACATAAAAGCAGTATGGAAACATTTTGTTAAAATTTCCATCCGTTACACAATTTCTATAATGTAACAAGTACAGTTTAACAATGTTTACAATAATAATTATAAATCTTTTCACAGAAAGTATAATTAGTCATTTTAGCAATATTCTAAACATCTACATAAGCGAATATGCAATCAGTCAGTTACAATTTAATGCAAAATGTACATAATATAAATTAATATTTCTTAATGAAATGTAATAATAAATGTAATGTGATAGTGTATAGTGTAATTTAATAATAAGTGTAATGTAATAGTCCATAAGTGTAATGTAGTAGTGTATAGTTTAATGAAATAGTGTAAAATAAGAGTTATAGTGTAAACTGTAAAGTAATAATAAGTGTAATGTAAAAGTGAATAATATAATGTACTAGTGTATAGTGTAATAATAGTGTATAGTTAATAAAATTGTGTAATATAAGAGTTATGGTGTAATGTAATTGTATACTATAGTGTAATAATAGTACATAATTAATAAAATTGTGTAATATAATGTAATAGTGTAATATAAGAGTTATCGTGTAAGGTACTAGTGTATAGAGTAATGTAATAGTGTAATGTAATAGTGTAATATAAGAATTATAGTGTTATGTAATAGTGCATAGTGTAATGAAATAGTGTAATATAAGAATTATAGTGTAATGTAATAGTGTTTAGTGTAACGTAATATTGTATAATGTAATGTAATAGCGTATAGTGTAAAGTAATAATTAGCGTACAGCAGGTTAATATTACGGCTAGTGATAGGACAGGATTACATACAGAATTAGGGTTAGAATTTGTTTACATTATGTATCCATACTAAATTGTAAATGTTGTTTCTACAAACAGCAGGTAACTCAGAATAGTCCCAGGGAACAGAACTCTTATATTGCCGCAATAACAGTTACTGCTCCCTAGGGATATTAAAATCACTCACACTCTAACTAGCCATTTCATACATCGGCTTATAATGTCAGAAATTTTACAACTTACTAACAGTTACTGCTCTCTTAAGGACATTGGAGTCACTCACACTCTAACTAGCCATTTCATATATCGGCTTATAATGTCAGAAATTTAACAACTTAATAACAGTTACTGCTCCCCTGGGGATATTTGCATCACTTTGTCTCTAACGGATAAAACGTGAGAAATTTTACAACTTAATAATAGTTACTGAGGGCTTAGGAAGGACTTGTGTATATCTAGCGAGTCGTTTGGTACACAAGATTGAAGTGGAAGAAATGTTCAACTCAATAACAGTTGCTGCTCAGCTAAGGACATTTGTGCTGCTCTGTCTGTAGCGGGTGATTTGGTACACAAGATTGAAGTGGAAGAAATTTTCAACTCAATAACAGTTGCTGCTCAGCTGGGAAGGACATTTGTATTGCTCCATCTGTAGGAGTCATTGGGTATATCGACTTAGGGTATCAAAATTTTACAACTTTGAACGGCAACAAATTGGTGTTAAGAGTCATAAAATAAAAAGCAGGCAGTAATTAACACAAGCATGTGACCTTGTCAGATCATTTGCCAATGCAGCATGTTTGTTAAGAACGAAGAAAATGGAAAACGGATAACGCAAATCAGTGTTTGGTACAGCTAATGTACTTTTCGTTTCGTAGAGTAGCAACACGTTACTCTCTACAACTTTGTAATTGTTTAAGGAACATTATTTTCAAAATATTTTTTTACTCACTTCTTTGGATACTTTCTAAAGTCCCATTGGTAATAAATTAGTCTAATGTCCCATTAGTAATAAATTAGCCTACGATATCGTCTTTCTAACTGAATAATTATTTGCAGTCTTGGGTTTCCATACAATGGCCCCAGTGAACTGCAGTCTGTGATTTCAAATCTCACGCATGAAATCTAGAGGAAAAGAATTTTGTTAAGTCATTTTCCTACGCTGCATATGAGACGATACAGTTACATGTAGAAATGATTGGATCACGTGATAAGCGCTGACAGTCTCGGCTGGATCCGTTCAAGAAAGTCATTCCAGAGATGTGTGTTAGAAGGGAGGCGGTACGTTTGATAAAGAATTGTTCTGGACATTAAGGGTTGGTCTTGCAGGAGAAGTGTCCCCTGCCATATGGGTTCGTTGGTGGTAGAAGTGGAGGAAGAATATGTCTTGAGTAAAGTGGATGTTGTATCAATGATTATAAATGATTTTATGAAACAATTGTCGCTTGCGGGGTTATCTTCTTTCCTTTGCTGTCAGAAAACTAGATTTTGTATGTAAAGTGTTGTTCCCCGATCTGGTCGTAAATCAGATTCTGTAATAAAAGTATTGTTCCCCAAACTGGTCGTAAACCAAATTCTGTATATAAAAATGTTGTTCTCCGAATTGGTTGGAAATATCTTCGTAATCGAAGTGGGGAAAGAATTAATGATTTGTATGTATTTTCAAGCGTTTACCAATCTAACCTGTCCTTATGTAATTTTAAGCTAAAGAAACCAGTAACATATTTACTTTACAAAATATTTTTTAATGCTCACTCTTTAGAGATTATTGTACAGCACTAATCTTGGACGTCTATAGACTATAATGTGTGTGCGTGCGTGCGTGTAAGTGTATGTGTGCATATTTCCCAAGGAAATCAGCTAGTCTTTGCAAATTTATTAACCCAGTGTTGTATGAAATAGTTAGTCTTTGCCAGGGTATTAACCCACTTTTGTATGAAATCAGCTAGTCCTAACAAGCGTAATAACCCACTGTTGTCTGCTACAGGAGATACACACTTGTCAGTCAAAGACAGGTGTTGCAGCCCTGAACTGAGATACACGCTTGTCAGTCAAAGACAGGTGTTGCAGCCCTGAACTGAGATACACACTTGTCAGTCAAAGACAGGTGTTGCAGCCCTGAACTGAGATACACACTTGTCAGTCAAAGACAGGTGTTGCAGCCCTGAACTGAGAAACACACTTGTCAGTCAAAGACAGGTGTTGCAGCCCTGAACTGAGAAACACGTTATGATTTGTTAATTAAATGCTCGTGCTTGAGCTAAAGACTGGAAGTAACATAATGTGTCTCGTCTTTTCGGACGAAATGTGTCGTGGATGGATAATCGTTCCACTCTGGTCCTTTTAGCGTTGGTAGGAGAGTAGAGCCTGAAGATCTGATTAACGATTTATAAAAGTATTACTGTTCCTTAGATGTTCAGTCGTCAGCACTTGTACACTATCTCACTATTTCATGGTGATCTAGGTTCTGGACTTTGATACTTAAAGGAACAGTAATATCATTTTGTAAATACTTACAAACATTTTTTCTTAAACAAACAAAACATTCGCTAAGAGAAAACAACGAATGTCCCCCCCCCCCCAGCCCTTATTTAAAAAAAAACCTCCACCGTGAACTCCATGAACGAGTTGGGTAGGATAAATAATTCTCCTCTATACGACAGCGAACCACAGGAAACGCTATTTTTCCCACCAAGACACGTTGAACTATATATAAATATACAGAGAAAGAGAGAGCTCTGTGCCAAGACAGCACATAACACAAATACACAGAAATACAATGTCACGAACACGCTAGACACAACATAGTACAAATACAGAGAAATACAATGTCACGAACACGCTAGACACAACGTAACACAAATACACAGAAATACAATGTCACGAACACGCTAGACACAACATAACACAAATACACAGAAATACAATATTTACGAACACGTTAGACACAACATAACACAAATACACAGAAATACAATGTCACGAACACGCTAGACACAACATAACACAAATACACAGAAATACAATGTCACGAACACGCTAGACACAACATAACCAACAACGCCCTCAAGGTAGTAGCAACTTGCGTTCAAGTATTTTTTTTAAATTCAATAAATAATACTAACTAAAAATTAAAAATGGATGGAAGACATCTTACAAAAGTAATTTTAATTTTTTTTCTAAAGTGATGGGAGCACAACGCACCGTGCCTCCCCGCCCCCAACCCAGACCTCCTGTTTCCTCCCCCGAGAACTCCTTAAGGGGGATAACCACGTACTAGACAGAAGCGAAACCCTGTAAAGCACATTTGATCAAATCGTTCTAACAGTTCAAAACCGAAGCATACAATGATGATTATATATCTCACACACACACACACACACACACACACACACACACACACACAATCAAACAATCAGTGTATTTTTAAAAAGTATTTTTGAGATAATGTTAAATAGTCTGAAGTGACAGGTATGGTGTGTTTGCGTTCAATGGAATGTCCTCTCGCTCATTATAAGCATCCTAACAAAAACATCATACAGTACTATTTCTAGTTAGACCGTTCATGCTAAACATTTGGCAATCTTTTACCCCTGGTAATGACAGTGTCATGGTCGTTGTGTTAATAAGTGGTGCACCTAAATGCAAACGGAATTTTAAAAAAAAAATCAATGTGAAAGTCAATAGTGTTAGACATAAATTAGAATTAATTTCACAACGTTGTAAATGATAATCTTGCAGCATACAACTGAGATAGTGTTTCTTTTTAAATATACTACTGGTTATTGTGCTGTGCTTTCCATATTACTATGTAACAAAATATAAACTTTCCATATTACTATGTAACAAAATATAAACTTTCCATATTACTATGTAACAAAATATAAACTTTCCATATTACTATGTAACAAAATATAAACTTTCCATATTACTATGTAACAAAATATAAACTTTCCATATTACTATGTAACAAAATATAAACTTTCCATATTACTATGTAACAAAATATAAACTTTCCATATTACTATGTAACAAAATATAAACTTTCCATATAATTATGTAACAAAATATAAACTTTCCATATTACTATGTAACAAAATATAAACTTTCCATATTACTATGTAACAAAATATAAACTTTCCATATTACTATGTAACAAAATATAAACTTTCCATATAATTATGTAACAAAATATAAACTTTCCATATTACTATGTAACAAAATATAAACTTTCCATATTACTATGTAACAAAATATAAACTTTCCATATTACTATGTAACAAAATATAAACTTTCCATATTACTATGTAACAAAATATAAACTTTCCATATTACTATGTAACAAAATATAAACTTTCCATATTACTATGTAACAAAATATAAACTTTCCATATTACTATGTAACAAAATATAAACTTTCCATATTACTATGTAACAAAATATAAACTTTCCATATTACTATGTAACAAAATATAAACTTTCCATATTACTATGTAACAAAATATAAACTTTCCATATTACTATGTAACAAAATATAAACTTTCCATATTACTATGTAACAAAATATAAACTTTCCATATTACTATGTAACAAAATATAAACTTTCCATATAATTAGTTAATAATTAATATACTTATAGATGGATTGTAAGTAATTACTTGTGGTTTAGAGATGAAATATGCCTGAAATTTAGCGCTGCCCTTAATTTGACTGTTGGAGAAAGGAGTGCACCTTTATTCCTTGATTCTTTTGATCCGCTTTAGACTGCAGTGACTACTGTGCTCAACAACTCATGATGGTGTGTGAATCCAAAGTTGTTGTCGAACTTATCAGTAACATGTTGCTGTAAGCTGGTTCCTGTAAATTCCATTCAAGAGCCAATGCTGCGAAAAAAGAGGCTTGAGTTTGGTCTCTAGAATTCACGGAAGTTTCTTGAACATCCTTCGTGGTTTGTTGAGTAGTGCACATGAAGACTCTAGAACATTTGCATGATGTGCTTTGATAGGCCATTTGAAGTTCTGGATGATTCTCCATGGTGTGCTTTGTGAGTGCATTTGAAGATTCTAGAACAGTTGTGTAATGTGCCTAGAAAGGGGTACTTTGGGTTGTCAATAATAAAAAAAAAAGTGACTTGTTGCAAACTGCTGATTATGAACACATGCCAGCGACAGCCACCATCATTATAAAGGTTGTGTACATTGACTATAATTATCTCTGAAACTCCACTTTCATTTCTATAATGAATTATATCTATGAACTTGTGTGTGTGTGTGTGTGTGTGTGTGTGTGTGTGTGTGTGTGTGTGTGTGTGTGTGTGTGTGTGTGTGTGTGTGTGTGTTTGTGTATTCATTTGACTGTTGATTTATATGCTATGATAAACTGAACTGTTGTCCAGAATTAATCGAACACTGTTGTGAAGTGACGAAAATGTCAACGCTCTTTGGATTATATTCATATGTTGTATATTTGATTGTTGATTTAATAAATTTATTTTTAAATTTACTGACATTCTTGCACATATATTAAAACTTGTGTTGGTAATAGTGGGAAGATGGGGCTAGTTTACTCTTTTGGTAAGAAGTTTCCACATTCAGAAACATTATGCAACAGTAAACGTCTATCTTGTTATTATGTAAAGAGTAGAGTTTTATGACACCCTTATAATCCGCCAAGTGAGAGACAGGTTGGTCTTGTGGGAGAATTATTAATAACTATAAATTAAGATTCTCAATCACTTGTAATTAATTATGTGTTGTTAATTAATAAATAATAACCTTAACAAGTGATATGTGCCTATTCGTTTTCCCATATCTGTGAGGCATCTGGAAATGGCGTCGTTTGCCCACATGTATGAGACATCCGGCAATGGTTTTGTTTGCCCACATTTGTGAGACATCCGGTAATAGCGTCGTTTGCCCACATCTGTGAGACATCCGGTAATGTCGTTTGTCCATACCTGTTTGACACGCGGTAATGGCATCGTTAGCCCACATCAACAAGATATCCGATAACGTCTGTGTGTGTCCTCTCTGTGAGATATCCATAACGACATCGTTTGCTCAGATTTATCATATAACCGTTAGCATTTTGTGAACCTTTTTTTAACTTCTCAGGTAACATTTGCATGTGCACATATCTATGAGACATCCGGTACAGTATTCGTTTGTCACATCTAAGAGACATCCGATTCTGTATTCCTGTGCCCACAATTATGAGATACTTGGTACTGTAATCGTTTACACCCATGTTTGAGACATCCGGTACTGTATTTATTTACCCATATTTATAAGGCATCTGAAACTTGTTTATAAGTTCATATGACTCTATTCACAAGACATCCGGTACTGTATTCGTTTACTCACATCCATAAGACACTTGTTGAAAAGTTTTTATGTCCATACTGACAAGACATCCGGTGACTTGTTTATTATCCACATCAACAAGAAACCCGGATGCAGAAAACTAAAAATCAATGTTTTGCTAAAAGCGACGGCTGTCGGAAGTGTGCCTAAGTGCAAAGCATTTCCGACGGAGACTTATTTCTTTAGTTTCCAAGGTAGGCAACTCTTAGCGATCTCGTATAACGGATTATTCCATCACCCTTCCACCCACTCACCGATATCTTCCTGCAGAAAACTCTTAGCGATCTCGTATAACGGATTATTCCATCACCCTTCCACCCACTCACCGATATCTTCCTTCACACACACACACATACACACATACACACACGCGCACGCATGCACACACACACACACACACACACACACACACACACACATAGACACCCCTCACCAGACTCTCTTCCCCCTTCTCGTATTCTTAATCTTTTTCAGGCTTCTGAGGCATTTATGTGTTTGTTTGTTTGTTTGTTTCGATCGTTTGTGTGTGGGTATATAAATATATAAGTACGTTGACGAGTGTTGGGAAGTAATGGCTGTGACTGGACACAGCTAAACATGATGTGCATTTTGTGCATTTGCATGTGTGACTCTGAACGAGAGATTGTGCTTCAATGAGAACGAGAGTGTGCTGGTTGAGCTCCTCTTTCCACCAACCCTGCCCGATCCTCCCACTACCACCACCACCCTACCCTCATCTGCATTTTTCATCTGCACCGTATTTATAGCGAAACTCTTTTTTTCAAATACTGACGGAAAGAGGTCAGAGACAGATGAACGGAGTGCTTTCTAACGTGATTAGAATGAATGAGAGTATACCTAGTAAGTGATTTAAAATGTTAAACAAAAGTTGAAATGCAAAGCAGAAATCGAGAAAACAATCAATAAGAGACAATGAGTAACAAAACTAGCAACGCTCGTGAAAAACTTCAATGTGTTAGTGTTAGTAAAATATATCCTCACAATAGTGACAAAACACTGAACATACGGAAACCATAGTGACAAAACACTGTACAAACAAAATATTATGACACATCATTGTGCATACGCAAACTATAGTGACAATACACAGTACAGACAAACTATAGTTACAAAACACTAAACACACGCAAATTACAGTGACAATACACTGTACAAGCAAACTATAGTGGCAAAACACTCTATATACACAAAATATAGTGAAAATAAACAAAAGTTTCTACTTTCCACGAGCGAAAGTAACCTTTGACTTAATGGTTACGGACCAATCCGAGGTGGAGTTCGACAATCACTAATGTTAATCACAAATGGCGTCCGCTTATTTTGTTCGCCTTAGTAAACGATTTCGATCAATTTTACAAATGATGATATTGAGAGTCTGGTTATAAGTGTAATCAAGTGCAGTGGTTCCCAACGTTTTACATCTGAGGAACACTTTGTGAACCACCACTTAATTGGTTACATACAAACTAGATAGTAGTGCGGCCACGTGGTGATGTGCCGCGGATCGCAAGTTGGGAACCACTGATTTAAAAGAGTAGGCCTTTTGTTTTATCAGCTAATGGCTTTGTTTTTCCTAAATCACGACGCTTCGTGGGAGAGCCATTGTGCCTTTGAGTCAAGCATTCTCAAATTTAAAAACTGTACACCAAATGAAATTTGATTGGATACCAAATGTACAGGTTGACAGTGTTACACTGTATTCATACGAATGTTTCATGTTGACATTACCGATGTACAGGTTGTCATTATCGCATTGTAGTCATACCATTGTGCAGGTTGTCAGTGTCACATTGCATACATACCAGTGTACATGTTGCCAATGTCACATTGTATTCATACAGATGTGCAAGTTTTGAATGTCACATTGCAATCATACCGATGTGCAGGTTGTCACATTGCACCCATACCATTGCACAGGTTTTCAATGTCTCATTGCATTCATACCATTGTAGAGGTTGTCAATATCACATTGCACTAATACCGATGTACAGGTTTTCACTCTCACAATGCAGTCATACCAATGTGCAGGATGTCAATGTTACATGTTGATAGTGCTACTCTGCATTCAACTCTTGTTTATAACGTAAATCACCAAATCAGAATTTACAGTTTTATGGTCTTTGCCACACTGATGCTTTTATCCTGTTTACTCTTTCAAATTCTCTCCTCTGCCTCATAAAAATGTCGTGTAAACTTTTTTTCTGTCTTTCCTGTAATAGAACTCTGCGAAAAAAATCTGGTCAAGGGCTGACAAATTTGATTTGACAAATGGGCGGTCGCGTGAGAAAGACTCTAGTTCTGATTGGCTTTCTTCGTCGTTTTGTTTGATGAAGAGAGCTGTGTGTTGTTGGTTTTATGTTGTTGTTTCTTTCTTTCTTTGTGAGGATAGCGGGTGGAGGTGGATGGTTGCATGGCAAATTTTGTGCAGTGTTGTGCTTCTGCTTGGCTTTCGAAATTCGATTTGCTTGACCGTCTGACTACTGACTGACATATGGTTCAAGATTTGCACCACAAATCAAGTTTGGTTCAAACCAAACAGTAGCTTCCAAACTGTACCATTTAACTTGCTAAATGTAATTTGTAGTTTGCCAAATGATACTTTGACTTGCTAAATGTGACTTATAGTTTTCCAAATATTACTTTAACTTGCTAAATATAACTTGTAGGCTGCCAAATGATATTTGATTTGCTAAATGTAACTTGTAGGTTGCCAAATGATACTTTGGCTTGCTAAATGTATCTTGTAGATTGCCAAATGATACTTTGACTTGCTAAATATAACTTGTAGGCTGCCAAATGATACTTTGACTTGCTAAATGTAACTTGTAGGTTGCCAAATGATACTTTGGCTTGCTAAATGTATCTTGTAGATTGTCAAATGATACTTTGACTTGTTAAATGTAACTTGTTGGTTGCCAAATAATACTTTGGCTTGCTAAATTGTTGTGTCTTGCAAAATTAATTTGACAAGCGAAAAGTTACTTTCTAGCCGGCTAATACTATAAGAGAAGAAAAACATTAATAACTATAGCGGTTTGTATCACAATTGCAAATTGTTCAACAACACTTTTAGCTTGCCAAACTGGGTAGGGTTTTGAACTTCTGCATTGCAAAACTTCGTAGCCACTCAGTCTTCTGTATAAATGTATGGTGACTTGTCAGTATAGTTTGTATATTTACACTAGTCATATTATATCTAACTTCGGAACTGAGGATGTTACTTGGATTAGACGGTAACTACCAGCCTTTCAGTGTTTACTCATGTAGATTACTGAACATGATACTGGCAAGCAGTTTTGACTTCCATTGATCAGTATTTAGTTGCACAGTTTTACTGAAAATGATACTGGCAAGGAGTTATGACTTCCATTGATCAGTGTTGCATTGTTAACTGAAAATAATCCTGGCAAATAGAGATGGCTTCCGTTAATCAGTGTTGTCTATAGTGATGATGATGATTGCAAAACAGGAAAGACTTCACTTCATGAGTTTAAACTAGTATCTATAGTATTGATGGTGCTTACAGGCAATTAAGCATTCCATTGATCATAGTCATGTGTCTACAATGAGGATGATGCCTGCAAGCAGTAATGATTTTAATTAAACAGTGATGACTTTACCTTGCAAAACTAATTTAACAAGACAACACAATTTAGCACAGCCAAAATATCATTTGACAGTTAAAGGTTACATTTATCGAACTAATATGTATATTTGGCAAACTGAAGATTTCATTGAACCAAACTCGAATTGTGGCTCAAACGGAGAATCATACTGACGCTTTCTGCTGACGGCATTGCAGTGAAGAGTATTGGCGGAGGCAATAATCAGAGTCTACGTCACGAGTCACCTGTATCAAATTAGCGAACCTATTAGCGGCTAGGGGGTATGTCACGCCATTCTCCCTGTAATTTACTTTGTGTCCATAGCTCCCATCTGCCACTTTGTGCCAGACTACTCTGACTTTTTGTCAGAAACCGAAGGAAAGAAGAAGGCGTGACATGAAAAGGTCAGTCCTTGCCTGTTTCAATAGTCGATGCGTGAATAAAAGTAATTCGATCCCCGGCAAGGCGAAAATAAACTGACCCTACAGTTATTTATTACTGGATCGTAAACATTTTATGTGGGCACATTGTGTGTCCTTGTTTTGTAACAGTGTGTGTTTGTATGTGTGTGTGTGTGTGTGTGTGTGTGTGTGCGTGTGTGTGTGTGTGTGTGTGTGTGTGTGTGTGTGCGTGTGTGTGTGTGTGTGTGTGTGTGTGTGTGTGTGTGTGTGTGTGTGTGTTAGTGTGTGTAGTGAATATGCATGTAGTCCGTATGCGGTTTACCTTGTAGGCATGAATAACATCTGCCATTTACAATGCATGCAAATGTACGAAAAATGTTATGTGTTGTATGCGTGTGTGTTGTGGGTGTACGTGCGAGTTGTGTGTAGTGTGTATGTTGGTGTGTTGTTTGTATGTGTTGTATATGTTGTTTGTGAAGTTGCATGCGTGTGTTGTATGTGTCTGCACGTGTGTGTATGTGTGTGTTGTATGTGTGTATGAGTGCGTGTATGTTTGTATGTGTTGCGCACGTGTCTGCGTGCATGTGTGTATGAAGAAAGATGGTGTGTATTTATTTATGGACAGTGCATTACAAAGGAGTGTAAGTGCCGCATACGTACAAAATGACCGTAACTGTAGTTGTATATACAAAAGTAACCGTGTGTTTATACAAAACTAACCGCGTGTATATACAAAACTAACCGCGCGTGTATATATACAAAAATAACCGCGCGTGTATATATACAAAAATAACCGCATGTATATATATATACAAAAACGTGTGTATATATACAAAAATAACCGCGTGTATATATACAAAAGTAACCGTGTGCTTATACAAAAGTAACCACGTGTGTATATACAAAAATACCCGCGTGTGTATATATACAAAAGTAACCGTGTTTGTTTATACAAATATTACCGCGTGTGTGTATATACAAAAGTAACCACGTGTGTATATACAAAAATACCCGCATGTGTGAATGCAGCAATAACCATAACCGCCTATGTTTATACAAAATAACCGCGTATGGCCATTATGTACTGCAAGAATCAATGTGTGAGAGAGTGGAGATAATTCTTTATAAATATGTGGGAGTGGCGAGAGTGGAGATAATTCTTTATAAATATGTGGGAGTGGCGAGAGTGGAGATAATTCTTTATAAATATGTGGGAGTGGAGATAATTCTTTATAAATATGTGGGAGTGGCGAGAGTGGAGATAATTCTTTATAAATATGTGGGAGTGGAGATAATTCTTTATAAATATGTGGGAGTGGCGAGAGTTAATTAATTTAAAATATCATAATCATTAACTAGGTGGCATTGATTGTAGTTGGTTGGTTGGTTATTTCGTACGTTCATTTGTTTGACAATTTTTACTTCGCTTCCAGCTGTTCTCATTTAACACAAAAAATGTAAACTGGGGATTGGGAAAATGTAAGTATGAAAAAGAGATATGTTTAGTTTGCAAGAGATGTGTAAATTGACAATTTGACCTATACTAGGTGTGATATTTAGACAACGTGACAATTTTTTCCGATTCAACTGAAAAACAAAAGAAGCCAACCCATGACCCGGACCGCTTATGTCCCAGACCTTCACACGTTTTGACCCGCGACAACGTAAGCAGCGAAAATTATAATAAAGATTTTTTTAAAAGTCCATATCTGCATTACCAGACCAGAAAAGCACCACCCATCATATTTGCATATAATTCGCTGGAATATCATTAAAGCTTCATTTCATTTTTTATTCCCTTGCTCTCCCCTGGAAGGATGTGAAATAGAAACTCTGTGACCTCTGACCTTAAATAGTTTGGCCAATGAGGTTCGATGGATCTTGAGCTGGCGCAGAATGTTGTTAACGGGATGGGGAGGGGGGCATCCTCTTTATCACCTCCTCCGGCAGACTTATCCCCTCATCTTGAGCTAGGGAAGTGGTTCTGAACTCCAACCTCTATTCTTGAAGGGTACCTACTGTCGATTACTGCACTAACTCCTGACAAAATTGCGGGGGTGGGGGCTGTGGAAGGGGGTTGCTTCAGGTCGGGGCCCAATTCGCTTTCTTACCACCTCCTGCATCATTCTGTTAAAAAGTTCAGACACTATCCTGTGCGCCACCACGTGCACAATTTTGGACACTGTCCTCTGCGCTGCTAAAATCGGTCTGTTAACCTCAGACGCTGACCTCTGTGCTGTGCTGACGACAACCGAACACGCTAAGTACGACGGGGTCTCCGATGGAGAACAAGATTATAAAATATACCAGTGAACCGAGGGAGTATCTTGCGTCGACAGTCTCTTGCAAGGCTGGTGCTTTAATTTGGATCAGGTGGAATGGTTCAATGCTGCCCTTTAAATCCTCCGCAGAAATAGTGCCCTTCGGGCGATGAACTCATTTCAGTCGTGGGCGCCAAGGTGTGATTGCCAAGGGCATTCGTGCTGATACCAATCCCATCTCATTATGTATTATTTTATTGTAATATAATATTAATATATTTATTATTTTTAGTATAGGCCCAAGATAATTCCTATCACTCCAGAGAAGAAATGTCTCCAAGTGCTGAAAAATATGAAGTGTTTTGTTTTTTTACTTCAACTACAAACTAACATTTTTTTTTAATTTAAAAGAACAGAATATGCCATTCTAACAGATTGGACTGTGTGACGGTAGTTGTGTAGAGGGAGTTTTTTGTCAGTCGGTTCATTTGGTACTCATTTGATGTCGTCTTTATTGCTAACGTATAAAGACTTTTTTTTTGTCGCGTCGCCTGCTACAATCATCATAGTAGGATGCTTAAATTAAATAAAATCTGTCACTAACAGAATAGCCGTTTTGCTTTTTATTTACGATTTTGTATTACAAAATAATTTATTTTATCTTTCAGGATTTCATATTATGGTATGGAAATTCACTTTATTTCATCACAAATTTATTTGATGATATCACAATTTCAAGCCAGGCTTTTCGTATTGTTTGATTGTATTATATCACTAATTTATTTTATATTGGGCTGCTTTACTATTTTTCACGATTTTATTCAATTATAAATTTATGATGTCCCACTTATTCGAATTTGAGCTATAATGACTAATCAAAACAGCTTGAATTACGACATCATAACAGCTTGAATTACGACATCATAACAGCTTGAATTACGACATCATAACAGCTTGAATTACGACATCATAACAGCTTGAATTACGACATCAAAACAGCTTGAATTACGACATCATAACAGCTTGAATTACGACATCATAACATGAAATTGTGGCATAAAATCGTGATTTAAAGATTAATATAATTACCCCTCATAGACTCGAGGTCTTCCGCCATTGAAACATTTCCTTGTTCATATGATATTACGCCATTAAAACTTGTCCTAGTTCATATGATATTACGCCATTAAAACTGTTCCTAGCTCAAACGATATTACACCATTGAAACTGTTCCTAGTTCATATGATATTACGCCATTAAAACTGTTCCTAGTCCATATGATATTACGCCATTAAAACTGTACCTAGTTCAAACGATATTACACCATTGAAACAGTTCCTAGTTCATATGATATTACGCCATTAAAACTGTTACTTGTTCATATGCTGTTCCCCATTAAAACTGTTCCTAGTCCATAAAATGTTCTGCTATTGAATCTGATGTGCTGACTAAAGAATCAGTTTCAGAACAACGGTCTTCTTCTTTCTTCTTCTTTTTTTCTTCTTTTTCCTTCTTTCTATTTTTAGAATCACTCGAAATATTATTATTTATTCTATCTCGTGATTTAATAATCATTTATCCCATTTTAATTTACAAAATTGGCATAAATGAAAACACCATTTAAAGGGTTACTTTGTTGACTTTTATTTTTCTCCATTATAAATCATCCAATAAAGGGTGACTTCCAGATCATAACCACACTCTTTTTGCTGACTTCTAGATCATAACCACACTCTTTCTGTTAACTACTAGATCATAACCACACTCTTTCTGTTGACTTCTAAATTATAACCACACTTTTTCTGTTAACTACTAGATCATAACTTCTCTCTTTTACAGCTTATTTAAAAGTCATATTAGCATGCTTTAAAATTTTATTTAAAAGTCACATCATCACTCTTGGAAAATTTAATTAAAAGTCACAACATCCCTCTTAGAAAATTTATTTAAAACTCACCACATGCCTCTTGGAAAGTTTATTTCTAAATCATAAAACCGTTCACCAGAACCAAGTCCGCAAGTTTACATTTTGTAGAACACAATATCGCCGACCTTATTCTGGCTTCAGAAGAGACACAAGCCTTATCTCATCTCGCCGTGTTTGGTCTGACTAATTGGCAACCGAGAGCACGGATTTCCCATAATGAAGACAGACGACTAGGAAAGTGTTCAAAAGGCACTTCGATCCAAGCAGTGTAAGCTGAAAATTCTAGTTATCATAACGTCTTAAGAGACTGCTGGATTCGAAAACAAAATACAAAATGTTACCCAGCATTCATTGTGTATAAAGCAAATGAATCGCCATCATTACCCACATTAACAATACCCTCATCACTTCTTCATTATCGTCACTCTATTGTTTGGGGTAGATGAACAATCGAGTGTGCTGCCATAAATAGAATATTCAATCCATGCAGTTCTTTCAAGATTAAATTACCATGGTAAGTTGGTAGAATATTTAGTTTGTTTAGTCGTTATATTCCTACATTTATCGACCATGCAGCAAATTGTAGCATTTCACGAAACGACAACAACAAAGTAGTCCTGAAACGCTTGTCAAGGACTTTTTAAGAGGATAGTCGTCATTTATCAATACAATGACCTTTGACCTTTCATGTTATCAATTGAGCAACAAGAGATGTGAAGATCAGTATTTAGTGTGCTATTTATGTCCAGGTTAAGAAAATTGACGGCAACTGAAATCTATCGTGTGTTTTTTTACTTGGAAATTATTCTTGAAAGCGATTTTAGTATAGAATGTTGCTTTGATTGTAATTCACTTGAAATTATTTGTACAGAAGCAAATGTTTCACTTATAGAAATAATTGTTTATTTTGCGCTGTTTGTAGTCCTTTAATTTGTTTTTAGTTCTTTTTTTATTTGTGTTATCTATAAGAAAGTGTTGACTATGTCAAAGACATCAAACCTTTTGTTGCTTGCAGAACACTTAGCGGTACTGGGATAGCATCGCTTCCGCCCGATGGCTTCTGCATGTATTCTTTTCTGCAGGAGCTGTAAGTTGTTATTTTTTACTGGTTCCTATTTATTTATTTTTATTATTTTGTAGTGAAATGGTTACGTGAATTTGTGTATTAATTTTGTGTGTTCAGTATTGTATTGTTTACAGCTATCGTATTTCTAATTGTTTTATTTTGCCCTCAGGGAGATAGGAAAGTTAGTGGCAAATAAAGTGCACATTCCCCGTGAGTCGGGTGCATTTTGAACTCAAATAACTTCAATTTATATATATTCCACACATTCCCCGTGAGTCGGGTGCATTTTGAACTCAAATAACTTCAATTTATATATATTCCACACATTCCCCGTGAGTCGGGTGCATTTTGAACTCAAATAACTTCAATTTATATATATTCCACATATTCCCCGTGAGTCGGGTGCATTTTGAACTCAAATGACTTCAATTTATATATATTCCACATATTCCCCGTGAGTCGGGTGCATTTTGAACTCAAATAACTTCAATTTATATATATTCCACACAATAAAATGAGATGAAAGATTGTGATCATTTCAATCAGTTTTATAACTATAATGATCTGGCCTATTGATCAGTCAGTAAAAACCGCTGTACGTGAAATTTTTAACACAGTTCAATTCGATTGTTTCAGAAGTTTAGATGGAGTATTTTATAACTCTAGTTTGACAGCATACTTGAATTTCATCATATTTATTTTAAGTGTACGAGTCACATATAAGGTGATTTTATTTTCCCACTGTTGAATGTAATGTCATCCGGTTCAGTGTTTTCATAGCAAAACAAGAGGAAGTAACTGTTACTCAATATTTATGAGCGATCTACATGTAAATATTATGCAAGTCGACAGATTGTGCAGAAGGAACCTCTCGATGACGGGTCAGCTGAACTGAGTTCTAAAGATCTCTCAAGCGTAACACTACATATCAAGTGCTGACTGAACAGGCCAGTGGATTTTACAAGCTGTGAAATTGTGCTCTTGAAATAATATGACGTCATCCATTGATTCTGCGGATTCGGCAAAATGCAAACTCTGCTTACGTTTGCTTGTTTGACAGTTGCAATAGCGTAGCGTGTTCTTGATATCTACGACTGCCATTGGCTTATGCCGCCTTTAAGCTGACCCAATTAAATTCGAATTAAACTCATGACGCCATGTGATTCAAAATTACTACTGTAAAGAACAATCATCTCAATGGCCTGAAGAATTCAGTAGTTAATGTGAACTTTAGATAAGTTGCGTGCCACTTACACTAGATCAAGGTTATACAACCTGTTCTCTTGAAAAATGTTAGGCGTCGACGGAAACATGTAAATTATGCGGAGGGAGAGAGATACGGTTCACTGGACAACCTATGCTCTTAAAGAGTGTTTGAAGTCCGACACGTACATTCTGAGGGTGGGGGTGGGTTGACAGCCTTTGGTCTTGAAAAGTGTTTTCGACAGCTATATGTAAATACCAAGGGTATTTTAGGAATGGACAACCTGCTGTCTGGAAATGTGTTTGAAATCGACGGATATCTGTACATTCAATGGCTGTTAGAGTCCATTCTAGATTGGGCAATCCTTGCTCTTGACAAGTATTTGATGACGACGAATGCATCCAATGGACTGGACAAGTATTTGATGACGACGAATGTATCCAATGGACTGGACAAATATTTGATGACCACGAATGCGTCCAATGGACTGGACAAGTATTTATATGATGACCACGAATGCATCCAATGGATTGGACAAGTATTTGATGACGATGAATGCGTCCAATGGATTGGACAAGTATTTGATGACGACGAATGCGTCCAATGGACTGGACAAGTATTTGATAACGACGAATGCGTCCAATGGACTGGACAAGTATTTGATGACGACGAATGCGTCCAATGGACTGAACAAGTATTTGATGACGACGAATGCGTCCAATGGACTGGACAAGTATTTGATGACCACGAATGCGTCCAATGGACTGGACAAGTATTTGATGACGACGAATGCATCCACTGGACTGGGCAAGTGTAAATTATGGAATGAGGAGAGGACGGTGTGTTTACAGAATTCATTGAGTATTTTTCTTTTTCATATAAGGATTAACTGATTTCATGAGGCTGAGTTTGAGCTTGCTTTTTGTGCTCTTTTTTTTTCTTGCTGCTGTTTCAAGTTTAAAATAAAGGCAACAGCATTAGTATCATCAACTACTACCCAAATCGGTCGATGTTCACGTATTGGGCATTTGAATTCAAAGTTGATTGCAGTCTTAAAAGGTTCAAATCAAACAGATTTATTCCCTTAGATGTTTCTTTCCTTCATTTATCTGGTTCATAATGACGTCAATTATTGGGCTATATTTAAAGATCACTTATAAATTGAAATGGAAAGTTACGTTTCATCCCAGCCAAAAATATCAAACTGTTCAGCAATTAGTCGAGAATTATGGTGACAGCGATATTAATGGAGTCAAGAAGAATTTTATGTAGGAGTTATTCCCCTAATTAGTTTTAAAATTAGAACTCCTTTAAATCCATTTTAGTAAGTGGTGGGCACTTTTAATTCCCATTTTCTTTTTTCTTTTTTAAAAAGGATGCCTCCGTCTTTTTGTTGTCATAATAATGCCAAACTCTTTAAATTTTATTACTAGATAATTGCGTGGCTTCCCTATTTAGCGGTTTACATCGACACAATGGCCCACTTCGTTAGACCTTGGTGAGGAAATGTATTTTAAGAAAATCACCGTCAACTAGGTTAATTATTAATGTAGTTCTTTCGTTTCGTTTTTGTGTCAAAGCTATCATCAGTTTGGTTTTATAGAAAAGTTAGATGAACACTTCTTACAATGTTATTGGTGAAATGTGCTCTACTTAAATATTTGTTATTTGTTTGCCTTCTATTTAAATGTTATCTATCAAATTGTTGGTTTTTTTTATTGTGGTAGTGGTGGTGATGGTGGTGACTTTTTTCCTCTCCAGAGTCGGGGTGGGGCCTTTCGTCTTAAGATATTTTCGGCCCTAGAAAGCTCTGGAAAGATGGTGGTGGTGATGTTTGGAGTCACTACTAGAACTTTCATTGGCCATTTCATCTTAAGGTGTTCTCTGGTCTGGAGTGCTCTAATGGGACTTGCCTCTCTTCGTTGGTCTTCGTGGAAAGGGATGGGGTGGGGGCGTTTTGTCCTGTGAGCAGTCCTGTCATCTTATGTTTTTCCCCTGGAGAGATTTAATTCTCCTCAACATATTATGGGTGTTGAAAATTATTTGTATAAGTGTGATATGTAAGAGTGACGGTGAGGCTTTATCGAGTTGATAGGTTGTCTGTTGGAGGCTTTTGTTCTTTATTGGAGATTTTTATTTATTTATTTATTTTTTTTTGGGGGGGGGGAAGTGTTGGTAGTGTTGGTGGTGTTGGTAGTGATTTATTTTTTGCTTTGTTAGTTTGTCATTTTCAGTTTATTTTGAACTGTTTTCAGTCATATGTTACATTTTTAAAATTCTAATATCATTTTAGGAACGATCATTATTTAATGACAGTAGTGTCCCTTTGCATGTGTGTGTTTTAATGAACACCACTTCATCATCGATCTAGGCTTTCCAGGCGGACCGAGCCTGACAGACTAATGCAGGATCAATGTTCAGAAACCATATACCAACGATTTAATTTTCTGATAAATTGAGAATGGTGAAACTTGAAATACTGAATGTTTTATTGTCCGGTGTGTGTGCGTGCGTGCGTGCATGCGTGCGTGTGTGCACGCGCGCAAAACATATTTCTAAAATTTATCTACTCGTGCAAATTTGAAGTAAGGTATTGCGCAATTTACTTGTAGGTTGTCTACATTTAAAAACATAAAGAATATGTATTATATATCCTTCTTCTCTGCAAAACAAAGCCATTCCTCATTTTTCTCTATAATGGAAAGTGTCATTTTCTTATTGAAAGAAGTATATATCCCCAGAAAAGTGACATTTCCTATTCATAAAATGCTGAAAAGTAATAATTTCCTATTCAAAGAAAGCTATAAATAAAAGTAGCATTTTTTTATTCATAGAAGGCTACGAAGAGTTTCCTATTTTTTCAAAGATATGAGGAGAGCAACAGTACCCTTATCTTTTTCAAAATTATGAGGAGAGCAACAGTACCCTTATCTTTTTCAAAATTATGAGGAGAGCAACAGTACCCTTATCTTATTCAAAATTATGAGGAGAGCAACAGTACCCTTTTCTTTTTCAAAATTATAAGGAGAGCAACAGTACCCTTTTCTTTTTCAAAATTATAAGGAGAGCAACAGTACCCTTTTCTTTTTCAAAATTATAAGGAGAGCAACAGTACCCTTTTCTTTTTCAAAATTATAAGGAGAGCAACAGTACCCTTTTCTTTTTCAAAATTATAAGGAAAGCAACAGTACCCTTTTCTTTTTCAAAATTATAAGGAGAGCAACAGTACCCTTTTCTTTTTCAAAATTATAAGGAGAGCAACAGTACCCTTTCCTTTTTCAAAATTATAAGGAGAGCAACAGTACCCTTTCCTTTTTCAAAATTATAAGGAAAGCAACAGTACCCTTTCCTTTTTCAAAATTATAAGGAGAGCAGCAGTACCCTTTCCTTTTTCAAAATTATAAGGAGAGCAGCAGTACCCTTTTCTTCTTCAAAGCTGTGAGGAAAGCATCATTTCCCATTCTGTTTGGAAGATTCAATAAGATGGAGCAGTCATTTTGTGTTCATAGATATTTTACTGAAAATGTAATAGTCATTTTATTTTATTTTCAAATGTTTGAATCAAAGGGAAGAGATATTTTTCGGAGAGAGAGGGGGGATGGGGGGCATAAAAATTTCAATTTTTGTATTGTTATGTGTAATACAAATGTCATTTATATTTTTTTGTTCTTAGGTGTAATGTGTATGTAAATTTTTTCTGCTCTTAGTTGTAATACGAATTTCATTTTTTTTTCTAGTTGTAATGTAAATGTCAGCTATTTCCTGTTCTTATGAATAATTTAAATTTAATTTAAATATAATTTATTTCTGTTCTGTGTAATACAAATATTTTTTTCTATTCTTGGGTGTAGTGTAAATGTAATTTTTTTCTCTTCTTAGCTGTATTGTACAAATGTCATTTCTTCTGCTTTTTAGTGTAATGTAAATGCCATTATTTTTCTATTCTTAATTGTTATGTAAATGTAATTTTTTTTCTGTTTTAAGTTGTAATACAAATGTTATTTTTCTTTCATTAAGTGTAACACAAATGTTATTTTTCTTTTATTGGGTGTAATACAAATGCTAGTTTTCTTTCATTAGGTTAATATAAATATTATTTTCCTTTCATTAGGCGTAATATAAATGTTATTTTTCTTTCATTAGGTGTAATAAAATTTGTTATTTTTCTTTCATTAGGTGTAATACAAATGTTATTTTTCTTTTCTTAGGTATATTTTTTTGTTCTCGTGTGTATAATAAATGTAATATTTTTAGTGTTCTTGTGTGTATAACAAATGTAATACTTTTAGTTTTCTCGTGTGTATAACAAATGTAATACTTTTAGTGTTCTTGCGAAAATTACAAACATATTTTTTTCAGTTTCGGGGTTTAATTAAAATGTCATTGTTTTCACTGTAGACATTCTGAAATCAAATGTCTTTTTTTTTCTATTTAGATATATTCGAAACTCAGGGCATCTGACGACCATCCAAGCAAATGCGTTCAGATGTCTACCTCAGTTACGGATTTTGTGAGTATGAGACAAGAAAAACAACCACTGAATTACAAGTATGGAACAAGCAAAACAACACACACTAAATTAAAGTATGAGACAAGAAAAACAACACACACTGAATTACTAGTATGGAACAAGCAAAACAACACACACTGAATTAAAAGTATGAGACAAACAAAACAGCACACAGAATTAAAGTACCAGGCATAAAGTACACACAAACAGAATTAAGGTACCAGACAAACAAGACAAAAACAGAATCAACAGAACAAGTCATGGAAATTCATAAATGCTTATTAAGCGAAACAGACAAATTAACATTCCGCTTTTCCCTATCTGCCAACAAAAGTATCCAATTATTTATTATCTTCTGTCCAATTACTATCTCCTATCCATCCAATTATTATCTTCTGTCCAATTACTCTCTTGTATCCAGTCTTCTTTTCAATTACTATCTTTTTTCCAATTATTATCTTCTGTCCAGTTACTCTCTTCTATCATATTATTATCTTCTACCCAATTATTGAAGGGATCCAAAATCTGCATTTTTGCAAATATAAGTACCAAGTGGTTTGTAGTTTTGTCAGATTGTGTACAAATTTAAGTACCAAATGATTTGTAGTTTGATGAAATTATGTACAAATAGAAGTACCAAATGGTTTTTAGTTTGATCAGATTGAGTACAAGTATAAATACTAAGAGGTTTGCAGTTTGATCTGATTGTGTACAAATATAAGTACTAAATACAAGTGTATTTGTGGCTTAATCACAAGATCAAAGTTCGAACACCACACAAAATATCGAAGATAACACTGGACTTTCTTAAGTTAAGAGTTATTGATATAAGTTAAAAGTTATTGATTTAATACTAGAGGTGCATTCTCTATAGTGATTATCAGTCATTAGCTTAGCTTAGATTTTTCAGATGACGCAATGGTCCGCACTGTGGTCGCGCTTGCCCATGGGGACTTCACTGATACACACAGTAACATCTCAGGCAGAAAAAGACTCATCAACTGGATAATGTCTGTTATGTCTAAGCTCATTCAATACGCTATTTGCAGCTTTGCAAGAATCATGTCCAATTATTAAAACATGTACGTACCCATACAGTTCACACACTTCCACGTATTTTTATTACAAGAATGAAGAATACATGGGAACAAAACAGTTTTCATGCAGTAAAAATGTGAGATTCCTTACACTCTGGTGCTATACGTAATACGCAGTTTTACTCTTAACTTGGATTTACAATTCGAAATCATATTTAAATGTTGTAACTAGAAACAGCACTATCCTCGTACTTCCTTTGGTGGACATGCATCAGAAACTGTTCAAGACACAGCGACCATGACATTCAGTCTTCTGTTGGTGAATTTCACCTGCGTGGCTGGTAGACAAACTCCAAATTATTTTTTCCCAATAGGCAGAAATGCCAAGTCTATGGCTAGACATTCCTTCTCACTGGTGGCATAGTTTCATTTAGTTGCAGCAAGATTATGGTTTCTATAAAGCAAATGGAACCAGAATACTGTTGGTGTTTTGAACAAGTACCGCACATGTCTGTATGCACATATACACACACAAAATATTTCGCTTAAATCTGGTAGATGAATTACAGTATCAGTTGAATATTTTTCTGCCAAAGCTTAAAATATATTTTCAGATGTATTTTCACATTTTCACATTCATATGACCTCTTGGCAAACTCTTCCGGGTCAGACTGATTAAAGGTGCAGCAAGAACACTGAAACTTGGAATGTAACTAATCCCAGAGATAAGTGAATTTCTGTTTTAGCCCAGGGATGACTGGCATTCTTAGTTAAATCAACTTGCTCGAGTCTGGCCAGATTATTTTCTCCCTATCTTGTATCTTGGCATGTGGTAGTGGGTAAGTTTGCATTGTTTAAAATCAGTCATTTTAAGAGTAACTCTGCAAAATCAGTTGTCCCTGGTGGTTCTGTTATAACATCAGAGAAACTGGCTAGTAAAGTCATTAACCACAGTCTTCATTTCAACTGACAAACCTGACTCTATCTGTACCTCAGAGTATGTCTCATAGTTCTGAATTCTGTTCTTGGCAATTTCCAGCACCAAGAATCGCTATCAGAATCTTATAACAATTTAGTCGCTACAAAACTACATCAGCAACTGAAATGACCTGACCTTGTTTGTTTGTTCTCTGCTACAAAACTACATCAGCAATTGCATTCTCATGTTCCCTTTACTGCTTCAGTAAATTAACATGAAGTAACTTGACCTTATTTTGCATATGAACTTGTGTGTTCTGTTCTCTGCTATGCTTGATGCATCATCATCAATGACGTCAACCTTCAGCAGATAATCTGTACCTCTGAAGTAATGAATTTCTTTAAAGGGACTTAACTTTTGTCTCTGGTGCTTCACATTGAATTATATGTTCAAGTGCTAAGATACGTGAAGAAACTGAAAGATATTTCATTTACAATAACGCACTTATTCTTCCTAACCTTTCTAATTATGATCTATCATCTATTATCAAATGTGCAAAGTAAAATCGGTTGGCAATGGTGATTGCAAGGATTCTGGCTATTTCCAGCTTGAGGATTAACTTAAATTTAACATTTCAATGTCATGTCGCTAACTAATTCACTCAGTCAGAGCCTAATCTGCTAGTTGCAATTCATCTTGTCTAAACCGGAAATGAAAATCTGATCTGTTCTGCCGCACTGTTTGCTCCTTATCAAAGACTTCAACTTGTGTCATACATGTTTTTTTCTTTCATTGCTTCAGCAATTTAATATCTTTATTTGCAAAGTTTCTTCAATCGTATCTCTTCAATGAAAGTAATTAACCTTCACCCACAAATCCTAGGCTAGCACGAAGGTCATTGTATCCATGGTTGCACTTTTGTCAAGCTACAATTACCAATATGGCAAAGGAAAAGTACTCTTGACATTCTTACATCAATACAAAAAATATAAACAGTCTAATTCTCATGGCAATAAAGTTTTCACGATAGAATAGTGAATAATCACATTCAATACACATAGATAGATAGATAGATAGATAGATAGATAGATAGATAGATAGATAGATAGATAGATAGATAGATAGATAGATAGATAGATAGATAGATAGATAGATAGATAGATAGATAGATAGATAGATAGATAGATGGATAGTGAGATAGATAGATAGATAGATAGATAGTGGAATCATGACAAATGCATGTACTACTATGAGAGTCTTTACAAATGTTGTCTTACCGCTACATAATTGTTTTAAAACAAACAAGTATCAAAACACCGGTATGTACACACACTATTTTATACACAGGAAGAGAGAATAGAACTATATTATAAATACTTCACTACCACATTTCACAAGAAATCAACACAAAGAAACGTCACTGCTCTGACACATTCGCTCGAGAGAGAGAGAGGAACATTTACTTTTTAAAAAAAAATAACAATCTTTCAACTATAAATAAATACACTTTTACAGCATGTCATTCACAACAGTTTAAAACAACGTCTTTTTCACTTTTCAGTCAAGCTTCATTCAATCATAAGCAAACATTTTCTTTTTGGAATTAAAAGTTTGTTCTGTGCACAGAGGTCACCAGTTTCCCCAGTCAGTTATCTTTGAACATTTGATGACATTGTAGCGATCAGATAAGCATAGCTCAGTTGTACAGCACTTGTGTCGTTCTTCGATTACCAGTCAAATATCAATTTTCAACTTGAGTAATGTCTTTCAAGAAAAAAGAAGAAGCATAGAAAAAACACCTGAATCATAATCAATTATGACTCATACATATATGAAAAGACTACCATAAAATTGTTTTACACATTTTAAACTGGATCTCTGCAAAAAATAGTATTAGTCTCAAAACCACTTATTCCCTACTTGCAAATTAAATCTCTAATCAGTCAAATACAAAGTTTTTTTTTAACCTTTCTCCAACCAATAGTTTATCTCTGCTCTATCAAGAAAAAAGCGTTACTGTTACCTCAGTAGGAAAGGGTATTTACTCGGAAACACCTCACCCAAAGAGTGACGGTCGAAAAAGAAAGAGTTTATACATGATTTTAATCTTGGAGCTCCTTCCATCTTTCCATAGGATAACAGAATGCAATAAAGAAATAACCTCTCTCTAATTTAATGTTCTTTCCATAGGATAACAGAATGCAATAAAGAAATAACCTCTCTCTAATTTAATGTTCTTTCCATAGGATAACAGAATGCAATAAAGAAATAACCTCTCTCTAATTTAATGTTCTTTCCATAGGATAACAGAATGCAATAAAGAAATAACCTCTCTCTAATTTAATGTTCTTTCGAATATCTTCCACACTCGTATTCTGTCAAAGCATGTTACAGATTTTATCTTAAAATGGGTTCACGGTTGACAAATTTCACGTCAGAGTGATCATGCACAGGATCTTTGATCGACGCGAAACTAATCCGATCTGCACTTCAATGCCCACGTCACTCGCTTCAGTTTGAAATAACGGTTCGGACAGCCTTAGCAAGACACGCATCGTCATTATTCAACACGTCACATCGTCACTATTCTAACGTCACTCACATCGTCGCTACTCAACACGTCACTCACATAGTCGCTACTCAACACGTCACTCACATAGTCGCTACTCAACACGTCACTCACATAGTCGCTACTCAACACGTCACCCACATCGTCACTACTCAACACGTCACCCACATCGTCACTACTCAACAGTCACTCATTCTAATGATTATGGATGTCAGTTGTTACTTAGTTTGGGCAGACTAAACCAACTTTCTCCATCTTCCTATCTTTTATCTCGCGATATTATACTTTTTATTAGCTAACTCGCTTAATCTTCGTCTTATAAATATGACATTGTAGTTCTTATAGTTATCTAGCTTGTTTAATCTTCGGCGGCATTTTTTTTTTGTTGTTGTTTGTTTTTTATTTGTTAGTTATTCTGGGTTTGATTTCGATTCTCTAAACACAAGTAATTCTTCAGCATGATTAAACAGCACAACTTTAGTACTTAGATTTTCAGTCATTCAATACTTACCTTTTGGAGTGTAAATAGTACTTGAGAAACTTTCTTGAAAAACTGATGGTCAGTTTTTTCAATGCTGTCTTTCTCAGTGTATTTTGTTGCTGTCTTTCTCAGTGTATTTTGTTGCTGTCTTTCTCAATGTATTTTGTAGCTGTCTTTCTCAGTGTATTTTATTGCTGTCTTTCTCAGTGTATTTTATTGCTGTCTTTCTCAGTGTATTTTATTGCTGTCTTTCTCAGTGTATTTTATTGCTGTCTTTCTCAGTGTATTTTATTGCTGTCTTTCTCAGTGTATTTTATTGCTGTCTTTCTCAGTGTATTTTATTGCTGTCTTTCTCGGTGTATTTTATTGCTGTCTTTCTCAGTACTTTTTATTGCTGTCTTTTTCAGTACTTTTTATTGCTGTCTTTCTCAGTGTATTTTATTGCTGTCTTTCTCAGTACTTTTTATTGCTGTCTGAAGTTTCTCTTCATAGTCAGACTAGAACGTTCAGAATAGCAGCAACAAAAATAGATCGTGCCATCCACAACTAAAAGCAATATAGAAGTTGTTGATTTGCCCCCCACAAAATTCTTTTCAGTACAATCTGACAAATCTCTCACCACTTGAAATTCTTTAGTGTTGCCAAGACTCGTTGACTGCTATGCTTTTCCGGTCGTGTTCAGTCCTGATTTGTTTTCTCCTTAAAAATTAATGCCGCTAACCTTGTCCACTGAGCCACACCAGACTCCTTTTTGTCTAAAGCCTGCAGGAATCTAAACTTTAAAAAAAAAAGAGGAAGCTGTACGTTGTCTTTAATGAGAGCGAACAGTGGCATTGAAAGGTGACATGAGACCGCAAGGCAGAACTCTCCATTTAAGGAAAATGATTCTCGTATCCACTATAGATCACGAAGAGGAAAATGGAGCCTACTGATTTCACCGAGATAAAGATGGAAGAAGTTTCGAGCGTGCGAAAAGTATCTATCATCTGAATTGCCTCATTTCTGTTGCCTCGTTATCTTGAGACACTATTGCTTTATGCTGCTGTGGCTAACCGAGTCGTTTCGTTTCAGAGAGTTCCGAATTTACGTGAATAGATATCATCACCGAGTTGTCTGTTTTGGGACGTAAGTAGCCCGTGGAGACTAAAATCGTGTTTCGCCGCGTAATAAAGCGACAAAAAGAACTGGAACGTTTTAGGAGGAAACCAAACTGCCTCTAGACTGTTGAATTCCTGTCGATAGCAGCTCTAACTTGGCTTCTCGTCATCGGCAGCCCTGGCGAGATTGCAAAGAATCATTAGGCGACATTTGTTGGGTTGATTAACTTTGACGTCATCGAATAACACAGTACTCCGTCGTTAATCTTTGATAAGAAAATATTTGCAGCGTCAGCAACAATCAGATTTGTTTCCCACGGCCGGCAGGCCCCTTCGACGTCCTTGAATTTATTCAGTACCGCGCGTAAACTTTCAAGAGTCAGAGAAAAGAAAACGGAGATTCGTTTTTTAATGTTCTCATAATTCTCGCTCGTCGTGGTGCAATCGCATTTTAAATAGTTTTTAAAAGGACATTTACGCCATATCCATTCTTATTTTTAGCTTCTTAGCGCGAACGACACACAAACGCGCGCGCGCGCACACACACACACACAAGTGAAAGTGATTAAACTATTTAACAAGACGCATTTAGGAAAAATTCTTGAAACCGAAGATATTCGGATTTTTTGTTGGATTTATTTTCCTTTGTATATTATGTCTTACATAGGCTTCTAGGACACGAAACTGAGGTTGTTATTATTGCAATGTCAAGAAATGTGATGTATTTGTAAATGTTGTAAGGTAAAGGTCATGGTGAGGGATTAAATCTGTCATAAGTGTATACTTGTTGAACTACACATAATATTTTTCTTCTACGAGTCAACGGATATTGGAGAGATGTCAGATACTTATTGTGAGCAATAGCCATCAGTCTAATGTTTTAAAATTTAAAAAAAAGAACACGTCAGAAAGCATGGTTTGGTTTGAATACGTTTGTTTGGTTTTGGTTTGGTTTTAATAGTTTCGTTTTGCTTTGGTTTGAATTTTTGCTTGAATAGTTTTGCTTTGCTATGGTATGGATTGAATAGCTTTGCATGGTATGGATTGAATAGTTTTGCTTTGCTATGGTATGGATTGAATAGCTTTGCATGGTGTGGATTGAATAGTTTTGCTTTGCTATGGTATGGATTGAATAGTTTTGCTTTGCTATGGTATGGATTGAATAGCTTTGCATGGTATGGATTGAATAGTTTTGCTTTGCTATGGTATGGATTGAATAGCTTTGCATGGTATGGATTGAATAGTTTTGCTTTGCTATGGTATGGATTGAATAGTTTTGCTTTGCTATGGTATGGATTGAATAGCTTTGCTATGGTATGGATTGAATAGTTTTGCTTTGCTATGGTATGGATTGAATAGTTTTGCTTTGCTATGGTATGGATTGAATAGTTTTGCTTTGCTATGGTATGGATTGAATAGTTTTGCATGGTATGGATTGAATAGTTTTGCTATGGTTTGGTATGGATTGAATATTTTTGTTTTGTTATGATATGGATTGAATAGTTTGGTTTGAATCATTTCACTTTCCTTTGATTCGGTATAATTGTTTTTGTTTGTTTTGCTTTGTTTTGGCTTGGTATAGTTGATTGTCTTTGTTTTGCTTTGGTATAGTTGTTTTTGTTTGTTTTGCTTTGTTTTGGCTTGGTATAGTTGATTGTCTTTGTTTTGCTTTGGTATAGTTGTTTGTATTTGATTTGGTTTAGTTTGGTTTGTTTGGGTTTGTTTTGATTTATTATAGTTGTTTGGTTTTGGTTTGGTTTAGTTTAGTTTGATTGGGCTTGGTATAGTTTTTGGGGGGTTGTTTTGACTTGCTTTCCTTGACTTTGCTTAGTTGCGCTTTCCGGTGTTTAGGTTTGCTTTGGCTTTAATTTCTAGTGAATTGATTTAATTATTTCAAGTGAATTTATTTAATAATTTCAAGTGCGTTGATTTAATAATTTCAAGTTAATTGATTTAATTATTTAAATGGTTGCTCCTGGCGAGAACCAATGGCGTGAAATAATTCTTTTAATGTTCAAATCACCAGATGCAAAGTTCCCTTATTGAAGAACTAAATTTAAATAAATGCAAGTGGCCAAATCATTTTTTAATGTTCAAATCACCTGATGCAAGGTTCCCTTATTGAAGAACTAAGTTTAAATAAATGCAAGTGGCCAAAACATTAGTAAAATCGGTGAACCGTGTGAATTCTTTTCTATTACAGGATGATTCTTGACTGCATACAGCTCGAGTTCATTGGTCCGGGTGTGCTGGGGAATTTCAAAAACCTTGATACTTTGTAAGTATTATAATTTAATAATTTAAGATAATAATAACATGACAGATCTCAACACAGTGACCCATTGCATTTACAGCTCTCTCCCTCTCTCTCGACAGTAAGCAACATCTGCACGCGCTGCTGACCAAATTTCTGCTCTTTACTTTCTTTGTCTCTCCACTGCTGACAGAATTACCATTTTCAAGATTTAAAAAAATCACTGTCTATATATGTGTCTGCTTCCCTCCCAATCCCAACTCTCCAAAGCCATCAGTTAAAATCCATCAAGGCGTTATTATTATCAACATTATTATTATCATTATTATTATTATTATTTTAACGTGACTGAACAATTAGGAGTACAATCCATGCTTTCTGCTTTAATTGTCCAATGAAAACCATCGTTTGTGCATACTACATTTCGCCACACGTTTTTGCAATTCTAGCTTGCACTATGTTATTCCGAAACTAAACATTTGTACACGCTGTATCCTGACCACAACAACTCTAAAGTTAAGTTGATGAGCTGCTTATTGTTTACGAGACGAAAATCATTTTCTCCACTCTGAACACTTACATATTTGCCCCACATTTCTTTGTAATTTGCTACCTAGTATTAGTTAGAATAAAACAAATTAAAAACGTTTTCTAGCATTCCAGTAAACTAGTGTCGTGAAAATGAACTGGATTGTCAAACATTCCTTATTTTAACGCTAGCGTGCTGTGTCGTTACTGGTCTATGAAAAGATCTCTGTGGCCTAAGGTAGACAACCGATGGTCAATCTGGTGACATATGGGACTGAAAGGGTTAGTTAAAGCTATTTACTGATAGTTTTCAAATAGAACTCTGAAAGAGACAAGATGAGCAGGCGGGTAGAACACTGACCTCTTGCTCGAGTGAAAAACAATCGCTCCCCAGATCAAAGTGGTGGACTTAGCTGTCTTACTCGCCGGATGTGTCAGTAAATTGTGTGTGGATTCTATAGACGTTAAAGATCCCTTGTCAGTTAAAACTCGGAAAGAGTAGGCCCATGGCTGCTACCCGGGTAACAATGCATTTACGAAATTCCACCTCAAACCTATTTTTGGCCGTTGGGTTCAGAAGTTTTAAGCTAGTATGTTGAATATGTGGAAGTACGAGTTATTTAGCTAGATAGTTCATTAAAATTATATCAATGACGACTGTTTAGCTAAATGAATAAAATTATTTAGCGAAAATATTATACTCAGAAATGTATCTGACACTGTAAAGGATAATTTAGCTACATTTCTGTCGTGCCCTTCCCATCATGCTCCTTGGAACCCATCAGGGAGAGCGTGCGTATAAAATGTACGCAAGGATCCCAGCAAGATGGCTTCTGACAGCCAGAGTCGCCGCTTTTCGCTAATGATTTCGAACGCAGTATTTCACTGTGACTGGAAAATGTATCTGTGCATTAGAACCATCCCACCCCCACAAATGATAAATTATTTAGCTGTGAATGCTTAGCTTTATTTCTTTGCCTTAAATTACACCGTTTTACTAGGATCCCTGTGCTTAGTACGATACCTTCTCACTAAATGGTTGTATAGAGCATGATGGGAAGGGTAAAAAGAAACGTAAGTCTAGTCAACATATTTGACTAAATAATATGGATTAGCTAAAGGAGCTTTCATTCATGTACATAGTGGTTATTTATCTGAATTGAACGTATGTTTCTCGGCACGACTGTATATGTTTAGCTAAATTCTGCAAACGTAATTAAACGCAAGAATTGTCAAACTAAACGGCCAACGGAAAAACCCTCACGTTCCACCACCCATAGCACTGTCTCTTCCTTCTGAAACATAAATCACTCTCTTGACTCTCATGTGTGAAACGAGTGAAAGAAGAAGCAGACGTGAAACCCACAATAAATCCATGACAAAGTGAAACCTGCTGTCATTGGTCAGGGAAATGTAAAGGTGCGCTTGAGTGGAGAAGTAAAACTTAATGAGGCCTGTGCTCAAACACAATGGAAACTATGCATGAAAAGATTGCTTGGAAAGAATGTGTGGAAAGAATGCGTGTAAAGAATGTGAAAAGTATATAGAAAGAATGCGTGGGAAATATGCTTGAAAGGGATGCAATGAAGATAGGAAATGTGCATGGACATGGAAAGAATGTGTTGAAAATATACGTGGGAATATTCCATGGAAAGAATGAGTGGGAAATATGGAAAATATGTGTGGAAAGTATGCATGGAAAGAATGTGTAGGAAATATGTAATTAAGCATTTGTGAAAAGTATACATGGAAAATGTGTTTGTGTGTGTGTGTGTGTGTGTGTGTGTGTGTGTGTGTGTGTGTGTGTGTGTGTGTGTGTGTGTGTAATGTAGGTATGGAAAGAATGTGTGGACGATAACAGCATTGCACTTCTTGGTCATCTAACCGCAATGTACTTATTGGTCATCAAACAGTAATATATCTCTTTGGTCATTTTACAATATATATCCATCTAACCGTTATATATCTTTTGGTCATCTAACCGTAATACATCTTTTGGTCATCTTACAGTAATATATCTCTTGGTCGGTTTACAATAATATATTTCTTGGTCATCTAAGAGTAATATATATCTTGATCATCTTTCAGTAATATATTTCTTGGTCATCTTACAGAAATAAATCTCTTGGTCATCTAACACTAATATATCTATTGGTCATCTAATAGTAGTTGACAGCTATTGGCACCACTTAATTAATGAAGATAATTATTATTTATTAATTAATCTTTCATAACTAATTTCAAGTTATGAGAATATTAATTTTTATTTTATTAATGATCCTCCAACAGACACCACTCGTCTCTCACTTGGCGGATGTTCTTGCATTGTAAACGTTTTCTCTTTTCCAAAATATAAATCAACATTTACAGTCACATAATGTTTCCACGAGTGGAAAACTTCTTACTAAAGGAGAAGACAAATCCGACTTTTATATATTTAGCGAACCCCCATCCACCCACTTTCTTCTCCAACATAAGATTATCAATGTCAATATGCATAAGAAGGTCAATAAATTTAACAATAAATTTATTAAAAGAAAAATCAAATATACAAATGATAATTACAATAAAATAGACAACTAAACACAATATTCAACAATAGAGTCAATACAAATTGCAGGTTAATCCTATCAGAGAATAGAAATGGAGTTATTAGAGTTAAATGTGCTATATTTCTTGGTTTTATCTGTATTGTATTTCTTGGTTCTAACAGTGCTATATTTCTTGGTTCTGTGTTATATTTTTTGGTTCTAACTGTATTGTATTTCTTGGTTCTTACTGAACTGTATTTCTTGGTTCTACTGAACTGTATTTCTTGGTTCTAACTGTATTATATTTCTTGGTTCTAACTGTATTGTATTTCTTGGTTTTTACTGAACTGTATTTCTTGGTTCTACTGAACTGTATTTCTTGGTTCTAACTGTATTATATTTCTTGGTTCTAACTGTATTGTATTTCTTGGTTCTTACTGAGCTGTATTTCTTGGTTCTACTGAACTGTATTTCTTGGTTCTACTGAACTGTATTTCTTGGTTCTAACTGTGTTATATTTCTTTGTTCTACTGAACTGTATTTCTTGGTTCTACTGAACTGTATTTCTTGGTTTTAATTGTATCGTACATGTAGAACCACCAAACTGTAATTTCTTTTAATATATCTAATGCCCATTTCTTGCTCTTTTTATATCTTGACTGCATTAACTATAATTAACTGGACTGGCAAAATGACGATTTGAAACTATAAAATGGATTTGTTAAAATGGTGGTTAAAGCTCAGTAACTAGCTTGACAGAATGGCGGTTTGGGACTGATTGATGGTTTGCAACTAAATTTCTAGCTTCATTAAATATTGAATTGATCTCGACCTAAAAAGGCCAGTGGTCTCGCTATTTCATTCTATTATTTATTTTTAAAATTTATTACATATAGTTTTCCAATATTCCTTTATAGAAACATCTCACATTGTCCCCTTAATATGTTTTGTTTTCAGGAGAATCATCAAGAGTAGTCTGTCCACAGTCCCCGACTTCAGCCAGTTTAAAACCGAGTCCCAGTCACACAACGGGTCAATGTACGAAATGTGAGTTTGGTAAACCAGTGACGTCATGCTTTTAATGACGTCGAATGTTCCAATTCTGCGTCATACACTTTTTCTCACATATAAAATATTATTCTCTCAGTTTTATTATTTTATAAATGAATTCTAATTAGTAGTATATGGTTAATGTTCAATGTAGAGACAAGTTACTGACACGTTTTGGGTGGCACTGCATAATGCAGTGAGAAATGAGAGGTCAAAAAAAAAATACTTCACTAATTTACCACTGTCTTCTAAAGTTAGATATTTCTCGCCATGCCATAACTGTATTTGCTACACGGCATTTTAATAAGGGTGGGCCCTGGTGAGGTTCTTTGTTGTTGCTACTCTATTGTGTTCAGTTATCAACATTAAATGTTCATATCGCAGAAATCAACAAAAGCATTGAAGGTTGTGTGTGGACACTACTTCCCCCACTCCCCTGAAAAGAGCCATTTCTAGCCATTTTGTATAAGGTATATTCTACGTCATCTTGACAGTTAGTGAGTCACGTGGGTTGAATGCTAGGTACTCTTTTTGTTACCATTCACACCAAACATTCCATGGCACTCTCTTGCACTATTTTCTTCTATCGCAAAGTGACAAAAACTTGCATGCACACTTGTTTGTCTGTGCCAGTTCTTGAAAACCAGTGACCCTTAATTTAATGGTGGCGGTGGCAGTGGTGATGACACTCTTACTGATGATGGTAGTGGTGATGATGATGACGATGAAAGAGCAATTAATCTTAAATATTTTTTATATTTTACAATTTGAAGTGATAAACTGGAAAGAGAGTGTGTATATTATCATCCCGACTCTGTGCTCGGCATGCTGGTAGGATAGATCACCACGTGTGACAAAAAAAAATAGTGCGCTCGTATTGATCTACTGCTATAACATATGCATAATACACTGGAGTGAAGAAGCGTAATACTTTCACATCTCTCTTCTGGTTGTAATACACACAAGATGCTTGTCGTGCCCTATGCCCATTGCTTCCTATATACCCAGTTTAAGAAAGCCTCTGATGATGTAACTAAATGGGATTGGATACACAGGCAGACAACATTGGTTCTTTATGCCGGGTAATAATTAGCTTAATTGACAGCCCCCAGGTTTGTACACTACCACATTTAACATAAGGACTTAGTCAATACAAACATCACAGAATGATAATAGATAAATATGAGATGGTGAGAATTTATCAAGGAGATGAATGAAAGTAAAATAAGAAACTTTATAGAACAGCAATAATAAAATTTTAATAAAAGAAAAGTGTAATTATTTTTTAGAGATGCCGCCCAAGTACAATTACATGGCAACAGCTAAACTACAATGTCACTCCCCAAGATGGTAAATGCTCTGTGTCTGATAATAAACTTCCAGATGCTAAATGAAATGGTCCTGACTTTGATGAATAAATCTCCAATGGTATCAGTCCTATTGGGATCAGAGTTCACAAAACATAAGTCAGAGTGAACAGGGTTCCATTTTTATACCCCACAATCCTATCAATTCTTTTCTAAGAGCAAATTATTATAATGATATGAACACTTAACTCATGGGGGGTTTTTTTGCCTACAATCTTCAGGATAGGATGTCTTCTCTTTCATTCCTTTCCAGGAAAGTATGTCACACTTCAATCAGCTCCAAGTGAACCAAATGCTAACCATAAAAGCAAACCAAAAACCCTTCCTTACAGCTGATTCTTTATACACTGTTAAAGAAACCAAATCGTTCCTCTTTTCTTTTGTTAGTCAAAGTGTTTTGACTGTCTAATTTCTTTTAACTCTGACTTAGTTAACAGATATTCCCTTGCTCATGAAATGGCCAAACTGGAAGTAGTGATTTTAGGCAATTCGTGTGTATTTATTCCTTTTTGCATATGGTTGTCGTTAAATTCTCTTACATCCTATTGTGGTTTTACCTGATTCAGTGCCATGAAGTCATGGGCTGGTAGCAGTCCATCAGTACAAAAATGTTTATGATTCTAGGCAGTTTTTTTTTCCTGACTGTGCCTCTGACTGACTGGTATACATTATGCAAGATTTGCCTTTCATATGCTCGCTCTCTCTAACCACTTCTTTAGCTAAGGCTGAAATTAGATATGGTGCATTCTATCCAAGGATGCATGACAATACACATCATTCAACCCTGATGCAGACCGTCTGGACGTCTTCTGGAACAGCCTCTTGGCAACCTCTTCCTTCAGCCAGCTTTGGTCAGTTGTGAAAATGTTGCTTGTCCTATCTCATGGACAGGTCTCCGTTGAAAGAGAATTTTCAGAAAACAAAGACATAATGACATCAAACATGTCTGAAAAAATGTATCATAGCCTTGCGAGCAAGCAATATCATGTTAGACATATTGGCGGAATAAAGGAAGTGAAAGTGACCAAAACAATATTCTTAGCTGCTAGCTCAGTTCGTCATAAATACCAGCAGAAGCTGGATGAAGAAAGAAGAGGAAGGCTGCCATGGAAGAGCTGGATGACCTTGGGAAAAAATAGAAGAGAGCATTAAATCAATGATCAAGGATGCTGATGAATATCAAAGAAAGCCAAAACAGGAGATTTCAATCTTTGAGTCAAGTCTAATGCTCTGCGAAATTTGGTCATATTATGTTTTATTTCGTCTCCTAATCTTGCCTGGATTGTAAAAGAGGGCTATCGGCTACTTTTCATTATCTATCATTCATTTGTAACGTTCCTATACATTATTAAACTTAAGAAACGTGGGTGGTCATCCTCTTGCTAAGTACCAAGTGGTGGTTATTACAAATAACAGAATATAAGGGTATTACAAGTGTTATGATTTGTTGCAAGTGGAGATAAAAGTATTACAAGTGTTATGATTTGTTGCAAGTGGAGATAAAAGTATTACAAGTGTTATGATTTGTTGCAAGTGGAGATAAAAGTATTACAAGTGTTATGATTTGTTGCAAGTGGAGATAAAAGTATTACAAGTGTTATGATTTGTTGCAAGTGGAGATAAAAGTATTACAAGTGTTATGATTTGTTGCAAGAGGAGATTGGTTGGCTCGACACCAAGAGACATCCGGTTTGCAGAGTTACAATGATGTCAAAAACACCCTGCACAATCTCCCGCAAAGCCTTATGAATGACATTATGTTCCATGCCGTGTATCAAGCTGAATGATTAATTAAACGTTATGGCACTAGTCACTATAGCATTAATTAATTAAATGTTATAACACAAGTCAGTATAGCATTAAATAATTAAATGTTATGCAAATCATCAGAAATATTAGGACTGTAGTCATCAGTGATCGCTGGGTACGCATGCGCACTACGCATTGACCACTTCCAAACTCGGCCAAGTGACCCAAATGTATAGGCAGGATTTTACAGAATAACTGTTTTTCAGATGTCTTCCTAAATGCAGTGCTAACGAATGATCACATCATAAAGGTTTGACACCCCTGCACTACCAAATCTACACATATACTCTCCTTCATACAAAAACATGAACACGCACATAAACAACCGCGTTCAAACATTCGCATAATGCGCGCAAGGACAGGCACGTACAAATGCACTCAAACGTGCACAAAATGTAATCGCACACATAGAAGTGCACAGACACCCAGACATCCGCTAATGAATACACACTCGCGCACTCAGACACACAAGTAAGCTAAATTCAGACACCTAGGCAACAGACTAACATGCACACAAACACATTTATTTATTTACATGCACATGCAAACACATATACAAACACACGAACATAAGCATACTTTTTTCCCTTTAATTTAAGAAACCTTAGAACGGTATAGAATACGACCATTTAATCACGAATGTGTTTCTTATTTTTCTCCTTAAAAACATGGCTTTTCCTTGGCCAAATTTATTTCCGTCACATCGTGCTGAACTAAAATTGCCAGAGAGCTGTAAACATTCATTAATGTCCAGAGAGAGAGAAAGAATAAGAGGCAGAGAGATTGAAAGAGAGAGAGATAATCTAATAGTGAAAGAGACAGCGAGAGAGAAAGAATGAGAGAAAAGGATAGAAGAACAGAGACAGAGAGAGAAAAGAAAAGGAGAGGCAATAAGAAAAGAGAGAGAGAGAGAGAAAAAAAGAGAAACCGATACAGAGAGATAAAGAGAAGGAAAAGGGATAGAGAAAGAAATGAAAGAGAAAATGAGAAGAGAGAGATAGAGAAAAGAAAGAGAAAGAACTAGGAAGAATAAGACAGAAAAGGGAAGAGAGAGAAAGAAAAGGGAAGAAAGAGTGAGAAATAACGATAAAGAAAGAGAAAGAAGGGGGAGAGTGAGAAAGAGACATAAAGTAAAAGAGAAAAAAAGAAAGGAGAAGAGAGAAAAGAAAGAGAAATAAAGAAAAAGAAAAGGGAAGAGAGAGACAGAAAGAAAAGGGAAGAGAGAGACAGAGAAAGAAAAGGAAGAGAGACACAGAGAAAGAAAAGAAAGAGAGTCACAGAGAAAGAAAAGGAAGAGAGATAAAGAGGGAAAATGAAAAAATGAGACAAAGAAAAGAAAGAAGAGAAAGAAAATGGAAGAGAGACAGAGATAGAAAGGAAAGAGAAAGAAAGAGAAAGAAAGGGGAAGAGAGATATAGAGAAAGAAAAGAGAGAGAGAGAGAAAGAATAAAGGGGAGAGAGACAGAGAGAAAGAGAAAGAAAATGGAAAAGATAGAGAGATGACCTGACAACGTAAATCAGAACAAATGGAATGTCATTACGACACTGGAAAGATCAACAAGAATGTCGGCACCACCCTGAAAGTGAGCGAGCTCAAAAAGATATTACTTTACTCTTGAGTATTTGTGTTTCATGCAATGAATTCACTCAGCCACATGACTACAAACAAGATTGCTACTTACGAGTAACAGACTTACAAGTTGTTTGGGAATGTCACGCCAGTAAATTGTTCCGGAATGTCACGCCTCTGTATTATTTGGGAAATGTCACGTACGCTATTTATTGATTCAGAATGTTTCATGACTATTACCTGAAATGTTTCATGACATAATTTCTTCGAGTGACCTGACTTTAGTTTTAAGTAGTATTTACTTAATTTTCTCGACTTTAACTGTACACACTATTTACTTGTAGTGTTCCGGTTTTAGTTTTAAATTAAATGTTTTCTTTCAGTAATATTTCCCTCAGGGACCCGAGTTTTGTTTTATGTAGTGTTTGCTTGCACTGATCCAATTTTAGTTTTAAAAATAAAAATTTTAAATATAATGTTCGAATATTATTTATGTATTTCTTACTGTACCGACAAAGTTTAAAGTCGTATTATCATAGGGTGGTTCGATTTTAGTTTTATGTATTGTTTGCTTACAGCAACCCGCTTTTAGTTTTATGTAATGTTTACTTACAGCAACCCGCTTTTAGTTTTATGTAATGGTTTACTTACAGCAACCCGCTTTTAGTTTTATGTAATGGTTTACTTACAGCAACCCGCTTTTAGTTTTATGTAATGGTTTACTTACAGCAACCCGCTTTTAGTTTTATGTAATGGTTTACTTACAGCAACCCGCTTTTAGTTTTATGTAATGTTTACTTATAGTAACGCGATTTTAATTCTATGCAATGTTTACTTACAGTGACTCGATTTTAATTTATATGATGTTTACTTATAGTGACCCACTTTTAGTGTTAAATGTAAAGGTTACTTATAGTGACCTGAAATTAGCATGATGCAATATGTCATTACTTTGATCAGGTACCAGTTTTCTGACATTTTTATTTGCAATGTTACTAAATATTTTTTCAAAGGTGTGTGCTGTTGTTTTCATTTTTTTAAAAAAATGAACTATCATTAGTTTTTTAATATTTATTTAGAACGATTTTGTTTTATTAATGAATTTTATTTTTTTATTTTTTGTATTATGACGAACTATTTTAATAGGTCGCATTTTCTTACACTGATCCGAATTTAGTTTTTTGTAATGTTTACTTAAGGTGACCTGACCTTTGTTTTATAAAATTATTTATTCACAGAGCCCTAACCTTAGTTTCATGTAATGTTTAATAGCAGTAACCTGACCTTAGTTTATATAATGGTTTATTACAGTAATCTGACCTTAGTTTTATATAATGGTTACTTACAGACACATGACTTTAGTATTATGTAATGTTTACTTACATAGAAGTCTGATATTTTTTGTGTGAAATTCTTTTTCACAGAGATCTGACTACGAACAAGATCAAGTACATTAAAAAGAACTCTTTTCGTGGCGTCAGGACATGGCTGTTGTGAGTCTCATTACAGTACTAATAATTACGAAGGTTAAAGCGATTCTTCTTATGTGACTGTGGTTTGTCTGTGGTGGTTGTGGTGGTGATGATGGTGGTGGTAAGAGCTGATAAAAGTGATGATAATATTTAATGTTATACGAGATTGCAATGGTGTTTCTATGGGTGAATGGTAAGAGTTGATCAAACGTGATGATAATATTTAATATTGTACGAGATTGCAGTAGTGTGTCTGTGGTACTGGTGGTGGTAAGAGCTGATAAAAGTGATGATAATATTTAATATTATACGAGATTGCAGTAGTGTATCTGTGGTACTGGTGGTGGTAAGAGCTGGTCAAACGTGATGGTAATATTCAATGATATACGTGTACGAGATTGCAGTAGTGTGTCTGTGGTACTGGTGGTGGTAAGAGCTGGTCAAACGTGATGGTAATTATCAATTATATACGAGATTGCGGTGGTACCTCACCATCACGTGGCGAGGTAAAAACATAACACTTCTATATAAACAAAAATCATAATTTTGTAATTTATTTGATTACAAAATTAGTTGTATAAACTTGAGAATTTAGTGAAACTCTCATAATTATTATATTTCAGACAAATATTATTTTTTATTCATTTAAATGCAAGGTCTAAAGTTTGACTGTTTTAGGTTTTATATTAAATGTAACTGTAAGGTCTTAAGTTTGACTGTTTTAGATTTTATAATAAATGTAACTTTAAGGTCTAAAGTTTTACTGTTTTAGGTTTTATAATAAATGTAACTGTAAGGTCTAAAGTTTTACTTTTTAAGGTTTTATAATAAAAATATAAGGTCTAAAGTTTGACTGTTTTATAATAAATTGTAACTCTAAGGTCTTAAGTTTGACTGTTTTTTATTTTATAATAAATGTAAATATAAGGTCTAACGTTTGTTTAGGTTTAATAATAAATGTGACTGTAAGGTCTTAAGTTTGACTGTTTTTTTATTTTATAATAAATGTAAATATAAGGTCTAACGTTTGTTTTAAGTTTTGTAATAAATGTGACTCAGGAAAGTGTGCACAATAACACAACTGTGACTTATACTGATCCTGTTTGTTAACCGCAAGAATTAGTGATTTTGTATTAATTACTATACAATTTTGTGATCATAAATTAATAATTTTAAAGGAATCGATAATTTAGCATATATTTCCGTTTGAAACTGGTTTATTTAATGATGTTAAGGCTAAGGATAAAAATGAGAATTGATATTAAATAATTTATACCCTACCTTGTCACACTTGACAGTCTATAAATAATATAGTCTCTGTTCAAAGTATGTAGTTAATTTATACACTTATTTATATCTATTGATAGTCTGCAAATAGTTTATACCCTTAGTTATATCTATTGACAGTCTATAAATACTTTATACACTACTTTATATCTATTGATAGTCTGTAAATAATTTTTTATACCATTAGTTATATCTATTGACAGTCTGTAAATAATTTATACTACTCTTTTTATCTACTGACAATCTGTAAATAATGTATACGCTTAGGTATATCTATTGACAGTCTGTAAATAATTTATACCATTAGTTATATCTATTGGCAGTCTGTAAATAATTTATACCATTAGTTATATCTATTGAGTCTAAATAATTTATATTACTATTTATATCTATTGACTGTCTGTATATAATTTATACCCTTAGTTGTATCTATTGACAGTCTGTAAATAATTTATACCATTAGTTATATCTATTGACAGTCTGTAAATAATTTATACTACTCTTTATATTTATCGCTGTAAACAATTTGTACGCTTAGTAATATCCTCTGACAGTCTGTAAATAAATAAATTATAATTTACACTGTTCCTTATATCTATTGACAGTGTGTAAATAATTTATACCACTTTTTATATCTATTGACAGTGTGTAAATAATTTATACTACTCTTTATATCTATTGACAGTGTGTAAATAACTTATACCACTTTTTATATCTATTGACAGTGTGTAAATAATTTATACCTCACTTTTCATACACTTTCTGCTGACAGTGCCAACTCTTATAATACTTGCCGAGTCTAACTTTTAAAATAATGTGACCGATATTACTCTTACACATGATACATGTACGTAAACAGATCCAGATTCCAAACAGGCGGAAAAAAGAAACATGGAACGATCCTGTCACGACTGCAAGTTTAGGAATGCTAGTACAACTGTCAAAGACTTTGTCTCTAATGACTTCTACTCTCGATTCTCAAACAAAATTTTTGATCAACAGCAAAGCCAGTGTCGTTTTGCTAAAACTCCAAGATCGATCAAATCCGGCTTCCGTAAATCTTTGCCTTGAACCCTCTTGCACTTCAGAATGACTGAAACTCGGAGACAGAATTCTATCGAACGAAAACTTTTCATTAGTTTAATGCAAGAATACTGCTTGTTAAGGTACAGCTCTTTGGCAGGTTCACTAGTAGCAGTGGTTGGTATTTGTGGGGAATAACTCGGTAGTCAAAATTCTTTTGATTTCCAAAATATCTTCACAGTACTCCCTGAACCGCGAGTTTAGAAAGAAAAATCTTTGGCAGATACGTTAAAGACTAAGTCACAAGTTAGAAACTGATTGTCTTAATAAAATGTTTTCTTTATTCTCTCCTTCTTCCTGCTGGCTCTCTCTCTCTCTCTTTCTCACTCTTCCTCTCTCTGTCTCTCTCCTTTGTTTTTATAATCTGTCAAATAAACAGAAGCAAAAAAATATACTGTATCAAAAATAGAACTGTTGCGAGTCAAAAGCTCATAAATGGAGAATTTCCTGTTTGTGTCAATCAAATTGTCGACTGCGGCCAGCCATTTATTACATTTTTGATAAGAGAAAAAAATGAAGCTTGACATTCGATAAAGTATTATTAATGGACATTTTTGTTTTGTTTTAATCTATCAATAGACCCATAAAAAACCGAACTACGAACATTATCGCCATAAAACTTTAGCCCATCCATCCTACAAATTTTTAAACATTAAAAAATAATAATTTCCCAATTTATTACGGGTAATACATACCAGAACTGCCGACCGCAGTTTAATTTGACTAGACGAATACAAAATTAATTACAATTTTCATGTCGTTGTATCAGAATATTTATTATTTAATCATGTCGCATTAAAAAAAAAATGAGCTAAAATAATGGTTGCTTTCAATGTCCCAGTTAGAGGACTCCTGATTTCATGTTTGGTGAAAATTAAAGTTCTGTTGTGGTTAGCCGGCTTCTAAGATCAACTAAGGTGATATGACGGGCTTTTTAAAAAAATGAAAATCAGGTTTGTGCCTAGTGCAAAATCTATCATTTACAAGTGTTGGTGACGTAAGCAAAATCAACAGTGTGCAAGTGTGGGTTTGTGACCTGTGCAAAATGTTTTGTGCGCAAGTTTTTATAACTAATATCATATAAAACATAGGACTAAATAAACTGCATTTCCACGAGTAAAATTGGATGCTATGCAGATTCCTTTAAATAAAATACTGCATTTAATTTGAGTTTAGATAACTCAAGTCTATATTTTGAATCTAAAGAATATGATATTGGACGAGTTGGGAATATTAATGCTATTGGATGTACGTTACAGGCGGCTGGAAAACAATCAACTGGAAAAAGTAGAAGACTATGCCTTCGATCATTCACAAATCTTTAACCTGTGAGTAAAATTGATTGATTGATTGGTTGTTGGTTGGTTGGTTGGTTGGTTGGTTGGTTGGTTGGATGGATGGATGGATGGATGGACGGAGCGAGCCAGTACCTATTATTTGTGGTGATGATAATGGAAGTAGTGGGCGGTGGTTTAAATCCAATAGAAATAGTAACTTTGCATCAATAGTGAAATAAATCATGCTCGTGCATTTAGTTTACACTGAGATGGATTGTATTATTACCTACACAACTGAATTCATTGTGTGTGAGTAATCTAAATAACCTACAAATACACAATTTATTATTTATTTTTTTTTGCATGTATGCTAACTTACACATTTCTTCGCCCAGAGATTTCCAGAATAACCTTGAACTTCGAACTCTGGAAAAGTACGCTTTCAGTGGTATACAAGATCTCAAAAGTCTGTGAGTTGCTTTTTATCTTTTCTTTCTGTGACGCTAACGCCACCTAGTTCGTGATATTATTATTATTAATTAATTAATCACCCATAACTAATTACAAGTGGTGAGAATCTTAATTTGTGTTATTAATAATTCGTCTCTCTCACTTGGCGGGAAAGGGTGCTATAAACGTTTTCTCTCTTCCATAACATTAAAGATAAGCATTTACCATCACTCAATATTTCCGTAGGTGGAAAACTTCTTACCAAAGTAGACGATAAATCCGTCTTTTAATTTACGTTAAGCGATCCCCACCCCCATCCACCCACTTTCTTCTCCGACATATGGCATCAATATGTTAAAGAAGGTCAATAAATCTAAAAATAAATTTATTAAATCAACAATAAAATATACGTATAACAAATACAATGAAAAAGACTACTTGATATCATTACTTCCATGCGACTACATTCGAATAATTTCAATACCTTTACAGTCTTATATCCTTACACAATTCAGCAAATAAGTATCAATATAAATCACAGGATAATTCCTTATCAGAGAACAGAAATGGAGTAATGAGTTTAAAGTGATAATAGCTTGTAGATAACCTTGTCTAGATGATTACCACAATAATCTTTTGAGTGCTTTCATAACACTTCACAAGTTCATTGTCACAATTGTATTGTCAGTTCCACGTGTTTCTCTTGCACATTGCAGAATACTGAAGAGCCGCTATTCTCTCCAGGCTAATCTGGCACTTCATTGCATTATTAGCTCTCTCAAGCAGAACAATGTAGTAATTCCCAGTAACTTCTTTGTACCAGAAATTCCACGACATAGTAGAGCATACTTTACCACCAAACATCAACAGAGTGCAGTGTATGATTACCTGTGGAGGTAGATACTTCTCACATCTACCACGGTCAGCATGGTTCATAAATCAATAAACCAAGAAAGTTTGGTGAAAAAAGGCTACTTCTTACCACAAAATATAATCATGGAGCAAACACTAAGTTTCCAGTTTATTCATCTCTAACTCCTTTCTTTCTTGCATTCAAGTCTCAATTTACAGTTTCTTGCAACAGTATTTATTAGCCCAATACACGCATACAGCATAATAAATACAACAAATCAATTTTATGAACCTGTTCACTAGAAATAATGTCAAATATTTAGTATACTACATGTGAGCATTATAGATCAAAATTTGTAGAAATAATAGTCTACTCCTATAATATATCTCTACGTAAACTGCAAATTAAACATATCAATAGGAAAATTCACAAAATATTTCTAAGTCCATTCTCTCTCAATCAGTTAGTTAACTCATCATTAAGTTAATTCAAAGTGATTAACAAAGGAATTCTTTATAGCAAGTAAACTTTTGATCTCAGCCCTATGGCTAGACTCGTTCTTGTAAATCATAACCATTGGATAATAAAAACTATTCATCCACCTAAAGCCAGTTTAGATTACATCAGCAAGTCTAGCATATTCTTTACTTGAATTGTTTACTTCAAATTTTGACACTTAAAATTATCAGCAGAAGCAATGCCAGAAGGTCAGGTGATTTTGACATTTAACAATTTATATAACAGTTAAGTTTAGAAATAGCTTTAGGCAAATTTACTCTGTCACACTTTCCTTAAGTGTTAGCGATATGTCCGGTGTAATAGACTAAGGCAGACTTACGCGCATGCGCACATTGAGTTTTTGCGATATGTACAGTGTAATAAACTAAGGCAGTCTTACGCGCAGGCACACGTGTATTAGCGACATACAGTATAAGACTAAGGCGGAGTTACACGCATGCGCATATGGCTACGCAATTGGTGCCCTGTACCAGTAAAGAAACAAACCATAGATGGCTGTGAAGCAATAAAAAGATGTAATCGATTTAACATTACAAACCTTACTAATGAGGCTTTCATTTTATAAAACGCCTGACTTAGGGGAAGTTATCGCTTACATGTTTTAACACCACTTCAAATGGGGGGAAAAAACCAAATATTATCATTTTTCATTTTCTGATTGCATAAGAGTTCTATTGTATTGCTTGCACAATTATTTTTTTCTTTTTCCTTAAATAGGACACAAAATAGAGGAAAGAATGATATTTTAATATTTCATTTCAATTTTTTTATCAAACGTTTTGCTAATTTTAACTTATCGCCTAATTCTCTCAGAACTTGAAGACTAACCTAAGTATTGAGGTATTGTAATGAAAATTGCCACGCAATCAATTTATCAACATAAATCCATCTACATTGATATCGAAATAGTATATATATATAATTTTATTTAACTCAAATAATCTCCAGAGAATTCTCCATATAATTCACTCTCTCATCCAGGAACCTGTCTAAAACGCAGATATCCTACCTTCCCACCGAAGGTCTCATCAACATCAATGAACTGAACGTGGAGGATACCCCTACCCTCAAGCAGTTCCCTTCCGTCTTCAAATTCTCGCGCATCGACGTGGCTCGGCTGACCTACCCGCACCACTGCTGCGCGTTCCAGCACCCGGAGAAACAGAACCCGGACGACTACAAGCAGCACGAGGAGGAACAGCAGGACAGACGCCGTATAGCAGCAGCGGCAGCAGCAGCTCAGTGTCCTTCCACGACCTCATCAGCACCGTCGTCAGCAAACCTGCTGTCCCCATCACCACACACGGTTCCGACGGGTCAGCGCCACACCGCGACGCTCTCGGCCAATCGCGCGAGACGAGGGTACTTGGGAACGTTCGGAGACATTCTAGCTGACAATCAGAAGGATGGCCACGGCAATGGTGGCGGTTCGTTTGCAAGCGCAATGGTCGGCCTGGGGAACGTGGTCAGCGGGACTCTGCCAAGCTATCGCGTTACTCGGCGAGACAGCTTCGGAGAGTTCGAAACCGACGTGCGTCACAATCCGAGTACACGTGTACCTATTCTTAGTGGTCTCGATGGCGCGAGCTTTGGGAACTTCAGTGTACAAGGTAATGGACAGTCTTGGTGGGGGCGGGGCGCCAGATAATAATAATAATAATAATCTTTTGGTATTTTGCTCACTAGCAGATCACTCAAGAGTATAAATATATTCATATAAAACAAGTCAGTGGCATTTTGAATTCAAGTGGAAATTGTCTTTCCATTAGAGTTTAGATTGACTAATAAAACCCGAATATTTAAACCTTGTTTTGCTAACATGAACGAAAGTTGCGTACCCTTTCTAATTCGCATCAATCTCAATCGTAACATTAGCATTCCAGACGGAAGTAGGTGTCGCTGTGTCTCATAGCAGTTTTCTGGGTATTGTGGGGTGGAGGGCAAATAGGTTTGAAATTTCGACAGCGGTGTTTAAAGGATGTGGATAATAAAAGAAAACGTAACAAACTAAAGTACACTAATGGATAATAAAAGAAAACGTAACAAACTAAAGTACACTATTTATTATTAATGAATTATTTTTCAAATAAAAATAAAATATAAGCAAAGACAATACTCAGTAATTTACTATAAATATATATATATATAATTTACTATAAACTTTCCAATAAAACCAAAATAGAAATGGAGTACAGAGTAATTGTTGCAAATATATGCTCCTATCAATAGGAAAACAAAGGACGTATACAGTAATTGTTGTAAATATATGCTCCTATCAATAGGAAAACAAAGGACGTATACAGTAATTGTTGCAAATATATGCTCCTATCAATAGGAAAACAAAGGACGTATACAGTAATTGTTGCAAATATATGCTTCTATCAATGGAAAACAAAGGACGTATAATGTAAATATTGTAAATTTAATTCCTTTCAAATAGAAAACAAAGAGAATACTCAGTAATTATTATAAATCTATGCTACCTCAAATAAATACAAAAACAAAGGGAATATAGTGTAATTATAAAAGTATGCTACTTTCAAAATTAAAAAAAAAAACGGAGTACACAGTAATTCTTATAAATGTACGCTGATTTCAAATAAAAAGTAAAGGGAGTACTCGGTAATTATTATAAATGTATGCTCCTTTCAAATAAAAACCAAATTAAGGAAGTACACAGTAATTATTATAAAAGCATCCTCCTTTTAAATAAAATACTGCATTCACAGTCTGTTTCGATTGCAATGATAGAAGTTGAATGCGATTTACAAAATCGGCAGTTATAAAAATGACATTTTAGAATTTAAGTTAAATAAAAATAATGGATATATTACAAATAATATCGATCACATGGACTATGTGTGAAATGGATGTATAAACTGCTAGGAAAATATGTCGTTATATCATTTAGGAATTATTCAACATAAGTGATGTTTTTTACTCGGTGCGATCGTAATCAATCCACTGGTGGCCACTAAACTCAATCAAGTGACAGGTAGACTCCCACAACTCCATTCTATTCACAAGCAGAGACTAGCAAACATAAGCGACGTGTTTACTCGGTCCGTATGGACGGCATCCTTGCTTTTCAAAGCAACCACTATTTCCTGTAGTCTTGGTACTGATTATTATTTCAGGACCAAGTCGTGTGCTTAGTGTTTTATTGGCCGGCTGTTTCCTTCCAGGCAAATAAAATAAATAGCAGTGCATTTCTCTTGCACAAAGACGAAAGAAACGTTTCTGTTTTTGTTCTGTTTTCCTAGATAATCACCCTGTGGCCAATTTTCGAAACAAATGTTCAGTCTAGCCAGTGTACCATAATATTCGTCTTCAGTTCAGATAGTTCTCATCTTCCTTTTTTTTTTCAAGATTTTGGCTATAGGTGAATTTATTTAGTTCTTCGCTTCTTCATCTTCATCTTCATCTTCATCTTCATCTTCATTGGCTTTTCTCAGTTACATTGGCTTTTCTCAGTTACATTGGCTTTTCTCAGTTACAGAATTCTTGTCTAGCTCTCACCTATTAACACAAAAACAGGTAACCCTTTTAATACCTATTGAACATAAGGTAATATTTAGGTTACCCTCCGTACTCCCCAATAAACACAACTAATACTCATTCTTCTCCACTGCGCTCCATATTAATCTAATTACTTCGTCTTACTCTCCAACACGCCTCGTGCAATAGTCTCCAGTGCGCCTCTCTCATCACTTTCCAGTATGTCTCCATTATTACTCTCCAACACACCTCGCTCATTATTCGCCAACACTTTTATTACTCCCCAGTATGCTCCTCTTATTACCATCATATAATTTCATTAATACTTTCCAAGGCACCATCATGCTGAATAAAGATTACACTCCAAAATATACCCAATATTATTCACCATTCTTCCCCTGTATTACTCTTCAATAAAACTTATTCACACCCCATTTGTTCATCTCCAGAATGCCGCCATTTGTTGCTCTTTAACATGTCCCACTCATTGCTAATAGACCCACATATCGTTCTCTAATAGACCCCACATATCGTTCTCTAATAGACCCCACATATCGTTCTCCAACAGACCCCACATATCGTTCTCTAATAGACCCACATATCACTTTCCAATAGGTCCCAGTTATAACTTTTGAATAAGCCCGACATGCTCTCCAGCTTGAACCTATATTTTGTCGTCACAGGCAATGGATTGGATGCAAAGACAGTGGATCAAATGGAGCCAGACAACGACGGTTGGCTTCCAGGTGTTACGAACGAAAGTCACGTGGTCCATGGGTGCGATTTCACACGACCCAAAGATTACGCTAGCGTCGTGTGCACACCAAGACCCAATGCCTTCAATCCATGTGAAGACGTCATGGGGTGAGTATCGGGTTTTGTTTGTCTGTTTGGTGGCTTTGAATGGATTTTGGGATCCATGACCATTTCCCACATTGGCTGATTTCGTAGGCGGGCTCAACTACTGAGAGGAAGAGATTATGATCTAAAATGGAGAGATATTGTAACACAGTTGGGATGAGTGAGTGTTTGGTAAATTTTCTAATAAGAAAGAAAGTGTCTTGTTGCAAATCACATGATTGTGGTCGGCCTGGGGAACGACAGCTACCATCATTTGAAAGGTTATGTACATTGACTATAATTATCTCTCTAAAAATCCACTCTCATTTCTATGATGAAACCATATCTATGAACTTGATTACACATATATGTTAATTTAACTGCTGATGTCTATGCTATGATAAACTGAATGAGTGTCTAACGTTTAGCCAAACATTGTTGTGAAGTGGTGTAAAAGTCAACTCTCTTTTGATTGTATTCATATGTTATATGTTATATATTTGATTGTTGATTTAATAGACTTATTGTAAAATTTATTTACCTTCTGTTGGAGTAATAGTAGGTGGATGGGGCTCGTTAATTATAAATAAAAGACGGATTTTTATTACTTATTTAGTATGAGGTTTCCACCTGCAGAAGCATTATGCTACAGTAAAATGTCTATCTTATTATGTGTAAAGAGAAGAGTTTTAGTACACCCTTATAATCCACCAAGTGAGAGACATGTTGGTCTTGCGGGAAACTTATTAATAACTATAAATTAAAATTCAAGATCACTAGTAAGTACCCGCAATGGGGTTTTTAACCATCCTGTGGCCTATATGGTCCAGCTGATGCTCGACCATTTATACTGGCCACCAACACCCACCTTCAGACATCCCAATGGACGCCGGGGACAGACACAACAACAACAGCAATGCCAACACCACCAGTGAGGAGGCCGGGGGAGATGAACATCCCGGGCGCATATACACACTAGATACAGATCTGGTGTGTTACTAGCCTGGGCTCTGTAAGACACCCCCTCTCACTTCAACATCAGGAGCGACTACAACAACATCTTCACCGTCAGGAATGACAAGAGCAACCACGACTTCAGCCCACGGGTTGCCGGGTTGAGTCCGCCTTTGCCGGTCAGACATGTTTACATCGGACGAACGCAGCCAGAAGGCCTTATCCATCCTACACACACACACACACACACACACACACACACACACACACACACACACACACACACAGCGCGAAAGCCGGAAGCGCTCCCTACGTTAACAAACAACTAGTAATTAATTATGTGTTTTTAATTAATAAATAATAATCATAGCAAGTGAAGGGTGCCCAACGGTGTCACTGCCTTTCGACTTTAAAGACCATGTGACTCTTTTGTCTTTGACAGGTACGACAATGCAAACCTGGCGTCAAAGACCAGCTAGTGCGCCTTTTGTGGCTCACTAGCAAGAGCCCGGATAAAAACAGCAATCAGGGATATGTTTATAGGCACATACCTATCCAAAGCCGAATAGCCCGGTACTGATGTTTTCATCCAGGCTTGCAGCAATCTGTCGTGTTAACTTGCATTTGTTAGCCACCATGAAGTAAACGTCACGTGGCCAGTGACGTGGAAAAGTAATGTATCTATAGTCAGGCTGCAAAGTTCAAATAGCTACAGCTAGCCATTAGAACATACATGTGTTGTTGACGTATAAATTTAAACCACCAATAAAATTGCCCTACAGGTTAGGAACGGTAATGCAGCATTTGTCTTTGAGCTTAGAGTGCGAATGTGGGGGAGGGGGAATAGGGAGTCACTTAAGCAAAATTTATATTTGTTGTGTGTACTTTGTAAAAAAGAGACAGAGTGGGGGGGGGGAAGCTCTGAAATCAGTAAGAGAGTTCTGTACTAAGCATGTCATTATGTCCGTGATGCAAATTTTTACGCCTTGTTTATTGATCGTTCATCAGTTAGTCACTGGTGCTCATTTTCATCTCATCATTAATCTCTGATCCGTCATTGATGCAAACTTTCACACATTAACATCTGTCCCCCTATTCAGTTACGTCCGTAATGCAAACTTTCACACATTAACATTCAGTTACGTCCGTAATGCAAACTTTCACACCTTAACCTCTACCTCAGTTACGAGTGGCTGCGCGTACTGGTATGGTTCGTGGTGCTGGCGGCGTTGTGCGGGAACCTGGTGGTCATCGTGGTGCTGGTGACGGGCCGCAGCAAGATGACGGTGCCCAAATTCTTGATGTGCAATCTGTCTTTCGCAGACCTGCTGATGGGTCTCTACCTGCTGCTTCTCGCGTCCATCGATGTGCACTCCCTGGGCGAATACTTTACGCACGCCGTTAGCTGGCAGAACGATGGCGGCTGTCAGGTAGGTCACGTGATTTATTTGGAATCAAGAGGAGTGGTATTGAAGTGTCCATCCATCCATCCATACCTTCGCCTTCGCTAATTTCCTTCCTTTCTGTGGACTCTTGCACTTTCGCCCTGACCCCCCCCCCTCTCTCTCTCTCTCTCTCTCTCTCTCTCTCTCTCTCTCTCTCTCTCTCTCTCTCTCTCTCTCTCTCTCTCTTTGATAGAAAATCTTGTATTTGACGAAAGGTTTAGTATTATTTGGTGCAATGTTTTTGCTCGACACTTTTGTAGTCTGGAGGTCTTTTTGATATGTAATCTGTCCTTTAAATGACAATTTAATCTTATTTAGTGATCTAACTTTTGCGATGTTCTCTTGACAGGCGACCAGCCCTTTGACAGTTTAATATTACTGAACTGTCTGACGCCATTTCGATGTTCAGTTGAAAGGTGATCGATCCTTTAAACGGCACTGTAATATAATTTGAGTGGTCTGACGTCATTTTGATGTTGTTTTGACAGGTGGCCGGCTTTCTGACCGTGTTCTCAAGCGAGCTGTCCGTGTTCGTGCTGATGGTGATAACGATGGAGAGGTGGTACGCCATCAGCTATGCAATTCATCTCAACAAACGCCTACGCATCAGGCAGGCGTGGGGCCTGATGCTGACTGGCTGGTTGTACGCCACTATCATGGCCTTACTTCCCCTTGTCGGCGTGTCCGGCTATGGTGCGGTCAGCATCTGCCTGCCCATGGAGGCCCGCGACGACTGGGACAAGCTGTACATCATCGCCATCCTTATCTTGAACGGCATGTCTTTCTTCGTCATCTGCTGCTGCTACATCAGCATGTTCATGAAGGTCCGTGCCAGCGACACCATGGCCCGCAGCAACGACGCTACTATCGCCAAGCGCATGTCCATCCTGGTGCTGACCAACTTCGTCTGCTGGGCTCCCATCGCCTTCTTCGGCCTGACCGCATCCTTTGGCTTCCCCATGATCGACATCAGCAACTCGAAGATTCTCCTGGTGTTCTTCTACCCACTTAACTCCTGCGCCAACCCCTTCCTGTACGTCATCCTGACGAAACAGTTCCGTAAGGACGTATTTATCCTGCTCGGACGTTACGGCATCTGTACAGAGAGAGCCAATCGCTATAAGGGCACGCTGACCTCAAAGTCTGCCACAAACTCTCGCCTGCTGCTGCACCACACGCACCACCATTCGGACATGACCCTTCTGTCCCACTTTAGCAGCAAAAGCCTGCGCGGGTCGCTCAACGGAACGCCCCCCAAGATGACGCCACAAGGCACTCCCCAGACAACCCCGTCTGGGTCGCCTAAACAGTCCCCTGGGGACATGCTGCGGCGTCTGGGCGCTAACCTGGGCGTTCCCTCTCTCTCTGTGTTGTCTTCTGGGGCATCTCCTGCGAGTGATAATGGAGTCGCAAAGCCCGGGTGCAAAGAGAGAAAGCTGAGTGTGGTGCCAGAAACCAGCCAGGTCTCGGACGACGGGAGTGGTTTGCATGAGGAGCGTGTTCTGGAGTCACGGGACTCATTGAGGGACCTCTTTGACGGGAAACCCCACGGGCGCGTGCGCAGCGCCAGTGAATACGTTGTCCTGTACCCGGCCAAAGAGAGAGAACTCAGTCGCGAAGGGCGTCGACGGTCGTCGCGTATGCTGATCGACAAGCAGCCATCTTTGGACACTAGCATTAGCAGCAACACGGAGACCTCTTACATTAGTGACTCGTCTTGGGTCCGCATGGACAGCTTCAGCTCCGGCCAGGAGGGCGGGGAGGGGTCCAACTCTTCTCGAGTCTCAGCCTTGGCCAGAATGTCTTCGGGGGACAGCAATGAACGACTGCAGAGCCCTTCTGCAGTTGCTGCCCGTGTACGGTCGCGTTTCACCTTTGACAGCCCTCGTGGCAATGATTTACCGGGTCCGCGTTTGCCATCTGACGGTGAGAGTCCCACACGACCGCTACGACACTCACAGCTGATGCGGCTGTCTAGCGGCTACATTGGTTTCCAAGACGATAATTGTTCCTCGGGCACTGATGAGGACAACCTGGATGATGAGTGGAAAGTGAAACAGTCGTTACTGTAATAAGAAAACGTGGGGAAGTTCACAATGCCTTTCTGAAATTGCTCCCAGATTTGTTTATGTGAAGACAGGAGACAAATGTTACATATACCTAGCCATTCACAAACACACACACACACACACACACACACACACATACACACACACACACACACACACACCACTATATATCAAAGATTTTTCAGGTGTTTTGTTTTTTTTTAAATTTATTTTATATCTGTACGCGTTATCCAGAATTCACTTCTGGTTTCGTGGTTGTTTGGTTAAAGTTCCAACCCTTCTCCAGCATCCTTGTATGATCTATGTTCTTTTCCACTTTCAACCATCTATGTTCACATCACTCAGATAACTTCTACTATAATGGCAACTCTCAACACTGATCATGTTCAATAGTCATTTGATAATATTTGTAATTGTTAGAAACCTTTCATATGTGCAGACTGTGAACATGTAATTGTTTTTTTTAATCTTTTCAAATGTGCAGACTATGAAAATGTAACTGTTTTTTTTTTAAACTTTCAAGTGTGCAGACTGTGAACATGTAACTGGTTTGTTTTTTAAAAAAAAAAAACTTTCAAGTGTGCAGACTGTGAACATAGACTGCATGTACATATTGCACATAATAATGCTGACAGACGACGATGATGAATATGATGATCATATCGACAATTTTACAAACACCTGGTCCGTAAATACATATCATACTGTGGGTCAGGAAATGAACCCACCCTTGAGGAATGGGTGAAGGAGTGGGGTAGTTCATCTGTCCGAGTCAAACTAAGAGATTACGGTATGTCTTTAATAAACTGTATTTTTTAAGGCGAAAAGCTGACGAGTTGGGTAGGGTGTTTTGGAAGCAAAGGTATGTTCAACTGTAAGTCTCAGTAAAGAAAAGAAGAGGGGATGGCAATCATGTGGAACAGTTTATATGAATAAGTAGCAGAATGTGTTGCACGTGGGGGGGGAGGGGTCGCCGTTCGATTCAAAACTTTTTCGATGATTACATCGAGGTAGACGTATTTTAATGTTTTGTTTCGAAAACAACAAGGGATTGAATCTTGAGAAACAAAATTTAAAATAGGCCTTAAAAATCTCGACGTTCTACGTAATATTTTATTTTATGATAGGTCACGTGAACGAAAGTAGCCAATTGTTTCGTTTCTTCTCAATTCCACGTTTTGCATGCAGAGCACTGAGATGATGTCACAGTATAACAGTCGTAAGCGCTTTTGTCGTTAGTCGGCAAAGACCCGGATGAGAATATTAGCATTCCTTCCCACAGTGCCTATTTTGCCCTCCATGTTTGTTAACAGGATGGAACAAAGAGAGCGAGTAGTGACTTCTACCTGTGCCTCTTTGTCGCCGAATGACCTTTAATTGGGTTCTAAGGGAGACTACTTATAATAATCGGAAGAATTTATTATTGTTATTATTATGGAGCTAGATGGCCACGAGGTCTAAACCACGGCCTGGCATGCAGCAAATAGGGTGCTCAATCCCCAATCCTGACCACGATCTTGGGAGTAATTCCAACCAAACTCCCTACCTCGGGAGTTAATGAGCTGCTCCTATGACCATGGAACTTGTAGAGATTTTAAGTGATATGAAGTGTTAATAAACAGTTCCATTATTGCTTATTATTTTAATGTTACGTTTTCTTTTATTGTTCGTCTCCTGTAACTTGTGTATTGTGTATACACAGATCAGCACTCTATCTGACAGAATCCTGCTGTATTAAGTACACACAGATAAGCAATCTATCTGACAGAATCCTGTTGCGGAAGCGGTGGGAGGGGGAGTTAATGTCGGTTTCCAACTCGCTTTAGAATAATATATTTGACATACTGAATGTCGATAGGTATTTTCGACACAAATTTCGATACGTAACTTCGACAAAAAATATCTGATCAGCAAACACCTCTCTCACATACATTCCTCTACATTGATGCTACTTTGGCATACTTATAACCTTTAACATTTCGCATTTACTACACAACTGCATTTCCACAGTTGCTTCCCCTTCTTTCTCCTTGCCCTTCACGGTGCAGCTTTTATTCGTTTGTTTGTCTGTACTATTTATTATTTGACACAGTTTACCCGCGTTTGCAGGTCGATACAAGCTACTTACCTGAGAGGTTTAATGTCTTGTGACTTGTGACCGGAAGTCGATAGAGATTCACCAGTTCCCTGCATTGGTCCCTACATAGTTACTTTTTAATGAAACGGTCAGATATTTCATTAACTAAACGCGTGTACATGCTTGTGAGAGTAAATACACTTTTCACTCACATCTCTTGCAAGACGTCTTCTACATTTGCCACAAGTCTTGCTTCCACGTACTCTGTTGTCTGATCACGCCTAACAAACCAGATTGTATCATATATATTGTTGTTTAAACACGCTCTTGAACCAGTTTGTATCATATAGATTATTATCTAACTATGCTGTTTAAACCAGTTTTATCGTGCAGATTATTGTCTAAAGACACTCTTCAACCAGCTGTTATATGTCTGATCACGCTACACAAACCAATTTGGCGTCATACAGATTATTGTCTTTCCACGCCTCACAAAGCAGCCATACAGACTATCGTCTGACCACATTTCGCACATCAATTTATATTCTACATACTAAATATCTGACCACGCTACACAAACCACTTTGTAACCTGCATACTATATGTCTGACCACACTACACAAACACAGCCACACAGTATACAAACTAGCGTTTAGTCAAAAGTACTGTTGTATATACTGTACAACATACAAGCCAACTTCCAGTCACAGCCACTACTGCCCACACTATACAGAAAAGTGCGTATGATTGATTTATGATTCGGGTGTACATCTCTCATTCGGGTGTGCATCTCTCCTACAGGGTAGTCGCCAGATTTTTAGTTTATGCGCGCATTCACCCACAAAAGAGAACACAGGATGTCTATAGAAAAATTATTACTTCTAATCCAATCGGTTAATGCAGTCACAATGTGCACGCACACAAAATCACAAGCAAAGAGACGTACACTACAGACTTCGCCGGACAGACACATCATACACGCGCACGCGTTGGACAGATGCTCCGAATCGTAATCTTCACTTTTGATCTGCTCGAACCAAAATTTTGTGTGAATGGAACTGTTCTTACGCCTTTGGGCAAGCTAACGCTGCTGACGTCAGTTGACGATCGAATCAACAGGCGAGAGGTAGTGTCCGAGTCGTAGGAACAGTAGTTACGGATTCTAAGAGTCTTACGTCACACCACTATAGGAACCGTCACTTTCTGACGTCACGGGGCCACGTGAAATGTCGTCTACTACTATTGAGGTAGGCAAGAAGAAATCAGTAAATGTATTATCCTTTAGAACCAGTTCACCAATACATTTTGAATATGATAACAAGCTGTTGTGCGCCTAATTGTGCAAAAAAGTTTTAGCAAAGCTTCAAATATTCGATTCTTTCGGTTTCAGAGGCAAAGCAATAACAGAAAGAGATGTATATTTGCTTGAAAAAGTAATAATATGTACCAGTTAAATGACCTACTTATCGAAGGCAGACGTGTTCATTTTAAAGTCAAAACAGTCGAAGAGTTGTAATATGCGCAACCAGTCATGAACACAACAGTAATTATTTTTTTTTAAATCATTACTTGTAATTGTATTACTAAATTGGATCAATAAGAAGAAAACAAATAGTAAATTGAAGCAAAATATATTATGTTTGTAACTTTATTTCTCAGAGAAGTAATTCAACAAAACATTAACAGCTTCGCATCATTATTAATTACTATTGTTTGTATTAGACCAATACATGTTTTATTTAGCGGATCTAAATATTGAATTTTACTGTTTAACAAACAGTACTAGCAAATTGTTTTTAAATCACTATATTACAGTCAAGTAGTAGTTACAATGACCTTTATTTCATACTTATTGTTTATGAGATAATTAAAGCTGTGTTAAAATTAATTACCATATAAATGGTGTATGGACGCGTGGATCAGGTATTTTATTCCATCGAGTTCTAATGTACGTTTCTCTTCCTGGCGTAATTTTGATCTGGCATCAAGACGCCCAGTAAATTCTGCTGGAAGATAGGCTCTGATGATAATAGGAACAAATTACGTCCTTACAGGCCAATATAGGGAAACAAAAAGAAAGATAACCCCGTCTGATCGTACTAGTGACATTTTCGGAGCTTGACCTTCTGAATCACGAAGTTTCATCTATGGGGTGGGGTGGAGGTGAGAAAGGAGGGGAGGGTGCCAGTAGTACATTGTTTTCTAGTTGTGAATTATTAGCTATGTTTGTGAGCTGTTGATCCAATTTTAATATACTTGTTTGCTTTGGTATTTGTTTCTTGTTGTGTCTTCCTATAAAAATTTCAAGATATGGCTACTAATAATATTTTTCATGCATCTTAAATCATAACATCTATACCCAACTAAGATAAATACAAGATTTTTTAATTATTTCATTATGTGATAACGCCTACTATAGAAAGAATATAGTACCGAAATAGCTTCATAAATAAATCGTTCCAAACAAAAAATCAGTTTTTTCAGTTACAATACTAGTCGGCGGCTCTAGCGCAAACAATATTCATTGCTTTAAAGAGCCATGAGATCTAACGAAGAGAAAAGTGAAGTCTAACCCGTATAATCTCCCTTGTCTGAAACGACATTGTTACGAAACAAGCAGGAGTGGATGAAACCCAGGACAGTCTTGCTAATCCCAACTAAATGGCACACGGGTCAACATTAAGTCAGATACACGGCGAGGAATTAGTGTATTTTTTCAACAACAAAAAAGTAAAATAACCAGTTTGCTCGCATGTGATTGGTTGATTTGTCGACTCTTTGTACTATCTAAGTATTCCTATTTGCGCCATACTAGAGTGAGCTGTCAGCGCTATCTACCGGTAATGAAACAGTCTGACTGTCTCTCGTTAAATATGTAATGAAAAGTCTGGATTCGTTAAACACAATTTAAATTAAAATATGTGAAAGTTCGCATTATTAAATGATGTTGTTTCTTTTCAGTAGGTGAAAATTAATATTGAAAATAGAAAATTCATCGAAATAAATAGAATCTTTCTTTTCACCATATTTTTTCTTCTACATCCAGTTCGGATTAACCGAAATTTCAAATTAGCGATTTTCAGAAAAGCGAGGCGGTGCTGTATTTGACTAACAAGTCATGTCATCCTACGAGGTAAAAACTTATCTTTGTTAGTAATGTCATCCTACGAGATGAAAACAGCATTTTTAGTCATATCAGCGTATGATATGAAAACTTATCGTTGTTAATAATGTCATCCTAAGAGATGAAAAGAGCATTTTTAGTAATGTCATCCTACGAGGTAAAAACTTATCGTTGTTAGCAATGTCATCCTACGAGTGAAAAGAGCATTTTAGTCATGTTATCCTACGAGGTGAAAACTTAGCATTGCTAGTAATGTCATCCTACGAGGTGAAAAGAGCGTTATAGTAATGTCATCCTACGAGGTAAAAACTTAGCATTGTGAGTAATGTCATCCTACGAGATGAAAAGAACATTTTTAGTCATGTCAGCGTACGAGTTGAAATCTTAGTATTGTGAGTAATGTCATCCTACGAGATGAAAAGAACATTTTTAGTCATGTCAACGTACGAGTTGAAATCTTAGCATTGTTAGTAATGTCAGCCTACAAGTGGAATACTTTGCATTATTAATGTCAGTCCTCAAGTAAATGTACGATTAATACAAATGATCTACACGATCTTTAAGTAATCTACCTGATCAGTATGTAATCTACATCATCATTACAAATAATATACGCAATAAGTATGTAATCTACATCATCATTACAAATAATCTACGCAATAAGTATGTAATCTACATCATCATTACAAATAATCTACGCGATAAGTATGTAATCTACATCATCATTACAAATAATCTACGCAATAAGTATGTAATCTACATCATCATTACAAATAATCTACGCGATAAGTATGTAATCTACACAATCAGTATGTAATCACCATCAGCATGTAAATTTCACGATCAGTTCAAACAATCTGAGCGATCAGTAGGTATTAACTTTGAAGCTATACGAAGCAGCGCCAATGGTTGTTTGAAGAGAATGTGTCGATATACAAATTAAAGCTTCTGTCTGTCTGTCTGTCTGTCTGCCTGTCTCTCATGTAACTACTATATAAATGACTTGGCTACCTGCTCAGGCACCCCTCCATGACTTTCACAGTTTTGTCTTTCTCTTCTGGCAGGTAATTAAATGGCAATGTTTATCTCAAGCGTTTACTGTGTCCTTGAATGGTCTTTTTGTGATCAACATTTAATATTCGATTTGAACAACACAGCATTGAACACTTCTGTTTTGTACGTCACAATACTGAAGTGAATACTTCGGTTTTGAACGACATAACACTCAGGATCAAGCTACAAACGTTACAACACTGAGGACTTCTGGAAACATGTCACACTACTGCGGGCCTTGGTAATAAACACACAAAGAACAATGTGTGAATGCCACAACACTGACATCTACATAAACGTCACACCATTCAGGACCTTGGTAATAAACGTCACAAGACGGAGGATCCAGTATAGAGGATTTAGATAATAAACGTCATAACACTGAGGTTCTAGATATAATAAAGTTCTAGCAGGGAAGGTCTCGGTTATAATCATCACAGCGAGTACCCCGATTGTAAATGTCATAACACCGAAGATCTAGTACAGCCTCCTATGTCTCGATTATTATCAATGACACAACAATTAAGATCTAGGTTATAAATGTCACAAGGTTATAAATATCAACAAATAATACCTAGGTTATAAATGCCACAACAACTAGGTAACCTATGTTATAAATGTCACAAAAATTAGGTATCCTAGGTTATAAATGTCACTACAATTAGGTAACCTATGTTATAAATGTCACAAAAATTAACCTGGTTATAAATGTCACAGTAGTTAGAATTGGTTATAAACGACATAAATCTAAATAAACACCACTGAGGACCATAGTAATAAATGTAACAAGATCGAGGAACAGTATTATAAAAATTATAGCAGTAAAGATATCGGTTAAAAATGTCACAACACTGAAGATCTAGTGGAGAATTGGATAATTCTTTAAATTTTCAGTTTTCGCTTTCTAGTTTCACAAAATTGGGATCTTTAAAGTATGGTGTTGTGACATCGATCTCAGGGATGGAGGGACGTTCATAATCATTTATTAACTCTGACTAATCTATTTTTCTTTTGCTCTCTCTCTCTCTCTCTCTCTCTCTCTCTCTCTCTCTCTCTTTCTTTCTTCTTTTGATTTATTTTTCAAGGCCAGTATTATGTAACTTCTAACGACAGAAAAAGATTCAGAATATAGATATATTAACCTTAGAATTATCTACAAACAATCCTGTGACATCATTCCTGACGATGTAAAAGCCGAAAAATGACATCACCCCATAGATCACAAGTGTCCATCCGTCACAGTCTTGGACCATAGTGTTGAAAGCTGTTTATTCAACAGTCTATCACAGTCTCGGATCACAGTGGCTGAATGATAAAATGCACAGTTGCTTGGCAGTCGACTAATTTTAAACAAACTGAATCTCGTCGTTGATTTGTGTCATGAATATTTATGTCGTTGTTGTTGCGTCTACCATTGCGTAAGAATGGTGCTATGACGTCAGTATTCTTAAAGCCTCATCTACACTACCTTTACGTAAGAATGATTCTATGATGTCAGTTATTGTAAGACTCCGTCTACACTAGTCTAGCAATAAAAATAGTGTACTTTGCACACCCATGACGTCAGAATCCCTAGTACCTTGTCTACACTAGCAGAGCTTAAGAAAGGTGTCTACACTTTGAGCACCCTAATGTCTCGTCTACACCAGCGAACGGATGCTTTCAAAAATCACGACTTTTTTGTTGCTGCTTTTTGTTTGCTTTAGTTGCTTTCAAGTGACTTATATTGCGCAAGCTAGTGTTGACAAGGTATTAAGATACTCTCAACTGTTCTCCACTCCCGCGTGCTTATTTTTGTCGTAAGTTCCGCTTGAACGCGTTAGCGTTAGCCATTTAACTGCTGGGAAAGTCAAACTTTACGTGCGGATGAATGCATTCTAGTGTTGTGGTCAAAAAAGTGACAGTCGCCTATAAGTGTTGTTTACTAGTGAAACGAACGAACTGGCCATTATGTTCCTGTGGCTGTACCGTTTGTGAGCAACAAAAGCTGCTTGGTATTGAGACTGGCGATGTTGTTACAAAATTGTTGTTTCGGTATATTAGAATTCATTTCGAGAAGTACATCACCCTGCCTTCAGAGTGACAAAATCATTCGTATATAACTAAAGCAAAACCTAGCCGAACTCTGCAGTATATCTGTTAAACGTGTACCATCCTCGTGGTCTCTCTCTGCATCCAGTAATGGGGGTCGAAATGCTACTTGTCGGCTCAGGAAATGTCTGTCAGACACTGAAAAGTTGGGTTTTTTCCTTCCCCGAAAGGACTTTCTTTTAAAAGAATAATAATTTTACGACCCATGAGTTAGTTACGCAGTGCATACTGACTCCATTTTAATGCGATTTTAGAAAACGCTAAAACAAAGCGAATTATAATCTGCATCTAATCACTCTTTACTGAGCAAATACGCATTATCTCGCTGCTCACCTCGATAATAAATAAAGGTCCTAATTCACCCCAGATCCCTCACAAATTGGGACTTATATTGTAACAGACGACAAAAAAAAATACTGATTAAAATTACAAGTGCGTTTCTGCCTTTTTTTTTTTTTTTTGTCAGCCTTCGTGTAAGAACTGTTGTGAAACAGTGTGAAATTAACCGTATTTTATTTATGCTATCAAGTATATATTATTTTATTTGTATTTTCATTATTATTTATTGCCTTTACTGCTGACCTATTATCGTCGGCCATTGATATTACTGCAAAGCTGTCACTGCCCTTCAGTACTTTTATGATGGTCTGCTATTATTTTTAATGTATTTTTATTGCTATTACTACAGCTTTTGTTCTGTCTGTGAGGGAGAAATGATATTCTTGAATATTGCTCTTTCGTGAAGCCAGAATCCAAGAACTAAGTGAAAAATATTTGACACATATTTGGTGTTCGTTCGAAGAAAAGACTATGATTTAGTTATTTCGGGGCATTTCTATCAACATTCAAACCATTATTGAAAATGGCCATAACATCCGATAACTAACCAATTAAAATAACTAACATCCCACGATAATCTATCAATGAAAATGCCTGTAACATTCCACGATAATCTACTAATGAAAATGGCTGTAACTTCCCACGACAATCTACTAATGAAAATGGCTGTAACATTCCACGATAATCTACTAATGAAAATGGCTGTAACATTCCACGATAATCTACTAATGAAAATGGCTGTAACTTCCCACGATAATCTACTAATAAAAATGGCTGTAAATTTCCACTATAATCTTCTAATGAAAATGGCTTCAATATTCCATTATATACAAAAGACCTCAGATAACTGTATCACATATCCGTTCCAAAAATTCAAAAAAGAAAATATATTTATTGGGAATGGAAAAGGGTTGGGACAAGGAGATATTGTGATATTTATAATCCGTTAAAAATAAATCGGGGGGTGAAGGTGTATCATTATCATTCTTACGCATCTTTTATTTGTTTGTTGTTTCTTCTCTCTCATAAATTGTGTGTACTTTTTTAAGTATATATTTTTGTATCTGAGAGATCCACCCATGAAATCGCAATGATTTATTTCCCTTTGATAAATAAAAGAAGATATAAATGTGCAAAATATTACCTGAATAAATTATCGTTGTCTATATTATCATTGTGTTGTACTTCTGTACATTCTTGAATGGTTAGCAACTCTTGACTACCCAGCAGTTGTCACGTGTTGCAGGACGAAGTGTCGCCTGTGCGTGTCATTTCTGCTTGAATATCACGTTGATGTTATCCTTACAGTTTAGGAAAAAATATGTACTTGTTTGAGCCAACAATTCCATAATAGCAGTATGTCTGTGGGTCGACATGCTCTATGATATATTTATGTGTGTGTGTGTCAATCTGTCGGTGTGTGTGTGTCTGTGTGTTAATATGATGTAAAGGTATAGGCACATATGCTACATCCTGATGTAAGATATGGGCATCAGGATATATCACAGGAGTGCATGCCAGACAACTTGATGTAAAATATGAGTGAATGTGAGACAACTTGATGTAAAATATGAGTGAATGTGAGACAACTTGATATAAAATATGAGTGAATGTGAGACAACTTGATGTAAAATACGAGTGAATGTGAGACAACTTGATATAAGATATTAGTGAATGTGAGACAACTTGGTGTAAAATATGAATGAATGTGAGACAACTTGATATAAGATATGAGTGAATGTGAGACAACTTGATGTAAAATATGAATGAATGTTAGACAACTTGATGTAAAATATGAGTGAATGTGACAGCTTAATGTAAAATGTATTTGTGTGAGTCGCCTTGATGCAATATATCAACCTATTGTTAAATGTGTGATTACGTAAATCAACTTGTAAATGTGTTTGTATGTAAGTCAACATGTTATAAGATTTATAATTATGTAATTCTGCTTGTAAAATGTACATATATGTTAGTCAACCCCTTGTAAGATGTATGCTCATTTATGTCAAGCTGTAAGATGTGTATGTATGTGAGTCAACCTTTTGTAAGATGTATGATTCTGTCAGTCAACTTGTAAGATGTGTATATATATGAATCAACTGGTTGCAAGTCGTGTATGTACTGAGTCATTTTGATGTAAGATTCTGATTGTGCATGTCAACTTGTAATTTGAAAATATATGTGAGCCAACTTGTAAGTTGTCTGATGTATGTGAAACGATATGTGTGATGATGATTGTGTACGTGAATTAGTTGTTCTTTGATGTGTGTGAAACAGCATGTAAGATTTTAGTTAGCTTTGTATAAGCTATGTATTGGTGAGTCATCTTGCTTTAACATTTGCGTGTATGTACGAGTTAATTATTTGTACGATGTATTCCTGTGAATGAGCTTGTAAGATTGTGTGAGGCAACGTGTTGTAAGAGATGGGCGTTTGTGAGTCAACATGATATAAGATGCGGGTCAGCTGGTGTAAGTGGGGCCACATTGCTGTAGATGTGAGTCAACATTATATTAAATGTTTATATATAAATCAAGTTCTTGTGATATGTAAGTGTATATATATATGTCAACTTGTAAGATGTGAATCAGTAAGTTGTGTACAAATGTGGTACCTGCTGCAAGTTGTGAATGTTTCCTGCGTTCGTTAGTTTGTGTTTACTGCAGTTCTTTTCTCTCTGACTCTTTACACTGCAGTTCTTTTCTCTCTGACTCTTTACACTGCAGTTCTTTTCTCTCTGTCTCTTTACACTGCAGTTCTTTTCTCTCTGACTCTTTACACTGCAGTTCTTTCCTCTCTGACTCTTTACACTGCAGTTCTTTTCTCTCTGACTCTTTACACTGCAGTTCTTTCCTCTCTGACTCTTTACACTGCAGTTCTTTTCTCTCTGACTCTTTACACTGCAGTTCTTTCCTCTCTGATTCTTTACACTGCAGTTCTTTCCTCTCTGACTCTTTACACTGCAGTTCTTTTCTCTCTGACTCTTTACACTGCAGTTCTTTTCTCTCTGACTCTTGACACTGCTATTCTCTTCGAACTGACTCTTTACACTGCTATTCTCTTCGAACTGACTCTTTACACTGCAATTCTCTTCGAACTGACTCTTTACACTGCAATTCTCTTCGAACTGACTCTTTACACTGCTATTCTCTTCGAACTGACTCTTTACACTGCAATTCTTTTTTTTTTTTTGACGCTTTACACTGACACAACACCACCTAGTTAATGGCTATTATTATTATTAATTAATCATCCATAACTAATTATAAATTAGGAGAATCTTAATTTATGTTATTAATAATTCTCCATAAGACCCCACTCATCTCTCTCACTTGGCGGATTTGCGGGCACTGTGAACGTTTTCACTTTTCCATAACATTAAAGACAAACATTTACCATCACACAATATGTCCGTAGGAGGAAAATTTCTTACCAAAGAAGAAGATAAATCCGTCTTTTAATCTATATTTAGCGAGAGTCTCCCTCCATCCACCAACTAGCTTACCAACATATTGTTATCAATATGTGTAATAAGATCAATAAATTTATTAAATCAACAATCAAATATACAACATATGAATATAATCAAAAGAACATTGACACTTACATGACTTCACAGCAATGTTCAATTGACACTAGACAATCATTCAATTTATCCTAGCATTGACATAAGCAGTCAAATAACATATTTATATAACCAAGTTTATAGGCATAAACTATCACAGAAATGAGAGTGGAATTTGAGAGGAATAATTAAATTCAATGTATATAACTTTTATTTTAATGATGGCCACTGCCACTAGCAGGTATTCACAATCACATAGTTTTCAACAAGTCACTGTCTTTCTTGTTTACATGATGGTCCCACTTACCCCTTCTAGGCACGTTACACAACTGTTCCAGAATCTTCGATGCACTCTTCAAACATACCAAGGAGAATCATCCCAAATTTTCCAAGCACCTCGGGGAGGGGGGGGGGATGTTCCCGAAATTTTTTGTATACTACTCAGCACACCGCGAAGAATCTTCGTGAATTCTCAAGACCAAACTCAAGCCACCATTTTCGCCATATTGGCTCTTGAACTGAATTGACATGAATCAACTTAAGCAACATTTTTACTTATAAGTTCGATGATAACTTGGATGCATACACCAACATGATCTGGCAGAGTCACTGCAATTTAAATAAGATCAAAGCATCAAAGAAAAAAATGTGTGTTTCTTTCAGCACAAGTCAAATTAAGGCAGTACTAAATTTCAGGCATATTTAATTTCTACATTTCTAAAACTCATTTTCTCTCTTACAAACATTCTCAACTTTCAAAGCCTGCAACAATATTCATTAGCCTGATACACAGGAAGCATAAGAAATATAGCATCAATCAAAATTCACAAGTATAATGTACAACGTAATCAAATTAGTGAACATAGAAATAATGGTTCATTTACATAAGCATTCTCCAGTTCAAATCATAGATCAATAGCAAACATGTACGAAATATTTCTCAGTCTATTATTTCTTATTGGTCAGTTAACTTACTATAAGCTAACAATCGCCTTTATGACCGAACTCAAGTTTCATCAAATTCGAAATGATTAGAATAGAGTACTTCTTCAACAAAAAAACTTTCTGTCCATCCCCATTGGATGAAATTGATATGAACAAGTGTGAGACTATTTGTCAGAAAAACTACTCATCCAGTCGGAATTGGTTTAAATTGCATCAGCAATTTCTAGCATATTCTCTACCTAAGTTGTTTACTCTAACTTTTTGCACTTTGTTATGACTTTTGCTGGCGTTAGATATTGTTATGACTTTTGCTGGCGTTAGATATTGTTATGTCTAATGTTGGCGTTTGATGCTGAGTAAAATGGCAGATGTTAAGACACTGATGTGTCATATACTGGCGTTCATGCTCTGGCGTTAGACATGTGAGGATTAAGTCTATGATGTTCATTCATTTGCTGTTCAAAGACACAGCGCACAGATGCCATTCGTTGGTTACTCCCGTACATATGTCGGCGTTAAACACACGCACACAGACTCTGCGCAACAAACGTACGCACACAGACAGTGCGTAACAAACTTACGCATGCAGTCAGTGTACACACTACAATCTAAATCTGCGCTGTATTTGAGTTTTTCAGTTAAATATCTTATCGATTTCATCAATATCAATAATGACCACAGTGCTCAAATTATTAAAGTTCAGTCTCGTAGATAACCACAGTGTAAAAATTTCTGAAGTTCTGTCTCAATAATAACCACAGTGTAAAAATTCCTGAAGTTCTGTCTCAATAATAACCACAGTGTAAAAATTCCTGAAGTTCTGTCTCAATAATAACCACAGTGTAAAAATTCCTGAAGTTCTGTCTCAATAATAACCACAGTGTAAAAATTCCTGAAGTTCTGTCTCAATAATAACCACAGTGTAAAAATTCCTGAAGTTCTGTCTCAATAATAACCACAGTGTAAATATTCCTGAAGTTCTGTCTCAATAATAACCACAGTGTAAAAATTCCTGAAGTTCTGTCTCAATAATAACCATAGTGTAAATATTCCTGAAGTTCTGTCTCAATAATAACCACAGTGTAAAAATTCCTGAAGTTCTGTCTCAATAATAACCACAGTGTAAATATCCCTGAAGTTCTGTCTCAATAATAACCACAGTGTACAAAATCTTAAAGTTCTGTCTCTATAATAACCACAGACAGGGCCAGTGTTCTCAGTAAAGGGCCAGTTTTCTCAGTAAAAGTTCAATGTTCTCAGTAAAGGGCCAGTTTCTCAGTAAAAATTCAATGTTCTCAGTAAAGAGCCAGTTTTCTCAGTAAGTTTAAATGCTCTCGTTAAAGGGTCAGTGTCTCAGTAAAAGTTCAATGTTCTCAGTAAAGGGCCAGTTTGCTCTGCAGTTGTAGTTTTCTTAGTAAAGGGTATAATTCCTCAGTAAGAGGTGAATTTCCTCAGTCAATTTTATCAATAAAGGACAAATTCGATCACTTTTTTATTTCATGAAAAAAAGCGTGTATCGCTCCCTCCCACGAAGTCCAAGTGAATATTGAAGTCGTATGTTAAGGCCGTGTTTACGTCTTGTGCGTGCAAATATAACATAATACATGTAAATTATATGTTTATCAGCCACTTACAAGGACCCGAAATGTAAGAGAGAAGACTAAAATACCCACCAAGGCCATTAAAGATTGCCCTTTTCCTGGCTCTCCACGGCCTGAAACGTCTGCGAATAGTTTCTCTTAACTTTTTTTATTTTTATTTTTCTTTCTTTTTTTCTTCTCCCTTATATTTGTTTGAAACCGCATTAAATCAAACAAAAGCCAGTGAGTTAGCACAATTTATTTGATTCTAATTTAACTGTTGTGAGCTGACCGCCACGTTACAAGGGTAAAGAAAACATTTGGCGGAGTCAAGAAATCATGGTCGACGTCATCGGAAATGTCACGTGTTAGTTCTTGTCGTCCAACGAGATGTCTAAAGCGCGTTGATTAAGGGTTCATCGATACGGAATGTATAATTTATGGAAAGTCAGGCAGTCGCTATAGCTCGCGCAAACCGCTGATACACTGTCCAAGACATCTAGAGTCTAGAGTCTAGAGTAGACTGTACATTGATCACACGTCGTAGCAATATACATTTCACATAGTGTTAGTGCATATTACCCGCATTGCATCAGACTAAATATGCCTAATGTGCATTGCCTACATTGTGCCAGACTCATGTACATGCAGAATGCATTGCCTACATTGTGTCAGACTAAATACACTTAATGTGCATTGCCCACATTGTGTCAGACTCAATACATGTAGTATACATTGCATTGTGTCAGACTCATACACATGCAGAATGCATTGCCCACATTGTGTCAGACTCAATACATGATTATGTATTCCCCGCATTGTGTCAGACTCACATATATATTGTGTGCATTGTTTTAATTTCATCAGACCCGCATACGCGGAGAGTTATTGCACACATAGCATTAGACCCACATACATACTGCATTAGACCCACATACATACTGCATTAGACCCACATATATACTGCATTAGACCCACATACATACTGCATTAGACCCACATACATACTGCATTTGACCTACATACATGAGGTGTGCATTGCCCACAATATGTCAGACCCACATACTTGTAGTGTGCATTACCCACACTGTGCCTCATCCGCAGAGGTATATTGTATTTATTTCTTAGATTTGGGTTTCATGCCCTATTATAACCGTCGTGGTTTCGCAGACGGGCACAAGCACCAAGGGAGCAATATATGTTCTGGAAGGGAGAGATATAGTGTAATGGGAGGGAGAATGACGGTTAGAGTGTTTGTGTGTTTGATTATTTGGAATTTCTAAGCAACAATTTCGCCCGAGCAGAGAGGCCAACAACCTACTCTTTCCAGTTTTTAACTGACATCGTTAGCATGTGCGGCCTACACAACTGTGGACCCCAAGTTGTCGTTTCATCCGACGGATTAGACACCAAACCCACCAGAATGACCTATGGAACAGTTAAAGGTCACCTGTACGGTTTTTCACTACGTGCGGGGATCAACCCCGACCTCGTGAGTGAAAGACAAGTGTCTCACTTTTTATGCTACCGGTGGCCTCAATTACATGCGTATGGACTGACGTACCTCGTACGGCCTGCGTGCGACATTCTACAAAGTTGCGTTATTCAGCGTAGTGTTCATTAAGAGATACAGTAGGTGACTGCAAAAATTACTTTAAAAATAACCCGCATTTATGGTCGAGAATCAACGAGGAGGGGGGGGGAGTCACGCGCACATAAATAAATGGAAACTAAAATTAGAGTGTAAACCCACTCTGCTACATTTAAGCTTCTAATGATCATCATTTGGCGAGGAAAGTTTTGCATTGATTGACTTATTTATACATTTTGCTAATCGTCAACTTTAGCACGGAAATGCAAAGTACAGCAAAAAATAGGTCTGCTCAATTCGTTCGAGACAGAAATGTTGCTTTCTTGTCTGCAAGGCTGCCACTTGGAAATTATCCACAACCTTTATTCAGTCCCTAGACGTTAGCGCCTTGACCACTAACGATATTTCCCTAGCCTTTTGAGGGGAAGCAATTCATGCCACTATTCACGACTAATTTATTATGAGGATTGTCTAATCTTGAAATTATCTTTCTAGCGATTATTTTAATAATGTCATTGTTTACAAAAGCCGGTATTAGATCAGTATTTTATTTTTATTTACTTTTAATATTTTTTTTTTTGGGGGGTGGGGTAGGACAAATGAATGGTATTTGCAAAGAATGTTTTCAAATTTCAATAGGCCACCTTGTAACACTGAAAAATATATCCTTAGATAGTGGTGGTGGTGAGAAAATTTTCTTAATTGTTTCAAATGAAACTTTCTAGCAATTATTTAAAGTTCCGTATCAATGTATGGAACTCAAGTATAGATAGAAACAGTGTTAATTTATCGTTATATGGTTTGGTATTCTCATAACAACAGCATGAAAGTTAACTAATTACTAAAATAACAACCAACGTGAAAGTTAACTAATTACTAAAATAACAATCAACGTGAAAGTTAACTAATTACTAAAATAGCAATCAACGTGCACAATTTGTCCATAATCTGTGTTAGGTTACCTTCGTTTTCCATATCCTGGCGAAACACGTATCAACACGAGACACGTAATTTACTCATTGAAACTTAATTGTAAGTTACGTCACCACACAGCTTCATGAAACACGTATAAACACGAGTCGTGTAGTCCACTCATTCAAACTCAGTTGTAAGCGACGTCACCAGAACGCTTGATGAAACAAATATCAATACAAGTCGCATTGTCTACTCAAACTCTGTTGTTAAGTGACGTTGATTGTGACCAAGAACTGTCTAGAGTTCAGCCTGGTTTTTATTTGCAATAGCTGTAGGGTCATTTCTAATTTGACATCCAGCGTGCTTTTGAACTTGTCAGCAGCGCGAATTCTTGTGATGTTTCAAGGCTTGATAATACTCGACATCTAAATTCAACCGAATGGTAAATTATTTTGCTTTGAACAAATAATATTTGTACAAGAATTGTTGTGATGTTCTGAAATATCGCGTATATTAGTTGTAAAAAGAAAAAAAGAAGAGAAAGAAAAGAAATTATTCCTTTCATGATACGATCATGTTAATTAAATGGTAAATTAAAAAATATTCCTTTCATAATACAACAGATTAATTAAATGAAATAAAGAAATCATTCCTTGCATGATACAAGCATGTTAATTAAATGGTAAATAAAGGAATTTGAATCATTCCTTTCAAGATACAAGCAAATTAATTAAATGGTAAATAAAGGAATTTGAATCATTCCTTTCAAGATACAAGCAAATTAATTAAATGGTAAATAAAGGAATTTGAATCATTCCTTTCAAGATACAAGATGTTAATTAAATGGTAAGTACTAGTTTTAGTCACAAGAGTAAATTATGTTTACTCAAATGATCACTTAAACTATAAACATTTTAATTACAAATATACTATGCTTTTCATTTCCTAATTTACTACATCCAGATTTATTTCTTAAGACAGCACAGTTTTGTCACAAGACAAATAGAGAAAAAGAATTCAACCCTTTTAAAAGGTCACGTGACTTAACTGTTTAAACCTCGTGACTTACTGTTTCCATTTACAAATTAAATCATTCACCCTTGACCCTGATCATAATTACATTGTCCAATAGACTTATTTAATTTTCACTAATAAAGAAACAGCTATTGACATAGATACACGCACAGCTTGTAAAGAAAAAATTACGACATCTTTAATTGGTCAAGGCTATGACGTCCTGTCACATGATTATATTCTATAAGTAAGCATGCACTCTGTATGTGTTACATATATCCTTATTACAACACTGAAGAAAACAATGTTTCATGAAGTAGAAGTGTGAGGCTGTTTAAAGACAAAATCAGAGTTTAAGGAGCAAGATGACGTCAGATGTTCCATTACTCCTGCAAAGTAGACAGAAAGGTCAATATTTACACCCTCATTCAGCCGGTCTTTGCTTAACCAATACCTCCATGATCTTATCACTAAAATCACTGATAAAGGTTATCAAATGGATTTAAGGGTCTATACTTCACAACAGTTTTGGGTTCAAGTGGTGTCTAATTTGTTCATCCGCTTATGTAATGGAAGTTGTTCACTTCTTTATTCATTGGGTTCTGTAACGTTACTTCTGTATCCATTGGGTTCTGTAAAGTTGCTTCTGTATCCATTGGGTTCTGTGAAGAAAGTTACTTACTTCTTGGTTCATTGGCTTCCACCACTTATAAGCAGATAACAAGATGAAAAGGCTCTGGTTTCCTTATGCTCTACAGTTCTTAGGATCTACATTATTTATGCTCTACAGTTCTTAGGTTCTACACTTTTTAAGTTTCTACATGTTTTAGGTTCTACATTCTTTATGCTCTCTAGTTCTTAGGTTCTACATTCTTTATGCTCTCTAGTTCTTATGTTCTACATTCTTTATGCTCTCAAGTTCTTAGATTCTACATTCTTTATGCTCTCTAGTTCTTAAGTTCTAAATTATTTGTGCTCTACAGGTCTTAGGTTCTACATATCTTCATGTTTGCATTTCTTAGGTTCTATCGAGTTGTTGGCTGTTGTTTTTTTTTTTTTTTGACTCTTCATTTCTTACAGTCTCTAGTATTTTGGCTCTACATTTCTTAGTCTACACTGTTTTGGCTCTAAATTTCTTAGGGTGTACAATTCTACATTTCTGCAATGCATTAATGGTTGTAAAATAATTACTACAGCAAACTATACATATTGTGGATATTTAATCGAAATAAATTTTAAAATTTAATGCATAGAAGCCTGCAGAACACAGCAAAATGACAACAAATAAACAAATACAATCTTGTGGTTTTCCTTCTTTATCTTAGTATGACATTATAATTTTCAAAACCAAGTATGGAACATCCATTTTGCAATCAACAATAAAATATCAGGATATATATTATTAAAAACACTTCTCAGCAATGAAAAATAGTATGTATTTTTTTAATATATAAAAAAATGCATTTGCTAATGTAACAAATTTGAAAAAGGACTACAAAATTTATTTGGGTACACTATTTCCTTATCAATTCAATTTAATCAGCCCAAAATTGTTTTGATATCAGTCAATGGTAATTTAGTTACTTACACTTTATTCACAGGTTTAATTATTTTCAGCTACTAACAATCTTTCCTTATATTTTACTTTCCATTTAGGGCAATACTTGATAATATTACAAGATAGTTTGCACACTAATTTTGTGATACCATTCTCCATTATTCAAATATTTTTCTTAATAAAAAGTTCTTGACATATGACAGGTTCCACACACACACACACACAATGACACTAATCAATAATTAACTGTATATGCAAAAAACGACAAGCTTATTTTGTGTTGATCTGTAACTACCAGTTATTTAATAGCATGTGATTGCCAATTTTTTTCTTTTAGCTTAGGCACATTTGTAAGGATTTAAGACATAGTGAATTCATAAATTCATAGTGAAACGTTTCTACATAAGGTTCCTATAAAATTTTGAAATCATGCATAGGAATATTTTTCTCTCTTTATTATATATATATTCCAGTATCATTTTATATCAGTAAATGTTTAAATATATAATTTACAGGTATTATTTCTAGTCACTCCTTGAAGGCCTTGGTCATACCAATAATTGACCAACAAATTTTAATAGGTAGAGCAACATTTAAATATATACTTTATTATTTTTTTGGTCAATCAAGGGGAACGGATGGGGGTAGGGGCAACTCCATCGAACTTACAGGATATCTTTTTTGGCTATCCTTTATTTCCCTTTATCACTTCTGTGGCTTTAAACACTACATGTATTTTTAAGAAACAATGGCAGCAATCCGAGAAGGGAATTTTAAAAGTCTGGCACTTAGAGGTTATGACTGGTCCTGAATTACATATTTATATTTGGTCTAAATAAAATCTGTTACTGTTAGAAGAAACTGTAAATGAGGAGTGGCAAAAACTAAAATAAGAGATTACAAGTTTCATAGATTTAAATTTATTTCTTAATTAATTATTATTTATTACTTTGGATGTTGTTATAGACAGATACAAAACCTTGTCCAATAAGTCTACCTCTATTATTTATTTCACAGTTCATGTCAAATTCAAATTCAAATTTCTTTTGCTAAAGATTGAAAGGGACACTAATTTAATGAGATAATTTTTTTAAATAAAAAAGAAGGCTGTGCCATGCATGTCTCAAGTGATCTTTGCCACTATTAGGATACAGATATATGTGATTAAGTCATGTCATATTTAATGAAACAGCAGATAGGAAGAGACAAAGAGAACAACAGTCGAAATGTAGCAAAATGACATTAATAATCAAATAATAATTACACAAACATAAACAACAAATGAAGGTAATGTGAACAAATCAAGAGCCCACCAGCCCCATAAAACTTTTCTTGTATCAGTCATTGGTGCACAACTTAAGAAATCTATACAAGTTTCAGTTCATTACACACAAGAGAATATGTCAAATCACCAGAACAAACACAAGGTTTGCCAAAGAGAAAACAGACAAATCAGCAACAAAAGCACGTAAGATTACCTAATGCATGTGAAAAATTGACAAATCACCAGAACAAACATACAGGATTACTTACTGCACACAGAGAAATCAAACAAATTATTAACACAGGACAGGATTGTTTAATATACACACAGAAATCAGACAAATTACTAACACAGACAGGATTACTTACTGCACACAGAGAAATCAGACAAATTAATAGACAGGATTACTTATTGCACACAGAGAAATCAGACAAATTACTAACACAGACAAGATTACTTACTGCACACACAGAAATCAGACAAATTACTAACACAGACAGGATTACTTACTGCACACACAGAAATAAAACAAATTACTAACACAGACAGGATTGTTTAATATACACACAGAAATAAGACAAATTACCAGCACAAACACACAGGATCTGAATTTCAATTAACACAAAGAAGATGTGCTTAATTTTTAGTTTAAAATATTGCTTACATACATACATACCCCTTGACCATAATTGGAACAAAGGATAAAATAATGAGTAGAAAAATATTGCAAAATAAAAATAAATGAGATAATGTTAAAGAAAATAGTAGCATTTGTTTAGTAAACTAATGATAATAAATTTTCTTGGTTTTATGTTTTCAAATTTATCACTACCGCAAAGTAAAATAATAAAATTATCATGTAACCTATAATTTAAATATTTTTTCAGCAGATACACAAAGCATTATTTTCAAATCATCATACTCACAGCAAATGTAAACAAACAAGAGACATAGTGTAAAATTAAAATTTCATAGACAACATTATATGTACAATGAGTAGGAACAAAATTATATTGTTTAAATTTATTTATATTTACATTATAAATGATAAATGTGAGAGACTTTTTAGCCACAATTTCTCATTCATCTGTTTTTTCAAAGTTATTATACTCTTTAGAACTGCACATAAACTTATTATCAAACTATTTATCAAAATCACTTTTTACTCCATTTCTTCCTCAACATACTGAGGGATTTTTTCTCAATATTATAGAATATGCATTTATGCTTAAAGTGAAACATGATGAAACGAGCTAGAACAGTTCAGAACTTATTAAACCAAAGCATTCATGCATTATTATACATCTGTATAATGGATTCATTAAAATTTAAACACAGAGGCAAGAATTTTTTATTGCTGTAATTTGCTAAATAGTTCACTGCACATGACAGATTTCAGCAATTATCTGCTATACCTTAACTATCAAAATTACTTGATTGAGTTGCAGAAAACTTCAGACTTTTCATCTAAAAGATAAATTTGCCTTGCACAGAAATACATTTTGGCTGTAGAGACAAAATATTTTCAGCAAGTTAAATGAACTATTTTGTCTCAAAACTCTGACAGGCAGGAAAGAAACACTTATTTGTTTAAGACATTTTTCGTTCCCCAAGTGAAAGTAACAGTTGTAGCCAGATACTAAGGGAAATAAACACTTCAAAAATACAAATTTTGCCCTGTGATTTTTAATCAGAATAACAGATGCTCTTCAAGGGATAAAAAACAAAAAACTAAACAAAACAAATCAAAACAAAACCAAAAAAAACCACCCTTATTCTTAAGCTAGATTATTTGCAAAACTGCATATAAACATTATTTTGAAATGGTGGTGATAGTGATGATAGCAGTGATGACAATGATGATAATAACAATGACAATGATGATGACATTGGTATAAAAATTTTCAACAGACATCACCCATCTGTGCATGTGGATTGAAGTTTAAGCTCTTGAAGACTGATTTGACAGCAGTTTAAGAAACATCACTCTGGGTTTTATATTTATACTTACTGCTAATAAAACTGAATCACTGCAAGCTAAGATCTCTTAGAATAGTGTTGAATAACTGCAATGTTGACAGTGACTATAAAGATCAAGATTAGTTCAAACAGATTCTACAATGTTGAAAGTGAATATTTCAGACTCTACAATGTTGATAGTGAGAATGAAAATTACTTCAACAAACTCTACAATGTTGATAGTGAGAATGAAAATTACTTCAACAAACTCTACAATGTTGATAGTGAGAATGAAAATTACTTCAAACTCTACAATGTTGATAGTGAGAATGAAAATTACTTCAAACAAACTCTACAATGTTGATAGTGAGAATGAAAATTACTTCAAACTCTACAATGTTGATAGTGAGAATGAAAATTACTTCAAACAAACTCTACAATGTTATAGTGAGAATGAAAATTACTTCAAACTCTACAATGTTGATAGTAAGAATGAAAATTACTTCAAACAAACTCTACAATGTTGATAGTGAGAATGAAAATTACTTCAAACAAACTCTACAATGTTGATAGTAAGAATGAAAATTACTTCAAACAAACTCTACAATGTTGATAGTAAGAATGAAAATTACTTCAAACAAACTCTATAATGTTGATAGTGAGAATGAAAATTACTTCAAACAAACTCTACAATGTTGACAGAATAAAGTTCAAAAGTCAGCAGTATATATAAACATCAGCAAAAAAAATTATCCTAAACATCTATTTGCTGAAAAACATTTAAATCTCTCATCTTTGGTTAATATCGTTGAAGCTCCTGAAAACAAAAATGCTGAGTGAAATGTTGTTAAACAGATCAATTCATTCATGAAAAAAAATAGGCAAGTTTTGTTTCACTGTCTCTATGTCCTGTAAACTGCAGCATTTTCAGTTGAATTCATATATCTTTGTTTTATCTTTCATACTATGAATGGCATTCATATATCTTTGTTTTATCTTTCATACTATGAATGGCATTCATATATCTTTGTTTTATCTTTCATACTATGCATGGCAAAAGTAAAAAGGGTAGGGAGAGGATGAGGCTGGAGAAAATATCTCAACAATATTCAAATAAAAAAACTCAGTGACAAAACAGTAATTTTTGGGAGGGGGAAGGGGAGCTGTTATCTTTGCAAATTATTCACTGTTCATTGATGATGTCTTTTATCACCTGCTCTCCACAATTGCAAATATTACTAAATGAATATGCAGTGTTTTTGTTAAATACATATCAAGTCAGTAAAATAACAGAATTTGAAGGACTTAGTACTTTTAACAGATGTAGCAAGTATTCCCCTCCCACCCCCAACCCCATGTCACCACAATCATTCCCCTAGAACACTACACTCATTTATCAGTACTAGTTCATGTTTTATAGGCAAATCTCAACACACTCATTGAGAGCACATGGGACAATTTTTAGACAAAACCCAATGAATTCAGTGAGCAGCACAGTGACACATTTTAAAGGAAAACCCAGTGCACTCAATGAGCAGTAGAGTGGGGCCTTATTCTATAGGCAAAACCCAACACACTCATTGAGCAGTAGTGGGAGGGGGCTTACTTTATAGGCAAAATACCCAACACACTCAATGAGCAGTACAAGAGGACACATTTTATAGGCAAAACCCAGCACATTCATTGAGCAGTAGAGGGGGCCCTATTTTATAGGCAAAACCCAACACACTCATTGAGCAGTACAGGGGCCTTATTTTATAGGAAAACCCAACACACTCATTGAGCAGTACTGGGTGCTTTATTTTATAGGCAAAACTCAACACTCATTGAGCAGTACTGGGGGAAACATTTTATAGTAAAATCCAAAACCCAAAGTACTCATTAAGCCATGGGGGGGGGGGGGGGGGGAGACAACATATTTTACAGCAAAACCCAGAGCACTCATTGTTGAGCAGTAAAGGGGAAGAACAAAATCCAAGCACTCACTGAGAGGTAAGGGGGTGGGGTGGGGACAACATATAAGCAAAACTGGGCAAGCATTGGAGAAGAATTCCTGATAAAATGTTTATTATTCATTAAGGTTGATATTGTCTACTTATATTTTTTTTTTTTTAAATCATTTAAAGATTACTGTTATAATTTAGTTTTTCATTAGGCTTCAGATCTACTACAGCTAACATTTTGGACTTAAACTAAATGACTAAAACAACACAAGATAAATTGTACAAGGACTATTTTACAGTACTGGATTCATGAAACAAGTAGGATGAAATTAAAAAATTTGACCATATGATACTGATAAGTGTGATTTTCTTTTTTAAAAGGATATTATGGAAACAACATAAAACAAAATGAAGCATGAAAATAGAGTTCTCTCACCCACACCAATGTTCATTTTAGAAATGCATAATTTACAGAAATAATATTTTGATAAAATAATTTTTTGAAAAATATAATGGACATTTATATAAACTAATTATACAACAGGCATGCAGATGACAAACTGCAAAAGCCTGCCCTAGGGTTACCTGAAATATTCTGACTTGACTGTGTTGCTTGACTGCACTTGGTGCTAATCTACACATCTAGACTTCACTTGGTGTCAGATTGCATTTTTAAAACTGCAACGGGTGCTTATCTACACATGGACATGACATGATACTAGACTCCACTAGGGGTTGGTCTAAAATGGAGACATCTACAATTTTAAAAAATATGTGTGCACAAGCTCCACAATGTGCATGTTAAATCAAATCATAAGCATAGAAAAAACATTTCTCTTATTCTCATTTAAATGCCTTGATCGGAATTTTACCTTAATACTCTTATTATTAGAATATAATAGGGGAAAATATTATAACAATAACAATTATTCAAGAGGGTATTCAGACATAAAATTGTTTAAATAACATGATATTTTTAAAAAATGTTTTCCAACCATCTGTTATAAATCAAATAAAGTGTAAATAAGTTTTAGAATCATACTTTAATTTTGTTTTGTTTTTTAAAGCTGTAAAATAGATCATATTTAACAAAAGCAGGTTAAATATCAAAGAGACCACATTTAGATTTCACAATTTCTTCTAATAATAAAGGTGAACATAGATTACAGAATGCATATTGCATTCAGACCTTATAAAAAATAAAAAAAACTTAAATACTGTATGCAAAAGTCACACTTAAACACAACATTAAAAAAAGTAACACAAAATAAATTATCTGAAACTTAGTTCCTTCACTGGCATATTTTGTCAAGCAAGTTTTGGGATTGCCATAAATGTTACAATGACTGAGCAGACTTTTATCAACAAAAATATGATCCTAGTTTATGTCAAGTAATGAGGTAATGCAGACATTATTGAGTTTTGTATGGCTACAACTAAACAATGACTGTTTGTTGATTTATTTTTCTTTTAATATTAACCATTTCATTCACAGAACAAACTTTATTTTTAATTCTTGCCCATTCTATCCTGCTTTAACCCAAATTCCATCATTCCAACACTAATCAGTTTCTTCCATTTTGCTGCATGTTTGGTTTTACTTACTTCAACAATAGTGATTTTGCTAATAACTCATTGCCTGTGTATTTGTTTAGGTCAACATTCCATCTTTGTAATGATTTTATTTATGATTTTAAATTACAATATGTCGACTTTATATTTTAGTTATGACAACTTTAAAAATAAAGTCTCCAAGCCTGTATAGACATAATTATCTGAATTTTGCATTGTCCCACAAATGAAATTATGTTTAAAAATACTGATAGAAGTTTTGTTGTTATTATGGAGCATTCTTATATATTATTATCTGAATTTAGCAATTAGAAATTATTTTTAAAAATAGAAATTATTTTTAAAATACTAATAGAAGGTAGGGGGGAATGTGTGTGTATATAGAGCATTCTTAGATATAATCGAAATTGTGCATTGTTTCCAAAAAATGAAATTATTTTTTTTAAATACTATTTTATTTTATTTGGTATGGTGCATTTTTAGAGATTATTATCTGAATTTTGCATTGTCCTTTTCAGAAATTATTATTTTAAAATAAGCTAGTATAATTTTATATCTGTATAGTTTTCTTTCATTTTTCTTTTTCTTTTTTTAAATCCTGCCTCCTGTAACTTTAGCCCTAGATTCAATTTACACTAATACTGACTGATTCCCAGATTCAATTTATACTAAAAGTGATTATTTGCTAGATTCAATATATACGAAAAGTGACTATTTGCTAGATTTAATTTATATTAAAAGTGATTATTTGCTAGATTCAATATATACGAAAAGTGACTATTTGCTAGATTTAATTTACACTAAACGTAACTATTTGCTAGAGTTAATTTATACTACACGTAACTATTTGCTAGATTTAATTTATACGAAAAGTGACTATTTGTTACATTCAATTTACACTCTTGACTGATTTCCAGACTCAATTTATTCTAACATTCAAGTTATACTAAGAGAAACTAGTTGCTAGATTCAATTTATACTAATACTGACTGATTCCCAGATTCAGTTTACACTAACACTCTACTAGTGATTGGGTCTCAGATTCCACTTATACTAATAGTGACTGATTCCCAGATTCAATTTATAACACTGACTGGTTCCCAGTTTCAGCTTACATTTACAGTGAGGGGAGCCCAGTTTCAACTTATACCACTAGTGACTAGATGTTAGATTCAACTTATACTAATAGTGACTAGATGCTAGACTTGACTTATTCTAAAAGTGACTGGATTCAAGATTCAATTCATACTAACACTGACTCAGATCCAATTTACACTATCAGTGACTGTTCCCAGATTCAATTTATACTAACTGATTAGTTTTCACTTCAGTGTTCAGCATATTCTGGTTCAGATCACTTCGTTTATTGAAATTTTATTTTTCAACTCATTGCCTGAACACTCTTTTAGGTATATATTAAATCACTAAATTAAGTCAATGCACTTTAAAACTGAAAACAAACATAGAATGCATTTCTGTTTATTGCAATATGCCTCTCTCATTTGTGCTTGTATTTAAAAATCATTGTGTTGGTGGGTGATTAGTGCTTTTAAAATTTTAATTACTTCCAAATAAATTAATAATTACCACTGTCATAGCAACATAGGGAAGTTTATTGTCTTATTCAAAATTGTGTTGCTCATACATATCTACTACCATATTTCTTATATTTTTCAAAATTACTGTAGTATCTCTCTCATACAATATATACTGACAGATTGACTGAACAAATGATACATTAATAAACTGTGGAAATGTTTTCATGATAGGAAAATTCTGTTGGTTCAGTCCACCATTAGTGGCATATTTATTCAACCTAATTAAATTTGGAATCTTAACTAAACAAATACAAACAATCACACAGTAGTAAGAAATATTTTGTCTGACTCCTCAAATTGATCAAATCATCGGAATAAAAGCAGGGAATGACCAAACATTACTGCTTTCAGTTAATTTTTATTCTCTGTGGCCAGATTCATTATTAATTGAAAGATTTAACAACTTCACTCAGACTAAAACATGACAAAGGTTTATTTTAGAACATGGACACACTCCATATAAATATTAATGAGTGATCATAATCAAATATTTTGACATCATTTGCAAAAATGACATCTCTGTTTCATTTCTCATCTCTTGTAAAGATCAGTTAATAACCTCATTTTAAATATTTATCCAAGTTTGATTTCTTGCCAAAACATCAACGTGTTCATGACTTTTGAAAAAGGCACACTCTGCGAATGAAAGCTGTCCTCTTCTTGTCTGAAATTCTGTCATTGTCTAAGGACACTGCTGGAAATGCAACTTATAAAGTGCCAACAACTCTGAATCATTATCTGTGCTATCAAGATAATAATCATCAAGCATATTAACAAATTCCATATTGATAGATAATAATAGGTGTTGTCCAAGTAATCAATACAGAGTTATAAAAATTAATAAAAGAAAAACCCTTAATAAAAACAAAAAATGAATTTCTAATTTGAACAGCATGAAAGAATCTGCTTACCAACATTACAAGAAAATTACCAAAACAGTATTACTGTTAAGAACATTTGCAATTTAAGAGCAGAACTATCACTTCTGCAACTTTATTAAGGTTTCTCTTCCTTCTTCAAATAGAGTAATGTTTCTGTTCAAGTCTGCAAAAGCAAATAAAACTATCTCTTCTCCAACTTTATAAAGACTTCTCATGTCTTCAAAAGTAAAAAAAATTAAATAACTTTATCAAAAGATCTCCCAAATGTCTCTAATCAACTCCATACATTAACACTCTTCTGAATTTTAGTACTCTTCCAAATGACATTGACAAATAATTGTCTTGTACTGCAACTTCAAAAGGAAACATATTTCCAAGTATCAATTAAATTGCCATTCAAGAATAAGGGAAACAGCACAACCCTTATCAATCAGTCTCTTCAAAAATGGAAGTCTAAATGTGACAGGAGGACTGGCCACCTGAAGTCATGGCAGATACAAGTTCTGCCAAGGCTCATAGTGAATATGTCTGTCAGCCCAGTGCCATGAAAATTAAAGGAATTAAACAAACCATGGTACTTTGGCACCACAACATGGCACCTATTAGACACAATGCATTCCTATTACTTCAGTCGCATAACAGCAGATGAGATTTTTCAATATTTACTACCATTCTGCATCACCAGTAGCTCGCTGAAACACAAAGTCTCGACCATTTAAATTCATTATCCCATCTTTTAGGTGAAATTTCCATTTGTTTTTGTTCCGGTTTATCTGAAAAAAAAAAAGATTCAAGTGTAATGACTTACTTAGTAGTGGAAATATAATTATTGTATACGTATCATGAATTTGTGTGTGCATGCTTACATATAATTAAATAAATATAATTTGCTTATTGTATTAAAGCTCCAAGATTTATGTTAAATTATTAATATTTCCTATTGCTCCCAATATATTTCAGAATAAACACAACCCACATGTTCATATATAAAAATCAATTATTGACAGTATCCACTTTTTGACACTCTCAGACTGTTACCAATGATGAAATCAAAGAAAATAAAGCATTTGGCAAAGGTGGGAAATAAAAAAAAGTGAAAAAGGTTTAAATGATGATAAGAATGCATCTTTTTTATGATGTTTTCTATATATACTTTTTTCAAAATCAAACACCTCAGGCATATTGATTTTCAAGATGCATGCAATGGTTAATTTACCTTGTCAAACTGATGGACAATTATGTTTTCAGAATCAAACACCTTAGTCATACTGATTTATGTGAACTTGAGCTGGTTAACATACCTTGTCATACTGATGGACAATTATGTTTTCAGAATCAAACACCTTAGTCATACTGATTTATGTGAACTTGAGCTGGTTAACATACCTTGTCATACTGACAGACAACAACATTTTCAGAATCAAACAGCTCTGTTGGGTCATCATCTTCACTGACATCATCTTCAGAATTCAATGGATCCTGTCAAACAGGATCATTTTTTAAACATGCCAGCAAAAGATATTAATATACGGAAGAAAAGAAATTCTCAATTAAGTCTGTGTTTTATTGTAAAAAAAAATATTCTATAATTGAAATATATAAAGTTTTCTCAATATACCAGGTATATTATTTAGAATTTGTAACACCAAATTACTGTATGAGTGAATATGTGTAGGTGTTTGTGAAAGTGAATAGTGCATTCTATTGCACAAATGAGTGTGTATGTGTCATCTCCCACAAATGTCTTATAATCAATCTATCAGTCCATTTACCATATATGCTCAAATATACAATGATTCAAGTATAAGTCGAATCTTAAATTTAAAAAAAATTAACTGTTTCCAAAATTCAAAAAGAGCACACAAACTGAAGTTAAACATTGGAAACAGAAATCAAACTAATCTCACATGAAATGCATTGACAATCAATGTTACCTCTAACTATTAATTTTTTACATTTAGGATTTAAAATTAACTGAATTAAACTGCTATTACTAATAAGCAATAATTAATAAGTTGGTTTTCAAGCAAATCTGACATATAAAGTTTGTGGTCCTATACTAGTGCACTGACACTAAAAACAAAAGAACAAAGGTAGAAGTCAAGATGCTGATCACCAAAACATGACAGAAAATAAACCATGCTCATTTCATCTTCACTTTTAAAATCTGAATGTTAATTTCATGCAACGAGGGTGGAAAATCTAAGCAATTAACTTGACGCTGCACTGTTGTTTAAAATCAAAAGGAATGATTAAACAAAAGTGAGTGAATAGGAAGCAGCACTCAAACTCAATGGACTAAAGCAAGGACCTGAGTAAAACAAACAGACTTTTTTTTTAATGATGGTAACATGTGAAAGAAAATTATAGTATTTAATTTTTAAATCTTCATTGCTTTATTATTATATCTGTAACTTGGTTACATCACACAAAAACACTAGCTGATTTTCACTGATGTTGAAATCAGCTGTCATAATAGAAAAATTAATTTGGTTTTTAGTTTTTAAATCAATACATTGAATTAATGCAATCAGTGAATGGATTCCTCAATAAATGACCAGACAATAACTTGATACATAAAATCATGATGAAAGCACTGGAGTAAACAGCTCAACACAATCAGTTAAGCAAGTAGGAATCAAAACCAATCTGGGGTCTGTCAGCAAGATGGAATGAAAGGGAGATTACAATATCTAGTGGGATGAAATGAGAGAGAGAGAGAGAGAGAGAGAGAGAGAGAGAGAGAGAGAGAGAGAGAGAGAGAGAGAGATGATTAAAATATCTAGTGGGACAGAATGAGAGAGAGGACTAGAATATCCAGTGAGATGGAAAGAGAGAGAAAGAGAGGATTAGAATATCTAGTGGGGCAGAATGAGAGAGAGAGAGAAATAGAATATCCAGTGAGATGGAAAGAGAGAGAGGACTAGAATATCTAGTGAGATGGAATGAGAGAGGGAGGATTACAATATCTAGCAGTATGGAACAGAAGGAGGATTAAAATATCTAACAGAAAAGAATAGGAGACTGGGGATTAAAATATCTAGTGGGGTGGAATGAGAGATGGAAGATTAAAATAGCACTGTGAAGGTAATTTATATTCTCAGTGAAAAATTAAAAAATAGTGTTATGTGATTTATAATTTTATAAATGTATATAGAGCATTCTCCAATAAATTACTGCTATGACATTATTCATGTCAAATAAGAAAATGAGTTTGAACAATATTTTTATATTATATGCATTATTTTTAAAGCCAAAGTGTAAATATAAACTATTTTTACTCAGTTTCTAAAGTGAACTGATTATCTGTTATTGTTACTGTTATAGAATGCATATTCATATAATTTATTATTAATTTATTACTAAGAAAATTACACTATTCAAAATGGTAAAATAAACAATGTCACAATAAAGAAATATAAATCTAACAGTAAAACTAATTGTAATAATATTAACATAAAAACATTGCTTATTAAGCACCCAACCATTGTTTCAAATGTGTGTACCCTACTACCTCTTTTTAAAAATTATTTTATATACTGACTGCTAATGTAAATTTCTCATTTATGTTACTGATTTATTTCAATATTGCGCAATGCTGTAAATAAAAAGTTGGCTATACATCATAACTGAGAAGCAATTTTTAACTCTTTACAGGGCAGGCGTTTTCCTTTTTTTATCTCTGTGCAGGCAAGAATTTTCAGTATTTCAGTGAGATTTAGGGTTATGTTAGTAAAAACATCATATCTTAGGTATTAGTGCATATATTTCAATGAAATAAAATGCAAAATGAAAGGAAATGAAAGCATCTTTATTAATATTCTTAATTGAAGTATACTTTCAGGTGTTAAATTTGAATCCATGCATGAAAATATACATTTACATCCAAAAAATATTGTCCAGTTATTGTCCGCTACAAACACTATGTACACACACTTTGTTGTTGCCAGGAACACTAATCTGTCATCAGACGATCAATACATCTCTTTTTTTGGCAGGTTGTGAATTCCTATCAAAATCATAAGTCAAAATTAAGCCTTAATTTCAGTGGCATTAGTTTCCTTCCAACCTGGATCACCAATTTGTTTTTCCGTGATTTTTAGACGTGCGTACTCGTTCGTTTATTCCGCTATCTTGTCAAATGTTTCTTGAAAAACTGGTAGAAGAAAGCCAGCTGAGTAATCATTAGTTACAGTCACATTCGGCCCCATTTCTTTTATAAATTCCGATATATTCAGTGCTAAAGTACTACTATTCCAACCGTGTGCATCTCCAGATACCCTTCCCCCTACTCCTCTTTGATATCCTCAGAATCTGATGTACTCTCCTCCAGATGCTACATGTTAATGCTACTGACATTAATTTCACTTCTAATCCTATCGTCCGATTCAAAATCAACTTCTCTTACCTCATTATCCAATAAATTGAATCCAGTAAACTCCTCCCTATCGCTCGACGATTCTAAGAAATCCATTTGAAACACCAAACGCGAAAAACAAAGAAAACTTTATGAAAAAATTAACGAAGCAAGGAGAAAACACTTTAAAATGGCGTGAGAATTGTCGAATAAACGTGTAGACACTGGATCTCTCACAATTTCTCAAACGATATGAGAAGAAAAGAGCACTAGTTGATACGGATGCTTTCGGGCGTTTTGCCCGATACGACGTTATGGCGGTTTTGGTCGCTCCACCCGGTAAAGAGTCTAGTAAAAATAATATTGTAAATGTGAATACATAGACTTTCTCACCTCAAGAAATGTATGCATTATCTCTACAATGTGAATACAAAAACTTTCTGATTTCAAGAAATATATATCTGTGAATATATAAGCTTTCTTAACTCAAGAAATATAAATCTGATAAAGGTAAAGGTTACCTCTTCCTCTCCTTCTTCCGCATCCTCTTCATTCTGCTCATCATCATTTTCATCATCATTTTCATCATTATCAAAGTCTTCATCTTCTGAAGAGCTGGTATCTCCTGCTCCTTCCAGCTGAATGATACCCTGTTGGTTCTAATGGAACAAATCACTCATGAAAGTATGTCTCTAGAGTACTCAAATGACAAATTATATTAATTCAACCATGAAGGTATTATCTTTTAGAGTGCTCAAATGACAAAATATATTAACTCAACCATGAAAGTATCTTGCTAGAGTGCTCAAATGATAAAATGTATTAATTCAACCTGGAAAGTAAAATTAATCACTGCTAGAGTGCTCAAATGACAAAATATATTACTTGAACCATGAAAGTAAAATTATTCACTACTAAAGTGCTCAAATGACAAACTATATTAATTCAACTATGACATTATTTGTATTTAATGCTAGAGTGCTCAAATGACAAAATATATTACTTGAACCATGAAAGTAAAATTAATCACTGCTAAAGTGTTCAAATGACAAAATATATTAATTCAACCATGAAAGTAAAATTAATCACTGCTAAAGTGTTCAAATGACAAAATATATTAATTCAACCATGAAAGTAAAATTAATCACTGCTAAAGTGCTCAAATGACAAACTATATTAATTCAACTATGACATTATTTGTCCTTACTATAGAATGCTCAAATGACAAAATATATTAATTCAACTATGATAGTATTTGTACTTACTATAGAGTGCTCAAACCTTTCAAACATCTGATAGTAAAAGGTTGAGTTAAGACCAACAGGGAAAATGTATACAGGATAGAAAATATTTACAAAACAGTTTATTTAAGGTTAATAATAACTCATGATAGTAGATGCTAGTGCAGAGAATGTTTTATATTTGTCAAAAACCACACCTTCCACACAAACAGGTTGGCAAGTGTGATCCTATTCATCATCAACTCAAATTGTATCACCAAAAGTTCTCCAGAAACTAATGAAGATTAGTGAATGGACTTTTTGCACAGTGGGCTGAGATTCCTCTTCACTTGGTTTGGTTTACAGTTTTATGGAAAGCCAAGCAGAGGTGAAGGTCAAAACTTCAATAGATCTCTAGCTTTCCCTGTTTAACTGCAGTGCAGTGTACTCTGTATATTTGTTCACAAAGTGTTTGGAATCTTCAGAGACTGAATTGGAATATTAATAATATAGTTTAATCGTTTGAATGAGAAATTGTTTGAGAAGAATGTTACCTTGCAAGTTTCAGAGAAAAACTGTTGACTGTGTTATTTCTATTCCGATTTTGTAATTCAATGTTGTATTATTTAATGGATGTATATTAAACCAATTTTGTATATGTATGAATAAATTGTAAAACCTCAGAGCTTCTGCTTAGGATAGTGATAGAGCACAAAACAAGTCCACTTTACATCCAACACTAGTAAGACTTATTACTTTATTTGTGTGATAGAGCACAAAACAAGTCCACTTTACATCCAACACTAGTAAGACTTATTACTTTATTTGTGTGATTCACTTTTTAGATAGACATCGGGGAGTCTGCTCCCTTCCATCCATCCATCCATTTATATATGTATGTATATGGACCCAGAGAGTCAATAGTCTGTCACTAGGATAAACTAAAAAATTAATTGTGTTATTCATTTAACATAAATTGTTTTCTACATTCAGGCAACAGCTGGGATTTTCTGCAATATAAATAAAGACAACAACACCCCAAGTGTAAAATTTTGGTGTTTTAAGTGGGGGTAAAAGCTGTCTTTGGAAACATTAAAGTATTTTAAGATTATTTTAGGTATTTTTCTAAAGTTCTTAAGAAGTAGATTTATCTTAACACTTCTTTGCAAATCACCTATTCTCTTTCCATTTTACAACAAACTTTTCTTCAAAATTAATAAAAAGCAAACATATCTATAATTATATAGATAAATAATAAAATTATGTAAGTGTCTATGGAAGTAGGCACTGTAAAAATAAAGGTCAAAATGCTATAAGAATTTATCAAAGACTTACCCTAACTTGACTCGCTACTACTTGTGTAACACCAGCTGGCTGCTGTCGCTGTATATGTCCTTGGCTCTGCACAAACGTCTGATGTGGAATGGTAATGGTGGCTGTGAGACCTTGTGCCAGAGCTGCACCCCCTGCTAAGTTTTGTACTGCAATATACTGGCCATTACCTGTAGCATAAAGTTGCAAAGCATTTGTTTTGCTCTAAAATAGTATTTGTAGTTCTGCAATAAATGCTGTACTATTTAAAAAACAAATTTTAATACTGCTGTTGCAAGCTGAATCTGTTGTATCAGTTCAAAACTGCTAAGCGAGAATTTAGCAATGCCTGCAATAAGCAATGTTGCTGTCCTGAAAAAGTGTCATAGCAAATCTGCATATGCCTCAAATTTCTTTTTAAATCTTATAATAATAACATTGTATAAAATATAAAGTCCCCCCCACAAAAATTAAAAAAATAAAAAAAATAAAGAGTTCTAAAACAATAATTTTAAATACATAAAGTGTAAAACAACAGTTGTGATGTTTTATTAAAATAAAAATAAATAAAAAAATAACTATAAGCCAAATAAAATTCGAACATAATTTTTTCAACATTCCATTTTATCCAACAGGATAAATTTTTCAATAAAAAGAGGATATATTTAAGTTTCTTTCATGTTCATAAAGGTGAATGCATTATTAAATGCTATTTCTTGTCACGTCCCAAAGTATTTTATGGTACTGCACTGTACTTTGTGCTTTTACAAAGGTACTGGCACTGTAAATATTATTTCTTGTCAAGTCACAAAGTACTTCATGGTACACCACTGCATTTGTAAGTGCTATTTCTTGTCCTGTCCTTTTGGTATTTTTGTATTTTGTGCTTTTATAAAGCTGCTGGCATTGTAAATGGTATTTCTTATCATGTCTTTTGGTATTTTATGTACAGCTCTCTGAAATCAGTAATATACTGAACACATACTATGAAGTGACTGAGTGATTAGATATCAGAATTTTAATAAGACTAAGAGCATATAAATTACACTTATTGCTATCGAATCTAAATCATTAAGGGTATTTTCCCATTGTTATATATTGCAATTTTCCTTCATAATTAATCAGGTGTGCCATGACTAGAGTTGTCAACATCTGGAAGGGGCAAACAGGGAAATTGAGTGCACAGCCATAACCAAATCATCAACCAAATTGTGATTTATATATATTTATAATAAACTGTACTAGAAATTCAAAAATAATATTATGAATACTCTAAATGACACATGAAAACAATGAAAGCAAATGATTTACTTGGGTAGTTTTGTTAGCACCTTTCTGACATAGTACACATGATGTAAGAGCTCATTAATTAAAATTTCTGAAAGATCACAGATTTTGCATGTTTCTGATCTGTCAAACAAAATAGATGATTTATTTCATATTTTTAATAGGTACAGATGTTTTAAATGGTTTAAAAAGAGAAAAGGGTATACTGATCAAAAAAAGTTAAACAAAATAAGAATGTTGAAAAATCAGAGCAAATATAATAAGTGTTGCAGCTCATAAGTATTTACTTTATATCTTATAAGTTGTACAGTTGTGGTCATTGTGAAACAACACATTAAGTTTCTTGCTTGGAAATAAAATGTTTGTTTTATTAAAATTTTAAAAATGAGAAAATAAAAATGAAAATGCTCAAATGAAAGAAAAAAATGTGATAACAAGACAAATAATGCTGAGATCAGGAAATCTTACCGGTTGGCTGAAGTGTGACATTTTGAGCATGGCCAGCACTAAGAGCAGCTAACTGCTGCTGGAATAAACCCACAGGCAATGCCATGGTAGCTGCAGCAGCTGCATTGGACTACGATGTAAAAAAATTAAAAACAAGATAACACAGACATATATACATAATGTAAATCTGCAGTGTTATCTTTTAAAATAATTAATAAAAATCAAACACTCATAAACAGTCTCCTTTTTGATAACAATTAAGGACATAAGCAAAATAACTATTTACTATTTGTTTACAAAGATCTGATTGTATTAAATCAAATTAAAGGTCTAGCTTTAAAAAAAAAAAAAGCAAAATAGATAGGGTACATTCAATTAAAACCAAATAAAGGCCAACTGCAAATACCAATCATACAAAATCCTGTACCATTTTTATGCAACTAAAGTGTGTAGAAGTGTATTTGCAAATTAATTACCGCTTAGCATCTTTTTAATGCTTTTTTGGAAACTCCATATTTTTTCTTGTTGTTATGATTACTTTATTATTTCTGACACATCTACTTTATCATAAACTAAGACAAATTACAACAGATATGATTTCAATTTTTTTTTAAAGAGTACAATAATTAGTATGAAATTTTTAAACATATCTTGGAATGTTCATAATCATCTGTCAAAATGCAATGTTATAAACTTCTAATAATACATATATAAAACTTAAATAACTATAAATAAACTTGATATATACATAAATCTGTGATTACTTTTTCACTCAGTAAGATCACACTGACTTAAATGATTTCTTCCAAACATTCTTCTTTGAAAATGATTGTTATAATTTATAAATATATGGTCATTACACTGAATGAAATGATCTAAATAAAACTTAATTATGGATTTTTTAAAAGCTATTGCAAAATAACATTTTAGCAAATACTGGATTCTTATCTTTAAAATTTACTAAAACAAATAGTTTAAAAAACACGCATTTATAATTATAGTTCAAAAATAATAAAACTCAGCATAGTTTTAAAGTTGCACATTAAAAAAACATGTAAAAGGGAAGTAACTCATTCTACTGAAGCAGTATTAGCAAGCATCAAAATAAAAAATATAATAAATAGTAATTTTATTTGACGTAGGTATGGCATTACAAATATAATTCTTTTACATTATTTTTTAATATAAATTACCAAAATAAAATGAATACACGTATGAAAACAAAATTATGAAATTGCTTAAATATTGTGTGTGGTTCCATTTGTACTTTGCCTTCTAATACACTGTTTCATGGAATTTTAAAATAATAAAAAAAATAAAACATCAATTAAATTGCAAAATAGGTCATCTTCATTCTTTCTTATAAAAGTTAAATCTAAATAAGGATTTGTGTTCTTATTCTAGAGATGATATTAGACATTAAATCTGAAGAGAAAAATATTCAAATAAATTCAAGTATTCAAACCGTAAAGTTAAATACATGGAGGACAATTGTCTATTGTATTATTTGATCAGATAAAAATCCTTAAATATTATTCTTTGTATGAAAAGGATAACATTCTTCAAACTACAAATACATCATTGCTACTAATACTAATTGAACTGTCTTGATACAATTATTGTTGTTATAGTTTTAACTGTTTGATGAAGATTGATACTTTTAAGTGCTTTGTAGTTACAGCCTAAGAGTGAATTTGATTTGTACGTGAACAGAATGTAGTAAAATGCAAACAAAAAAAAGTTTAATTTTTAAGAATATCGGAGAAACAAATCAAGGGCAAGACTGACAGTCTTAAATCTTAATAGCTGTGGCAAACTGATCAGAGAAGTGAATTCCACAACTCACTAATTCACCAGCCTGATGTGTGGTAATAGCCAAAGGGTATGTCTGAGGCTGCTGTGCTGTTGTGGTTAACACTGCATTGAAAAGAATATCAAACAAGAAGTGATAAGTACACATTACAAATATTTATGAATTACATTAAGCATTCAAACAATTCACCATAAACTTTACTATTTTATACACATTTTATTTCAAAATTGCATTCAATGAGTAAATAGGAATTATGTCTATTCAAAGTAGTTTTATTTAATAAAAAGTTGGTCTGACCATCAATCCTGCAACAAAAATGATATATTATTTGCATCACACTTACTTATTTAATAAATCCACACACAGAGATAATTTTGATTGAACATGAATGTCTATGTGAACATTATGTCATGCATTTATGAATTTATATATGAATGTATATAAATGTTAAGTATGCACTTGTTATTTCCAAAATTTTCGACACATTCTTTTTCACAAAACAAAAAATATTAAATTTTCAATTTATCATTCCTACCTGTGCGGGAAATGTAACCATGCTGGAGGGACTGTGCAGATGGCTGCTGAATTAATAATGGATATTGTGCAGTGTTTGTATGTTCCTCAGGCTCTGTCTGCACGGGTTCCAGTGCCTTTGAAGCAGACAGTTTGTTGTCCCATAACTTTAATGAAGATAAAATGTAGACAAATTGTTTCATTAGAAAATAATTGTCTTCTAAAATCTCAAATGATAAATCTTTAATTTCATAATTCACTGTAATAATATTATATCTTCTCTTCCTCTTTAATTATAATCACCATCATCATCATCATTATAACTATTATTATTAACATCTATTTCAAACAATAAAATAATTTTATAGGTTCCACTCCCACCCATATTCTCTTTACTTATAGGTATATATTTTTTGTACAATTAAATTTCAGTCTATCATAGTTTTTGAACAATGCAATTATCATCTTTGTATAATTAAATTTCAACCTTTCATAGTTTTTGCACAATGTAATTATCATTTTTGGATAATTTTCAGTCTAATAAAGATTTTGCAGTGTAATTATCATTTTTGTATAATTAAATTCCAATCTATGATAGATTTTGCAAAATTAAATTAAATTACCAAATAATAAATAAATAATTCATAACTGATATACTGATTTATTATAGATACTAAAGATAGATAGATAGATAGAAGGATAGATAGATAGATAGATTATTATTATTATTATTAGAATATTACAGTTTCCATAAAACACTGTAAAAATAACTAGTAGTAGTTAAACAGATAATCACTCCTCTTTTACTGTGTGAAAAGAAAGAAACAAATAATGACGTGCCACACACCTGCTTCAACTCGTGCAGAACTTGTTCATCTACACCTTCATCAAGGAATGCTTCTTTCACATTATTAATAACATCCTCCACTACTGTCTTATACAGTTGTGTCTGTAATAAATATATGAATTTACATCAATTATAATTGATCATTATTATCAATTAATTTTTCTCAAAGATTTCCAAATGTAAAACAGATACTTCAAAATAATATCAAAATGGATAACTAAAGAAGTACTGCATAAATTACATTCTGTTCCCCACCCCCCACCCCTCTACCCAATAAAGCCACACCTGGAGAAAATATTTTTGAATAAAAATAAATAGTAATTAGTAAATATCATAAGAGAAATTTATTGAGTGTAAGATCTTAAAAAAAAAACCCACACCAAACTGCATGAATTTATGGAACAATGTAAACAATAATAATTTCTACTCCAGAGATACCATTACATTTACAACCTCCTAAAATCTGCTGAACACTTCGGGAAAACAATGTATATATGTTAAGATGTGTGCAATTTTATAAGTCATGGTAAGCTTGCAGATACAATGGCAGTACTGACACACAAAACCATCTTCTTTGAGTGGTACTACTACTACTACTACTACTAGCAGTAAATATGCTGGAATCTGCACAGGCCATTTAACACCAGATATGGCTTTTGTGTGTGTGTGTGTGTGTGTGTGTGTGTGTGTGTGTGTGTGTGTGTGTGTGTGTGTGTGTGTGTGTGTGTGTGTGTGTGTGTGTGTGTGTGTGTGTGTGTGTAACTGAAAAATTAAAGCTCACACAGGAAAAATGTGTAGAATATTTTGATAAAAGAGTTTTGTTAATACAATGCATTTAAGATAAATGAATAGTCTTGGCAGTGGCTGAAGCAAAGAATCATTTAAGAATAGTATAAGCTCATAAGTGCTTTACAATAAGCAAGATATTTAAACACATATGAAAATTAAAAATATTTTTTTAAAAGAACCAGAATGTGTATGCAAATTGAAAATGATAATATATAACAAATAATTGTATTTACAAAGAGTAAAAAATAAACTGAATTTAGAAATGGAGACTTTGAAATAATAATAATTAAATTTTAAAAAAAGACACTGCAGCACTGCTATTTTCATGTGAAAAATATGTCTTGACCTTTTTTCAGAATCAGCAATATACATTTAATGATTTATTATTTCTTAACTTGTTTACTATTTAGCAAATCAATAATAATATTCATAATTAAGCAAATTCTTATTTTTAAAATATCAATCTGTATAATCAATATAAGCAATATTTGTATACAAAGAAAATTATTTCTAAAGCATACATGTATATTAATACATTTGTGGTGCTGAAAAGTCTTTATTGTTTACCCTGACTATGTTAAAATGCTGGGTGCTTTTTTAATTTAAAAAAAAAATCAAAACATGTACTCTCAAGCTTACATTTGTTTCTGGACTTTTTACATCAATTTTTATTTATTAGTTGGTCATGTGTGTGTGTGTGTGTGCAGAATCACAATGCTATTAAATTCCCACCTTTTAATGATTTACCATAACTAAGCCTAATTCAATTATTAGCTTCTTTTTTTTTTTAATGTACTGCTTTTTTTTTTTTTTAAAGTACTACTTCTAGATAGTTGCAATACTTCTACTATGATGATATAAAGTGTACTGAATTAATTATATGAGTTTGCCTACTGATCTCGTGTATCGTGAATTTACATTTGTAACTGTACAGACTTATTTACATGTAGGATAATGGTGAAAGTATGTCGAGTTCAACGAGAACGAGTCAATACGCTCATCTTGCCATCTAGTTATAATAAACTGTTAAAACTGTCGGAATTGATAGCCCTAAATTTGATAAATCCCAATAATGAAGATGCAGTGCATGTGATCATATATCTTTTAATAACATTACTTTTCCAAAGTAATGACGTGTCGCGTTAGTGATTCTGCTAGGAGTAGGAAAGCAAAATACCTAGGTCAAGCTACACCGGTCCAAATCAGCGAACATAATAAAACGATTTTAAATAAACAAGGACCGTAAACATTAGTAGCTTTGTTTATAGACTTTGCATGAACGAACTCACCACTTGGCTAGCGGTAGTCATTCCCGATTAGTGAAGAAATCAAACAAAAATTATTGACGTGATACCGATTAGCTTTGGGGCTTCTAAGAAGCCGCCCTGTCCGGAGTTGGATCGTCTTTTATAGTACGCAGAAAGAATCTCGTCACTAGAGGGGGATGCAAGCAATAAAATTACAGCCGTGTTATTGACAAGTTATTGCACGTGCTTGCAAAGGGAGGTAAAAACCAACTCTGTCGTCTATGAAATATTTCAGTAGCAAAACAAACCAAAAGGCATTATTCATTCATTTAAATTTACAGTCAGATAAATTTTGCTAACCCTAATCAGAAAAATCAATTCTTGGTGCAGTTGTACATGGACTTTCATAAAGCTAAACCTGATTTAGTGAATGTTAATGTTTCGAAACTTGAATTGATAGACCTATTCATTCGTCGCTAATTTACATTTGTTATTTTACCAAAAGAAAAGTAAAATATATTTCGGTTTGTGTGTGTGTGTGTGTGTGTGTGTGTGTGTGTATGTGATGGCAAGAGTAGATAAGCGTGTGCTTGAGAGAATAAATGAGAATTGAACCTTTCAGATTAATGTACTATTTAAGACTTGAACAGTTTATTGTTTCTTAAAATACGTAGGTCTGAAATGAGTACTTGAGAAAAAGTATTCGTAAAAGGGTAGGGAGTAATATATTTAAAAGAGATGTTTTCTTTATTATTTATTAGTATCGATACTCTGAAAACTTTATTTCTTCTTTCACTTGGATAACTTTATATATCAGCGATAGAGCGTTATATAACTTCAAGAAGTAGAAGTTAGTCTGTATATAGCTATTAGTATAGTATACGACAATGAGTGACAAGCAAGTACGTATATTACCAATGTCAGCAAATGCAGTGCTAATTTCATAGCAATTTTTGCGGTATAAATTATTAATAAACTAACGTAATAAGATCTCAGGCATTAGCAATAGTAATTCGACTTGTACAATCTTTTTAATTTTTATAACTCGTTAACTGTCAAATGATTTGATTTGTATCAGCCATATCTGCCTTAATGAAGTTGGCAAAATATTCATTATATTATTATTATTATATTCATTAAGTATGGTTATGTAAAAGTTTCCTTAGTAAAAGTTATTAAACAGTATTTTAAAACACTACCTGGAGAACTCTAAATGAGTCTGTTGAAATAGACCAAACCTATATTCATTTTTATTTTAAAGTTAGTTCTATACGAAAGGACAACTCTGAAAAAGAATATTTATTTTAACAGTGCATCTCAAAAGTGTAATAAATATGGATAAAAAATGCCGCAGAAAAGAAAGTAAAGAATCTGAGGATGAGAAGATAAACATTGTTACTGTTACTACTAGTACTAGTAGTGTTAGCCAGAGTTCAAATTTTCACAAGGGAAAGCATAAGAATTATAGGAAAAATAAAAATATGTGTGCAAATTCAGGGTTTCATTCAAGAAAACATTCATACCATTCAGATGCATTTAATTCTAAATCAAGTCAAAAATACTCTTACATGGGAAATCCAGGTAAAAAATATTCACATACACAAACAAATGCAAAAAATACTCTATATCAATATCATCAAAGCCAAAGAAGTGGTGGAAAGCATCAAACAAACACAAGATCTGGATCAAGACTGAATCAGCATGAGCAATTGCCACATACCCACACAAGTTCTGAAGAATCCAGTGGCTCAGTACTTGGTATCCTTACAACCACAGAAATATGCAATGTAAAGAAATTCTGGTTTTTAAGATTTGATTAGAATGAATGCTTGTAACTATACAACTATTTTTATTCATTTATACACTTTCTTCTTTTAAGATCTGTATTGCAAAGTTAGATATTCTGTTGAAGATTGAGAATAAGTTATTTTTAAAAGTCCTTTATATAATTATTTATGTATTTAACAATCTTTTTAACTGTTAAGATTTGCATTCAGTCTATTAATTGTCATTTTAAAGTCAGAAATCTTTTCTCAAAATATCTATGTACACAGGTGAATTGTGTTCAGATTGATACATATATTAGAACTATTTATATAGTAATCCATCTTCTGATGTATTTACAAATCAAATATGATACCATATTTATTATGAGATTTGATGTCCTTGGCATTTATCAGTGATTAAAAAAAAAATTAACATGACTATAGCAGGCCTACAAATTTTTCTTATATATACTGACTGCATTAAGAGTGTTAAATACAGTTTTAAAATATCTTGATACAGTGATAATAATATTCATCATCATTATATTACTATAATAATAATAATAATAATAGAGAGTCTTTTCTTATAAAAACTACAACATTTACATCTGAGGACATAATTATAAAAAACCATCACACTGAGTCGACTGATATGCATGTGATACATAAGAACAACTAAAACTGATGAATCTACATGCAAAATGGCAGCATGAAACAAACATTAACAAAATAGAATACTGTTTATTCTTCCCCTATCCCTCCATCCTTACATGTGCAATTCAAATATGAATGAAACAAAGTAATTAAAAAAATATGTAAACTGCTTAGTAACTAAATTTTAACATTAAATTGTAATTATCTTGTATTTATTGTGAATCTATTAAAATGTAAATTATCAGATAATGCATTCATCTTGTATTGCTAAATTATCACTTAACCATATCAGAAATTCCAGGATTTTATTATGATGCCTCAAAGAAAAGGTATTTCAAAATTCTGCCAAGTTCTGGTAATGTTAATGTTGTCACAAAAGAAACACTTAAGAAAGAGAAGGCAGAACAACAAAGACAAAAAGATCTTGAAGCACTCCACACAGGCACTGCTATTCAGTCCAATATAGCCACAGTGTGTTCTGCATCCTCTTTTGGGAGAAAAAAGAAAGACAAAACATCTTTTTCATCTGTTCTGTTAGACAGCTACCAGAGAGGAGAAATTGACAGCACTAAACTTAAGAGAATTGTGGTCCATAACACTGCAGCCAGTCTTAAACATGTAGGCCAAAGTATTGTCTTTGCTGAGCCATGGGGATTATATGAGAAATTAGAGCATATGCACCAGATGGAGACAAGCCAAGAGCATGACAAACTTCTTTGCCTTTGGTCTGTAAAAGGGAGCATGATTCAGCGGCTGCAACTGGTTACCTTACAGGAGACCCCAAGGACTCGTCCAGGCCATCTGTCTGTGGAGTTTGACCCATCAGGTACTACAGTGTTGCAGTCATGGAACAAGATCACGCACATGTGTTGGGCAGATTTCCCCCAGTTTCCTGACAAGAAGTATGTACTTTACACCACTATGTGCCACACAAGCCAAGCATACAGTCTGGCCTTCATCCGCAACATGGACCCTGCCTGTGGGGAAAAGATTTGTTTCTTTGATTTCAACCTGGGTACACAAGCTACATGGACATGTGCTTGGAATCAGAACAAACAACAGTTCAGTGTGGGAACTGAAAAAGGATGTATGGTGATTGATGTCAACACTCGTCGCCTTTGGCAGTTCAAAACCCATGATAGTGATGTCTTAGCTCAGACATTTTCACAGGTCTGCATAGCATGGTTTTTATCAGAATATTTAGTTGAAAATCCAAATATTCGTTGAGCTTTAATTGATTAAGTATAGAAGAAGATTAAATTATTCACTACAGTTAATATATTTATTAAGTGTAAATTGATTAAATTTAAATAAAGAAAAAATTAATTAACAAGTGTTAGAATATGCATTTTTATTATAAGACAAGTTAAAAACAATAATATTTATTTTGAGTTTATGTATGTGTTCAGTCATGATGTTAGTCAAGTAATTACAGTTATAGATGGGTCTAGTTTATATCCTCTACATGCTGTCATTGCAACATCATTTATAATGAATGGTTAAGGTTCCACTTGCTTCATACTCATAGCAGACTAGTAATACTGTTGACTCTTTGACTTTTTCACTGTCTAGTGTCTCATTTTTGAAAATAATGCACAAATAATCTTTTTTTTAACTTAAATATATAATTTGCCCCACCCCCTAAACTCCTTATTTCACAAGCATCCTAGGTATACAATTTTTTTTTTAATTTATGCTTATTCCTATGTACACCACAACCTCAAGAAAACATCTGATGAGAAAATCAAGTAAAGTCTAAGTGTGAACATTATATTCTGTCTTGGCATTTAATAATAGATAAAATGTTTGGGAATTTTAAATTTTGCAATTTGTTTTGTAAAAATTACTAAAAGTAGTCGTATAAGTAGTAGTAGTAGTGTTGTTTTAGTATATTATTAGTAAAGTATTTTTTTTAATAATGTAAAGTATTTTAAGAATTTTTTTTTTATATTTGCATTGTTTACTTTTAATGAAGCAGTCCTCTTAAACTTAAAGACAGTTATATATTTCTTAAAATAATGAATATATATTATTTTTGAATTAGTTTTTAAATTGCATTTTAATATTTTCTTTTATAAAATTAAATACACAATATTAAATGTTGTAACAGAATTAGAAGCAGATGCATAGAACTTTCAGTAGTTCTTAATGGCTTTGATTATTTACTTCCATCTTTTAAAAAAAATAAATAAATAAATAGAAGCTAGTATTATTTGTATAGTTCTAATAAAATGTTATCTTAAAAACAAAACAAATCCTAGGTTTAAATGAAGTAATTTATGAGTGTTGTTACATGGAGGTGGGGGTTGGTTTGTGTGTAAATTGCAGCAAGATGGAGGAAATCTGATGTATACTGGAACTCGTCGAGGGCAAATCCTTGTTCATGATCTTCGGAGCAAGTCAACATTTCCACAAATGCTTATTAATCACCTGTCAAGTTTGACCTGTCTTCGTCTCTCTCCTGATGAACATTACATATATGCCAGCGACTTCAGTGGAAAGGTTTTTAATTCTGTTTTCTGTTTTTTCAAGACACTAGTCATGAAGAACATAATTCTGACAAAGTTTTGTTGATGATATAAATAATATAATGTTCAGTCCTATTGGCATTAAGCATTCACTAATTTATGGTTCATATAAACCTAAATATAAATATATCTCTTATTAATACTAATAGTGTTTATTAGCCATTTCACATCACAGCAGATAAATTAATTTTGTTTATTTTCAGTTGTTTTTATAAATAATGGTGTAGTTTAATGATCAAAATGATTAACCAGACAGTTGATTTTTAAAATAAAAATGAATGAACTAAACAAATCCAAATGAAATATAAGCAGTGATGGCAAATTCCACCATGTTAAGAAAGGCTGCATAGTTTGATGCTAAAGTAGCTATGGAAAGAGTGAGAAATTTAGACAGTCAAATCTTAGGTAACAGACTAATTCTGTTCTTAAGGATATTCAAAATCCAATTTTGTAAATCAGAATGTGTACTTCAGTTGTCTGTATTTTAGCCCAGTGATGAACGAGAACATAATGTGAATTAAAATGGCACCTTTGTCTTATGCCTCATTGATGCCTAGTGGTGTATGGTGTCTGTATGTCTTCAGTTCATCTACACCAGACTAATTTGCATAGTTCGTAAGTATAGAATGAATGCTGTTACTTGTTAGTCAGAATTTAGGCCTAATGGGTTTGTTCATATTGATGAATTGCCATAAATGGTGGCCACCATAACCTGAGACCCAACTGTGTATAATCTTTGTGTTGTTGTCAAGCCTTGAAAATTGTAGCCATGAGTAACTCACAATTTGTATGACAACTCACTAGCAAAAGAATGCCAACAATAGAGAGGGGAGGGGATGATAATGCCTACTGTTAAATCAAATGTATAACAATAGGTTTAGGTAAGCAAAAATAACTGACCTTATATTTGTCTTTTTCATAATAAAAATTCTTTGATTTTATGACTTCCTTTTTTCTAACATAATAATTGCAATTTTTTAAAATTTACTTGACCAATAAATCATCCATTGCCACCTTGCTTTTTTTATTTGCATTTGAAGAGTTAATTTCTGCATAACACACCTCCACTTCCCCTCCACACCCTGATAACAATAGATCATCCACTCATACAGTTCACTGATATTCTGCAATGTGCAGGGCAATGATTATAATTATTTCACGCAGTTGGTTTCAATATCACTTTTTCATAAAAACGAAAATATATTTAACTGCTTCATTATCACCTATTATATTGAAGGTTTTAATTATTTAGATTTTTTAACTAGCTATAGAAGTGGGAACAAATAAAAGACACTGAAGATTTAAACAGACACAAAATGGGAAAAAATTAACTTAAAATAATGCCTTTGGAAACTAACACACAACATGTTACCAGCATCGGCCACATATTGTTTAATAGTAATACGGACAGGCATGTGCTGCTACATAATTGATTCTTCTTAGCAGGTTAAATTTGTAAATGTATATCATTGTGCATAGTTCTTCCAGCGCTTGTTTTGTCTTAGCTCCATCATTTTTACTAACAATGACACTTTTAAAGGGGGTGGTGGAGGTGGATTGTCAAATCTTTGTCTATCTAGATGTAATGTATCCCACTTAGGTCAGAAAAATGGGTTTATTTTGTATGTATTCATTATTTTTTTTGCATTCTATTGCTAAATGATCAATCTTAGTTTACCATAACCTGGGTTGAACATTGACCTTAAATTCTTTGTAATTAACTTTGTTTTTATTTGTTTGGTTTGGGTGTAGTAGCTATATTCTGATTAAACAAATATGTAGTAATTTATTAGTATCAGTAGCATAGTAAAATTTATTATAACATGTCAGAATTATAGAATTATAAATTTATATTTTTACTTCATTATTTATCAGATCAGAAAATGGGATTTACGTATGCGGCATGCAGTTATTTATTATGATGGCCTTTTTAACCAATACAGCAAACTGCCATTTCACATTGATGAAACACAGTCACTTCTTTATGCTGGTAAATGATTTTGAAGTTTAAATTATTATGCGTGTTTGAAATTTAGAAATTTTTGTTTTCTTTTAATAATTACCAAATTACTAAATTCAAAAGATTGACTATTTATGAGAAACAAAGTACTTTTTAAAGTTAATATTTCAACCAATACTTTAGATGTTTATTCTGTAGTTATGCCAGTGAATTATTTATCTTGCTGATAATTTATCCATAGCTGGTGAAGACTGCTACACCAAACTGTGGTGCCTACAAACAGGCAAACTTCTTCATTCCATCCCCCCACCCTGTCAGGCTTCACGGGATACAATACCTGCTGTTCAGTTCTCCACACACTGGGGTGGTGCCACTGGGAATCAGGGGTTGATAATGGGTCTGAATGATAAGTTCTTCCTTTACGGATCTGGTGTGCAAGATTTGGCAGATTAAAATGGTACCCGTGCATGCTGTACCAACATTCTGAACTGTTAGCGATTGGTGAGAAAATACAAACAAGATCCAAAATAAGTTGTCCTGTTCAGGCCTTGGTTCTGCTGACAGAAAGCAAATGAAGACTTGTGTAAGTGGTGCCATGTTTCCTAACTAAAATAATGCACTTCTATTGATTGTGTTCACTTCTGGTTATTTAAGTTACCATTTTACTGCAAAATGGAATGGACTGCAGTCAGCAAGTTCTGATGTGTTTTTCTTAATCTGACTGACTGCTGATTTATTCACTTCTGCCTATTTTATTTATGTGTATGCTGTAAAAAAAAATGCATATGCAAAAAGATACAATTGGAGTCTGATTTTCTGATGTGTTTTCAGTTATCTGACTCACTTTAATTTTTAGAATAAAATCAATTACCACTTTGTGAACCACTTTTTCATTGAGAATACATTTGCACTTGAAATAAATACTATTATAACTGCAGAATGTGTCTTTGTTTCAGCAAGCTATGTGTCTACATTTCATTGAAATAAATTCTATTTTTTTTAACATAAACTGTTGATATACTTTCATTCAGAATCGCAATATTTAGCAGCAAAAATAGTAATATATTTATCCTTGCTTGTGGTGAGAATCAAGATACAATTTAGAAATAGTTTCACTTAGGTTGGATAGAACTACTGATAAGCTTTCATTGAGAGTTTTGATGTGCCATAGATACTATAAATAGAATCATTATTTGATGAGTAGTTATGATAATTCTGACATTTGTTTTTCCCATGCATGACTTCAACACTATCTATTTACTATGCATGACATCAACAGTTTCTTTTGATTCTGCATGACATCATTTTCTGTTTATTACGAGTCTGTATGTTTAGACATCTCAAGATTGTGAATCTTGGAATCATGTTAAAAAGGATTTGTACAGCAAGCTAAATTAACAAAGTGTTTTTATGCTGTATTAAATAATTTAATATATTAAGAATGATCAGTCAAGAAGCAGTGAGTTAAACTCTTGCTATTTTAGTATTACAATCACTTATTTAAATAATTTAATGTTTCTTAAATCAGTTAACCTTAACAAATCTTGCAACACTTCACTACTTTTAATAATGGTTTCCTGTGGCCAGTTTAATAAGCTAGCAGCTGACTTCCCTCTCTGCAAATTTGCAACAGGAGTATCTACGAATAATGAAGGCACAAGGTGAATCTTGTGTAACTATAGAATTGAGGCTCATGCCATAGAAAGAAATGAATGCCACAATTGGTTCTCCTTCGCGCGTGTGTGTGTGTGTGTGTGTGTGTGTGTGTGTGTGTGTGTGTGTGTGTGTGCGTGTGTGTGCATGTGTGTGTGCATATATATGCGTGCGTGCGTGTGTGTTAGAAATAAATATTCCATCACCAATAATATCCCCCCAATGAGATCTATTTCATGGCAGTCACTGAAGTTGCAGGCTTCTTTCTTACTCATTCTTTATTGAGGTTTTATAAATAACATGCAGGATGACACAAGTTTTCTGATTGCATATCTTGAATCAGCCACCTCTGAGATTAGTTACTAAATAAGTTCAGTTATTTACACTTGCATTCTATATCATAATTTTATTTTCACTGAATTTTCCTGAAGTAGTATCTTGAGTGTACGGATAATGTCATTTACTTCTGCGATGTTTAGTATTTCCCATTTTGCTTGCTGTGTTGCGCTGTGTTCCCTATATTTATATTGATAGTATTTCTCATAAGTTTTGGCAGTGGATTTGTCTTTAGTACATTCAGAATTTAGTTCCAGTACAACGAATAAATAAATGGATTATTGCCTTAAAGGCTTTATTGTAACGAAGTTCATGTTTAAAATAAAAGATGTTCTGAAAAAATATGTGTTTAGGATAATTACTTCTATGTACTTTTCATTTTATTAATTTTGTGTCAGTTTGTTATCTGAAGTTTCAAACTTTATTGTCTTCCATGCTGATGTAACTGAATGACCTGATTGAGTCTGAATAATGCATATTTTTCTAAACTGAGCATTAACTGTTACACAGTGGTAACACAACTAGGCCACAAGATTAAACGACTCCCTAATGACTTATCTTCATAATAAAATCTAAGTGTGAAGAGTCATTATTGAATTTTGTACCATTGAGTTAAAGCTAGTGAAGCAGGAAGTAAGTTTCTTGTCTGTAAAATTTTAGTGTTGTGAAATATAATGGAAATTTATGGACTTGCTAACTGCAAATGATGTAGAATATTTTGAAGTATGTAATTATTATGATTATAGAATTGGCTTATTTCTGTAATATTTCACTGAAGGATTCAAGAACAAAGAACATATATGTGGTTGACTGTGAGTGTACATAGGGGTATCATGTGCCACACTTGCACCCTTAACTCAGGTACGAACCTCCTCACAAACTGACTGATCGCACAAAAGACAGATTGACAAACTGGCAGATGGCTCACTCCTAATCACACTCATGCCTAGTCAGATGTAGATAGTTAATAGAATGAAACGATAGTTGCTGAATACTTGATGATTTTAATAAGCAACAGAAAGTATACTGACATCACTAGGATCGTGGTAAAGAATAAGTACAAAAGATAAAACTGTTTGCATGTGACACAACAATCATACACTTAATCCTATAAATAATACTATAGTAGTTACTCAGAACTGCCTTTATCTCTTAATGAGCACCATGCCATCTTAATGCTAGGCAGTTGCCTGGGGGTCCCATGCTAATCTATGTATGTTGTGACTTGCTGTCCATTTTTATTCCCTGTGAGCTGTTGGTAGGTAGGGGCCCCAGTGCACTGCTTTGCCCTTGGGCCTATATTGCTGTTAAGACAGCCTTGATGAGTAAAAATTAATGATAAGAGTAGATCCACATAGAGACCTACATATGTTAACTGCAGTTTAATCCAAAACATTCTTTATGGAGGCTACTGGAAGAACAGCAGACAGCTTCTTCCCAGGCACAGTTAAAGATGGGTGGTAGACAGCTAAGTTTAGGATGGGTCAAAGTATACACCCAACTTAGAAGCACATGTCTGGTGATGGTAGCTTGTAGTTTTAGCCCAAACTTGGTCAAGTAAAAGTCAGGCTCTTATATCAACTCAGAAGTGGATACACTAGAGAGTAGAGAACAATGCAACAACTGCTCCAGCTAACGTAGGGCTATATACTCGTATGTTGGAATTGGTGTAGACCCACTCTGAGTGACTATGTTTCTAATGTAGAGTTATACCTATGTTTCTAATGTATGGCTATATACTCCTATGTTGGAATTGGTGTAGACCCACTCCAAGTGACTATGTTTCTAATGTATGGCTATATACTCCATGTTGGGTTTGGTGTAGACCCACTCCTAGTGACTGTTCTAATGTATGGCTATATACTCCTATGTTGGAATTGGTGTAGACCCACTATGAGTGACTATGTTTATATCTGTATACTTTAGTCATTTGATACAATATCCCAGTCTTGTAGAGATCTATAAAGATATCACCCAACAAAACAAACTTATAGGTCTCAACCTCTTTTAAGAAATACAGTGAATGACATCATAAAATTATCTAATAAACTCTAATTTTCAACATCATAGTGTATTAATATAAACAGATCACTGGCACCAATACGACGATAAAAAAGTAATGTCAGTGCAAACAATGACTATCACAACCACAAACTAACAACAACAAAATGAATAAACATTTCTAATAGTTAAATAAAACATGGCAACTTCTAAAAATTATATTTTACAGAATAAGATTTTTTTTTTTTAAACAAAAAGCAACTGTGCTTGTCGCAAAAAGTACACACTTCTTCAGACGAGAGAATTTATTTCAAGTAAAAATTGTCGTTATAAGTAGTAAAGCTTTAACAATACAATATTACAATATTGTGTATTTTTTACAACAAATTACTTTCTTGGCATTATAACAGGAAAAACGTCAAAGCAGTGTTTTGACTGATAATTCAATATGTCTGTGTAAGTCCGCACATGTCAACCAATATCATGTAATGGAGACATCTTTTTAAGGGCCAAACCAAATTCGGAGACTGCCAGAGTTGCTTCTATCGTTTTTTTTTGTTCTTGTTGTTTTTAGGACAAATGCAATATAGATAAAAAGGGGAAGTAAGTCCTAGTTAGCAACAGAGATGATTGACAGCGAGGCCAGACTTCAAAACGCATTTCACTTTAAGGCCTATGATTTGTATTTCAACTCAGGAGATGAGAGAGATGGAATGGATACTGCAGCTACTATGAGTGACATTTTTTATTTGTAAAAAAAAAAAAAAAAAAAAAGCTTGCCGATAAGTCCCATTGCCTCTTATTTTCACAATAAGTGTTTGTACTAAGACAGATGATTGCTTATATGAATCTAACAAACTTCAGTTTTTAGGTCTCATTGAAAGATCCCATAATAACAAAAATAATGACACATCAGTATCTTCTGGGTCAAAATTGATGACACATAGGGATGACCCCGAACATAATTTTTTTTTTTTTTTTATATATAAATGTTATTGCAGCCAAAAACTGCTATGCAAGAGAAGGTAGTTTTGTCCTCATTCTATAAACTTAGACTAAACACACACACCACATAATGTATATATGGTATATTGGTTTGACACGTTTGGCTTTTATCACATTCCACATGTATCGTTCGGTGGAGCAAGCTTTCGAATTTAGGTCTACACGAGTACAAACAAAAAATGTAATATGAGCACCAGCACTTCTGAAACTTTACGTACAAACACGCATTTTCCCGTCACATTGATATTCTTCCGTCCCGATCAGTAGATAACAATTATCTGTGTCCACTTTTTCAGTCTTTTCGTTTAACAGAAAAGTCAGATCCCATTTTCAATTTGCATTAGTGTCATGTCATCAAAATTTCAAAAAGTTACTGCAGTGGTTATTTAAATTCAAATCAGGATGGTGATAATAAGCGAGTTCATGAAGTGGCGTGCAATATATTTTTATTGCTGGTGACACGTACTGTGAATGGGATTTGTAATTTTCGCAAACTTTAAAACCGACATAACATTTATTTGAAATGTTTACGTCTGTCCATAGTCTATATTAAATATTTCGCAGCCTCATACCCAAATGATAACGAGGTGCAGTCTGACAAGTAGCAAATAAATAGTATGTCACATTGCAATCTATAAAAATAAAAATAAAAAATCCCCTGACAATACGACCGAGATGCATGGTTTATTTTAATACAGCGACGAATTATAGGTCGGCGGTCTCACATGTTTTACTAGACTGCAGAGTCGGCTCAACCGAATCCTTCCACCCCCTTCTCTGGCAGTAACCTAAATGGTCACGTCCCATTTTAAGCAGCAGCTAAAGCGCTTCCGCCTCCCCCTTCAGTGTTTTCGTCTAAAGTTCTCGTTGCATCAGTGGCCACCTTGCCAAGCTCTAACGTATTTAGCTTCACTTACATCTCGTGGACAGCACGATGATGCTAAGCGGTCTAGAAGCCCTGAAATCCAAGTACAAGTTAAATGAGGAGAGTGAGAGTTACCTCCAGCAACGCCTGGAGAAAACGGGCAGACTCCTCAACACTGGCGCCAGCGTAGAAGAAGCCAGAAAGGAACATGAAGAGGTCTATGTTAGGTATGCAGGCGATATCGACTTCGAAGGCGACGTGAAAGATTTTCGAGTGCCATCACCGACTATTCATGGTGAGATTGATCCCCACCCCACCACTAATACCGGTATACTTAATTTTGTCACTTTACTGTTTCAGTGTTTAAAATACAAAACGCGGGAAGTGGTTGTCAGATTTGAAGAGAACTGTATGTAATAAAATATAATCTAATTATTTTCTAAAAATAAATAATTATTACATAAGCTAGTTATCACTAAAGTAATATGAGGTTTTGGATTTTGAGGTAAGTGCACATGTAGGCCTACGTAATAGGTCCCTACTAGTACTAGGACTAGGACTGAGTTCGATCTTAACTAGACTTAAGTGGCCATCACGAGAAGTTGAGATTCTACTTCTGATGTTTAGATAATAAACAGGTAGGATTTTAAAAATATAATAGAGTATGTCAGTATCATACATATGATGGCAATTTAGTATTGTAACTATAGAAATTAGAATGGAAATTTACAGGCATGCTTACCAGTACCACTAATGGTGTAAAACAAAATTATATAGTATTAGTAATAGGCCTAATTCAGTTGTTTATAAATATGAAGTGTAGGATTCAAAAACAAAGATGCACTATTTCTCAACTTCATAATTACATAGTCATGACTCACACATTTAATTAAAGATTTAGATTTTAAGATATATGTGTTGTTTATTTTTAAATGAACAGCATACATATTTATGATCATTTAATTACTTTCCCTGGTACTATGTTAATTGTTATACACTGTTAGTGTTACAAAAATCTTTTTGAGAAAATGTAAACAAAAACTTTCATCTATATTAGTATATACATACACTCACACATACACAACTGAGTTTTAATTCTATTACTTTAATACTGGTACATGTAATTACATCATTATCATTCTTTTCTTTAAATCCAAAATTAATTTTTAATTTATGTTTGCAGTGAAGAATAGAGCAATTAAATACCATCTCAGACTAATTTAAGAAAGTTCTATTATCACTGTGAATGTTAGAAACCAGTCTGAAGATTTTTTTCTCCTTCCTACTAAATCCTAGGCTACCCACCAAACACCTTGAACATTTCACAAACACTAATGAAGCTTTTGTATTGAAAGTCAGAAACCAATCCCCATAGTCTTACCACAACTCTCATATCTGGAATAAGTGAACAGCAACATTTGTGCAATGCACTGGAAATTCTTTAAATTAAAGAAAAAACAAACATATTTGATTTAGTAATATTGAATATTAATTATTAATAAAATTACATAAGAGATTTTTAGTAAAAGATGTACATTATAATAATTTTTAAAATAAAAAATATATACTTGCATTATATTAAAACAGATAATTGTTTAAGAGAAAACTAGTTTAAACTGGGTTTTTTTTCGTTGATTTTTTTTAAAATTAAAATTTATTTCCAAAAAAAAGTTCAGTGTTTTGAATAAATCCATATGTGATAGTTGATACTAAAATAATAATTTAAAAATCTTAAGTAATAATATATTGTCTATTTAAGCAGCAAAAAGATTGTGTAGAAATAAATAAAAATTCTGTTTCTTTAAATAGTTCTCCCCATTTCTTTTTTCACTGGCAGTCTGTGACCTAAAGGAACTACTCAACTAGTTCTTTATAAATATAATTAATGATTCATAGAATTATGTATATCCAGTGCATTTCTGGAAAATATATTAGGAGAAAATGCATGGCATCTACTGATATAAATTTGGCATATTTATTAAATCTGCTTGGCACATTTAGTACTCTGACATTCATCACATAGATTCAGATTTTGATCAGTCTTAGTCTTACTCTAAAGTAGGGGGGAAAATGTTTTCTCTCAACACACACACACAAATGCACTTATAACTTATATATTTTTGTTGACACACATTAGGAAATGCTAATCTTATGTTATAGTTCCACTCATGCACATACAAACTTTTAAAAAATTGGTCATGAATTGGGAAGATGAGTAAAGCTAATTATATTAGGATATTAATATTAATGTATGGCAAATTTCAAACTTAAACAACACAATTTTAAGTATTTATATTCTTTTAAAAATACTTTTAGCACTCACAAGAGTTACTCCTCATTTGTTGTTTTTACATTTATTTGAAAATATATTTCATTAGATTTATTATTTTTTAATGAATTCTTTTGATAGGTTTAATTTGGTTTCATTGTTGCATAGTTTTGTTTTAATTAGATGGGTCAATTTAAATTTGAGATAGAAAAAGTTCACAAACTTTTTCTTTCCAAATCTCTTTCATAAGTTTAATGTTGACTGAGTTGGGATGTTTGTATGCTAAAGCAAACCTTTACTATAAAATATAATAATAATAAAAAAATATTTTGATGCAACTTTGTTAACTAACCCCCTATTTATTTTCTTATTCCAATCTGTTATAAATAATCTGAAATAATTTAAATACTAAATAGGCTATTAGTATAAGTATAACTGCCTTTCTCAAACATTTTACACTGGAGGAACCCTTGAAATAATTTTCAGAACCCTTGTATAAAAATTACTATATAAATGTTTTGGTTTTTTTTCAATCACAATCTCTCAGAAAGCACCTAACTATCTATTGCAGAACCCTGGGCTATCGTGTCAGATGTGCAATGATACTAAGGCCTAAAATGAGACAGCATATGTGTGTTCTAAGTAAAATTAGTATATTAAGATAATAATTTATTATTTGCTAGCTTATAGATATAGTAAATGTTTATAGCTAGGTATATTATACACCAAATTAGTTATTACAGATCAATACAGAATTCAGAGAAATGCATAAATACAAACAACAGCAAAGTATTTACCGCTAGACAAACTCACAAAGCAGTGAATTGAAATAGCTGATTCTTATAAATATAATTATATGTTGTTAAGAGTATGAGTGCCATTATACAGATTGTTGGATAATTGAGAATTTACATTGTGCGCGCGCGCATACACACACACACACAGAGTGATTTGCAAATTTTTTGAAAAATCTGGGCAGTACTTCCAGAATTTAAGAAATTTGATGAAATATATTTAGAGAGACATAGAGAGAGTGCACATGTTCCCTCTTCTTGTTTTAAAACTACACTTATTGTTAACATATTAGAACTGCTACATAATACATTGTAATATTATGCAGGCAGGGGTGTTTTGTTGTTTTTTTTTAGTTTTATTGTTGTATTTTATAATTTCTCAGTTATTATAGTTACCATAGTATACGTCTTACAAATGGACTCCGTGAAACAAATCCATTTCATCTAACATAATTATATTGGCTGATGTACACACATGCACATAATTTTGGGGCCAATCCAAAAGCTCAGTGACAGCGTTTTACAATTGTTGGGCTCTTAATAGAATTTGTTGAGATTATTTTTTGTTTTCCCAGTGACAGCAATTAACATATATCCTCTCATCTCAGTGCTTATCCTTACAATTTGCAAAATTCCACCATTGGCAAACATTGATTAGCACAAAATGTATAACAGAATCCACAGTGTGTATGTGCAACTAGACTCATGATAATTACTTGTAATTTCACACGGTCATTTACTATTGCAAATAACTAGATGGCAATATTTATAACTGACATTAGTATTTTCCAAATGTCAGTTGTGTCTTTTTTCTTTATTTTTGCAGAGACATAGAAAGATACTGATATTTCTACTATGTTTATGAGAAGAACAAAGTTTAGAATGCTTTTCTTTTGAATATAATTTTTAAATATATGAAACTGAGTTGCAAAATTGCACCCAACTCAAAAATAGGCAGTGAGTCTATATTCACTAATGATTGAGCATTTAGTTAGTTTTTGCCTTGCACACCCACAGATAGTATAACCTACGTTTTATATATTTTTTATATTTACGTTACAAATACATTGTTAAGTATTTTACAGCAGCATTTGCATTTTCTTTTTGTTTATTTATTTATTTATGTCATTGATATTGATTTTTACTTGTTTGTTAAATAATCAGCCAACTCTGTGAGAAAGTTATTCTGTCAAGCATGTTTTCTTTTTTAACTTATTCCTGCATTGTTTACTATACTATAAATGGCTTGTTGTTATTGTATCCTTCAGTTTATTATTTGTTTTATTTATTAATAATATGTTTATAAATTAGTGGCTTTATTTATTTGTATTTGTGGCTTTTTATATCTTTTCCAACTAAGATGGTATCCCTATTGATGTCATCAAGCCCCTGGAGGTTGCCCGACGTCCTACCATTCTTGTTTATTTCCATGATGGTGGTATGGTGTTTGGATCCCGGAAAACTTCAAACACTGTTTGTAAAATACTTGCAAGGTATTCAGATTCTTTCTTTGACTACACCAGCCACCAATATATTTTAAACATTTTAATTGCTTATGGCTATATTTAGATTGTTTACATCTCGTATTTAACCCTCTATGTTTCAATTGTTTGGGTTTATATTATATTGTTTAGGTCTCATATTTAAAACTCCATGTTTCAGGTGCTTAGGGCTATATTAAACTGTTTAGATCTCATATTTAACCCTCCATGTTTCAGGTGCTTAGGGCTATATTAAATAGTTTAGGTCTCATAATTAACCAACATTTTATTTGCTTAGGGCTACATTAAATTATTTAGGTCTTATATTTAACTCTCCATGTTTCAGTTGCTATGGGCTATATTAAATTGTTTAGGTCTCCTATTTAAATCTCCATGTTTTATTTGTTATTTAAAGCAAGCTGCTTTCATATTTTTGGCCCTAGTGTGCAAACACAACACAGCAGAGTTAATAAGCCATCAGTATTGAGTGATTTCATGTCATATATAACACTGGTTGTTTTTTTTTAAATAAGGCAGATTTTTATTCTATTACATTTATTTTAATCCAGGATTAGATTTGTTTGATTCCACAATGTCAAGCATGGTAGTGACATGCATGTAAAATGAGTAAATGCATTTTCACATCAGTGGTCACTCATGGGGAACAAAGAACATTTTAGATTCATGATTCAAGCTGTTATATGCATTCTTTATGTCTAGCCAGCAATTATTTCAGCATAGGACTAGTTTTATGATTGGGACTAGCTTTATGATTCAAGCTGTTGAATGCATTCTTTATGTCCAGCCAACTATTATTTCAGCATAGGACTAGCTCAGTGGTCTCCAAACTTTTCAGCCCAAGGGCCGCATTAACTATCAAACAGCAGTTCGGGGGCCGACTACACACTCTAGGTCCAAATAAAAAAGAATCAAAACATGGATGTTTTTAATTATTTATTTAATATTATTTTATTCAGTTATTATTTAATAACACATTGATACACTACACTTGAACACCTGTATTAGTGGGAATGGTGAAATTGTTGCCAAAATAGCAGACATTTCTGGCTTTAGATTTGATGTCCCTAACATCAACAGTGACCTGAGATTATCATCGGACAAGTTTGTTCTCAAATTGTTCTTCACGTATTTTCATTCTTGAAAATGTTTGTTCACACGGATATGTTGTTCCAAAGATTGAAAGATACCTTGATGCAAAGGTTTTGACATTAGGAAAGTCTTCCTTGGGCAAAAACTGGTAAAAACCCACCAGTTCTTTGAATTTGTCCCTAAGGAGGTCATTTGCTTGCAACTCAATGGCTTTGTCTAATTGTCATGGTTGACTGCTCATATACTATAGACTGGGTGGACTGGATACTAAGAATATGTCCGACTTATGTAACAATCAGTGACCCATATCAGTAATGCTCCTTTATTCCGAATCTGGGTCAGAGTTGTTTGTTCCCTCTCAACTCTCAAAGATTAGAGATAGAAAAATTTAGCGGCAGCTGATCTTGGCAGGATACACATAAATTTCTGTAATTTTTTTCTATAGACAAAAAGGTCTCCACTGGCCACATGAGAGGGCCTCGCAGGCTGCATGCGGCCTGCGGGCCTTAGTTTGGAGACCCCTGGACTAGATTTATGATTTAGGTTGATGATTGCATTTTATGTCCAGCCAATGATTATTTCAGAATGGGGCTAGCTTCATTATTCAAGCTGTTGAATGTATTCTTTATGGTCTAGTCAGGGGTTATTTCAATGAGGGAAAAGGTTCATGATTTAACTATGCAATGCTTTCTTTTTTTGTCCAGTCATTATTATGATTAGAGGGTTAAAATCTTGTAATGCCACTCGTCTGATGGCTAGATTTATCATTTTTCTTTGCAGAGAGGCTCGCTGCATTGTCATAAATGTGGAATATGGACTAGCACCAGAGCATAAGTTTCCAGCATGCTACGATGAAGCCAAATGTGTGGTTAGATGGGTCATGATGAACAGATCATTAATTGGTAAGTTTAAAGTAGGTATAACATGAGAATTAATCTGATTCGCAAGTTTCAGAGTTGTTCATTTTTTTCAAATTTCAGATTAAGTTATATATTTCATTGTAAATATATGTGCACATTAATTAATTGCTGTTTCATCAAATGTGTCATGAAAACAAGATTTCTGTATAATTATTCCTAATTATTAGTATTTATTATGTATGAATATCATACTACATGAAAATTTGGAAATGATGACTACCAAGTCAGTGGCAAACTGTTAATAGGTAGCCCCAGCCCCACTACCTATTTTTCTACTTGATATTGTACAAATCTTTTATGCTCAAAATATGTGTTCTGATGAAATAAGGTTGTATAGAAAAAAAATTATGATTATAGCTATAATACTTTATGAGATATTGTCAATTTAATGTCGTAATTTGTGATCAGTGTTTTTTAAACGTAACGAATGTGCAAGTTCAGTACAAGTAAAATATAAACCATACTGATCAACAGTCCAACATTTTAAATTAACATACTCACAGACAACAAGAAAAAACAGACATAATGCAGAATTGAAATTTCAGTTTATTATAAATTGCTATGGATAACACTTTTGTTTCATAAAATTGCTTACAAAATGCAACAAACTGAAATATTCATGGCATCATCAACTGATGAACAAAGTATATCCAGAATGCATATTATTAAATCATTTGCCATGTAGTTAATGCCTATTTTTTTTCAAAGTCATAGCAACAACATTGAAGAAATTATTTTGATGCTGAAAATGGCCATTTCAAAAAATTTTAACCAAAAAAGAGAAGTAACCAAGTGTTATAGAGAAAACATTAAAAAGCAAATTGTCATATCTCTAAATCTGTACAACATATCACATATAGTTCACATATCAAAATAATCAATAAATTGTGCCCTATCTACATATATAAAGATAAGTTATGTTTAATCATTTAATTAACATTTTAAATTTTATTATAAAATTTCTATTTACAAAGAAAATGAAAACGGATAAATTGTCATTTCTCTGAAACTATGCATAACACAGTTATGGTTCACCTATTAAAATGATCAGCAGGATGTTATACATGTAACTAAACAAAAAATCTGTTCATTTTATTTGCTTTAATATTTTATAATACCAAATTTAATATTTAAAATCATAAAACCATATTACAACTGTATGATTGGTATAAAAGCACTCTATATACATACATACATACATCAAAGATACATAAAGATGTTGAACCCATGCCATTACTAATTATATCACCACACACACTCACACACATTCACTAAAATAGCCAAAACATATTGTTTTATTCTGAAGGTTGACCAAGTATTAAATCATTGAAAGTGTGCATGAAAACTTTATTGTCAGTGCTCTGCATATGAGTAGATGATTTAACCCGTTCGTCGTCTTCAGGACGATTTTGGCGTCTTAAAAAAAATTCTACACACGTCTTCGGGACGAAATGGGACGCCACGCTCGCAGGCGTGGCTAAAACGATCATGCTATTAAAAGAGATCCAACCGGAGTGAAAGAAATATGTGGTCTGCCTCAGCAACCACTGTGCTCTAAATTCTATCTTTAGATATTATAATTAGGAAGCTCATGTGACTGAATTCCCGCGGTTTGTAACACAACCCTGCAGCTTCCTGGAAAGTTTTTGGCAGACTTTAGGATTACGTAATCTATATAAATATGGCAAGCGCACATTTTCAGTTGGATTATTGTGAATTTGCTTATACGGCTGGATCAGAGTGTGAGGAGAGTAGTTTTTCTTCAGAAGAAGAGGATATTGAACAAGAGGATATTCCACTTTTAGATGAAAGAGGTGACACCAATGCCACTGAATCTAGTAACGAAACCGGTCGCCCGCATGGCGACATTTTGAGTGTATCGAGTGACGCACGCGTCGCCGCGAGCATGGAGATTCAAACATTTGCAGGCTGTATTGGGGTAAAAATGCAGTTTCCAGAAAATGCTACAGTACTTGACATCTTTCAAGCATTTTTACCAGAGAATTTTGTACAAAAGATTGTCGAGTACACTAATATATATGCTTCTCAGCAACTTTTGCACGATAACCTTTGTGCTACAAGTCGTATCAAGAAATGGCACGATACACAGGTGTCTGAAATATATCAATTTTTGGCACTTATTTTTTTGATGGGAATATGTAGACTACCCACATTGAAACATTATTTTTGTAAAGATGAAGCCTATGGCCAACCTTTATTTCGTAAAGTAATGTCTGGCCGTAGATTTTATTTGTTACTAAATTGCCTACATTTTTGCGATAACGCTGTCTCCGATCCTACCGACCGTATCCACAAAATTCGATTGATTATTGATCATTTCAGACAAGTATTTTCATCCATTTATGTGCCTGGAGAAAATATTTGTGTGGATGAATCCCTGATGTTGTGGAAAGGTCGTTTAGGATTCAGGCAGTATATAAAATCTAAACGGGCTAGATTTGGAATCAAATCATACGAAATTTGTGAGAGTCTTACAGGGTATGTTTACGATTTCATTATGTACACGGGGAAAGACACTGAGTACACTTTTACTGATGGAAATCAGGGTGAGAAAGTTGTTCTAACTCTTTTAGAACCACTTCTAGGGAAATATTACAAGGTGTACACAGATCGCTTTTTCACTAGCCCCACCTTAGCACGCATTCTTTTGGCAAACAACACATACATATGTGGAACTGTCATGGGAAACAGAAAAGACATGCCAAAGAACTTTCCAGGCACTAAGCTCACTCCAGGACAAATTGCAATTGTCCATAATGATGGTGTTTCTTGTTTTGCATGGCAAGACAAGAAACAGATACTCATGCTAAGCACAATGCATCATGACAGTACAATAATAAATACAGGCAAAAATCATTACAAAACAAAAGAACCAATTCTGAAACCAGCTTGCATTTGTGATTACAACAAATATATGGGAGGGGTGGATTTGTGTGACAGTGTAACAACTGCATACCCTAGCATCAGAAAAACAATAAAGTGGTACAAGAAAGTTTTCTTTCACATTCTTGACATTGCACTGTACAATGCCTGTGTTGTTTACAAGAAACACACAGGTAAATCAATGACATTGCTAGATTTCAGAGATGCAGTATTGAAGCAAATACTAGAAAAATATCCTGAGGTCAATGTTTCTAAAGGTGGTCACGCTTCTGCTGACAGTTTGCCACCATCGAGACTGATGGGTAAACATTACATTACACTTTTTCCTCGTATTGATACAAGTAAACCAACACCGAGGAAAAGATGTCGCCTTTGTGCAGACCACAAAGTTGAGAAAAGGACACGTCACCTGTGCCCAACATGTGATGTTGCCCTTTGTCTTACCCCCTGCTTTGAAAAATTTCATTCAAAGCAGACATTGTAAATTCTTTTTTTCTAATTCTTCTTTCCTGTTTTTGTCTATTTTCTTCTTTGTATTATAGGAGCATTTTGAACATTTATTTTCATAATTTACCACATATATACATGTAAAACATATGCAATTCAGCAACATAATACTTTATATTTAGTTTCATAATTTACAACATATATATATATATAAAACATATGTAATTCAGCAACATAATACTTTATATTTATTTTCTTTTCATTATGTACAAAAATTTATTTGTAGCGTATATTTTCTTCTTTTACTCCTGATGAAATCGAATACATACTCAGTATTTTTTTATTTTTACCTGACAAGTTACCTGTGTATTCATTGTACAATACAGAATAGCAGAGTATACAAAATTTCTAAACTTTACTGATGTTGATTTCCATAATAAAATTTTCTGCATCTGCATTTCTGCTTCACTAAGTCTACATCTGCAATTTTATTATATATATATAAATCAACTTACCTAGCAGTGCTACCTTCTTCATTTTCTGCATTGGAATTTGTGAAAAATTGGACATGTGTGCAACTAGTATTTGGTGTGTTATCTACATGTACAATTTTCTTATATATAAATCATCTTACCTTTAGTTTACCAAGCAAGTGGCTGGCATTGTTTCCTTCTTCATTTGTGCCTTGGATTTTTGAAAAAACATATTTGTGCTTTCTTCACTTCACTTCAGTAACCGTGACTGGTGTGTTATCTACACGTACAATTGTATTATATATAAATCATCTTACCTTTACCAAGCAAGTGGCTGGCATTGTTTCCTTCTTCATTTGTGTCTTGGATTTTTGAAAAAGAATATTCTTGAAAATATGTGCAACCAGTATTCACGTCACTTCAATTTGTGCTTTACTAAATTGACTGATATGTGTTATCTACATGTAACATTTTCTTGGGTAGGGGAGGACACTATTTTGTTCTTCATTTTTCTGTTCCTGGATTTTGGAAAATAATTATTGTTCAACTGGAAATGTGCGCAACTAGAATTTCTTCAATTGAACTTGTAAACTGTCATATAAATAAAAATTAGATCTATTTTTCTACATTTGGAAGCTTTCATCAGACATATCTCGGGCGCTGTAGTCACTGAGTAAAAGTACTTGGTGGTTGCATGCTTGATGCTCTGTGTTTTAGGACTGAAAGTGGAACTTTTTATGAATATCGACCCCCACAAAACACTGACTGACGGTGGGATTATGAATGAAACACCCCCACAAAATTTGAAATACGACAACAGTGATAGAAATTTGGACAAGGATGTTAAAAATCGCAAGTTCAACAAAAAGGTAAGAAAAAATTTTATTATTTACTTATTTTTCAATTTTAAAATAACTTTTAAAGAAAGTTTAATAATTCTATAATATGTCTACAATAGTTTAAACTTAAAATTTTGAAAATCTATTATAAATCACACTCGTTTTTCATTTTTAAATACGGCTACCAACAAAATTGTTGCTGGGCGGCAAATATGCGTGACACAGTGCTGCCATGACGCGTTTTTCGTTATGACGACGAACGGGTTAAAGAAATATTGACATATTTATATAATTACAAATTTGGGAGTGTATCAGTTTTATTGATCAAAATGTGGATTGTATCACAAACTTGCAAACTTTTGAATGGTTGGATTATTTTTTGAAAACTGAGAAGAGTCAGCATTGCTATATTTACTGTAATTTTACACAAATATTCATCAGATTTATGTTTATTTACCAGCAGATCATTTTTTTCTCTTCCCCCTCCTTCATTCAGGATAGATACTATTTCTATTTTTTTACAAAATCAAAATTTAATTTAAAAAATAATAAAAGCAACAATGACAGACAACCCCCCCCCCAATGTTTTCATGCCTTTACTATTCTTTTTTTACACACACACACACACACACCCCGAAAGCTTGCTGATACCTGTTAATAATTAAATAAATATGTGTTTTCCTCAGCAACTTACAAAGTTACATTCAAATCATTAATATGCTTACCCATCAGGGTCCATAATAAAAACAGTAAAAGACCCACATTTGTCATTGAGATACTCCTTTGTTAATCAACAATTCTTATTCCCAAGTCACTTAATTTGGCATGATCTTTTGTTCCGGGACAAAAGTAAATAGTGAAGTCAACCAACAATGAAGACTGCCATTTTGATTACTAGTTATTCTTATACTCTTGAGACTTGCAGATTCTTTTTAAATTGAAGATAATAAGCTTTTTTAAAATCATGGCTTTTTTTTTTACACCTGTTCATTGTGTAAATAATAAAGGCATATGTTGAGCAGTTTTTCATTATAAAGTTATTTTGATATATAACTATACTTATCTTCCTGAATTTAACCATTTCTGTCTATATAACTGTGATTTTAAATTAAAATATGGTGCAACTTTATGAATTTCCAGTTGATCTCTATTGTAATCTTATGTACAGTTTGCTTTACTCTTATAAATTTTAAGGCTCTATGTTTTCATCAGCAACTCTGAACACAAAAATTGTCAGATTCTATTTTATTGACATTTTATCGGTCTTGATTTGAAAGTTGGAAACTGTCAAAATATTTGAATAAATATAGTATTTATTGCTTAAATGCGTATTGTAACTCTGTGCAGTGTGGATCATAAAAGTGAGAAAACCAAATTTATGTTTCTACTCTAGACTTGTAGTTTTTAAGAACTATGATCTTATTAATATATGTGCACGTGCACACAGATTATTCAGGACTTTTCTTGTAGTTTTTCCCCATCTTCAACCCATCCTGATCTCATTGCCACCATTGCTTGCTGCATTCTGTCCCTTGTTATCATTGCTTGCTGCTGCCTCTACATTCTCATCACCAGTGCTTGCTGCTTTCTATCCCGTCCCCATTGTTATCACTGCTTGTTGCTGTCTGCTTCATTCATATCACCATAGCTTGCTGCTTTCTTTCCTGTCCCCATTGTTATCATTGCTTGTTGCTGGCTGCTTCAATGTCATCACCAGTGTTTTTTGTCCCCACCTCATCATTACTACTGCTCATTGTTGACTACTCCATCCTCAACACCACTGCTTGTTGCTGTATGCCTCATCACCAGGGCTTGCTGATGGGAGATTTTTTTTAAATCAACTTTTCAATCTATTGTTCTTGTTAATTGCTTCAAGTGTTTTTTTTTTTTTCCCTTTGCATGGGTTATTCTGTAAACAAGATATAAATCTTGGTGTGAGCCTATTGAAAATAAATCTTACTTACATTGTGTAGTTTGAGGGTGAGAATGTGTGCATATTGCTGTTGTATGTCATGTAATAATTTGAGGTCACATTTTTCTGTTTACTACTTTTATGCTTCTGAGTGGGTTTAGTCTTGTACTTTGTAGTTGTATGTTTCTTCTTACCACTGTTAGTTCTTTTTTAGAAATGCAAATAGAATTGAGGTTAAGTCAGTACATTTGTACATAAACATAATTATATGAATGTAAATATCAACACATCACCAGAAAGATTTATAACATTTACCGAAAAATAAATGTAATGAAAGTAATATTCTGTAAAAGACATCATTAGTCATATGGGCTGCTATGACTTGCTGGCTTGTTTGCAAACATTATTTTTTACCAAGCTTATTTAACGTCTGTTTAAAAAGAATTTTACTTGCATTTAAATATTTCTTATGAACAAATTTATTTTGGGAGTACAACTTTTCAGTTGATCTATAATATCTGATTGATATTATTGTACAGGTAGACTGATGTATTTTAATATTAGCAAATTAATATTCCCTGAATTACATAAATATTCCATTCTTTAAACCTTACATAAGATGGAATTATCAATCTCCCTGTAGCCTGTGTGTTACATTGAGTGCTAGATTTTATAATCTTTCTAGGTAATTAATATCTTTGAAGTTATTATTCATGTAAATTGCTTTAGTATAAAGGACGGTTAGAAAAAAGATCAGAGACATTGCAAGAAAAATATGTAATAGTTCGCACTAAGTCTTAGTTTTTATAGGTACAGTATTGTAATATGTAAGACAGCAAGTGCTTGTATTTTCATAATTTTACTTATGATCACAATTAAATTGTCATTTACTATAAGCATTCACTTTTCTGTTTACATTGTTTATGCCTTGTAAATAGTCACAGATATCTGTTTTCTTATGGTTAATATTTTTTAAAGTTACTTTTTTAATTACAAATTACAGCATAGAATATTTTGTTTAAATTGTGAAGAACTGATACTGGTAACTGAAGATTGTATATTAATTTTTATTATCTATGCAACTAGCTAGAACATTCATAACTGGAATTCAGTGCTTGAGCACCAGTGAAAATGAATATAGTACTCTCTCTAAATTCACTGTTGTGCTTTTGTATGTTATCCCTGCCAATAGTTTGAAGCTGAACACCCATTATGGAATTCGCTGCTTGAGCACCAGCGAAAATGAATATAGTAGTCTCTCTAAAATCACTGTTGTACTTTTGTTATCCATGCCAATAGCTTGAAGTTGAACATTATTGTGGAATTTACTGCTTGAGCACCGATGAAAATGAACATAGTTCTCTCTCTACACTCTACAAACATGCTGTACTGTCCAAAGCATGATATTATTAAAATGTTGATTAGAATTGTAAAACAAGAGGACCTCTCATAGCAGAAAAAGCATATGGTGCATAATACAAAGACAGGACAGATTTACCACTGCCACCATGTTGACATTTTTTTTTACTGGCTGATCAATTTATAAGATGATTTATACTTCAGTTAAGCATGTATATTGTGTTCTTGCATGTTGCTTGTTATTTTTTCTGTGGTAATTGTACTTCTCAACTATATACATCATTGCAGACTTTCGAAAGAATGTTCTAGATTTGGGGTTGGGGGTGTCTAAACTAAATGTCACTTCTACTGTTCTAGTTTATGTACAATTTCTCTGTTGCTGTGCATTAATCTGGATTTTTTGTGCTACTTTTTCCCCTTTTTTACCATAAATAATTGAGTTGGCTGTATACCTTTATTTCATCTTTCAAATCACACAGCATTTTATCTCCTTACTTGGTCATAAGAGTCTCATTAGCTAAAATAAATTTACAGAAGAAAAGATTTCACTGTGTTGTAATTTTATTGGTTCAATGATGATGTTACTCTGACACAGGTGCTGGCAATGACAGTAAAATAGGGGTTGCAGGTGCTGGGGCTGGGGGAAACATTGCTGCCACTGTTGCTCATGAAGTGCGCGGAATTGCTTTCCAGGTTTGTTTTGAAATACATATTTTCTGTCATATTTATTTGACCATATATGAACTATTGTTTATACAAGTTTATTGCATCAGTTTTAGATTTAACTTTAAGATTGCTAAGCTGAGTTGATGATTAAAAATCCAGATATTCCACTAGACCTTCATAAATGTCAGTACTCTGTACCAACTTAATTTAAAATAATTGGCACGGTGCTATGTAAATTACACACACACACTCACAATATGCACACATCAAATTGTATAGCAACCCTAATCTCGAAAACATTAATTTTGCTTTGCACATAAAGATAGAGTGAAACCTTGCTATGACGCAATAATTAGGGTCCATAAAATCAGATCACATTATTAGTGGGGTTTTACACTACATGTATTTTACTTTTTTCCAAGAATATATACGTGCATTCATGTCTAAAGTAATAAATCAGATTATTATCAGATAAATATTAAATGGAATGCATTATTAAAATATATTGAAAATAATGGACGGATAATATAGTTATAGTTTATTACTTTGCATTAAATAGTTTTACTAATTTTTATTTGTTTGTACAATAATGCACATTGACCGATAATACCCTGACTGGCGTTTTATCATGAATAGTGTATCAACACCATATAGTGCCATCGTGCCAATCAGTTCATCTATAATGCATGTAATTTCATTGAAAAATTGCACACAGATTAAAAATATTCAATAGATCATTGTGTCTGAATTCAACATCTAATATATACATGTACATGAATTTCAAATTTCAGGAAACACGCCACGATTGTATTATATGTATATTCAAATTATACAAGATCTCATCCCCAAAATGAAGTTAAATATTTTTTATACTCTTTTTCACGTACTTTGAAGAAAAAATTTCTTGTGCGAAGGAATATACAAAATTTCAGGAGCCGTTCCATGACCGTGTTATATCCTAATTTGCGTTATCGCGGGGTTCAAATGTAGTAAAAAGCAATCATAAACTCTGTCTTATTATCTGTATCTATAGTAGTCATTGCACTGAATCAAAACCCTACAACACTGATCGCCTACTAGGTAAAATGAAAGATATAAAGTGTTGTTATCAATAAAAGAGCACTTTTTGACAAATTACTATATGCTTTGTATTGATAGTTTTGCCATATCACATCACTGATCCAGTAATAGTAATATAGAATAATAAATTCCATTTGTGATCTTTAACCATTGTGTTCATTGAATGCATTTTCAATCTGAATGGTTCACCCAGAAATTATGTTATAACTGAATAAATCTAAACGCTTGACTCACCAGTCAGTAGAAGAAAATATGCTATAAGGCTATAAGTTCACTCAAGAATATAACTGGCTGGTTAAAAAAAATAAAGGAAAAAGAAAGAAATTACTTCCTAAATTGTAATTTGTTTTCTATAACTTGAAATTAGATACCACAGTAATTCAAAACCAAACAATGACTCACTGTCACATTATTTAGTTGATGCTTCAGTATTCATTTTATAAAATGTGCAGCAATATTACAAATTATTTTAAGAAAACCTCCAATAGTACAAATAATGACCTTGTTTGAAAATATTTTTTGAACTGCATATATCAAGAATATTTTCAAATTATATTTTACGGTTGTTGATAATTGTTTTCCTAGAAGGTTAGAGTTATGATTGACACAAGAGCATAATATATATTCTTTGTTTTTACAAGTCTTTATAAAAATAGCTCATGTATTCTAGTTAGTGACTAATTGTTTAAACCAGAAAACAAAAGGGGATGTTTGGTAACAATTATGATAACTATGGGAAATGTTTCTATTTCTCTCCCTTTGTCTTTACACCACCACCACCAAATTCTGCTGCCTTCAGATAATTACAGTCTGCAGTTCTCTGTTGACAGTTTTATTACATGAAAAATTAAAATTTGGACTTTAATTAAAACTGTTGTAGTATATTGGTACTGATGTGTTTTTGCATTTATCGCAATTAAAATATATTTGTATCAGTTAAAACCAACAAATATCAATATCCTTGAATCTCTGAAAAATCAGTGGATGAAGTTGGGTAGTTTTCCATTGGTTTTTGGTTATTTAATTTATTTTTTAAATATTGTTTACAAGTTATCCATTATATAATTGAAATTTATTTCTCTCTACCTCAAAAGATTTATTTTAGAATTACTAAATTATGCTAATTATTTATTAATCATTGAACAGTTATTAATCAGTTAATGGCTACTTTGGGCTGATTTTATTTAAAGTGAGTTTATATTTTAGCAAACACTTTAAGTAAAATCAGCCAAAAGTAGCCATTAACTAATTAATGAATTGTTCATGGAATGATAAATAATTAGCATTATGTGTGATAAGGTCAACTGGTTGAAGTGCATTTATCTTCCTAGTGCAAAGATGTATCCATGATCATAGCATGATGGGATTTTTGTTATTTTTTTTCTTGAAATTTAAACTACTTCTTTGTAACAACGCATTATGTATTTTATTCTAAATGCTGTGCAATTGTCAGCAAACAGATGAGATGAGAGGTGATAGTGAAATATGCATTAAAAATATGATGATAATGATCGTTGAGTTAACCATTTTTTTGACAAGAAATTTTATTTCATTATTTAGAAATGTTTTTATGTTGGGGTGATCTGTAATGAAGTGATTGCAATGATACAAGTCAGAATGAACAATTCAGCAAAGAGTGGTATTGTCAGTCTTGACATAAGGCCTATGTACACTTTTTTTTTTTTTTTGCACTTCCTTTGCTTGTGTATTGATAGACTACAGGTGATATTTGACAATACAGTTCCTGGTTATTGTAAAAATAATGAACTGAGTTTCTGATAATGCATAAATTGTTGCAAGATTTATCATTGTTTAGTACCATACACCTTTCTTTGAAAAGATAATGTATTTGAAAACAAAACAATTTAGAGTGTTTAAAAAAATAATATAAAATTGAGAGTGCCAGCTTAAACATGTAAATTTGTTATATTAAGTCCTATTATTTAATTATTTTTTTTTACTGACAAATACAATTACTGTCGGTTTTAGCATACACTATCTTAAATTACCTTTATAGATGCAAGTTACTCTTAATGTACTAGAACACTTTAAAGACACCAGCTATCAGAAAGTCATACTTTTAAAAAAGCTCTGAAGATGAAAGAGTTAATTGTTATTTTTTACCCCCTGTGAATTTCAGGTGCTGATTTCACCATTTGTTGACTACAGATTTGGTCAGCCTTCTGTGGAAGAATTCAATGTTGGTATGAAGTCACAAGAACATCTCACATGGTAATTTCCTTCCTGCAAGTGAATATTCTTGAAAAATAGTATGGACTGACCAGATGAGTCCTCATTAATTGTTAATAATGTATGAGAGGGATGTGGAAGAAAATGTCAGCCTGTTTGAAAAAATCAATACATGAATTCCTCTGATGATAACTGTGATTCACCTATCAACAGTTTAAACTATAAACAGCATTCTACATTTGATCTCATTACTTGGAGTAGTAAAACATATATTTAAGAAATGGTTTATTTATTTTGTTGTTTTTTTCTTTAGTTGGCAGTAACAGATCTTGCATGTTTAGGTGAACCATTTTACCATTATAGTTTTGTTTTTAATGTTTAGATGAACACCTATTGTTTGTATTATTAATAATAAATATTTATATTGATTAATATTTTGGCACCAGAATAAGAATTATTGATGATAAATTGTTGAGATACTTTCAAAATATAGTTTTTAGTTTGAAGTAGATTATACTAGATATTTCACTAGTACAATAAACTTTAAGCAAACTTGAATCATTTAGCTGTGGTAATTATCATTTATAAGGCATTAATGTGTGCAGGGAGAGTACTTGAACTAGTTTAAAAAGACTGGAATTTAAACATTAAAGTTTTTGTGAAAAACTTCAGAAAGTTCCAATCACAGTTACTTTGGTTAGTTTGAATCATAAACACTATTCCTCTTCTCCACTTTCTTCATGGGAGCTGCAAGTTTATTGCAGAAATAAGTACAAGATCTCATCATAGTTGTCGATACCTGCTCACCTCATCAGTGTTTACACACAATCTTGTTTATTCTGCCTCATCATATATACACAATCTATTCATTTGTTCCACCTTGTAAGTGTACACATACAATCTATCCAATTGTTCCACCACATCAGGGTATACACACAATCTTGTCATTTGTTCCACCTCATCAATGTACACAGTCTTAATATTTGTTCCACCGTATCAATATCTATCTGTCTATTTATCTCTTAGTCTTATCGACTGTCTTACCACAGATGGCATGACAACCAGTTTTCCTCCATTCCATTCTGTTCTCTGCTAATCTTACTGTATTGCTCAGTTTCAGTCATGTCCACTCTGAGATGTTATCCTCCCATCTTTTCCTCTTTCTTCCTTTCCTTTGCCCTCCTTGCACAATACCTTGCATGATTGTCTTGGCAAGCCTTGTTGATCATGTGACATGCCAATACCATTTCATTTTGCATTTTTTCACAATGGCCAATAGCTCTTTGTAGGACCCAATGGCTTGCCTAATTCTGTTTCCCATTTCCTCATTCATGACATGATCTCTATACGAAATGCCAAGCAACCTTTGAAAGCATCTCATTTCAGTAGCTTGTACCCTCCTGAGATCTGTTGTGAGGTTCCATGACTCACAGGCATATAAAAACACAGATACAACCATGGAGTGCATCAGTCTGATCTTTGAGCTGACTGAGATGTTTCTATCTTTCCAAACTGTCTTCAGCCTTGCCATTGCTGTTATTGTCAGCACAGTCCTGGACAATATTTCTGGTTTTGATCCCTCGTCTTGTCACAATGGCTCATAAGCGCTTGAGTTTTTTAAGTATTTCCAGTTTCTCATAACCAATCATGATGTCATTGCCAATGCCACTGGTGGTGTTTGTCATCAATTATCAATGTGTGTGTGTATATATATATATATATATAGATAGATAGATAGATACAGTCTTATCATTTGCACTCTGCTTTTGACATTTGTGTCCTGTGTGCATTAATCACAAAAACCAAAACTGGTCAGCACCCATTTATGTATTGTATCATGGTCTTGCCACCTGGAACAAACTGCCATTTTTTTTTTTTTCCTTTTTCTTGTGGTCACATCTTAGTATCATTTAAGAAAGCTCTTAAATGCATATATTGTTAACAACTACAAAGCCAGTTTTTACTTTCATGGATTTTTGTTCCTTGTTTCATATCTGGTCTTCATACCTTGTGTGTTTATTCATGTCAGTACTATCTTAGTGTTTTTTGTTATATTTAGATTTGTAAATATATATCTTGTGTATTTCTTCATGTCAGGACGTCTCAGTGACTTTTGCTATATTTAGATTTGTAAATATATATCTTGTGTATTTCTTCATGTCATGACTTCTCAGTGTCTTTTGCTATATTTAGATTTGTAAATACATATCTTGTGTACTTTTTTCATTTTAGTACATTTTGTCTTTTGCTTCATTTAGAGTTGTAAATAATCTTGTGTGTTTCTTCGTGTCAATACTATCTTAATGTCTTTTGCTAGATTTGTTCTTTCATATCTCAGTGTAGTTTGCTATATGTGTCATTCTGTAAATGAGTGTACCACATATAGGGTTTGTGTTATCTTAAAAATAAACATTGAAATATTGTGTGTTTATATTCTGTATATTCAGAATTAATGAGAGATACTTATTACTACAGGTACTCTTGGGACGCTAATTGAATATGAGGGCAGGAAAGTAAAATGTTTACTATCAAAATTCTTTGTTGTTGGCATTCTTTCCCTAGCGAGTTGTAACAAACTGCAAGTTATACAATTTTTGAGGGTTCCTTAACCTGAGAATGAACATGAGTATGTGTGTGTGTGTGTACTGATTACTATGAACCACTTGTGGCATTTTCTTAAAATTTGGTGCTCTAATATGTCATCATTATTACTATTACTCCTAATAATTGATGTCAAAGAAACAGAATGTTGTGGTGAAAGAAATAAAATTGAATTGGAATATTACTTCCAGTCCTGCTAAAAAGTATAAAGAGACCATGTTTATCCCATTCTTTAAGAAATACACAAAATTGTTCTGCCATAGGTCTTAAGCACGAAATTTATTATTACATTGTCTTGAATAAACCAGCGCTTCCTGTCATCTGGTTTGCATTTTATTTCCAGGTGCACTGAGCAGTTTTTAAATTCTTCAGAAGAAATAACTAATGTTCGTGTCTCTCCACTTCTCCAACCCAGCTTCACTAAACTGCCTCCTGCATTGATAATAGTGGCAGAAATAGATCCTTTGAGAGACGCTTGCTATGGTTAGTTACCTTTTACCTTTGTTTTCACCTTAAAGACAAGTTATTGCCCCTCAGATTAGACAAGTTATTACCCCCTTAGATGACTGACTGAGGTGACCACTTTCTTCAAAGGTTACTTTTTTCAGGCTGTCATTTTTTTACATCAGCATTAGTATAAATGTTGAAGAAGAAGCATTATGTGGCCTACAGTCTGAAATCTATGTTGCTTCTATTGTTTTTGTCAATGGGATCTCACATTTCACTCCATTTTATATTTACAAGACTTGTATGCATAAAGATTTGAACATTTTTAACTAGAAAGCCATATTTAAAGCTTAGACTGTATATAATTCTAACTTTCAAGAAATATTTTAATGAAGCACAATTTTTTTAAAAATAAAGGCAGCTTTAGTCAATGATAAAACTAAAGAAATTTACTGGTGTGTTTGGATGCTATGAAAAAGTCAACCTTTGTAAATATTATTGTTAATAATTAAAACAGTATTACAATACATTCAGTTTTTATCTCGAAATTACTGTAAAACTGTTTCAGAGTACAAAAAGAAGATGAAAGAAGCTGGGATAGCAGTAGAGAGCATGCTAATGAAAGGTACAATCCATGGCTTCTTTTCACAGCCAGGTAAGATTTCTGTCTGTGATAATAATAGTGATAATATTTACATTTTGCACTGCAATCCATGGCCTCTTTTCACAGTCAGGTAAGATTACTGTATATGATAGTAAAGATGATAATATTTATTTATTTTTAGCACTGCAATCCAGGACTTTTTTCACAACCAGGTAACAGGGACCACTAGTATGTGCACTAAAGTTTAAAAATATGAATTTGTTACAATAATAACTATGCGATTGTGTTTTTGTTGCAAATAAATTAAGACAATAGAAGTCAATTTAATTATTGTGTATTATCTTTTAGTGCACTGAATTCTTGTGTGTAGTCATAGATTGTACAATGTCTACACACATATCAACTTGGAAATGAAACAACTTTAAAACTTTTTTTTTAAATAGTTCATAAGAATTCATAAAACTTTCACCCATTTTAGGTGAATGGATATAAATATGAATATATAAGTTTATTTGGTGAAAAACTACTTTTAACAACTGTATAAATAAAATAACTTACTACTGAAAATAAATGAGAAAAATGTTTCACGCAATCTTATGTGCTAATACTTGTCTGTAATGATTACTATGCATAAAATTTTGAATGAGACTCATTTGGCAGTTATTGTAAGAGTATATAAATGTGTAGAACATATTTTTTCAATGAATTAATATTTCAATCATATGCAAGTTAGAATCTTAAATAAGATATAGTAGAATGACAGTCAATGTAACAGACAACTATTGTTATAATGTAAAAATTTGCAGACCTTTGAATGAAGAACAAATTTTGTAAACTTCATCAATAGAGAATAGTGAATCAGTATAATGACAAACAAAATTCTTTATTAAAGATTCATTTACAATTTTTAAAATGTTCAGTAAATATATTCCAATATTCATTAATGTAACAAAACAGTCTGCTGAAAAGCTTTTGTCTCAACGAATTTAGAACACAGAAATAACAGTTGGTTTGATTTGTAAAAATTGGCATTGCTCACCCATCTTTTTTTTTTTAAATGACAGATTAGTTGGTGTATTATCACTAAATCAGAGGATGAAAAGTTTTGAAAATTTCATTAGAATGTTGAGCTATTTATAAATTTTAATGTTTCTTTTTTATATTGGTAGTGGTACAAGTGTTTTGTACTTTGTGTTTTAATATAGTTTTAATAATTGCAGTTTTTTTACTCTTATTATTTGTTTTTACTTAGTAATACGTAAGTATTCAGGCCATATCTTTTTCGTTTTTACTTGGTGTTAGGTGTTTTATTTTTTAGCACTATCAGTACTCCTTTTGTTTGTTCATTACTTAAAGTGTTGCATTATAGAATTTTATAGTTGTACAGGTAGTCTTGATATATTTTAAACATTTACATAAAGTGTTGTATTATACAATCTTTTATTCTTATTCAGCACTAATCACTTCAACTGTTGTATTAAACAGTCTCTCCTCTTGTTGTTTAGTCACTAATTAATTAAACAGTCTTTTTTCTTGTTTGGACACTTATTGATTAACTCTTTGCCAGGCAGAACGCCCAACGCCGCCCATAGCAACCAGTGCATTCTCAATGCTCTTTCCTTCCCATATTTACATCATATCCGGTTTCTACAGGAAGCATGACGTTTGTACAACGATTTCCCTGTCATTTTGAAGCATTTTCATGTGGCAGCATTCATTTTTTCATAAAGTTGTCTTTGTTTTTCGCGTTTGGTGTTTCAAATGGATTTCTTAGAATCGTTAATGAGAAGTTTAATGGATTCAATTAATCAGATAATGAGGTAAGAGAGGTTTATTTTGAATTAGACGATAGGATTAGAAGTGACATTAGTGTCAGTAGCGTGCACGTGTAGTATCTTTCAAATTTTGGAGGAGAGTGTGTCAGATTCTGAGGATATCGAAGAGGAGTAGGGGGAAGGGGTATCTGGAGATGCACATGTTTGGAATAATAGTACTTTAGCACTGAATATTTCGGAATTTAAAACAAAAATGGGGCCGAATGTGACTGTAACTAATGATAGTACTCATCTGGCTTTCTTCTATCGGTTTTATAGTTGTACAGAAGAAAGAAGAAACATTTGACAAGATAGTGGAATAAACGAACAAGTACGCACGTCTGAAAATTGCGAAAAAACAAAATGGTGACCCAAGTTGGAAGGAAACTAATGCCACTAAAATTAAGGCTTATTTTGGACTTACGATTTTAATAGGAATTCACAACCTGCCGAAAAAAAGAGATGTATTGATCGTCTGATGACAGATTAGTGTTCCTGGCATCAACAAAGTGTGTGTACATAGTGTTTGTAGCGGACAATAAATGGACAATATTTTTTTGTGTAAATATATATTTTCATGCATGGATTCAAATTTAACACCCGAAAGTATACTTCAATTAAGGATATTAATAAAGCTGCTTTCATTTCCTTTCCTTTTGCATTTTATTTCATTGAAATATATGCACTAATACCTAAGATATGTTTTTACCGATGTACCCCTAAATCTCACTGACATCCTGAAAAATCTTGCCCGTTCAGAGCTAAAAAAGGAAAAACGTCTGCCCGTCAAAGAGTTATAGGTATATTAAACAGTCTTTATTCTTGTTGTCTGGTCATTACTTAACTAAAGTGTTGTGTTAAAACAATAACAGTCTTACTATGTGTATTTGGTCTTCACTTAAAGTGCTCTATTATATAGTCTTTACTCGTACTCTTTGGTCATTAGTACTTCAAATGTTTGTTCAGGGCACTTCAAGGAGACAAACAGAAGAGCCCGAGAAAAGATCACAACTTTCATGAAGAAGCATGGGACTTCCTGAATGTGTAATGTATTAATCAGTGCTGCAGCCCTCCTTTTACACGATCATGATAGAAATCGACTGACATGGTATTACTGCTGTACTAGTCAGATGGCAAGACCAGTGTCAATGTCATGGTACACTTTATGTACATTCAAACATGCTCTTATTGACCCAGTATAGATCAGGTTAAAATAGTCAGTGTAAGTGCCATATTGCATTTCATGTACATTAACACATACACTTATTGACCCAGTACAGATGAGATTAAAAATACACATTCTTAAGTTTATTGTTCTCATTTGATTGTTATGATGCAGAAAGACCTACTCAATTGTTTCTGATAGAATAAGATACTATTCATGTTTTGCCTGTAGTGATTGCTGCAGTAATAACTTTAAAATGAAGAATATATTTTGAAAGGAATTTCATCTTGTCATAAGAATTGCTCACTGCTTGATTAACATCTTGCGTATCTTTGATTTATATAGATTACTCTGTGGCAGATGAATTGACAGATGTAACTTTTTTTTGATAATATTTTGATTGTTTATCATACTAAAAGATTTTTTTTTTAGTATGTAGTATTGTACTTTACCAAAAGCAGTTAGTGCTGAGTTAATATAGACAGGTGAAACAAAAACAGTCGCATATCAAGTTTGTTTTTTTTTAATTACGAAAACTAAATATAGATTATTTAAATTATTTCCAGAATATATCAGCTGCAAGAAGAAAAATAATAATAAAGATCAAAATAATTTACTGTTGAACAGTGCATTCACATTCAGATGAAGGCAAAAACAACCTTTCTTTTAAAGAATCTAAAAATGTTTTGTGGGGTTTTTTTTGTTTTGTTTTTTATCTGAAAGTTAATTGAATGTTGTCTTGAGTAGCATACATCATGCTCAAATATATGTATTGTTGTTTGTAAACTCGTATATTTTGATAAACATGTGCACACATAAGTATGCACAGATGTACACTCTGGTGATTCAGATAAGCCTGTCATGTTTGAAACATGTAGTTATTTATTTAGTTCAGATTACTGTTATGTATTTGAAATGTAATCATTTAATTAATTTGTTTCACATAGCATTTCATACTTTATAAAAACAGTTACTTGTGTCAGAACAGTAAGTCTTAAAATAAAGTTTATAGGGTGTTGTATTTAGTTTCAATCTAATTGCTGACATGGAATGATCTCTGCAACCATTTAAAAAACAGAATTTTTTTTTAGACATTACATGCAGTATATACATAATGCTTATCAAGTCACCCATAATTGCATATTAAATGCAAGTTGTAATGAGTTTTATGATTAAATTGATGCCTGTTGTAATAATGAGTGCATAATTACTGTACGTTGTACTTTGTGTTGATAATCACAGACTGTGCCTCATGAGTACTAGTTACTAATAAGTAAGTAGGTCAGTGTAAAAGTCCTGTGCTTTAAATATAACTCTGTGTATATGTGTGCATTATATAAGTGTACCCAGTGCTTTTGAGCTTTGTTTTATTTTTATTTATATTGGATTGTAACAATTTCTGATGTTTATTATTAATTGTCTTTGAGGGTGGGAAAATGCAGTACAATCATGAGCATTTATTTCCTATGACTCAAGAGTTGTCTTTTTTCTCCATCATGATTTTTTTGGTAAACACTTTTATACCAACGAATTTACAAGCTCACATAATACTTTTGAACTTTTTTCTTTTATGTCTAATCATGCTTGTTCTTGTCAGTCAGACTATATTAAAGGATTGATTACATCAGTTCATTTTCAAGTGAAGCAATTTTATACAAAATAAGAAAGAGATTTTGTAGGATATCTTTTCACATTGGTTTTTTTTTAAAATAATTCACATTGCATAAAATATATTATCTTTTTTCCTTTAGAAGCACAATTGCACCAATAAGCATAACTGATAACTTGAGCAGACTGAACTAAAAGTGATAACTTGAACATATGAAAAGAGCAATAATAGCCATCTGCTAGGAACTAGAAGATTGATAATTTGGACAAACATTAATCTGCCTGAAAATAAAATAGTGAACATTTGAGCAACAGCCATTGGCCTGAAAATAAAAGATAACTTGAAGAACAATTAGCAATATGCCTGCAATTCAAAGAATTATAACATGAACATACATTTATGCCTGGCACTTAAAGAGTAATAACTTGAGGAAACAACCATGCTGAGCATTGCAGATAGCAAGTTTATTCTCATTGTAAAATATTTATGTAAATTATAAGCACAAAGGACATGCAAATAATTAGAAATATTACTGTTTTAAAAAATTAAAATGTTGTCATACAAGTGGCTTTACCTATAATTTCAGAAACATGCCAAATTGTGTGATTTCAGGGATATGGCAATTTGAAACAAAGAGTGGACTTCTTTAGTTTGTGGTTGTGGGCAAAGTTATTTCTAAATGTCTGTATTTATCCTTAGCAACAAACCAGATGGTAATAACATCAGTATAGATGATTTAGCACTTAATCTTATAAAAACTGTAAATGCTTAATAATATGCACAAGGTATACAGGAAAACTAAAATTAATATAGCAAAACAAAAATTAATTCACCTGAAAAATGGCATATATGACAAATAATTGTATTTACAAAAGAGAAAGACAAATAAAATAAAATGAATTTTAAAATACTATAACAAATAACTGTATTGAAAATAGAAGCATAAATAAAATATGTTTACAGATGTACTGCTAAAATAAAAGGGAATGACATTGATGAAAGAAAGATGGGCCGGATGGGAGGTACTCTACCCTTGACCACGAACAGAAAGTAAAAGTTGAACAGGGTGGAGGTACTATACCCTTGAACACTAGCAAGAAGTAACTGTGTCTCAAGCTTATCAAATATATGCAAATGTATAAATACCAGATCCAAAAGAATACATTTGAAGAGAGATGATGCAACAACAAATATAGAGAGAGAGAGAGTTAATTTAATTTTCCTATATTTTAATGGTAATAAAAGATGGGAAATAAAGGTAAAAATAGCTGTACAGATTAAACTGGAAGAAATTGAATTTAAAAGTTAAAGAAAATATGATTACTCCAGTTTTCTAAATGTATACTGGAAGAAAGTGAACAAGTACAACTGAAAAAGATTACCATAATTGTTCCTGTTTTCTAAATGTAGATAGTTCCAGACATTTTTTAGTAACAAACCTTTTAAAGGTACCATTATTAGGACTGTGACAAAATTCAATATTTAAGTAAACACCAAATTAAACCATTTCAAATTAAAGCTAAACATGGGCTTTACAATGAAGAATATTGTGTGCAATGAAACCTCATAATAGCACCAACACTATAATAAGTACATGTGTCTACATAGTTGCACAGGAAAATGGTCAAACTCAGTACAAACTAGCATGAAACAGGCTCCATAAGTTTTTAGGAATCTGTGCATTCATCATGCCTGTTTTACATGCTAAGCGTTAATGATTTACATGCTTCTTTTTATCTTTAAGTGTTTCTGACAACTACAAATATGCATAATGCAGAAAGTTCCTATTTTATTTATTTATTTATTTTTACAAGCCGTGATATTTCTGTTGGGGGGGGGGGGGGCTTGAGCATCCATATTTGAAGAAATAGTCTGAACTCTTCCTAATCCATGACATTCTTGCCTACCTACCAGTCTATCAAATCTATGCATCATCATGTCTGTAGGCACAGAAACAGATTGTGTGGTGGTAATATTGGTAGTGTTGTTTGAGAGCAAAGTGACTGACAACTATGACTATAGGGCTTTTATAGATTCGCTACTTCAATTCCAAAAGATGTAGCTGGATATATGAGCTTTTGCAAATTTACATAAAATACTTATTATAGTCAGTTTCTTTTCTTTTCTTTTTTTTTTTTTGTGATGTCTGTCTGAAATAAAATGTTCTCTATTGGATTTTATGCAGATATCTAGAGATTAGGTACCTTTTTAAAATTAAAAAATTCTCTAAAGTATCTTTGTCATAATTTATATTTGTATAGATCACAAAAAATAAAATTCTTTAAATTGTCTTTCTTCAGTGATTGGATGTGGTGTTCCGCAGTATTATTTTTAATCACAACAGTTACAAATTTTGCTTCAGTTTCTACAACAAAAGTATTGAATTTAATTAACATCAGTATTTGTTGGTTTTTAATCTTTCAGGTTCTTTTTAAATCTAATTTTTGGTTATACTTTTGTCTCTCATCTGAGATTTTTCTTGATTGATTCATTCATAGTTTTATTTTACTTACCTGACCATCTATGCATATCCTCCCTCTCTCTTCTTACTTCTAATGTCCTCTTGTCTTGTTTTGATTTTCTTTTAAATAATCACTAAATATAATTAAAATATATTTTATATCTAAATATTGGTTATTTTTGTCAGTATTATTGATGCCTTTAAAGTTGCCTTCTTATTAGTATTGGTATTTGAAACTAAACAACATTGCTATAGTTTCAAAAATATTTGTATCCAATAGACATATCAACTATATGCACTTTGAAACTGCATTTGTTAAGCTGCCCTTGTATAACATGCTGACAATTTCTCATGTTTATACTATTCAGGACTGAAATCCATAGTTGTTTTATCAAAATTTAAGCCTGTCATAACTTAGAAGTATGTGTGGAACAAGGGTGTTTTTTTCCCACATATTGCCTAAATGCATGTGAGTATGAAAACAAAATAGCATTTGTGAAGTTTTATATTCATGCTTCAAGATGGTGAGGTAATTTGTTGCAGTTCAAGATGAGAAACCATGCATAACCATTTTTTAATACTGTGATTGCAACTTCTTTTTTTTATTTAAAGTTGTTATTTATTTTGAGGTGGATTTTTTTAAAGTACGATTACATCACATTTATACATAAATGTCTGAGTATTAGATGCATATCTATCACTGCCTTGAGTCATCTTTGTTCCTCAGGCACTGACCAGGCTGTACTGAAACATATTTAATTCTGCATCTTGTTAGAGATTTCATTTTAAATGTTAACAAACATTTCTCAAGGCAGGCTCAGTTTTGTTTTGTTGTTTAATGAAGGTCACTGTGCAATACTGGGCATATAAATATAGCTTATAAATATGTCTTTTATATTGCCTGCTTAATCCTTGTAGATTGTGTTTTCTTAGAATGCTGATGTTATATAATAATTTGCATTCCACGCCAGTTAAATGGAACACTGCTATGTGCCATGTTAATTTGAATGTTAGGAAAGTGCAGGTAGTGTTTGTATTGTAACTGGTTTTTAATTGAGGTGTGTTATGTTTTGGGACACCTGAAGTTGTTGATTTTTATTATTTTTAAAAAATGATAATAGAAGCTTGATTCAAGTCAAGATGGTAAGTTGTTATTCATGGGGTTTTTTAGAATGCAACAATTTTTGTTTTGTTGTTTGTTTTTTTCCATTTTTCTCAGATTTATTTTTATTGTAATCAGTTATTTAGGAGATGGTTTTTTTTTTTCTTTTACACTTTAATTTTTGCTTCTACCATTTGTAATAAATTTTATATTGTGTATTCAGTTTATTATTTTTGTAGTTGAGTATATACCAAATATATACCCAAATAAAGACAGTTAACATTCTTCTTCTTTTGTTGTGTTTGCTTACATTGGAGTTTGAGGAAGATCTGGATTATTATTTATACCTGAAAATATTGTGCTATCAGGTTTCTTAGAACAGTGAAAAAACTTGTTTGTTAAATAGAGCTCTCTATCCTGAGCTAGTATGCTGCTTTGCTATCTACATCCCTTTCATAGTGTTTCCTGTAACTTATTTACACACAAGAAAAGTTCATTATTTATGCCTGAGAAAGCACATATGATTACTTAAAACCTCGTGTTGAATTGCACACTTATATTTCACCTATTGATTTGCTTTTCTGTTGTATTCCATCCATAGTTTATTCTGACGTGTAATCAAATGCATGTTAGAAATTGGATTATAATTTATATATGCCTGAGAGCAAGTTTACCATTTTCAGAACTGTTTTAAATTTTGTGTTGAATAGCACCTAGTCCTCAGCTAGCATAATGGACCTATGGTTTATCTTGACATTTATTCGCATGCATATTAAAAATTACATTATATATGCTTGAGAACACACGTTTACATTTATCAGAAGAGTGTCATACCTTGTGTTGGACAATTCCCTTCATGCATGTGAAACCAACCTGCTTCCAGTTATTTTTTGTCCTCCATTACATTTATTTTGTGATGTGTCATTTAATATCTGTTCAGTCCTGGTACAGCTAAAATGTCTACTCTTTAAATTAAAATTATTTTTATAATATATGCTTATTAAGCATTTTGAATGTTCATGTTGTTGTTGCCTGCTGCATTGATGTGCTCTTGAACAAAACACTTTATAACTGACTAGTTTGCCTGGCTGAACAGATATCCTGTCAATTCTGCTGATGCTGTGCACTCCCATTATAGTAACAGAGGGAGACATTAAATCAGCTCAGCTAACACTATGCTTTTGATTACAGTTATGGTCACCATTTTTTATAAATAAAGAGGAAAAACAACAGCAGATAACGGGTAGAAAGAGAGGAAAAAATAGTCAAAAGCTGAAGTATCTTGCATGACTTGTCAGAGAATTCAGTTTTTGTTTTTTTTTCACTTTTTAAATAGTTTATATTTCTACATTTTTATATGGATTATCCTTTCTTTAAAAGATGTTTTAATACTCTCACGTTTTATTCTAATGCATTTTAGATCCTTCTGATGTAATTCTATCTCAAACTTTTTTTTTTAAGGATATGAATCACTTTTGGATGATAATAAAAATTACCCTAGTATTTGATGGAATTTTGACAATGCCTTGGATTCAACATTTTTAAAGCCCCCTACTTCAACCTTGTTTTTATTACAAATAATTCCAATTGTTTCAATGTGTTCAGTTCACTGTACCCTTCCTCCCTTGTGCCACTTGTAGACAATATCCTGAAAATACTAATCAATGCCAGCATATTTAGAACCAATTTATTATGACAATAACTAAGAAATAAACAGTAGCCATAAATAATGGCTAAAATAATATTAACCACTTTCAACATATTTAGTACCAAATAGTTGTTACAAAATAATTTTTAAATATACAAAGATACTACATCAGGTATATTCAAAAACCAAATACATGTACTTTATTACAAAATAACTTCAAGAAATGGAGGAGCTGTAGAAGAAAAAAATACTGCTAACCTAACAATTTCAAATGTAGCAGGGTACTTTCATTTTTAAAGAAACAAATAAAAAAGAAATTTACACACTATTATAGCTAAGTGTATAACATGACTAGCTACTTTCATTATATTTTAGAAAAGATTTTTGTTAATCTCACTTTATTTATTAAAATGTTTATTTTAATACATCAGTAGTAATTTTGTTAAAGGTCAATCTCATTTATTTTATCTATTCAATCTTTGTACTCTACAGATCAAATATTAATATTCATGTAGATACAAAAATTATGGCACTATAAAATAAATACATGTACTGCTTAAATAATTTTTGTAAAATAAACATACATTTGTATGTTGGAAAGTTTAGATGGAGTGTTGATGGCTTTCATTGCAGTATAAAAATAATAAATCAGATTTTAAACATTTTGCTTATTTTGTTTTGGATCAGTGCTTAATTAAAAAAAAAAAAAAAAATTAAAATAATGAGAAATTTTAGAGTTTTCACAGGAGGGCAGAACATGATTGTTGAGAATTGTGCAGACAACCATCTGGATTAATTTAAACAAGATTGTCCATTCCAACTCGTGACTTGTAATAATAACATTTGTTTTAATTCAAAAATTTCTTTCTATAGCAAGTGTAGCTTGTGCATTCACTATTTCTCTTTTCAGCTATAAAGTCATGAAATAAATTCTTGATTAGCAGACCTGTTTAATCATTAGCTCAGAGATTACAGAATATTTCATCTAGATTCTTAAATACAAATGCTGAAACTCTTTTCAAAATTATTTTTTTACGCCTTTATATGCTCACTCCTTTTGAAATTTCTTCAAAAACTCAACAACTCTTTCATGCGGTTCCTTTGTCAGTTCCTTAAAATGTGCTGAAACCAGATAAATTTTAAAACAATTTATATTTTTTAAACTGTTGATTTTTAATATTAGGAATAATATGCTAGTTGCAAACAAAATAGATTGACTTTTAAAAAATATTTTTAAAAATAAATTTAATAATATAATTTAAAATTATATATATTATAGTTTGAAGAATATATAACGCATGCAAGTGATGTTTGCAACTTCCATCCATTTTGTATTGCTATGTGTGCCATTAAAATTACCTGGCAAGTGGAGACAGGTGTTTGCTAGATGGAATTATGTTTGCCTGGCATATAAAAATAAGACTTGCTGTACATGGAATTAATGTTTGCCTGGCATATAAAAATAAGACTTGCTATACATGGAATTAATGTTTGCCTGGCATATAAAAATAAGACTTCTGTACATGGAATTAATGTTTGCCTGGCATATAAAAATAAGACTTGCTACACATGGAATTAATGTTTGCCTGGCATATAAAAATAAGACTTCTGTACATGGAATTATAGATACCTGGTATGTTTTTTTAAAATTTAAAAAACTTGCCATACATGAAATTACAATTACCTGGCAAGTGAAAAAGAATTGCTGTGTATGGAATTACTTTTACCTGGCAAGTGAAAAAGAATCGCTGTACAAGAAATGACAGTTACCTGACAAGTGAAAGAAAACGTGAGGTGCTCCCTTCACTAAGAGAATCTCAGTTGAGACACCAGCATCTTGTAACTTGTGAGCGTAAGCTGGAAAAAAAAATATTCACATGTACAATCTTGGGAAAGGGTTTGATAAAAATAAACCACTATAATTACTGAAACAATGTAGGCAGATTGTTTTCCAAGAATGTGCCAGAGACAGCTTGTGCTTAAATGTGAAATATTCTTCTCCAAACTGGAAAATGAAAATATAAAAATTAATAAAGATAATGAATATACAGTGTACAGCAAATTGAGAAGTTAAAATATCAACAGTTATTAAATATAGTTAACAAAGTACAGTGTGGATGAAGCTACTTGCGTTTCCATGGTAAGTGTGGGCTTGTGTGTCTGACTCTGAGATAAAAGTATCTATAAAATTACTTCATCTGAAGTAAAAAATCTTAACATGCCAGCATGATTATCTGAAGTAAAAATCTGAACATGACAGCACAATTATCAGAGCAGAACATAAATTCTCCGCACTCTCCTAACATTACGATTATGCATACATTACTTCACCATCTCCCATCATTACATAAAATATTTATCCAGCTTGCCTGCCTCCAGGGAGGTTGTTCAAGCTCCCCCAGCTCAATAATAAAAGTTTTAAATAGGAGTGGCTAGCAACCTATAGTATATGTATATACAATTTTTTTTTAGTGTATATACACTATATATTAGAAGCATATACATTTTTTTTACACTAATAATAAATTTTTTAAATTATTTATCTGCAAAGAAAAATTAAATTGTCATTGGCTCCTAAACCACCCTACCCTCAGTTGATGATATCGTCATTTCCATGGTTGTACTTACCTAAGCCATCATCACGCAGAGGGTCCAGTTCCGCAATGATGAAAAGTGCTGGGGGCAAGCCAGTAAAGCTGGGGCGATTGTAAGGAGACACAATGGGATCTTCTATCTGTTTCTCTTCAACCAGGAATTGCTTCATGAACCTGAGACGAAGCACGGCATTTGTAAACAGCTCTCCACACACACACAGATACAAGAGTTGCAGCATTCAAGCTGTTCATCATTTGCACAATATCAAAGTTAAATGTGTACATTTGGTATATGTATCATCTATCGTTTTCCCGGTGTTGTAAGCATCTAGTTCAGTTTTGAACTCTCTTATGGCGGAATCTCTAAACAGTCGCCGGCAGGTCAAGTTCAGATTGGTTCACTAAAGACTTTAACCATCAATCTCCGAGTTATTTAAAATCAGAATAAAAGAAAACTAATCAAAAGCTCGCTACAAATTTATGTTTCGGCTAGATGTATGAGAAAAATCTTAGAAATGTATTTAAAATTCCGACAAAAATGAAAAGTTGGCTGATTTGGAGAAAAGTGGGTGGTGGGTGAATTAACAACTGGGAGTATTAGTCAAACAGTATCTGTATACCGAGTAAGTTTTTAGTAAGTTCTTACATATATTTGTCAATGCCAGTTGTGAAAGAATTGTAGCCTCTTCATTGCTAAAAATAAATACTGTAGCTTTTGATATGTTAAATGGATTCATTACGTTATTTAACAGGCCTATTTCCGAATATACGGTTGTGCTATTATAATAGCTAAGTTTATCAGCATGCAGTTAACTGACACTATTTCGACACGTTTATTAAGTCGTGTTTACACTAGCCAGTCTGTATCGAGTCCTGTTATGTAATATTTCCAACATTCCCTCTAATATATTTCCTGTATGCGCGGAACTTTTTCCCTGTGAGCGCGGAATTGGTGGTTGTTTGATCTTGCCAAAGTTTGTGTGCGGCATTTTCTAATGAGCTGAGCGACCGCGCACCTTAGAGGGAACATTGGCCCATGACCTTTTTATAATAACAATAGTTCTTATCAATACGCAGTCAGCTAAGACAGGTTTGTTTTATGTCGTGTTTACACTAGCTAGTGTGTCGCAATGTTCGTACTCCTGAAATCGTATAATGTGAACGAGTTTGTCCAATGGAATGGACAAGAGTGAACCGACTCTGCATTGTGTATCGTCTGCGGATCAGTACGTCTGCACTCGTCTGCGGATCAGTACGTCTGCACTAGTCTGCGGATCAGTATGTCTGTACCAGTCTGTGGATCAGTACGTCTCTACTAGTCTGCACTAGTTTATGGATCAGTACGTCTGCATTAGTCTGTGGATCAGTACGTCTGTACTAGTCTGTGGATAAGTGGGATCGAGTGAAACTTTTAACTCAAATAACGCTTTGACTTCTTTAAAATAAAAAAAAAACAACCAAAAAACTGATCTTTTTCACGCAAAATTCAAAGTGCACTCGATCCCAGACAGTGAAATCTGCTGGCCTAGTGTAGATGGCTGAATGTACAAATCGGAATTTGTTATTAGGCTTTTAGGCTTGTAATAATAAATCAGCTGAAAAAAGGAAGGAAGATGTCGGGGGGGGGGGGGGATAACTAGCAAAATCAACGTCGAGTCAACGTCATCTTTGCACCGTTTCAACTCTGGTAAACAGCCCGGTCAAAACTTCGGCCTCCCCTGGCGACACGTGTTCAACAGAACTTGACTAACCGTCCGTGAAATTAGCCCACAGTGGAAGTGGGCTTGAAATCCGAGTTAATCAACTCGACTAAATTTATTAGCTTTGCTCTCAAATCTACATTCAGCAGAACAGATATGGCGTGCTAGGAATACTCACTAGCAAGTCCAAAAGTAATTGTATAGCTCTAGGACAAGAAAAGAAACGTGATGATAATTGTGAATGTCTTACCCACTAGTTGTCTAAAAGTAACTGTATAATATATAGCTCTATGACAAGCAAAGAAACGTGATGATAACTGTATAATATATAGCTCTATGACAAGAAAAGTGTTGATAACTGTATGATATATATATAGTCTGTGACAAGAAAAGAAACATAGCTCTGTGCGACATAGTAAAGGAATGTAGCAGATTAGCTCTGTGATAAGAAGAGAAATAAATTATCTTACAGCCCAACGCGAAACTAAGTTTACCATTTTACGCTAGACGTGTTGAGACCCGGGGTCACAGCGAACTCGTCGAACGACGGGACAGACAGAGTCAGGTTGGTAACTGGATACACTAGAATCTAATAAACAACACAACAAAAGCAATAATGATAATATTTCATTTCAAGAAAACAATTAAAGGAAACACTGCAATAATCAGCGATGAATATAAAGAAAATCTTATGTTGACTGATTGTTTTTTCAAAACGAAACGAGTTTTTTTCCTAGTAAAAGAAAATATTATATCGTCACATTAAAGGGCGATATACTTCATATAAAATATTTTGTTTTCAAACTTCATGAAGTATAGCTTAATATAGTATAGCTTTTGTTTTCACACAAACGGGCGATGTGTTTCTAGAAGAATAGATTCTATTTTCACACAAACGGGCGATGTGTTTCTAGAAGAATAGATTCTATCTTCTCACGTAAGGGTGATATGCTTCTTATAGAATAGCTTTCTGTCCCTATGCAAACATGCTTTATGCTTGTATAAAACATTTTTTGGCTTTATACAAATATGAGATATGCTACTTATAGAATAGCTTTCTATCTTTATACAAACACGCAATATGCTTCTTATAAAATAGCTTACTGTCTTTTTACAAATATGTTATATGTTATAGAATAGCTTTCTGTCTCTATGCAAACATAGGATATGCTACTTATACAATATCTTTTTATCTTTATACAAAAGTGTGATATGCTACTTACTGCATAGCTTTCTAGCTTTATACAAAAATACGATATGCAACATATTGAATAGCTTTCTGTCCCTATACAAACATGCGATATGATTCGTATAAAATAGATTTCTGTCTTCATACAAATATGCGATAAGCTACTTATAGAATAGCTCTCTATCTTTGTATAAACGGGCGATATGCTTCCTGTAAAATAGCTTTTTGTCTTTCTACAAACAGGCGATATACTACTTATACAAACATGCGATATGATACTTATACAATAGCTTTCTGTTTTTATACATACGGGTGATATGATACTTATACAATAGCTTTCTGATTTTATACAAACGGGTGATATGATACTTATACAATATCTTTCTGTTTTTATGCAAACGGGTGATATGATACTTATACAATATCTTTCTGTTTTTATGCAAACGGGTGATATGATACTTATACAATAGCTTTCTGTTTTTATGCAAACGGGTGATATGATACTTATACAATAGCTTTCTGTTTTTATGCAAACGGGTGAAATACCATCTTTGTCCATAAACGGTGAGTTGTGCTGAGAGAAAGTTGTACATGGCTTGCAGAAGCCCGAAGAATGAGATTGCTCCAACACCTTCTACAGCACATACTCCAACACCTTCTACAGCACATACTCCACCTTCTACAGCACATACTCCAACACCTTCTACAGCACATACTCCAACACCTTCTACAGCACAAACTCCAACACCTTCTACAGCACATACTCCAACACCTTCTACAGCACATACTCCAACACCTTCTACAGCACAAACTCCAACACCTTCTACAGCACATACTCCAACACCTTCTACAGCACAAACTCCAACACCTTCTACAGCACAAACTCCAACACCTTCTACAGCACATACTCCAACACCTTCTACAGCACAAACTCCAACACCTTCTACAGCACATACTCCAACACCTTCTACAGCACATACTCCAACACCTTCTACAGCACATACTCCAACACCTTCTCCAGCACATACTCCAACCAAACTGAGCGAGTGTGCTGCGCACGGAATGCAGTGTGCAAGCTGATTTCTCTTGGCCAGTATTTTCTCTATGGAGTCTTTAATGTAAAGTTTTCGTTTCTTGACTTGGTTCATTTTTCCCATCATTTGGAAACAATTTAATAAAGCTTGATTGTAATTTTCTTTCAAGATCAAATCAATTCAATATTATTTTGATCCGTTGTCAAGGGGGGCCCCTAAAAGGCATGGGGCTCATAGGCCAGTGCCTACTGTACCTATTCGGTAATCTCTCAATGGTTTTCACTTAAAAATTATGCAACATATTGATGTGTGTTCGGCTTTAAATGTTTTGCAACATACTGATGTGTTTCGTCTTTAAATATTATGCAACGTACTGATGTGTTTTGGTTTCAAACGTTTTGCAACATATTTATGTGTTTCGGCTTTAAATATTATGCAACCTGCTGACGTGTTTCGGCTTTAAATATTATGCAACATGCTGACGTGTTTCGGCTTTAAATATTATGCAACATGCTGACGTGTTTCGGCTTTAAATATTATGCAACATGCTGACGTGTTTCGGCTTTAAACGTTTTACAACATATTGATGTGTTTATACTTTATGCAAAACTGTGGTCAAGCTTATTAAAATCCCGCGGGTTACATACATGCTGTAATTGTTAAATATAAACAATTGGTTATGGGATGTTAATTATGGAAATCTTTGTTGACAAAGTGTGAATGTAAATTTTTGAAACTCTTACCATCCTGTTTTATAAATGATCTTTAACAGTAGTAATTCTGTTGAATTGTAAGCAGAGGTTATGGATGATGTGATCGATTTTAAAAAAAATTCTAATGTTGCCACGATTACCTTAGCGAAAATAGAGTAAAAATATGCCAACTACAGAGGGAATATTATTATTGTGCAGCTTTGGTCTTTTCATCCTGCGTTGATATATCCTATTGTGAGTTGCCCGGACCCAACGTGATAAGGAAGGAGAGCTATGCTGTCAAAAGGGCTTCATATGAAGCTGTCAAAAGGGCTTCATGTGAACAGTACAGGAACACAGTTGGACGGTTCCTCTTCATTAGGGGATCAAGCTAAGTTTATCCTCGAGACCACTCACCATTGATAATCTATTGTTATAAACTTTGATCAAATGGGGCAGTGTGGATAGTGAACGTTCTCATTTGCTTATTGTGCCTCGGTATAATTTTATTCTTTTCTTGTTGTCACTATTAAATTTTTCTATTATCCCACATTTTAATGAATTCTTGGAGTGAACATTAATTGGAATTGGCTGGGGCGAGGCGTACAAGAATGAATGTTGTTAATTATTTAAAAGAGGAAAATAACGTCACCAATTCCAGAAGACACATCAACTAACGTACTTGTCGCTATATTAATTATTTAATGGTCCGATAAACGTAAGTGGGGTATGATTTGATACAAGGACAGAAGACACATCAACTAACGTACTTGTCGCTATATTAATTATTTAATGGTCCCATAAACGTAAGTGGGGTATGATTTGATACAAGGACAGAAGACACATCAACTAACGTACTTGAGGCTATATTAATTATTTAATTGTCCCATAAACGTAAGTGGGGTATGATTTGATATAGAGACTGATTAGTAGATTTGGCCGTGGGGCTGTTAGCAGCTTCAAAATCAATTCACCAAATTCATAATTCTGTTAATTAATGTTTGACAGGCCCATTAAAATAACCCCCACACTTGACATATATATATAATATTTTAAAAACTGATGCATTCCATTTAAAAGTTATCGGTATTTTGTAGTCTTTTAAATTATAAGACTGAACGACCATTAGAATTTTTTCTTAACATTATGTAAAATGTTAAGATATTGCCATTTCATTATGCTTTGTTTTAGTCTGGTATATTCCCGTTTTAAACTTTGTGTAAAAGACTGGTCTGTTCCTTTTTTTTCTTAAACATTTTGGCAACGTGCACAAGATTAGTGAACTGACTGACTGTCCAAGTTCTGCACACGGCCCTCTTTTAACAGTCAACAAGGTCAAGATCGGGGAAATAATGTACATGAATTTTCATTTTAAGACTTGTGCAAAATCCTGATAAATCCCTGTTTAAACATTATGTAAAAGATTATTTTATACATATTCTATTTGAATCTGTATGTGAAAGACTGATACACGACCCTTAAAAAAAAATAAAAATTAATAGTTATCTTTCCGTTTGCCGGGTTTGCCTACGAGATTGGTATAATTATAATCCCGTTTTCAGCGCTTGTTACAAACAGAGTAGCTGTTTATAGTTGTTCTCCAAGTTGTCTACGAGACTGGTACATATCCCGTTTCAACACATGCAATAATCTGTATGTTTGGGTTTTTTGTAAACAGCTTGTACATAAATATTCAGTTTTAAATACTGTCGCCAAAATAAAACAGTATGTGTGTGTTTTTGATTTAACCGAGTAGAAAACTTGTTCATGAATATCCCATTTTAAACTGTGTGTAAAAACTCAAATATTGTGTATAATTTTCCGTTGTAAGCATGTGTTAAAAAAGACTGTTCCAAGACTTTCCATGAAGTATTCAATTTTAATCACTGTTGACGAAGAAAAAAAATGAAGTTAATGTAAGACTGCTCCATATTTATCCCGTTGTAATTATTATGTTAAAGTAATAATAATATTTTTAAAATAGTGTGCAAATGTTTCTGTTTCAAAAGTACAAAACGTACATGACGCTTTCCTATTTACCTGAAAGGCAAGACCTTGAACATCATGACCAACACTTGCAGCAAGCTGGCCTCCTGCGCTGTCACCCCCAATGCCGACCTGGCTGTCCTCTCTCCCACCTGCAATTAGATCCGAGTCGCCGAGTTGAATCAATCGTGTGACGTCCGCCAGTGACACCGAGAAATATATTACAATAGGTGTGTCGAGTTCAGGAAGCATGCTAAGTCACCCAAATTGGCAAAATTTCACTTTCATTCTAACTCGACAACGAGCATCATGTTCCGAGGAAATGTACAGCAAGCAAGTTTGGAGAGTGCAACTTAAGTAGGTTTGTTGCTCTAAGCAAGTTTGGAGAGTGCAACTTAAGTAGGTTTGTTGCTCTATCAAGCAAGTTTGGAGAGTGCAACTTAAGTAGGTTTGTTGCTCTAAGCAAGTTTGGAGAGTGCAACTTAAGTAGGTTTGTTGCTCTAAGCAAGTTTGGAGAGTGCAACTTAAGTAGGTTTGTTGCTCTATCAAGCAAGTTTGGAGAGTGCAACTTAAGTAGGTTTGTTGCTCTAAGCAAGTTTGGAGAGTGCAACTTAAGTAGGTTTGTTGCTCTAAGCAAGTTTGGAGAGTGCAACTTAAGTAGGTTTGTTGCTCTATCAAGCCAATTTGGAGAGTGCAACTTAAGTAGGTTTGTTGCTCTATCAAGCCAATTTGGAGAGTGCAACTTAAGTTGGTTTGTTGCTCTATCAAGCTAGTTCTGAGAGTGCAACTTAAGTAGGTTTGTTGCTCTATCAAGCAAGTTTGGAGAGTGCAACTTAAGTAGGTTTGTTGCTCTATCAAGCAAGTTTGGAGAGTGCAACTTAAGTTGGTTTGTTGCTCTATCAAGCAAGTTTGGAGAATGCAACTTAAGTTGGTTTGTTGCTCTATCAAGCAAGTTTGGAGAGTGCAACTTAAGTTGGTTTGTTGCTCTATCAAGCCAATTTGGAGAGTGCAACTTAAGTTGGTTTGTTGCTCTATCAAGCAAGTTTGATGAGTGCAACTTATGTAGGTTTGTTGCTCTATCAAGCCAATTTGGAGAGTGCAACTTAAGTGGGTTTGTTGCTCTATCAAGCAAGTTTGGAGAGTGCAACTTAAGTAGGTTTGTTGCTCTATCAAGCCAATTTGGAGAGTGCAACTTAAGTAGGTTTGTTGCTCTATCAAGCAAGTTCTGAGAGTGCAACTTAAGTTGCTCTATCAAACAAATTTGGGGCGTGCAACTTAAGTAGGTTTGGTTCTATCAAACAAGTTTGGAGAGTGCAACTTAAGTAGGTTTGTTGCTCTATCAAGCAAGTTCTGAGAGTGCAACTTAAGTAGGTTTGTTGCTCTATCAAGCAAGTTTGATGAGTGCAACTTAAGTAGGTTTGTTCCTCAAGTAACAGTTTTTCTCGTTCAACCGCCTAATCTTTCTGATTTCCAGGAATCTGTAATCTACGCGGCCTGTAGCACACGACCCCATTTATCGACCTATCTGGCATACTTGACAATAACGATTTGTCTTTAGATCCTCTTGTACACTGAGCAGAAGTGAAACCTTTATACATTTGCTTTTATAAAAATAGAAAGTTAATATCGTTTAATTTCAAAGTGCGCCCGATTCTAGAAGTGTACAATACACAGGCACGAAAGCCAAGAGAGTGATTAACATTTCTGTTTTCTCTTTGAACGGGGTGTGAACCGCATCCTATCTCCTGTGTTACCCGCTTGCCTGTCTCTCTCGAGTCTAGACAATAGTTTTGACAAGGCTGACAGGGCCTGCCGAGAGAACGTCACTGATTCTCCAACATAAGTTCTGAAATTACTTAACTAACCAAACTAGTTTCAGCGGTGAGTGTGCATGTTTACTATTAAATATTCACTGTGTCTCGGAATAATTACAATTACCTCCCTGAAATTGGGACACCGACGCTATGTGACTTTTGTCAAAATATTGCGGCTTTCAGCACAGTGCACACAAATGACAAAATGACTCTACTTGGTGTTAGAACCAGATCTACCTAGAAATTTCTCACTACAAGCACAAAGCTTTGCTGCCAGTATAGAAATGAATTAATCACACACACACACACACACAAACACACACACACACACACACACACACACACACACACACACACACACACACACACACACACACACACACACACACACACACACTGCCTCCTAGCTCGACACGCGTTCACAAACATTGAGGCAGACACTTGGCATTATCAGAACCTGGACAGCATCTCCACTTTGCAGAAAGTCTTAATGCACCCCTAGCTCTTGGGTGCGACTGCTGTCATTATGGGAAATTTGTGCATGGAACATTCTCCATAACTCTTCACATTCCCTACTCGTAGATCTTTACGTCTTCTTTGCGGAATTATGAAAGTAATTTTTTTACTTCTTATTGCTATGGTCCAATTCACTGGGGAAAACTGATTACGTTATACGATCGAAAAGAGCACGACGACTCGATGGACCGTAAAACCCATTGGTTGGTAAACTCCGCTATAAACACTTGAACCTGTCGGCGGCAAAGTTTTCAAAAGCTGGAAACTGGATGTGAAACCTGATTGATTGATTGAATGATTGAATGATTGATGGACTGACTGATTGATTGGTTGATTGATTGGTTGGTTGATTGATAGATTGAAGTATACTCTCAGCATTCAAGATCTGGGTGATTTCAAAAACTGTACATTGAAACCCTAGTTCACACATTTGCGCGCTCACGCACCGATAAGACTCTTGTGGTCCAGGACCCAACGCGTGGCACACCGACAGTCTTCGAAAGCAGCTGGTGCTTTGTATTCCGGAGCGAGCCTGTATTCCACGTTGACCACAATGCACCTGGCCCTCCTGCAGCAAAATAATTAACACCTATTTCAGAGGGGGTTACACTATGATTAAATGGACATTTCAAAGTGGGCAAACTGAAACACCGGTTCAATGGTTTGGGTCAATCAAGATGATCACTAGGCAAATCGAAACATCATGAGTAGGGTCACTGGAATAACCGAAACAAGGGTGAACAAAAATCGCAAAAGAAGTTCACCAAATACGATTAACATTACACTGTTAACACTACATTTTATTATAGCAAGTACATATAACTGTATGAGCTATTTAAATAATCTATTAATTGAGCAAAATCTGATTCGTTGAGTGATAAAGGCTAAAAGAAAAAATAATTGTATGATTATTTCGCAGTACATGTGGTTGTAGTGGTAGGCAATCCGATATCATCACCTGAAGACCTCTGTGACCTGGTTTTATTGTATCAACAAGCAACCTTACATTATCGAGACAACTTAATTTATTAATTTAGTTAATTGAGGGAGGGGGGACATATTCGATGGCACAAATGTCAATGGTGTTCCCTAGCAAGCTAGTTAAATCAAACATCTCTATTTAATAAGCATATTACTTTCTTTTCCTTTTCTTTCTTTTTTCTTATTGCCGGACCTTTTGCACTGACCTGGCAAACGTTTTCAACACTGGGGCGTAAGAAGTTCTGCTGCCAGTTACCAAGCCACCCCCATGGAAATAAACCCAAATTGCCGGCGTCTGGCTCACATCAGAAGGCTTGTACACGGATACTGGTACGCCTTCTTTTGAAATAAGAATTTAAAAAAATAATCGAAATCAGATTGCGTCACAAGAAACAAACATAGAACCTGAAAGTATTGGTAGTTCTGGTAAAGAATCTGTCCGTTTTAGTGAGAAGAAATCAGTTGCATTATGCAGTGTGTACACTAACCAGTAGGTTAACATTTTGGGACTCGTTAACATCGGGGATTGGTCCCAACGAATTACGACTTGTTTTAGTGGTTGTGACGTCAAGGATTGAGTCCAACGAATTACGACTTGTTTTAGTGGTTGTGACGTCAAGGATTGAGTCCAACGAATTACGACTTGTTTTAGTGGTTGTGACGTCAAGGATTGAGTCCAATGGAGTAGGGCAGTGGTCCCCAACCTTTTTGTGGCCAAGAGCGCATTTAAATTTTCAGAAGTGTGTTTCGGGCGCCAACAATTTTTCAAAGCTTTATTTGTACTGGAAATTAAATAACACGCAAAACATACTTAGTAATATATAATATATTAATCTATAGCATTAAGGGGTAATTTTAAACATATAAACTTTTTATTAAATTATTTGGCAATTACACTTTCATTATTACTATGTGAATTTGTTCTTTTTGAATCATCCTGGCATATAAAATAAATAATTTTACAAAATAAATATCATAAAGAATGTTTATCTTATTTATTTTTTACAAATATAATTTTGATAAAGAAGTTGTTGAAATATATTTATTATCTTACTTTAACACAAACAGATAATTATGGGTTATTAAAACTTTTATTTGTATTGTTACTTGTAAGTGGATTTCAATAAGCAGGCATATAAACACAAAAATATACAAGTTTTTTTTCTATTTGTATCCAGATGTCAATAAACAAATATGAAAAATATGAACAAGTTTTAATCATATTCATTCATAATTTTATTTATTTAGTTTTATTTATTTTATTTTTAATTTATTAAGTTTTATTTCTACTTTTATCCAGACGTCAATAAACAATTATGAAAAATTTGAACAAGTCATATTCATTCATAATTGTAGAACAGGCAATATTAATCCACGTGCTTTCTGAAACAAGTCAGCGTGATTTGGGCACTGCATTTCATCAACCAGTTTTTCGAGATTGGGAGAGTAACAATAACGTTACCGTGCATAAACAGTCGTCAAGATGGGCATCGCTAAGTCACGACCTGTGGGGGGTTTGTCCGCTACATTTTTTAAATCAGGAAATCCTTTTTGGTCAACCAGATTTTTATAAAACATCATCTGTAGAGCACGATTGTAAAACGATATCACTTTGAAGATCCCAAATCTCAATTTACACTTATTAAATGTTGCTTGCAAGTGACGTAGCCATTTTCTTTTTTTACCTCCTCGGCACATGCTCAGCGATGACGTACTGTTGAATTTTTTTCAAATTGCCCCAGAAGTTTTGAATGTGGGGGGATGGCCAGTAGCGATGGGTTAAAATCACTGTAACATACCATTTACTTCATATTTGGGGAGTGATCAAGAGACTTCGTCTTCATTTTGTGACATCTACAAGGTCAGTTTTGCTTAGAATGATTTTAAAAAATCTAAAATGAGTGACGAGAAGTTGGATGGAACAACTTACATCTGCACTACTTTTCACACCTCGTCGCGGGCGCAAATAAATGCCTCGGCAGGCGCCATGGTTTGGAAACCACTGGAATAGAGTATAGGTCGCGGATTGAAACCAAGTCATTAGGATATGGTCCAATGAATAATACGTCAGGGATCGAGGCTAATTGATTAGGATTTAGTCAACGGATTTGACGTCAGGGACTAAGACTACAATGCATACGCTGTCATGAACTGGGTCTAACGGACGAGGCAAGTGTAAACTGGGCATCATAACGAATACTAATACACTTACAAGGAAAGCCTTTCGTTAGAGGTTCTACTACGAACGATCCATGCGGAAGTGACCTCATCAACCCAGCGGCTACATTTAAAAAAAATCTGTTTTTGTCGATTAGCTAGTGTCAGCTATGCCTGTAACTGGCCATCACATACCTGGCGTTTGTCGTTAATTTCTATTATATGCACGTGACTCGCTTTACCTTCATTGGTGTCAGAGGGTACAACGTATTCAATTTCAGATCCAGTGAAGCTGGCGTGGCCAGCAAACAGCTCGCTCCGGCGAAGAGTCGCTCCTCGCAACTCTTCCGGTGTCTGCTCGTCGTATCCTTTGACGCCGAGTTCTTTTGTTCTGCAGAAGTATTTCAGCGTCTCTTCGTGGATCGTGTACTTTTGTGCTGCAGAGCCCCAAGCTTCCAGTGCCGCGTCAGTCATTGACATTGTCAGTGTGATTACCTGGAATTAAGTCAAAGGGACATTTAAGTCAAGTGGGACAAAGTGTCTCGTGAATTTACAGCAGTGCTAAAGCCACGTTAACATTAGCCGGTGCTTGTCATCAATGCGTCGCACTCGTGGGTGCCTGTCATCACTCACCAATGCGTCGAGACCTTAGATGTTCTTTATGCCTTGTGTACACTAACAAGATACAAAATTAATTTACAAATTCAATGACGTCCTAGGATTTTTAAAGAACACCGGTTGTGACATACTGTATGATCACATGGCTGGCATCAGTGGGTCACTAAAACTTACGACACCAGGCAGCGAAGCTTGATACAGACAAAAGGGAAGAGATTTTGTTATTCTGATGTGAGCGGGTAAACCCATCCTGGACTGTAGAGAAGTAGACTGATGTGGTGGGTTCTTGAAACTCTGGGAATACTCCAGCCGTATTGTTTTGAGCCATTGGAAGCCTCATCATGAAGCTCAACGTTAGATTGGGGAGAAGAGAGGTACGATAATCTAAGTGAGAAAATACCAGTGAGAGTGTTAGTATCGAAAGAAAAGAGTTACAGTAACCAAAGTAAGAGTACCAATGAACGTCAGACCAGAGAGAAGTGAATTACAATAACCAACGTGAGAATACCAGTGAGTAACGTCGGACCAGAGAGAAGTGGGTTACAGTAACCAAAGTGAAAGTACCAATGAATAAAGTCAGATCAGAGAGAAGAGTGACAGTAACCGAGTCGAGAGAGTAACAGCGAACACACGAACACGCACTGGTAAACCGGATCAGTAATCAATTTGAGAGTGTACCAGTGAACATACAGGTGTGAATCAAGTCGAAGGTGTGCTAGTGAACAATGGGAAGCAGGAGAAAAGAGAGATACAATTCAATCGAGAGTGCCAGTAAACACACGAAGATTTGTTACATTAACATGGAGAAACTAGAACTTGTCAGTAAAAAAGAGGCATAAGCATCACTCAGTACAGAATAAATCGGAGGCAGTTGGTCTATTTAGTCACTTAAGTGGTTATCACTAGATGTTAAGGATAGATCAAGATATATATCAGTGGAATAATAAATAAACTTAAAACATGTTCACTTTCAAGTATACTTTCTCGGCTGTAAACAAAATGGAGGGATTTGTGCATCACACCTACCATCGAACATTTACTCTTAGCACGCACGCACACATCTATAAAACGAAATAAAGTGCACTTTGTGCATTATGACAGCGATTGTATCCATACAACCCATCTGGTGGATTTCCTAGTGGCCTGTCTCGTATTCACAGTAAAGAAGCAATGATTTGGCGGCAGAAACGCCCTACCTAGAGTAACTATCAAATATACACTCACCTATTGCTGGCATAGATCGATCGAGGATAAATAATTCTTTCTTTTAATATCCGACCAGATAAAAATAGCTAAGCAAGCTTGATTTAGAGCAACCTTTTTTCTAAAGTTTAAATTTATTTATTTTTTCAGAAAGATGTCGCGATGGTCATCGGTTAGTTCGGCAGAATGGTGATGATTTATGGGTGATTTAATAAAGTTACGTAGGCTTACCCGTGTTTGCAGCAGTGGTGGTTGACCCTCTGCCAGTGATCTTGAGAAGGCCTCGCTGTACTCACGAACGTTAACCGATGCGAACCTGAAGCGTTGGAGCTGATAAGCGGCACTTTGTACGTTTTCATTTTTTGTACAGTTGGTGATTTTTGTCAAAACGTCTTTTGTATTTGGCCATAATTATCTCTTAAAGCAGCGCTTCCCGATTCATTTTTCACCCCACCCACCCCTGGGACTGACAAAGCCGATCTCGCACCCCCTTGTTTTTAAAACCGATAGATAAATTAAACCAAGATTTTGTACAAAAGATCTTTCATGATGAATTCTTGCACCCCCAATCGAGTATCGCTGTCTTAAAAGAATATTTTTATTAAAAAAAACAAATGTTAACATTTGTTTATAAAATCCGTGCATTTATACTCAAAACTCTGCTTGACAGTTGAAGAGAAACAGTGTGTCTCGGTTGCTCATGAACATTTTATTAGACAATTTTCAGCAGTAATTATAGACACACTCAACTCGTAGCGTCATCCTAGGCAACATCTACACACACACACACACACACACACACACATACTCGCGCGCATACACACACATGCATTAAAAAAAAATTAGTAACATCTCTTTGGATTTCTCTACATGATTTCAAATTATGTCCGCACAGGTGCTAAAAACTCGTCTGAAAAATTAACGTAATTTGAACATGAGAAGAAAACACTTATTCAAACAACCAAGCAAGCTAGCCAGTGCAATTGGGATGAAGGTGGCGTAGTGTAAAGGTAGCGCAATTGTGAGTGAAATTGTGACATTTGTTTGATTCTTACCTGCACAAGTATTCGCTCTCACTATGCTGTTTCAGTGGTAACTAATTAAAGTCAGTTTGTGTCCTTTTATCCCATATCAATGGAGATGGGAAGGGGGCAACTTCACAGAACTTTGTCAATGTTGTTATATCATCAGTACAATCTGACCAAGATACACTGCTAATTTGAATCTGAGCAACTTAATTTTCAGCACGCTTCGAAGAGTTCATATATACTGACTCCTCTATCCTTAGATTGCATGGACATACACATGTAATGGAGGGGTTACATTATTTTTTTTTAATTTTATGTTCAAATATGGATGCAAGCTCTCTCTCTCTCTCTCATACACACATACATATACACACACACACGCACGCACACACAAGAACACACATTATTATGAGAATAAATTCTCAGCCTGAAAGAATGTATGCTATTGATGTACAGTATAAAATTGAAGAGCCCACTTGTGTGCTCAGATTTTACGTCACATGCCCAGACCTCTGAATCTAGTCAGTGACGTCATATGATCAACCCCCTTCCACCAAAAGAAACAAAAACAAAAAAACCCCACAAACCACCACCACCACCACAAATTGCTGACATACTGACTAAAATGAACAGTGGCGATCAAAACGTCCACATTCACTTGAATGTCAGTCTCATCTTGAGAAAATAGACGTCTTCCAATCCAATGGAGAAACCTGTGTATTCCAGTTCATTGGGAAACAAAACAGTGTCATATATTGATTTTAAAGAAACCATTCTGATATTAATAATAAACCTTTATTTGGGTCACGTAAGCTCGATTTTAATATGTTTAGACCCAGTCTCGAATAGTTTGAAACGCTTATTCTAAAGACATTGGCGCACATGGACATACAATTATAATGAAAGCAGTACGTGCGAATAGGAATACACAAATAATGGAGTACGTGCGAACAGGAATACAATTATAATGAAAAGCAGTGCGTGTTGCGAACAATCCTGATGATCACCGACGTCACATGACTTCCCAAACTGAACAGCTAATTTGACTGCCGAGGTTAGTGTACAAATCAATCCATTGACCCAGTCTACATTAACTCTTAACTCGTGCACAGGGCACACTGTACCGATTAAAATCATTAAATGATCCACTTTGGGCTGAAGAGTTGCGTACCTTGTATGTACCAGCATAACTGAATGTGTGACTATGCATAATTTTTCTTCATTTAAACTACGCAGTACTGTTTAATGTAGCTAGATTATTATATCTATACGACAATTTTAAACTTTCGGATCGTATAACGTACATTTTTTTTTCAAATCAGACCCAACGCTGATTGTCCTATGTCAGTCGCTTTCCCGCTAATCAGTCGTCCTTGACCTTATCTGAGTCGAGGGCGTGGGGAAGGGGGGGGGTGAAAGAGGCTTTCTGTTGCTGCCCTTGCTTTTTGAATGTATGGTGTTGGTAATATGTCATTCAGTCGCTTGCACTACTGTTATCGACAATCAATTGATAAGCAGGCCCTGAATCTGTGTAAGGGTGTGCATTTACAACAAACATTAACTGAATTTCAATTTTGTCATTGAATTATTACTGTCCCACATTAAAGCCATGCTACGAGGCTGTTTAGAAAAGCACGCTGTCGTGTACCTTTGTCCCGGTATTTGAGGTCAAATCTGAGAGGGCCGATGCAACGCCAAGAGAGAACACCGCTGCCTTTTTATATATTTATATTGAGGTCGTGACCCACAACGAGTTTATTTGGGGTACGTATACACTTAGTTGCAACTTTTTGAATATGTCGCCACTGAATCAGTGGTGGTGGTAACCGCCATCCGGAAGGGCTCACTCATCACTCGGGGTCCGTCGTCCATCGTAGTGTTTCAAGTAACTCGGGCCGGTACCCGCGCTCCTGTTTGAATTATTTTCTCATCATTCTTCCTCCTTCCAGTTTTATAACATGAATAATTACTCTTTTCACTTTCGACCTGTCATAACTGATTAATACACAAACTACTATTCTACCCTAGTTTCTCCTGAGCAATGGTTGTCGAGCGTCAGGTGATGACAGCAAGATAAACAGACGCGCTCGAAAACCGGCGGTTCAAGAGGCCACCGAAAAGATATAGAAACTAGCTGTACATGTATGCCTTTCTGTAGGCCTAATGATTATCGTCTCAGGATCTTGAGTTACAAGTAAGTCATAATTAGTCAGTTTTCGTTCAGCCAGGAGAAGTTAAGCCATTTCAGGGGCAACTCGTCAGGTCTGTTTCACTTGTTTGCAGAATGATAAATGAAAAACCATCACAAAAAGTATGGCCAGTTTAGAAACAAAAACAGAATAACTACTGTTTAAATAAAAGTTTATAAAATGGGCGAATACAATTCCCAAGGATTTTAAGTTCTTGATATGTTTACAGTTTTATGTTAATTGTTCCAGAATACCTTTTAACTTTTAAATTCCATAACTGCCGTTAAATTCCATAAGTGCAGCATGATTGAGAGGACAGTGTTGCATCGTGGGATGGCGACTTTTTTTTTTTTGTAGTTTACAACTGTAGTATTCTCAACCATTGTGAATGTTCCCCCACTTGCCGACAAACTTTTTAAGTCCGTAGAACTACTACTTTACTAGAAAGGATATGAATGTTATTTAAGAGAAGATGCAACATACAGATTGTTTGCAGATACAGGTACTAATTGCTTTAAAGTTTACTTAATTTTTCTTTTTCTCTGGACAGACAGCCCCCCTAACTAGATGCTCACTCAAATTTACTAAAGTTAAGATTTAAACAACACCTGTTATTTATTTAATTTAAACTTATAATCATTATAATTATCATTATAATTATTTTAGGATTGTGTCTTCACCATTGATAAGTATATCAGTGTTGCAATGCCACACAAAACATAGGACAATCTTGTCCTTTCACACACACAAAAAATCAATGTTGTCTTTTCAAACTACAATCTCTGCACTTGTCATCAATTATTTGCTTCACTTAAACTTTTTCAGCTGATAAGTGGTCCGTACTATGATCGCATTTGCCCTCACTGCCCTGCTCTCGTTAGTTGAAAGCATCGCACGAGGCAAGAGTGAACTCGATCAGATGGATCGCTAGTCACCAAGGACAAGCTAGTAAAACGTGTGCTTGGAGCTTGAACTTCTGAAATGCCTAGGGGCTGATTTGAGAACATCATCTAGACCAGTCTTTTTTTTACCCTGGAGGAACCGTTGAAATAATTATAATCTTTCACCCTGGAGAAATTCTAAATATTTTTTAGATGTCGGGGAACCCTAGCACCCTTTCGTTCCGCGGAACTCCGATTGAGAAACCCTGATCCAGAGTGTGTGTTATTAGGTATACTTTGTTCCTAAAGATAATCGACTCTAGAAATAGGGTCTCTCGTGAATTATTTATTTATACAATTAGAGGGATGAAGGAATCATTTGCACTTTTCGACCTATATCCAAAAAAAACCCTTCCTCATTCATTAGCACAATAGCTAATCTTCTGTGTATGTGTACTTCACAAGATGGCAAGAAATTATGGAAGGAATTAAGTTTAATTAATTTTCATCTTAAAACTTTTAAGTTTTCTAAACCTCGTGACTTAATGCGTCCACTTATGAATTAAATCATTCATCCGTAACAGAATTATTTACTTTCTACTAAAAATAAATCATGATATAGGAATTTTCAGGTGAACTAAAAGATGGTGCCTTAATTTTAATACAACGTTGTGTCTATTACAGTATATTAGATGATTAAATTATATCAGTGTGCATTTTCCCATATTTATTTTATTATAAGAATGAAGAATATTCAGAACAACAAAAATGTAATAAAAATGGTGTGAGGTTTCTTACAAACTGACAAATATAAGGTGGAGAGAAAGTGAATGTGCAGTGACCCCTTTATGCAATTAAAGCTGTCAATTAAAAATACTGTAAATTTAGCTAAATAGATATGATTGCGAGGGGGGGGGCACAAAACAACTTATAATTGTATTTGACTAGACAGATAAAAAGTGTGTATGTATATATGTGTGTATCGGTGTGTGTGTGTGAGAGAGAGGCACTTAGTATATACTCCCAAACACTGAAGGTTATAATCGCAGTATATATTTTATAACAGCTTTCACAATATAGTTTTATATGTTAAAAAAAGAAGATTTTTATTTGCTGCTCTTTTGTTTCAAATAATTATTGGCCTATTGACTGCGATAATTATATGTTTGCCACAGACTGTGCGTGTGTAGGTATGAGTGTGTGTGTGTCTGTGTGTGTGTGTGTGTGTGTGTGTGTGTGTGTGTGTGTGACTGTGTATATGAAACAAGTGTGAATTTATTCTCCCAAACGAAACGAATATTCACAACGTATTAACATCGTTTTATATTAGGAGATTGATTTTCTTTTAATTGCACTGGTAGAAGAAGTTAAATGAGATGTTGTTGTTTTGTTTTAAATGAAAAACTGACAAAATATAGACAGCACCACTGATTTGTTTAACATATGCACTTTCTTGCAACTGCAATGAAATACACGTGAGTATACATATATTTAGACCAGTGGTTCTCCACTTGTTTATGTCCATGAGCACCAGGCCAATCATTATGTTCTTGGATCACTCCCCCACTCCTCCCTTTCTTTTTGAAAAAAATTAAAATTTATGTAATTCTTATGAGAGGTATGGATTATCTTCTCATGTATAAGCTTTTCAATGTTTGGAGTGATAGTTGTGGAAATATTGTACAACATCTAAACCACTCAGGACAACATTCTTGAGGAGTACTCAGGACAATATTCGTGTGGACTACTGAGGATAGTAGTATTCGTGTGGACTACTGAGGATAGTATTCGTGTGGACTGCTATAGACAATATTCGTGTGGACCACTCAGGACTTTATTCGTGTGGACTATTGACGATAGTATTCGTGTGGACTACTGAGGATAGTATTCGTGTGGACCACTGAGAAAGTCAGCATGGATCACTATTGGTCATCAGTTGAAAACCAAAATGTTGGACATGTAGGACGATGAATGTAGGCGTTTTAAATGTCAACCCTTTTTGAAACTATTATTCAAGCTGAATTTTAGTATTCGAAGGTAGATTTATAGCATCGGTGACGCTGATTTATGAATAAGTTACAGATAAAATCATCGTTCACTTTTTAAAATTTAAAAATAAATAATAACAAATATTTATGTTGTCAGTTTGAGAACCAATAAGATAATTAATGATTCCTAACTGCAATCCAGAAAGAAAGGAAAGTGCCATTTCTTTGCCTCTATAATGACTCATTATGTAAGGTGTTATTACACCAAAGAAATTTCATGTTATAGCAGAGATCAGCGAGATTTTATAAAGAAAGATCATATACTGATTTAGACTTCAGTAACGTGTGTGTGTTTGTTTGTGTGTGTGTGTGTGTGTGTGTGGTTACTATAGTAACAATTAATGCTTATTTGAGAAGGAAATGTGGCAGTCTCCCTGTTCATTAAGATATTACTTCTTAGAGAGCAAAGCATTAGAAAGGTGGTTTTTGAGGGATTGGCGTAAGGTTAATGAAATGAAAATAATTACCACACACACAAAAAAAAACTCACTGTCAATTTAACTGCTTTTCTAGTATGCTAATTTTGTAGAAACAGTGCTTTACAGGTGACGTCAAAACAGAAAATCGTTTCTTGGCCATTAAATATTGATTTTAGTATAATTCTTAAATAAGAATTAACCTTTGCAAGTGCCCACGCATTTCAATCCGGAATCACTCGATAATCACTCTCAGAAGTCGAACCTGGGTTTTAAGGCACTCTTTCCGTGAAACTAGGCCACGTGTTTGAATGCACAATTATAGAGAACATTTCTATTATAATAAAACACGTTTTTAGTACAATCATACACAACACTTCTATGACAATAAATCACGTTTCTGAGCACAAACATACAGAACACTTCTATGACAATAAATCGCATTTCTGAGCACAATCATACAGAACACTTCTGTTATAATAATTACGTTTCTGAGCACAATCATTACAGAACACTTCTATGACAATAAATTACGTTTTTGAGCACAGTCATACAGAACACTTCTATGATAATAAATCACGTTTCTGAGCACAATCATTACAGAACACTTCTATGGCAATAAATCACGTTTCTGAGTAAAATCATAAAAAAGACTTCTACTACAATAAGTCACGTTTCTCAGAACAGCCATATAAAGCCAATTCTATTACAATAAAGCACGTTTCAATGTAAAATCATTATAAAAAAAAAGTCACTTCTATTGCACTAAGTCATATGTCTGGGTAAAATCATATAAAACACTTTTATTAAAATAAGTCTGAGTACATTCATATAAAATACTTCTATTACAATAATTCACGTTTCTGAGTTTGCAGATATGTGCAACACTTCCATTATAAAATATCACGTATTTGCGCATACAGCGAAATAACACACTTATAATTAAGTATGTATATAAGTAATAATTTGAATTAAAATAATTCTCGAATGAACTGTAAAACGTGACAGTATAGCCGCTAAACTCAACACTCATAGATTTAGTAGAAATATGCGGACCAATCAAACAATCCCAGTTACCTGATCGCGAGGCTAGCGTCTTGAAGTGTAAAAAAAAAAAAAAAAAAAAAAAAAAAAAAAAAAAAATTCCATTACCTTAATCACAAATAAAATAATTCCATTAAAATGAGTCACAGTGTGTACAGTATTTCAATACAACACTTCCATCACAGTGTCACGTTTTAAAGGTACAGAATTCTAATAAAACACTTCCATTATAGTGTCACGTTTTCGGGGTACAGAATTCCAGTAAAACAATTCCATTATAGTTCACGTTCTCTAAAGGTACAGAATTCCAATAAAACACTTCCATTATAGTGTCACGTTTTCGGGATACAGAATTCTAATGAAACATTTCCATTACAGTGTCACGTTTTGGAGTACAGCATGCAAAAGTTTAATCACATTTGTGTGTGTATGGGATGGTGGTGTGGTGGTGGCGGAATTTCAAGTCACTTCCATTAAAGTCACGTTTTGAGATGTAACACTCAAAAAAACGCGTTACGGTAAATCGCAGTGTTGGGGTATACAGTCAGTGAATGTAAGTAAATCATACATTAGAAAAACAAAACAAACAATGTGCTCATGTTAGCCCTGTGCTGAAAGACAAGACCACTTATTTCGATAACCATGCAAACAGGCAAAATAATAGTAGTACTTATGGGACCTCAAATGGTGAAAAGCAACAAACAACAGCTATTAGGTCAGACCTGATAGGTAGATTTAGAATTTAAAAGTGGGCATTTTCATGAGATGGATATTGATTTTGTTGTTGTTGATGATGATGTGAAGCTTAAACATGTAATTTTAAAAAATAGCAACATGCTAACTTCTTTCATTTAAAAGAGTTATTGTGGTGGCCAATAATCGAATAAAATACACACGATCTGTTTTGTCGTTGTATGGATGTAAGTGGTGGACAGTGTTTCTGTGATTCATTCCAGTTGCTTGACACAATAGTCATAATATGTTACTTTACAGTTATTGCCCATTTTAAATCAGGTCACATGTTTGAGGAGATATTTCAATAAAAACGCGTCGTTGAAAATAATGGGTGAAATACAAGTTAGGAAAGCAAACATATTTATAAAGACTGCTAAAAGAAAATAATTTTTGAATGCTTAATTTACAATTTTCTTATCATTTATGTGGCAAATGGCTTTTTTTTCTTTTTAATAAAAAACCCACCCACACCCATTTATATATTTAGTAGTTTGTTCACTGACTTTATTGTGCACCATGCTTAACGTATTATGTCCCTTGCATGGCAAGTTTCGACTAATTATTGTCATGCAGTCAACAAAGACTGTATCCCACTCATGCAGATTAATGTTGACTGAGATTATAGAGAAATTTTCTCCACCATACCCACCCTTTTCCTTACTCTCAAACAAATTACACTAAGTGCATAATTAAATAAAATATATTGCTTAATGTGGATCAGATATAAGCATGGATTATGCAAAACTGATAGCATACGAGCTGTTATATGAGGCAGGTGGAGAAGAGGGTGTGTGTGGGGGGGGTAGGTTAAATGGTTATAATTATAAAAATATATTAGAAACAATTATTTTATTTTGTAACCGGTATTATAATGAGTAACCAATTTGAGTACTAAAATGAGAATTCAGCTAGAATTTCAAACCACAGTTTTCAGAAGGCGACATTTTTTAATTTGCACAGGGCACCTTCAACCCTAGTTGCACATCTGAACGTGTGTACACTGAATGGTCTGTGTTGTTTAACAGCTCACTGTTTATACCCAAAATAATCAAGTACAACTTAAAAAATGTAGCGCAATGCATTTAAACTGCTGAGGTGTTTTTAAGAAATAGGCACATTCCCACACTGAAACAAATTATTTTTGTTGGTTTTTTTTAAAGGTTAGGGCTAGAGTTGGCTACAAATATTGAAATCCAGAAAATAAACGCGTAGACTAAAACTGTTTTTGTTTAGAGTTATCTTTTCATGTACTCATTTTTTGTACGGAGATGTTAGGATTTCCGGTTTTGTCGGATTGCCTGCCTTAATAATCTAGTCCAGTCACTGCAGTTTCGAAAGTATTTTTTTTTAAATATACATTTCTGAGAAGGCTTATGTACATCTATTAGGCCATTCTTTTAGTTTTAAAGTTGAAAGTTACCTTAGAAAATTTGCAAGGAACTTCATAATGTTTTGTAATTGTTAAGTTCCTGTATTTTCTTCATTCGTTTCATGAGGATAAATATGAAAGCGTGTAAAGTGCGTGTGTACTTAGGTAAGTGAATCATTTGACAGGAAGTAACAGTAGAGCCACTGTAGCTATGTCTATGAATCATTTGACAGGATGAAAATGTCACGTCAGTTTAGCTAAATTTGACACCGTCGCTATATTAACTCGATTTTTGCCTATAGATGGGGCCTTGCAATTTTTTAGCTCAGAACGAAATTAAATTATTGGACAATGTAATTATCAAGGTTTCATGATATACTTTATAAGTGGAAACAGTAATTCCCGAGGAGTAAAAACTTTAAATAATTGACCGAATTCTTTGCCCTTTCAATGCGAAAGTAATTAAAATTAATTGATTCCGTGATTTTCATTTATCTTGTGAGAAGTGAAACAGATCTGCTGCTAACCCTTTGTGATAAGGAGAAATCTGAACTCGAAGTTCAACTGATTTAATCAATTCTCTTTATCATTGTACACCCAAACATGTTAGATTGGGTTTGATTTACTTAAATGCATTATAACTAATAATGCTGGTTAGTTAAGCTTGCAGCCCTAGGAGAGATCGGGTCTCAGTTGATTAATTATCTTCAAGGAAATAAGTAGAATTATTATTTCATAATAAACGATATTCAAAGAACAAGCTCTGGTTCTTATATCACGAGTGAGTTCTACCTCCAACGTGATATTTAATTAGCTTGTGTGCTAGCTGGCGAATACACAAGAGATTGACGCAAACAAGCGCCAGACCGTGTGATCTAGTGCCGACTGTGCTGATCACTACATCTCTTGAGAACTGTACCTTAAAGCTAAGTTACAGACTGCGTGGTTAACTTATTCATTACCTTCTAAATTAATGACAGCTGTTGAGATTGTAATCTCTAAGAAACAAAGGACAGTGTTTGTCCAGTATACTTTCTGTGGTACTTGAACCCCTATCATATTTGTATGATTAAGCCTATGCATAAATGTCATATATAAGTCTAGATTAAATAAAGATTTTGTTTGGTTGGTTTATTTATTGTGGACATTATTTTTTATAAGATGACTTAATATTTAGTTGGGACTGTCAGTCGAGAGGAAAGGAAAATTGATCCAACTACAAATCCCTTAGTACTTACTTGTAGTTGCAAAAATCTAAACTTTGAGTCTCGTAAATAACAGTCACCCCCATTTCCATCTTTTAGAAGATAGTAATTTAATAAGTCTGTTGAGTTGTGAGGAAAAGGAATATGTTACAACACATTATATCTGTAAACACACGTAACATATAACAATATATTATTATCTTACAATAAAAATAATCATAATTATCCCTATTCCTAACATAAGTTAGTTCATTTTTGCAATTTACCTCACAGCTTTTTTACCGTCTCTTATTCTTTGCTTATCTCCACTCCATTTGTAACACCACTTCCGGAATTTAAAAAAAAATAATTATAACAAAGACGAAAGACGTCAGTGAACTAGAATTTTACAGAGGAATCTTTGTTGCTACTAGAAGTTTCGAAAACAAATGAGTAGTTTCCACTTTCCTACAATTTTTCAGCTTACTCTTTCTTTAGTCCGGTCTTGCTCTTTCATTTCTGCTGTACGGGTTTCAATATGGGTTTGTAAAACACAAATATTAAGAGGATTAAATCTTTTATGAATCCTGGAGTAAACTTCATTTTTCATTTATTACGGACAATAGTATCGAAACACTGTACAATCGGACGGATCGAAGCAAGTTGATACTGACCTGTTCAATGGATGGTCCGTTCTCAGAACGATAAAAGCTGGGTTTTAAGAATTTAATAGGAATTAATAAAAGAACATTTATGTTGTGTATTGTAGCAACAAGACTTAAATCAAAGAAATTAAGCACATACCTTGTTTATACCGTGTCCATAGTCTTGCCTTCAAGTAATATTTTTCTATCCATCCATGTCTGTCTGTCTATTTATCTCTTTATCTGACCATCTCATGCTTTCTCTTTCTTTCTGTACGTATGCAAACATGTTTGTGTGATGTGTGTTTATATTGCTCTCTCTTTCTTTCTGTACGTATGCAAACATGTTTGTGTGACGTGTGTTTATATTGCTATATCTCTCTCTTTCTCTCTGTACGTATGCAAACATGTTTGATTGACGTGTGTTTATATTGCTATATCTTTCTCTTTCTCTCTGTACGTATGCAAACATGTTTATGTGATGTGTGTGTATTTTGCTCTCTCTTTTTCTGTACGTATGCAAACATGTTTGTGTGATGTGTGTGTATTTTGCTCTCTCTGTCTCTCTCTTTACATATGCAAACATGTTTTGTGTGATGTGTGTGTGTATTACTCTCTCTGTACGCATGCAAATATGTTTGTGTGATGTATGTGTATATTGCTCTCTCTTTCAATGCGTGTGAGTGTGATTATTTGGCCTGAATCACTCCCAAGAACTTTTTATAAAAAGGTCTTTATACGTATATGATTGTGTATTATACTCTTGGCGCCGAGGAGTCAAACTCAAATCAGTTTTCGAATAGCTGAAAGTTCTCAAGGTTTAAATGGAAAGTGAGAATAGACAGTTATACTGCTAAGAAGTGTGTGTGTGTGTTTTCCCAGAGATTAGAGAACAATGACATAATCGGCTTCGGGAAATTTGCTTGACTTCCGGTAGATTTGCATGTACTGTGTACAAAGCAGCATCGTATCATGTCACATGTTAAAAACAATTGATGAGAAAATTCAAGGCGCAAAAGACCAGGTCTTTCTTTCTTTCGCTTTCCAAAGTTTCTTTATGTCGAAAATCAATTTAGCGATACCTTAATTGAGTCGTTTTGATTAAAAAAAAATTAGGCTATGCAGCTACGTATTCCGTGAATATTACATCTCTGCTAGATTTTCAAATTTGCTTTTTTTGTGTATGTGTATGCTTTACATTGGTTCATTAGAGCATGAGACAAAGTTTAAATGAGTTAGTTGTTTAAAAGTCAAAAGTGAGAAGTGTGGGAAACCTGGTAGCTGGGATATTGAATTATAGGATTATTTATGTGTATACATAATGTTTGTTCTTCTGTTTTACATGAAGACGTCTACATTTTAGACTGTAGAATGTGTAGATCTTAATCCATGTGTAATCAGATAAAAGAATCATGAATTTCGACTGTACTCTAGATCTTAATCCATGTGTAACCAGACACAAGAATCGTGAATTCCTACTGTACTCTAGATTTTAATCTATAGGTAACCAGACCAAAATAATGAATTCCGACAGTGCTCTATACTTTAATCCATATGTAACCAAACCCAAGAATAATGAATTTCGACTAATCCATTTGTAACCAGACACAAAAATAATTAATTTCGACTGTACTCTAGATCTTAATCCTTATGTAGCCAGACACAAGAATCATGAATTTCGATTGTACTCTAAATCTTAATCCATATGTAGCCAGACACAAGAATCATGAATTTCGATTGTACTCTAGATCTTAATCCTTATGTAGCCAGACACAAGAATAATGAATTTCGACTGTACTCTGAATCTTAATCCATTTTTAATCAGAACAAGATTTATGAAAATCTGCTTCACAGGCATTAGTTTTTTTATGCAATCTATTTTTATTTAATAAACCAACTGTAGTAGACGACCCTCTGTTTAACTGATATCTATTCATTATTCAGTCAGCCAACGTTTCTGGTCAAGTGCCGTCTGATGAAATTTTGCTTGAAAAATAAAGCTTTTATATATGTCATCATTTACGTTTATAAAATAATTGTTGTTGTTGTAGACACACTAAATTAGAACTGGTACAGAGACAAAGGCTGGAGATATTGTTTTGTATTTTAAACACCTCTCTCTCTCTCTCTCTCTCTCTCTCTCTCTCTCTCTCTCTCTCTCTCTCTACACACACACACACACACACACACACACCGTCTGACTACGATGTGATATGATATAAAGAATTTTATAATATTATACTTTCATATTTGTCTGCCTCTCTCGACTGCAGAAATCCGTTACCACTATCTGCTTTAAAAGCAATATACAGTTAACCTTAGAATGAAAAAGCATACACTACATTTTTCTTAATGTATATAAACATGGTGTAACAAATCCGACTGCAGAACAGGTAGAATAACTAACTGTCGGACAGATAGAAATCGTGACTAACTTGTCCGTCGGAACAGGCAAACATAATACCTTGTCTCCTGTTATATTTTATGATGGTATAATTTTAGTAACATCAATATTGCAGAATCTATTTATCACACCATAACATGGCTGGTGGCATATGATCAAATAGAAAAGAAAATAGCATGAATGCAATGTCAGCACGACTTGGACATATGGCTAAAGATTGAAATCACTTCTCCATCTTACTTTTTTTATATCAAGTTTGTTCAGTATAAGAAAGGAATAAAACTGGCCACGAAGAAGGGAAGAAAAACATATTTTATTCTCTCCATGTTGGTTCACACTGGAAGAGGTCTTAAGGGAAAACTTAATCCTAGCCACATTTTTGGTTCTATTGTCTGTCCAACGGACAGTCCTGTAAAAATGAATTTGTTCTCTCTGTTTATATGTGTGTACGTCTGTCTGTATATGTGTGTGTGTGTCTGTGTAGAGAGAGGGAGAATATGTTATATAGAGTATCATATAGAGTATGGCCTATACAGATGTATAGAAAGCAGAAGCTTGTTGATTTTCTTCAGTGTCTGTGTCCAACTCCAAATACCTGTCTAAACTTATAATTTGTATACTTTTGCTGGAAGCTCTGCTCACCACCATACATGCTCATTTTAAACATTCTGAATGAAGAGCATAAATGATATGGTCAGGGTTATTACACCTGCAATATACTGCCTGCCTCATGAGCTGAGACAGAAAATAACCTCGATTACTTTCGCATCCATAATAGTGTCATTTGCAGGACCTTCCAGAAATGTAATTCGCATTAAAAAAAAAATTTAGTCACACGTCTCCTTTGTGAGTTTGTGTTTTGGTTCTACATTCATATTCTTCAAAATAAGTATTGTTTCTAAGTGCATCAACACAAAGCATCAGTGGCTGAATCAGATTCATAGTGGCTGATAATCATGTCTACCTTTTGTAGTCTTGCTTGTTTCGTTGAAGGACATCATTCCAGAGAATGGTGAGGGATGCAATTTCCAACTTACCCATCTTTTTGCTTGGAGCTGCTGCTTCATTGGAAGTGTCTCTGGGTTGGTCTTTGTCCTCTGCAGTCCCATCAAGAGCTGCTTGAACTTCTTTGTACCCATGACACACAGCCTTCACAACAATCCCATCAAGACCTGCTTGAACGTCTTTGTACCCATGACACAGAGCCTTCACAACAATCCCATCAAGACCTGCTTGAACGTCTTTGTACCCATGACACAGAGCCTTCACAACAATCCCATCAAGACCTGCTTGAACTTTTTTGTACCCATGACACACAGCCTTCACAGCAATCCCATCAAGAGCTGCTTGAACTTCTTTATACCCATGACACACAGCCTTCCCAGCATCAGCATGAGCGGACCATCACGTATCTGATAAGCGTTTCACTACTTTGTGTTCACGTCCTAAACATGTCTCCAGGACATGCCAACGATGCGATGATCAACGAAAAAGGCAAATAGTTTTTGAAGACAGTCGAAGTAGGCGACGACTTACGTGCAACATTCAACAGCCTTCACGCCAACTAAATTCAGGGAATGACCCGCACACGGAACGTAGACAGCTAATTCGTTTATTCCTTTTATTCCAGCTTGTACGCCTGAGCACATGTTAGGGCATTATATAGGATTGTCCACAGCAATCTGCTTTGTTAATGTTGTTTTCTTCCAAAGAGTTTTTCACGATGGTGTCCGCAAGACACTCTGCTCCACGTCCGCGGATACATACAAATCCTAAGAACCGCTCCACGCTCCACTGATGATAAATCTTCCACGTATCTCACGGTAAATGTCATTTGATCGGTGTGACTCACATCTCGGGTGGATTCCACACCGAGAGAGAAGCATTTTGCTTGTCTTAGTTCTGAAAGGATTGAGCAGACAACTTTGTTGCCCACAATGCAATAAACTCTTCAAATACAGTTACCGATAGATAGGAGGGGTTACCTTTTCCTGCCGTATCTCTTCAAATGTTCACTGAGAAATTCGATAATTAATTCCAAGCTTCACAAATAATTTCCATTGTGTTGTGAACCTAGAATCTGATTGTCACCTCTAAAAGACAAGCCCCTGGATGCCAAAAACTTCACCACAGCCACAACCACTTCAGGACATCACGCCAATATTGCTGTTCCACTTTTCATTACTTCATTAATTTTTGTGTATCAATGTGACCAACTTCTCCAACACACTCAGTGTAAATAAACTTGCACTTTCGATAACCCTCACCATTTTCATGTTCGCTGAGACGTGTCCATGCATTCTTACAATCGTTAAAGCTGCTTGTGCATAGAGCAGATTGATGACCCATCATTGTTGATGAAAACAAAGCAACACACAGACTTCTGCGAATGGAGAACAGAGCAGCCATTCGCGACAAACTGAGTCACTATTTCGCAGTCACGTTGGAAACAGGAATTGGTTAATGTCTTAGCAACTTATCTCCAGTTCCATACAGGCGTTTGAGTCATACTAAAGTCAGACTCTTGATGCTGCCAACTAGCAGGACCTTTACGAATCCAATAAGATCGTAATTCCTCAGTGTTTGGACTCCACAAGGCTGCATCAGTTGGATAGCCCGCAGAGCTTATATCTTGTGAAATTTTTTCGAATGTTGGTGTTATGACAAGATCTGAACGTTCGACTGGTAGACCATCATCTAGCAGTGACACTAACTGTTCATCTTGATCACAAACAATGACGTCAGTAGACGAGTAAGACGATGTAAGAATATCTTGCGTCTCAACAATATCGGTCTGCAATGATGATTGTGTTTTCTGACTTTGAAAGAAAGAATATATTTTTGGTTGTTTAGCCAAACTTTTCAATTCAGCTGCTTCCTTCTTTCTCTTCGCAAAACCCCTTATATGATTTCTAGGCATTCTTGGTGGGTGGTCTGATGGTTCGTTTAATAGTTCTAAGAATTCTTGGTGGGTTGTCTGATGGTTCGTTTAATAGTTCTAAGAATTCTTGGTGGGTTGTCTGATGGTTGTTTAATAGTTCGTAATTAATGACAGTTCTAAGAATTCTTGGTGGGTTGTCTGATGGTTGTTTAATAGTTCGTAATTAATGACAACTGGCAAAAAATGGCAAATCGGTGTTAACTGACAATCACAATCTGCATCAAAAAAAAAAAAAGGTAGAAACTATCAAAATAACATTAATACATTGGAGGTGGAAATGAAGGGACAAGAGCAGTTTTAGATTTTGTTAAGTTACATAAGTTTGCCAAGTTCACTACCAAGTACCGACATTATTATTACTAAGTGTGAGAAATTTGATTACACTCTTTTATAATTTAAAATTTAAAACAATTTAGAAAATGTTTAGATTATAGGATTAAGAGGGATTTCATATTAAAAATAATTAATATTAATTTACCAAGACATAAAAAATTATTTGACAGCGACATAGTGTTGAGCGTTGTAAAAAGCAGACGAATGAAAACAAACCAGAAACTGTGCGCCTGTGCCATGCGTTAAAATTATTAAAATATAATTCTAACTTCTATAGCGCTCTGCGCTTATTATTAATAATTATATTTAACTCAGAATGCAGATGCCAGACGTTTGTTTAAAAGTATTATTGTTCTTACTTTGCAAAGTTTGCAGAATTGTTACAATTTATAAGTATTATCATCCTATTGTTATTACGTCGTGATGCAGTTTTTGTTTTGAGGCCGCCCCGTTGCGCGGGGCTCTAGGCACGTGCCTGCGAGCATTGAGAAACTGCAACACAAGTCTCCAGTCCTGGGAAACATAGCACGGTTGTTAAGGAATAGATGATCTCATTTCTCTTTAATATCTGGTTGAACCCTCGATTTACGTAACAGATTTACTTCCCTTACTAGAAACAACTCGCAAGGAGAAAGAAAGTTCAATTTTTCAAGCAGGAAAGAAGGGGATGGGGGGTACTTCTCAGTGGTGTTGTTTATCGTAGTATGCCACAAGTCTGTGCAACTTGGACAGTAGCGAAAGCTGAATACAAATTCTGATGGAGACCATAAATGATATAAAATGTGTAACCACAGGTGGCGGAGATTTATTGAAGTATTATAGTATTGATATACCGAGTGGACAAGTCAAGAGCGGTCAGTTGATCCGGGGACCGAGAACAAAGAAAATGCGGGCGAGTTGGAAGCCGAATAGACTGTAACTTAAGAAGAACTCGTGCACATGGCCCGCCTGAATCTAAACAGATTATGTCACTGAGAGGAGTGACTAATCGCTCCTTGGCATAATTCACTAGCTGAGTAAAACAAATGCTACTTTTTATGGCTTAACGAAACTGATATTGAATAGTTCTGTGTTGCTATTGTCGACCGTAGTGGTCTTATATATGGTGGGGTTTTTTTTGGTTTTTTTGTTTTTAATGGATGTCACTAATATAATATTATCAGGGCTGGCATTTGAGGCATCGGGAATCTAATTATATCTGGATCATTATTAATTTAGTTCAATTTTATTTTAAAATTCGGCCAGTGGACAAAACACATGAACTAGGGTTTATTTCCTGAGAAATTATCATATATATGTGTCCAAACAGTAGATTGTTTTTTTTTACAAAGTTGTAAAAGTTTCGTGCTTGCAGGGAGGCCACATTCTTCTTACCAAAGAAATTTGTATCTATAGTCTTCATGACGTACCATTTGTATATTCTCTGCTGTCAAGAAATAAAATCGAGAACATAAACAAAGAAAAGTGTACACTGCATAGATAGATTAAATTTAATTAAGTACATCCTCCTGTTCCCACCAGTTTTTCAGTTTCGATGTCCTTTTTAACTGGCGGGCAATGAAACAAGAATATCTTCCTGCCAGCCAATGAAATTCACTGATAATTACAGTGGTTCATAAACAGTCAGTTAAAGTTATCAGTATTTTAAGAACAATGTCATTTATAATTTGAGAAAAAAAAACGTCAGTTGTGTATATATGCGCTGCGCGTTTCAACTGCAACAATCGCGCAACCACATGTCTCTTTTTGGAAGAATGATGTCATAGAGTTTTCTATTTATAACATTGTCATCCGGGCTTGTTTTTCGCGCATGCTCAAACATGAATGTCCGGCACCTATGTGGGGTAGCGTTATGAGTGGTTTGCATTGACTTAACACTTTGACAAATCGGATTTTATTAATTTTGAACAATTTGTTTCATTCTAGTTCTGAATTTGATATAAATGGGATTTCGTGCAGTATGGTTTAGCCGTGGAACGATATAAGTGTTGCGGCCCTAAATCGGGCAATGGCGGCGCAGTTGTACTAAGAAGAACGTGTAACAATCTTGAAAAACTGCCGAGTATTTTTTGTATATCGTGTCTGTTATTACTTCGGACGGATATTTTTTTTCTTCACATACGCTGGAAGTCGGTTTTGTTTATTAAAGAGGTAATGTGATAGTGTTTTGTACATATATTTATTAGAAATAAATGCTTATGTTAGCTTCTGCGGCATGTCCTTGGTGACAACTATATAAAAGAAAAGGAACACGTCCCTGCTTGTTATTATGTTAACCGTTAAATTTCTACTCTGTTAACTTATTCATTATAAATCTTATCAGTGCGACTATAATTTTTTTTAAATATCTGATTAAAAGTTCTGAAAAGTACTGTTATTTAAATATTATACTATAGTAATTGGCATTGACTCGATATTTGTATTATTATTACTCAAGTAAGTAGGCTTACTATTACATTTACTTTGAAAGTCTAAACTATTTTTTAAAAAACTGTTTCAGTTTAGATATGTAATTGTATTACTTGAATCGCTAGTATTTTTATTTCTAATTCTAGTGTCAAGTAAAACTAGTTTTAATTATTTGTAATTGTTCACTTGTTGTGTTAGCCGGTCAGCACTTAATCATTAAGTTAATGTTGATTTATTTGGTGTAATTTTGCATACAAATTAATTGCTTTTCAATTTATCTACATTTGCTTAGTAATATGCACAATGAACTGTCGACTTGTAGCATCTGCATATTTCAAATGCTTTCATTTCATGACACAAGCCTATCATATGATGGATTATTCCAGTAGAATAGTAGTAAATAATTTTTATGTTTGCTTTTGTTTTATTTTGTACCTTTATTGTTGTTATTATAGTATGCATGCACCTGTCATTTTTAAATGCAGTAGTCTGCATTTGGGTTAGAGTCATGTTGTTAGACTAAAGTAATATTTATGATGAATTTATTAAGATCTCTAGCATATGGTGCAGTGTTGTGTGTGCAAAGAGAAAGCTTGGAAATCAAAAGTAAATTAATTTAAATTGGGGAAAAATGTAAGTAAAAAAAAATAATTCTGATGTTATAGCTGTGTACTAATTTCATTTAGGAATTATATGGTCCAAATTGAGATTTTATTGCATACCAATAATTATTATACTATAGGTAGGCCTGCTTTATCAAGTTCAGGATAGTGTTTGCACAATCACTTTTATAAGTATAAGCAGCTACTTAAGTTATGAAGATATAGTTTGTTTTTGTTAATCATATTATTTAAATGTAATCTGTCTCAATTCTTCACCTTAGATTAATTAAAATGTTAAAATAAGGCTTTATATTGTTTACCACCTCACAGTTCATGACTATCAATGTATCATATTTCTTCTGTAACTAATGTGCTAGTATCAGATAAAATTGAATTATATTCAACTCAATAATTGTGAACATTATGGCAGCTAAGTTGACAATATAGGTTTGTTTTACAAAATAATGTCTTATAATATTTATTGTTTTGGCAAATCATTGAAATACACAATCAGCTCAAGTTTATTGTGAATACAATAAAGAGTAACTGATGTTCTGTTGACTACTCACCTAACATTTCAGCTTTGAAATACATTGTTAAAAAAATTACTTTAATTTGCACAATGAAATTTTATAAAGATCTATTAATATATTTATATATATTTTTTAATTTCTTGTTTGGTACTTATTTTCATTTGTTTGACTTAGTAAGAAACAGATGGGGCTGTTAATAGAAATACTAAAATTAATTATGCATGCCACTTATTACTTTATTTATTGTTGGTAAGATTACTTATTCAAAAAATTATGTACTCATTTATGTGACTTAAAAACTTGTTAATAGAAATACAAAAACTATTTACATATGCAGCTTAATTTATTTTTGGTAAGATTACTTGATTCAAAAAAATTGTTACATCTTTAACTTAGAAAGTCTACTTTTTAGTGCATGAAAGTTTGAATAAGTAAATGAAGTCTAAATAAATGTAATTGTAAGTATGATGATTGGTAATGATTACTAAATTAGCATTTACAATTACATAACTGACAATAGTTCAGTTAATTATTTTTTTAGGTATAAATTTTACTGTTAAAATCCTAAACATGTATATATGTCATTTTTGAGGAGCTGGCATACAGTAAACACACTACTGACAGTGATCACATGCCTTTTTATTGTAATGGTTTTTGTATGAGACATTTCTATTCAAACTGATACATGTGGTAATCATGATTATATTATGAAAATCTCTTAGTCTTATTCAAAGTAATTAACTGAATTATATGATGTTTGCTTTAAAGAAATAAATATGCCATAAAAACTATCAGTCTTAGAATTCTGTTTAGATTTTGTGAGGAAAGGTTAAAACTTTAAAAATGCAGAGGGGCAGATGGGGTTGGAAGTAAATAAAACACACACATAAGAGAATAAAGGAACATCTTATGAATAAACAGACTTTTTAAAAATTGACATTTTAGTGTGTGTTGAGAGTGTAGTGGTTATTGCGTGAAGTGGATGATTTAAATATTTATTGGATTTAAAAAGATTAAGATCTTTGTGATTCACATTCTTTTATAATCATGTTAAGGCTAAAATGATTGAAGGGAAGAGTAAATTAAAGGTCAGATAGTAAGCTGTGAATGGCATTTTTTTTTTGTTGAGTGCATATACTGTTTGTAGAAAATAATTCATATGTATTGGTACACACAGTTATCTTTGAAATACAAAGCTGTTGGATTTCTTTTTTGCTGACCCATTTTTGTTAATTTTTGAAGAGTACAAAAATAAAAAATCGTTTTGGTTCATTTGCTAACTATTTGTTAAGATTCATGATTTTATGGTTCATTGAATAGTGATGATTTAAAAGAAAAATATTGTTGAGATAACAGAAGAACAACTCAAACAAGTTATATAGAGAAATTCATTATTGTAAATAGTAATGTTACATATTGATTTTTAACCAGTGGATTATTTCACTGCAAGTTCTTAAATATTTTAAAGATATTTTTTGATCTCATAGATTTCAGACATGTGGTGGTAACATAATTCATACTATTGATATTATTGATCTGGTTTTAGAAGAGTTTTGCATGTTTGATATTTTTTTGTTTCATCTTTCTGATGGTAGCTTTGTGTACATAATGTTCATGTATTTTGTATTTAGATCAGTCCTGCATGTCTCATGTTTATGCATGTAATCAATAATGTCAAAAGTTTGTCAAAGTATGTTTGCATTATTTAACATTGAGAGACTTTGTAAAAATATGAGTCAGACTGGAACTGCTGTTGTTACGTGCATGTATTTATAAAAAAATATACAACTGAATGAGTGGTTGGTTTGGGTTTTTTTTTGTTTCTATGTAGCTGTATTAGTGTATGTCAGAATGAAAATGTAATAAGTTTGTGTACTTTTTTCCCAAGCAGTCTAGAGCAGCATGATTATTGCATTTCCACTTAATGTTAGTGTTGACAGTCAGTTTTACAAGAGAAATAGTATTAGTAAGTTGTATTATAATTTATCATTTAGTAACAGTAATGTTATTTGTTTTTCATTAAAGCTTAGTAGTTAATGTTGGTTACATATACAGAAGAGTACAATGTTTGGTTATACATGTATATCAGAAGTGTACAGTGTTTATAATGGGTCCTCTTAGTTTTTTCCTTGGTACTAATTTAAATTGCATTGCTTCTTAAATGAGTTGTGTTTTAAATAATTTACTAATTTGGTATAATAAAGAATCAATGCTATTTTAACAACTCATATTCATTGTCTACTTTTGCTGTTTATTATTTACTTGTAATTTGTGGATTGACATTTATAAATAAATATTAATTTCTACTTAACATTCTTTTAAAAAATCAACTTTTTATGTGATGTTACATAAAAGATGTATTTACAAATTATATAAACGGTTATTTGATTATATGATTTTGTATGTGCAGTTTTAGGTGAAAATATCTGCATTGCATCATGGGAGCATTCCTAGACAAACCCAAAACAGAAAAACACAATGAAGGTGGTGTTGGTAACCGACTGCGCTATGGGCTGTGCAGCATGCAGGGGTGGAGGGTTGAGATGGAAGATGCACATACTGCAGTTGTTAGTATTCCACATTCACGACTGAAAGATTGGTCCTTCTTTGCTGTTTTTGATGGACATGCTGGTGCAAGGGTTTCAGCATATTGTGCAGAAGAACTGCTCAACCATATCATCAGGAGTGAAGATTTCAAGCTAGACATAAAAGATGGAACAGAGATACAGCCATCAATTGAGGATGTTATGAAAGGCATCAAAACTGGCTTCCTTACTCTTGATGAGAAGATGCGCTGCATGCCTGAGATGATGTCTGGTGAGGATAAGAGTGGCTCAACAGCAGTATGTAGCATTGTATCCCCTCGGTTTATTTTTTTTGCCAACTGTGGGGACTCGCGTGCCATTCTGTGCCGTAAAGGCAGATGTGCCTTTTCTACTACGGATCACAAGCCCATTAATCCAGGTGAAAAGGAGCGTATTCAGAATGCAGGTGGGAGTGTAATGATTCAGAGAGTTAATGGTTCTCTGGCAGTCTCACGTGCTCTTGGGGACTATGAGTATAAAAATGTGGAAGGCAAAGGACCATGTGAGCAGCTTGTGTCCCCTGAGCCAGATATTTTCATTGAAGAACGGACTCAAGCAGATGAGTTCATGGTGTTGGCTTGTGATGGTATTTGGGATGTCATGACCAACGATGAATTGTGCATGTTTATCACAAACCGCTTGCAGATAACATCTAGTCTGGAGGAAGTTTGCAATCAAGTTGTTGATACATGCTTGGTCAAGGTAATTTTAAATATATAATAAATAGTAGTTTTATTACACTAGCAAAGTACTAGCAATAAGTAAAGTCTGTTAATTTATTAACAGTATATTATCTTGTATATTTTTCAGTTTGCTCAACTAATAGTTTTTAAATTCAAAAGTTTTGATATCTTATGTCAGAGTTCATATATTTACATTTTTAATTCTATTTTTGTTTGGTATATTTTTCTCTTTGAGCTGTTAATGCTATTGCTATATATTTTTATTGTTTTAAGTTATATATTGTAGTCTTGTTTTAGTTGTTACATCAAAGGGCAAGGACTGCGTATATATTGTTTGAATTAACCAACTCAAAATTCAGGCCACTTTCAATATGAAGGTCCGGTTTTATTTTCCACGTGTTAGATTAAAAAATATATTGTAATATATCTATTTACAAAAATAACAATTTTTATGTTGGATGTTTAATTACATATTGTTTTATTATGAATATATAATAAAGGATAGATTTATGGGGGGAAATGTGTGGAACATATCTGCTTGTGTTGAAGTTTTGCCAGAAACTATGATAAATCCCTCTATCTTCAAAAAATTTCTTAATTATTGTGTTGACTTTTACAAGTGGATTTAAAGAAAGAATAGATCTTGAAATCAACTATTTACTCAGGAAGAAATTGGCTGATTGGTGCAGATTCCAGGTCTGTAGTAGAGGCTGCTTTTAAAACAGTAGAAGGTATGAGTATCTAGAATTGTTTAAGGAGGTGCAAAAATCTAAAATGATGACAATTCCTGCCTGATATCATCCACTAATTTTGAATCAGTGTATAGTAAAACAGTATTTGGACATACAGCTGTAGCAACTGCGGTAAATTCTACAGAAGAATTAACCAATGCTTTTCCTTAAAGAATTCGCCTCATTCCTTACCATGAGATGTGGCAAAGCTCCAATCAACAGTCTGCACATCTTTATAGAATAAGCAAGAATGGACAAATTAAAACAATTCTTGAACTGTCCACCAGCACCATTAGAAAAGAAATGAATATTCTGAATATACAGCATGATTGAGGATAGCTCTATTAAAAGCTGTGACAGCAAACTTATGTCGAAACTCATCACTGATACAGTGATAGCAGCATAAGACTTGCATCCTGATTTTGAATTAATCACTGAAGTGAAAATAGTTGTTCCCTCTTGAATCCAGTGAGCTGACATGATCTCACTGCTTTTTCAGTGCAAAGTTTTTTGAGAAGTTTTCTTGCAGGATTGTTTCATCATCTTGAAAGAATTTGCTTACATTGTTACAGTATCTATTTGGTGGAGCTGTGTTTTTGCAATGAAGCTGTGCTTTCTAAGAATATATAGTTGCTTTGAAAATTCAGTTTTAGCAGCAGTGTATGACATTTCAGGTTTTACTTTTTGTTGTTTTTCATTCCATTGATGGTAGGTGCAAGATATGCCCACACCTTCAATATCTGGTAAGATATTTTGAGTAACATTTTGATCAGTATCATAACATTCTTTACAGCTGTAAAGATTATAATGAATATATTGTGGATCACAAAGAGTCATTCTGATTAAAGATTTTCAGTCAGGTTTAATTTTCTTTAGTTCTGACTCTGAGCAAAGCAATTCAAAATTTTCATGGTACTTGTGACAACACTTCTTGATACTTATCTGAAACTGGTATAATATTAAATATGAGCAGGACGAGGAGTGGCAAAAGTAGATTTTCCAATTTTCTGATCTGGATTCTCTTTCTTAATTTTTTAATGTTTCAAAGACTGTACTGAGCATGATCTTCTTTCAGATTTAACCTTCTTACCATCTTTAAATGTGATGTGTAGTCTTTACATGCAGGCATTTGCCGAAAGATGTGATCACTGTTGTAAAAGTCTGCAACCTTTCTGTGTAGAAGAGAAGAATCTTTTTCAAGTTTTATTTTTTCAGTAGGCGTGGTTCCCAAATGGGCTACAAGAGCTCTTAGTAGTCTTACAATAGAAAATGATTTTTTCTTGGACTAAGGAAGAGACTCTCTTAGAGAGGTCTTAGCTTTGTGTACAGCTTTACCAAAAAAAATGACTGTCTTGAACCAAAGGTCTTGCTAGGAGTGCTGGACAGTGCTAATTCCTGTTCTTGCTTGAGTTTTTCTGAGTTGGAATTTCCTCTGTGTGTTACATATACTCCTTTTCTTCTCTGTGTATTCCATTTAGCTCTGCATTTCTTTTGCTGTGTTTGTTTTTTCCTTTCAGAGTTTCTTTTTTTCTTCTGATATTCTCTACCTCAGTAACTGTATAGTCTCATTTGCTCATCTGCTGTTTTTGGAAGCATTGGAGTATTCTGTCAGATAAATGGAAAAGAATAGGTAGCAAGAAGCATAATTTAATAATCTCTAAATAATACAAGATCAAACTTTAGATAGTATGACAGATTTTAATACTGCTATTAGTGTTAACAGTTTAGCCAAGAAACTAAGTGAATTATTTTAAGTACTGATTCCATTTAAAGAAACTTACTGCCACATTATTTACAGAAAAATTCCTCATCACTTATATTCAGAAATATATAACATAATATTATTATAAACTCAAAATACATTTTATGAAAGTAAAACAGATAATATACATTTTCATCAGTTTCATTGCATCTGTGCAATAGCTATGTAATTCAGTAACTGACATGGCACCCCATCTGGAGACAATATCATTTTTAAAAGTATCATTTATATTCATAACTTCATGCTAATCATTAAGTTGTAATTCAAATATAGTCAAAATGTAACAAACTGGAATAATTTTTAGAGCATATAAATTATAATGCAATGCTGAGCAGTAACTCACTAACTGCTATAAATTCAAAACCAACAGAAAAATCTTACCTTTCCAAAGGCACCTTGTTCTCTGAAAACAAGATGGCTGCCAGCCAGAGGACATCAATCAGGGTCAAAAATGGCTTTGGAGCTAACAGTTTCTATTAACATATATGATAGAAAGTAATTGCCTAATCAAGCTTGAACTTATGTGAAATGTGAGTATTTTTTCTTCGAATTGCCCAGATGTAAAAGTTTGTTGTTGGGGGGCATTTTTCCTAATAATTACAAACGAAACTTTTGAAAGTGTTTATATTACCAATACCATAGATCAGGGATCTATTTCAGTATTTGTGTTAAATGAAATTACTCCAAGACTTCAAAGTAAACAAAAAACAAGCTAATTGCTCTTAAAATGATGAATAACTGCTCTCAAGGTCAAGAATTAATAAAATACCTAAAATTAGTAAAAAGCTACACATTTTCTGTGAAACCATAATTGAGGAACTCTGCCAGGTATATCATTTTCCTTTTGATGCCATTTGAAGGGTAAAAGTGAAAATGATTAAAAATGGGAAAATTTCAACAGAATACTGTTAATGTTATACTTTGAGCCAATATCCCTAGAGAACAATAAAGAGTTATAAATACAATTAAGTCCTCAACTCTTTATCAACATGCAGTGCAAGACCTGCCTAAAGTCACACTCAAGACAGTATAACTATTATATTACATTATTAGTTATAATTATTAATATGCATGGAGAGTGTTGACATAATTAAAACTGAATTTACAATTTGAACAAGGTGCCTGCTCAAGTAGCATCAGTTGTGGTTTCAATTTTTTTGTGCTTTATAATTATATGTGAAGTATCAATGAAAATCTCACATAAATTTTTTGCTGTAGGCTCAGTAGTTTTGAATATAAAAAATATTACTGTCATTTTCTAAAATTTTCACAATTCGCGGTAAAATAGTATAAAATATTTTGTATACTGTAAAAAGTGTAATAGCTTTGGATTATTATTTACTGGATGACTCGCAAAAAGTCATTAAAATATAACAGAAATCGCTTGTTTAATTCATAAGATTAAGAACTTTATTAGTTATTGAATAGGAACAACTTGCATGGAAAATAATAACATATCTACAACTCATTTGATGGAGAAAAGGGATTGGAAAAGAAAAGCAGAATACTAGTCACAGTTGCAAACATGGCTTGGAGTATAAGATTATCTCACCACCAAAAATCAAGCTAGGTAGTTTGGAATAAATATTGATTATTGGGGATTAAACTGGGCTAGTGTGCTCTAGTATGGAGTTGAGATCATAACTGACATTTTTAAGGACTAACTGAAATGGCATCTTTGATAAGGTGACTTAATTATCAGTGGGAGTTAGTTTTATAAAGAGGAATTTATTGTTGATCTATTAAAATGGGGGGGGGGGGGCAATTAATAAGTGAATGAGTTCAATGACCTTACGAATACGATACTTTATCTGTATTTTTTTTTATAGCAATCATTATTCCCCAAATTTTCATTTTTACCTCATTTGGGTTAATTTACCCCCATTTCCCGCCCCCCTGCCATAGATCATAGTTCATACTCATGGTAGTATTTGCATCTACAACTTTAACAAAAATAGCACCATTTATATGACTTTTATGAGCTTTGGTCTGTTTTATGTCCTGATATTTCAGTCCATATTTAAGTCAGCAGAATTTTTTTGTCTTTTTTATCAAAATGTAAATAAATATTAAATTACAAATTAAACAGGTGATGTTTATGGAACATTTAAGTAATTATTGTATATAATGTTGCTGAACCACTGCAGTGGAGGAACTCATTATGTAGTTTGTGTAATAATTCAATGTAAAGTGTTTAGGGCCTTTGTCAAACTAAGCACTTTATTAAATCTTTTATTATTACTATTTATTTATATCTTGCTATTCACTAATTCAATAGTGTTGGGTTCTACAAACTAAGCATTACACTTGCATAATGAAATGCATATATAATAATATTATTAATAATAATAATATGCAAAAATATCTTAAACTCACTTATTTATATATGTCTTGGTACTTATCTTTTGGTGGTGGTTCACTCATTGTATATTATTATATGTCCCTCATTTGTGCAGTTCATTTATTATAAAAACTAAACATATGAGAAAGAGTATGTATTTAGCTTAATATTTTATATAATTTTGTTTTGTTATCCACACATCAGTTTGTCTCATTTGGAAGTTTCAAACTTGTTTGTCTTCCAAGCTGATAAACCCATTGACCATTTTGAGACAGTGATACCAATTTCTGCCTTAGTTTAAGTTAAACATTAATATTATTATTGCAATTGATGTAGATTAAGGTACAACTCTTTATCATGCTCTTATAATAAGGCATTAATATTAAATAATCAAGTTTTAATATTCAGTCTGATGAGAAAATTATTTCCACTTGGATTATTTAGTGTTTTATGTGACTATATATTCTCAAGTGAGTGACCTATATTACTATTAGTGAGTATTGAGGCTTTAAGATTTATCTTTGTGGATTTTATTTTAGTGTTTTGTATAACTATAAACTATGGCTGCTTTGTTTGACAGTTAACTTGCATTCATTAAATTTGTTAAAACAAACAAAGAATAATCATGCTATGTTGAAGCCTTTTTCTATAGCTAGTAGTACTTGTTTACACATTAGTTCCTTCTTTTTGTTGTTGTTTTAAAATTAAATATATACTAATGACTAATGTTCATTTATACAAGTAGGCCTAGTGAATATATGTACATATATATGTAAACAGTAAAGGTACATGTTCATTTGTGTGCTATTTGAAAAAGATTTCTACAAAAATGTTTTTATACAAACCACAAAAAATTTAAATATTTCAAATATTCAAAATTAAATCCACGTTTTTCTCTTTCCATAAAAATTGTCTGCAAAGATTTTCTTCAATATCATGAAATCAAGAACTGAAGAAGAGAAACATTTAAGAAATTCATGATCATCAGTTGCTAAATTAAATCACAAAGCTGTGCCACAAATTGTAATAATAATAATTTTTAAATCCTGTTTTAAAACTAAAAAGTAATTAATTTGAAATTAATTTATTTGTAAACTGAGCACTGCAGGATTTTTATTTGCATATTATATACTATGACACTTAATCCTTTCAAGGGTACAGCGGCCAAAAACGTCTTTACTAACGAAAGGGCAAAACATCCAAAAGTGTCCATATCAACCAGTGCTCTTTTCTTTACATATTGTTTGAGAAATCGTGAGACTTCCGGTGTCTCTTCCTGTGTGACGATTCTACGATAATAAAAGCACAGTCTGAAATGTTTTCTCCATGCTGCTTTCATTTTTTCATAGAGTTTTCTTTGTTTTTTGTGTTTGGTGTTTCAAATAGATTTCTAAGAATCGTCGAGCGATAGTGAGGCTTTTACTGGATTCAATTTGTTGGACAACAATGTGAGAGAAGTTGATTTTGAATTGGACGATGAAATTCGAAGTGACAACATGCACATGTCAGATCTTTCCAATTTGGGAGGAGAGTGCATCAGATTCTGAGGATATCAGGGGGGAGGGGGTATCTGGAGACACACATATTTGGAATAGTAGTACTTCAGTACTCAGTATATCGGAATTTGTAACAAAAACGGGACCAAATGTGACTGTAACTAATGATAGTACTCGGCTGGCTTTCTTCTACCAGCTTTTCAAAGAAGAAACATTTGACAAGATAGCGGAACAAATGAACGAGTACGCACATCAGAAGATCACAGAAAAATAAAATGGTGATCCAGGTTGGAAGGAAACTATTGCCACTGAAATGAAGGCTTATTTTGGACTTATGATTTTGATAGGAATTCACAACCTGCCGAGAGAAGAGATGTATGGGTGAGAGAAGAGATGTATGGGTCGTTTGATGACAGGTTAGGTGTTCCTGGCATCAACAAAGTGTGTGTACATAGTGTATGTAGCTGACCATCACTGGATAATAATTTTTTGTGTGTAAATATATTTGTTCATGCATGGATTAAAATTTGGCATCTGACAAGTATACTTCAATTAAGGATATTAATAAAGCTGCTTTCATTTCTTTTATTTTGCATTTTATTTCAGTGAATTTTGAAATATATGCTGTTTGCACTAATACCTAAGATATGATGTTTATACTAAATTAACCCTAAATCTCACTGAAACCCTAAAAAATCTTGCCCCTTCAGAGTTAGAATTAGAAAAAGGAAAAGCATGTGCCCTTTAATTAAAGAGGTAATCTTAGTTCTAGCTGATAATCTTTTTAACTGAATCTATTGGACTAACTGTTATTTGTTAACTAAACTGCTCTTTAATCAAGGGTCTACTGTATACATACAGAAGTTTGGGTATGTGTGCATAAGTAGGTCTGATTTAAAACTAGTGCAATATTAGAGCACAACAGATGTGCAAGTTTACTAGAACTTAGAAGTTAAAGGTATGACCAGTAGTATTTGTAATGGGTATATTACTTTAGTAAGGATCAGAAATTTGGAATCCTGAATCAATGAATGGCTTAGATCCTGATGCTTTTTGTATAAAAAAAATCTTGCTGTGTTAATAATAGTGTATCATAATTTGGATTATGTGTTGTTTTTTTTATTTTAAATGATTTTTTTATTTTAAAAAAAGAATTCTGCAAAAGTAATATATCATCATTCATTAATTAAATTTGCTTTGCAGACTTTAATGGCATGACATAATTGTAAATAATGAATACTTTTGATTGAATACGTGTATTTAGGACGTTCATTGATAAATTGATGAGATTGGCTCTTGGTAAATAACAAGTGCATTGTTGTAATTCCAATAAAAGTAATCTGGCTTCAAATTATATTTAGTTTTATGTTTGTACCAAATTGTCTTTAGTAATTAGCTAACACTTTTTTCAGACTGCTTTATTTGTTAATTTTATGTCATAATTTATATTCTTGTCCCTTAACAACATCTTTATTATTACATTGTATATACTTGTGTAAGCCCCCCCCCCCTTTTTTTTTATTTCTGTGTGTTGTGTAGTAATGTTACTTCATTAGCAATATCATCATAGAATATTGGTTTCATGTTTTTTATATATATATATAATATTTTTTATTTCATTCAAAAGTTATCAGTCTGACAATGAGGAAGATTCTTTATCAAAGCACTTAATACTTCAATCTATACATTGTATCTTCGTCTTTGTCGTTTATTCCGGAACATTTGTTGCCAACATTATATATAATTAAATAAATAAGTGTAAAAGAAAAAAAGGAGAATTAAAAAATAATTGAAGCTTTCTCAGGTACTAGTTACTATTACTAGTATTAGTATTACATATATATACTAATATGTTGCCTAATTATAATTTATAGTTAAATTCAGCTGTCAAGAGTTAGGATTTATCTCAAACACTAAATCCAGAGAGGTTCACAGTAGTAAAGTTCATTTTAATATAGTATTGAATGATTTGGAAATGATATTTTCAAAAATAAATGAAAATGGTGTTAGTGTTACAATAAAAAATGCAAACAAAATTAGTAATTATTGTTACTAGGAAGTTGTCTATGTACAAAATATACAGCAAAATATCTCAACAAATGATTTCTGCTATATATGTTATGTAATATGTATGAATGACACTTTTGATAGGCATGCATTAGGCTTTAGTAGTAGTAGTAGTAGTACCACTATCCATTCACCCTGCAGGAATTGCTTTAAAACTTTTCATCTTGGTGATGTTTTCAGTTTTTGGTGGATTCCTGTGAGGCCTTCCTCCTTTCACTTGTATTCAGGGAGGGTGGGGTGGGGTGTTCGTGAGTTGTTTGGTTTGTGTATTTTATTTCTATGTCTGCTCGTTGTCATTAGTGTGTGTATGTTGTTGGGATTTTTATTAAAAAAATTATAGTAGGATACACATTGATATATATATAGGATTAACCCTTTACTGCTGGAGCTTTCACTGTTTTCAGTTTTTGTTGTGCTTTTTTCTAATTTAAAAATGCAACACTGGTTGGGTTTTTTTTCTTTCTAGTTTACTGTTTAGTAGTTATCTTGAAACCTTTGTGTTTAAAAGCCAAACTAATGGCAATATCATTAAATATATTTCTCTTTCTTTTATTGGATTATCTTAATTTTATTTTCCTCTCTCTCTCTTTCACTTCAGCCCTAGAGAAATCTTTAAGAAGACAATTAAAATACTGTTTTATTCTAATCTAAGTAGATTAAGTTCAGAAACTAGATTTGTTAGTTCTGTTAATTTATAACTGTGGGAGGTGTCATCAATTTCCAAAGATTGAAATAGTCATTACATTTATTATATCATTATTGATCTGGACACATGATCTGAATAAAAAATTGAACATTTTTTAAAATCAAGCCTTCACTGCATTTTTATATAAAATATTTTATATAATAATTAGTATTAACCACTTTGGGGAATATGAATGGATCTGGATTTGGTTCTAAAGTAAAACAAAATGAGATAATTCATTTTTTAAACATTTAAATTTTTGTAGGCTAATAAATTTGTTCTGTATTTTCTGTTATCCTCTGTTTGAAATTTTTTTTAAAGATATATTTTTTTCAGGATAATTTACTTCAGCAAATCATTAAGAATTAAGACTAAAAGAAATATTCAAATCTTAACTTCTGGCTAAAAGATGAGTTTTAGTTTTGGGAAGCTTGGAAGTTGTTGGTGGTGATGGATATCATAATTATCTCAGTAATTATGACAGCCTAACCAGCTAAGGCTTCAAAACATAAAGGTTCTTTGAGGTTTGGAATGAAGACTTCTTAAAAACTTTAATTTGCCTGCAGCAAATGTAGGGATTTTTAATTATTGAAATGACCATGATTAAAATTATGATAATCTGTAGCAAGCATTTTTAATGTTAATTCAAGATATTTGATAAGATATTTGTAAACAGATTTAACTGCACTCAAATACAGTACAAATATGTGTTGATCTATATCTCAAAGATGACCTCACATTTAGAAGTACTAGCAGCAGCAGATGGTGAAGTGAAAGCCATCACAATGTGAACTGCCATTATAAATTGGATTGGTTTGGTAGCTATCTTACATGATTATGAATTGTTTGTGTGTGTGTATGTGACAAGTCAGTGGTATTCTGTATTTGCAGAGTTAATAATGAAAGTGGTGAATATATATATTCTTTTTTTTTCAAGGAATATAGTCTATGTGGAAATACTAAGATATGTGGGATAAATATTGTTTCAGGGGAGCCGAGATAATATGAGCATTGTTTTGGTCACATTTGAAGGGGCTCCTAAAGTTTCAGAAGATGCAGTGAAAAAAGAAAAGGAACTGGATGAAAAAATAGAACTTAAAATTAAAGGTAATTTTGGTATTGTCTACTAATCTAATGTGTGTACATTAATAGAGGTTGTCTTTTATTTCAAAGGTTTCATTATTATATTATTAGTTTTTATTAATTTCATATAGGTTTCACATACTTTCTCATTTAGTCAGGTAATTAATATATTTAGATCTGCTTCTCTCAAGAATATAAATATATACATTTCCAGCACATTAGTCTGTAATTGATTGAAAATTTAAATCTAAGTTGTACAAATTCCCACAGTTGACATTACAAATGCTACCAGGCAGATTTTGTTTGTCTACTTAGTTACTACATAGAATGTTGGCTCCTGTTTAACCTTAGCCAAAATTGATTTCACTTCCGATGCCATGCTTTGTAGCATTTTGGCGAAGTTGCAACATCTCTCCCATATAAACATGCTTTTATCATTATTATAGTATACTACGTTGCCTCTTATCAGTGTGTGGTGGTTGTTTTTCTTCTTACTTCAGAATGTGTAGAAGAGTTTATAATTAAAACTTTAATCTTCAAATTAATTTACAAGTTGAAGCCAGAAAATCCACTTAGACTGTCCCTTGAAACCAGCTTTATAATTGTTTAAGTAATTTAGGGTTAACCATACTTACACTTGATATCTTAATAAACACTTGTCATTTATTTATTTCCCAAATTACTAGATTACTAGTACTAGGGCTGATTGTTACATGTTCAGGTTTAAACTTTTTATTTATCTCTTGGTATAATAGCTCGCAGAACGAACTTGTTTCACATACGAACCATATGTACACCATGAAAACATCGCATTTCCCGTGAAAAAATGGCCAAATTCGGCCCCTCATTTCTCGCATGGCTCAAATAAAGGCAGGGCGTGTTTGTCCCCAGTTGATTGTCCTTTTTTCCCTTGCTTTGATGTGTTTTTGCCATCTTGTGTGTTTACTGGATATGGTTATAGAATTCAAGGTCTTATTCTCGTCGCTGCAGGACAACTTTTCGTGAGTGAAGTGAACATTCTTGTTTCAGTGAAGTGTGAATCCCAAGAAAGGAAGTGTTATAGAATTCAAGGTCTTATTCATGACAAATTCAGCTTCTTTGACTGCTGAGAATCGTGTTTTCTGATTCAACATTGATGCACAAAAACTTTTAAAATCGCTCAAAGAAGCCCTTCAATATTGTTGAAAACTTAGTTGATCACATGCTTGGGTTGTCAGAAGGAATTAAAGCTATGAGCTTTTACCAAATGCGAAAACAAACCAAATAAGAACACGTTTTTGACAAACCCACGGGATCTGAACCCAACCGTATTCGGGCAGAAACTGTCAGCGCACTGGTACAGCCATTCTCATACTTGCACAGAAACGGTTGGCGAGTATGGCTAAAGCCATACCTGGGGTAGAAAGAATTAAACAATTCACACTGCACCCCAAACGGCAAGGCTATGCACTAGAAATGCAAAGAAAGTTAACTGGGTTGGCTAAATATTGGCCTTTTCTTTCCCTGAGAAAACAATGTGGTTTGTTCTGTTTCTGGTGCATCCAATGTGTGTAAGCATTTTGACTAGCAGTTTTACCTCACAACTGAAGCTTGCATCAATCATTTATTCATTTTCTAGCAAGTTATACACCCTTTTGGGGTCCAGCTAGAAATGTACCTAATTTGACTGTTTCACTTCGCAGTGCCATTATGGTTAAACCATCTAATCGCTGGCATGCAGTTATGGGAGTGGGGGAGAAAGAGTATATAGCAATGATAGATGAATACCTAAAACTTTGCTTGCAAGAAAATTTTGCATGGCCTCGTACATCAGTTTGTGATGTGCCGTACTAAAGTTACATACCAAGACAATGACCGGAGATTGAGAAGATGCATATTTCTATGTCTTAATTGTTAGTCACTCTGTGCTAAGTGCTCCAGTGTTTTTGACATTGTGATTGCATACATGTACAGATAATGCATCTTATTAGGAAAATCCTGTTCATGTGGTTTACTTTAGGGTCTTAAGAATGACTATTATATGTCTTTCTCATCTTCATTCCAGGAATTTGAGGAAGACATAAAAGAAATAATAACAAGAATTAGACAGAAGGACTTCTTAAATTACAAACAAAATAAAACAAATACCAGATTTGTTAATCCACTGATACCAATATTGAATTCAATGTTGTCCAAAGAATCACAAATAATTACTCCAAGGAAAACACAGGGTCCATAAAAATAAGAAATAAATTTATGGAATAAATAATTCTGGTGACAACATATTGTTATTGCACACAAATTTAAAAGCACACTTGGGTAACAAAAAAACAATATATAAAGAATTTAATATATTCCTTTCATACAAGAGAAAGGTGTGTTAGTGAAAAATCCAAAACTCGGCAATCCCAATTTTGCAAATGTGGTTTTGTTTTAAAATGTGATTTTGTCTTCTGCTTTTTCTCTGCAGATATAGTACTCTTTGATAAGTCTTGTAATGGAAATGCAGATAATTTTATATAAAGATACTCAGTAAAAGATGTGATCAAATAGTTTTTAATATTTTCCCCCCTCCTATGTTTTCAGTCATTTCTTCTGGTTAAAAAGTAAACTAGTTATCTCAGAATTGGCAGCTGCCATAAAACAGTTTTCTCATGACTAGAATTAAGTGCTCTTCCCCGAGCTTGCTTTGAAAAATAACTTGATACCTGCTGTATAATCAAAAAAACTGTTGTCTCACAGAATAAATGCCTAAATACTATTTCAGAAAATCCTATCCTTCAGTTGAACAAGAAAAAATAAAATTTATTGATGAATCTGTTAAAACTTGCATATAATTTATGTCTTTATATGATGGTCATACATTCGAAGGGTACCTGCATAGCATAGAAATTAGAATTATTCTTATTAAAAGACAAAGGTTATATATAGTCAGACCTGCAAAGGCTTTGTAAATTGTTATGCTAAATTTTTATAGTGGTTGATTATTATGCTATATGCATTGAACAACACTCAATCGATTTCAAATTGTTGGTCATTTATTGACTTTCTGCAGTAATTAGATTTGACAAGCTCATATGCAATCCATACATGGTATTGGTAATTTGAACTTGCTTGTACTCTTCCAGCAACTGAGGAAACTTTCTACACACACACACCTGTCGGCTTCTAACCTTTACGAATGAAAACTGTGCTGATTAATTGTTTTTTGATTAATTAAATCCTTAGATGATTGATCAACTTGTAGTATTAATAGTGTAATTATATTGTTTGTTAATTTATATTTTTACTAGAAATTCTTCAGAGAGAACCTCAGGAAAACCATGACTTTGGCTATGTTTTGCATACTGTTGCTGATGAGTTGCTTGGGCAGTTCCCACCTGGTGGTGGCTTTCAGTGCAAGTAAGACTTCTGCATAATATGTTCACAAAAAGTTTAAATTTAAGTGACTTTATTTTACTCATTCTTGTGCTCAAAGTTTTAAAAAATACAAAACAAATTCTCTGTTTAATGATTTTATGTTACATGTATTTGTTCAAAATTTAGTGATAAATACACAACACTACAACTCCTGTACCTTGTGCTAAAGTCACAATTAAAAAATAAATATATGTTTGGGCAGATGAATTAGGCAGTAAATCTATTTCAGGAAAGACAAACCTGAAAATATGCATATGATGTTGAAGTCAATGTTATAAGTTATAAATTAAAGAAAGGAAAATGTTTGCAAGAATAATTATGTATTGTATTTTTCCCTACAGGAAAAATACAATTGAAACAATCTACCACAAGTTAAGGCCACATGCAAATGATGATGATGTAAGTTACCTTTTTAATTTGTTATAAGCCATATGTATTGGATTAGAACTATTACTTTATACTGGTATTTTTGGTACTAGCATTGTATATTTTAAATTTAACAGTCAGAATTAATTTCAACCTCATTAAAAAAAAAAATGATACAGTTAAAAGTTGTTTTGAAGGGATATTATTTTTCTTGCATGGGAATTCAGTGTTTTCACAGAATCTCATGATTTTGCAGATCCATTTTCATGATTTAAAAAGTCTGCAAAAGAATAAAAGGATTTAGTCTGAAGAAGAAAAATATAAAAATTTCCTATTTGGCAACTTGTTCGATATGCAAGCAGTTAATTTGATCAACATGGAACTAGTTAGATACATCTTTTGTATTTATTGAACCATATGTGCATTTCATTACTTGTACCACTTTCAATGTCATTCCAAGTCGCATAATAGCAGCAGTCTGTTGCTTATGTAAATAATCAGAGATTAGAATATTCTGGCTAGAAATCTTTTCCATTATGATAACAGCTCTTATTTACTATTCATGCATTTAATTGCTCTGTATTTACAATCAAAGCATATTCTAAAAGCGGAATGTTTACCTGCTTGTTATTTTCATTACATTGCATGCTTAATCTTATCAAAACTCTAACTGAATCACAATACACATAACATATACAAATCTTAATGCAGATTTAGAATACACATTAGAAAACTAAAAGTAGTGCAACAGAAAAATTCATAATGAATGTAATGCAAATGAAAATAAATAAGATGAATATGTAGGGAGGCAGTTGTCAAAACTTATCCAGAGTTTTAAGTGACTAACTAGATTTATTGAGTGTCATCTATATTCATTGATTGGCAGAGGTCAAGATTTAGGAACTTTTTTAGGAGTATCATGCAGATAAGTACATCCCAATACATGTAATTATTCTTTCTTGGTTTTTGTTTGTTTTTTTTGAAGAAACCCTCTAATATCTTGCTTTAATAATAAATGTATTTATAAAATATTCCATTAAAAGAAGACTTTAAATATACAATTTTATTGTCTACATTTAATTACATTTATCTGCTAACTTCTTTATCTGTTTCCACTTGGAATAGTAATAGACAGATGTTTGAATGTCAGTGATGGAGTTGTCACATTCAAAACCATACTTGGCACTTGATCCATATTACTCAGCTCTAGTGTTATTTTCTCCCAACAGATATTCTAGTATTCATTATAAAAAGCCTATTCTTTCACACTTGAAGTTAGTATGTACCATGAAGAGGATGCAAGTTAAAATATTCTGTTAGATGGCCAAATGCAAAATACATATTCAGCCAAGGCCATATAATAAACAGACTTGATGTCCAATATTAAAAAGTAAAGAAAATGTACCACCCTATTAATCTTAATTAAAATTGGAGACTAACAGCAGGACTGATAAAAGTAAAAAAAAACAACAGCAATAATCAAGGCATGGAGAAAAGCTGAAATGAAATCTGCAAAATTCACACCTGAGAGTATAGAAATGTCAGAGAAAGATGTACTAAAGGACATAACTCTCACTAAGGGGATTGAACAGGTTTTTAATCTCTTCCTGGGAGCATATATGTGACATGTATGATTCCTCATACATATCTTATCTGGTTCTAAGAAAAAAATACAACTTTAGCTATCATAGTAGCTCTTAAGTATTTATTTTTTGTTGTTTCAGTCCTGTGATGGGGTAGGAGTGAAACCTTTTAGCTATCATAAAAATGCTAAGTATTTATACTTGTTACTGACAGTACTATGATGGAGCAGAAGAAAATTTTTTAGTGATCATAATAATGCTAAGTATTTAAATTTGTTACTGACATTACTATGATGGGGCAGGAGACGAAAACGTTACCGTTTGTAATTATGATAAACATTTATATTTGTTACTGACAGTCCTGTGATGGAGCAGAAGAAAACTTTTTAGTAATCATAATAATGCTAAGTATTTAAATTTGTTACTGACAGTACTATGATGGGGCAGGAGAAGACATCTTTAGCAATCATAATTATGCTAAGTATGTATATTTGGACTTTTAGCAGTACTATCATGGGGCAGAATGAAACCCTTCAGCTGTATAATAAATAATGTTCAGTATTAAAGTTTGGGTTTTTGTAAGTCCAGGTGAACAACAGCATTATTTCTCAGTTGTTGGGAAAAAATTACTATTGTAAAGAATAATTTACTATAATTGAAAGACCAATATGACTTTTAAAAAGTATACTACTGTATTTTTAAAAAAATAATATTATAGAGAGAATCTAACAAAATGGAAATATAAATTGAAGGACTAAATAATATAAAGAATAATTTATTGTACTTTTAAGTTAAATTGATTTCCTATGTTCTGTGAAATAGCCTGCGTATACAATAAGCTTGGAAACACACCTAAATCCTTGATCATTTTATGCTACTTAGTCTGGTTCCAGTAGGTTTGAGTTCTGTATGTAATTGTAAGTGCTTCTTATTACAGTGTTTATCATTATCTTCTTACAGGATGATGTTCCATAAGACAAGGGGAATATTTTTTTAATCAGGAACATTGTGGGAGTGCTTCAGTCCTGCTCAGAGAAACACCAGTCTTGCTACAGAACAGCATACTACCCCATACATACTCTTTGTGTTGCCGACCTGTTGTAATGTCCTTGGCTTAACAACAGTTTACCCATAGCTGCCGTTTCTGCTTGCAAGCAGATGTATTTGGATTACTATAGGATTTCTTTCTGTTCTATCTTTGATTCACATCAGATTGCTAATCTTTTTCATCAGTGTCCTTCATTGAGCACAGTGGGAAAGATAAAAGTTTGATGTAACTGTTTAATAAAAATTACCGTGCTCTTTCAGTAACCTTGAAGCAGGGCATGCTTTCTTTCTCTACAGCTCCGGCTGCTTTCCTTTTTCTCTTTATTATTGATTATCTCTCAGTTTATTTCTTCATAAACTAACAGCTATAAACTCAAAATAAAACCCAGATATTTTTTTAATTTTATTTTACAAGATGGACTTTGGTATGCTGATAATGTTTTTGAGTTTAAAAGTGTATATATATGTTTGAAAGTTGTTCATACAAATATATCTTTTTTCTGTATAGATTATAAGCATAGAAGTTTGATTAGATTTGGTAAAGACTGATTGTCATTTTTATCTATCTGTCAGTATGTGTTTGAGTGTTTTCAGAGAATGAGCCACCATAATTATTTGATTTTCAAGAGTTCTTTAAATGAGTGTGTGATTCTGCATGTTTTTTTATCACCTTGTTAATTAATCTCTATCTGTAGTTATGCTACAGAACTGTGGCTATTTTGTCTTATTCCTGAATTTGTTTGAACTGTTTACTGAAGTATTTGTCACGAAATATGATTATGTCAATAATATTTATCAGTATGCTGCATGTATTAAGGGAAGATGTTTTCATTCACTCTGTTATGGATATCAGCATATTGCAATTTAAGGGAGCTCACTTGTATCATAATTTTTTTGTAAGAATCACTAGAAGGCTGAAAATTTTCATTTGAATGAAAGATTAACAGTTGGTTCAGACTGACCTGTCACTACTGAGTTCTCTTCTTTCTTAGTTGAGAAGATTACTACTGTAGCAGTTGTAAATTAAATTAAAATCCTATATTATATAAATATACACTTTAAAACTTAAATATTTAATATAGTGCATTCCTGGATTACATTTGCTTGTTTTGGAGATGCACTCTAATTATTGATATTTATCACAAGATAGTTTGCATTTTGAGGCACTAGCTTCAGTTATTTTGTCTTTGTTGTAACCAGTTCATAGGCATCTGAATCTTTTAATATATAGTTCTTTCTTCTTTTTTTTCCAGTAGACTGTTAATTGACACATTTCTATGTTGTAACCAGTTTTTCCTCTCTTTTTTTTTTTTTATAAATAAAAAATGACCATTAGGCAACAGATTATTTTCAGTGCTTGTGTTTGCTTGATTTAGATATGTATGCTTATAGGGATAATAGATATTTTGGTGTCTCAACCCAGAACATCCACCAACAGATAACTATACTAGAATTCAAGATTGAGCATATTTATTGAACATCATAACATCTCTGCTGGAAAATTTATACAAGAATTACGTTTGCAGTTTGGTGTACTGGAATGATTTGTGTTTCAAACATGTGACAGTTATTTTTCTTGCAACAATAAATATAAAAAGAAGAAAAGATAAGTGCTTTTAAAATGTGTATGAAAGCAGGCAGCTACTTGTAGGCTATATTTTAATGTCAAATGGTTCAATAATTCCTAGAAGAGCAATATCTTAGATGTGTTAAACCCTGTAGTAAATAATATACTCTTGTTGAGCGATGTCTATTTAGTTTTTGTTGCATGCATCCTAGTAATTGTGTTTGTTCATTCTTTTGTGTCAGGTCATCTTGTATGCTTGCTATTATTATTATTTTAATTATTTTTTACTCTCTGAATATGTATCAGTCATAACAAAATTAGTTCACTTAATTTTTTTCTTTTCCTGAGTGAAATGCCTTTTGCTTTCTTTAAAAAAAAACCCAATCAATATTGATTCATTACTGATTAATGATCATAAATCCTATTTTTTAAATGTAGCAGCACAGAATACTGACATGATAAACTTTTTGAGATGGGTAGGCTGCTTTTCTGAGATTACTAATTTGAAGACAAAATTATTCTGATTGTTTCCTGTACATCTGCTTCATTTCTTAGGAAAAGCCTGTTTAAAATGAGTGTCCCTCAGGGAATGATCTGTGTCTGTCGTACATGTGGCATGCTTTGTTTTAGACTGTGCATTAATCTAATTCATAGGGACATAATGATGTTCACTTTGGGTGTTGAGCTGTTGGTCATGTAACCTTTAGGACATCAAGAGAATGAAAGGTTGTTATCTATGTTCACTTTGTCAGTACTTGATTCTGTCTTTGCCAATAAAAACGACATATTTTTCTTCACCACAAAAATAACTTGATGATTCTAATTTTTATTGTGGTTGCTTCAAGTCTGCAGTCATATGGAATTTCTTTCCTCATAGACCAAAAACAATGTAATGAAGTGATCACAGATCATGAGTGTGAAGAAATTGGTTGACTAGTTCATACAATACAAGGGCTTAAGTAATATGCAATTCCTAAGGGTATTTTTGCCAAAGACTACTTTCTTAAATGTTAAAATATGAAGTCAGAGTGGGAATTGTTTTAGTGCCAAATCCAAGTTCTCCGAGTGGCATATTTCTAATTTCATAGTTTTCATGTAGTATGTCAAAAACTTGTTACATTGGTCTTATTTCTTGTGAAGGAATGGCATACAAAGCAGTTTTATGTATTCAGTTTTTTTCTCTATGACATAAATTTAAAATGAAAAGTTAATTTATATTTTTAATTATTACTCTTAATTTTCTTTTCACCCATTTTTTTAAAGTTGTCTATCAGCTTCAAGACCATAAGTTTTGAAAAAATGCTAGTTGTGTTACCAAGTGCAAGCAGTTTATTTATGTATGGTAGTTTAAATTGAGGCAACTTGCATTATAATTTTTACTGTGTTTTAAAACAGATTTTGTTAATGAGTTACAGAATTTTTTTTATTAATTTTCTTTTTTCAACAAAAACCAGGTGTGACTTCAAGTTTATCTTGCAGCCATGCTTCAGGGGTGTGTCTTTTTCTTCTCTGCACAGATGTAATTTTAATTTTTTTAATTCTTAATTCCATGCTCCAGTCCTCACATTGAAAACAGGTCATGATTGCTTTATTGCGTAGTTGGTGTATTCATGATTCTCAACATTCAACTTTCCCACATTTGTTATATTAACACTGTGCAGATGTCATTATTGTAATAAAGCATAGTTGGTTTGTTTTCTTTTATACTTGGAAGTGGATAATGACGGAAGAAGAAGAACAAGACTACTGATTGTGTGCATGATATCTTTTCATTATGTGTATTTGTATGGATGAATTCACGCATTGTGGCACATGCCCTTTTCACAAGCAAATATGCATACCGTCGTAGATTGCAAATCTGTGCCGTGTGGTTACTTACTATAATAGGTCTCTGCTGATATCAGAGGTGGACCTTGGCAATACTGTTATGTAATTTGTTTCTCATTTGCTGTATACAGTGCTCTTATTTTTTTTTAATTATGATTATATATAGAATATAATTTTCTGCTACTGTGCAATTCCTGATATAATATAATAAACATGCATAGAAGCCGACAACCCAATTTTGATTTTTGTACTTTGGTCCCAAATATTTTTACAGAAAAAAATATATATATCTATATATCAAGGAGCATGCAAGCAGTTGTTTGATTTTGAATGCTGGGTGTCCATGTGTTGTAGCAAGCCAGCATATTTTATTTTCATCAGTATTAGTGCGTGTTGATGCATATTCACTTTAAATGCAAGAAATATGTTCTTTGACATGGGTGTTTGGCTCACTACATAACACTTCAGCGTATTCATTTAAATAGAGAAATAAATAATTTGTTTTCAAAATGTCCGTTGCTTTTTTTTCCTGACATTGTTCAATTCTGTCAGAAGTTCTCAAACTGATTTATATTTTAAAGGCAATTTTTCAGTGGTAATTGTGCTGTAATTTATTTTACAAATACTGTATTAAATACTTCATTTATCCATCATATAAATGCATGCCCATTATAGATGTAATAAAATTATTTTGGTTAAAAATATAAAGACGTGTTTTTTAACACACGCATGCACACACACTTTCAGAAAATTAGAAAAAGCAGAATCAGAAAATTTTGTGAATAAATCATTATGTTATAAATATTTTCATCACTAAATTAAAATGCTGAAAATGAGACAGTTGTGAAAGGCTATGTCCCATATTAGTATTTTGGCATTAATTGCTGTTAGAATGTCTTTTATTAGAATTTCATAATCAAAATTTCTAGGAATTATTAAAGATTGCTAAGTTGTCTCTTGTTAAAATTTCAGAATTTCTTAGAATACTTTTAAATTATTACATTTCTTTACTTGATTTTAAGGGGAAAGGTTAGTTACAGTTTTATAACGTCTCAATTCATTTAATTTTTTTGTTTGCTAAATAGTCTGGAGTGTATTTTGCACCTTAAAGTGGCCACTCCCAATTACTGTTTTTATTATTTCACCTTTAATTGAACTTCTGTTAAAAAAATAGAACTCGTTCACGATTACTTGGCATGAAAACTAACTGACATCATGAAAGCTGTAAGAGATCTATAATTGGTGACTTTATTCAGTTATATGAGCATGGATATGAACACTCTTTTCTATTTGTACAAATGCTTGAGAAATGTGAGTTTGAAATGTGCAGTAGCATTTAACCGTATGATCTTAATGGTAGTAACTGCACCCAAAGCATACACAACAATGAACACTATCACATTTAATATGATATGTTTATTATAACTGCAAACATCTACCTCACACACTTCACACATTACAGTTTTAAATTTTATTTTAGGCATATTTTTAGACATTTATTATACTAAATGCATCCTTTACATACAGAAATCTGGCACCTGATCATTTGTTTTTGATTAGCAACCAAAAAAAAAAAGTAAATCGAGGTACCTGTATGAATGTTACTATTGTTAGACCTGAATATTGCAGAATAAATTAGCAACATCCACTTGCTAAGTTTTAAAACATGTTTATGTTGATTAATTCAGCCATTTTAACCCAGATTTATATAGCCACATTGGCAATAAAATGATTGACAGAGCATTTGCCCATATATCTTGGGATGTGTATGTTAACATTCAGTCCATCATGTAAACAATTTGTTTCAGAGAAACAAGCCCATTGTCCACCCTTACTGTTAAGTGCACTCCTTACACAAATCTTTTTAGAAAAACCACATTGCTAATAAATTGTATGGATAACTAAAAGCAGTTAGTTGATGATTCACTTCTTATTTACCCAGTCACATTTGTTGCTCTTTATTTACTGTATGACATTAATTCTTGACATATTCCTTGCTCTTTATTTATACTGTGACATTGTTCTTGACATATTCATTGCACTTTCTTCACCAAATGGCATTCATAGCTCTTAATTTATCCAATCTTTTTCTACAGCATTTATTTACTATTTCTGTATGTGGCATTCAGTGCTCTCATGTATTTGATCTGTATTTGTGGTATTTGCTAAACATATATATGGCATGGATATTTCTCTAGTGATATTGTTTAGGTATGCTTTTAGAATCATGAAAAGTAGCAACCATATAGACACCCCAAATAATGGTGAACAAATGATGTGACTGCAACATTGTTAAATAATAAAATATATTGCTGGTGTGGTCTAGCAAATTTAAAATGTGATCTAAAAACCACAAAGTCAGATGCATAAGTTGCAGCACATTTTATTTACTTTCATTTTTCAATTCTGCTTAAATCAATGAAAATAAAAATATTTAAACTGTCAGATTTGTAAAAGTTGTCAAACCCCCTTGTGACATTACTGGCTTTAGTGTACAGGCTCATTCCCTGTTGTAAAGGACACAGATCAAGTGCAGTAATGTAGCTAATAACATAAAGAGAAACATGATTAATCAAATCCATGATTAGGTACTGTTAACAGGAAAAGTCCTTAGTGGTAGTTTGACAACAACCCACTGTACATTGTACAGCTTTTGATATCACAGACAGTTCATCACAATGGCTGTTTGTTTGAATGCATTTGAAACAATGGTTTTCCATTCTGACTGAATTACTACAGACAAATATATAACTGGAGCAAAAACAAATATTTTTAACAACAAAATAACTTGTTTACATTTGACTTTTACAGGATTTTAAAAAAAGGGATTTAGTTGCAACTATTAATTATGACACAATCAAAGCATTACAACACCAATCACACTGACAGTAAATTATTGGAATGCATTCTCTTGGCACCATGCACAGTGATTCTTTTGTTAAGCAGTGTAGAGTTTTGGATTGTTTGAATTACTATTAACAAATGTACAAAATATTATCCTTTATAGATAGATTTAAATCAGATTCAACAACAAAATAAATAATAATAATAAACTTTTTCAAGCTACAGAAAGAATTTTGTAAGTTTAATTTTAATTTTTTAAATGTCCTTTTTATTGTCGCTTGATGAATGGCAGCTATATGATACTGAAAAGAAGAGGGTATTGCTGCTTACAAAAGTGGGCCTATCTAGACTGCAATTTGTAAACAATACTAAAAATTCATTTTAAAAAGCATGGGGAGGGGGTGTTGCACAATTCATAACGATATAATTTTTAAGTGACTTTGGATATAAGATCAGTATTGTGGTGTACCTAACAATATTTAATTGAGAAAAATCTCTATTTCGAGTAAGTATTGTCCGAAGTAAAGCAGTCCTGATTAAAAAATGAAAAGGTTATTTAAAAATTCAGTGATCTATCCAGCAGTATAGTCTCAGCAGTGATAAGTCACTACATGAAGTGATATTTGCTGCTGCTTTGACTACACTCACATTCTATGTTCAGATTATCTTCTCCTCATGAGAAGTGACTGGAGCATGTGACTTGTGATAACATTAACTGTAATATATTCTAATGTATATACAGTAACGGACCTCTTATCTGGAATGACCAGAATAGAAACTATACAAAAACTGAAAAATGCATGCTGTAAGGACTACACATTGGAAAACTACTCGAAAATGCAAACTATAGATGAGCATAGTAGCCTATAAACAATGTGCACCTTATACACATTTAAAACAAGTCTGAACTACTACCAAGACAAAATGACACTTTAAACACTAACAAATACCATATCAAATTTCCCCATAAATAATGTGCAAAGACATCCCTGATTCACAGAATCAAAATATTTTCAAAGATCGTGTTCATTTGTCTCTTTAAGTTAAAATTGCAAAGCTGTTTCATACATAACAATTTTGTATTTAAGTAGATATTTGTATGCAAATGGCCTGTATGATAGTCCATTGATGAACAAGAACGTGACAAAATAAAACCGGATTCCTATACCTCACTAACGGTGACTGGTGTGTATGCCTGTAGAACTTCTTTACCTGTTATCAGTAGAAAAGTAATAATTTTGGCCTTCTGACTTCATTTGAATAGGGGAATTGCTATAATTCAAGACTGTCATATAAGAACGTGCCTGTAATATAGTTTTTAAAATAGTCAAAATGAGTGCAATATTTGAAACAAGAAGTTGATTTGCATACAGAAACCTAGTAATCATACAGTGAGTAATTTGAACATACCACATTAAGGCAACTATAATACTACATAACATCAAAATAATCTGGAATGATCTTGGTCCTCAGCTATCCATGTAAGAGGGCGGCTGCTATATATAATTCTACCAGTAATGTTATATAACCTGAACATTTACTATGGGGGTGGGGAGAAAAAATTGAAACAGTTTTGCCCTGTATGGTGATTTTCAAAATAAATGTGTGTACTGAGAGCATTAGCAAGTCCATTCATGGACAACTATTTGCAAATTCCAATCAGTTTAAGACTTTTTAATTAAAAGAAAAAATTGAGATGTTTTTAGTTTGATCAGTAATTTTATCATAAACTGATATTTCTCACAATTCTAATAATCAAATGTGATTTTTTAAAAAATACTCAGAATTTTCTGAGTGTAACAGCAAAGTATATGCATATTTATACCATTAAGTAATAAGATTGACAGAATAAATAAAGGCACAAAAATTAAGATAGCATTGCCATCACAATGAAATGCTTATTTAAAACTATCTTAATTACATGTGCAAAAAAAAAAATAGAAAGTATAGTTTTTATTTTCCATTAAAAAAAAAAAAAAATCCTTATATACTAAGAGCACAATATTTTTAAATTCACACTTCAAATATAAACAGTTATATTGGTTACAAAATATATGTTTAACATGCATCTACATAATGTTTAAGTACAATTCATTTCAACACGGCTGATCTTGTATTTATTTCTTGTTTATATATGTATACAAGTCAGCTGTTGAATGAGAAGGAAATTAAAACATTCAAGCAAATGTACCTGTACAATATTTTCATCACACAAAGTAAAACATACTCGATGACAGCCCACTAACATGGATCATTGGACCAAAGACTTTTGATATTATAAAGGTAAAATATTCACTGCTTTCAGCAGGTTAATATCAACTATTCAATGCTGCATGACCTCTTGAATTATTATGCTACGTTCAATCACTCAGAAAATGTCAGAAACACCAATTAAACAAAAAAAATACATTTCATTGAACTCGTCTCTTGTGAAATGAAAACCAGAGAGAAACTATTTTGTTATCTTAGGTTTTAAAAGCCTGGAAATGCTTACCTGGGTAGTGATGTATCAGTTCTGGAAACAGAACCATCCATATATGATATTAGTACTGGAAGGCATGTGTGTGAAACTTATTTGACAATGGGTAATGAAGGTGGTATTGAAAACACAACAAATTATAGGGACACTTCAAATCACTTAAATGAGATTTTTTTGTTGTGAAATTGATGCATGTCAGTAAAATGTAATCTAAATTTCCGTGCATGTGTGATGCATAAGAAGAAAAACATTGCTAACCACTAGGTTCTGTTTAGGATTTAGCAGGGGTGAGTGTACATAGCAGATAATAGACTACCATGAGCTTATGATTAGACTGTCAATAGCTGCTAGGCACAAAAGATAGCAGAACAATAAATTGTTTGTGTTGCACACAAAAAAATACCCACAGAGAAGGTCTTGAGAACTATCAAGTAATTATTATCTGAATTATTTGGATGTGCAAGATAACACAACTTGAGTGAATCCATGCAATTTATTCAGCATCACTGTAGGGTGAGAGTGCCTTTGCTTAGGAAAAATAAAGACTTGGTTATGAATGTTTCCTGTAACCATCAGATCCATAATATTGACTGGCATAAATATAAAGATATGCACTTTTAATGTAGCAAACAGCTAACTAAAGGTAGCAAGTTGCTGGACTCCCTGAACTTAACACTTTTGTCATTTGTCTCATTATGTGTGCACAAGAATCATTTTAATGATTCAATACAAATTAATTATGGAAAAATTATAACAACCTTTATTCAATGCATATGTGCTAGTATTTTCCATAAACAAGTAATGAACATAAGAATGAAATTTTAAAAGTTAGGATTCATCAATCAAAGCTGATAATTTATTAAAATAACTGCATAAGTATAAAATCCCTTCCAAATATTTTTGAAGAAACAAATGGCTGATAAAGAAAAAGACATTCAACTCCTTCAGAAAAATTTTCAAGTTTCTGCTCAAGTTAGTACAAATAATAAGAGTGCTGAAACGAAATTCAAGATTATTCTTCTGGGAGGCAGAAAACACTGAAAAAATAAATACACAAGTGACATTTTACATTTCATGTATTGAAATTCTTGTGAAAAAAATTATTTCAAACCATAATTTATCTATAATTTACCAGTATAAATCTAGTGAACAATTCTTAAAATGCTTTTCGGTATCTTACCCTTTTGTTCAAGATTTTGTTATAATTATAATTTTAATAATTAAGTTTTCATTAAAAAGTACATAGTTAAAGAAGATCATGATTGATCAATATATTCAATAATTCAGAATGTATTATAGGAATTTTTGTAAGATGTACATATAAATAGTTCTTTCAACCATTACATTTTTAATGGGGGGGAGGGGGGATGTCAGAGCTTAGTGACATTAAATTATACTTGAAACAAAATGTGACAAACTGGAAAAAAATTTGCTGTGAGATATCACATATGAATGGCCCTGAGCCTTCACTGTGTTTTGTCTGTGTAAAGTACAGTAGGGCAGACTGACGATCAGTTACTATGCTTGTGTTTGTAGTGAGTATAGTAAACCCTCAAAAACAATCTTGCAAAGATTCCCAATTGCAAATTCAGATAACATTTGACCAAGACCATATGCCCACCAAGATCATTATGTGCTTTGATCAAGACTAATAAACGTTAGCCAAGATAACCTACTAAGATCACCAAGTGCTAACCAAGATCATTATGTGCTTTGATCAAGACTAATAAAAGTTAGCCAAGATAACCTACTAAGATCACCAAGTGCTAACCAAGATCATTATGTGCTTTGATCAAGACTAATAAAAGTTAGCCAAGATAACCTACTAAGATCACCAAGTGCTAACCAAGATCATTATGTGCTTTTCAAGATCAATAAAAGTTAGCCAAGATAACCTACTAAGACCACCAAGTGCTAAGATCAAGAACATAACTGGCTTGCCAATGAATTAAAACATTACATAAAATATAAGAAAAGATTTTATATAGCAAATCCAACAAAATAATTGCCACTGCTAAACAATATGAAAAAGGTATCTTTCACCCTGCTAAAATATTGACAAGTGTGCACAATCTCTGAAAAATAATGTCCAAAATTCTTTTCAAAATTAACAATGATTTTTTAAAAAAATCATCTGACTTGTTTCTTTAACAAATGAATTTTACAGCTCAAAGATTACACAAAATAGGTTCGGTTGTTTTAGGATCAAATTCTCAAAATTAAATTAATTTTATGTAACAGAATAATACCTGGTGGAATGTGGAATTAAATGGTCAGACCAGAAAGTTCTGTGCAAGAATTCTAAACTGAACTGAACCTCACCAAACCCACACACACATTGAGTTAAGCAAATAAAATTTTCACCTGTATTTCTCATGAATAGAGGTGAAAATAAACATTCAATCAGAGGCAACAAAAGGTCTAGAGCATATGCATTTGTATAAATTTACAATCTAAGGAAAGAAAAGATTAGCATGTCCTATTCTGATAAGCTAATTAAAATAATGACATCAATATAAACATAAATAAGAGCAGCTGTAACAATTTCATTAATGTGAATAAGGCCGAAGTTATTTATCATTGATACTTGTTGGAAACTGCTACGTGACTAGCCAGCATTCCACTAACTGATGTATCCACCTCCAAGAGTAAAAAATGAAAATCTAGCCCAGCTTGTGTCAAGCTGAAAAGTTAATAAATCGTACTGTGATTAAAACTTTATTAAGGACCACAAATGGGACAATAGTCAACGAAACTCCCTTAAGTTATAATACAATTATAATACAAATCAGTTACTGTTTCATTGTGTTTGTGCCATACACAAAAAATATACATTAAAAAAGTTTAAGTATGTAAATTAGGCATTTACAATACATAATGTTGCCAGTTTTCATACTGAATCAATAGACAATGATTTAGGGACATGACCTATCATTGATGCATAAATTTGAAGTCTATTATTGAGTACAGAAATAGCCTGCTATTCTGTAACATTATCAGCTACCTTCATATTAAGGTCCTGAGTACAATGTTTCTTTCAGCAGGGCACACATGATTAAATGAGAGATCAATCAGCACTGTCAATTTCAAAAACTGATAAGAATGAAATGAAGCACCATTTACACTGTCCACCGAAACATGTGGCTTTGTAAATATTGGCAGGCAATCTTTTCAGTCATGGTCTGAAGTTTGAGCAGAAAAAAAAATAAAATGGAAAAAGAAAGGCTGCTCACAGAAATTAGACCACTGCCTGACAACAGCCACAATGCTCCAGGAATGAGAGGGATAAAGCGGCACATACTTCTGTTAAGTCTTAGCACTTCACTCTTCTGTCAATGCCATGCAGCCATGATTTACCACTGGTGTATTGACAAGTCTCTTGTCAAAGGGAGAGGTAATCTGATGCAATCAGCTGCCAATAAAATTAAAACAATGTGCAACCCCATGCATATACACCAATACAGGAAAATGTCACATGTCATACTTCAGCACCTAAATCTGCTACACCAGACTCACTAATGGGAACGTAATGTTCATTTAACTGTACAAGGAGGATTGTTTTATCAAGATGTGAACGTTTTGACAAGTCTCGGTGGTTTGGTGTCCATCGATGCACCACCGTGCCCTCCATGCCAGCCCGTGGAACCCAGTCACCCCAAGAGTTCTTTCCCCCATTCTGTTTCCATTCTTCCCGTGGCCACTGCATTTCCAGTCGACGACCCAAATTGACTGAGTCCAATATCTGGCTAGTATCTACAATCTGCAAACATACAATCAAAATGAACAGAACAAATAAAATAAACAAATATCTCTGATATAAAATAATTTTTTTGTGAATACTTTATCTGATGTACATCTAAAAGAATAAGTACAAACTCAGATCAGGAAAAGCTCAGCAGAGACTTCAAACACTCCATGTGGGACTTGGAATACAATGAAAAAAAGTTCCCTCTTAGTTGTTAACCTTTCGTCTGAGAGGTACATCCGCTGTAGTACCCACTTGCAAATTATGCCTGAAAACAATGGGGAAGTGGTGAGTGGGAACTTGAGCATGTACGTGTGATAAACTAAATAATCTTGTCAAATTATAAATAATCCGAGACCACTACCAGGTCCACACTGGGAAGGCCTTTCTCCATTACTGCAATGAAATCCAAATCCTCTCTGCCTGATGATACATTTTGTCTATGACTTTCATAGCGAGCACAACCAGGCAGACCAAAACAAGAATTGTCTCTACTGGTCACAGAAATATCAAAGTGTCAAGTCTGTAGACAAGCATCAGCAAATACAAATATATTTCACCTGAATATCATTGCATGTACAGAACTTCTAGTCACAATCCATTCCATTACTGAATCACTAGATTTCTTTTGCTGTTCTGACCAGAGAAGATCTACATGTGAAGTCAAGGGTTCAAATGGAACACTCGAGTGAGGTGGTTTCTGTCTGGTTTTTCACAATCTAGGGATGGTGTGGGGTGTTGTAGATTATGGAATCAGGAAATCCATGAATAGATGCGTGGAGAGGTCTGACATCTCACCTCTACTACAGCATTTTTTCCCAGGAGAGATAGAATTTTTTAGATAATGTTTCATCTGGACTGGTCCATAGTTCCTAGAATAGGGTTTGAGCCTTGTGTACGTAGGATTTGAAGCCCAGCAAACTACAAATTCAAATCAGCCTATATCAGCTGCATTCCAGTTCATCCTGAATGGAGAAATTCTACAGGAGCTGTATTTATTCTCAAAAACAAAAATGCATTTCTAAAAAGACTGATCATTTACAATAATTCCATTATCCTTTTAAAGTAACTTTATCCTGTCAATCAAATCTTGGCAGTTACCTACCCTGACTCTCTGAGGGGGAAGATCTCGAGATGTGTCAGTGATGAGATTAGCCAGGGAAGCCAAGGCGCTGGGCTTGCTAGCACTAGAAGCATTTGACACCAAACTACCACGGTTGCCCAGACTTTGCAATGGAATATCAGCCCCTAACCCTCCAGCTCCTGTGCCCTGTCCTGCAGGGTTGATTCCAGGACCAAAACAAGCCTGGCCTGAAATAAAACTGAACTTTGTTAAGTCTTCTTTCTCTAAAACAGTTTTGTTGAAAATAAAATATGTATAAACAACTTGGCTTACATTTTTACACTTCATCTATTCAGTAGTACTTGTAATCAACCACAGGTTGTAACTATTGTAAACAATCATTTAATCAGTCAACTCTAATGTGTAAGTATTTCTCCATCAGGTAAAATCTTACATGATGCATCAAACACTACCCTGAAAAATATACATTCAATGACACGTTTTTGAATTAAAATGAATGGGAAAAGTCAGTTAGAACATAGGCAATTCTCCTTAAGAAGCATTTTTTTCTTTGTAAGTGTTTTAGTTGTCAATTGCTAAGCAAAATTCATTGCAAGACATTATCACAAGTCTTAATGGTGCCAGTGAGGTTAGCAGTCAATATAAAAGTGTCAAAAATTTCTGAAGTATGAACTTTCCCTGAAAAATATTTTTTGAACAAAACAGAACAGAATAAATCTATTTTGATCATAAAAACAAATGTTCTAATTATTAGTATGAAATTATACTTCAGATGCAAATTACATGGCATTGTAAAGAAAAACTGCCTTTAATATTTAACTAAGAAATTTGGTTTGACAAAATGTATCAGCAATTCAAAGAATTATTTCTTTGCAAAATAACCTGCAAAATAAGAAAGATGATTGTATTTTTTAATTTATTAACACTGTAAAATCCTTGGCAAAAGTATTAAATGATCTGTGCTGCTGTTCTTTTCAAACCAAAATTTAACTTTTAGTCATGCACATATTAGCACATATCAATGCAAGTGCTAAAAAATGTGAGTACACAGGAAAACTGGTGCAAATAAACACTGCATTAACAGTAATTAATGCTTCTAGGTTTGTCTGACTAAAAAAGTATGCAAATAAAGCGTGGAAAAATAAACATTACATGTGGTAAAAGCATACCTTTTATTTGAATTAGTCTAAACTGTTATGGTCATATAACTTTTCTCTGATTAAGAAAAATGAAATGTAATAAATTTGATCTGGATGGTGCAAACATATTTGGCTGCTAAGTGATGCCAAAGGAAATAAGAATATATGTGTGCAATTTTGAATCAATTTTAACAACTACACCTAACCTAAACAGAATTCAAATCAAGTCCTAAGGCCAGACTTTGAGGAATGAAATGAAACTTTACAATCCTGGAATATCAGCACTGTTGTTTGCAGAATCCTGTGGAAATTTCAAGGAGCAACAAAAGATAAACATTGGTTACACAACATCAATCTAGTTAGCGCTACCTTGCTCTCTGGTCTGAGTTGAAGAGTCAAGACCAATCTGGGCAGCCTGTGAGTAGCAGTCCCAAAGAACAGTCCAAACTCTGGTATAATCATGGTATGCCAAATATACACCAATAGTAACCAATATATACCAATGGTCAATTAGTGAGACAACCGGGATAAATCCCAGAATTTGATGGGGATAAAGATATTGATCTTGCAGTACAGCATTAAGCGGCAACACTTAACAGTGCCCAAACCTGCCAGTGCTCTCTGTTTGTCTCCGTGTGTATTATTTCTCATGATCTACAGATCATTCACAAGAATCTAGGTTATTCATTTCTTTCCACATGCACAAAATCACACTGAAACTCTACTGAAATCATCTGATAATATTTCTTTCAAAATTTCTGAAGACCAGCAGAATATTCTAGTGATTCTCTGAACAAACAACAAAATTTTCAAAGCACAGTGAGGAATTTTTCATAATAAATACTTAGTATTCATAAAGTTACTATAACTATGTTATAACCAAAATAACTTGATTTTATATATTTTGGGGAATAATAACTATATATATGAAGCACATTAAAAGAATTTTCCCCACAAGTGTACATAAACTAAAACTAAATAGAATTCTTTGTGAAGAACACAATCCCCTGTGAGAAGGAACATAATTCCCTGTGCAGAGAAACTTACTGAGAGCTGAAGCAGCTGCCTGGTGACCCACTACATAAGGGTGGTCAATATCTAAGGAGGAGCTTCCACCTGCACAAGTTGCATCACATCGGCGCCGCATTCTGCAAGTGTAAGACAAGCTACTATAATATTTATATACTTCCAAGTGGCTTAACTAGTGATATTTCGCACACTTCAATAGAGTATTATATCAATACTTGCACACTTTAATTTGACTTAATTACTTATATTTCTTACACTTTCAAGAGTGCATTGTATTCATAATTGCTGTTATTTTATTTTTTAATTTGGTTTTGCTCATTTGTAATTTGATAGGTTTCCATACTAGATTTAATATTTTATACTTTAATATGGCTTTGCTTAGTTTTCATTTGTTATATATTTTCATTCTTTAAATATGTTTTATCAATTTTTAACTTCATGTAAATATTCTTATTCTTTAACTTGACTTCATCAACACTTTTATATATATATATATATGTAAAATCATTGTTTAATTTGTTTTGTTTCTCTTAAATCCATTTTTATTTAGCTACATATTCTCATTTCTAATTTGGTTTTATTCATTTTTAACTTGCTATAGATTCTAATTCTTTAACTTAACTTCATCAACAGTTGTTTTATATATATATTATTATTATTTAATTTGTTTCTTTTAAATCCGTTTTTATTTAGCTATTGCAATTTTCATACTTTCAGTTATCGCTCATTCTGATCAATGGTTATCAAAATTACTTTTTCTTTTGCTTTTTATTATGAATCAAAATTCAGAAAATGGATTCAAATCGATAAAATATTCTTAATTTCTTGTTTATTAGAATCAATTTTCTGCAACAAGAATGTTAAAAATAATTTAAATTTACAGGAAACTACAATTTATAATTATTTGCTTATCAATTTACAGTTTATAAGAATCAAAATATGAAAGAACCAACAAAATCACAATAAGCAGTACCTACTATATTTTCAAATGATCATACAATCTATATTAATTGCAAAACACAACTCATATTCTTTTATAGAGAGAGAAGCAAAATAACTGCTTGAGCAATATTACAAGATCCCTTGCAATCAATCACACATAACCTAGCAGAACCCTGAGCACAAGTTATAAGGCCCTTTGCAGTCACACATAACCTAGCCAACTCCTGAATAACAAGTTGCAAGACCCCTTGTAGTCACACTTGACCTAACAAACTGTGTACCAGAATATCCAGCAATACTGACCTCGTAAAATTCACTTTAGAGCAAAGAAAAATAAAATGAAGAAAAATGTTTAAATACATTCTTCTTTTATCATACTAATTCAAACCCTAGTACCTCTTTTGCTACACCATTCTTACATACCTATTTTAACCACTTATCAACAAAGAAAGAGTAGAGACTACTACCATTTACAGCATGATTCAAACACCTCCATTTTAACCACTTATCAATAAAGATTACAGACTACTACTTTTGCAGTATGAGTTAAACACCTCCATTTTAACCACATACCAACAAAGATTATAGGCTACTGCCTTTTATAGTATGAGTTAAAGAAAGAAAATTATAATGAAGAAAAATGTTTAAATGCATTCTTCTTTTGTCACATCGATTCAAACCCTAGTACCTCTTTTGCTACATGATTCTTACATACCTATTTTAACCACTTATCAACAAAGAAAGAGTAGAGACTACTACCATTTACAGCATGATTCAAACACCTCCATTTTAACCACTTATCAATAAAGATTACAGACTACTACTTTTGCAGTATGATTTAAACATCCCCATTTTAATCACTTACAAACACATAAGATTATGGGTTACCACCTTTGCCAGGTTGACTTGAAAAATCTTTTGATGCCATTTAGTGCAAACTCTCCACCCACTATAGGCAGAGCAGCCAGCTGCTCATGTGTGGAGGAGTATGATGTGGTCAAAGGGGAAACATAGATTGGATAGCCTATTGGCTGATCGCATGAGGAATTGATCATGTTTCGAAGAGCTTGCTTTGCATTTTGGATGCTTCCTCGCTCAGGATTGCGGTTTCGTAAGAAGATGAGCTCTTGCTGTTGTCCTGCCCAAAGCCCACGCACACATTCACGGTTTACCTGGAAAGGAAAAAAATCGGACACTAGCATAAATTGTCATAAAAGTTGTTGCATCAATTGGAAAAAAACTGACACTAGCTAAAATTGTCATAAAAATTGTTGCATCAATTGAAGAAATTCTCTCTAAATGGGTTTAATGGAACTATAAAAAGGTAAAGCAATTTAACAAAGAATTTAGTTGCAGCCATTAGGGGTCTGTTGACAAATTATGTATAATTTTAAAGTTATAATAAATAGATGTATCTTCTATAAGTTGAACAATTTATTTCATGTCTTATAAAAAGATAAATCATTGTTATATTCTTTGTACAGGTTTCATAAAGAAATATTATACAATGACATAAACAATCTAAAAAATTTAATATTTTCTTTCCTATATAAAGTGTAACTGCAAACAACACTTGGAATTCTGGAAAAAGATACTCTACCTTTACAACTCTGAAGCTCAGATAGCGCTTGTTGAGCATAATAATCTTGTACTCATCAGAGCCTTCATCAAATACATGCCTGGGAAGATAAAAGAATGAAATTAAATATATGTACAAGCATGTAGGTACTGATTACACCTGTATGACATTTAAAATTATTTTCTGTAGAAAATTCACTGAATTCTGAAAACTGTTAACACATTAGATGAACACCTTGGGGGTGCAAGCAGCTGTTGCCAGGGGTGCAAGAATTTATTGTGGAAGATCTTTTGTACAAAATCTTGGTTTAATTTATCTACTGGCTTTAAAACATGGGGATGCAAGATTGGCTTTATCCATCCAAGGGGATGCAGGGTGAAAAATGAATTGGGAAGCGCTGATTTACAGCCTGTAAAATGTACAGCATTCATATGACTGTGTGAAATGTTCAGCAGCTATTTACGGTCTGTAAAACATACAGCATTCATTTGACTCTATGATATGTTCAGAATCAATATATCTGTCAAATATTCAGAACTGCGTGTGTGTGTGTGTTTTTGTGTGCATGTATATGTACATGCATGAACATATATTTGTGAAATGTTCATTCATTTGATTGTTTAGCATCTGTCTACTTGTCTGTGAAATGCCAGCATCTTTGTCTCTGTGTAATGTTTAGCACCCATTCATGTGACTAAGAAAGTAATGTTCCATTTCCATGTGTGTCTATGTCAAATTCAACATCCATCCATGTGTCTATGTTCAAAATTCATCTGCATGACTATGCAACATTCCACATCCATCTACTTATATGTGAACTGTTCAGCAACTATTAAGTTAAGCACAAATTTGAGTCTCAGTCACCTAGCTATCTGTCTAGCATGCGTGCGTGCGTGCGTGTGTGTTTAATGTTTAGTTATCTATCTATGTGAGTATGTATAGTTTCACATTCATCAAACTATGTGGGAAATGTTCAGTATCCAGTGGTGTATCAAAGTAGTGTTGAGCTCTGTCTACATGAATGTGCACTTTTACACATTCATCTACTTGAATATGTAATGTTCTGCTTTCATATGTGAGTGCTGTTATTTCAGCATGATTGTGCCATTTTCAGCATTCATTAACAAGTCTATATAATATTAAGCATCCACCAGAGTGTCAGTGTAATGTTCAGCATTCATTTACAACTCTATATAATATTAAGCATCTATCAGAGTGTGTGTAATGTTCAGCATCCATCAGTGTCTGTGTTAATATTCAGCTGCATGGGTGAGTATCTATTAGTCAGAAATATTCAATATCTACCTAAATGTTGGTGTAATATTAAGTATCCATCTGTATATATGTCAGTATTTGTCTATTTGTGTAATGTCAGTATTCATATGTCTATCTAGCAGTCGTCTGTGCATTTGTGAAATACTAAACTCCACTGCCACAGCCATCTATAAATCTCTATACTGTCCAGTACCATCTGTGTTAACAGCATCTACAAATCTGTGTACTGTCCAGCACCATCGGTGTTAACAGCATCTACAAATGTGTTTACTGTCCAGCACCATCTGCATCAACAGTCATCTAAAATCTGTGTACTGTCCAGCATTGCTGATGTCTGTGAAATGTATCGTCATTCTCTGTCTACAAAATGCTCAGCATCTCTTCAGAACAGAGGTCACTAGTAATTATCCAGGCAAATAAAACTCTTATTAAAAATGTTACTCACCACGGCTAGTGAAATCAAATGAAAAAAAAGGAGCTAATTTCAATAAAGAACAGAATATATGGAGAACCAATCATTTTTCCCAATATTAAGACTCACAAGCTCACCTGAGAGCTAAAAGGGATGGAACATTGGACAAGACAGCATTTCTCCAGGCAGGATCAGCCTCATGAGAGATAACCATACACTGCTCATAAGATGTGATGGCATCATAGAGTGGATGATTATCATCATATTCATCGGGGGAGGTAAAGTGGTCCTGCAAACAAAAACAAGGCCTGGATCAAAATGTAGAAATGATGAGACATGACTGGTCTTTTATTTCAAATGGTGGAACATGACTTTCAACTAAACAATGACATATCATTTCAAATGATGGGATTTGACCTTTTGTGAACAAATGTTGGTACTTTATTTGACTGATTTTCATCTAAATGATGGAATTTGACTTCAATAAATATGGAATTTTAATAATTTTAAAAAAATCAAAATGATGGAATATGACTTTTGACTTTTATCTAAACAATAGAATATAATTCGGCTCATTTGTATCTAAGTGGTGGATCATTAATAATTGTTTATTTAAATTATGGGAAATGACTAATGTATATCTAAATACTGGTATATAATTAGATTGACATTTATACAAGCAATGGGACATTACATCCAAATATCATGATTATAAATGGGGTATCATTTGATTTATCCAAATGATGAGGCATAAAATGACTATTTAAATCACATGACATAACTGTTTTCCAAATGAAGGGACACAACCTAACAATCTAATGTCATTGGTTTCTTGGTACTGGCACCATCTCCAAGAGCACACTGCCAAAAAGCTTGTCACAGCCAAGTGAGACTGTACAAATTTTATCTCTCATTAATTTTTTTTATTTATATTTTTTTAAACAAAAAGTTGGAATTAGCAACAGCATCAGAGCACTGTGCAAATTCAAATTTAGTATTGACACATCAGCCACTGGTTATATATATTGTGATGACCTATTTATAAAACAGCTAGTGTATAAATAAGGTCACACCTTGCTCTCTGATGTTTCCAACATTGTTTGCAAGATAAAGAATAACCTGAGATAAAATCTGCTAGAGATGCAAAGCCCAATTGTCTGTTTATTTAAATTTGAGATAAGCTCACTGCTTATCAATTTTGACTGCCATGCAGTGTCTTGGGAAATCAGAACAGAATTAAATCTTTGGTCATCAAAGAAGGCAAATTTGTATAAGTGAATCTTCAGCATCAAAGAAGACAAATTGCAGAAATGATAGTAATGAACTTCAGAGTGTGCTGCACTACAACATCATACCACCTCAAGCAGAAATGATGGAATGACTAAAGAATGATAAGTAGAGCAAACATAGTGAAAGAATGACAAAAAGAATAACCAGGACAAAGTACAGTGATGGAATGACAAAAGAATAATCATTAGAGCAAGCAAAGTATAGTGATGGAATGACAAAAGAATGACCATTAGAGCAAGCAAAGTATAGTGATGGAATGACAAAAGAATGACCATTAGAGCAAGCAAAGTATAGTGATGGAATGACAAAAGAATGACCATTAGAGCAAGCAAAGTATAGTGATGGAATGACAAAAGAATGACCATTAGAGCAAGCAAAGTATAGTGATGGAATGACAAAAGAATGACCATTAGAGCAAGCAAAGTATAGTGATGGAATGACAAAAGAATGACCATTAGAGCAAGCAAAGTATAGTGATGGAATGACAAAAGAATGACCATTAGAGCAAGCAAAGTATAGTGATGGAATGACAAAAGAATGACCATTAGAGCAAGCAAAGTATAGTGATGGAATCACAAAAAATTACCAGTGAAGTAGGCAAAAGTATAATGACAGAATGGCAAAAGAATGACCAGTGGAGCAAGAAAAAGCATGTTTCCTAGTACAAGCTGTAAATCAATGCACAAAAATAATGTATATGAAGTTAAATTTATATAATTGATATCTGTGAGAGGAAGGAAAAAGACCATTTTCACATTATAGAAATCCAAGTATGACAAACCTGATGAAGTTTCAAAGACATGCGGATAGCAGGAGCTACTACTCTCCTCATCAACTCCATGTCAGCAAACACCCACTCGTCTCGTGGAGATGTGATGCGAAAATCTCCTTTAAACAGTGCATGAAGCCCGTGCAGAAAAAAGTCCACACTGAAATTTTATTTAAAAACAAGTAGTAGTTACAAAGCTCAGACAAAATTCCACAGAACTACATTACTAGACTAATTTCATTACAAGTGTCACAAGTCTGATAAAAATGCCGACCTGATGACCCACTTAGCCTTGTTTACTTCAAATTCGAATATTTGAAACCCTTGGCCCTTTGTTCAAAGCTTCCTTTTTCTAGGTGCTTCTAGAACAGGTCAAGATGTTATGTAACTTTAGGACCATTGTCCAGTTCTCGAACCAACCACATGCTTTGCGAACAGTCACGTGATACGCAATATACCTTTCTATATATGTACCCACACGCTTCCGCTCCCTCACTTCGAGCACATTTTAGCTAATTCCATCAGCTTACTCGGGTCGTGAGAGGCAGCCGGCGCCATAGAGAATCAAGGTACCCTTCGACTTCTCTCAAAGGTATCATTTTATTTAATAGTATTTGCCTATGTATTGTTTAAGTATGTATTTGTGCTATGTATTATATGATTTCCATATACACTTGAGCATGGTTCAGAGAAATAGCTGAAAACCTATACGTTACGGAATATAAATTTATTGTAACCATTTTTCCATTTCTGTACTTTAATTTATATTGTTTTAATTCACTAAGAGCCAGAATGCTGCGCTCGATATGAATTCTTCATGTAATTCAATTATTGCGTGTAATTTTAATTGTAAATTGTGAAGCGCTCTGTCGGTTTGAATTACCTCTTTGTATGAACATTAATTTAACGTTGTATCTATTTTATTGCTTCATACGTCATGACTGTTAAATGGAACACATGTGAGACGATTATATTTTTTCTAAATCTAATTGTAAGCGACGCGAAGTCGAAACTCTTTGTTCAGCGTATTTAATTGAGCCATGCCTAAGTAGGACCTGTTAGGTTGAGAATTATATCCAAACACGTTGCATCCACAGGTCGGCTCATGGTTCATGTTTCACCATGCCTCACCTGCATTAGCTTATTGGTGTAAGCGTGTCGAAATCCACTCTGAGGGCCATGCTGCAAAAATTCCAGTTCCTAGCCACTAACAAAGGGACATCATTCCTTATGCACCACGTGTGTCGTTAAAGGGGGACTGAGGGAACGAATCAGCATGACTGAGTGTTGAGACCAAGGATACAAGAATAGAGCTAAGTGCAAAATCAAGTGTACAGATCTCAAAGGAACACTTTTCTGGCAATTTAGATTGACAAAAATCAGGCATAGGCGCGTAAAGACAGAGTGAAGACTATTCGCGTTGCATTCGATTTATTGTTAATTTGTTAAACTTTATTAAATCTTATTTCCTTTGTTAATACCTCTTAGTAGTTGATTTCTATGCACAATAGACCAATTAGATTAATTCTTAGATTTGAATGGGGGCGGATGAGCAGAAAGATTGATGACGAGTGCATATTAATTTAGAGGGATTTAACTGTTTTCAAATCTAGCTAAAAGTTCGCAGTTTATTAGTCTGTAAATTTGTCGTCTGAACTACAAGACGCACTTTTAATTAGTCAGATAATAAATTGAGCAACCAGTCTGCGTAGAATATGAGAGGAAGAATTAATTATATTTAAAGTCTTTTAATTATTCTAAGCAGGGTCTTTAAATAAATACTGGAAACGTAACAAGTGTGGGTCGTCGCGGGATTGATATGTATTAAATTGTAAATTGTAACATTTTTATACATAGGGCGCATCATAACCTAGAAACGAACGAACGAACAGAATTGCCAATTGTTCTTTTGATTTTTGTATCACTGATTTTCTTTGCTTTTGTTGTGACATGTGCATGTATTCTTTTGCAGAGTAGCGTGCATGTTAGTTAATGTTGATATATTTAAGCGTAGTTAAATATGTCATGTTAGCTATTGAATGATTTATTTAGTATTGTGTTACTGAGTACTTCATTGTGAGGAGTCGAAGGTTATACCGCCAGCTAGGAGAGTTATCGGTAGTAACAGACTTCGGACTATTATATTTAGGGTGCTAGATATAATGTGTAATGTTGTATGGTAGGAGCCGTGACATTACGGAAGTCTTGGAACAGCGGACACTGTGACAAGCAGGTGAAACGTGTAAAGAGTTAACGCGTAATTTATTTCGGAAGGTGTTCTGAGTAAATTAAATAATTTTTGTAAGGTTGTAGCCTAAAAGTTATTTTCGGGATAAGCGGAGTTATCGCCGACGGTTAAAACACACAATTCACGAGATACATTTTTATTGTAGCCAGCGCGCTAAGACAGTAAAATGGATCGCAAACAGGTTATCGAAGACCTGAAAGAAACCGGTATCATGATTGGATATCAGGGTGACGAACTGACTAGCTACATTAAAACTGAGCTAGAGAAAGCGGAAAAAGCGGAAAAAGAGAGACAAGAGATAGAAAGGGAAGAACGGTTAGCTGCCCGCGAAGCTAAGAAGTTAGAGGCTGAAAGACTAGCTGAAACCGAGGCTAAACGCATCGCAGCGGACACAGAAGCAAAACGCATCGCAGCGGATACAGAAGCCAAACGCATCGCCGCAGACGCGGAAATAAAACGGTTAGAATGGGAAGTAAAGAAACTAGAAGTTACCAATCCAAACCGTGATCGCAGAAGCAGTGGTGATTCGCGTTCTAGCGATGGAAATAATCACAGTAGAATTGAAAATATCATTCCAAAGATAAATATGGTCCCATTTGATGAGAACAAAGATCAAATAGACGCGTATTTAAAAACGTTTGAAAAGTTAGCCAGAGCAGCGAGTAGTAAAGACAAATCTGTAACTGCACCGATGTCTGCCGCACCAGCCGTAGATAAAGCAACAGTTAGCGAGATTAAAATATTACAAGCTGAGGACGAAACACTAGACAAGTTACGCAGACAAGCTGTACCTGTTAGTGACGTCAACACTGACGATTCGAATAAGAAAGCGTGCATTATTCTGAAAAAGGGTTTATTGTACCGCTATTCGAAAGTGGGAGACGAATTTCGGAAACAATTAGTCGTTCCACAAACCAAACGAAATGACGTATTACGATTAGGTCATGAGAGTCTTTTTGGTGCACACATGGGTGTACAAAAAACAACTAGTCGTATTACAAGTGAGTTTTATTGGCCGGACATCACTGCCGATATCCGTAGATTCGTGTTAAGTTGCGACACATGCCAGAGAACACAGTCTAAAAATTCAATCAGACCCGCACCGTTAGGAGAGCCTGAACTGATCAGTGAACCCTACAAGCGCGTAGCATTGGATTTGATTGGGCCTATAATACCCACATCAACGAGAGGTAATCGATACGTGCTGACCACTATTGATTACGCAACAAGATTCGCCGACGCAGTACCATTGAAAAATATTGATACTGAAACTGTCGCCGAAGCCCTTTTCGGTCTTTGGAGTCGTGTTGGAATTCCTACTGAAATTTTGACGGATCAGGGGAGTCAATTCATAGGCAACGTAATGAAGGAAGTAAATCGTTTACTTTCCATCAAACATCTTACTTGCACACCATACCACCCCCAGGCAAATGGTCTGATTGAAAAATACAATGGGACATTAAAAACAGCACTTAAAAAGCTCGCCACTGATAAACCGAAAGACTGGGACAGATACATCCCTGCCCTACTATTTGCATATAGGGAGGTGCCACAATCTTCCACCGGGTTTTCACCATTTGAGCTACTTTACGGACGTACTGTACGCGGACCGATGATGATTTTGAAGGCACTTTGGACTGATGAAAAGACAGATGACGAAGTTAAGACAACTTATACATACGTCACTGACTTAAGAAACCGTCTTGAAACTATAGGCAAGATAGCACGGGAAAACTTGACGATAGCTCAGTCTAGACAGGCAGAATATTACAATAAGCACACCAAACCTAGAGAATTTGAAGTTAATGACAAAGTGTTACTGTTGCTTCCTGAAGCACATAACAAACTTCAGATGAAATGGAAGGGGCCCTTTGTAGTTACCGCCAAGCTAGGGGGACTGAACTATAAGGTGCAGACAGGAAAGAGAGAGAAAATCTTTCATGTTAACCTACTCAAAAAGTACATAAGCCGTGAGGATCAAACCACTCAAGCTGATTTTGTCGTAGCGACGATAGTTACAGAAGACGAGGGGGATACTGATTGCGTCACTGGTACTTTACCAAACTGTCCTCTACAGACGGACGAAACTGTCAAAGACGTTAGGGTAAATGAAGCCTTGACAGAAAGACAGAAAAAAGAAGTGAATGAATTGCTTAATGAGTTCTCATCTACTCTGACAGACAAACCAGGGTTGACAGACTTAATAGAATTTTCACTGAAGCTGACTGACAACAAACCGATACGTTTGAAGCCGTATCCGTTGCCACACGCTAAGATAGATGACGTTAGACGTGAGATTAAGACTATGCTAGATCTAGGGGTCATAGAGAAGACTGACAGTGCCTACGGATCACCCATCGTGTTGATTAAAAAACGTGATAACTCGTTCCGTTTTTGCGTAGACTACCGCAAACTCAATCAAGTGACAGAGTTTTGTGCCGAACCTCTTCCTGATCCGGATCTCATCTTCACTAAGCTAGCTAACGCTCATTACTATACCAAAATAGATTTGTCACGCGGTTTTTGGCAAATCAAGGTCAAGGACACTGATCGACACATACTAGCTTTCACTACACCAGTAGGAAACTACACATGGAAAGTTATGCCTTTCGGAGTTTCAAACGCTCCAAGCATTTTTTCTAAAATGATGCGGTCATTGTTAGAACCACTGTACGGACGTGGAGTTGAGAACTTCATGGATGATTTAATTCTAGGCACCCAGACATGGGAGGAGCACTTGACACTCTTACGAGACGTGCTAGCCAGATTAAAACAAGCCAACCTCACTGCCCGCCCTACGAAGTGTGAAATAGCACAATTCTCCTTAGACTTCTTGGGACACAAGTTGAGTCATGGAACTATGTCGCCAAGTGAAGCTAAGATAGCACAACTTAAGGACACTTCACAACCGCTAACAAAAACACAAGTTAGAAGTTTTCTTGGTCTTGCTAACTACTACAGAAAATTCGTACCAGATTTTAGTGCCATTGCATGTCCTCTGACTGACTTGACACGTAAGAATATGCCTACAAAAGTAGTGTGGACTGATGCATGCCAAAACGCTTTTGACACACTGAAATCTAGACTGACTTCAGATTTAGTTGTTAAACTGCCAGATCTGACAAAACCATTCTTGTTAAGGACTGATGCTAGCAACACAGGATTAGGAGCAGTGTTATTACAAGAACACAATGACACCAAACACCCAGTTGCATATGCAAGCCGTAAACTCACAACTACTGAACAGAAATATTCCACCAGTGAAAAGGAATGTCTTGCAATAGTTTGGGCCATAAAAAAGTTCGAAAACTATTTGTACGGAAAAACCTTTGTCATTGAGTGCGATCACCAGCCGTTGGCCTTTCTCGGACAGGCGCAATTTACGAACAGCCGTTTAATGCGTTGGTCTTTGTTTCTGACACAGTATGACGCAAATATTCATTACATCAAAGGTTCTTTGAATGTTGGCGCAGATTACATGAGTCGTGCTTGATGCCATCAAGTGCCGGTACTGATAGAATGTTGTTTAATCAATTAACTGAACCCTACGGATTCCTTCCTGTAAATATGAAATATAGTTGCACACTTTATTTCTAGAGATGTTGAAATTTTTTTTGTGTAAAATTTTCTTCATTGTGGACTTCTACATTTTATCATACATAATTTGTAGGAGGCATTTTATCTTTGGCAAGATAAACGCCTCAAAAGCAAGGGGGTGTCACAAGTCTGATAAAAATGCCGACCTGATGACCCACTTAGCCTTGTTTACTTCAAATTCGAATATTTGAAACCCTTGGCCCTTTGTTCAAAGCTTCCTTTTTCTAGGTGCTTCTAGAACAGGTCAAGATGTTATGTAACTTTAGGACCATTGTCCAGTTCTCGAACCAACCACATGCTTTGCGAACAGTCACGTGATACGCAATATACCTTTCTATATATGTACCCACACGCTTCCGCTCCCTCACTTCGAGCACATTTTAGCTAATTCCATCAGCTTACTCGGGTCGTGAGAGGCAGCCGGCGCCATAGAGAATCAAGGTACCCTTCGACTTCTCTCAAAGGTATCATTTTATTTAATAGTATTTGCCTATGTATTGTTTAAGTATGTATTTGTGCTATGTATTATATGATTTCCATATACACTTGAGCATGGTTCAGAGAAATAGCTGAAAACCTATACGTTACGGAATATAAATTTATTGTAACCATTTTTCCATTTCTGTACTTTAATTTATATTGTTTTAATTCACTAAGAGCCAGAATGCTGCGCTCGATATGAATTCTTCATGTAATTCAATTATTGCGTGTAATTTTAATTGTAAATTGTGAAGCGCTCTGTCGGTTTGAATTACCTCTTTGTATGAACATTAATTTAACGTTGTATCTATTTTATTGCTTCATACGTCATGACTGTTAAATGGAACACATGTGAGACGATTATATTTTTTCTAAATCTAATTGTAAGCGACGCGAAGTCGAAACTCTTTGTTCAGCGTATTTAATTGAGCCATGCCTAAGTAGGACCTGTTAGGTTGAGAATTATATCCAAACACGTTGCATCCACAGGTCGGCTCATGGTTCATGTTTCACCATGCCTCACCTGCATTAGCTTATTGGTGTAAGCGTGTCGAAATCCACTCTGAGGGCCATGCTGCAAAAATTCCAGTTCCTAGCCACTAACAAAGGGACATCATTCCTTATGCACCACGTGTGTCGTTAAAGGGGGACTGAGGGAACGAATCAGCATGACTGAGTGTTGAGACCAAGGATACAAGAATAGAGCTAAGTGCAAAATCAAGTGTACAGATCTCAAAGGAACACTTTTCTGGCAATTTAGATTGACAAAAATCAGGCATAGGCGCGTAAAGACAGAGTGAAGACTATTCGCGTTGCATTCGATTTATTGTTAATTTGTTAAACTTTATTAAATCTTATTTCCTTTGTTAATACCTCTTAGTAGTTGATTTCTATGCACAATAGACCAATTAGATTAATTCTTAGATTTGAATGGGGGCGGATGAGCAGAAAGATTGATGACGAGTGCATATTAATTTAGAGGGATTTAACTGTTTTCAAATCTAGCTAAAAGTTCGCAGTTTATTAGTCTGTAAATTTGTCGTCTGAACTACAAGACGCACTTTTAATTAGTCAGATAATAAATTGAGCAACCAGTCTGCGTAGAATATGAGAGGAAGAATTAATTATATTTAAAGTCTTTTAATTATTCTAAGCAGGGTCTTTAAATAAATACTGGAAACGTAACAACAAGACTGTTTTTCAAGCAAACAAAGCAAATGTATATGACAATAGAAATTAGTGTCACAGTTATTGTCTACACCAACAACTCTGTGTCAGGCAATTCCATTAACCCATTCACAGGCGTCAGGTCATATACATCTCTAAATCTAAATATTTCTAGAAAATCAGATGGCTGTATATGTCCCGCTCACATGTTTGCTTATTGTTACTAATGTTAGTCATTCAAAATGTGCCAATCAGTGTGAAGGAAATATGTTTCACTTAGCCAATCTTACCAATGAATTGCTGTAATTAGATTAGTCATATGATATAAAGACTGCTTTTGGTACACCCACTGCTTTGTCTTTCTCCCAAGCAGCTATTGCATCATGTTGTGCTGAAAGAGGTGCTAAATTCCCTAATTACTATTTTTCTACTCACACATTGTCACTTTTTCTATCGTGCTGGGGGTTGAAGATATAAACAAATACCGCTGACTTTTTGATCTGTGGTTCGCTCCCTGGAACCCAAAAGTACAGTCACCCGCTGCTATTGCCTCAATCTCTCGTTACATTTCTCATTATGTTTTTGTCTCTCGTTCATTTCTCATTCTCATCTCTCGTTACATTGACCAGTTGTTGAGAACGCTCATCCTTGCCATAATACTGCAACATGCCTCCACGGTCACTTGCTGCCTATCTGTGATATATCCCATGAGCCATGACGCCACACTTCCACCAGTCTTCTTCTGCCTGTAAAGTGACCGATCACCTGTGGTCTTTGCACAGTCTTCAAAAGACCGAGATGACTGTCTGTTGCAACTGGTACATCTAACACTGTAGACGTCTCTGACAGCACACCATAAAAACACCCAGGTAGACATCTGGCAATTCTATCGCAGTGTCCAAAAATTTATCTCAGCCAGTTGCCAACTGGCTACTAAGAGTTTTCTGGTACAAGGCTCTTTGGAGAAACGTGAGGGGGTACTTCCCACACACCCCTCTGCCAAACACTACAAATGTCTGCTACATTTTTGGTGTTTCTCAGCGCGAAAGCCGGAAGTGCCCCCTACTCTACGACGATGGTGTTTCTCACTTCTCTCTGTCTGATCCCCCTTTTTACACACAGTGTTCAAGTTCCATCTAGCTGGCCAGAAAACACCCCCCCCCTCTCAGCACACAATTCCCCCCATCCAGCCTGCACAAGTAGTCTCGAATTTTGATGACTGTCCACACTTTCCTGTTAGTGTGTGGTATCAATTTCAAGTTTATACATTTAATGTTGACACCTATTTCCTACCTACCTAGAGCACATGACTGACCTCAGGGCTCCCCTTATTTTTTATTTTATTTTTAAAACTATATTATCATGGTGACTCATCACCACCTGGTAGAAATACACTCACTGACTTATTAAGAGTTATAGCAAGAGTTGTACGCACAGCCTAACACAAGTAACTGTCACAATAGAAATCTTACTTCAAAATTCTCAAATTCAGTTTTAACAACAATTTCACAATAAAAATATCAATCTAATCTTAACAATACTACTTTCAAAATTAAATAGTGGTGATTTTTGCACTCTCAAAAACTCAGATCCAAATTTTCTCACACAAGAAAGTAAACGCGTACATCCTCGAAAAATTAATCACGCTTTCTCATTCAATGGCACAAACTACCATCAACAAAATTTATCTGCTCTCACCCTTTTTAGCTATTGTTGACAAAATAACTATTTTAAAGTCTGCTATGTTAAAGAATGGGTTGGCTGTTTCATTAACCATTTAGAGTATGCTGACACTTAGAAAACATTTTAATTATCATTTTCGCCTTATCTGTGACATTTACCAAATAAAAAAAGCTAAAGATTGCAGATTAAATTAATAGTTTTACCAAATGAAACAGATAAAGATGACAGATTAAATTAATGGTTTTACCAAATGAAACAGATAAAGATGACAGATTAAATTAATGGTTTTACCAAATGAAACAGATAAAGATGACAGATTAAATTAATGGTTTTACCAAATGAAACAGATAAAGATGACAGATTAAATTAATGGTTTTACCAAATAAAAAAATATAAAGATTACAGATAATTAAATGCTCTAATGCTGGAAGAAAGAATAAATAAATACTTTAGTGCTGGAAATAAAACAAGAAATACATGTTTTAGTGCAAGAAGGAGATGAATACAAATTGAATGCTTTAACATATGAAAGATATTATTTTTTTTCAATGAGAACCAAAACCCTGGCATACAACAGTCTTGAGAAAACTGTTACTTTTGTAAAGAAAAGCTTGGACAGGCAATTTAGACTTGACATACCTGGATGAGTTGTTAGACGCTGCTGCCCCCAGTGCTCTGCGACCTAGGAGACTGAGGGAATAGCACAGGGATACTAGCATTGATCCTTTCTCACTGTTCACCATCTGCAGACAAACGTCCATATTACTCTTGTTTTCATGTCAAAGACAGCATCATCCAGGTACACTATTTCTCTTTCCTGTTGCTAAATGCCTATGTTATGAGACATGTCTTTTATTATACCCATTTAAAATATCCCAAAACAGGGATGCAGCAATTAGAAGAATGAAAAGTAAAAAACTTTCAATATAATTTTGTTGAGTTTGCTTGGACAGAAAAGGCACCTGATATAGTAGCAAGGAGAAAAATATTTTTAAAATAATGTGATATACATAGTGAACATGGTCATAGATATTGGTATTGTGAGCTCAACTCATGCCATTCACACCCGCATCACAAAATGAGAAATGTGGTCACATGCTAGGTGACAGACTTATACAGACATCCACACACCTCTCCTAGTCATACAGAATTACACGTAGATAGTTGAAAGAATGAAGTATTTCTCCTTACCAAGTATATGTAGTAATATCATTCAGCACAAATAATTTGCATAGTTACTATATATCCTCCAGAAAGTTGGCAACACACTCTTTCCCTCCCTCTCTCTCTCTAATACATACATGTATACATAAAAAAAGGGCTTAATTCTAACATTAAATCATGTGAATATTACATTAGCGCACCAATTCAAGTATCAATAACATCCAAATAAATGTCCATCAATGAGAAAAGGAGCTTTTTAAATATGGAAGAAAGAAAGAAGTAACAGTAATACAAGACAGGAGAAAAGGGTGCCAAGGAGGTTTTAATAATGAAAAAACAGAGAAGTAACAGTAATACAAGACAGGAGAAAAGGGTGCCAAGTAGGTTGCCAGAAATATCAATGCCATACCCTGTCTTGTCTGGAGGCACAGTGCTGGATCCAGTTCAAGTACATGTTACAGAAAGACTGACGAGAGATGCCAGACATGCGGTGATCATAGTCATCATCTACATGCGTGTTGAAAGTAGGGTCCAAATCCACATAACTGTCATCTTTGGTTAATTCAAGTGCCTGCCTTATGCTTGGGTTTTCAAGCCAATGCTCTAAACGAGGGGACCGCACAGCATAATATATGATGCTCTGAGGGAAGAAATACAAGAAGTCTAAGAGAACATAAGAGATATAAAAAAATATATATTTTATAAGAGATACATAATAAATACAGTATGAGATCATAAGAGATGTAAGGAAAAACATATTTTATAAAAGATACATAAAAATTACAGTATGTCTGACATCATAAGAGATACATAAGAAAGTTTGACATCATAAGAAATACATAATAAATACAGTATGTTTGACATCAGCAGAGATACCTAATACTGTATGTTTGACATCATATGAGATACATAAGAAATTCAGTATGTCTGGTATCATAAGAAATACAATGCCTAAGATCATAATAAAGTGTCCATGATCCTCCTCAAACCTAAGGTTATAACCAGTTCAATTTTTATTATACTGTTGTTTTATTGTATGACTTATATAAAATTGTAAAATGATGAGAAATGTTAATTAAAATAAAAAATTACTTTAATGGCATAAATCGGAATATTCTGTACTTGTGTAACTAATGTAAGACAATTAATAATTGGCATTATCATAAATATAATTCTTTAAAAGATATATGCTTTTGTTATTATTATTACAAAAGTTATATGCAACTAAGAATAGGAAAGTTGATTTTCATTAATATTAACTTTGTAACATATGGTAATATGATTCATTTGATTGTTGTGTTGCAACCAAACGAACTGGCATCTATCGTCTTTTGATTAACTCCTGTATGAATACCAATTGATGAAATATAACAATTCTTGCAGTAAAGTGTATCCAAAAGGTCTATCTTTTGTTGGTAAAAAAAAAATAAACTATTAATTCTAACTTTTATTTTTTGATCCTCAAGTCACATTTATGGGTTACGTTCCTAGAGAATCACCCTTCACTCTTTTACATGGCACACTTGATATATAGCACTCTTCAGGCATACTTGAAATAGCTCTATTCTTTTACATGGGTCACCTGAAATAGCTCTACTCTTTTATATGGCACACTTTAAATAGATATACTCTTTTATATGGCACACCTGAAATAACTCTACTCTTTCAAATGGCAACCTTGAAATAGCACTATTCTTTTTAATGGTGCACCCAAAATAGCTCTACTCTTGTAAATGGCACACTTGAAATAGTTCTACTCTTTTAAATGGCACACCTGAAATAGCTCTACTCTTTCAAATGGCACCCTTGAAATAGATCTACTCTTTTACACGGCATCTTGATATAGTGCTACTCTTTTATATGGCACACTGGAAATACTGAAACAGATCTACTCTTTTACAAGGCATATCTGAAACAGTTCTAGTCTTTTAAATGGTGCACCTGAAAGAGCTCTACTCTTTTACACGACACACTTGATACAGCAATACTCTTGTGCAGGACACACTTGAAATAGCAATTCTCCTGCACAGGACACTCTGGATACACTTGTTACAGCAATACTTTTGTACAGGACACACTTGAAATAGCAATTCTCCTGCACAGGACACTCTGGATACACTTGTTACAGCAATACTTTTGTACAGGACACACTTGAAATAGCAATTCTCCTGCACAGGACACTCTGGATACACTTGTTACAGCAATACTTTTGTACAGGACACACTTGAAATAGCAATTCTCCTGCACAGGACACTCTGGATACACTTGTTACAGCAATACTTTTGTACAGGACAACTCACCTTGATGTAGTATGTGATAAGTGCTTTGCGAAGCTCAAACACCTGGAGCATGGAGGCTGCAGAGTTGTCTGAAATTGAATAGCCTTCCAAGACATATTTGGCTACCACAACTTCCCATGCCAACCACCGCTGGTTGAATGTGGCATTCAGTGACAGAAAGTGCGGTAAGTGCCCTGGCTCAAAGCAGCAAAAGCCTGCACAGAAACGTTTTCATTTGTTTAGTCAGAATATGAAATGCAGAATTTGATTGTGATATTTATTTTTGTTCTCTGTAGATTATTTGAACAACTGAACAATCAATATTATGTACTAAGATTTTGCATTTTCAGAAAAAGAGTCCAACTTTTTATTTTTACTTCATAACACTTACATATAAATAATTAATTAGTTGTTCTCAACAAATGGGTTGCAATAATAACCAAGTGTTGCTCTCAACAAATGGATCTCAATACCAAAAGTGTTGTTCTCAACAAATGGATCTCAATACCAAAAGTGTTCTCAACAAATGGATCTCAATACCAAAAGTGTTGTTCTTAACAAATGGGTTTTAACACCAAAAGTTTTGTTCTCAACAAATGGGTTTCAATAATAATAAAGTGGGCTCTTTATCAGCTGGTCTTACAGCAACTCTTATGTTTACATTTATATATAAATCTATATATTTTTGGAATACAACTTTAAGAGAATGTGTTCCATGAAGAAGTTTTTGCTTTAACCAGGATTAGTTCTCATCAGAGAAAAGGTTGGTGATAAGTAAATAAACACATAAATACTTGCCTTCATTATCTTCTATCCCTTCAGTTATGGCCTCTACCTCTCTCTGCTGACAGTAGGTTCCTGAAAATTGTTTTAAAATTCTTGTTAACATTCAATCATAAATTATTTTTAGGGAACATTATGTAGACAATTTTCTTTAAAATGATTTTAACGTAAGAAATAATTTAACAGTCAACTAGATTATTTTTTTAAAAAATTATTTCACTAAAAATAATTAATTTATTAATTAAAATGTGACCAACCTACAATGAACATTTATCCTGTCTCAACTCCAGGCCACTAAACTGTGATGTGACAAGTCCATTGCCAATTTCAATCCCAAAAATAATTTTAATAATGTCAATGACTGAAATGGAAACATCAAGACGTACATTAAATATTTATTTTACCTCTGAACTCCAAGCCTCGAAGCTGGAAAGTGACAAGCCCGTTACCAATTTCAATGATGTTGACAAGTGCATTCAGGTAATCAGAAGCCATGATGAAACAATCCCCTTGTGTGTATCCTCCCCATCGACCAAGCAACAGATCTCCACACAGAGAGTGTTGCAGTGATCGAGTTAAATGTTCATAGAAAATAGAATTCAGGTTGTTATCATCAGCACCTAGAGGTATAAAAGTGGCTTATACATGAAGCAAAAAAGCCTTCAACAATTTAAAAGATATGATCAAATTTTTTCCCATTAAATAAATTTTCTTTCAATGATAGAAAGTAAAAATGGAAAGTTTTCAGAAAGAATTAAACACTTTTTCTACTTTAATGTTCATTTCTGAAAGTTTTGTTTAATCATAAATACTGGTAATATTATGGAATGTGATGCACTAAGAACAAATAATCATAACTTAAATTACTAACCAGAGTCAAAGAACCCTAATTAATGATTTTAATTAGCATTGCAAGATTTACTAAGTTATTGATTCTAAATGCAAGAACAATACTAATTGACTAATTATACAAGAGCAAAAGTACCTCTACTGATTCTTAGAACAATACATATAAATGTTAAATTAATGGCTATTAGTAACAGGCAACTAACTAAATCACTGACTGCATACTTAGCAAATAATTATTCTAACAGTAAGAAAAATAAAACTAATTAACTGATATTTTCAGCAACAGTTAGCAAAAGTAGTGACTGAGTATCAAAAGTGCAAATGAATTCAAAACCTGACAAGCTGTTTTACCTGGGTTTCTTTCTAGCTGTGATGCAAGTCGAGTGTTGCTGTGGTCTACTCGCTTGGTGCTGAAATAAATTTTTTTTGTTAAATCAAGTCAGTGAGTATGGTGTTGTGTTACATATATACACGTGTGTGTGTGTGTGTGTGTGTGTGTGCGCGCGCGCGCGCACGCATGCAATGCCCAATGTGTATAGTTAAATCAAGTCAGTATGGTGTGTTGTGTTACAAATATACACATATGTGTATGTGTGCATGCAATGCCCGGTGTGTATAGTGAATTATCTAATGAAAAAAGACAAAAATAATACTTTAGGTCAAACTATATTATTATATCTGGTCCCCAACAGAATTTATATTCATGATCAACAATTGAATGTTTCAGGTCCCCAAGAAGATTTATAATGTCATTTAGAGTAAAGAACGATGAAGAGAAGAGAGAAAAAAATAAACACTGTGTGCTGCTGAAGTTAGATCATAATCGTCAAATTTATTACTACATTTAAGAATTTACAAAATAAACTACATATCACCAAGAAAATGTGATGAGAAAAATGGTTAAAACTATAAAGTGAAAGTATATGAACTAAGGTAAAGTCATACTGTAAACATAGCCAAATTCTATTTGAACTAAGGTAAAGCCATAATTAAATTATAACCTGAAACCATATATGATTTAAGGTAAAATAATATTACTACTATACCTAAGAAGCAGGCAAGAAAACAAGAAAGGATAAGTGAACATGCATTATGCATATTTTTTTCTTCTTCACTGTTGAATATAGTCATTACATAATGAAAAAAAATTATTAAAATTTTATTATATTATGCATATCTTTTCCCTTGGTTTAAACTTAAGAAAACTTATTACAAATAAATAATAAATAATTGAAATAAATAACTAGTCTATTTAAACTAGAGACCAAAAGTATAACAGAGGTAGACTACCATTTATCACCAGGCATAAACAACTATAAGGTTGTTTTCTAACTAATGCTTTGAAAAATTGCTGTTATTTCTAAGATTTTCATCAAAATTATTTATTTGTGAATAAAATATCTTTTATACTTTTAATTTCACACATTATTTATCAGTGCTCTGATTACAGGATATTGCTCTTTTGGGTCAACCCATGTTTTATACAAAATTTCTTTTAAAAAGAATTATAAAATTCCCCTCCCCCCCCAAAAAAAAAAAAAATAATACAATTTTAAGATTTAAAATACCGAGTCTTTAAGAGTTAATGACCAATTGAACTGAAAAAAATTTTCTGATTTTATAGATAAATGATTTTTCTTCATATCTCACTAAACACACACATGCTTGCATACTTTCACATAGACATACTTATAATCTCTCTCCCAGAACTTGATTGGCCGTACATAGGAGGTGATGAAGATTGCACTGCCTAGAAAAGGGTTCAGTGGAGTGGAAAAAAATGAGGATACTGCAGCCTGAAGAAATAGCATGGCAGAATCTGGCCGCAGTTAAGAAAATGTGAAATCTTTTCAGCAGATGAAGGGATATCAACAATGCAGCATATTTTGCATAACTTTACAGCAGTGTTAGTAAATGCTCAGTATTTTTGATGTGACTATAACACTTGTTAGCTACCCAATATTGTCACAAAATACTGCCTTTAAATGATCAGCTCATCATTTATTCATAATGATGCATTAATCAGTATTTAATATAAAAAATTACTAGGAAAGCTTTTTCTTTCATAGAATGAAACATTTATAAAATAGCACATGGAATATGAAATAAAGAAAGAAAGAAAAATTAAGTCTTACCCAAAATAATATACAGGATGAGACAAATCCTACACTATTAACAAGATATGAAATATAAAACACTGATAAACAGAATGAAACCACAGATAAACTATTAACAAGGTATGGAAAGAAACTACTCCTAAGCTATTAACAAGATAAATGAAATACAAGACACTGATAAACAGACAGAACCATCCTAAATAATAAACAGTGTTTAAAAAAAGACACTCCTAAGCAATAAACAAGGTATGAAAGGAAACCAATCCTATAAAAATAAAAAAGTTTTAAATATAAAACATTTAGAGACCAAACTTACACTATTAAAAAGGAATGATAAGAAATCTTAACAAATAAATTTCCTTCTTTTCTGTAAATAAGCTGTTTTAAAAAATCAGCAAAATACACAGTAAGCCAGATGCATGGTAAGTGCACAGAGGATATTAGGATATAGTTTAAGGTGAAGGAAGATAGGCAAATTTTGCTTTGTCTCCCTTTAGGGAATACCTCTGTAGAACACTGTCAGCGTGAATAGACCTGAGGTAAGAGTCCTATTCAAAGTGTTGATGATGTTAAGGAAGGTATACATTCCTATTCCATGAGAACAGGATGGGGGTCAGGTAAGAAGAAGTAGTTTTTTATATAGAGAAAGATTGGCTTTTTAAGATCCTTCTGACATTTCTTTAAAACTATATCAATAAAACTACATATTGCATTTGCAATATAATATGATAAACTTTGGAACTAGATGAAGAAAATACTTTTTAATCAATAAATCCTCTTTTGAAATTTGACATCATGGCTTGCTCATCATACACATTTCCAGTGATGGTGGCTACTTACATCATCATTTAAACAAAATATTTTTTCACATGCTTTTATAATTTTACAAAAACAAACAAAAAAACTACAAGATTAACTAACTGCACTCTCGGTGAAGTATATCGGTAAAATTAATAATCATATGAATTTAAAACAACAAGAATGGAAACATGTTTCTAATATTAATATCTTTGTATTTCTAATATTAATACTGGCATTCTGATTTTTCAGTGGAAACAATCTGGAAAAAAAAGCCTACAAGCTTATTGGTCAACTGTCTGTTTAGTAAATGTACATTTGAGTCTTAGCATCAGCCAAGATTTGATACTTTACAAAACACCCCCATAAATATCTGTACTGCCTAGACACTTTGTAATTAATCATGGAAGATTTATTAGGAAAAATGTATTTTATAATTTTTTTTATTAAACTAGAAAGAACTATAAGGAATTAAAAACTATCTCCTGAATGTAGCAATAATACTTGTTAACAAATTAAATGTGTCTTTTACAAAATTTATTTTGATTTGTTGTATTACAATAGCATTTATTATTCCAGGGACACTTTGTCCACTACAGCTATATTATAAACTGAACACGGCTTAACTCATTGCACATATTACAATTGTGTTTATTATTACAAAGACACTTTGTCTGCTAAAGTGAAGTAGTTATAATACAATGAGCACTGTTGAAATCATTGCACATATTATGTTTGCATGAATGTAATAAGCTGAATACACTTTTGTCTGATGTAGTGCAAACAAGTTAATTATATTTTCATTATTTAATAATTTCAAACAAAAAGAAAATGCTAAAAGAAACTTTAAAAATTGACTACAGTTTTCAATGAATTAAAAACAAGTAAAATTTTATTTTTCCCCTGATGTCTTCTCTCTCCATTATATTGTTTTCTTATTTAAATTATTTTTTTAAAATAAATCAACACAAAACATAACCTAAAACAAATTTAATGAAAAATCAATATATTTAAAACTAAAATGAAATAAAAATCTAAAAGGATACGAGGTACGCTGAAAGGCTGTGCAAAGGCATGGAAAGCAGAACCCCATGTAATCTGCCAAGGTGCGATGTAGGTAATAATGAACTTCATCTTGAGCATCAAGTCACTAAACTGCAACCAAACAGTATGTAGAATTAATAATAGTGGAAAGTCACACAGCCCCAAGTAATATGCCAAGGTATGAAGAGGTTATAATGAACATCTTGAGCATCAGATCACTAAACTGCAACCAAACAGTATGCCTGCAAGTGTTTACATCTGTAGATTTTGCCAATGCATAGATATCTGACTATCATTGCTGTGGCTGCCATGTTTTCAATCATGCTTACTATTACGATTGTGGCCACCATGTTTCCAATCCATTATTGTCATTACTGTGGCTGTCATTGTTTCTAATCATGTATACTGTCATTACTGTGATTGCCATGTTTTCATACCTACTCTCATTACTGCAGCCTCCATGTTTCCAATTATGCTTAGTGTAACTATTGGTGCTGCTACATTTAATATCCTGTTTATTGTCACAACTGTAACTGCTACATTTCCAATCCTGTTTATTGTCACGATTGTAACTTTTATGTTTCCAATACTGTTTATTGCCATGACTGTAGCTGTTACATTTCCAATCCTGTTTATTGTCACGATTGTAACTTTTATGTTTCCAATCCTGTTTATTGCCATGACTGTAGCTGTTACATTTCCAATCCTGTTTATTGTCATAATTGTAGCTGTTCTGTTTCTAATCCTGTTTATTGTCACAATTGTAGCTGTTCTGTCTCTAATCCTGTTTATTGTCATGATTTTAGCTGTTATGTCTCTAATCCTGTTTATTGTCATGATTGTAGCTGTTACATTTCCAATCCTGTTTGTTGTCACAATCATAGCTGTTATGTCTCTAATCCTGTTTTTTGTCATGATTGCAGTTATGTTTCTAATCCTGTTTATTGTCACAATTGTAGCGGTTATGTCTATAATCCTGTTTATTGTCATGATTGCAGTTATGTTTCTAATCCTATTTATTGTCACAATTGTAGCTGTTATGTCTCTAATCCTGTTTATTGTCGGGATTGCGGTTATGTTTCTAATACTGTTTATTGTCATGATTGTAGCTGTTACATTTCCAATCATGCTGTCACTATTGTGGTCATTATGTGTGTGTAATCTAAAAGAAAACAAAATCAACAAGTCTCAAAATCATTTAATTTTTAAGAAAAATATAATTAAATTAAATGAAACATAAAATGCAATATTCACTTACCTTACAAAAAAGAATTGATATGAAAAAGTAGTCAATGAGGAATGTTTCTGAAGAGGTGCGGTAGTCATACTTGAAAAAGAAATATGTGAAGGCAATAATCATGTACTGACGAGGTGAATCAGACATTGCAAATCTCAACATCTTCATCCCACATATCACTACTATCAACGGGCCAAAACTGAAATAAAACAATTTCCAAAGAGAAAACAATATTTATTATTTTTATACATGTTTTCAATAAAGATTTAGCAAATCTGTTGTGTTCATGTTGCTAAAGAAATCTGTACGGAATTTTTGTAAATTTTTTTTTTGAGTTAGAAAGGAGCATAAATAACAGTGATTTTAATTTTAATTAATATCTTTGTTTTTACTCTCTTCCAATGTAAGATTTTTGTGATTTTTGTTCTCATTACATACAAAGTTTATTTGGAATATATTAAGTACATATATATATATATATATATATATATATATTTACACACAAATGCATGCACACACACATACTTGTTATGAGTCATTTTGTCAACCCTGTGAAAAATTCAAGCTGGTAGCCATAGATGCATCCTTCATTTATGATTTTGAATATGAGATTATCAACATGAAATAATAAAATACAAGTCTTTTTAGAAAGATTAGTTACATAAATTAATGAATTTTAATGTTCAACTGGGTTTATAAAGTAAAATGTTTAAAAAATAATATTATGCAGGTTAGTTTAGTTGTTGTTCACATGGGATTATTTTTCTATCCTCCTGTTTGAAGAGAGTTAAAGTATACTGCTCACTAATATCTTAGTCGGAATTTACATAAAACACTTACTACACAATTCTAAATTCAAGCAAAAATCTTTGTCTCATCGGATTAAGCATTAAAACTCTTATAAATATTAAAACCTTCATCAACAACATAATCAAGAATTGTGATAATCTGCATCACTCATAACAGTGATAATTTAAAAATCAAATAAGTGTTACTATGTCTTGGAACATTTCACCAGGAATACTGACATTGAGAGCAAGCAATTTAAAAACTTCTGACATTGCTAATTTGGCAAATGAACAATAAAACAAAATCCAAGTATGTGTGCAATTATTATTGTAAATTTTTTAAACAACAACTTCTACATTCCCAAGTTTGTTTTGTGGCAAAAGTGCCTTTTAATGGCAACTTTAAAGTACAATGAAACACAATATCTAAATGTGAACAATGTAAAGCTATATTCATCAGCTGTGCATAAATATCCTACCAGCTGGGCATAAATGTACAAATATAAATATGCTTATAGATAGTAGTAATTCTGCATCCAAATAAGTGAGGTCATATTTTTGTTGTGTACTGAGAAAAGTGATTATTTTAAGGCAGAGGGGGAGAATATAAGTTGTGTATATACTACAGAATTGATCCGAAAAACTGCCAAAGTCAAAATATTTCTTTTTTAAAATGCAAAACATATTAAATTTTTTTTTAAAGTAGAATAATTTTCTGGAAGGTACAAGCACTGATATCTACTAGGATTATTTTTCTTACTTTGACAAGCGCAAGCAAGACCTATTTTCACCAATAATAGTATGGTCTCTCCCTATTGGTTGCTCATACCACATCTGTAAGTTTAACTTTATTAAATATACTTTTTTGGTGATACATTGCCAGTTTGTATGTGGATATATTTGGTTTAGTTTTCTTATGTTTTGAAGAAGTTTGTAAAAAAAAAAATGAATTTTATGCACAATAATTATAAAGCACTTGAAGCTATTTTTATAAGGGAAAGTGCTTTATTAAATCTTCTTTTATTATTAATTATAAATATCAACTCAATTTTTCTTCATTGCAAGACAATCCAGAATCATACAGACAGTTATGAGTTAAGGCAAAAATAAGCACTTTTTACTAGTCAAAAATGTCTTCAGAAAACCTCAGTTAATGTGAGTCAGATAATCTATAGTTAATGTAACTGACTAGATCATCTGAAAACATATGCTGTATTTATATAATACAATGTATTTATAATAGTAATGTACATGTTTGGTAGGGGTTGTAAACTCTGGCATTATTTCCAAAACCAACACAAAGTGCTAATTAACAGTTAAATTTGGTTAAATATCAAGGGTAGATAGACAGGTAAAAACTTTTTTACATTGAAAAAAAAATAATTTTTTAGTCACTGTAGTATGAATGGTGTCACTTTTCCTGTATCAGGATGCACATCATTAAAAATAGTTAATAAAAGATACTTATCAGGATGCACATCATTAAAAATAGTTAATAAAAGATACTTATCAGGATGCATATCATTAAAAATAGTTAATAAAAGATACTTATCAGGATGCACATCATTAAAAATAGTTAATCAAAGATACCTATCAAGATGCACATTATTAAAAAAGTTAATCAAAGATACCTATCAGGATGTACATCGTTAAAAATAGTTAATCAAAGATACCTATCAGGATATATATTGAAATAAATTGCTTCTATCTTACATATTTATCTAAATCAAACATGTCTAGATGATTGGTTCTTAACATGCAAATTTTGATTCTACCATTTTCTAGCTTCACTAGCTAAAGAGTTATGAAAATTACTTCCCTTGTTTGGTGTACTCCAATTTGACCACTATTTTGGGTTTCTTTCTTTCCTTTTCTTTTTTCGATGTTGCATATTTGATGATTTTGATTTTGTTTTAAAACAAACAGTGAAAAATTAATAAGTTCAATATGGTAACTATAAGTCAACAACTTTTCCATAGGCTTAAATATATCTTTGTCCTCTACATATTTCTCATACCTATTATTACATACAGATTATATTCCCCTTGCTCATCTGACTTATCATATTATCCAACCCATGGCTCTTCCCAAGATTTGGCAGTACCATGAACCACAATCCACACTATTAGCAAACAAGAAGAATGTTGATATAACTTATGGTTACTTCATAAAAACTGCTGATAAAACTTATGGTTAGTTTGTAAAGAATGTTGATATAATTTAAAACTGCTGAAATAATTTATGGTTACTTCATATTAATGCTGGTATAATTTATAGTTACTTCATAAAGATTGCTGAAATAACTTATGGTTACTTCATAAAGACTGCTAATATAACTTATATTTACTTCATGCCAATATATTCAACTAGTAGCTTGTCTGTCATCCTAGGAAGTTTTCCTTCTTCAGGTTAGCATAATAAAAAATTATAAACCTAATGATCTGATACCAATGCATGCACATTAGGTAGTGGCCAATTTGCCAGAACATGTAATCATATGGGAAAGGCAAAAATGTGTTTTGTCTAGCTATTAGTTCGGGGTCCAAACATGCTGACAAATGTTGATTTCTTACTGGGTGAGCTTTGGAAGTTAAATTACTCTAGCTAATTCACTTTCCAAGCTGACAACTTTCACAGATACTAGAAAGTTAACTTCATTCATTATTTACTGACTGCAAAATGAAAGATGTATTATTAGTCTACTGCTTGTGATTTGTTAATATTAAGAAGACAGTTTTAATAACAACAACTGTCTTATTTTGGAAAATTGATTACAAAATATCACTAGACAAAATTATGTACCGGAGAAAGTTCTAATAACAAAGACAACTGACTTCTTTGAAAAAACTAATGTCACACAATATCACTAGACAAAATTATGTCAATGTAACGAAGAGAGTTTTAATAAGAAAGATGAACTGTTGTCACATAATGTCATTAGATAAAATTATGCCAAACTCACAAATTTTTAAACTTGCACACAATGGAGGGTGCTGAGGTAGTTGCAGCACACATGAATACAACAGGATAAATAACGTTCCGCTCAATGAAGCGCAAAGCCAAATATAACTTTTCAAAAACCATCACTTTAGCAGGATCTGAAATAAAAAAGTTAATAATTAGAATAAATATATTTTAAATGAAATGTGATAGACAAAGAATTTTAAACTGAATTAATTATTTTTCAAAAGATTGATATTTCTGCAAAATTAAAAGTAATGTTTTTTATTTTCAGCATTTTAAACTTGTAATTTATTTTATATTATTTTTAAACTAGTTATCAAACAAAGAAAATTTGCAAGAACAATTTTCATATTATATCCCCATTCTCTGGAAATCCAGATTATTAGCAAAAATAATGAATAATGAAATATATATAATACAGTTATGAAATTTTAACTTGTATTGTCACCATACCTTTGACCTCAAAATAATCCCACTCCCAGCTTTTAAGAATGGGATGTGCAAAACAGAGCCATGGCGTTTCTTTACGCAATTGTGGGATGATGTAGTGGATGATAAAACCAAGTGAAGCAGCCAATAAATACAAGACATCACTCAACACAGGCTGCAATATAAATTAAAGTTTTCCTAGGTTGTAATATAAATTAAAGTATATCTAGGATGTCACATAAACTAAAGTATTCCAAGGATGTAACATAAAGTATTCCAAGGATTAACATAAAATATTCCAAGGATGTAACATAAAGTATTCCAAGGATGTAACATAAAGTATTCCAAGGATGTAACGTAAATTAAAGTATTCCAAGGATGTAACGTAAATTAAAGTATTCCAAGGATGTAACGTAAATTAAAGTATTCCAAGGATGTAACGTAAATTAAAGTATTCCAAGGATGTAACATAAATTAAAGTATTCCAAGGAATTCACATAAATTAAAGTATTCCTAGGATGTAACATAAATTAAAGTATTCCAAGGATGTAACATAAATTAAAGTATTCCAAAGATATAACATAAATTAAAGTATTCCTAGGATGAAAAGAGTACGAAGCCTCAATATATAACTGAAGTGTAAAAATTTACAAATAAAAAGTGTACACAGGCTGCAATGAAAACAATTCAAGAGTAAAATGGCAACAATAAAAACAGTCAAAAAATACATAGTTGTAATATTAACAAAGTGTACACAGACTACAATATAAATAAACTGTACACAGGCTGAAAAATAAACAATTAAAATATATTTATATGAATCAAATATAAGCAAGGCATACTAGGTTGCGATATAAACAAAGTGTACATATGGTTGCAATATAAACAGGTTCAACACAAACAATTATAAAATAAATAAAAACAATTAATATGAACATTTGCTGCAATATGAACAATTAAAGTTGAGCATATTATATAAATACATAAAATAAACAACTGTTCATAAGCTGAAACAATTAATGTTAAGTGTGTAATATTAATATATATTATAAACAAAGTGTACATAGGCTGAAATATAATTTATAAAATGAATGAAATATAATAGCAAATGTTAATAGTAACCTGCCGAATAGGTGAGCAGATCAGCTGATCTAAGCTATTTTAGTAAAGACTGTGCATTTATCATCGATAGCAGATATTTCACGATTACACTTCTAGTTAGATATATTGTGCTAAATTCATTTATAATTGCTATTGTAAGTAAATTATAAATAATCTTTCGAATAACACTTTTGTGTTAAATGTGGAAAATGCTATTAGTCAGTTTAAAGAATTCATTTTAACATAGTGAGGCTTACCTACTTCTACTTTTATCAAAGCCAAAAATCTGTGTAAAATTGTTATCTTGATGTGAAGAGAGTGGAGGGGAACACTGGAAGTAATAAACAAACTTGTTCATTCGATCTGAAGCATCCAATTATCTAATTCTACACAATCTCACCTGAAGCACCCAATGACCTAGTTCTACACATTCTCATTTGAAGCACCCAATGTTCTAATTCTACACATTCTCACGTGAAGCACCCAATGACCTAGTTCTACACATTTTCACCTGAAGAACCACTAGTTTTACACATTATCACCTGAAGAATCCACTGACCTAATTTTACACATTTTCAGCTGAAGAACCCACTGACCCAACACTACACATTCTCAACTGAAGAACCACTGACCTAATTCTTTACAAATTCTCACCTGAAGAACAGGACTTGTAAAGGCTGTGCTGACATGGACTGCAAACACAAATACTGTCACAGCAATGCAAACTATTAAATCTGACTGCAAGCGCTGAAGCTGTTGGTAAATAATAAAAGATATCACATACTAAACTTTCATATAACTGAGTACAAAATATCACAGAAAACAATTAAAGACATTATCACATACTAAACTTTGCAAAATATCACAGATAAGATACATAAATACCATATAATTCTAAGTTTCTAAATTATCACATTTCTTTTATAAAAAGATAATAAATACAATTACCACTCAAACAAATAAATTACATTAAGCACAAGTCTTCAGAAGCAAAATTAATTGGAAATAAGAAAATCTCTAAAATGATATAACTTTTGACAATCTGATCTAATTCCAATTGAAGTTTACTTCAAAATTGCTCAACTACATAAGAATCTGATAAATTCAATCAGCAGATTTGTAAAAAAACAATGAAACTAGATTTAGCAGCCATGACAGGTAAGGGAATCAAAATTTTCAAATTTGGAAAGTATGCAAAATTAACTAGATTACAAGTCAGAGGAAATATGGATTTTCAGATTCAGAAACTATGGGAAAATTAACTAGATTTAAAAGTCTGAATAAGAAGAGAGAGTAAGAATTTTCAGGTTCTAGAAGTAGATTTTTTGGGTAAACTGATCTAAATTTAATGGTCAGAACAAGCAGAGATAATGAGGATTTTCATATTTATATCCATAATTAAAACATCTAATGATGAAATAAATTTATAAGTTCAAACAGGTTACATAATTATTTATCATGTATGAATCTTTCAAACAGATAATATAATTATTTATTATATATCAATCTTTCAAACAGGTAATGTAATTATTTATTAGAAATGAATGAATCTTGAAAACAAGTGACTTTATTATTTATTACACATAAGCCTTTCACACAGGTAATACAATTACGGATTAATAATGGATCTTGAAAAGAAGTAATTTACATACAGGTAAAATATAATTATTTCTTAAAAATAAATCTTTCCAAAAGACAATTACCACACATGACGAGAGCTTCTCAGGCAAGGGATCCACTAGCTCCCCTGAATTTACAGACTCCGGGTCCGCAGGTTCTTGTTTTATCAAAGAGTCTCTGATCAGCATCCTGATACAAAAAATGATGTTTAGAAAATGTAATTAAATTAAAATAGTCTCGCTTATTTTCCAATAGTTTTCTTGTCTATGAAAAAAATACTTGGAAAGATCATCTATGAAAAACTATTACTTCTTTTAATAGTTCATTTGTTTGCTTTTCTTGTAATTTTCTGACGCTAATGGATGCAATTCAACATTTTTGTTTTTCTGAATCATAGGTAAGCTTGTCAAGATAGAATTGTGTGATAGTTAACATCTTTAACTTACCACAGAACAGAAGGATCACTTGCACTTCGGCTGAGATGGTAAGCGAGGGAAACCATCAACCCACAAAGTATGGAAAAAAGGACATTCTGGGCTGCATTCTGGGCAGAGTCCTGGATTTTATCTCCTCTACAGATGTACTTTTTACCAACATCCTACAGAAGCATAAAAAGTGATTGCTGTCCTTCAAGTGTAAAATAAACTGTCCTACCTCTTTCACTACATCTACCTGTCAAGCAGACATTTGGCTCAAATTATACTAATTATACTTTTGTAAAGAAAAAACATAATTTACTTGGTCCCAAAAGTAAATTTAACCCTTTCTAGACCAACAGTAAACTAAAGCTGCAAATTTAGTATCCTCCCTAATGGCTTTAAAGAAGAAGTGAGAAAGTCTATAAATCTCTGCCTAGGAGTCAAGCTATAGAGAGTGTGGGGTGGTGGTGCAGGAGGGGGCTAGGAGTCAAGATGAAATTTAATGGAGTGTGTGTGTGTGTGTGTGTGTGTGTGTGTGTGTGTGTGTGTGTGTGTGTGTGTGTGTGTGTGAGTGTGTGGGCACTTCTATGATTCAAGTCCTGCAAAGTATACCACAAGCCTAACAAACAATATCTGATATGTCCAAAGAATTGGAAGAAAAGTGTTTGCTTTAAGCTTTGATGTTGGTGTATCTACTAGCAGAAAGCTAGTGAAGCTAACCATAAAGAAACTTTACCTAACCTAAAAAAGACCTATACAGTATGTAGAGGGCATTCAAGTGGTCTTGCACTGCAAGGTGTCCCACTTCAGGCAGTAACTAAAGATCTACCTAGCTTAAGAAAAGTATATTTACAGATAGTAGGCTGCTGAAGGTGTCCCATTTCAGGCAGTAACTAAAGATCTACATAGCATAAGAAAAGTATATTTACATATTTAAAAGTATATTTATAGTAGGCTGCTGAAGGTGTCCCACTTCAGGCAGTAACTAAAGATCTACATAGCTTAAGAAAAGTATATTTACAGATAGTAGGCTGCTGAAGGTGTGACACTTTAAAAGACACTGTGGTGATTAAATTAATCAATTCATTTTTTCATTTTTAAACTTGTAAATTCACAGGCTATTGCCATTAACTGACACACTTTCCCTCAGACCACAAAAGTGATAGTTTACTGCATGCAAAAGTTGTTTTCCTTTTACCATGGCACAGCCAAGTGCTCATAACACTGAAATTTATGTCACTCTCTAATAACCAAATTATTAAGCCTGCTCTTCACAACAACCATATCTTAAAATAAAGTTAAGGCACTTCCATCTCAAAATTATCCATTTAACCCTAACCATAGTTTTATTTCTTGCTTCTCTGGCTCACAATGGTTCTTATATAAATTTTTTAAAAAGATGCCTCTTATTATTTCTATCTGTATGCCAGAATCTGCTTCTGTACTGCATCTAACCCTTGCCATAGTGAATGTATGTGTGCACAGATTAAGACACTGCTGTTTTGAAACAGATATGTGTGTATGTGTCTGCTGTGTTGTATGTATGCATGGGTGAAATCGCTGCTGCTATTGGATATGTGTGTGTGTGTGTGTGTGTGTGTGTGTGTGTGTGTGTGTGTGTGTGTGTGTGTGTGTGTGTGTGTGTGTGTGTGTGTGTGTGTGTGTGTGTGTGTGTTTATGGATGTGATTATATGTGAATGAGCAGTGATGAAGACATCAATGTTTTGGGACATATGTATGGTTAAAATTATTTGCATTACTCAGTATATGTGAACATAGCTTTGCTGGTTGTGACACACAATCTTATTTCCTCTTTATGATTCTCTTCGTGTAATGGACATTTGTTTGTAAGATGGAAAAATGTGTAAGTTGTATGATGAATATTTGGTAAATATTACAACTGCTCCTCCTGCCTCCCTGTGAAAGGGTGGGTAAGAGATGGTCAAGAAAATTCAGTCTGACAAGAAGTGAATCGTGGAATTGCTATCAGTAAGCAAATCACATCCATTTTTTGTTAGTGTTGCATGACTTTGGTATATGTTTCAGACAAGATTATGATAACTTCTAGTTATATTGGTAATACACTTAGCTACTATTCAGGGAAAAATCTTTTATCCTTACAACAACAAAACATGGGAGAGTATTTCTCGTGGATCATTAAAAAAAAGAAAGAAAGAAGATTTAATGAGAGAACAGAAAAGTACTAAATACTACTAGGAATATTTCTTATTAAAGAAAAAAATTAACATAACATTTGATTTAATTATTAATATAGTTATTTATCTTAAATAGAGAATCTATCTTATTAATTTAAATATTTTTATCTAAATATTTTTCATAATTTATCATTTACGAACCTCTAGTGCTCCATATGCCAATCCATACAAGACAATGACAGATACAGCACTGCGACACAGACAGTATGTAGCGGCGATCAGGCCTGTTGAAGCTAAAAAAGCATAAAAGTGGGCACAGATTTTAAAAGCTTGGTCCTCTGATTACTATTTAATTATGCAAAAAAAAAGTTTATTTTCTTAAAACTACATCTGCTATGACTGCAAAGCATACAGCAATCAACTTTCTGATGTATGTGGTAAAACATCATCTCAAAGCACTCCTAGAACATACAGCATACAACTTTCTGATGTATTTGGCAGAACATCATCTCAGTAAAAACATGTCCTTAATTTAACATCAGCTCCATTTATAAATATGTCTTGTGGTAAACTTTGCATCAAAAACATTATGTAAGGAGTTTAAAAAAACAAACAAAAGCATTATGCAGTGAGTTTTAAAATTTAATGTAGATTTCTTTTTCCCAATTTGTTCTAGTATATGTGATAGAGTTACTATTAGGATTTCATTCATTTCTTTTTTAAAAGCAGCAACAAGTTTAACCAAAAGAACAAAATATCTATATTTGAGGATTTTTTAAGATAATTTTTTTCAAGGTATTTCATTCAAATTTAATCTGCTTTAAAATGTAAATATCATCTATATAAAAAGTATGGATCTACAAAAGATCATGACTTTTTCAAAAGTACAAAGTATAAGGTTAACCTGTTTTGAAACACTCTTCAAAATTCCTTTTGATTGTGACATTCTGTAATATTTTAAAATTTAAAAAAAGACTGATATTATAGGTCATACTATAAATATGAAGGATTAAATTTGACAGACAACCAAACAAGGTACAGAAGAGAAGAATTTACAAATTAGAGCCCTCTACCTAATTAATTAATTAAAGCTCAGCAAAATACTAAACAGGACAGTACTAAACAGCAATATAAAACTGACATTTACAATATATGCAACAAACTCCAACATATGCTGAAATAATATAAAGTGGTGCTTTATTTGAGGTTGCACTATCACTCGACCCAACAACAAGAAATATAAACAGAAACTCAATGTTGTGCTGCTCAACCTAAATCAATGTTATTTGACCTATTGGCATGTGATTTATCAACTCTCTGAAAGATAAATAAAATACTCGAAATATTTTACATAATTACTGTTTGTTTTCTGCTTCAACACTACATGCCGAAGTTTGGTCTGCAAATTGTATAGTGCAGATTTATTAGATGATATAAAGTAGTAATTGAAATCTAGGAGCAGGACGACTGAAAGGTGTTGGCCTCTAGGTGGAGGCCAGTAAGTCTTGGGTCCATGACACACTTTTAATAGCAACCTAATTCTACAGTATTAAGCGTTTTAAAAATGCTTGACATAAATAATAAACTACCAAAATAAAACTATAATAAGTATTTTTTTTATCTATGTCTAAGAATATAATGGCCTGCTTGTAGGATGTCGTGCACTGCTACAACTTTACTGTTTAAGCACTCTGTTGAGTAATAATATTTCTGTTATCAATACAGAAAATCCAGAAACTGGACAGCCAAGTTTAGATTCAAACATAACTAATTGATTGTACAGTTTCACTGACTTAATAATTGGATAGCCAAGACTAGCTCAAGCATAAATGAAAATTGATTATAAGCTTGAATGGCTTAAATGATTGGACAGCAAAGACTAACTCAAACATAAGTGAGAATCGATTGTTACAGAATAGATGACTTAAAGCCATGACTCACCATTACCACCAAAGATATGCATATCCAATTGCTCAAGCGTGTACATGACAAATGTGTTGACTTGAGGTAGTAACCCAACAGTAAACAGGAGTGGAAAACACAAGATGAAAACTGCAAAATTTAACAGACATAAAATAGAAATGCAAAAGAAAAAGTTGCGATTTTAGTTATAAATTTCTTAAATTAAAATAATCAAATTCAATATAATCAACCATATTTTTTCTTTCAAAAGTCCACTTGTTTTTATATATTGTCTTGGAATGGATGGACATGTAAATAAAATTTTTAGTTGGAAAGTTACACACACTCATTACATACACATCCAGACACACAACAAAAGATATTTGAAAGAATAACATCATATGTAATAAATAAAATTTTAGGAGAAAGTTACACACACTCATTACATACACATCCAGACACACAGCAAAAGAGGCAAAAGTGATACACAAAGGGTTCTTTTAAATACAAAATATATTTGAAAAGCTAACATCATATGGTAATAAATTACACACACTCCCTACATACACATCCAGAAACACAACAAAAAAGGGTTTTAGATATTTGAAAGCATAACAATCATATGTAATAAAAATAACTTTTGATAAATTCTCCTTAGTGTACTGGAAATATTATTTGTAGTAATAATAAGTATTATAATTATTTATATTTCCAGTACTCTAAGGAGAATTTAACAAAAGTTTATTTATTACATATGATTGTTATTCTAATCTCTTTTTAAAAAAATATGTCAAAATAATAAAAATGCAATATGCTTACCAAGAAAAAAAAAACAGGATTAAATATATACTTACTTTATGTTCAAAAATTCACTTTTTTGTCTACATTAGTTTTTACTTCTTGATAATTGTTTTCTATGATATCTTGCCCAGCTCTAAGTGTGTTTTATTTAGAAATATATTGGCCAAGATATTTCTTTAGACTTCATTTGAAGAAGGATCTTCACATTTCAGAATAATGAGCCATTTAAGTACTGCATCATGATCTTCACTTTTACAGGAAAGTTTATTGTCCTTATACCAAGAAGATATGATGGACATCCAGCCAAGTTTAACAATATAGATACAAATAAAGTGACATACTTTACATGAAAAAAACCTATACATTATTCACACAATGTTGTTATGGTAGTTCTTCAAGCCGTTGGCATATGCAGCTGGCCAACACAGAGCAGGTGATTGTATACCAGAAAAGCAGTTTTTTGTCCTATCATAACTGATCAGAAAAATTATTGAAAATGAAACTGAAAGCGGAAAATCACTTCCATAGATGGAAGAGCGGGAGATTAGAGGTAAGACTGGGAGATTCTTCTTCTAAAAATGGAAGGTAGGTAGGTCTGTAAAAGCCAATAAACAGTGTCAATCTAAATTTAAATTTGCTGAATGATTTATATACACAAACATTCTATGCTGGATATTTCGAATGATTTTATACACAAACATTCTATACTGAGTTTTGTTGAATGATTTACCTTTGTAAATGTCCCATGAAATTCACTGAATGATATATATTTACAATCGTTCTATGTTGCTATTAATGATTTACATGTAAACATCTTACATGCCATAGTTAGTGGAATGATTCACAATGGCAATCATCCCTGTTGTAGCTTGACTGATTTACATTTGCCACTGTCCCATGCAGTTTACCGACTGATTTACCCTTGCATATATAATTTACTGACTGATTTACGCTTGCATTTATCCTGCAGTTGTAGTTTACTGACTGATTTACACTTGCAATTATCCTGCAGTGTAGTTTACTGATTTACACTTGCATTTATCCTGCAGTTGTAGTTTACTGACTGATTTACACTTGCATTTATCCTGCAGTTGTAGTTTACTGACTGATTTACACTTGCAATTATCCTGCAGTGTAGTTTACTGAATGATTTATACATACAAACACAATCTGTTGAAGTTTGTTGACTGATTTACAATTGTCCCATGCAGTTTATCGAGTAATCATCCTGTGATGTAGTTTATTGAATGATTCATACATGCTAACATGATCTGTTGAAGTTTGTTGACTGATTTACAATTGTCCCATGAAGTTTATCGAATGATTTATACATACTAACATGGTATGTTGAAGTTTGTTGACCTATTTATATTTGCTACTGTTGCAGTTTACTGAATGATTTGAACATGCATACATTGCAGCATTGCTTGTCACTGCCCATGACCTTTCGTCAAGTAAGCAAGCAGTACACGCCACGTCTGCTATCATTTTCAACCTGCCTGCATGTATCATATTTCACTGAAGGAACCGATGGTTATAAAAAAGCTTGGTCAAATCAAATTCAAGTAAATATACATCCATCATAAATCATATGCAATAAATTTGCTGCAGTTGACAAACCAAATGTTGGTTCTTTCCACAGTATCATACTTTAAAAGAGTCTGTATAGAAACTTTGGCATACCTCTAGTTCAAGTAAGTCTGAGCAAGAGAAATAATTAACTTGACCATTTAAATCGGACATTTCCTCTCTAATTTTTAAACATAAATAGTCACATACTCTGAAACAAATTGAATTTTTCTTCATAACAATGTACATTATTCACAAAAAAATGTCACAAAATAAAATAATAAACAGTGCACATACAAAAATTACAAGTTCACAAACAAATAGCCACAGATAGGATTCTGAGTAAAATGTCACTTACTGAGAAGAAAATCGCGAGCAAAGACAAGAGATGAGGTGATGCTAATTGGTAATCCGTATACAACAAAGGATTCAGAAACTGTGACTTTGCTGGCGTTGTCAAGCACCAATACCAAACCACAACATAGGCAAAAGTAGAATGGACGGCTAAATACAATCAGAGGGTTGTAGCCCTACAAATAAAATTTTCAAAACTTAATATGGTAAACTGAATAAATTTTATAATGATAATTAATGCTCTTAAAAAAAATAAATTAAAATAATTATAAAACAAGCTCAGGTGTTTCCAATTATATCCCTTATGTATGGATGAATACCCAGTAATAAATAAAAAATAAGAGTGCCACTGAAGTTTTTTTGTTGTTCTGTAAAAAATTCCTATCACTTGTTCACACACACACACACCTTGCATAGTCTGAATGAGTTACAAGAGTAAAAGAATGAGAGTGGGTCTGTTCAAATATAAACCGGGAAAGAACTGCAAGTAAATGCTAAGTCACCCACCCCACCCACCTCTAAAATGCAAGCATGTTAAAAAACAGTTGAATAAGACTGTTGAATTCGAATATTTACCATTACACATTTGAGAAGTGGAAAGCTTAGATATAAACACTAGCAGACGATGTGCTGAGATGGTTGAATTTATCATACTCCTCAAGAAGCTATCTTGAGAAAAGGGTGTGAGAGAGATGTTACCATGGCTATGAAGTTGACATTTTACAAGAGCATGGTTCTGGCACAACTCAATTTAGGGTTTCCAATACATTTTTTTAACATAACAGTATAAAATTATATAGAATACAACATAAATATAATTCAAAATTTAAAAATACCTAAAAATTTAAAGAAGCTATTTTTGAACCTAATTCAAACCTGACAGTATAATTGCACATTATGTCTGCAGAAACATATTGCCTGAGAATCATTGTTAGAAAACTTTTTCTCCTAAGTTACTTGGCAATATAAAAACTAGAACTAAAGCTGCTATAGTCACTTTAACAGGGGAAAAAAAAGCCCTGATGATTAATGCAACATGTGCAATTTTCATCATAGCTCCCTTCACAACAATTTCATGTTTTATTCTTTTTGCAAATTTACACCAGGCTGAATATAAATCCTGACAGTTTTTGTGAGTAATTTCTTGAAATCAAAATTATCAGGTCAAGTTTGAAACATTCTTGTGCGTGCTACTGCATTCTTATATGAACCTGTTTCAATCAATGAATGACTGATAGTTCAAATTTGTGCTCCTCAAATTTAAGAAAAAACATTTATTTTGTAACTGGTATTTTAAATTCACAATTTTTGCACAATTTTTTTAATATATTTAAAATGCCCCAAAAAAGAAATCATAACCTTAAGGGATAATTTTGAAATTCAAGTGTTGTGAAGATTTTTAAGTACCAATTAAACTTAATGGCTTTAAGGTTCCCTTACAAAACCAGGGTTCTGAAAAATTTAAAAGCCAAAATAATGTTATATTGATGATAACTCTTGTTTAAAACCGAGACACGAGATAATTTATTTTAACATACGTGCATTGGTGAAGCTGCATCTGGTTGAACACTCTGGAATATAAAAAAAACAAAGTTTATAATGTACTTACAGAAACAATTTTTTCTAAATAAAATATGTATTTACCAAGTATAAATGAGGAGTCCTACAGTTCTACATGCATGTAAGCCAGAGTTTGTAAGGGGCCCATTTACACTCCCAATGGGAGATAAATGAAGTTACCCAACAGAGTGCCCTTTAGTAGAATGATGTCCCTTTTCACCTAAATGCACAATTCTGGTTGGACAAAAAGTGGAGGTTGAGAGAGCCTTTGAGTATGCTAATCAGGATAAGCACTCAGAAAAAAATGATTTTACTTAGGAAAAAATTCAAGCTTGGAAAATTCATAAATGGATTAAAACTTAAACAAGTCAGACTCAAAATGAACACTTTAAATAAAAATTTAATGGTTGGGTTTTTCTAATTCATATTCAAGCCTTTTCATTTTAAAAACATCTATGTAGTAGCATCCTAAATAGGGACAAAACAATATGCTGAGAAATAATAATTTCAAAAACTTTATACACAGCACATGAAACAGCATCAAGGAAAATAATACCTTAAAAAGACAATATTGACAGCTAGCCATGATGAAGCAAAAGATAAATATCCAGAGATCATGGTAGAAATTTGATGTCAATACCAGGGCACCCAAAGCACCAACTGTAACTGCCATCAGAACAGCTATGCCAGCCTCCACTTTTGACACATTCCTGATATAGAACACAAAATGTTTGATGAAATCTTTAAGAAATTATGTACCGATTTTTGAGAGTACATATAAAATTAAAAAATACACACAAAAACATAAAAGTAAAAAAGAAAATTGTAGGTCTTATCAAAAACAGTTAATATAACTACAGAATTACCATAGTGTAATAAAATAAATGCTGTGGAAAGTTTCAGTTTAAAACAAAAGCCAACACATATTTCAAATTTGAGAATAAAGTGTTATTAATTAATTTTTACTTGATTTTTTTCATTACAGCCAAAAGCTGCAAACACTATGAGAAGGTCTAATATGACTTAAACTTAAAAACCAAGTGAAAAGGAATCTCGGTCAACTGTGCAAATTAGTTCATTCAAAAGATTTAGGTGTTCTAATAATGTATATAAAATTTCAAAGTCATATTTCGAATGGATATTGCATTATAAGTTATCAAAACAATGTGTTTCTGCAAGATTTTTGATGTTATCAATGTACACAAACAAGTTTAATGATGACATAGTGGACCAAGTCGACTCTTTATACTGAAGGTATGACACTTTACAAAAGGATACTGAATGTCTGGTGTTGCTGCAGAACAAATAAACAGCCTTGAACTTACTAGAGCCCAGAGTATTTTAACCAATTTGTCATCTTGTGGTGATCTCATGCATAATTGACAGCTTTGCTTTCTATTCCACATTAACACTTCTAAAAATAGTCGTTACTTAAATTTTGTTAGGATGTTTAGAAATGTTGACATTAGTGAACTATCTGTTTTATTTAAAATAAATGTTTGTTTGAAGTAGACTCCTGTTCACTATCTTTAACATTAAATCTTAGCAGTGAGCCCTGGGAAGCACATACCACACCAAGGGGAGATAAAAGTTAAGAACTTCAAAACAGAGTAATTCCTCTGGCCTAAACAAATTTTGTTCTGTACTGGCTAGTCACTCAGCTTACTACTGTGCAAATTATTCAGGCTTTTGTCTAGGCATTGGCTGTTTCACATTTAGGGCTTCTGTAATAAATAAAAATCTGAGGATGGCAGCTAAGTTGCTAAGCAATCAGCCATATGGGGTGTGGTGTGTGAGGAAATAAAGGTTATTTCCTGGTTTCTTTTACTAAAAAGTCTAGATATTCAATATGACAAAGAAAACAGCTATGCTATTAATATACTTTAAAAGAATCTGAATGTTCTCAAATGTCATTCATTTCAGATTAAATATGCATTAAACTGGATTTTCCAAAGATCACAAAATATTTGATGTTCAAGGACAGCTTAATTTATTATAATATGATTTTGCTTGCATTCTGATGAAGTTTAATTACCTTAAATTGATTGAAGTTCTAACAGCTGACAGACTAGCAAGATTATATCCAAATTTTACTATTACTTCATTTAAAAATTAATTAATTATTAGTGGATATGGATTCCTTTTTGAACTGTATTTATTGCAGGCATTTTGTAGATGATAATTATAAATCAAATGATACTGAGTTACTGAGAGTTTATTTACAGAGTTCAACTGTATTTATTGCAGGCATTTTGTAGATGATAATTATAAATCAAATGATACTGAGTTACTGAGAGTTTATTTACAGAGTCCAACTGAATTTATTGAATGCATTCTATAGATTGATAATTATAAATCAAATGATACTGAGTTACTCAAAATTTATTTTTAGAGTTCAAACTACATTTTTGAACTGTTTTTATTGCATGTATTTTGTAGATTGATAATAATTAATCAAATGAGAGTTTTTTTTATAGAGTTCAAACTATATTTCAGTAAAGAGATGTAAATGTTATAATTGTGTCGCTTGTAATTTTTTAACTTAGGGTTTGGCTTATTCTCAGATCAACTTAAAATTATTATGAACAAATGGTAAATAAATTTATAATTTTTATACTACAAGGTTGTGGACATAATGCAAACACATGGAGATCTATGGGAGGATGTTTACTATGCAAAATGACACTATGCATTAATTAGTATTTAAGCAGGGATCCACCGCACTATGTAAATGCATAAGCTTTGTGAATGTTATTATATACACTGTACATAAATGAACTTCCATCAGTGCTATAATTTTTAATATAAATGATAGTTATCACAATTAAAGTCCATAAGTACCATTAGTTTCTGTTGATCTACCCTTCCACACACACCCCACCCCCCACCCGCTTAGTTTTAGTTTTTTTGGAAAGGAAGTGTGAAACTCATGGTCCACAAGACCAGTGTCATCTATAACCCAACTTGCAAAATATTCAGAAAATTTATTTATCAACTTTCTTATTAAACTAGTAATCACGGAGAATACAGGCATTTTATGGATTGTAAGACAAAGAGATATTTTCAAATCAAATGATAACAGTTGAACACCAAAACATTTTACAATTAATATTACAGATTTAGTGATAATACTTTATGGACATTAGTAAAGCATTCTAATCCCAACCAGAAACAACATCTTGAGGTTTTTTTTAAATAAACAAATAATTCAGAACAGAACTTTAACTAGAAAACTCCAAGAAATGTAACAATATGATTTTCTGAATTTAAATTTATTATTCTTTTGTAAATGGTTTTGTGACAAAAATTAAAAAAGAATGCTGGGTTAGCTGTATCTAAATCATACGTGCAAGATTAAACACACATTTATTCATTAGTCTGAAACATAAAACTAATCACTTAGAAAGAAAGTTTATTGGATAGCCAATTATTATATTTTAAAAGCAAGAAAATCAAAGTTCCAAATCAACAGAGACAAATAATTTTACACACAAATATTTTTACTTCGTTTTAGAAAAATAAATGTAGCTACCTAGTCAGGCACAAGAGCTAACAAAAGAGGTATAGTAGCTATCTAGCAAGTAAAACACAAAAGAGTTAGCAAAATATATACATCTAAGAAGGCTAAAAGCACTAGCAAAAATGATGGCAATACCTAACAAGGTCAAACAAGTTGGCAAAAAAATGTAGTACCTATCGAAAATATATAGAACCCTTTTATAAGGTCAAAGAACTAGTAAAATAGATGCAGTACCTGTCTAACAAGGCCAAAAGAACAGCAACAATAACAAAAAAATAAAGATACAACACTGTCAAATAAAACAAAAGAACTAGCAAAAAAGATGCAGTACCTATCTAACAAGGCCAAAAGAGCAGCAACAACAAAAATAAAGATACAACACTGTCTAGTAAAGCAAAAGAACTAGCAAGAAAGATGCAGTACCTGTCTAACAAGGCCAAAAGAGCTAGCCTGTCAAATCTGATCTTGATAAACTTTTCTTTCAGGAGCCATAATTTGTAGAAGTGCTTGGGCTTGTCTGTGGTGTGAGTGTTGGCATGGGTTGTGCTGCTATCACTGGAGCATTCTGACAGACCTGCACGATTGCGATCCAGTAAAGCCTGGACGTAGGATTGCATTATGTCTTGTGTAGAGCGGTTGTCTCCACCCCCTGGGATCCTTGTTAAAGAATCACGCAAACTCAAATTCTGCAATAATATACTGTCTCTGTGGTCATCAGACTTCGGTGTTAAAACTATGTCTGTAGAGTTTGATCCACTTGAGGTCACAGACCACCTATAAACATAAATCAATATAAACAGTAAATGCTTTCCTTTTCTCTACAGATATGTTCCCTACAGATAATTGGAAATATCTTTGAAAATTTATTTCTACTGGGTTTTCTTTTCTTTAAAAACTGCATCTGAATGCTGTGCAAAACAGCAGATTTACTTTGCTAACTAAGGAAAGGTAAATTTGATATGTGGCTCGACAATTAATGATGCATCATTTTTTTTTTTTTTTTTTTGGGGGGGGGGCAGAAAATATTAGCAATAAACTTGTATAAATACTGCCTACTGAAATGGTAAACTACAAACAAACCACAAAGAAAAAATGCTATGATTAGAAGGAAAGAAAAATGTTTAATATATTAATACAGAAAGAAAAATAGATGTATCAAAAGATGGGAGGCAGAGGGAGAAAGCCATTCAAACAAAAGATATATACATATACACACACACACACACACACACACACACACACACACACACACACACACACACACACACACACACACACACACACACAGTGTTTTATTCTTTATAATTTGACAAAAGTTATACCTCTCTTATGAAATTACTCACAGTTTAATACAAACAAAAAAAATCATCCCGTCTCTTAGTAATTCATCATGATTCAATAAAAATATCATCTTGTCTTTTGATGTGATAATGCATCTTGGTTCAATAAAAATAATATCACCTGGATGATATACTTACTTGTCAGACAAAGACTCAGACCACACCTCTGGTTCCACAATGCCAGTGGCAACACCAGCACTGTTCTCGCCAAATGAATAGGACATCCACACACCTAAAATTTAAAAATGAACAAGATTGCACAACTCAGACCAAATTAATCTGGTACGAAATAGATCTATTTTATATTAGATCTGCTCAAAATCAGTTCTTAATTTCAAGCACTAAGTATTTCTTTACTTTTCACTTTAAATACTACCTCCAAAATGTTTACTAGTGATTTTTGTTTTCATCTGAACCAGTGTAACTGTATAGTGTATCCAAAGTATAAGTGCACTATTGCATGTTTTATGTTTATAATTTCTGTTTTGAAGCATTTTAAACTAATAAATATATTGCAGAATGCTTTCAGAGTATAATCCTAAAGAAACAATAAAACTAGTAATATAATATTTAAATTCTGAATTGTCAAAAAGAAATTATATCAAATGAATTGTAATATTTATTACAGATCTTTAAAATCAAACTGCTTAATTCATTTGATATCTGCAAGTTCATGTATTTAAGAAATAAATTCTCCTCAAATCTTAAAACCAAGTGATTTCAGAAATTCAATAATAATAAATTTTATTTGATGAATACTTCACTTCCACCTTAAGATAAAAAATATTTTAAAATTTCATTATGCGTAACAGTAATCTTTTCAGGGGGTTTTGGAATTAACTTTAAAAAAATTTAAATTAATGACATCAGTACATTTTAAAAAAACTAACTTTAATTACCTGATGATTTCTAACTTCAACAAACCAAAGAAATAATAAACAAGTTTTAAAATTTAAAAAAAAATTCTAATAAGCATTTGTCAACATTAAAGCCATAAAATTGTATTTTCCTTTCTTCAGCTTCTATCATTTACTTTCTGAAATGTAAAGAAATACTTGAAATATTTGTGCTTATCTCAATAATCTCAACCTGAAATTAGTCCCTTACAAATAATGAACAATGAAAGCAGTCAAAGCAAAACAATTTAAGAAAATGTTTTATTAATAATTTTCGTATTTTTAATCATTTAAATTAAAAATAAGACATACATATACTGGTGGGGAAAATGCTATTTTAAATTATTATTTTCCCATGGTTGCATTCATAGTATCATAACTGGATCTTTATTTCAAACTTAATTTCTGCTAGTAGAATACAAGATGTATAGATATTTTATTCTATCAAACAGTTGTTTACAAATATCAAGCATTTATAACTCTACTTTTGTTCTAATGCATTACACTTTGCAACTACCTTGATAATGCTATTTATAATCACAGAATCAACTACAATACCTTACTAGTGTATATAGTTTGGAACAAGTTTAGGATATCACATATATTATTTATGTATGGAGTCCACTATTTCGTTTTAACATTATGAATAATCACAGAATCATCTAAAATACACTTACTAATGCTTTTTTATTTTTGCAACTACCTGAGTATATATGACAAATGTTATTTCTGTATAATGTCTGCTATTTAGATAATGCTATTTATGTTCACAGATTTACCTATAATAGCCATGTGTAATTATGACAACTACCTCAGTCAAATCAGATTCTTGTTTGTTTCTAGTTATAAGTTATACTTTTACTACATAGTCTATGTCACAGGAAATGAGGGATAGAAATTATATTTTATTTCATTTAAAAAAAAAACCGCTAACAAAACTAATTGAAGTAATCCGAGTTTTGTTATTTTTCATATTATCATGTGTAAACTTCCAGTAACGGTCACCTAGGATCTCTTTAGTAGACAGACGTTCGTGACACAGTGTGTGTTAAATATCATATTGAATATATATATTAGTTTATGAAGAATATGTATATTAAATAAAATGGGACAACTGCGCAGTACGAGTCACATGTTGTTGACGAGAGAAATGGCCAGTGCGCATTAGAATTGACCACAGAAAAGCGTGCATCACGATTACCACTATATATCCAAGGCAAAAATCATGTCACAGGACATAGCTTCTGGAAGTTTTGGAAACCTTCAGTGAAAGCTATATATATACGAGACAAAATGAAGATTTTACTCTCAATGTTGAAAACGTCGATTCGTCTGAAGCCAGTCTAACTTCACGTATGAATTATCTCATGTACAGAGATTTCATAAAGGAAAGCTGCAATAATCTCTTTCCATCCGTTTTCCATCCGTCTGATGCCATATATTGAGTGACGAGGCAAAATTACTCAGTATAATTTTTGGCAAAGTGGAAAGTTCACTGTCAAGAAAAACCCGATGCATGCGACGCTGGTTGTATGCAGTTAACGACACAAGGGACCAATTTGTTCTTCCCCCCTGTCTGAGTTCGTTTGGCAGTCTATCCCGCAAATTGAGAAGGCTAGCACCGAGATCAATCTTACAGATATCCGGATTTCTACACTCAATGTAATGCGACGACACATCCCACTGGACGACTCCACCCGATAATGCTAAACGTCGTTGGGGTGTCCGTTTCCACGATAACCGGTACAACGACAATTATTGAGGCTGACAACAGTCAGCTAAATTTCAGATTTCTCCCCAGTGATAATCTGAAAGTGGTGCCAAGATTCTGCAGAATCTTCACCTGTAATGCGACGCCTCAATTGCGTCCTATCTTCACTTTGAAGTGCCGCTTATAAGTGACGTGTGAGATTACGTCATCTCCTTGGAACTCTGACATTAATAGTGAGTAATAATTAGCACGGCTAACGCGCACATACTTAACCCTAGGACTCTAAGAAAATGAACACTATTATATCGTATGCAAAATAAGGACTTTAATGTTAAAAGTAATGCTTATTTTACATGTCAACTATTGTTAAAGCGGCCACATTTGCCGCATAAGAATTGTGTAATTAATCTTTATTTTATTTTATATTTTGAATTTCATCATTTTCATCTCCCTTATTTCCCACAGAGTGTATGACATTGGAAAGTTGAATGAATGATTAATCACTGTGCGAAAGAGTAGTGCCCCTTTTAAATCGGGAAATAAATAACCTGATTTAAACATCTTTCAACTCTCTTGTTATTCATAGTTTTTTGAGAGGGACGAAAGAATTTGTACTATTGTTTTGCACCGTTCGTCTGTTCGTCCATTTATTCACATTTATGATACACACTCACAACACACACCGCCAATAAAACGTTCCTTGGCATGACATTAATAAATTGGGCCCCACCCAAACATCAATGGTGTATGTCATGTGTGTCTATGTAACAACTTGACGCGACGTAATACTGGCATACGTCACACGGGCTTTTCTTGGAGGTGCACCGGAGCAGGCCAAAAATAGACTTCACCCCTTGCATCTCTAACTTCAGTTCGGGGTCGGCTTGTAACGAGCCTACCCGTTTTGTGACATCCTAAATTAGTTAGTACATTGTTGCATTGGTAGCAATTAACTTTCAAGCATCATCAGTTGCAATGGATGCTCATTTTTCTATAAAATGCCATTAAATGTGCTCATTTTATTGAATAAAGAAACAACTTTTATCTCAATGCAAAGAGCAATTTCAAGAAATATATAATTTTAAAATTTATTTTTTCAAATAGAGGGAGTGTAAAACCATGTGATATACCTTTAGAAAAGAAGATTGGTTCAGTCTGTATATTAGATTTAACAAGGGAGTAAAAATATCCCCCCCTAGAGTGTGATATAATTTATGGACACCGTCTATCAGGCTCTATCAATTTATTTTCAGTAACCTGTGAAGGTTGCAATTAAAATGACATGAGCTTCTATCAGGATGGTATTGATGTGTAAGATTATAAAAGTATTTAAGCCCGGAATCAGACATAAACAAAAATTTTACATTCTGCTATGAATAGGTAGTCGCTGAAGATTTACTTTATTTATTAAATAAGCAATTTATTCTCTAATACTGCTCAAACAAAATAAACAATATACAAGCTGTATAATTAACAATTAACAATAAACAATAGGCAGGCTAACACTTTACAATAATAGGAGCAAACTATAAGAGGGAAAGATAAAGACCACCTACTTCTTGCATGCAAGAAATATTTTGAATAACTGGTAATCATACTGTTCAAGTGTACCTGATTCATCCCTGAACCAATGGATAGCTCCATCTGTGGTGTCGTCATGAGAGACAGCCAAGTGCCCACCCTGTCCCTTGATCATATTATTTAAAATGGAGGGTGGAGGCGAGTCTCTTCTTCTTCTAATAGGTTGTCGGGCATTTCGTTGTCTATGATTAAATTTATCAGTGCTTTAAAATTACAAACCCTAACCTGTCATTCTTATGCATTCACAAATGCAAACACATTTATAAAGTATAAATTTATGCATGTACACACATATCAGAGATTCCACTACACTGACATCTGTCAGCTTTTAACAATAAAATGTTATGTAATGGTAATATATTAAATAATTGTAAAATTAACATATAGGTACCATTGTAAACCAAACTTCAGCTTTTAATTTCTCACTCACTAATTTTACCTAAACATTTAATAATAGTGCTATAAACGTCTGTCTAAAACTACAGCATGCTAATGACTTATTTCAGTTAGAGCTATTTTCTTTTGATCTGAAGGTGGTGGTAGGTGAGGGAGATGAAGTTAAGATGAGGATAATGAACATATACATCCCATCAATTTCATAGCCAACTATCTTTTTTTTTTGTTGTTTATATTTAAGCAGCTGTCAGTAACTGATATTTTGTGGCTGTTTAATGAAAGTTTAATAAATCATAAAAAATTTACTATGCACTAGTATAACTCACTAAATGCCTTAATCAGCAGGCAATAACTGCATCTACAATAATTCAGAAATGTAATTCATGATTTATACACATTTTTAATTCAAAATAAAATTTTTTCAAACAGATAATAGCATAAGTATAATACATTAAAAGTCAAATCATTTCTGTTGTAATAGCAGAAGTCTTGCATTTAAAACACTGCAATATATATTTTATAGAAAGAAGTACAATTGTCATTAATTTATGTCATGTCAAACCAAGCACTAAGTTTTTTTCAGTCTGAAGCTGCACACATTACAATGAGTTCTGAGATAAGGTAGTTAACTCAACATACTCCTGATCTGATTGTCATTCTGTATATAAAAAAAATAAATTATTATTTAAAGAAAATAATGTGTCTTTCTAAGTCAGTACAATTAGTACTTTTTGCTTCAGTTACATCTTTCTAAGTCACCGAGTTTCACTTGGCAGTCCTAGCATACATGACTATACTTACTGACTTGACTATACTTACTAACTTGGGGGCATTCATTTTATTTCAGTTACAACTTTTTTATTAACATTATTCTTGGATGAATCATTTTAGTTTAATAACTGTTTTAAATCACCAAATGGAATTTCTATTCGCATTTTATTAATATGATTCTACAAACACTTTAAATGCAATATATATGACTGTAGGAAAATAATTTTAATTTGTAGCTTAGCATGCAATCACAGCACTATAAATTCAATTGAAAGCTGAAAGATTAATGAAAGATTATAAGACATGGGTTCATGGTCATACTCCTCTATTTTCCTGCTTCAAGCTAATCTAATGCATTATTGCAGTCAGGCATAAGTACAGTTTGAATATTTACATATCTGTCTATACCTGACAATGACACATACTAATAAAATTTGCTTCATACCAATTAATTTCAGTACAATTTATCAACAATTACATACCTCTAGCAGAATCCCTGATATACACAACTTTTCATAAATGTTTAATTTTGACTACATCTTTTTTATTTTAAAATCAAAAAGTTTTATAGTAAATGATTTTTAAGAAAATAATGTACTACAATTACAGTATTTTATCATTTCTCCCAAACAGTAAATCACTGCTCATCTAGAATACAGATCTGACAAAGATTAACATCTTTTCAAAAAGCTCATTAAAATGTATTGTAGAAGAATTCTTACATTAAACAAATATATATTTATTTATTGATCTATATGTGCAATTTTAGAATCATCTGATATCAATGCAACAACAATATTTAAAAGCAGTTATAAAATTTTCAAAGCTGGCTTTTGATTAAAATATAAATAGATAAACAGGACATTAAGAGAAAAATGCAAGAGAAATACAGTGATGAAGAAGAGAAATGCCTGTGTGTATACTTCCATGTGGTAGACCACCTCTCCCACGACCAGCTGACACGTCACTCACCTTCCCCTCTTGGGCAGTGATGACTCCGGCCCAGACCTTTCAGTGCTGCCTGGAAGAAGGGCAGAGAACTCTGTAGGAATGGTATCCTTGGAATCTTCCTCTCTTTCAAGCAGTGCAGGGGAGGTCCCCGCCCTTTCCCCTGACCTCCCACTGCGCCCTCGGTCTTCACTGTGAGCTTTGTCTAGAAATGGGGGAGGGGAGGGAGACTATTCAAGTTATAACCATGGAGAGTATTAGTGTCAGAATATATGCCTGATTTGTGCTAACAAGGTCACACACCAGTCTTGTTATGGATTAACTCTCAAGAGCATTCAAGTCAGTATATGTATGACTTTGTGCTAACAAGGTCAGATACTAATCTAGTCAAGTATTAACACTCAAAAGAGTGTTCAAGTCAATATACATATGCACTATGTGCTAGCAAGGGTTAGTTGTCAGACAGTAAATCTATTCAAGAGGACAGTTAGCACTCATCTGAGTTTGTGATGGTAACAAGGCCAAATATTGCTACTAAACACCAGGACCCAGGAATGCATTCCAGACAATAAGGGTTACTATGAAGGGATAGAGATTGCAAAATGTAATTATTTTTTACCTACTCAAACCCAAAACTACTTTCAAGCCATGTTAATGGAGGAAATGTTTTATTGGGATTCTGAATAATCTTTGTTAAATAATAAAATACATTGCTTTGTAAACCTTGCATGCAAAAATACCCAACTATAATAGTAATTAATAACTCCAAAAAGTAACAGTTAACAGTAAATAAACCAAAGTAGAATTTCCCAGAAATTGTGATTAAAAATAAATATGTGTAAATGTATTGGGTAATAACTAATAAATTAATTTTCCAACAACAAACACAAACAAACAAATTGAAAGGAAGTTTTAGAGATCAATCAATTAACAAATGAGACATGATTGAAAAAATATATAATTACAAGCAAAGCAAGATTAAGAAATGTTGCAAAATAAAAAGTATCTAGAAACAATTACCAAGCATGCTCATGAAACAGGCCATATTGTAACATCAAGTTCTGTCTACTGCACTTGTTGCATAAGGTAATAACTTGCAATAGGCTCATTTGTAATACTAGTGATTTGAGGCTGCACTCAAAAACTTTCAGGAAGCATCTTTAGTAAATTGCAAGGCATTAGTACATACATGCCTGGTAAACAGTGAAACCCGATGCTTTCAATAATCTATTAAAAAATAAAAGTAACTACCCTACATAGATCATAGAAATTCTGTATTTATTATGTTGATAGAGCAATTCTGTTATCAGCCAATTTCAATTAATCATGAATTCTGATATATCTGCCTCTGTCCTCCAAATCAACAACATAGAAAATAAAGGGCTTCAATTTGAAAGGTGCATGAATTATTTTTCAAAAGAAATATTTAATGTCACATGATAATTAAAAATGTTAAATATATATATTTTTTAATTATTCAACAGTAAAATAGCAGAGGTTGTGCTAAAACTAAAAGTGACTGATGTTTGGATTTATTTTATTTTATGAATAGATAGCAAGATATAATTCTGGAAAATTTTAAAAACAAAAGAACAGTGATTGGTTTTTCATATTAAAAACAGGTTACTGTTCTCAGAAAAAAAAATAGCTTACATCTTACATTACAGTCGAACCCATTTATCTTGACCTCAGTTAACTCAATCCCCATGACGACTATTCGTCGGCTTTTGAAAATGTTAGTTATCGATGCCATTTCGCGGTCTTACTAATGATAAATGGCCATGGCTTGTTAACAACCTGCAGCTTAAACTTAAGAAGGGCATTGTTTCCCTCATCGGGATCGATGTTTGCCACGGGCAAAATAGGCACACTGATGCCCTTCAACTGGCTCACACCTCTTTCGTGTTACTTAGCCCACTTTTGAAGTAACCACGTGTATGATACTTTTCATTTATTAACGCAAATCATGTATATAAATTTCAAGCACATGTTACAGTACACAGTACAGTACTGTAATATATTGCCGCCATATTGGTTTTCGGTTATCTTGACGCTTTTTGGCAAACTCCTAGGCCGGCGACATAACCAGGTTTGACTGTATTAGAAAAATTAATAATAATAAGCAAAAACTGCCCATTAAGAAACAGTATACTGCATCAGGCAGATAGAAAACATCGTATAAAGTACTCAGAAGGAGATAATACTCAACGCATTAGATAGCTGGATAAGACTGAACAAATGCTCTCAAAAACAGTTTACTGTGTAATACAGATGGGTAGTAACATGAGTACAACTGTTGTAAAAAACAGTTTACTGTGTAATACAGATGGATAGTAACATGAGTACAACTGTTGTAAGAAACAGTTTACTGTGTAATACAGATGGATAGTAACATGAGTACAACTGTTGTAAAAAACAGTTTACTATGTAATACAGATGGATAGTAACATGAGTACAACTGTTGTAAAAAACAGTTTACTGTGTAATACAGATGGATAGTAACATGAGTACAACTGTTGTAAAAAACAGTTTACTGTGTAATACAGATGGATAGTAACATGAGTACAATTGTTGTAAAAAAACAGTTTACTGTGTAATACAGATGGATAGTAACATGAGTACAACTGTTGTAAAAAACAGTTTACTGTGTAATACAGATGGATAGTAACATGAGTACAACTGTTGTAAAAAACAGTTTACTGTGTAATACAGATGGATAGTAACATGAGTTCAACTGTTGTAAAAAAACAGTTTACTGTGTAATACAGATGGGTAGTAGCATGAGTACAACTGTTGTAAAAAACAGTTTACTGTGTAATACAGATGGGTAGTAACATGAGTACAACTGTTGTAAAAAACAGTTCACATGTGCAAGATGTTGGCATGTTTGCCATGGATTTTAATTAATACATGAAAATATACACTGGCTTGTTTTTAAAAACCTGGTTAAGAAAATATTGTCTTAAATGCATTTTCAGTTGGTATGCTAAATGTATTGTCATACACATTTTTGGGGAGAGTGGTGGGGTTTTATATATAATAGATAGATAGACAGAGAGACATAGTGCAGTATAATTTTATAAAAATTACTACGAATACTGTTAATTTTTTCTTTAAAGAAAGAGTGAAATAAATATCTTGTCAATGGGATTTCAGCAAGGTTACAAAACTGTCGCAACAAGGTTAGAACAATGTTACATGAATAAGGGAGAGCCTGAAAAATCAATGCCTGATTATTTGATGCAGCCTATGTCACAATTAAATACATGCTTCACATCATCACAAAAAATGCAAGGACTTATTAATTTAAAAGAAAAATAATTCTTCATACACTTTTTATTCAAGGAACATCTATTTTTCTCATTTCTACCTATACAATTTAAAAGATCTAGTAACTAATATGGTTGGTTCTGGCTTCAACTATGTTTGCTTTTCTTCAGTTAATTCACTGTAATTTTATTTTCTTACCAACTAACTATCTGATCAACATAATTATTTTCAAACAAAAACATTTCTTCCCTTACTTACCTACAGCAAAATTTGTTTTTATTAGCTTAAGTCAGTATGATTTATTGATTTATTTAAAATAACATTAGCTATTTAAGTATTACTATTTGCATCTTGCACTAAAACCTTACAAGAAAGCAATGAATTTGTAAAAAAAAAAAGAATTACTTTCTGTTAATGCCCATCTTAAGTTAAATGTTCATCCTTTTTACTCCCCAGCATATAAAGTCCCAGGCTACACTCTCTGTTTAACAAAGGCAAGTTTTGATTTACTGGTTGCTTTACATTTTCAGTTAATTCAATATGTTGTTACACAATCCAGTAAAACCCTGCCATAATGCATCCCACAATAATGTAAATTTGGATATAAGGCAATCATAAGCTGGCCTCTATTTTTTGCTGACCAAGCTAGAGATAAAAATCAGGTAATCTCAACTATCAATTCCATGAATTGTTTATTTCATGCAATTGCGATGTCACTAATATGCTGCAGAGATGGGAGAAGATTGCTTGTAAAGCTATTTCCACATTATTGTTTTGTAATGCTTTTGTTATTCACAATTTATATTAAACGTTCAAGATTTTCTTCCTTTACAATATCCCTTACTTTATAAAAACTTATTTCTTTGTGTATGTTCTCTAGATACCTGGAACATTTATGGTAATGAAATAACAGCATACAAACAGCGAAATTTTGTAACATCTCTAAAAGCATACACACTTATGAACAAAACTACTGGACCCAATTATGCAATGTAGCATTCTCTGCTTTCAAGTGATCATCTGATTAATTATTTATACCTAATTCAGTCACTGTATTAAATCAAAATATACTATTTTAAAACAGTAAACAAATCTGGAAATTGATTTTTGTTAATAAATGTGAACACTAGCTCTCTCTCTCTCTCTCTCTCCCCCTTGTACATTGTTTAAAGCATAGTATGCTGATATTTGATCACAAGGTTAATATTTTGGGTTACTTAAAACAAAATTATTAATTACTGTATTAGTGCTAGGAGCAAAATAATCAATATCTGTGTGCATGACTTGATTTTGTCATTCATACATATTTTCAGTGCAACATTGTATAGATGTGATGCATGTAGATTCTGAAAATAAAATATTGATAACCATCAGTACATTGATTTATTATATATTGATAACCATCAGTACATTGACTTAATACAAACTGATTTTCTTTAAAAAGGGAAACCAAGACCAAAGGCAAAAAAAAGAAAAAAAAGAAGTTACTATATGATGTAAAATATACTTTAAGGTCAACATTAACTTTTATGAGATCAGTATAAAACAGAATTTCAATTTTACAATCATTATTATTTTTATTATTACTTTTGAAATGAAAATAGAAACTAACCTTCTTGATGCTTCTTATGTAACCTTTCTAAAGCAAGTGCCTGGTCTTCTGGAAAAGACAAAATGAAAATTATTTGTAAGCATACCTGATTTTCAAGTTCACAATTTGTAACCCTCAAATCAAACTGTCTTTTTGAGTATAAATTGATATACTCAAAACTGCTTTAATGTTTTATTAAATGCAGAGTTTACTGCTCAGTTTTAACTAAGTAGGCAAACTGAGTTTATATTTCACAGAAATTAATTCACCTGTCATTGATTTGAGTATTTTATGGCAAATGCTAGCATTTATTCATCTGTCATTGATTTGAGTATTTTATGGCAAACGCTATCATTTATTCATCTGTCTTTGATTTGAGTATTTTATGGCAAACGCTATCATTTATTCATCTGTCATTGATTTGAGTATTTTATGGCAAAAGCTATCATTTATTCATCTGTAGTCACTTCTGCAGAATGTCATTATATATATATATTATAATATATTTTAAATTCTAAAAATTATCATCAGGTTAACAATCATACAAAGTGAGGCAATTTAGAAGGAATCCATTGTTTACAAAAATTAATCTTATGCTTTGCAGTCATCACTCTCCACTGCTAAAACTACTGGTATACTTACCTACAGCAACTATGGTATACTTACCTACAGCAACTATGGTATACTTATTATAGCAACTATGGTATACTTATTATAGCAATTATGGTATAAATATACTTACCTACAGCAACTATGGTATACTTATTATAGCAACTATGGTATACTTACCTACAGCAACTATGGTATATTACCTATAGCAACTACGGTATACTTACTACAGTATACTTACCTACACAGCAACTACTGTATACTTACCTACACAGCAACTACTGTATACTTACCTATAGCAACTATGGTATACTTACCTACAGCAACTATGGTATATTACCTACAGCAACTACGGTATACTTACTACAGTATACTTACCTACACAGCAACTACTGTATACTTACCTATAGCAACTATGGTATACTTACCTACAGCAACTATGGTATATTACCTATAGCAACTACGGTATACTTACTACAGTATACTTACCTACACAGCAACTACTGTATACTTACCTACACAGCAACTACTGTATACTTACCTATAGCAACTACTGTATACTTACCTATAGCAACTATGGTATACTTACCTACAGCAACTATGGTATATTACCTATAGCAACTACGGTATACTTACTACAGTATACTTACCTACACAGCAACTACTGTATACTTACCTACACAGCAACTACGGTATACTTACCTACAGCAACTACTGTATACTTACCTATAGCAACTATGGTATACTTACCTACAGCAACTACTGGCATAGTTACCTACTGAACTACTGGCATAGTTACAACTCAACTACTGGCATAGTTATCTACAACTAATGGTATAGTTACCTACTCAACTACTGGCATAGTTACATACTCAATTACTGGCAAATTTATATACTCAACTACTGGCATAGTTACCTACTCAACTACTGGTATAGTTACCTACTCAACTACTGGCATAGTTACCTACTCAACTATTGGCATAGTTATCTACAACTAATGGTATAATTACTTATAGCAGGAGTCTATTTCTGGTTTTGAGTAAAAGTCAAAGTTGAGACTGACTTCACAATAATGAAGTCACTCTTGACAACCCAATACATGCTTTACAGCCAACATTTTGTGTCTGATTACTAGGAATCATCTGCTAACAGTTCAAAGTTTGTACTCCCTCAACCTCTATTACAAACAATCATAGATGGAGTCTAAGAAAGCACCAACAATGTTACTTTTCTTTTATCCTCCTTTCCCAAGACCTCCTGTGCTAACCTCTTAAAAAATAAGGATAACATTTGGCAAAATCAGTACTAAGAACTAGCAAAAGGCAGACACCCACTTATAGATCACTGAGTAAAACATACTCTTATGTTTTTAATGGAATTAGACATGAACAATCCTAAATATCCAAACTAAGCCTTGGCAGTGACATTACACAATACCAGCAAAATGTCTCTACCTGTGGAGATCTCCTGCAAGCGAACATATTATTAAAAATGCACATTAGTAGGAACAAAAAAATTATCTGACTTTCTAAATAAAAACAACCAGCAACTATACCAGGGGTGCTTAACACCCTAGAATGCACTGGCATGAGTGTCTGAGTAGGCTAAATAAGCTGATAATTGTGAACCCCCTGCACAAAAGATTATAATAATAAATCATTATTAGAAAAAGAAAGAGAATCCAGGTAAACTAAGATGTTTGATAGTTGCATGTGTATCATTCTACTTTGAACTAAGAAAAGTGATTTTTTAAACTGATTCCACTTAGTATAATTTAATTCATCTAATAATTATTATTAAAAATAAAAAGCACTATAAAGTCACTAAAAAGCACTAAAAAATAAAATGCAGTAAGAAAAGGTGAAACAGGTAAAAGAAAATTTATAATGCCACAAAATTTCAACAATACTAATGAAAGTAATCATGACCATATGGCAATAGTAATGCTGCTCAAGAGGAAAAAAATTTAAATACTAATAATAATAAAGAAAGCAAGTAAATTATATAACAGAAAATTAAGAAAAGAAAATTATATAACATTATCACCTCACTTTAAAAAAAACAAAAGACCGTCACTAGCTCCTTAGCAATCATTATGAAATGGAAAAACAAAATTTTGGCACTTAATGTGAACATTTCTTCAAAATCTATATTATTCTAACTTTAAATAAGTAATTTTGCAACTGGAAGAATGAAAACTAACTGTAGGGATAAAAATTTAACTGACCTTTGACTGATGGTATATAAAATTAGCATACAAGAAAGAATGAACCTTTCTCCATTTGGAGTATTCCTAATCAAATTTAGAGCAATAATATCTTCTCCAGACATAAGTGAGGATTACTCCATCAAGTAGGCATCACAACCACCTAAGTCCAGTTCAGTTTCAGGCTCAGAATCAGAATCAGAATTAATTAGAACGATTTTCATGAATCAAGGGGATGCCTTAATTTGTAAAAAATGCAAGACGGCAGTCAAGGACACGTTCTTTGTTTATGACTTTTATCATGAGATTATGACTGTGGAATATTAAATATAACTTTTAAAAACAGATTAGTTATATGAATTAGTGTTTAATTTTGATGTATAACTGGCTTTTAAAGAAAAGTGTTAAAAAATAATATTCTGCAGAAAAACTTAGGTGTCATAGAGAAGTGGATGATTTTTCTATGTAGCCCATTTGAAGAGAGTTAAGCATCGTATTCTGAAAGCTGATTTTTATGAAGTGAAGCTGCAAGCAAAAGCTAGTATTAAAATAAAAATCTGAAACAGTTTATGTTCGTATATAATCATTGTTTCCTGTTACATCAGTTATATAGAGGAAAATGGCTAAAACCCGTTTTACCAAACTTTAAAAAAAATGGCCTGAGCCACAAACAGAAAGCCACATGAATGCAACTGGTCAAAACAACAGTGGTTGACATTTGGAAAAGCCTTTAAAAAGAAAAGAAAGGTAAATGCAGGGCTGTTAAGTGAATCTTTTAATTACTTGAAGAATTATACTTTTTCTGAAGGATGATCAAGTCAATATTTTAAGTCTTGCATTAAGTTTAATAATAAATTTTCTTTATTCTTTTTTCCTTTATAACAATACAAAGAAAATGTTACTAATCAAAAGTGTAAGAGTTTTACACAATCTGACTGTTTAAGAGAACAATTTCTTACTTTTTGACTTCACCAATTCCTGCAATCTTTTGATTTCTTCTGTGCGTTCATTTTGATCGCAAAGAATTTCAATTATTTTTCTGTGTATCTTTTCTGGATCCGACATATCTGTAGATCCAGGACTTGTAGACAAAACTTCTGCAAAATAAGCACATTCAGGACAGTCAATAGCAAATTCAAGCCTTGGTATGAATTTAAATGTAAAATAATTCACATAGGAAATGGAAACTAATAAAATATTAACCCTATCAATTGCAAGCACGAGTATATGTATAACCCAATATACAAAGAGTTAGCTCTAAAGTCACAAGGCCTATTTAGTTTTCTATCCCATAACTGGATAAAAAGAAAAATGGCAGCACCCTGTTTGCTAAAAGTATATTTGAACTTGTTTATTCTGAAGAGGGAAGAGACTGTCTTAGCATTCAATACAAATTCTGCACTATATATTTTCTCCAAAATGCCAGATAATGGTGCTCTTAGCAAAGATGAAAATGAACAAAAGGTATGAGAAAGTGCCAATAACCCATTGAGATCGGTCAAGCTAGAAAGCATGGTTAAATTTTATAATTGTGTTTTTGTAAATAACAGTAATCCTAACTATAAAGTGCTTAGCACTCTAATAAAGAAGAGAATTGTATGATAAGATATATGCATCAAACTGAATTTCCATCTTTGGAATCTCCAATAGTTGGCTTTTAAAAAAATCTTTTGTATCTCTTCCACGCTTGTCAAAGCTATGGTTATTAGCTCTGGAGACAAATATTTATGCATAAAAGAAAAATGTCAATGGTCTTCCAATATAAATGAAGAAGAAATAAGAACTTTGACAGGTAAAATTTACTTCTATAAATTCATAATCTACCAACAATTATGAAATGTTTTCCAAACAAATGTATCCCAGATGAACATAACTGCACATGCAACATCTGATAACTATGGCCCAAATTGTTTTTACCCATAACAAATTTTCCAATAAAAAAAATGCAGTCCCAAGAAATGAGCTATGATAAAATGTGGAAAATAAAATTTAAGTGTAAACTGCTCTTAGAAATGCTCAATGAGAAATACAGATGAAATCTGAGTATGGCCTGTTCATGGCAACATTTTACCTAAATACTGCTATAATCAAATCCAAAATGATTTGTTTAAATAAGAATATGTTAAAGTACATGTATATGTTTATTTTTAAATTCAACTTAGAAAATAAACAAACTGATTATGTTAATCTGAGCATCCTTAGTAATTATAGAGGTAAAATATTTCTGTAAAATAGAATAAAATAATTCCCCCTGTTGTGTAAATTAAGTGCACATATTTTTGTGTAAAGACATTCTTTATTTTATTATCATTAGTGATAATAATTCTAGTGATAATTCTAGTTTCAAAGATACGAACAGGAATTTTGCTTCTTTTCCAAATAGTTCTGCAAATTAAAGGGTTAAGATGATTAATAATTAATCTTTGTTGTAAATCTAGAGGAAAAAATATTTAAATTAAAATGTATAAAATATCAAAATCTAAATATCCTCTATTCTTATTGATTTCTTTTTTAAAGTAACAGTAGATATTTAATTGCCATAAAAAATCCATGGATAAACAACTTATAACTGTTATAAATAATACTTTAATAGTAGGTACTTACTAACTTAGTTATTCATACAAAATCCATATAATCAATTTAAAACTGTATAGTGGATATTTAAATGTTCAAACAAATTCTATGGAATGTCACCTTAAAACTCTTGTGAACAAAGCAGAAATATAACTATGCACACAAAATCCATGGATTATCAAATGAAAAATTAACTCTTTGTTAAGAATGAGTCTTAAGGCAGTCAAGAGTGTGAAATGAAAGACAAGTGAAGACAATATGATTTTTGTGTCTTATTAAAAAAGAAAACACAAGTAGCAATCCATCACTGGATTTTCTGCAAACAAGGCAAGTCAATCACTCTACTATTTACATCTAACTTTAACAATCTTAACATCTGAAAACTCTCTACAAATTTTATTGCAAGCCATGCAAGTCAATCACTTTGCTATTTAAACCTAATTCAACAATCTTAACATCTGAATGCTCTTTATACTTTACTGCAAGCCAGGCAAGTCAATCACTCTAACTTCGATCTTAACATCTGAATGCTCTATACATTTTATTGCAAGCCAGGCAAATCAATCAATCCATTATTTACATCTAACTTCAACAATCATAATGTCTGAACACTATCTACACTTTACTGCAAGCAAGGCAAGTCAATCACTCCATTATTTACATCTAACTTCAACAATCTTAATATGTGAATGCTTTCTACATTTTACTGCAAACCAGGCAAAGTCCATCACTTGATTATGTATAACTAACTTCAACAATATTGAACATCTGAATGATTTTCTTAAAATGTAGTGATTCTGAATATTCATCATTAAACTAGTGCAAAAAAATTACTTCAATAGCTCATTTTTATTATGAACTGTAAGAGCCTAATTTTTGTTGAAAACTGTAAAATAAGAAGTTTAACACCAAATTTCTTATTCTAAATACTTCCGAAGTTTCTCTCTCATTTTTGTTTCAACCTTTTTCTTCTAGAATCTGCTTTAGATTTGGTGCTAATTTCTGAAAAGTTCATATATACTGTGACAAAAATAGGAATAGAGATATAAATCCAATTTTTATTGAAAAGTCAGATATATAAATACAAATAATTTACTGGCTTCTGAATTATCCTGGATATTTAATGTTTACTTCTTTATCATAAGTTTAATAACAAAGAAAAATTGACAACAATGCTGCATTTTTATCTCATTTTTGCTGTTTTTCCCTAATCAGACAACAGATAACAATCAAATCAAATAATAAATCAAATACACACATGCATATACATGTACATACAGACACACATTATAAGCAACTAATTTCAAATTCTAAACAATGCTAGTCTAAAGGGAAAGATATTCAATTGCAATTTGTACCAGCTTGGCTTCTGCTTATTCCAGACGATGAACTTGGACAAGTGGAGTCAGACATCTCTCGTCTAGATGTTTGCACAGAATGGCGTTGGTAGTGTTTGGGAATTGCACCTCCACTGCGCATTTGCTCCAGTTCATCAGCTGACGGGCTGCTGGGAGTTGTTGTGCATTCTAGACCCATCAGCTGCTGATAACTGATTGGATGTTGTTCGGAGCTCATTTCATATGAACTTTCCCCTTCATTTGTCATGGTACTTGTAGAGTCAGTCATGTCTGGAATAAATGAAATGTCAGAAACAAGTGTGAATCATGATACACAAGGATACTGGTGGAATCTATCTTGTACAGATTAAGTAAAATGTCCAAGGCATATTATGAATCAAGACATGCCATGGTGATTGTGAAACTTCAAATCTGAATTTGTTAATCAAGACCTATCATGTTGCTTATGAAATCAGTCATGTCTGATTTAGATGAAGTCTCACTGCTTGTTAAGACTCTTTATCCTTTATATGGCTGATTCATCAGTACTATTATTATCTTAATCATGACAATAAGTATCTTCTTGAATTTTCACCAAGGTACATCTTTTAGTTCTATTGTATAATGAACAAATATTAGCAGAGGGCAAAAACAACACTAGACCTTTCCCACAAAAAACAGCCAGACAAGAAAGCTGCAGGAAATGCCCACAGTTTCAATACCCACACAGGCATATTTGTTTGGTATTATTTCCCCATTATGGGACAGACCTGTGCTTGTATAGGTGTTGCAACAGTGTTCATCTCTTGTAGCATGCTCATCTGCAAAGTATTCAAGAAGAACTTTATATTATATAAAATAACTCCTGTTGGGAACACTTTAAGTATTATGTTACATATATTAATATTTTAAGCAAATCTCAGTTAATAATGATGCAACAAAAATGTAGAATATGTTTTACTATATATCTATTAACTAATACAGCTTTTAAAAAGTTATTCACTAATATTTTTTTTGGTGTTCATCAACTATGACAAATTAGCTCTTAAACTTACTCTCTTGTGTACATTGGTAGCTTTTAAAAACCTATTTGTAGATTTTATTAATAGTAGTAATATCCCAAAGCTTTACAAACTTAAATGATTTTAAAAAATAGATGACAGCTATAACTGCATATCTGTTATTTCAAAATCTGATAATACAATTCTAAAATGTAACAATACATTACATTCCAATCAGGGACTCTAAGGTGATTTTTCTAGATATTAAACTAACAATGAATAAAAAAAATAACATTTTTAGTTTTAAAAGAAAGCAAATTAAAGAACCCCCTCAAAAAACAACAAAAAGCAAGTGAAGTATGTAATCTGACACTGAGTAATACAGATAACTATGATGTATATGTATTTAATTTTTTAAATGTAAAATAATACCCGATGTCAGAGAATCAGAGTCCTCGTGAAAAGCATGAAACAGTCCAGTGGGGTTGCCCATCTGCTCGTCACCCACCATGACACCAGCTACTCTGCTTTCCACTGAATCTTGGTATACAGGCATGCGAGCAGAGGTCCTAGGTGAAAACCGGTCTTGTCGTGGAGATCCAGCTCCTGCAGCTATACTGCCCTGCATTTTGTCTACAATAGTAGAGCCAGAGTCTGTGAGACGTTCTCTGTCAATCTGAGAAAGCTTGGAGCCTGTGGCTCCTGTTATCCAAGCAATGACTGGCGGAAGCTCTCCTGAGCTTATGTCTGATACATCACTACCACTGGAATGGGGATGGTGCTGTTTGCTTTGATCCATTTCTTTAAAAGATAAGGCTGACAATGACAGTGAACGTGGTATGTTTGGCTCATCTGCTACAACCAGTTCTGGTGAAAGTTTTTTGTCTGGAGAAGTAATCTCCTGCTTTTGAACCCCATGCATTATTTTTGGATGTCGATCTCTATGTTTGATTTTAAAACCATTTTCTCTTTTAATTCTACGCTTTATTCTAACCTGCTCCCCTTGTGGATTGTTACCACGAAAAGGGATAATATAGCTGTCACTATAGAGACGGTGTTTGCCTACAGAATCATACATTACCCCACCAGTCTGTGGCAGTTTAAACCTCTGTGGTAGGGAAAGATGAGAAGGTTGCTTAGATTTGAAACTGCTGAGTACCGGAGAGCTGCGGGCCTCTAAGGCACTAGTAGTGCGTCTTACACCCCTGCGATCATGGCGAAACCTCATCCTAGGAATATGATCTGGTGAGAGATCTGAATCACTATCTTCTTTGAACGTTCTGGCCTGGTAAAAAGGAACTGATGTGGAGCTATGTGGGAGAAGTTCAATGTCAGCCTTTGTTGTGATAGTGAGTGGAATGTCTTGGCATTGGGACCAGCTCATTGAAATATCATTATCTGTTGACATAAATACAATAGAAATGAGGAATTGAATGGCAACAAATGTATCCTGTTTATATTACAGTCAACACGCTCAAAGGATTTATAAAATGTCTGTTGCACATATAGGATTCACTTCAGTAAATACTTTTAAATAAATAATTAGATTATAAAGACTGCATATAATTGACGGTAAGCTTCAAAAAGGCTGTTATCATTTAAAAATTTTAAGTTAAAGAAACAACAACATATTAAATTATATTAAAATATTGATTTTAAAGCTATTATTAGTATTAATGCTTCCTGTACTTGCTGACCTGCCCCTGCAAATGTTCCCCAGTAGCAAAACAAATTCAAATACTGAAAGACTGAATAATGAAAATGTATGCACATAAAGTTAGACCACTATACTACTGAGGAATCACTGAATAGTAACAGTATATGAAAATTTGTGATGCACTTATAAACAAAATGTCATGACAACAATAACAAAAATCCATCATTGAGAAGGCAAAATAGACATTGTCTCCTTGAGCAAATTGAATTTCTTGCTGTGCTAACTGATCAACAATTATTTCAGTTATGACCACATGAACATGTCAATCTGAACTGTCTGACATTTGTTCAACAGCTAAGATTTAGAAATTGTATGTTGAGAAAGGAGAACAACTCATGCTAGAATCATGAAGTCATAACTGAAATAATTGTTGATCAGTTAATATACAACAAACTACAACAATTTCAATCTTTTCTTAACTGTATGCAAGCATCAAATGTCTTCTCAAAACCTATGAAAGATTATGATGAAAACATATATATGTGATTGTGATTACTCTCTACAAGTCAGAACACATGACTATTTATTGTCCCTGGAAAAATGGTGTGCATTCTAAAGAAATCTAGCCATAGAGGAGTTAATGTTTTGGCTGTGCATATTTATATGGATATTTTCAATTGGAGACTATCAAATTGGTTGAGCTGATTTGTGGATGATCCACTAGAGATCTATCAGATAAGTTGGGATGCTAGGGTAGGACTTCAGCAGATGGCAGAAATTCAGTGCACATCCTAATGCTATATCTCGCATTACTGTGGTCTGCTGATGAAGATGAAATGAAGCTTATGCTGTCAAGATTTATAGGAGTACTCTGCCTTCAGAGCACACTCTTATCTGCAAACTTGGTTTGATCAAATATCTTCTCTTTAGGTTGGCCTGGCTTTACAAGGCTGTTTCTGCTACTGTTCAGAATTTATCATGAAGATGGAACACCATATTGTAGTGAACTTGACATTGACTTGATTGAGGCATTTCGTGGGAGCAAAATGGATTGGGGATGACTTGTGACCTAAATTTATTTGATGATATCTCTTGAAGCACATTCATCCATTCTGAACTGCTTAAGTGAGTCATTACTTGTTCTTATGCACATTTATCTCTAAAAACAATCATTTTAGGAAAAATGTGCCATCTCTTTTATCAGTTTTGTTTGACAATATATTTCTTTTAATGATACAAGTGACTAAGCATAAGAATATGCAATGAGCTGGGGTGGGTGGGTATTCTTTTTCAAATAGTCTTCAAAGCCATCATGTGTTCAAAGTGCATATGCTAAATATCAATTCTGGTTCCCAGGGAAGTGATTGCATGCACTCCATTAATTAAAATTAAAACACAATATATTTCTGTATGTGTGTATGCAAGCACACTCATGCATGGATGACTTTGGATTTTTAAACATGCAACCAAATTGCAAATTAAATTTTCAAGTTGAAACATTAGATTATATACATGACATCCTGTACTGTGCTCATTACAGGAAGACCTGAAAATTATTTGAAAAATACACACAGTTTAGAAAGCAGCTTTAATAAAGGAGGGTACTACTCATCAGACAATTAAATCATTTAATATCTTTTACAATATATTTGAGACTGTTGCAATGATGACTAGCAACATTTATCATTAACACAGTTTAAAAGAGATTTGAAAGAATATAGAACAGGGCTGTGAAATCAGAAGTCAGAATTCCAAAGTCAGTTCTTTTTTTGAGGAGTAGGAGTCAGTAAAAAATGTCCCAACTCCGACTCCAAATTTTATGAGACTTAGGCCAAAGCAGACCCAAGAAGGGAGTGAAAAAAAGCTGTAAAAAATTGTGAAATATTTATTTCAAGGTAACTGTTTACTATTACTTTAGTAAATTTTAAGCAATTAAGTTTAAAACAATGTAGTCTGTGAAGTTACTGAAATAGTGCGCTAAAAACAAAACATCTTGTGCTATATAAATTAGAAGTTTTATAGTGCTGTGGTATAATACCGACTTTGACCATGAGGCACAAATTCTGCAAATCACATACTATATGATAATACAGTTGGGTCAAACTTCTAAAATTTCAGGAGTTGGAGTTGGAAATTTTTTTGACCAACCCCACAATTCTGGAATGAAATGTTGAATACTGTTACTAGTTCTAAATTAAACTTATTACATTTAAAGAAAATGTGCAAAATGCTATTTCTAAGTGCATATTATTTTTTCCACAAAAAAAAAGAAATTAAATTTACTATAACTGTAAAAACTAAGCCAAAGAAGAAACCTTATTTTAAATTATAATAAAATAATGAGTCAAGACAAAATCACAAGTTTAACATACACAAACTGTTTCAAAACATTTAAATTTTTTTCAAGTAACAAATTAAATTTACTATACTTGACCAAGCTTTTAAAGACAAAATAGGAGGAGCATGTGGCATTTTATTTCACTCAAAACTCCTGCATGAGCCAAATTCAAATGCTGCTAGACAAAAGTTAAATTTACCATACTTCTTAACTTTAGCAAAAAGAGAAACCCTGTTATTTTCATTGATTGCTGCTTTAAATTAATAGAATAAAAAAATCATCAAAGATTTACCAGAAACTGATTGAATTTAACATCCAATATTACTTCACTTGCATAGTTCAAAAGCTAAAAAAAAAAAAAAAAAAAAAAAAAAAAAAAGAAGCAGTATGACTAAAGTTAGAAAATTTAGAATAATAGTATCATCTAGTTGTTTTAACAGTGAATATCATTAAACAATGTTAGTCAATTTGTATATATATTTCAATCATTTGTCAAAGTTGTTTAATCTATGAACAGATAAAAAGTGCCAAAATCTTTAAAATGCAATTAAAACTCTTTTTTCGCTAGACAGTAACTAGAATTGAACACAACAGGTTATTACTAGGTTTTACTAATATAATTAACCAGCTTTATGGGCTACCTTTCTGATAAAATGTCAAATTATAACTTCTTTTCAATTATTTTTAAATCCTGAATTATATTTATGTTTCGTTTTATATTATTATTCATTGTAGTGGTATAAAGATTGCTGTAGAAACAAAAAGGCAATTACTGGGTTAAATCTTTAAATTTTAATAGGTGTAAGTGCCTTTTGCTAATTATAGGCAATAATTTTTTAATATTATTAAAATAAACATGCTCTATTTTGTGTATGTACAAATTATACAAGTTAAATATGTCCTTTGTTAATTAGAGGCATTATAATTTATAATTATTAATGAAATAAACAGTAATTATTTTGTGCTTAACATCCATATTCAATGCAGTATACTGTCAGTCTAAGATGCTAAAAAGAATTTAAGAAACATAACTCCAATAAACTTCAAACATTAAAGAAAGTGAAAGGGGGATAATTAGGAAATCCTGTGAATTGTCATTCATTCACCAGTAAATAAGTGCTATGAGTAATGAGAGTGAGTTTTGCTTCAGAGATCCAAAAAGTGATGCAACACACATTTCAGCCATTATGGCTATCTAATATAACCAAATTGGTCATATTAGGTTGAAAGTTATTTCATTTCTGACTAAGCCAAGGTGTAAACAGAACTTGCCAGTCACCAATGGAGATTAATTTTCAGGGTGAATTAGTAAAAGTTAGTTACAGCCTTACCAGCTTGGCTGTGTGTATCTCCCCCCCCCCCCCCCCCGCCTGCTCACAAAGATGCAAAAACTGCTTATCATTAGATGAGATCCTGAGATCCACAGTTTTAGGTCAGTGGCTTAGCAAAGTGAACCATGAATGTGAGGAGTTTATACTGTTGACTTGTGGATAAGCCACAGGAGTCTATAACTATAGATCATTTAGTTTGATGTTCAACCCATTCAGTCACATTCACTACATTTGGCAATAGTTACTATAGCAACATATAACACACAAAAGAGTAAACATTCAATTAAGAAAATAGGGAAAAGATTAAGTCAACAGAAGAAATGAAAAATAGAAAATATAATGAAAGCTGGTGAAATTGAAATGAAAATGACAGACTTAAACTTCCTTTCTAAAATGTCTACAACCTAGTCAGTAAGAAAGAAGATGAATATTGTATGGAACATTATATATTTTTAATAGCTAGACTTTTCCTGGATAAAAATAATAAATTAAATAAATAAATAAAAATAAAATAACCAACAAATGATCTGACAACACAATTTCAGTTGGCATCAATTGCAAAATTTCCAAAACTAAAGACACAATGTATATTTAAAAGAAAAGCAATCTAGCCTCAGATTTACTCTTAAATGTGTGAATAAATAATTTCAAAAAATATTTTCCAAAAACATTCTAAAAGCTCTCTTAAAAGTTTGTGGCTCTCATTAAATGAATTTGTTTTGCCTGCTCTGAAATAATCTAAAGCACAGTAATTTACAGAGGAAAGGAGATTATTAAAATTTAATTTTAGAAATTATAAATCAAATACTTTTCCAATTTGTAATTGTATTTTAAATATACTGATTTTAAAAAAAATTTCAAATAATATTGTTTCATCAATAACAACAATAATCTTAATTAGTATAAATTTTTTCTACATTACTAAGAATGCTATTTTTTCATTAGAGTAGATTTGAGCAGGAAAGAGAGAGTACTACAACAAATTATTTCAATGGTGGAACAAAAACAATCGGATGGAATACAGCAAAGTGGCTATCATTTTTATCAACAAGCAAATCATGTTTATATGGTTTTACTGCACAAAGATAACCAAAACAAATAAAAATAGACAGATGAATTTAGTACATTTCTTAACCTTCTTACGATGGTTATAATTAGAGCACTATCTTGGATGAGGTAATTGTGTACATCCGATATGCTATAAAAACAGACACATTTATGTGCACCAAAGTGTGTATGCTTTATAAAATTACATTCTGTGTAATATTAAATTTTTGTGCATTAAATTGCACAAATTTAATATCCGATAAAGTGAGCATTTTACAAGGATTTTATTGACAATGTACCTGTGAATATGGAAACCATTGTTGATGCAATTACTAATTAGCGCATAAGATGGATTATAAGTTGTATATTGGAGGGACAAGCCTTTAGCTTTATATACCAAGAGATGCAGTGATGATTGTCTAGCTCCAACACCAGACACTGGTTCATTCTGCATTTGGAAGTCAAATTTTTCAGAAGTAAATTTATTTATGCAAAAGTACTAGAAAGTTGTTTGTTTAAATTGTAAAATTACTATTATTCTGATAAAATAATAGTTTAACAGAAATGGTTCTAGATAAACACATCAAGTTATACATTATTATTTAAACAATCAATAGAGACAATCTCTTTTAGATGTAATATTATAACAGAACATTTCAGTATTCTGACTATAGCATTTTTATGATTTATGGTGGAAAAAAAATCTGAAGTGATAATAATAAGTGTAGATTGATACTAATAAGTGTAGGTATAAATACTATAAATGGTTGCATGTATTGTAAAGTTTATATGCAATTTGATGAGAAAGTTCCAGACTGGTGAAATATAAAGTGGTTAGTTGACTGCTACATGCTGCTGACCTGGCTGGCTAGTAGATAAAGACCCATAACTTTACAAACCTGAATGGTTAACATTGCAGTATTTATCAGGATGAGTTTGTTTACAATAACAAAGGGAATGGTTAACATTGCAGTATTTATCAGGATGAGTTTGTTTACAATAACAAAGGGAATGGTTAACATTGCAGTATTTATCAGGATGGGTTTGTTTTACAATAACAAAGGGAATGGTTAACATTGCAGTAGTTATCAGGATGAGTTTGTTTTACAATAACAAAGGGAATGATTAACATTGCAGTATTTATCAGAATGAGTTTGTTTACAATAACAAAGGGAATGGTTAACAGGCCAAAGTACAATCCTGTGTGACATCTTGACACACGATATTCAGTCTGAATAAGCATTTCAGATATATGGTAGAAGCTCTGCCTGTGCATTTTTGCTACCAATAAATATGCCATTGAAGGAATCAAAGATATTTATAATTTATAAAGTAATAACAATATTTTGCCATTTAAATGATCCATTCACTGATGATGGCTGTTGGAATATCACACTAGTATTAGTAGATTTCCCCTCTTAATCCAAAGACTTACCATTCAAACTACTATCTGGGCTACACTCTGAAAGACGATTTCTGATGGGATGTTGAAGCTGTGAACTAATTTCGCCATCTTCTACTTCTGCTAAAGGCGCTTTTTCTGAAAATGAACAGAGTCCAAATGCAATCTTTAGTACCTAGACAATAAATTAATTATCTGATAGCTCTGTTAGTTTGGAACTGGATTGGGTTTTATTTTATTTACTAATCACTAAGAAATCCTCCCACCCACCCCAAGTCCCCAAAAGAAAAGTAATCATTAGCACCCTTCATTAATACAATACATTAATAAAGTTTTATTTTGTTTGGAAGGTTGTAGGTGTAAGTATGTATGATATATTATCCTATTTATTGACAAGTAAGAACAAATCAAAAGTATTATAATTACTCATATGATTAAATAAATTAATACTCTCTTAGTGTAAAATGGTGTCTTATCTTTCTTTGTCTGTGTGTCAGTTAATGTATAAAGCAGAATAGAAGAAAGGCTTTTTTCTTATTTTTTTAAGGAGTTAGAATTCATGAACTACTAGTACTACTTTTGTTAGAAAAAGTAAAGCACTGGTGCTAATAAGGTAGTGTTATGTGCAAGGTGTTTAACATCAGGAGTTCAAGTCTAAAACTTTCAGTGAATATATAGGCAATTGTATTCAGTCATCTGCTGCCAATAGCCTGTTAGTGATCAGTCTGACCAGCAGTCTGTCATGGATGCCAACTCATTTGCCTTCTTTGACCCAGTCAGTCAACACCCTCAACTGATGAGCAGGAATCTAAACTTGTAGAACCAACTGGTTGGTGGTATTTTGTGCCATCATTTTGTTCTGCGTGTCTGTGTGCGCACACACACACAAGTAGATACAGAAGAGTCATCTAAACTCTGCAAACACCTCTTCAGGTCATGCCAACACTCACATACAGACCATCATAAGCACATAACATCTAATAAAATAAGCCAATGAGAAAAGTTTGTGACCCCTACATGATTAGTTGTTTAGAGGTGTAATGGGGGTGCACATTTATCTATCTTTGCAATGATTTCTTATTTTCTTTTCCTATCCTGAATGACTGTGTTGACCTATAGTGTGTTGTTTTGTCTATCCCTAGCATTATGCTATATATAGCAGGTTTTTAAGCCTGAGAAAACATACTGCAGTTAATGCAGATCACAAGGTCCTACATAGAGAGAAATTAATGCTTGATATAGTGTAAACATGGGGGCATCTTTGTATTTTTTCTTTTGCACTTCACCTCTTTCCCATATTGCGACTTAAGTTGATCTGACAGTCTTGTGTATATCTGGATATTCTGTCAACCATTTGTTTATCATCTACTGTTAAATTCAGTTTATGGCTAATACCAGCATAAAAGAGGATAAGCCCTCCACTCTCATTTGCAACCATACCAATTTATCATTCTTTCATAATACTGTTTTCTTTTCTGTATTCTTTCTTTACCAATTTATCATTCTTTCATAATACTGTTTTCTTTTCTGTATTCTTTCTTTACCAATTTATCATTCTTTCATAATACTGTTTTCTTTTCTGTATTCTTTCTTTACCAATTTATCATTCTTTCATAATACTGTTTTCTTTTCTGTATTCTTTCTTTACCAATTTATCATTCTTTCATAATACTGTTTTCTTTTCTGTATTCTTTCTTTACCAATTTATCATTCTTTCATAATACTGTTTTCTTTTCTGTATTCTTTCTTTACCAATTTATCATTCTTTCATAATACTGTTTTCTTTTCAGTATTCTTTCTTTACAATTTTTGGAGGATAAAATTTGCTTTCAAATATTCTGGCTGACTTGATTATTTCATATTTTTATGAAAGTAATAAAGTAACTAAAGTCTAAAATGTTAAAACTAAGAAAGACTGTTACTATGAGGAAGTTTGAGTTATGTAGGCAACAGTCTTAAAAATTGTGTGGAAGAACAGATGAAAGGACTGAAGAAGGAAAAATATGAAATAGAACAGGAGAGAGAAGAAATATATGGAGGGAAAAAAGAAAGACAAATCAAGAAGATGAGAAAGAAAAGAGAGAGAAGGAAAGAATTAACTCAGAAGTAAAAAGACAAGAAAAGAAACAAAAGAAGAGATAAGGAGGAAGAAGACTATGAAGAGGAGAGAGAGGAAGACAGAATTGGAGAGAATAAACAAATGAAGCTGTCAAGCAGCCTAAAAAACAAGGCAGATGAAGCATTATGTGGCACTCAAAAAACAATGGACACAACCAACCAAAGGACTTAGGGATGGATACTCAGATTTAGAAAATTACTCTGATATGGAAGCAAGATGTAAATACAGAAAAATCAGAATATGGGTAAATTCTTTTACACTACCAATAAACAAGATCTCAGTGGCAGATACCTACAGTTAGAAAAGCCATTCATGCAATAAAAGCACATGGCAGTATGAGAGAAAGTGATAGATATGTTGGTCACTATAGGTCTCTTAAAACCTGTCAGAATGTGGGGGTATGTGTTGCTGCTTCCCAATTTAGTGGTCTTGAACATGATCCAGTCCTTTAAATAATTTTTTTTTAAAACTAGCTGCCTGGAAATGCATACCATCTCCTTATTGCTCATTATTTATGATGGTAGCTTAAATTTATCATGGGAAGGGGTGGGGGAATTAATGGTCCTCTGTTGGATTCGGACAGGTTCTACTGCCCAGTGTGGTGTATAACAGAAACTTAACAGGTACAACATATTCCATGAGGACTAAACACTAAAGCAGGCAGTCTTTCCAGTAAAGGCAATTGCTCTCTATCAGAATGGACTTTAAATTTAAAATGATGTTTTCGCTGAGAAAGACTACTTACAGACTTCTTTATGAACTCTCTGTTTAAATTTAAAATGATGTTTCCACTGAGAAAGACTTTTCTGTTTAAATTTTAAATGTTTTCACTGAGAAAGACCACTTACACAGTTACAGACTTCTTTGCCACAAGAAGGAAGGAATAGTGTATGTCACCCTTCCTGTTTGGAGTGAATACTTTTATCAATCAAAACAACATGTTTGTCTATGTCTTCCCTCCAGCTATTTGATTTCCAAGGTCCCTGTGAAGAGCAGACAGTATGTAGGCACCAAAATGATTCTATAGTTCCATTCAAGAACATGGATAAGCAATGGGAAATTCCAATGAAAACTGCCAGTCAGACCAGATTTACTCAGACTAATTTCATCCAGTTTTCACCTGATAGGCATGTGACTCTTAAGATATAGTAGCAATACCCTGGAAATGCTCTTCTTTCCCTAGATTATGTCCTAGAGATATATTACTTCAGCTTCTGACCTTTCTGTGGGTCCTTTAGCAGTAGTTCAATCCATTTCTGCTCCCATTCTTAGCAAATTTTTTTAATTTTCTCCTTCTTTTCTGTCTGCAAGGTATATTTTAATGCATATAACTATATAAAAGAAAAAATCCCATTTATTTGTGATTCAAGGTATGCAAATCTGGCTGTACAATGGAAGAAGGTATTATTCTAAAGTAATAATAAGTTTTTCCTAAATATTTAACTGGGTGCGAATACACAAAGATCCTCTCCTCTTTTTTTTTCAATAGCATCTCACTCTTCATATTAGAGCAGCTAATTTTTGGACAAAGGACACACTTCCTATTAAGTACTTTGATCTTCTTTCAGAGGAGGTGTTCCTTTGTCCTTGACGTGGGGAATGTAGCAACATATCTAAGATATATATATATATATATATATATACATCTACTTATTTTAAAATTCCTTTTTTACATTATTAAAAGAAAACACTGAAATTATATAGCTTAACTTGGTGCACAATTTATGAAATGATGAATTCAGAAACATTCTTTTATATTTTTCCATATATAATAATGTATTGCTAATTTTATTTATTCAAATCTAAACATGAAATATTATTTTTAAAATTTATTTCTGAAAGCATGATTGTGACTCAAATATATACATGCAACATGACTAGAAACCCATAGCTGAAAGTGATACCCATAGCTACATACAGACATGCCACAATCTTTATTATGAAAACCAGTTTCAGTATTGCCCCAAAAACATTCATTGTTGTATGTTGTCAGGCTATGAGCTGTTTGTTTTCCAAGGCAATTTTTTTTTTGTCTTTGTTAGGTACACTTTTAAGAGCAGTCCCTGCAAATTTCATCATAAACTGATTAAAGAAATTAGAAGAAAAATCATCAATAGTCAGTTTTGTTTCATTTTCATTTTACTAAAATGTTAAATATTAAATTATAACATTTATTTGTGAATTTTATGAAACTGCATAAAATGAAGGAATTTTTATTTTTATCAGTAAAAAATTGTTACAGCTGAACAGAAAAACATATTAAAATTGTAAACACAACCTTTCTAAATTCACCAGAATGTTTGACAGAACAGAGAGAGAGAGACAGAGAAAAAGGAAAGCAAGGAAAAAAAGAAAAATACTGTCTTTGAACAATACCTTAAGATTATATAAGACAGTTTATATATATATGTTTGTGTGTATGTGTAAGTGAGTGAGAGAGAGAGAGAGAGAGAGAGAGAGAGAGAGAGAGAGAGACAGACAGACAGACAGACAGACAGAGACAGACAGACAGACAGACACAAACATATTAAAGAAAAGGAACAGAACACAGAAAATACCTTTATAAGTTTCCACTTTTCCATTTATCTCCCCATGGCTCATGTTGAAATCTTTGCCTAATATACCCAGTATTAAATCCCCCTTCTCATCCACTTTATGGTCACCAGATGAGTGCATGACTTGTTCTGCTGTCATTTCAAAACAATCTCCTCTTTCATTGGACCTAGCATAATAAGAAGGTGGGGGGGAGTTAAAAAGAACACCAACAAATGTACTTTGCATTAACTTACAAACCTCAGTCACTGACTGGTAATGAGAATCACCAATTCACAATTAACTGAGAAAACTGTAATACACTAGTCAGCAAATTATGTCCAACAAAAAAGTATCCGGCAGCTTGTTAATATCAATAGTTAATGTTTTAGGCACATTTACAAGCAGATAAAATTTATATTGTATGAGCAATCCCAAAGAAAAGTGAACTCTGAATTAAATTTATCATTTTTAATATCAAAATGACAAATACTGATCTCATATATAAAAGAAGCAAACACAAAACCCCACAAATTATGGCAGGTAAAAATCAACAGTTTGAACAATCCACAAAGACCATTCAAATCTGAATTAGACATCTCACTTTTATATATTATAAAAGAAGCAAACACAAAACCCCACAAATTATGGCAGGTAAAAATCAACAGTTTGAACAATCCACAAAGGCCATTCAAATCTGAATTAGACATCTCACTTTTATATATTATACAAGAAGCAAACACAAGAAACAACTTATGAGCATGTAAATTGGATCAAATAAGGAAGATAACCCAAATTTGTCTCAGTCTCCATTTATAATGCAAATATATCAAACAATGAATTTAATTAATTAAAACAATGTTTGGAAAGTTGCAAACACAAGAATACATCCAGTTTATCAAGTCAAATGAAGTTAAGTTCATCATATATATAATTTTCAACTTCTGTCTGTATGTGTAAAATGCTAAAGCATCCTTGACCTATGAGCATGTGAGAGTTTTTTTTTTGAGAGATGGTAAAACATCCTTGATCTTAAGGAAGTGGGTGGGGTTTTTTCCCACATGGCCAGCTTTATGTTCCATTGCCACTTCACGAAACATCAAAGTATTCATTAAAAAAAAAATAACGGTCAAGGTTGAATTTTAATCCATCATCATCAACTTTTAATGAATCATTTTCTAAAACAAAGGACCCTAAAATTTATTTTTTTTTTAAAAGAAAGAACCAACTGCATCTCTTTAATGCATTCTTCATACATTCATTGATATTAACTATTATTATAACAAGACTGACTGGTATGTTCATAATTGTGCCATCGAAATTTACATTAAAAAAAAGATTTTAAAAACTATTGGTATGTCTTCAATGAAAAACATACTTATATACACACTTAACATAATAAAAGAGATTTTTTTTGGGGGGACCCACTAAATTATATGTGCTGTACAAATATGCAATACTAAAGCTATTTTATTCTGACTATAAATAAACAATCAATTAGTATATCATGCACAATTTTTCATCTTTTCACTGTCAAGTGTCATTAGAAATATTCAATTTTTCAAAGTGTTATTTTAAAAAAATATTTAATTTATAGTCTAGAGAAAATTGTAAAACTTCTAGACTACTCGAAATAATATTTGCTTTCATTTCACTTTGCAAAACTGTTCTATTTAATGTATTAACTAATCACTCCATCACATAAAAGCAGACAATACCTAGAATCAGCTGTCTTTCCCTCAGGGTCAGCACACTCTGGTGTATTAGACTTGCTGTCTTCTTGTACAATCTCCCCAGTGTTAAAGACATGGTGCAGTTTGAAGTTGATACCCTTTACAAATGTGAAGACCAGGCCAATTGTTCCACAGTATAATGCCCATACCAAAAGTGTTGGCGCAAGAGTCTGAAAGAAATATAATAATAATAATGGTGATGATGGTGATGATAAATCTTCAGAACCTTGTGATTAAGGTTGTGGACTACAAATCTAGATGTCCAAATTTTTTCCCAACTGCTCCTTCAGCTGGAAGAAAAAGGATCTGTTTAAAGTTAACATTCTTAGCAATTGGGATGATCTGGCCAAATTATTCCAATGTATAAACCTAACAATTACAGTTGAAGCAAGATCTTGAAATAAAGATAAAAGCGAAAATGAGATGCCTTGAAAGCCTAATGCATTAGACTGTGAACTAAAGATCAAGATGACTGGATTAAAATCCCAACTTTTCCATCAGTTCCAAGAAAAGAAAATAGACTTCTTCCAAAATACACCACCAACTTCCTATTCATGATGGTGAAAGTTATGACATTCCATCAGGTTAAAAAAAAGAAAATACCCCCCTTCCAAAATACGCCTACAACTGACCCATTCATGATGATAAAAGCTATGAAAGATTCCATTAGCTATAATGTCCCAAAAGTACGATATATTCCATCAACTCCAAGAAAAGAAAATTGTCTCTTTCCAAAATACATCATAACTGTCCCATTCATGATGATAAAAGCTATGACAGATTCCATCAGCTCCAAGGAAAGAAAATTGTCTCTTTCCAAACTATACAAATGTCCCTCTCCCATCCAGGATGGTGAAGGCTTTGACAAGTTCTGCTCAGACTTTACATGGATTAATAATGTCCACAATAGTATTATAGGAAACTTATGTTTCTAATAAAAAAGTAATAGAAAATAAAAATGTCTACTGAAACACAAATAAAATCATGTTTGGAAGCACTGGACACTAGAGGACAACACAAAAGTAATACTACTAATAGTTTCTTACTATCAATGACACATGACAATCAATAAAGAAAAAAGAATGCAAGAAATAAGACTAAAAAAACACCCCAGTGAATAACATACTCATAGTTAGATCTAGTGAATTATAAAATATAAAACAGTGGTGCACAAACTCCGGCCCGCGAAGAGGCTCCGAGTGGCCCGCCATGTCAAACGTAAAAGTCAAATGTTTACTCATACACTCTGCGATTTGAAACAAAGCAGCACCTCCTGACCCATTTTTCCAGGCGCTCCTTGCAGATGATGTCTGCCTGCTGACATAACACTCACAGAGGTAAGAGAAAAAGGCTATACCAAGATGGGCAGCAAACCACACCATGGATGCTTGCCCCTTCCTGTGATATGGGCAGTCAGTAGCTGTTAAGCCTTAGTATCTGATCTACCACATTCTGTTGTTTATTTTGATGAAATTTTTGTGACAAAATGGCAGCTAATCGTAAAAGAAAAGTTGACAATGAAAACTGGCAGTTTAATGATGACTGGACTCTACAATACTGTTTTGTTCAACAACAGACAAAACGTGATTTGTCTGCTGTGTCATTCAACAGTAGGAGTGGCAAAGGTTTCTAATATAAAGCGCCATTATGAGACGAAGCATCAAGATTTCCACAAAGTTGTCAGTGATGAGTCTTAGTATGCAACTTCTTTGTCGTAATTATAGTCTTAATCATTATTTGTGTGTTCTTAGATGTGATGTCCGTCTTGTATGGGACGATTTTGATCTTCACTTTTTTGTGGCCCCCGATGGTTTCGACAAGTCAGATTGTGGCCCCCGACTCAAAAAGTTTGTGCACCACTAAAATAATATTAATAAGGTACTGTAATAACATCTCCCTATATGTCAACATCAAACAAATCTGAAACACTTCTACAATCCCACTATCAGATGAGGAATGGAATGAAGAAACACAATGAGCCAGGAGCCTCTAGCATAGATCTACCAGGAAAGCAATGCCTATAAATTATGTTGGATAATATATGAAATTTAATGTATTACAAATATCCAATGGGTGGAAATGCAATGCATTACAAACCACTAGATAACCACTAGACAACATTAAGGCAAGTGAAGAAGTAGCAAACACAAGAAATGCAAAACTTCTTACATTTTCAAAGTGTCATATTACGGAAAGATAATTCTCATAACTCTCAAAGATCATGTTATGACAACAGTATACACAAACAAATTTTCAGCCCTGACTTTGACAATAGCAAAGATTTCTGATAATCTCCATATAATTTGAATAAACTGATTAACATCGTATATAGCTTACATATTTATGTACATATCCATATGGTTTCTTTTGCATTTAAAGTTTTACCTAGCTTGTGTGTATGTTTGAAACCTGAGCAAGTAAGGGTAAAAAATCCTGTGAATTACATTCAAGAATATAAACATCATGATTAAGCTTATTATATATTTAAAAAACATTATATTTAAAAAGACACTTTGTTTATTACTTAATATTATTTTCACAGCATAATAACTTAACCTGCTTTATGTTTAGTTGAGAAAAATAGAGCTTATTATATGATGGCTGATATTCTTTGTCACTGGGAGCCAAACATGGCTTCCACATTACAAAGTTATAGTTTTATAACTCATTTTAAACAAATATATATGCAGATTAATATATTCATTGTAATGACATAATTAAACTGCTTATTTAAAAGTATTTTTTTCTGTTAAAACATATTTCAACTTTACTTTCTAAGTTTTCGACAGAAACATATGTTTTTCATATATTTTAAACTCCTATACCATCACTATGTTTTTAATTTTTACCGTTTTTTTTTTTTTTTTAAATGTTATTGTGTGAGCATTGGCCCTGTTGTAGACTTTAACATGTAAAATAATTATATTTAATCCACTTTATTTTTTGCATTTCATGTCACAAAATAGTACTCATAGAGAATGACCCACATACACATTATACAGTCATTGTAGAATAGAGTGGAATGACAGTATAATTAATTATAGACTAATCTGAATACTATGCCCACACACACACACACACACACACACACACACACACACACACACACACACACACACACACACACTTTTTAAATCTCAATACAAAATATATTTTCAAAGGATTGAATTATTAACCTATGCTAGTAACAACTTCAATGTCCTACCTCTTAAAATTCATTACCTAGACTGATACAATATGAAATACATGTACTACTATATACCCCTCTCTAAACACAATATATCCTGCCAATTTGATCAGTCAATTCCTATGGCTAGATGAGGCACCCCCCTCACTCCATCACTTCCCAAAATCATCAATTACTCAACTCTGAAACTGCCTTGGTCATTAGCTGTTGATTCCATACCAAGTTATGGGTCTATGCATACCAACATTTGGATTTCCAGCTTCTTGGTCTAAAGAAAGCTTCAAACTGTTACTAATTAACAGTGCTCTTAGTCTTAGTTGAATGACATTTACAAAATATATTTTAATGCTCAAACTTACCATAAAATATTCAGTAATTATTTAAACAATATATTTTATAATATATTTTAGTGCTAAAATGACCATAAAATAAGTAATTTGAATATAAAATGTGCTATAATTTTTTTTAATACACTGTAAATTTAAAAAGTCACAAACACAATGAAGTTATAAATGTTTAGAAGCTACGTACTGCTGTGTGATTATGCTGAACTGTTTTCAAAAGAAGTAACTTCAAGTAAGATATACAAAGTGCTTGACAGTATCAATATACAAGGACAAAATATGAATACAATAAGTCAACTTTAACATATAAGAATGATAATAACATAAAAATAAATACTGATATATACACACACAAAAATCATAGGTTCCCTCTGCTAGTTCTACATTAATACAAACATTTTATTCTCAGTATGCTTGAATGAGATTCAGTGCAACCTGAAGATAGCTTCAGGACTGAGAAAGAAAATACCAAAAGATTATAGATAGTTTGCACCACATCACAAATTACCAAAGATAAAAGTGTATTTTCTACTACTGTAAATGATGCCTTCCTTAGCCAGCCTGGGCCAAGTTCATAATGTTCCAGGTATCAAGGGGACACAGTGCATATTAAGCAATCAATAGTGAAGGAAGAAAATTTTTAACATTATAAAATGGACAAAGTGAGCAATCATTCCCCACTTCAACGACACAATGACATAACTACAGCTTGAAATGAATACACATGATGGAATTGATAGCTATTTTTGTCTTCAGAGAGTTTTATTGAAGGCATAATCTGCTTTGTAAAAAAAGAAGGAGCCAATTTATGGGAGTATTTTATTCAAATTCACATTATTGGGGGGGAGGGTAGAGGGGAGATTTCAGCAGGGCTTTACTGTGAAAGTTTGTTTATTTAATTTGGGTTTGTATTTGTTTTGTTTTGTTTTTTTTTGTTTCTTCCTTAACTGTTGGAGTACTGATATGAATTATTTCCAAAAAGCACTGGCTCTCACTTCCATCAATAGAATATTTCATCAGTTTAATTCATCTGCTACTAAAAATGTTTATCCTGTCTTGTGATATTAATTAAACTAAAAAAGAATAATACTAAGTAAAAAATTTAATCTTTGAAATGCTCTGAGTTCTTTTCATTAAAACTATTCACACTATCACAGACACTGAAAAAATAAAGAATACAATTAGACAGCCTGAAACAAAAAATATTTTACAAATGATATAAAACAAAAGAAATATATACACGACAGAAATAAGAAGCAACCTAAGTGATGTACACATTATATATGATGTAAGCCAATATTAATTTTATAAAAGGAACTACAAGAGTTATTCCTTCTGTTTGAAAAGGTGTGTTTCAAAACCGTCCATGAAACTAAATAAAGCAATAATGATCTGTCAAAACTTCAGCAGTAAACCATTTCACATAGTCGGAATTTTGAGTATGATAACTGATATGATCATCACTATAAATCTTCAGGCAATGATGACTTTTTAAACATATATGTGCATTACTAAAGTATTACAGTGCATGCACCACTACTAGGGCTGTCATTTTCTAAAATGCTGCCCAGGTACCCGTCCAAATTTTGAACGGGTACCTATTTGAAAATTAGCATAATCTCCATCGCAACTCGCGATCTCTACACAAAGCTACTTAACCATTAAGCAAGTGTTCTATTTCACACAGTAGCCAAAGGTATGCATCTAGTGACTTACTATTAGTTATGATCTTTATATGTAATAATATCAATCATTATATAAACTAAACTATCTAAATAAAATGTCAACAACAATAACTTATTTAAAAATAGGTCATCGAGTTCAATCACCCTTCACTGATAGAATTTCATCAAACAGATTGCATTTCACCATGTCACTATCCTAACGCTTGGCATGTCTCTACACAGACGATGTCTTCCCCATATTAGAAATATTACGTTATTATTTAATTTATTGACAAGTTTGTTTACTGAAGTCTTATTAACATCAATGACATGCTACATTTGTTAATGAGCACAACAACCACAAGTGAAAGGAAGGGCGCGAGCTGTGGTGATTGGTGATCTATGTCATAAATAATTAGATCTAAGTACGGCAGGTGTTCAGCGCATAAGCCAACCCACAGCCGGCACGATCCCGCCATCTATGGGCGGGATGCGAGTGTGACTGGAGGGGGAGTGTGCTAAATCACATATAGACATAGAGGCCATATTACCACAAGTACCCGTTCTCAATTTTACTACCCAGGTATTAGCATGACAACGGCACCACTAATCACTACAGTATAACAGGAAATATGTCAATGAAAAAACAGTGCAAACAAATTTACTATAATAGTATAACTAGTATAACCACACTAAATGACTCACAATAAGTTGTATAGTTTAAAGTTTCAAAACTTTGCCCATTGTTGACTTATAATACTTGATATTTTTTTTAAAACTTCATTAAGAAAAGCAACTTTAGAAAGATCTGACAACATTACAGCTTAACTAAGTATTGCCATTTTTTTTAGATATATACTGATATATGGCTGATGATTTTGTTTACAATTTCATGGTTATTTGCTTCCTTCTAGTTCTCTAAACATTTTTTTATTTTTTTACAAATTATTACTGAAATGAAGATTTCTAAAAATTATTGCATAACATGCATTATTTTGTAATTTTATATCTGACCTAATGGCATTTTCCATAAATCTCGCATACAATTCTGGAGAAGAAAACATAATCTGAATGTATTAGAAATAACAATTACTCCTCATTGCTTATTTATTAATGCCTTAAAGACCAAGTGAAATGGAATCTAAGTCAACATAGTTTGTGAATGAGATCTGTCCTGTTATTAAGAAAGATACACAATCCCCAAGAAAAAGCAAGCAGAAGTGACATCATGCAGGGGGTCAAATGGCTGCCAATGTAATTTTCTCTGATACACCATACGACTTTTCCAATTCATGCTGATGACAGCGAAAGTTCATCTGATAGTAGTTCGCATACCATTTCTAATGATGTTAAAGAAACTGAGGAAATAATGACTGATGATAACTGATAACGTGTCTGGTAAGCTATTTTTCTGATAATATAAAGTAACGGTACTACATGCCATAAGTTTGCAGTCATCATTAAGCTCAGAGACACATTTCTGTGGTGAAGTAAATTTGCCTATCCCTCTTTCTAAACTTAATTATTATATAAATTGTCAAAGTAACCCAACCTTGGACACTCCTTATGATGGTATTTTTTACAGAATATGCTAGAAATTGCTGATGAAATGCAAACTAATTCCAAATGGGTGGATAGTTTTTATTATCCAATGGTTATGATTTATGAGAATGAGACCAAGCAATGGGCTGAGATTAAAAAGTTTACCTGCTTTAGAGAATTCTATTGTCTGATCACTTGAATTTGTTGTGGCAAGAAGTCTGGTCATGAACGGTGACCATTAGCTTAATGGTGAGTTAACTGACTGTTTGAGAGAGAATGGACTTAAGAAATATTTCGTGCTATTGATATGTTATAGTAGTGTTTTACGCAGAGACGTATTGTGGGCAGACTATTATTTCTACAAATGTTTGAACTAACACTTGACATTGTTCTAGTGAAATGGCTCATTAAACCACGACGCTGTATTTATTATGCTGTATGCATGTATTGGGCTAACAAATACTGTTGCAGGAAACTGTAAGTTGAGACTTGAATGTAAGAAAAAAATAGAGTTAAGAAAGGTGAAATGGAAACTTAGCATTTGTTTCCTGATTATATTTTTACAGGGACAAGCAGCCTTTCTTTCACTGTGTGATATGAATCTTCTGGTTTACTGATTGTAAACAGTTATGACTGTGGTAGGCACAGGAAGCATTTACTGCAGTGTGTAAGTATAAGGGTTACACTAAAATATACACTCCATTGACATATAGTGGCAAGATATGCTGACTATGTTGAAAAATTTCTAGATCAAGGAAGTTACTAAAACTTGCTATAATCGTTATTCTGCTTGAGGGAGCTGGTATGGAGAGAATAGCAGCAGATCTGTTTTCAGTGTGAGGAGAAAACATGTGGAAATTAATGTGGACAATGGCCTTGTGATTTTGAAATGAAAAAGTGCATGAAAAAAATGACAATTGTGGCTTTGTCTAGACAAGGTTAAGTAGAAGCATTATTGCTTATCTCTAATAACTCCATTTCTGTTTTGTGATAAGAACTATCCTACAAATTGTATTGACACTATTGTTGAATTGTATTTCAGGATATTAATACTGTGTAGAAATAAAACTATTTGAACATAGTTTCATGGAAATATTGATGTCAAGTAATCTTTTCATTGTATTTGTTATATGTATATTTGATTGTTGATTTAATAAATTTATTGACCTTCTTACACATATTGATAACCTCATGTTAGAGAAGAAAGTGGGTGGATAGGGACTTGCTAAATATAGATTAAAGATGGATTTGTCTTCTCCTTTACTAAGAAGTTTTCCACCTATGGAAATATTGGGTGATGGTAAACGTTTGTCTTTGTGGAAGAGAGAAAATGTTTACAGTGCCCACATATCCACCAAGTGAGGAGATGAGTTATGTCTGCTGGAGAATTATTAATAACATAAATTAAGATTCTCGTCACTTGTGATTAGTTATGGACAATTAATTAATAATAATCTTAACCATTAACTAAGTGGCATTGGCATCACACTAACTATTAATAAAATGAGTTATGTATGACTTTTATATGAATGATGAAAGATTTTTACTTTTTAAGTTTTGTTATTGTCATTATATTTATACACACATGCACGCGCACACACACACAAATATATATATATATTACATTCACTACCAATATTTTTAGTGACAGTATTAATAATCTGCACTAACAATGTAACATTTACTGATTTAGAGAATAACAGTATAGTTATATTTTAAAGAAGTGATTATCATTCTGTATATAATTAAAATTACTTTATTTTCTAATGATGAACAATATAGATAACAGCAGTATATCTTGTTTTTAATTGAGTGATTATTAGTATTAACTATTATTCATATATTAAATACATATTTTAAAAAAATTACTTTACTACTACTAGTAAAGTAATTTTTTTTTTATATTTCTCTCGATATATTTGCATGTTTGTACATGAATGTCTGTATAAGTCATTAAGTGCTTTATGTGTTTATTTTATTTTTTTTGTTATGCATATTGTTTTATTTATTTAGTATTGTATCACATCAAAAGCTTTTAAACTTAACAATTAATGGCCAACGTTATATTAATTTAACAGTTGGATAATCTTATAAAGCTTAAATATAGGTATTCCTTCTTATTAATATTACAATTATTAGTATATTGTGTATAAATGATCCAAAGTAACAATCAAGTACAGTTACAAAAACAAACAAAAAAATTACTAGAATTCTAGGGGAAAAAATCCGTTTTTTGCCACCTTACTAGTGGTGGTATAATTAATGCAGCAAAATTCTATAACTTTGCTAATAAGCAGTATTATGAAGCTATAAAGTGTAAGGTAAAATAGTTAATTATGATCAAGTTAATTCAACTATTCATTTCTACAAAGTAGTTTTGGCAGTTGCATAATAATAATGAGCAAATTCTAATGGATTTACCAACTAAAGTTATCAATGGAAAATAAAGAGTTCAATTTTTGTCCTGGTACTGGCTAGAGTAATAAGGTTATCTATTCAAGAAAATTGTCATATACATTTGAGATTTATATTATGAATAGTGTTAAAAGTGATGTTACAGTATAAAAAGTAAAATAATATAATTAATACACAAGCAGCCACTGATGTAATAAAATGAATACATATAAATTCAGATTTAAAAGATGATTACAGGGGTCTGATGAATATATATTTAATATATGAAGCATCTTAATGAGTATAATTTTTTAAAAACTAAATCAGATAATGCGAAGTAAGTTAATTAACTATGTATTTATGTAGCAAAGCATACCGATCAAAATTTAATGCCAGGTAAATACATATGATAGCTGGGTTGTAGAGTCTTAGTTTAAAAGCCAATTTTACAAACCAATTACAATTAAATAAATATATATATATATATCATAAATAAGATTTTAAAAAATAAGTAGCATTTAATCAATGTACCATATAAAACATTTTTTTTAATTTAAAAAAATAAAAAAAGAAAGAACAAACATATCCCCTTGTCTTAAAATTGAGGTAAAAAAAATCATTCATAATACATTTTTTTAATTTTTATACACAAATTGCAAAGTGTTGTTACCATAATATTGATTTATTCTGTAACTTTTTAAATACCTTGGAATAAAATATAGAAATAAATAGTTTACAAAATTATTTGTGCATAAATTTGTTTATAAATTCTGGACCCAATATTTATGCATACAGATACACTGTCCCTACAAATACAATACTTATATTAGCAGTTATATTATTGCTTCAGATAAACAACAAAAAATATCACCCAATAATTAAACATTTTTGTTGGTGAAACAAATTTAATATTTTTAAGAAGATTATTCATTCATTATTATTGGCTTTGCATTTCATAATCTTCTTCTTGGAAGTGCTTGTTACACACTACCGTATGTGCTGTCAGATGAAAGTTTTCTCTTTTCAGCTTTGTAATCCACTTTTTTTTCATATACTGTGATCTTTGGGGAATGTAAAAAAATAAATATTTTTAGTTTTTCCAGCCATATGCACTGCAATATTTAATCATGATTTAATTTTTCAAACTACGTGTTTAACGCAAGACAATATGTCAGACAATGCATGTGGACTGTAGTTTGACGTGACATCAAATGTTATGTTGCTATGGTGAGCTTTCAGAAATATTGACTTTCAATACCAAAACAAATGCATTTTTATACAAATTTCTGAAAGTTTAAATTTTGCAGTACTGATTCTAAGAATGGATTTATTCTTATCTGTGGCTGACCTAGATTCCATTTCAAATTCAATCGGTCTTTAATTCTGGTGATTCGGTATGCTGGATTATGTAGAAAACAGGTTAAACAAAGAAATTACTCATTGTTTCTAGCATTTTAAGTAAAAAGGTTTTAAGGTGCATTTAAAAAAAAAATGCCAGTATCAGAGAATTACGATATATAATAATATTAATATGTATGAAAACTATGATCATTGCTTACAGATGTGTACACTTTTTATGTCTTGTGCTTTAAAGCTGTTTTTGTTCTTTCCATTGACTAAATGGGGAGTTTAAATATTATGAATTTCACATTTTTAATTTAAATTTATAAGACTAAAACCATCATGTTATACTCGATTTTATAGTGATTTTTCATTTAATCTTTATTACTCCTAAATTTTAAGTTTTAAGTGTTTTACAAGTGAGTTTTACAAGGATCTGCTGATCACAGCATCAATTAAAAAAACACAATATTTTCTAAAAGTTGAAACTATCAAAATCAGTAGGCTCTATTTCAGATGCTAATACCTTTCTATTGCAATATTATAGATATAATTATTATTAATATTATGCTCAACAAGAGGTTCTAGCATTAGACCTATTGAAGTATTTCTACAAAGTACAATATACTATTTTGAGTCATATGTATATATTATATAAAACAACAACTACAGCGCACTTAGCAACATGGTCAGTGTAAAGTGACGGACGTGCTTTATATGATTAAAGGCTTTCATAAAAATAATAGTGGGCCTATAAGCGACAGGATAATAATTAATAATATCGATACGGAAGCATTTTGCAATGCCAGTCTTTGTAAACAAAGCAAAATAATCGCAGTTAAAGAGTACACATATTTGTTCGCATACATTCATAAAATGACAAGCGAAAAATTAAAAGCAAGTACCTACCAAATACAATATGAATGGAAAGGCCAACAAAAACATCCACATATAAAGGTGGACTGTGTTGCAGAAGATGTTATGTTGAGGATCATAGAACCATCCTCCTGTCAAGGACGCCCATATTCCTTGACGGAGGATGTCCAAAATGTGGGATCCCATTTGCGATCTTGTAGCTATATCATTTTACTGACAAATAAATTGACGACTTATTGATTACGATTTCGAAAGGGCTAATTAGAGATGAATCCTATTTTCGTATTTGTGAATAAGGCAGCCATTTATCTCGTACTTCCGCGTTCTGAACGAGACATGCAAATCTCGTCGTAACCTCACAATTTTCAATGTGATGGTTTTGCTTCTTGCAGAGGAAAATGTAAAGTGTAGGTTGGATACAATCGAGGACAGTTAATTTTGATTTATTACAGTAATTATTTTGATTTTGCTCTTATTTTAATGGGTCTCAAGGTCAAAGTACATCAAAATGGCGGCCCAGCCTCGGTGGGGATTCGACAAAAGGTGTCAAATTGACTTTACTTTCTAACAGATGATTCAAGAACGGTCCCGGTTAAATTTTCAACAGCATCGAATGTTGAGAAAATATGTTTTTATCACAGTTAGATATATAAATAATCGGATAATGTTATGATACTGCATTTATTCGAAGAGTCCACCGCTGGGTGGTTCAACTATGCAACTGAATATCAACAAACCAAAGTTTCATGAAGTGAAAACTCTCTCGAATGCGAAGTGCGGGATTGATTACCGCTTCGATGGAACGAAATCAGCGAAATGATTTTGGTAAAAGGGAAGAGAACGATCAGAGTCCGTTGTGGACCGCCATTTTCGACTACGATGCTGTTCGAGAAGATGAGCTGACCCTGAGAAGAGGGACACAGGTCCAAGTTTTAAATGAGGACTCGGGGGACGATGGCTGGTGGATGGGCAAGGCCAATGGTAAAATTGGCATTTTCCCCAGCAACTTTGTAGCCAAAGATTCACAGCTAAACGCAGATGAAATTCCACCAGACATTCAGCTAAACGACAGACCTTTTGATATAGACTTTGATGATGAACTCGAGCTTGAAGAAGTTATAGGAGTTGGTGGCTTTGGAAAAGTGTACCGAGGCAAATGGAGAAATGAGACAGTGGCGATTAAGGCAGCAAGACTGGATCCTGATGAACCTATCAGTGTTACTATAGAAAATGTTAGAAAGGAGGCAAAACTGTTTTGGTTATTAGATCATATAAATATAGCTGCTCTGAGAGGTGTGTGTCTGAAAGCTCCAAATCTATGTCTTGTGATGGAGTATGCTGCTGGGGGTTCATTGAACAGGGTGCTAAATGGGCGTCGAATCCCACCAGATATTTTGGTGGACTGGGCCTTGCAGATAGCTAATGGAATGTTATACCTACATGAACTTGCACCTTTGACTTTGATTCACAGAGATCTGAAATCAAGCAACAGTAAGTTTATATATATAATTATAAATATATGTCTGTAATATAGTGTGCAGCATAGATATTGATCAGTAAAATCACATATTTTATAACAAAATAAATCTTAATGCTAAATATTCATCTCATCATTTCAATAGTACATCAGAACATGATAGGTTTTTAATCATACCATGATATCATTGTTATCCAGAGACAAAATTATCTACAGTAACCACTAATTCTAAGTATATTGCACTTTGGTGGCAGTTGACAAGGACAACTGCCTAATACTACTAACAGTAATAAATAACTTTGCTACACAAATGCCCATAGATAGGCACAGTTTTATTATTTTTAACAAACTATTTCAAGAGATTAAATTATTTCATAACAAGATTAGTAAAAAAAAATAGGTCAGACTCTTGAACTGATATAACTTTTTAAACTTTTCTATGTGCACATGCAGCAGTACTGAGTTCAAATAATCATAATAACAATAATAGTAATATAATTAAGTGATCATGCATTTTTCTTATCACTGTTTCAGCATTCCAGAACTGTAACTTATTATAACAATAAAAGTTTTACCTTAAAACTTAACCTTAAACTGTAAATTAATAAATTTTAAACATAACTCTTCTGTTTTTTTACTAACTTGGCTAACTGTTATTGTTACAGTTTATTTGATGGATAATCTCATGAAAGTTGAGCATACAGCTGTATAATGGTCATGCCCTATATAGTATATTGTTAAAGTTAATAGTTTTCTATTTTTAAAAAGTGCACATGCTTTGTGAATATCAAATTATCATTCATGCCCCATCAGTTTTGGAATTTGACTAAATAAAAATAAAGGACCTTTTTTATTTTAGTCTTTTAATGCTAACGGTGATAATATTTTATTTCATACTTTAATAACAATCTTGTATAGTTGCATGAATGTTGTCATACAGATAAAAGATCATCAGATTTTATTTGTTCTTGCTATGATCCTTGTTTAGCAATTACCCTAATTACAAACATGGTTCTCAGTAGCTAACCAACAGCAAACAAATAACTTTCAAGGGTTATTATTTCATTATTTACTTTATTTAATCAATATAATATATATGCTTGATGTAGGGTGAAACTACATAATTCAGTTATATTTTTTATTGCCAATATCAGCTGATAAATGTATTGAGCACATATGGTAGATGTTATAACTTTAAACCAAATTCTTTGAACTACTTTTTGTTCTTTTGTCTGGCATACTTATTAAAATTAACTTATTTACTAATTTAATTTGATTTAATATATTAATATTACTATTGTATTACTGTATTACTATTAGTAAAGTACTACAAAAATATTCACTATTTTCAGATATAAGGTCATTTTAAATTACATTGCTTGTATCAGCAGTATTTTATCTAGCAATTATCAGCAGAAGTACATTAAACTTTTAATTTCATGTGCCAAAATATTATCAGACTTTATTCATCATATTTTATCAAATTACATTATAATTTGCATATTGAGACTAGAAATAGAATAAAATGTATATAGAAAAATTGATGTTACAAGCATAAATACCTAGATTAAATACTATAGACTTGAAAGAATACAAAGTAAAAAAAACATTGTACATTATAATCTTTTTAAAGTCATACCTAAAGACAGAAGAGCATAAAAAATAAAAACTATTATTAGTATTATCAGATCTAAATACCAAATGAAAACGTAACAATTTATTTCTTCTTAAATTATATATCATCTTATCAGTCATCTTAAATAACATAATATATTTAAAATCTACATCAACAATAAATTGTCTTATCCTAAATTTATTATCTTCTTTACATTTTTATTTGGTGTTGTTCACTTGTTGTTTGGTTGTGGATTCTGTCACACCTGTTCAAAAGGATCTTTTATTCAGGAGCATTGCTTGTAAGTTGTAAGGCCCTGTCTATTTCTTTTAATCACTGTGTTAGTGTGTATATATTGTTTGTGTACTGAAAAGTGAAAGCAAACTGTCTTCATGAGCTCACTGACTAATATATGTTTTTAAGTAATAATAATGCAAGAAGAGTTAAACTTAATGAAGTGCTTAGTCTTGTAAGTAAAAGTTCTAAGCACTTTACAATATTTTTTTTAAACATGTAAAATACACAGGGACTTTTAAATATGCAAACTTAGTAAATAAGAAAACTAAATATAACTTAACAGAGCAAAAATTAAGTCATATGCAGAATAGCAAGATATAACTAATAACTGTATTTACACAAGATAAACAAATATGCATCTTGAGCTAAAAATGACAGAAGATGGGAAAGTGTTCTTCTTGCTGATGGAAAAAGTTTGTTTTTTGAGAGTTGTCTGTGTTTCATTTGCTGTAAGAATAATTATCTTCCAAGTGCCATTAATACTTTATCAAGTATGTGATTTCTTTAAAACATGTTTTGAAGCATCATTCAGTCAACTTTAGCGTACTTGTCCCAAAAATGTTTCTGCGTATTTTTTGTTAAAACTAACAAAAGAAAATGCAAGAGAAACAACTAAATAACAAAGAAAAGTATTTGTACGTGAAAATTTGGTGATTTTCTTTTTGTATTTTGTATGGGTGCAGTATTAAACCTGTTCATAGAATGTATTGGTCATATGCTTAGCTCAGTGACATATTGGCAGTCAGAGTTAGTGGAGAAGTTAAATTAGTACTTTCTTTGAAAATAGAATAATGCCATGAAAAGTAATACCTGTTAATGAATTAATGTATTAGAAAGTTGTGATGTCAGAGGTCTAATTATATTTTTATGTGCTAAATCTGTGGAATAATATTGCATGCCTGGGTAACTTTGAATAAGCAAACACATCACAGTTTATTTTAATTTTAACTAAATGTTAAAGGGTTGTATTTAGTAGAGGAAATAATTGTGATGATAGAGGAAAGACTGGATGTGTCATCATTTTCATTGAGTTGGCTCATGCTGATAAAGCAGAAATGTTTGCATAGGTTAATATTTATTCATTATATTGCTTCTAATTATTTGTTTTAATTCATAATTATCTGTTGCTATTTTATTTTTATTTTAAATAAAAGGTTCGTTTAATCTGAGTTTAGCAAGTTAATAAATACTAAGGAATTGGTAAAATTGCTTATTTTTAAACAAGCAGAGAGTTCTTTTAGTTGATCAAAATACTGGTGTATGAAATTAATTAGTAGACCTACTTTTAATAGTATTAAATAATACCTAATAGAATAACTGTTGCTTTGTTAATCACTTAATGTTAGGACAGAGCCATATCTGACTGCATTCTAAATCTGTGAATAATTTGTATAATAAAATATTCATCAATATAGATTTTCATTTTGAAAATTCTTACAGATTTTAAAAAAATGATAATAATATATAATTAAATTGCACAAAAAATTGCAATTTGTCAGTTTCTTTTAACTTTCTAAGGTCACTCTAAATATGATAGTTTTTTCCATAGCAATTAGCACTGCTGCCAAAATACTATAGCAGCTCGTTGCTATGATTATGATCCTGCAAGTTTAAAGAACATTTGAGGTGTATATAACTTTATAAGATCTTTCTTTTTTCTTTCTTGTTCACCAACATCTTTTTATGTTTTTAAATCTAATCTAGTATGACAGTTATGAGTTACTGTGCACTACTGATTAATAGTCTCTAGATTTGCCCACAGATAATAAAATATATTATCATTCATATATAAATAGCAATCAACTATATAAGAATAAATAATAATATTAATAATAATCTAATTTATAGTAATTAATAAATAAATTAATAATTAATATACACTTATGGCCTGCAGAATACAATATGATCTTGCCTAAAATATGAAAAGTCTTTTTTTTTTTAAAAAAAAATATTTAAAGCAATAATCAATAATAATATTGTAATAATGCACATGAACAATTATTATAATGGAGAAAAAATAATTATCTGATAATTTGATATAATGCATTTAATGATTTATAAGAAACATGATTTTTTTAAAATCAGTACATTGTGTATATAATATTTAATGCACATTTACTCTACTTATAGTTAAATAATGTCTTCCTTTTTTTAAATTTAAGGGGAAAATAAACTGATATAAATAATAATATTAATTATATACATCTTTTACATGTACAGCTTCATAATCAGACTATTATTTATTATGTTTCTAGTGTAATACAGCCCATCATTTGCATGTACTGAAATAGTATTAGTACTATATAGTAGCTTGTTTAATAAATAATATGCAGTAATAGTCTAATACAATACATTTAATTACACTCAACAGTTTTTACAGCAAGAGGGGGGGGGGGGTTGTTGGCTTTTCTTTGCAGATAAATTTAATCTTATAAAAACCTGTACTATAATAAATAATGTTTAGGGCAAAAAAAAATATTCAGTAGAAATTTTAATTAATATTTTTTTTCAATAAAAACAATATCAGTTTAGGTACAATAAATCTCACTATATATATATATTAAATAAGTACTTTTTCTAACTTTGGTATCTAAATTTTTAAATACATCATAATTCATTCTGTTGTGTTGAGCTTAAAATAATGAAACACACATGAAATAGAAAATTATATAAGCATTGCTGTGAGAACTATCACTGTATCAGTATCACTAGTAGTAGTATCACTAGTAGTAGTAATACTAATAGTATCACTATCAGCCAGGTCCTTTCATGGTGACAACTGATGAAATACTCTCCTCAAAAAATTATATAAGCATTGCTGTGAGAACTATCACTAGTAGTAGTAATAGTATCAGCCAGGTCCTTTCATGGTGACAACTGATGAAATACTCTCCTCACATGCATATACACTGCCCATCCCATAACAAGATGTAATTTTTTAGAAAAAAATAACATATCTTCAATTATGCCCACCCACACAGTGTCATTCATATTTAGTGCTTATGTACTTTGAACCTTTTGAAATATAATATTAATAAACTAAAAATTGAACTGAAAACTTAAGTTTTATGATGTGGTTATATAAAGTCTGACCAGATCATATAATTAATTAATATAATTATTCTTTCTTCGCATCCCCCCCCCCCCAATGCTAGCAGCAGCACTCTAATATACATGTATATATATTGTTCAGAAAAATTCTCACCAAAATTCTGTTTTATTTAAAAAAAACAACAGTTGCTTACATATTTCCTTTTTGTCATTCTTAAGTCAGACTGAATTATGGATAATTTTTATTATAAAATATAACCAAATATGTAGATTTTCTTCCTTTTTTTTTATTGATTTTAAAAAAAAAAGAAAGAAAAATATTTAAGCTAAATTTTCACACTTGTGCAAAAATTTCTTTCTTTTAGAATCATTATTTCTGTTATTTTCTCATTATATTATTTAATTGCTTTAAGTTTTAACTATAACTTTAATTCCAACTGAATTTTGTGAAGCATTGAATTATGAATGTTTTCTTAATTTTGATCTTATTGAAAGGTGTTTTTTTTAAGTGCTGCATTTATGAAATATGACAATAAGCGCCTCTTAATCTTGTCAATTCTTAATCTCTGTACAGTGTCATAGTATCTTTCCTCTTTCTAACTCTCATCCACCCCTCTTATCCCTTTGCATATAAATATATTGAACTTAGCATTTCTTTGTAATGTTAACCAATCGTATAAATGCCCCAGTATCACTAAAAAAATTTTTTAATTGTGTGTTTCTAAAAGTAGGTCACATTAACTAAAAGGAATTTTTAAACTATGATTTAAATTACAGTTTCATTTTCTAAATCAGTAGAGGGTGAGCCCATTTATTCCATTTTCAAAATTGAAATTAAATGATGCATGCAAAAGATGATTGAGTAATAAAGTACATTAATCATGTGAAAGTCATACCTTTTGCCCTTCTGCACTGGTAAGTGGTAACTGAAGAACATTTCTTTGAGAAGCCAAGAATAATTAGTGATCAAAAAGATTTTGTGACAAGCTTGTGCTTGATGCTTGGCCTGGAAATTGTGGAATACTACTTTTACTAGTGTTAATAGTGATTGTGCTGTACGTATCTGCATAGCCTCAAAATGATGAAAGATATTTTGAAATCTTTATTGATGGAAGCTTAAAGGATCCCTCAGTTATTAGTATTAATTAATATTGTATTAGTAATGCACTGTTATTTAGTTAGAGAGTGGGGTTTTATTTGGGGAATTTTTAATGTTGTGCTTTATATTATAATTTGGGGATTTAAAAATGTGTGTGCATGCACAGTCATATATTATTTATAAACAACAATTTCTTTAATGAACGTTGATTTTTTAAAAATTGTAATAACTCCCTATAGAGTTATATTTAAGAATAAGAAATTTGTGAACACCTGATGAAACTTGAAAGCTAAATTAATTTAATATTTAATAATATTAATTAAAAAATACTTAAGATATTTTTTCTTTAGAAGACAGTCATTAAAAATGAACACTTAACAATACTAAAGTCAGTAATATTACTACTTTTCTTTTTCAATAGTACTCTTAAACAATAATTAAATTTATCCTGATTAAAGATATTTCCTTTTTTACATTATTAATATTATGCTCTAATGTGTTATATTATTATAATGAATGTATGCTTATATTTTAATGTTGTAGACAGACAGTATGACACTAATAAGTTTTCTGAAGGGTGATGAATTTTAACTAAGTTTCTCTTTTTATTCTTTTTGATTAAAATAATAATAGGTATATGTCATGTATTGTTTCCCCTCTCCTTAGCCATATTTATTTGAAGAACTTGCATGAGATTGAGAGTGAAAAGAATTACAGGTGTGTCATACCATTGCATACCTATAGAGGAAATATCACTTGATTTTCAGGCAGTGATTGTATACTTTAGGTCTGTGAAAAAATTCATTAATACTAATTACTATTACTAATGCTTAGTAATTACTAATTGATCTCAAAGATAAAAAGACCTAAATCAGGGTCTTTAAGGTCGACACTGAATATGCCAAACTCTGACTGGCTGAGAAATTCTAATTTTAACTTTTGAGCACCAAAGGCCAGAAATCATTAGACAAAGTAACAGATTAGCAGTGAATAAAAACTTAATAGATTTATGAGGACATACAAGTTTATAATGCAGGATGTTTGATTACTTTCGTGGAGTAGAAATTCAACGTTTATTACTTTATATATTCTGTAGTTGGTGTTTTTTTAATTTTTACATCACTGCATTAAAATGGAAAATAAAGAAACACAACCTTGCTCAATGGTAAATCTAAACCATTAACAAGCTATTAATTCATTAAAAAGTTGTGTGAAATGTTGTAAAATTAAGGAACACAAATATAATTGACAGTAAATCTAATTTCAGAGTCATATCAAATTAAATCATTAAAAAGTTATATTTGTGTCATATGGCATGTAAAATATTTATCACACCATAAATAGACAGGATTGGACACTCTAAAAAAAAAAATCTACTTTAAAAGTGCTTACTGGTTTTTGTTTTTAAAATGCTGTTGGATATATAATTATGCTTCACTCTATAAACAATTAACTGAATCACTGAAAAACCTGGTCAAAGATCATATCTTGGTTTTATGCATATAACTCTTTCTTATGAAGTTATGTTACTTATTAGGGCATGCCATTTATTGGCACTTATTAATTTGCTATTAATTTCTGGTCTTAAAACATAAATAAAATGTTGCATTTATCATTATTTTAATATTTACAATAATACTTAATAGTTTAGTATCTAGTCTTTCAAATGGAACAATAAATTGGTAGCCTTTTACTACAACAGTACAAGCCCTATAGTCTCAATATCATGGACCATCCAGGCAAAACTGCACCTTCCTAAAAAAAAAAAAAAAAATCCACCCACCCACACCCACCCACAAACACAGCACACACTTCAAACACTCAAACCTACACTCTTCTTGCCCTTGGCACCACATTTCTCCCTTACACTTTACAGTGCAACAACAACAATAAAATCTTTCCCTCTGTATTTTTTTTCCTGTCTTTGAAATCAGAAGAAATGGATGTGAAAAATCTAAAAAACAAGCTGCAGTTAATACTTATAATAGGGTTAAGATATTTTAAGCCCATCAGTAATGGGATGTAATACTGTAACTGTATAACATTAACAACAGTTATTATTTGACACATTTTGATTAAATATATTGTTATATATATAAATCACCTTATTTGTTTAATCATAGTTTCATATTCAAATTATTTATACCTTGATAAATGCAAATAATTTTTAACTATGTAAAGAGAGAAAAAACTTCATTGTAAATTTAAAACAATTATTGGATGGTTTCTTGAAAAAAAAAATTATTATTTCCAAAATGATGTGTTTCAAAAATAAAATAAAACAAATAATAAATTAAATACAATAAACATATGTAATAAAACTGTACACTATGTGTGTGTGTGTTTTATAGATTTCAGGAGTGTCTGTTTATGTTTAGTATAAATAAAAGTCTTTTAAGTATAACTATTTGTGCCAACAAATGAAAATTGAATGCAGTATGTATTATTAAAATTTAAATTCATGTCTCTCCTTTCAACTTGTAAGCAACTATTTATATTACATATAGTTCAGTCTTCATTTGCTTTACTAATAGAACTATAGTATTATTATTATCTCACTCTTTACTACTCATTATGTTCTTGAAATGAACATTTGTTTGTTTTAAATGTTCTTACATAAAAATATTTATATTTTCATGATTTATAAACAAAAGAAAATTCTGTACAAATTAAAAGTCTAAATTTATATTGACTGGAAAAGGGCTTCAAAACCTAAGAATGTTCTACAATAAACTACCAAGGTGTGAACTGCCACATTTGACCTTGTGAGTACTTGATTTAGATAAGGGCTATTTAGTGAGGCTTGCAGTCCTTATGGAGACAAGCCTTTCATTTCCCTGTTCAGGACTGAAGAATTTAGAAGTGTCTTCCTCTATTTCCTGTCACATCACTGTCAGTTTTGAATGGCAGAGAAGAAATGTGAAAATATGTTGAGACATTGTTCCTGACTCATTGAAGTTTATATAATGTTTTTAGAGTAGTGGTTTGAGTATAACTGGCCATGATTCATAAATTACAACTTATAATTTATTTCCATAAAAGGTCATTTAAAATATATATATATAACTTTGGACTTTCACAATAAAAATTTAAATGTTATGGCCACTAGTAGCTAGGAGGTGGTATAATACTAACTTCTTTAGTTTCTTACTAATCTTAGGCAAAAAACTTGTTTGAAGCTATCACTGTTTCGGTCAACATACAAAAATTGTCCTCTCGTTTTGCCTAACCCAGAATTATCATTATCAAGCTTAATAAAATAATTGTCTGCATTTGAAAGAATTTGCTTAATATAAAGGTTATTGCATAAATTACATATTAGTATTGATAGAGTGTTAATATTATATCTATTAATAAATAAGTTCATTAACTTGTAGTATTTAGTAGGTAGTTTTTTTTTTTCCCCAGTAATTTGTTTCTGTGCTGTCCCTAATTGAAACAGTAGTTCTAGGTTTTCTGATCTAGCATAGCTAATTTTGAAGTTATAGTTCCACTAGATTTTTCAGTATAACCGTAAGCAATTGCAAGAATCTATTTCTGCAAGATTTTTTAATGTTACCAATGCAGACATACAAAGGTGAAGATGACACAGAGAAACACATACACACACATACACACATTCTTTCGTACTGAAGTTAGGACACTTGACAATAACAATCATGGCATTGTTTGCACTAATATCTCTTGCTGCTTCATGTTTTTCTGCACTTGAAATAATTAGCAATCCTTAGTCTAGTTCATTTCATTTTCAGAGCTTTTATCTATTCTGAGTTGGTTTCCTGCGCTTGAAATAATTAGCAGGCCTTGGTCTAGTTCATTTCAGTACATTTATCCATTCTGGGCTGTTTTTCTGCACCTGAAATAATATAGCAAGTCTTGGTCTAGTTCATTTCAGAGCTTTTATCTATTCTGAGTTGGTTTCCTGCACTTGAAATAATTAGCAGGCCTTGGTCTAGTTCATTTCAGAGCTTCTAATTGTATTTGTTCAGAGTTGTTTTTCTGCACTTTAAAAAATTAGCAAGTCTTGTTCTAGTTCATTTCACACCTTTTATCCATTCTGGGTTTTTTTTTCCAGCACTTGTAATAATTAGCAAGCCTTGGTCTTGTTCATTTCAGAGCTTTTGTCTATTCTGAGTTGCTTTTCTGGTGCCAGGTGCTTTCTGGTGTGAAGTAATTATTTTATACATTAACATTTGGTTTTTATATATTTTTAATCTCAAAATCAAAATTTTTTTGCAAGTTATTTATGTAAGCTTTTTCAGTATTAACTATTAGAAAGAACTGCAATTACTTTTAATATATCAAGGTTATAAATATATATGAGATAATTACTTATAATATTTATGTTATTTATAAATATATCTCAGTTACGTATCATTATAACTAAGTTCCTTATAAATATATTAAATTACTCATAATTAGGTTATATATATATTTAGGTTATTTATTAATATATCTGGATTTTATGTAATGCATCATCCATTTATGAGCTGATGTCCTTTTCACTTGGTCTATAACAAAATTAACATATTAGAATTAGTATTGCTTACTTATTTCCTTGGATTCCTCCTGGAACAATGGGCCTCAACAACAGTTCTCCAGAGTACTCGATTTGGGGCACCTTTTTTAGTTCGTCCCACGACAGGTTGCAGCTCTTCATTTCCTCCTCACAGGATCGTCTCCAGGTGGTCTTAGGGCAACCGACCTGTCTCTTTCCCTGGGGTTCTCACTTGGGCTTGGGACTGGCCTTGGCGGAGTTAGAATTAGTATTACTTTAGCAATTTTAGCTGTTTTATCAGTTGTAATTTTTTTTGAACATACTGATATTGGTAATATAATATTATTTGTAATGTATCACTCCAAAAACTACTATTTAATAATAGTTTTACTACTACTGTACTAGTATAGTAGTAATAATATTCTTCTTATTATTATTATAATTACTCCTAATACTCTTGCTTAAAATAGCTCTTACTATAATTACTGAATTAGTAAAAATTTAATGAGGCTCTCATTTCTATATCTATATTGGTATGAACCTATAATGAAATAGATCTCACCCTTCTGTCATCTGAAAGATTACTGTAAGTCTGATGTTTGCAATAACAGTACAGTATGCACTTTCTTTAACATAAAACTTATTGTTTAGATATACTGTACAAATGTGATATAACACCTCACACACACACCCCAAAAAACCAAACAATACAAACATTTTTCCTCTGTGCTCTTTGTGTGTGTGTTCGCATGCATGCATTAGGAAGAATCTTTGATGTCTACCAGTTGAGCTGCCCTCTCCCCCACCTCCCTCATTTCTAGAATAGATCATGGAAGCTGTATTGTGAGTAAACATGGCCAGCTGCTGGGATTTGTCATTTTGTGCATCATACATATTACTTACCTGCCTGGAAGGTTACATAACAGATATATAAAATACTTGAATTTTCCAGAATTGACCCTTAGGTCCATATATATCCAGTCCTGATTAGATTGAGTGTCACCAACTTTCAAGCAAGGTCATATAATGATATATGTTGATCTAAACAAGAGAGACCACTTGTGTTAAATGCAAATGCTGCAGCATATACACATGCTTTTGGGCTGAAGCATTTCTTACAGAATTGTATGTCAGTGCTATTATTATTGGTATCATACTATCATTGATTCTTATCCTAGACCAAGCTGTTAGTCACCCACACTCACAGCATCCCTGACTGATAAAAACATCCTCTTCTCTGCAAGACTTCAGTTAGTCTAGAACCATTCTCCCTTCAGAGACAGTGCACAGTGAATTACACAAGTAGAGCATCACTTTACTGATCTCCCAACTCTCTTCAATCTGTACTCATATAATTGAGTAAACTTTCATTATACTATAATTTACGTTAAGTATTATTTACATAGAGTTTGTATAACTGTTGTGTCACCTTTTGTAACATTGTTTATTTGATTTGTTTTTTAACATCTTGAAGTTGAAGCAATCAGCAGTTTCAATCTGTCCTTTATTACTTAATAAATGTCACCATTACATTCATCTAACTCTTCTGTTTCTTCTATCAACGTCATGACTAAATGTGACTGTGGGTGAACTTACATTTTTATTGTTCTATCTGCTATGCGACAAATGACATTGTGTGATTGTAAGGTGTTTGTGAAGTGAGTGGAGTTGTCAGATTCATTGTAATAGTGCCTAAGGTGTGCATGAAGTGAGTGGAGTTGTTGGATTCATTGTAATAGTGCCTAAGGTGTGCATGAAGTAAGTGGAGTTGTCGGATTCATCCACAAATACATCATAACCGTATATATTTAAATACAAGCACATTTGATTGAATGACAGATGAACAGTGAACACTGATTGAATGCCAAATGAACAGTGAAGTGGCAAATGACTACATTGCCAGGGCACATGGCCTTGAACCTGTTATTCTTAAAATTCACAAAATATGCATTTTGAATATTTTTTAATTTTTTAAACAAAGGTCACTCAGGAATTTCTTTTTCTATTGACTCATCAGAATTTCACACATATTTCAATCATAACCATTTGACTAATTTTGTATTGATGTATACAAAGATGTTCTGTTCAGAGAACAGAATGATCTTTTAAAATGGTTATTGTGAACTAAGTTTTAACACTTGTATTTTAATATATAAATGTCCATTTGCTTTAGATGTATAAAAATTCTCCTCATAGTGACACAATTTCCTACTCTTAATTATAATAAGTATGTCAGATTTGAAGGCATTTTGATTAAGCCACAGATGAGAAATTGGGTGAGGGCAAAGGATACTGTTCCTTGAATGGTTTGCTTACTGTAGCCATGGCAGAGTACAGTTCACTTGTTTCTCTAATTCAATATAAATATAAATTTTTATTGATAATTAAAAAAGCAAAGTTGAGATTGCTTGTTATGACAGCATTATTTTTTTTAATATAAAAAGAATAAAATAAATAACCATTTTAAAAGATCATTATAGCGTTAATGGGTCTGAATTAAACTTACGAGTAGAACATATCTTGGTATAAGTACAGAGATGAAAAGAATGTTCAGTCATATTACTTTTAGTTAAAGAGATTATTTCTCCTCCTGGTTTAGTTTCTGTTAATCATTCCTTCAGTGGTGCTATAAGTACTGTTTGGTAAAACATCATATTTTGTACAGATTTAATTTTTTTTTAATGTCACTGTATGACTATGAGTTGATTGTGTTCTTTTTCAAATTATGATGTTTTCAGAAGATAAAGTAATTTGTTCCTGCTCCAGGTCATTCTATAAGTGGTGTCATAACCTTAGCATTGTTTTATATAACTTGTTTATTCAGTTTTTATCATGATACATAAAATATTATATTCTGTTTATGTCATTATGATTGGAAAGGGGTAAAAATGTCCTCTAATTCTAAACCAAACTGACTATAACAGAGTAGAATAACTGTTGTTATCTCAATATCTGTCTCTCGAATGATTCAGCTAAACAGTAAATATTTGGTTTCTGTACATAGACTATAGAGTTATTAGTTTTTACATTTTAGGGGAACAAATAAAAATTGCTAACAATGATTAAAATAACAAAGTTAGATTATGTTTATATTTTTCAGCAGGGAATAATAATGCTTTTGTGACGAATAAGTAGTTTATATATAGCTTGTAAAATTTCCTATATTTCCTATAATTACATATTAATTATTAGAATAAAAGAAAACAGTAATTCTGATGTTGGGGTGTTGTGTATTCATTCTTGTAATGTTGCTAGTAAAGTGGAGTTAGTTGAGATGTAGGAATGGAACATCTATTATATTTACTGCCAATACTATCTACAGAATTATAGGCAAAATATTATTATGTACATCACACACACACACACACACACACACACACACACACACACACACACACACACACACACACACACACACAAACTGTTTTGTATAGTTTAGTTATAGGAATATAGTCAGCAAAAAGATCCCACTGTATTTTGATGCTTCATGTTTCAAATAGTTTTTCTTTCCAGTAAATAGTGTAAAATGTCTGCTAAGTGCTAGATATATCATCATCATCATCATCATTATTATCATATATAATTTATAAAACTACTAATCAATGTATATTCAGTTGTTGTTTTTTAATCTGCAAGTGTCTTCTATCTCTGCTAGATATGTTAATAGGTATTATTCACTAGCTATTAAAATACTATTGACTAATAGTGATTAAATTAAATAATAAGTAATCAGTGTAAAAGTGTCCCCAAGTTATTAACAACTTGTAGTATAATATTAGTAATTATCTTTGTAGAATGTTTCCCCAAGCAATATTTATGTTATTATAAGAATGTCTTATTAATAAGTAATATTACAATTAAAATTTTTATAATGTTTATGTTATTGTACACTTTTGCACTAGAATCGGTCTTACATTTATTTGTTATTACCGTATACTTTTTACAGTCCTGCTAAAAGAGAAAGTGGGCAGTGATGATCTTTCCAATAAGACTTTAAAGATTACTGATTTTGGCTTGGCCCGTGAAGTGGAAAAGACAACACGCATGAGTGCCGCAGGAACATACGCTTGGATGGCTCCAGAGGTCATCAAGTCTTCACGCTTTTCCAAAAGCAGTGACATATGGAGGTAGAATTTGCATTTAGAAAGATGTTGTTCCTATTGATTAGATGTTTTGTTGTTGTTTTTTATTGAGCTGCTATCACAAAACTTTATTATTATGTACCTTAGCCACCTCTAAAACTTCATTTCAAGATTTGTAGCCTATTTGAGAAATAAAAACATTGGTCTGTTTAACTAAGTAATAATTGTTACTTTTGATGATAATTATTAACCAAACTGTTTAATCATTACAAATAATACAAAAAGAAAAAGCTTGAAATGTTTTATAATAGAAGCATGACTAAATTTTATAAAAAATTAAAACTGCTGTAAGCAAATGACAGTGTTGTATATATACTAATTTTTTTACTATAAAACAAATCAACTATATGCAGAATGACAGAAGAATCATTAAATGTGTTTGTAAAAAAAAAAAAGAAGAAGAAGAAGAAATAACACTGACAAAATGGGGAAAAAAAGAAATAACATTGACAAAATGGAAGAGTAAATTGACAAACACATAACTTTGCATAAAGCAACAGTGCTCTCTTTGCTGGTGAACTAGATCTGTGTTTTTAGTAAACATTCTGTCTGAATCTGAGTTCTAGAGGCAGTTCATTCCAGGTTAGCCTCAGATATAACCACAGTACTCTTCTTGCTGTTGGACAAGATGTGTCTTGAGAGGATTTTTCAAAGCTGCTATGTCTCTGTGCATCTCAGTTTTGTTTCTTCAGGTTTGTTCCAGGTTAGACCCTGATGTAAAGATGAATGTTTACCATGTAGCTCATTTTGATGTTGGACAAGATTTGTGTTTCATTCTTTCTCTGTGTATTCATATAGATGAATATATAACAATATGGTTCTTCTAGCTAAACAAGATTTGTGTCTTGAGAGGATTTTATAGTCATTCTTTCTGTGTTTGTGACAGCAGTTCATAATAAACAGATGAATATTAACCATATGGCTCTTCTTGAGATGATTTTGTAGTTATTCTTTCTCTGTGTATGACTGCAGTTCATGATAAACAGATGAATATTAACTAAATGGCTCTTCTTGAGAGGATTTTTCAAAGTCATCCACTCTTTCGGAGTTCAAGAGGTAGTTCGTTTCATATTCAACCCTGATAATCAGATCAATGTTAAACCATAAGACTCTTTAGCTGTTAGACAAGATTTGTTTCTCAAGAGGATTTTTCAAAGTCATCCACTCTTTCCGCCTGAGTTCAAGAGGCAGTTCGTTCCAGATTTAACCCTGATAATCAGATCAGTGTTAAACCATAAGACTCTTTAGCTGTTGGACAAGATTTGTTTCTCAAGAGCATTTTTCAAAGTCATCCACTCTTTCTGCCTGAGTTCAAGAGGCAGTTCGTTCCAGATTTAACCCTGATAATCAGATCAGTGTTAAACCATAAGACTCTTTAGCTGTTGGATAAGATTTGTGTCTCGAGGATTTTTCAAAGCCATCCTGACTCTGTCCATCTGAGTTCAAGAAGCAGTTATTTCCCAGTTAGATTCTGATATACAGATGAGTATTAACCATGAGGCTTGATTTTATTCTTAAAATATTGAAAATGCATGTCGGATGAGGAACATGTGCTTCCAGAAGAATCATACACATGGGTGAGATAAAATTTTTTCACCTGGAGGCGGACATTGAAATTGAACAAAAAGAAGAGAGAGTTTGTGTTGGGATTACTAGAAACTGGTAGTTTTGCAAAAATAGTGCAATATGTCAATTTTTGATATATTAATAGTTATCCGAGGTACAGTATTTTAGACAGTTTGAGATTTTGTAAACTGACATTCGAGAAAGAAAATAGTTTGGCTTATCAAGTCAGAGAGTGAGCATCTCTATTACCATAAATGCTAATTCAGTAATTGCATGTTACTTGAAATGTACACACCATATGAATTTTAACACCAGATGAAGAGTAATAGTTCATGTCATACTGTGCACATTTTGATCAGTTCATTTGTTCACACTTGTTGTTGAAGAATTTGTATTTAATTTTAAGATTACGGCTTTGGCTGACTCTACTTTTACTCATCACCTCTTTATAGTCTGAAAGCAGATTGTACTCAGTGTTATTGAACTCAATTTCTTTTTCTCACACCGGTCCTTTCACTCAGGTATAATAATTAATAAGTAGATTGTACTACATTGTATTTAATCCAGTCTGTCACCATCGTAGAAAAGTCATTTCAGTTGTTGTATGATCATTATTACAATTTTTAAAACTTTTTTCCTGATTGCCACTAATTATTTATAGAGCAGCTTTCTCAATGATGCTCATTTAAATCAAAGCAACTTCCTATTAACCATTCAATTTGCTTAGATCTGACACCCTACAGAAGATGGGTTTTTATGAAGTGAGAGCAAAAATGGATATCATATTTGAACTGTAATATCACCCACTAATATATAATAGTAATAAAAGTTACTAAAATACTTATCATTCAAAACTCTATTTTTAAAATATCCTGCTTCAATGAAATAGTTAGAAAGCCAATGATACATTTTTAGTTTAAATCTAAAAACTTATAAGAAGGAATATAATTTTTTTTAAAGTAAAAGCTAAATGAAACATATTTGAAAATTTTGTACTCAACACAAAATGGTTAAGAATCCACACTTTGGTACAGAACTAATTATATAATTAACTTTGCACATTCAAGAAGAAACATACATACAAATACAGTACTGACAACCTAGGGCAAGGATAAGAGAACTTTTATTTTTATCTTTTATAGAGAACTCTCTATTTGTGTGAAATTATCCCAAGACTAAGCAAAAACAAGCTAATTGCTCTTAAAATGAAGTCAAAGTCAAGAATTAATTTTTAAAATTAAAAAGCCCTATGTGCTATCATAAGAATAGCAAACATACAAAATTAATGAAAAAGAATTGAAGAACTGAAGAATTTAATTCAAAATATCTCCACTTCAGGTTTTGGGAAAATTGTGCTGTTTCATTTTTGATAAAAAAAACAAAACAAAAACATCTATATCAGGGCTTTTGATGTCAGAGCAACTCGGTTGCTGTCTTCATGGTCCAACCGATTTCTGTACTTTGTTTTCAAGTTCATAAGGGTAGAAAATCCTTGTTCGCAAAGATAGATTGTTGTGAAAGGCAGCAGCATTTTTGTCACTTCTTCATGTGTAATTTTAAAAGCGTTTGCAGATTTTGAAATCCAAAATGATGAGAGGTCTGTCTTGTTCTGAAATTTCATGCGTGCTTCACTGTTGGAGCAAAGTTCAAGAAGTGCCTCTGCCAATCCTTCAGGCTCTTCAGGCACATCAGAAGGGATTTACAGCCCAATTGACAGTATGTGAATCAAGCTCTGAAAAATAATCAGAGAACCATTCTTTGAGTTTGGTGAGATGCCTTGTTACTGACTCCTTGATGTCATAAAGACTAAGATCTTCAAAATCTTCCAAAAACTCTGCTAGCTTTGGAAAGGCAGCTGTCTTGGTTTTGTTCCATTTTCTGGTTCCAGTACAGAAGCTTTGATCCAAATGCTGAAATCTTTTCTCTTGCTAAAAAGACATTGATATTTTTCTCTTGCAATTCCTTGTTCAATAAATTCACCTGCCCTAAATGTGCAAGACGTGCAAGCCAAGAGGAGGTCCTCAACTTATCTGCAAGGGCATGTTTTTGATCTACCAGAAAGATTTTAAATTTAGTGAGAGCATTTCCGCATGAAAGCCACCTCACTTCATTATGAAAAAGGAGGCCTGAATATTCAGTCTCCCCATCCTCACATAAATTACAAAATAGATGTGTTTAGTGCATGCTCTTTGACAGCATTGACAGTTTTGATCACATCATTCATGACAGCTTCCAGTTCAGGTTCCAACTGCTTCACAGCAATGGATCATACAGTGGGTAACTTGAATTTCTGGATTCTTTTTTGCCAAAGCCAAAAAGCCATTAACATAACCCAACATGGCTGAAGCTCCATCAACAGACACACCAATACATTCTTCCCACTTTAAATCAACACTTCCTGTTTTGAAGTATACATCAATCTCGCTGTAGACATCAATTGCATGCTCTCTCAACTCAAGAAGAGAACAGAACATATCTCCTTCATTTGCATCAGAACCCCTATATGGAACATACACCATCAGCTGTGAATTGCTACTGACATCTGGTTGAATAGCAATATGTTTGCTCTCTTTGACTGAAGAAATCACTTGTTCCCTCACATTTTCTGCTAAGATGGAAATTCTCTCTTTCACATCTCTTACAGAACAAAGGCACTGAATCCCTTATCAGTAAACGCATTGCTGTAAGTTGATTCCTCTGAATTCTGTTTGAGAGTCAATATGGCAAAAATTGAGGCTTTAGTTTGGTCTCAAGATTCACAAAGATTATTTGAACATTCCTTGTGGTGTGCTGAGTAGCGCACACAAAGATTCTAGAACACTCTGTGTGATGTGCTTTTGATAGTGCATGTGAAGTTTCCCAAGTGCATTGAAGATTGTGGAACATTTGTATAATGTTCCAAGAAGGAGTACATCGGACTGTCATCTAAATTAATTAAGACAGTGACTTGTTGCAAACTGCATGATTGTAAATATGTGCTAGTGACAGCAGCCATCATTGAAAAGGTTATGTACATTGATTTTAATCATTTCTCTAAAACTCCACTCTCATTTCTGTGAACTATTGCTATCTATGAACTTGATTATATATGTGTGTAAATTTGACTGCTGATGTCTATGCTGTGATAAACTGAATGATTGTCTAGCGTTAATCGAGCATTGTTGAGAAGTGATATAAAAGTCAATAAACTCTTTTGATTATTTTCATATGTTATATATTTGATTGTTGATTTAATAAATTTATTTTGTTAAATTTATTGACCTTACTCATATTGATAATAATATTGAAATATAATGGGTGGATGGGGGCTTGCTATATAGATTAAAAGATGGATTTATCTTCTCCTTTGGTAAGAAGTTTTCTATCTTGAAAATATTGTGTGACAGTAGATGTTTGTCTTTACCGAGTGGTATCTTCTGGAGAATTATTAATATAATAACATAGATTAATATTCTCATCACTTGTAATTAGTTAACAGATGAATATTAATTAATAATAACAATAATCATAACCATTAACTAGAGTGACTTTATGTCACAGCTTGACTAAGAACTGCTGTGACATGTGACTGCCTTTTTCTGATTAGCATATGGCATAAATGAGGCCAACCAGTATGTGTTCAAATCATTTTTTATTTGTTTAGAAGCATTGTTTACTTTTGCCAAAGTCAATATATTGTTTAGTTTTGGCAACATTTGTTTATATGGTAAAGTTCTGATGCATGCCATTACCATCTGCAAAATCAGTTTGGGGTTTTTAATCTCAGTTGTGCTATGTTAAACAATAAGTGCCAATGTGTGATCATAGATCTTTAGATTTTGATTCATATAAGTACAGAAGATCTAATTATTTTAGTCAAAGGCAATACAGAGTTTATTTTTGCAACAGTAGTTTTACTCAGAGTCAGAAACAGTTCTTTGACCATATTTTCTAATCAGATGCTTTCATCAGAATTCCCTTAAGAAACAATATGATTAATTAGCATAGCAGCATTGTTAGTTTTTAATATAATGTAAAGTTCATTTTCATAAACATTATTCACACATTGCTATTTTTAACAGATATTGTATATTTATTTAATTTACATTTTCTTAATACACTATTCAAAATTCTGTCTTTTTGCAAAATCCTTCTCCCCCTCCACAAAATACAGGAGTTTGGTGACAAAAGTAATTAGATGGAATGCATGAAATAATTGTTCCAAATTATTTGCCTTTTGGATTTTCTAATTAATTCAGTAAAAATAAAGTGTCATTTTATTGTGCTAGAAACTATATATTTTTGAATGAGTGTGTGCCTTCTGTAAATTTATCACTGATTAGTGCAGTGTACAATTACATGAGAAACAACTCTTTTCATAGCTGCTACAGTTGTAATAAAATATGTTTGTTGTTCATGTTAAAATATTCTTTAGTGTATAAAGAAAAGCCTTAAATGAAGAGAGAGGAAAACACAGTAATTAATTATAAATAAAAATATAGAGTTTAGAAAAATTATCTTCAAATTTTTCCTATTAGTTGTCTGTAGGGATTTTCTTTTTAAGATGCATTTAATATCCACCAATTGTTTTTAAATTTTAATTTTCCTTTGGGCTCCTAGCTATGGTGCCCATATTTTCTCATTTGTAAACACCAGTATGCTTTCAATATTTGTTTTAGATTTTTAAAGTCATTTTAAGACAATTTAACATTTTCTCATTCATGCCCCTCATATGTAAAAGTGAGAGGGTTTTTTCCTTTTACAAATTTTGAAGTCTCAACAAGATTAAAGTGACTCATAGTAGTATGACATAAATTAACAGATGACTTTAACCTTAAAAACCGCATTCTTTTACTTATGATTCATAGCAAAATAAAATACCCATGATTCACAGAGTAATAAAATGGCATCAGGTTCACTTGGCATTCCACAGTAAAGAAAGCTAATATTGAAGTGATAGTTGAAATTTGAGAATGTTTTTAAGGTCCGGAACTTGAGAGAAAACTTGAAGGATGCTTTATGTTAGAAGTGTAAATTTAAAAGAAAAAAATCATCAAATCAAGTTTTTCACCTTTTGCATTTTTATAGAATTCTGTTCTTTAAAGTAGCAAATAATATAACTCTGTGCTCAAATCAGAATTTTAAAAAAAATTAATCCAGAATTAAAAGTAGAATTTCCATTTATTTAACAAATTCCTAAGAGAAGAAACCTGTTATTTCAGCAGTGAATGTTTGTACAATAAATAGCTTCCACGATTTACTGAATAATAGTTTTGTTTGGAAATAAGATTTTCTCTTCATTATGTAGTAAAATGGAGCCACAAACTTTTATTTGTACAGCAAGTCTGACGTAGGTGTAGTAAAATGGAGCCACAAACTTATTTGTAAAGCAAGTCTGATCCAGGTGTAGTAAAACGGAGCCACAAACTTTTATTTGTACGACAAGTCTGACCCGAGTATAGTAAAATAGAGCCACAAAAGACTTTTATTTGTACAGCAAGTTTGACCCACGTGTAGAAAATAGAGCCACAAACTTTAAACTGTACAGCAAGTAGGACCCATGTGTAGAAAATGGAGCCATATACTTTAATCTGTGCAGCAAGTGTGACAATCTGATCACACAATAACCCATTCTGGATTGTACACAAACACAAAAATGTTATTTTCTACTAATAAGTATAAAAAAGAGAATTATTGCCTATATTTAAATAGTGCAATAAATGTATTGAAATTTTTTATTTTTTATCTGTTGTATTTCTTATCTTGTTACTGGCACATCTCAGTATACTGCATGTCAAAATCTCAGCTGTTTAGGTTTTGTAGAATCAGATAAACAGTGAGTACAAATCAGAGAATTCTGACCAAATAAACAGTGTAAAAATAAATACCCAGTGTGTGTAAAGACTGATTTCTTCTCTTGAAAATGTGTGTGCAATGGCCTTGATTTTAAATGGTCATTTGTGTCATTGGCAAGTCTGTTCATGCTACAGTGTGCATTTATGTAAATGGGACCTGGCCCAGTGAATTAAATGAACGAACAGTTGTGTAAAGGCAGTTTGTGATAGACTGAACAGTTTTTGTGCTTTATTTCATCATTACAGTTACATAACTGTCTAATAAAATGACAGTAAGTGTTAATTAAGATTAGTAATAGTTGTCAGTCAGTCTGAAATACACTTCCATTGATATCTTTGGAACTGCCTGTCCCTCACATTAGCTACATTTCCTGTATTCATTGTCCCAGGCCACCTTAAATCATTCTCATTCAAGACCCAGGTGTATTTCAACATCTGACTCCCATCCACTTGTGTTACTCTTGGCATGTGCTGTTTATTCAGTTACCCACAGTTAATCCATAGCTTCTATCTTTACATCTTCATCAACAATGATGTGACCTTTGCTCTGTTAACCAGTTTGAATGCACTTATGTCTACATGTTTTTTTCCACTCATACATGAAGTCATTCATACTATAATAGGAAAATAATTTAATGGATGGTATTTAGAATTTTATTCATGAATTGATGTGCATGTGTTTGCAACCCCTAACTTATAGCTGTCAGACTACTGACTCCACATTTGCAACTGTCTTTTATTTTTAATAATAAAGTGCATTTAAAACTTTTTATGTCTGCACTTTGCATTTATAGTGGTTTATATCCAATGTTGAATATAGTTTTATGTGTTTTTTATATCATATTGAATGTCAGGTTTTGTTCCATAATGTTTGTAACAGCATTTATTAGAGTTTATTTACTTTTTCCCCATTTCCAATTTTGAAATTGCAATTTTCAGGTAAATGTATAAGGGTTCAAGGTATGATAACTCAGCTTATAGTGGTGTTTCAGAAACCAATATCTTATTATATAGTCATAGGCATAGTCTAGTGGGGTTTGTCCACATATATACAAACACACACACTAATTGAGACATCTGTCTAAATGGTTGGCTATTGCCTAATTTCTAGTACTTGTAGTAGTTTTTTCCAGCACAAAGACAAGCAACTATAATAGTTAATTTTTAGAATGGACATGTATACTAAAGGAAAATTGACAATTTGTAAATAATAAATGTAAATATCAATAAATGTATTTGACAAACAGCATGTATGGTTATTCTATACTTTTCAAATAACATTAATAAGCTTTTAAATATTATAAATGATACTATATTTCTGTTTCAGCTATGGAGTAGTCCTGTACTTTTCAAATAACATTAATAAGCCTTTAAATATTATAAATGCTACTATATTTCAATTTCAGCTATGGAGTGGTCCTGTGGGAACTTCTTACTGGGGAAACTCCTTATAAGGGTATAGATGCCCTGGGGGTAGCATATGGTGTTGCCATCAACAAGTTGACCCTCCCCATCCCATCCACATGTCCGTCCATGTTCTCAAAGCTCATGTCTGGTATGTATATAATTTCTTCTCACTTTACACTTTGCTCACAATCACTTTACCTTTACTCATTTTCTTATTAACTCAGCTCTGCCTCAACTTTACCATTGTCAGTTAGTCATTCCATCATATTCTTACTTTACCTTGGTCATAGTTACAGTTCCCACCATCTTTAATTTTAACCTCAGCATTATCTCTTTTAACCTTAACCTAATTATATTTATATTATCTTTTATTAATTTCTTATTTTTCACTACTGATTTTCATTGACTTTACCCTCATTACACTCTCATTCAGATTTACTCCTTGCTTATTATTTCTTGATCACACTCTTATTTTACTTTGATCATATTAGCACTTACAGTTTCTAATAACTTCACCCTAATTAGTGATTATTTACTTAGTCATACTCTAATTTTACACTGACCAAAAGTGATCTGCCCCTACAAAATGAGTCACAGGTAATTTTTGACATTTTGGAATATCGATATCTGCAGAAACTAAAAGACAAACACTTTTTAATGTTGCAATTTGTAATAATTAGTCACTAAGCAATGGTCATAATGAGACAGGCATCTGTCACTTCATTTTGAGAAAAGGCGAAAAACTCTTGCTACATTTGCTAATTTTCCTTAGCAGCCACATACAGAGAAACACCATATCTGGCCCAAACATACAATAAAACAGAAGTAAAATAGACTCAGGAGTTTTACTGCTTTATTTCAAATTATTGCAGTATAAAAGAAAAATATGTGCATTTTGCATACTTGTTAGAGATGGAGAGGCACATTTACAATATACTACTATACCAGTGACAACAAAGAATGAATAACATTTACAATATACTACTATACCAGTGACAACAAAGAATGAATAATCTGTAGAACTGATAGTTAACTTCATTTTCATGACACTTTTTGTATTTGAATCAATGGTAGACCTAAATGTTTCCACTGAAATCCACTCTTCATCATCATGAGAGTCCTAGCTGGCATTATATCCAGTAGCATAGACTTGTATGTCACATGACAAATCCCACCAATAACTGAATCAGTAAAGGACAACCTGCCCTAGTGATGCATTGTTTACATTCTTCACCTTATATTCTGAGCTTTCATTGGATAATTATTTTAATATCATCCAATGACGTGCACAAATTAAAACATTAGAGGGTCAGAATTTCTTAATGATTAATAATTATAACTTTCATTTCAGAGCAAAAGGAAGAGTTAAAAAATTATGACTTTATTCTTTCAAAAAAAACCCACACAGTTTTGTCTTTCAAAATGTTTTTACATCAGCATATGGAAGTCAAACAATGCCAGAGTATTGACAAATTCTTACAGGAAATTAAATCTCAGAACCACCTTGTCAACCTTATTGGTCTATTTTGCAAAGGGACTCATTTTGTGGTGGTGAGTCACATATTTGCACAAACTCTCTAATAGCCCCTCTCTGGTCAGTGATCTTATTATAATCTAAACATACTCTCACTTTGACCATATTTGCACATACACTGCACCCAGATATGTGATTCTGTTATAATCTAAGCTTACTCTCACTTTACTCTGACCATATTTGCACTTGCACTAATATAAATAATAACTTCACCCAAATACGTGATTCTATTATAATCTAAACATTCTCTCTCTCTCTCTCTCTCTCTCTCTCTCTCTCTCTCTCTCTCTCTCTCTTTATTCTGACCATATTTACACTTGCACTGTCTAATATCTTACTCCGACCTGTGATTCTATTATTATTTAAACATACTCTCACTTTACCTTGACTATATTTGCACTTGCAGTGTCTAATAACTTCACCCAGATATGTGATTCTATTATTATTTAAACATACTCTCACTTTACTTTGACCATATTTTCACTTACACCTTCTAATAAGTTCACCCAGATCTGTGATTCTATTATTATCAGAACATCCACTTTACTCTGATATCATATTTGCACTTACACTCTCAGATTACTTCACCCTTTTCAGTGGTATTATTATCTAAATATACACATTTTTTACCCTGGCATTAATTGCTCATGTTGTCACTTTAGTCTGATGACATTTCTTGTTAACTTTATTCTGGTCATCTATAAAAGAGATTCTAAAAAGACATTCCATACTATCACTAACACTGAATAATGTGCATTCTCTCTTTTTTTTTAGAGCTACGAAGTTATTAAACCTTTGATAAAAACTGAATTTATTTGAAATGCTAGTATTTGAGGTATTAATGGAACAGTTCTCAAGCTCATAGAGCCTAGGATGAAAACTGCATAACCCTAAACCCAGTGTAGAATTTAACCTTGGTACAAATCATGACCATATACTAGCACATTCTGTCCTAATACCTTTCTTAGGCTGTTTATTGGTTTTTCATGAGTATGGAAGGCACAGTTTTATTTGTAGCCCTGACCCAAATTTTTAGCATTTGGGCAATGGAGAGTTCTCCAAGTTCATTCTTACACATATTTAGCAAGGTACTGTTGAAGTAGATATTATATGATCCTGTCAAAAGTCAAGCAGTTTTCTTTTTTCTTTTGTACAAGCTCTGTGTGTGTGTGTGTGTGTGTGTGTGTGTGTGTGTGTGTGTGTGTGTGTGTGTGTGTGTGTGTGTGTGTGTGTGTGTGTGTGTGTGTGCATTTGTGTTTGAGAGAGAGTGAGAGAGAATATTGAAAGGTAGTGTAGCTGATGCTAGCATTGTTTTCTCTTTGGCTTGTTGTAAATTACTTTAACTCTTTTCTTGATGGCTGCTATTTATAGAGCAAATGTCTCAATGACCCTCATTTAGATGAAAGCGGCTGTATATTGACTAGTCATTTTACTTAGATCTGATACCCTACAGATGATGGGTTTTATGAAGCAAGAGCATAAACAGATTATCAAGTTTGAAGTGTAGTAACACCCACAAAACATATTCTAATCAATTTATAATGGTAATAAAAGTTACTCAAAAATTATTTTATCATTCAAAAATCAAATAAAAAATATCTTATTTCAGTACATTTGTTGGAAAACCAGTATTACGCTTTTCTTTTAATCAAATAACTGATAATAATAAGGAATAAAAATATAATTAAAAAAGTATAAATTACATAAAAGATGTTTGGAAAACTTTTCAACCGATTTCACATCAAGTATCCAAACTTTAATCACTGAACTGATTAATAATTACCTTTGCACATTCAAGAACAAACATATAGACATGAATGCAATACACACACTCTAGAGGGGCATGGCTGTTTAAAATAAAGAAAAAGAAAAACATATACTGACACTTAGTTTGGCCTAAGTTATAAATAAACAGATATTTATATTGTTGCATTAAGTACTGCTGCCATAAATATAATTATTATAATCTTGAGAATGTTAATAAAACAAACAAGCAAATGCTTGCAACATTAAACAAGTTAACAATGGTGTAGCTATCTCACAAAGAGCCCCACAGCAACTTTATATCCAGGCCCCCCCCCCCCTCCAAACAGTTAATTAAATAAATCAGTAAACTATTTGTAAACTTGTTTGTAATAATAATGTTATGATAATATCTCTGTCTCCATTTGACAGTTTAAAGATCAATGACAACATGCCTCTATACTAGAATTTCTTTCTGTGACACCTCTGCAAAAATGTTAACAAGTTCATCAATGTCCATTTGCTTTGCATGTTCATTTTCTGTGCTGAGAATGGCTAAACCAGATAGTCTATCTTGCAACATCGTACTACATAGGTAACTTTTTATGAGCTTAAGTTTTGAAAATGACCTCTCTGCTGTTGCCACTGTTACTGGTAAAGGAATAGAAGATATGCAGTGCACACATCCAGGAATGATATAGCAAGAGAACTATTTTCGATTATCAAAAAAAATGACTCAGCTCTTTGATTGTGTTTATTTTCTTAATTTCTTTTTTGAGAACCATTCTAAAGCTCTGCAGCTGCTCAAAGAATGATGGTGTTATGTCATTTGAAAACTGCTGTTGTAGCTTTGTTGCCTTTGAGAACAGTTCATCATTGGTGGCGAAAATTAATTCATGAGGCTGCAGTATGCCAAATGTTTCTACCACAACCTGCATTCCTCTGAAATGATTAAAAACCTGATTGATGAGAACAGAGTGCAGTAAACTACATTTACTTTGAATCGCATTTTTGGATCAGTGGGTCTGCTACTCATCAAAATGCTTCTTTACTTTGGGGATCCGTTTACCTTTGCCAAAGGTAGTCTGTACACCCCATTGGTGGGCAATTGAAACTGCCATTTCCTTGGCAATATTGTATTTATTTGAATTGTTCTGAATGCTGACACGAGCTCAACCAGATCAATCAGTAAGTCAATTGTATCAGTCTGTAGCAACTTTGAAACTGTATTCACGCTTTCAAATATTTTTGTGAGCACAACCAGAAGAAAAATAAATTCAAACGATTCTAATTTTTCTTGAAGTCCGCCTGCTTCATCAATGATATCTTTTTTACTCTCAACCAGGTTTATATTTGTTAATGCCTTCAATATATCTACATAACGATAGCGTACTGCTACTATGCAGTATTCACGGGAAGACCATCTTGTTGGGCACAATGCCTTGAATTTATTATTCAACACAGTTGTAAATGATGACAATATCCCATCGTTTGATGCTGGCACTGAAGAACGTGTAAAGCTTTTGAATAACAAAAAAAATTGTGATACTTCTTGTACTTGAGAAACTGCATCATTCAGAACCAAGTTCAGATTATGTACAACACAATGAACATATAAAGCATTTGGCACTTTTTCCAGAATACGTGATTGGACTCCAGATTAGACACCACTCATTGTGGCAACACCATCATAGACTTGGCCCCTACATTTTGACAGATTCAAAATCCTTTATCTTGGATGCAATGTAAAATATTTCCTTCAATTCCTGCAGCACTTTGATTAGGAATTGCATGGAAGCCTAAAAAACTTTCATTGATCTTAATGTGGGTTTTTTTTCCAGTTTCTGGGTCAGTCTCTATTGTCACATAACAAAATACTTCACTCATTATCAACTTTGGAAAAATCTTGAGTTGTGTCTATGCAAAAAATGGAGCCTGATTTATCAAATCTATCAAAGCATTTTTGCAAATCAGAAGAAAGTATCTCTATTACTTCATTCTGCACTGTCAGACTTAAATATTTGGTTGTACCACCAGGGCATTCAATAAGTTCTTTCAACACTGGGTCATATGCCACAAGAAGTTCAATGACAGATCAAATATTTCTGGAATTGGCATTTCCCAACTGTTCCCTTTGGCCTCTGAAAGCGAGTCAGCACATTGTTAAAGTAAAAGTAACGTTCACAACCTGATGTACAATTTGCCTCCAAAAGTTCCTTTCTTTTAACACTTCTCGTTTTCTTCATCAATGGTTTTATGAAGCCGCTAGTGATCAAAAACTATACAAGCTTCAGCATGCCCATCTGAATGTTTATGCATACGAATTTTACTTGTTAGCGATTTCCAGTTATGAATTCCTTTTGCCCATGCAGGTTCATTTCCAATTTTTGTGCAATCACCAAAAAGCCAACATGGCTCACAATGCACATGAGTCCAGTTTCTGTTTGTAACACAACCAAGTAACTGGTAATTTCAGCTTTAGTCATCCTTTATAATACTTTTCTGAAAAAACTTCTGTTGTTTTGATTCAGGTCCCTAGGCAAAGGACCTTTGGGTTGGCATGGGCCATGTTCCACGACAAACCGTTTAATGCTATTGTCACTTTCATTAACCAAAACGTTTGCTCTTTCAATTGGGAACTGATCTAAAATCACTATGCTGCTGATGTCTTTGGTTTCAACTGGAATATCATCCAATTTGTTTGCAGTTTCAACATTTTTAATTTCAACAGTTTTGGGATCAAACACTTTGATTGAATTTGTAACAGTACAATTAGCACTGAGTCCTTCCAATAATTAAGATTCAACACATCCTTCATTAACACTAGTATCTTGCATTCGACCTGCTGCATTACAACCATCTTGACTCGGTCGATTTTTCAACTCAGGAGCTGCAGATTGACTTTGTTTTGACTTTCAAAACATATCTATTTTTTGTAGTTTTGTTAAGCTTAACATCTCCTCACATTTTCTTTTACATTTTATTGCTCTATTTGGGTGTTGATATGACATCTTGGGCTACTTTATTTGTTGTTAGTGACTTGAAGATGCTGTGACGGTTAGAGTTTAGAATTGGTATATATACTCCTGTTAGTTCATTCCTATTGTTAAACCCAGAACAAAAGGTTGATCAACTTGACTGGCCGGCACAAGGCCCTCGGGATATGTTTAGTTAGTTTTTGTTATACATGGAGGGAACCCTTTGTCTTTTAAGATGATAACTCAGTCAAGTTTTAGGAATGCTGCGTATCATGTCTAAGCGGTGGTGTTTGCGGCTTTAGTTCTTTTATAACATCTACCTTTTCTCATACCATTTTACAAATAAAGATTTAGTTTTAGCAGCAGAAACATTAGCAGTTCGCCAGTATGTAACAAAAAATTACTTGGGCAAGACTCTCTTTTATGATTATGTATATTTTCAAATATTAATTGTCTTTATCATTTATGCATGTTTTCAGTTTTATTTAATCGATTATTTTTCAATACATCCATCCAGTAACGGAGCTATTGAATAGTCTATCATAATGATTGTATCTAATCTAACTGACATATGTTCTTATGTCAGAACTTGCTAAGCACTAATTTGCTTAGTGTTCTGTTTTGTCAGAACCAGATAATAATATTAAGCAATAGATTCCTCTATTTGTATATTTGTTTTTTGAGAGAAAGAGTAGGAGAGAATAGGAACATAAATACAGTAGTGAATATTTTGAGACTGTTCCATCTACATTTAGAAACTTCTGCACTTCGTGTTTTAACTTCATCCACTAGCTACTAAGTTGATCTTAACTTCTGCCATTACCATTGCTCCTAAGGATGCCATGTGTTCATTCAGTCTGATATTTGTATTTTAATTTTTAGCATTGAATGTGACAGTTGAACAGATGCCATTTTTACAATTTAGTATGGTTCCTAGTGTGCCAAAAGTAATTCCAACATTTTTTCATGTTCTTCTTAAACTCACATAGTGATTTAAATGTCACTGTATTCATTCTCAAATAAGTTACATTGCTACAAAGTGAATCTGAGTTTTTTATGGTGTAATCTTGTTATTTTGTTTGACTTAAAAGAAGAAAAGATAATACACACAAACCTAGTTTTACATTTTGTGTTCTTTGTATTTTTGGAATCATTTGTGAACATTTCAAAAGTAGCTGAAGCATTTTTCAAATTTATCTTCTGTTAGACTGTTGGGCGCAGGAGCCACATGAGAGACCAACTTTCCAAAATATTATCAAACGCTTGGAAGACATACAAACCTCACCATTTGTGACAACACCTCAGGAATCTTTTCATACTATGCAAGAAGATTGGCGCCTGGAGATTGAAGAAATGTTTGATGAGCTGCGCAGTAGAGAAAAGGTTTGAATTATTTAATATACTAAAGTACTGATTCATTTATGCTTTGACATGAGCCTGTTGGTTTTCACTAACCCTCCTATCCTGTTTTAAAAATCAAGATGCTTTTTCTGCTAATTTCCCTAGAAACACCTATTGCCTTTTAGAGGGGCATGGCCCTCAGATTGAGAATTGGGATACTAATGAAAGCTTTTATTTATAACTGTATTAATCTTTTGCTAATTGCAGGTGAGTCGTTCATCCAAAATGGGTGCTTTGGAATTTCCCCTTGGAGACAGCTGATAGAGATATTATTAGCAGAGTCTTTCTCAGAAGATGATTTAGCAGAAATTATAAAAGTCAGTAATTGGAGAGATAAACTGTCATTTAGTGAAGAATCATTCAAGTGCTATGACAAAATGGCAGTTTGAGATCTCTTCCAAATTTATCAGAAAATGTGAAGATCATTTAATGACATTGGATGATTAAAAAACATACAGTCATTTAATATGTTATTTTCATATTATTGCATATTTGTTTGAAACACTTTATGAATCCTAGCATGTCAGGAAAAGCTAGAGAAAAGTTTTACAGCAAAGAATTATGTCAGCAATGGTATAGATTCAACACTCTTCCAGTTTTAATCATATATAGACATTTGCAGCATTTGCCATAGCAAACTTGTGCACTTTAATTTATTATGGATTAGACAGGTTTTTTTTTTAGTGACAATGATTGTTATAAGTTTATCTTTTTAGTTTAATTTCAGAAAAGTTGTTCTTCATTCATAAGTTTGCACATTTTGATATTTTATTATAGGTTGGCAGTTGAAACACTTGTAGTCTTTCATATCATCAGTCTTGCAACTAAATAGCACATAAAATTTGAATTTGTACATGAATGCAATCACTGAACTGGAAAAAAAAGTATGTTCAGCACATTTAGGCATGCTTTCAATGTCCACATACATATAAAATACAAAATTATATGCATAATATAAGTGTATTTGAGCAAGTTATAGGGCGATATAGTTGGCCAAAAATATTTTTTACGCTTCATCATTCAGTATTATTTTATTTTTATAACCTTTTAAAATTATATGTATATATTCATCATCCTCTTAACTAGCAAAGTAACGGTAACAGTTTCATAAATTTATTTCAATATTTTAAAAGTTATATCAGTTCAGAGGTGATATGTGTTGCTATTCTGCCTCTGTAAAAAAAAATTCAGGGTGTTAAAGATTAATTACTGTCATAATACCCAGAAACACATGCATTTAATATGGAAAATAAAGTTTTCAAAATTAATGCACTGTGTAATGCAAATTTAATTTTAAAAATATGATTGTTGATTTGTGTGTATAAGATATTAATAAATGTTGGGTGAAATCCAACTTTCAACAACACAACTCACAGAAATGCAAGTATGTTTACTCAGAACATCTTGTTATGGTGAGTTTAATTTTAATTTTTTAGAAAATCATTTTTTTCTTCCTTAATCATAACTTGAAATCCTTCACTTTATCTTGTACTCTGATCTGAAATGGGTCAGGTTGATAAATAAAGGTTCCTGAAAATTTGTGTTCTATGGCACTTGAGTCTTCAAAGATTCCCCCCATCCTCCTTCCAATTTGAGAATCTGTCAAGAAGTGATTTGATTTTTATGTGCATCATTTCACTGTTACATACCTGATTGTAATTTGTATGCCATGGCAGGAGTTACGATGCCGAGAAGAAGAGCTAACAAAGGCTGCCTTACAGCAAAAGATACAAGAGGAACTGCTGAAGAAGCGAGAGCAAGAGCTGGCCTCACGGGAAATCGACCTTTTAGAACGGGAGCTTAACATCCTCATCTTGCAGCAGGTCATGCACAAGCCTACCCCCAAGAAGCGGAAGAAAAATAAGATTCGCATGAAGCTTCTCAAGTCAGGGGGCAAGAGCATCAGTGAACCTTCTGGTCAGTCTCACAAGAGAATTTTGTCCTATAACTCTGTGATCAATCTCACCTTTCTTAGACTTAGTCACACAACTCTATAGTCAGTTAATTCTTATTAGAATTTTGTCATACAGTTTTTCTGGTCAGTCTCACATCTTAGACTTTTTGTCATACAGTTTTCACATTTCTTAGTCTTTTGTCAAAGAGTTCTCTGGTCAGTCTAACCTTTCTTCATCTCTGTAGTCAGTTTAATTCTTATTAGAATTTTGTCAGTTTTCTGGTCAATTTCATCTTTCTTAGACTTTAGTCATACAACTTTATAATCAGTTTCACCTGTTTTAGAATTTTCTTCATAAAACTCTCCGGTCAGTCTAACCTTTCTTATTAGTCTTTTGTCATACAGCTCTCTGGTCAGTCCCACATTTCTTAGACTTTTGTCATTTAACTCTTTACCGGGCAGGCGTTTTCCTTTTTTCTATCTCTGTGCAGGCAAGAATTTTCAGGATTTCAGTGAGATTTAGGGTTACGTTAGTAATGACATCATATCTTAGGTATTAGTGCATATATTTCAATGAAATAAAATGCAAAATGAAAGGCAATGAAAGCAGCTTTATTAATATCCTTAATTGAAGTATACTTTCGGATGTTAAATTTGAATCCATGCATGAAAATATATATTTACACACAAAAAATATTGTCCATTATTGTCCGCTACAAATACTATGTACACACACTTTGTTGATGCCAGGAACACTAATCTATCATCAGACAATCAATACATCTCCTTTTTCAGCAGGTTGTGAATTCCTATCAAAATCACAAGTCCAAAAGCCTTAATTTCAGTGGCATTAGTTTCCTTCCAACCTGGATCGCCATTTTGTTTTTTCTCAATTTTCGGACGTGCGTACTCACTCATTTATTCTGCTATCTTGTCAAATGTTTCTTCTTTGAAAAACTGGTAGAAGAAAGCCAGCTAAGTATTATCATTAGTTACAGTCACATTTGGCCCCATTTCTGTTATAAATTCCGATATGTTCAGTTCTAAAGTACTACTATTCCAACCATATGCGTCTCCAGATACCCCTTCCCCCTATTCCTCTTCGATATCCTCAGAATCTGACGCACTCTCCTCAAAATTTGAAATATGCTACATGTGCTCGCTACTGACACTAATGTCACTTCTAATCCTATCATCCGATTCAAAATAAACTTCTATTACCTCATTATCTGATAAACTGAATTCAGAAAACTCCTCCCTATCGATCGACGTTTCTAAGAAATCCTTTTGAAACACCAAACGTGAAAAACAAAGAAAACTTTATGAAAAAATGAACGAAGCAAGGAGAAAACATATAAAATTTTCATTTATCCATGCATGCTCTTTGACAAGAGAATCAAGGCGTCAGTGACTGGCACCCACATTGACAGAATCATTCAGACCATAACTGATGTAATTTGAAAGGTTTAGGGCCTTAGGATGCTGGCAATTATGGCTGTAGATCTGCTTAATGGTAGACTTGACAGTCTTAGGCAGACTGCATCTCAGATCTATAAACATGTAGTTTCTTCTTGTGTCTTAATGGAAACAGAAAAGTATGCCATTTAAAGATGAGACTGTCTCTGATCTGTCTTCTCAGGCATTCACTCTCTGAGTGGGTAGAAAGAATCTTTCAAAGCACAAGAGTATGTTCTACCCCCTACCTCCCTACCACCAACCGTATTCCTGTGCACAAATGCTAAGTGCATCTGGTGATGTGATTTTGCAGTCATGCAGAGAACCTGATTCCATTCGGAAAAATCTTATACATATAACTGCCTGGATATGCTTGTAGTGTCTCCTGTGCACTAAGATGTGGGAGCAGTCAGTATCTATTGGTCATCATGATATCATGATCTCCTGCTCTTCCTAGCTTACATTCAACACCAGATCACCATTACACTGCCATGTAGTCTGATAGATCCTACTGTGATGTACAGATAGAAGTGTATTTATAAAGGTATGGCACATTACACTGCCATGTAGTCTGATAGATCCTACTGTGATGTACAGATAGAAGTGTATTTATAAAGGTTTGGTACATTCCAGAATGGCTGAGTGTTTTTGCAATCTCTCAAGACAGGACAATACTTCTGGCATTAAATCATCTGTCCGTGTTTCAGGGGTCATGTCTTCTTTGGACAGACTGCATAAAAACACGTCACAGGGTGGCATGCATAATTACTGGTGCTTGCATCATCTTTCCTGGATCAGACTAGGTTTACAGTCGACATTTTGTCATGTAGTTTAGAAGAGCATGTCTGTGTATGCCTTCCCTTCAGGCCAGATTTATCTAAGATTTTTGTCAAGCTCAGAGAGTCAATAGGCATGAACTGATTCTGATGGCTCTGCTTAAGCAGGGTAAGTCATTTATAAGCATGTTACCAGAACATGTATTAGAATTTCTAAGGAAACTGCCAATTATTTACTGGCTACTTAAGATCAGACAAGTGCATTTCCCATGATTAAGGAAAGAGAGATAGAGGTTCTTCAGGACTTGTTGGCTAATTTGGAAAGAGAAAGATGTAAATCTCTTGCAGTTGCCTCCATCAGGGATTTTTGTGTGGATAAGTGCTAAATTGTTGAATTGTTAAAATTCCACTAATTTTGAACTTCTGGAAATGATAAAGAAATTAAAGCTGTCTTGTAAATTATGTTCTCTAGTGACCTTAACATCTTCATGCTGGATCAGTCAAATTTATTTTTATTTGGGGATCCCTTAAATATTGCTGCCCCTATTGGTGTCTCCCTTCTTGGCAAAGAATAGATTGCCTAATCAAGTTCAACAGTTAAGTCATCATCTTTTATCTCTCTTTCTTAGATTTTATCCTAGAAATATGTCTCCTTTGGCTTCTAGTGGTCCTTGAACACCAGCCTAAGTCTAACCCAGCTTCTCTTCATGATTAGAATTCTTTATTCTGTCTGAATGGCCTCTCTTCACATAAATACAGATTTTTTTTTTTTAATTTCATTGAGAAAATCCCTTCTTATTTCTTCTAAGGTATGCACATTTGGTTATAAGATAAAATAAGGCATTTTTCAAAAGTAAAATATCTTTTTCCTGAATATTTGCAATATATGCATCTTACTTGTAGGCTTTCCTGGACTACCTAATGTTTGTTTTTTTCAACAAAGGGCATGCAACCAAGTAATTTATCTTTTATCCTATCCCTGGATACATATCCCTTTTTGACTTGTATGCATAGAAAAGATATTGATATTTTTTAAGTATGCACATCTGGTATATAAATATTTCTCAGAAAAAAACAACAACAACAAATAATTACTTAAGAAAAAAATTCCTTGTTTGTTTATATTTGAAGTTAAATTCAGACCTGTTTTATTTTAATTATTTTGTGTTTATAACAGATTTTCGACACAATATTACTGTTCAGAAAGAAGATACTCCAACATATGATTTTGATAAACGCATATACAACCCTTCTAGCCCAGACAGTCCACCATCCTCTCCTGTTCAACCTGTTGCACCGCCTCGCTTCAGAGCAATTGCATGTATGTCATTTTTTCTTATTATTTGTTTAAATTAACACTCAAAGACTTATACTTTAAACAAGAGGGAGTTTATACTCGGAGGAAGGAACAAAAGAATGGTTGGAAGGGTGGATTGTTAAATCAGTTTTCTGGACTCTAAAACAACCACCAAAATAATGCAATACAGAGACGTATTATGTGCTAGAAAGAAGACAAATCACAGTAGAGTAGTCCATGGAAAAGGAGCATTTACTTTTCACTAGTTTCAGTTTTAAAAAGTGTCTAGAGTATTAATTTTTGTAGTTATAGTACTGTTGCTTATACTGTACTACATCAGGCTCATTTGTGCTTTAAAATTGTCAGCCAAATCAATGAACACACTACTGCCAAAGTAGTACCATTGAGATATTATTTCTATTTATTGTTTAAACTGTTTGAAAACTTCTCTTTAATGGAGTAGATTGTATTGGGGTTTTGTGCAATGGCAGCTGACAAAAAATATATATAAGAGAAAATCTTCAGCATAACAGAAAAGTGGTTAATGGTTGTTGAATAAACAATATGCAGCATCACAAAACATAAGTATTTCTTTTATATGCATGGAAATTACATTTTTTAAAATTATAATTTTATATTTGCAGTGTCCTAAATATTTTTGTAATTCTTTTATTTTGAACTTATTATAATTTTCTTATAAATTAGCACAGAGTAAGAAATCCAAAGTTAACTACCTAGAGTATTGGACACTAGTCAAAATAAATAAATATATATATGAAACAGTTTAATTAAAAGCCATGCTTTAGAAAATCAATATTGAATCCTAAAATTACATCTTAAAAAAATTATTAAATTATAAAGTTTTGGGATATTTGAATTTTGTTGTTCAATCTGCAGAGTAATAAAATCCCTAGGATCACTGAAATGGACCTAACTTGACAGTTATTGATGACATTCTCTCAGCTTTATGCATTTGAAGAGCTCAGTGCTTATGTTTGTTTTTTAATTTTTGGCAAAATTTATCTCAGTAGCTCCTATTTTATAAGCATGATTTTAATGATGGCGTCTTTGATTATGTTCCAAAGTGTAAAACATACATAACAGAGTGTGTAACATCCAAGAAGGCTTGCTTCAACAAATAACATTGATTAATTATTTTGGATCAGTTACAGGCCTATTGTTTTAATGGCATCTGCAATATTTATTACAGACCCTTACAACATTGCAGACCCAGTTGATGGCAAAAAGGGAAAAACCTGGGGACCAAGTTCGGTTCAGAAGGATCGGCACCAACGATCATCAATCATATTTGCAGATGGTCGTTGGTCTAAAAGTGCACCGAATCTCGAAAAATCTCTTCGACAGCTTGGAGGACATTCCAATCTTGGGGCTTTCAATGATCTCTGTAAGTAATGCATGTGAAAATTTAGTGAGACAGTGGGAAGGGTTGCTTTTTTTTTTGTTGTTGTCTTTTTTTTGGGGGGGAGGATGGATGGTAAGAGGGCTGTGACTGAGATGGAGTCTTGTGTAAACATTCTGGTATATTCAGAGAAATGAAACACCAATACATTAAAAGCTTTTGAAGCATTTAGAATGTTCAGTGTGCGCTTTATTAATTCACAGAGATTTCTTTGTAGTTGAGAAATTCTATAACTCAACTAAAATTTGGGGATATGTGTGTGTGTGCATGCTAGCTAGTGAAATTGTACAGGGGGTAACAATAATGATTTGTCAAAATGTTATATGGCACAGCTGACTGTATTTCAACATTTTATGCTGTGCACTCAACTGGTTTTGTTTTAGATTTTTATTTTTAGTTTTATTATTACCAAAATTGTTGATCATTTATAAAAATCACCAAAAGTCTGTAAAATTGCTTGTAAATATCACAGACAATATTTAAAACCCAATGTGATATGATAAGTAGTCTTTCATCAATTTGCATTAATAGTAAAATGTTCCTACAAGGTACATGCTTGATATACTTTTGTATATCAAATAAAACTTGTTTTACTGCTTGAACGAAATAATTAATACTCAAATAAACTAAAACAGTATAAGGCTCTGACCAAATTACATAAAACTCAAAATTACAATTAGCACTTACTTTTCTTTAATTTTTTCTTTTTATTTGTAAATAGTAATAGATGTTGATGAATACAAAGATAGACAGCAGACTTAATTGGTACACCAGTAATGAGCTGACAAAAAAAATCAAATGACTGAACTGAACAAAACAAAACATGCATGAAATCAGCACCCCTGTCAGCTTGTACAGATGTCTATTGAGGAGTGTGTGTGCGTGATTGCATATCAATTTTTCACATCACAGCATTTTTTATTAAATATGTACTTTGCCCAGCTACATTCTTACAAAAAGCAACTCATTTTATAACAAACCAAGCTGTATTTCGAAATAACTCCACCATGACTGATTAGTTCAGAGAATCTCAATTTTGAATAAGTAAAAGAACGAAAATGCATTTGACTTATTAAGTTCTCACTGCTAAAACAAAAGAAAAAATTACTTTTGGAAATAATGTTAAATACAGCACACTTGACTTGAATAAATAAAATGTATGGTACATTCAAAATAAAGTAGTCTGCCAAGAAATAACAGAAAGTTCTAAAAACAACTCTAGATAATAAAGTTAATTTAAATTTAAAATCTGTTTTAACAGTTTCATTTCAAAGAGCTTATCAACACCTAGTGTGCACATGTGTACCGTAGTTCACTATAGTTGCTAACAGTCAAAAAATAAATAAATTGTCTTATTCAAGGATGCTGGAAAAGTCATCGACTGTGGCCTGCTTGTTTTGTGAATTTGCAAGTTTTGTGTGGTGCCTTGATATTAAGTGTCAATTGACGTCATTTTCCCTGATGTATTCAGTTGGTCACACCTGCACAGTGAGCAAAATACTTGCTCAATTCTTTGAGAACATTTCTACAATTTTTTCCTTAAAAAGTCCTTTTCTTTTCTCCATTAAACCAGTTCCTGTACTTTTGATTTAGTCTTTGGTGATACCACTGTAGTGTGAGAACTTCAAAACAAAAGTGAAGGTTAGCAGTGCTCAGTGTACTAAATGAAGATACTGCCTCATTCGAAGTATTTGTGCTGGTAATGAAAATACTGATCTCAATAACTTTGCAAACTGAACAAGTGCAATTAGGTGGGGCTGTAGTGTAAGAATCCTGGTCATTATTATATTTTAGACCTCTTGTGGGCTGGGGTGGAGTTTTGCCCAAAGTTAGGAGACTCCTGCAGATTACTGGAGAGTTGACAGGTATAAGTGCTATTTAGTGTTATATTGATATTATTTATGCCTGCTTTCATTGTACATTAGTACTTTTTATTGGATTAGAAAACTTGAAATAATAAATACTTTAATAATGCTTAAAGGTTCTATGCTTATTAATTGATCATGGTTTAGCATTTTAAAATTAAATCAAATTATTTAAATGGTTTGTGATATTTTTCAGACAAGGATGATGATAACTTGCCAGATTCTCTGGAAGATGTACCCCCCAAAAATCGTAGCATTCCACACACACCAAGCGGCAGCAGTGTAGGTGATGTGGGGCCATCTAAGCGCAAGAAACATGAGCTGGCCCTATACAACATGACTGCTGTTATAGCTTCAGTGGCTGCTGGCTTTGATGTTCGCATCTCAAACACAGTAGCCATACATCCGAATCTCCATGGAGCCACAGGGGAAGAGGAGAGAGCTTCTGGAAAGAAAAGAGACTCTTTCATCCTGAACCGACGAGATGCTTATTTGGCAGCAGTGCGAGACTCATTCATTGAGCCTGAGGCTGACTTTCGATCTTACCAATACACAGGAAACCCTGGTTACTGGCATACATACCATGGAGTGCAGACTCGACAGAGGCCGAGTTTGAACTTAGAAGATACACCTGTTCCTTTCTCCATAGGGGATCGTGAAGAAACTGTGCCTGGAGCCTCCTTTGGTTTCAATGCAAAGACAACATCTCATCGATCATCTTATGCTGACAGTGAATCCTCTGTGGTCTCTAGTACCCCTGGAACTGAGCGAACTGTGATTTTTAATCGCCAGACATCAGAAAATAACACATATGAAACACCCACTTCAACTGTCCCTTCTTCTCGACCTTCACAGAACCCACAGCGTCGTTCAGTGACTTTTGAGGATGATTTCATCCCACAAGACTACAAAGATTATAAGCCAGCACCAGGATATTCTCACCGACGCTCACCTTCTAACACTTCCAACTCATCAAGCCATGGAGTAACTGAATACGAAACTTGGTACCATGGGGGAGATTATCATCGTGACTACGTCCCTCCTGTTCAACCAATCCCACCCCGTCGGAGAGGAGCTGGTGATGGCCCACAGCGACCCACTACACTTGACATTGGTGCCAATCGCACTGGCCCCATCCAGCTGAAGTACCCCTCTTCCTCTGCATTTTCTCGCATTCGCACCACACCTACATCAGGGCCTACCGATATCATCACAAACCATGACAGCACACCGTATTTCTCCACCCGATCACATTTGTCCCCAGGCAATACGCCCCCTCACATTATTCACCACAAGACACTGCTAGATATTGATGTGGAAGGTCAGAGCCAAGATTCTACTCAGCCACTTGTCAAACATCAACCGCGCCCCACTACACACGAATTGGAAAAGGAATTCCTGCATTTTTAATGATTGTTTCTTTTTCGTCCTACTTAAATGTGTATGGAACTTTTCTTCTCTCATGAACTTGTGAAAAATGAGGTTGTCTGTGCTGCAGATTCTTTCCTGTCCATTATGTCTTGTGCTGTTCTCTGTTCTTTGGTTCATAATCCCTGTATTAGATCATGTGTCTTATCCTCACCTGCCCACCATTCTTCATTAACCTGTAGATTAAGAAGTATTTCATTGTACAATCTGTTTCTGTGTGCTCTTTTGTTAGATTTAATTCATATTGCATTTAGAGAGATTTCAAATGGAAAACAAACTAATTTCTTTGTAAAAGCAAAGTGGATCTCTCTCCTTATCATAATTCCAGTACAAGTTTTCATTTTTAGAAATTCTCTTTTAAGTGCAGGTGAACACAAGCAAACTGTTTTATTTATTTGTTATTTTTTGGTAATATGAAGATAGGTTTCTATAACTTTGTTTGCTACACTGCTTGGTGCATAATAGCAGCAGAGTTGTTGCCCTTGCACATAACTGTCATAAATTACTCAGATTCTTGTGAGAATTGTGTGATGAAGAATGACTGTATTTGATTATATGCCAGAGTATACATTATAAATATCATTTTAGATAGAATCTGGTGCAAAACAAAAGTTATGGGGCCATGGGAATCAGAGAATTTGAATGAAGTCTGAATGGAGGAAAAAATGATGTGATAGGATATTTTGAATGTACCCATTCCCATTTCACAAGCTCTCTAGATTTACATTCATTTGACTGATGACAGGAAGTGAAAATATGTTCGGGTTTTTCATGAGATTTTCTTTGATCATATTTCACTCACACTCAGTAATGGTTTTTTAGTTGGTATTAATGAAAATTTTGTAGAATTCATCTTGTGCTTTATCTGAAAAAGATGCAATACTGATAGTATTAGGATAAATTTGTATACTTAAGTGTTATTCTGTACCTCTCAATTGCTTGCACTTTGATTCACAGAATTATCTTGTGAAGATAAGTTAATCTTTTGGAAAACAAGCAAAAGTTTTAGCTAGAAAATTTTAATTTGGATTTTACTTGCTGGTATTCTGTAGCTCTGAATTGTCTACACTTTGATTCATCAGAATGCCATTTTGGCTACTCACACCAGTATTAACTGGATTGGTGGTGTTCTGTCATTACAGACCTGAGTAGCTAAACAGTGACGTGTCAGTGCTGTCATCCCCACTCTCTTCCCTGCATCATTCAATTCATATAATACAGCTGTTAGATAAGGTGTTTTATGGGCAGGAGGGGACATGGCAACACCTTTTTTTTAAATTTATTTTCCCTCCCATTTCAACCTAGTTAATTTAAAGATAAGTGGGTCATAGTTTAATATGTGTGGTAGTATAAAAGATGAGATTTTTACCTACTATTTTAAGTAGTGTACATACTTTGTCTTGAGATTCTTTAGAAGAAATTTAACTCAGTATTTATATATACAATTTTAATCAAAATTGGGAATTTGTGTTGGGGTTTTATTTTTTTTTCCCTCAAATTTGTTACACCTAATGTAATGTAAGGAGGAAGAGTTTCCTGGGTAATTTGATTTCCTGTTTTTTCTTTTCCAGGCCATTTGTAAAGTACTAACAATATCAGTATATTTATGGTCATGTTTTGCATTTATCTAGTTTCATAAATGTATATGTTATATTTCTACTCATTGATTGCATAGATACTGCAGCTGTTGCTGAAAATTAGATTATCAGCAACAAGAATAACAAGAAGAAATACTTTGCAGTTTTCATCAAGGGAAGCAAACCAGTATGTTTTTAGTTTTAGCATTAAAGCTGCTCATAAGGTCATGGAGTGCTTATTTACAAATGATAACAAACTAGTCAAGGTTTTATAGTATTGCTTGTGTAGCATGCAATGTTAGTCCTTTCAGAATCGCATCTCTGCATACTTATTTTCTACTCATTGCTCTTGTCTTTAGTCACACTTTGCAGAAAGGCCCAACATGTTGCATATCATGACTTTGCATTGTTAACATCATCATGTGCTACATTTAGCTGTCTGTTATTGTGAAAAGTGTGCTGCTGTAAACTTTTACTGGGGGTGGGGGTCTTTTTTTTTTTGTTGTTAACCAATGGAGATCTATTTTATAAGATATTTTATAGAAATGTGTACAGAAAAAGAAGAAAAAAGAAATGTCCACACACACACACACAAAATCATGCCTGTTATATATATATATATATCAATAAATGCCTTTTCTTGCACTAAACAAGTAATACAAAGTGCCTTTTAATGATATTATAGTACAGTTTTTGTACATTTATGCCATTTTTTTGTTTATTTTTTGTTTGAAGCAATTCTTTGTTTGGAGGCGGGGGGTTGTAGACACTACCATTTGGTAGTTCATATTGAAAACTCAGGCTGCCTTGCAGGCAGATTTGTATTTTTGCAGCTTGGTCTAGACTGCCATGGTCTTTGTTACTCGGGCATATTCTCACAGTACTGTGTTTGTTGAATTAATATGAGATATTGCAGTGTCAAATACTTGGACTGAGTGTTAATACATTCTTATTGCTATGTTCTTTTTTATGTACATGTCACCCACCATTCTTTTAGCTAAGGGCAGGTAAAAGCTGCAAGTGGGGTCTTGAGCATGCAAATGCTTGCTGTGTTCTTATTTTAACTTGAGTATACTATAAGAACACAGCTTGCAGTGTTCACTTCTGAAATTGGAATGTTGGATATATTATATAGAATTATATTTTATAATTTGGGGAAAATAGATTCACTTCCAAGTTAGTTTGTGAAAAAACTAATTTGTGGTTATGTAGCAAACTCATAACTGAGAATAGATTAATTGATAATCTTATAATGCTGAACTATGAGTCAAAATGGATTGTCTTTTAACACTCAGTTCCTGTTTACTAGCAAGGTTGGCAAAATTACATCTAAATATCTACCTCTTTGTCAAGTCAATAAAAATACCGTACACTCTTTCTGCTCTATCATGTTTGTTGCCTGTTTTGGCAATTTGCAGTTTCATTGAAGATCAAGATGAAATTTATATTATTGACATTGCATCCCACTTGTTTTCTTACATTCAACTTTAATAACTTTTAATGTCTGTTTACAGTTTCATTTTTAAGATCAGAATGAAATGCACATCTAGAAATTTCATTTTTAAGTTTACAGTTTCATTTTTAAGATCAGAATGAAATGCACATCTAGAAATTTGTATTATTGATATTGCATCCCACTTATATTCTTACATTCTACTATAAATCACTTTATAAGAATCACCCCACCCACCCTCATTCTTCAGTGTGCACATATATTCCATTCAAGAAAATCTAGTCCTACTTAATCATCCAGTTTAACCTATGTGATAACTGACCATAGTGATGGTAAAGAGCAAGGTTCTGCTGATGGGTGGCTTTAATTGTAAAAAGGCACAGTGTGATTGCAGTTGGGTTTTTTTTGTGATTATTGATTTGTCATTGATTACGTGATAATTTGCAGCTTTAGGTAGACTGCTGCAAAACCTATTTGGGAACAAGCAATAGAAACATTGGTTTGTGCTAGGGACCATATTTTGACATAACTGGAGACAGATGGTGTTTTCATTTCTCACTAGCAATAAATTTGTAGGTATCTGACATTGCACAGGAGCAATGAGATTTCAAGAAGTGATGGCATCTTTATAGTTTGGGATGAGGATGTTCTTTAGATGATGTTAGTTTAACAGATTAATCAGTTATTAGTTCAGCAATTCTACCAAGCAGGAGAGATCTGCTACAGTTGTTTATTTTAATTTTGTTACTTTAATTTTTACTTTTATGGGGGTATTTGGGGTGGGAGGTTTGGTTTTGTTTTGTTTGGGGGTGGAGTGTTGAAGCATTGTTTATTTTTTGTTTGGTGAGAAAGTATTTTGATAAATACTAAACAAAATGCTTTCTGAACTATTTAAAATGTCAAAGGACTTCTCAATACTTAAATATAATACTGCTATATGTGTACTAAAATGTTTTGGGAGAGGTCATTTTCACATAAAATGTATTATTTTAGTAATATGGATGAACGAAGTATTTAGAACCCCTTTTATTTAGAATCTCGATTGTATATAATGCAGGAAAAAATGTCACATGCCTGTACATATTTAGTATACAAAATAGCATGTTCTTGTGTTTGAATTGGTGTAAAATAGTTAACACTTTATATAACCTTCATGCAGACAGCCATAAAACACATTTTAAAACATGGTTTCTTGTACGCTTTTTGCCACCGTCTTTCATACAAAATGAAAACAAAGCAACTAATTAAATACACTAGCGATTCTTGCATATTGTCTTCTTTACATAGTAACTCTTTTAAATTTTAATTAAGTATTAGGGGTTTTTTCATTCTAGCTAGAATTCTTATTGCTTTGGAACACAAACAAAACTCTATAATGTGACCTTTTACAATTTTTTTATTGATGTTGGTAAAGTTGCAAAATGAGTGCAGTATATTTATTGTGTATTATTAAAATTGATACATACTTTACATTTATGAATTTGAAGAAAATTTGTATAGAGCAGAAATGTCTTTTAAAATTAGCCAAGACATTCAACCTTTTCAGTTTTTTCATATTTCTTTTCAGTTTTAAAATCAAAATTTTCTCAAGTCTTATAATGTCTTGAGAGTTCAGTTTACATTTTTTTCTGCTGATATTTTTACTTTTTTAATGTTTCTGACACAATTTATTTCATTCCTGAAATATTCTTCAAAAATTAAAGCTTGTTCCATTTATGTTCACCATTCAAATAAGATCCCTGAAACCAAGTGCAGATAAAGTTAGCATTACATTTTATTTACACCTTCATTTTCAGTTAGGATATTATTACAATTCATTTTATATCATGTTCGATAATACTTTTTTGTAAGTATATCTTTTCTCACAGCTATTTTTGCTCTGACAATTGTATTCATTTAACTTAGTTGTTTTCACTCAGACACTTCTTACTGCTCTGACACTTGTTATTGCTCTAACATAGTTGTTTTTGCTCTGACAGTTGTTTTGCTCTAATATAGTTGTTCATGCACTGACAGCTGCTATTGCTCTAACATAGTTGTGACACTTGTTATTGCTCTAACATTTGTTTTTACTCTAACATAGTTGTTTTTGCTCTAACATAGTTGTGACACTTGTTATTGCTCTAACATAGTTTTTGCTCTAACAGTTGTATTGCTCTAACATAGTTGTTCATGCACTGACAGGTGCTAATGCTCTAACAAAGTTGTTCACACTCTGACCTCATAGTTTTCTTGCTCTGACAGTTATTGTTCTAGCATGGTTTTCTTGCTCTGACAGTTATTATTACCTTTGCAATGCTGCTGTCATGTCCAGATGTGAATATATGAGCAGTGAAGCGTATGTATATAGTTCAAGGGCAGAGGTTAAATATGATTCATGAATGCTTACCAATCTTAATATTTGTTTATTTATTAAAGCAACCAAAAAAAAAACTAAACACAAACAAACATTAACTCTTTGGCACATGCTATCCCTGTGCAGCCTCATACAGAATATCCATAAATGCTGTTCTCTTTTAAATGATAAGAAAATAGTCAAATGTAAAAACTAAATCTTATGACCTTTTAGGTAGGTCTGGTTACTTGTAAAATAATTTACAGGTATGTTAGTAATGAAGCATTCTTTTTCTTTTTGTTTTAGGAATTTTACTTAAGACGTTCATTCCTATCTGTCATTTAGAGGTCTTTATACAATCTTTTTTAAAGTGAAACATTTTTATGTTGAATCAAGAACTGAATACTTCATCAGTCTGTGCAAATCTCTGTAAAATATGACTACTCCAGTTTTGTTACTTTCCAATGTGTACTACTACTATAAATTTAGAATTATTATTTTTTTGTTGTTGTTCCTATTCAGTACGTTGTTTTTTCAATTTTTTTTTTAAAGAATTTAAATCAAATATAGTTGGTGTCCTTATAGATATGAATCTTTCCCCCACCCCATCTCTTTTTCAAGGATGAACATGCTTAAAATGCTTTTGATTTTATATTGTACATTAGTTTTTAAATCGTATTTATTAATATAAGCAGTTTGATATCACATCCCCATTGTTGTTAATAATATTAGCAGTTATCAAACAACAGGTAAAAAAATCCAAGCTGGATCAGCCTGAGTTATACTTGCATATCATGTTTGCAGTGATATCAGCGTCTTTGTGATACAGTTTTCAAACTTCTTGTGATGTCAGGCATACATGGATGATCAGAAGCCATGGATAGACACTTAACTTTACACATACATATCACTGCATTAAAAACAATGGAATCTTTTTCATTTTGTTTATATGATAGTTTCCATATTATTCTTTCTAAATAAAAAAAATAAAATTAGTTAGGAGCAGTATTGCCTCTTCCTAACACATTGCTTAATATTTTAATTCCATCTTGCATTGTGATATTATTTAATGTATGAAACTATAGTGTTTTTCTTTATTTAAAAACTTAGTATGTGACAGGAATTTAAGTTTGTGTGTGGTGAAAATTTAACAAGAAATCAGAAAATACTTAAATATCATTGTTATCTAATCTATTTAAAGACACATGTCGTTTGTAATTAAATTTGGCTTATCTTTTTATAATTTTTACCAACTTTTTTCCTTTCCTTTTTTTTTGAAAATATAGAGTGTAAAATATATGTGTACAGCTATAATAACCAGCATGATTAAAGTAGTTTCTGTATATGAAATGCTTGCATATTAGAGAAAATGCAAACTCTCAAAATGTTACATTTCATTCAGGGCCTAGATGAGAGAAAAACGATGGAAGCAATTTTTTGCATGTGCCATATGCTAGGACATTATTCTTAGCTTCCTCTGCTTTTGGCCAACAAAAGCCCAAGATAATTTATTTATTTATTTAAATATTTTCTTTTTGTTAACAAAAGCCTGTTCTTCATAATTTAAGGGCTTGCTCACTGTATTTTTTTAAATTCCTAAAGTAGAAAGCTGTTAATCTACTATGCAAAATGGCACATTTGTTGTTATACTGCCATTTGTCTCCATGGTGTTGATATTTAAAATGAGTAACATTTATCTCATACACAATCACATACATGTATCTGTATGGGTGTATCCCTTGCCTGTCCAGTTTTTAAAATGTGTATAAAAATTCCCATTTTCTACAGATTTAAGCATTATTTTTTCATAGAAGTAATAATTTCTTGCTGAAATTAAAAAAACCAAGATGAAATGGAAGGCTGGGGAATGGAGAAAAAAAAATCACTAAACACAGTAATAAATAGATTACATGGACTAATAGTCTCTTCTTAAATATAATTATTTATTCTTAAATATAATCACCCATCCAACCTTGCTGTAATTCTGACCTTTTAGGGCAGACAAAGAGCTAAACTAATATTTTAAAAGAAATTACCAATAGGCTAAAGCCAGTGATGTAGTAATCCAGAGCCATACCTTATAATCTGACATAGGCATTCTCAACAGACACAAAAACCCTAAAAATTACTGCAGCTACATTGCTGTTTTTTATTTTTTTTAATGCAACTGTATAAATTTTGAAGACGAATGTCCACTAGTCTTCTCACTTCCTCCACAATATTGTTTAACTTAAAAGTGACCTATTTCCATTACTGAAATTCATCTTGTCCATGACTATTGGTACCATCTTAGAGTTAAAAACTAAGCATGACTGTCATCTTTATTTGTTGTTTGGTTGTTAAGTAGTGTGCACATTGAGCGACTGATAAATATGTTATGGAGTTTATCATTTTGTTTATGTTGTATATTATACTTAATGTACATAATTACATTTTCCAATAATGTTAATGTGTAATTTGTATCAAGTAATATACCTCAGGTCATTTATACAAGTATTAACTCTACATTTTTGTATTCTTGCATACATATTGCTTTGTACATATGTAAATTGTGTATAGGTAGTGTTTGTGCACATTTGTGTATTGTTTGATATGTCTTTAATGTGAATGTGACATATTGATGAAATGCTAAGGCTATATTTTTTCCTTCTCAATCATGGGGTTATATTTATGCATTTTTATTATTTTTGTAACTGAAAATACTGAATATTATAATAAACATTTAATCTGAACAGATTATTGTAGCTTAGAGCACTTGCAAAAAACAGTTCTTTTCTCGTTTCCTTTTTAAAGATATAACATTTTAAATTATGTGCAAAATAAAATATTAATATGTAAATTTTTTTCTGGAATAAATTATTTTTATCCCTTTTCAAGCTGTTGTACCAATCATGATTCCTATTTTGAAAACATAAATCTACTGCTTTTAATTACTTCAAAAGAATTTGATATATTGATATCTATTTTCTAAAATGAAAAATTATAACCTTGAATTATTTTCTTAAAATAAAAAATAAGGATATAAGAGATAAAGAAACTGTCTAAACAGTTGTATGCAAAAGAACATTTAAGAATGTCAAGCACAGTTCTAAAACCAACAAATAGTTGCGTTGACCTCTAACAGCCCATTCCCAGAACCCCTTTTTTTGGTCACATCCATGTGAGACTTAGTAAGTGTTCCTAGTATTAGCAGCTGCAAGAATCTTATTCATTTAAAGTTAAATTTTGGAAAGTAAAATAAATACAAAGTATCAGTGATCAAAAGAAAGAACAAACGTGTCAGAACAAAAGGTCATTTTTGATTTGAATACTATTGTTTGCATTTGGCATGCAACAGTTTGTAATTGAAAACATTTCATCACAAGATTGGGGCAGGGGGGAATTAAAATGAAAGATTTTTCTTCCTTTTTTAAATCAATCTTGCAAGTTTTATGCAAATTTTCATGGAAAGTTTGTGTTGGCACTTGTTTACATTTACAACTCTTCGCCACATACTGATCCTGAAACATAAGAAAGTTTTTCGTGTATTTATTAACTAGTAACAATGTTAATGAAGTTTAAAGGGTTTGTTGTGTTTATTTTTTTAACCTAAGGTGATTATTTTGATATCTAACGCTTGTTGTAGAACTCAAATATATTTATTCTTTCAAAGACACAGTACATTTTTTCTCATTTGTTTACAAAATTCAACAGTCAACCTAAAAGTTGTTGTTGAAGGTCTTACCTAAACTAATTTTATAAAAAGATCAACTATCAAAACACATCTTTTATATTGCAAGTGATACTGGAATGTTTTAAAAATTTTAATAGTTTTCTAAAATATTTTGAGATGAATTTGTTCACATCTAATCACATTTTTAGCCCTCAGTTATAAACATAACAAGACTTTGAAAACACAAAGTATCACTCAAAGCATCTATAAGGCCAACATTCTAGCATATTTTAAATAATGTCATCTAATGCTATTTGATAGATAAAGGAGCCCTATCTGTTCATATATCCAGATTTTTATCTCAGATGACTTTGCACAAGAAGTTATTCAATACATTAATTATGTGCAATAAATAGGCTTTATTTATTATTTTCTCTAATTTAAGAATTGTTGGAAAGTAAGATTCTGTTGAACCTGAAAATAATTGTATTACAGTTTAGTCAAATTTTGCTATTAATCCACAGTCACCACTTAAATGGAAGTAAGACAGGTCTGTTAATAACGTTGTTTAAAGGTACAGTTAGTTTAAAGGAAAAGGTTATGATTATATTACTCTGGAATCAAATTTTTGCTGCATATATACATTATTATCTCATGGTTTATTTGAATTAAAACTTTTAGAAAGATGGTGGACAATTTACAAAAAGCAATATTTTTTTACCTGTATATCATAACACTGAGTGTATTCACTTCTTGTTTTTTATTCATTTGTATATTCAAATATCCCCAGTGCCTGATGTTTTTAAAAATATTATTTAATCGAGTGAACTGATCTTTTGCATTGCTCTCATTCTGATCATAATTGGTTTATTCTTTGTATGAGTGTTTGTGTGCATGTGTGTGACAATTTGTAAATAAATATATGAACCAGCTGCTAATAATGTCTGTTTGCACACAGCTTCCATTTTACTCGTATCAATTGTATATATATTTACTGTATACATCATATCCCACTATATTTTATGCAAATGGAAATGGGATTTGTACAGATAATAATGTTTCAAAAACAAAATAAAGACACCTAATATTCAAAAGTGTTTTATTTTTACTAAATCAATTACATAAGAAATCACCAACTGTCCTCTCTGCTGTGTTTTGCTCGTTTGTTTTTGTGTTTATGTTTGTGTTTTCGTTTGTGCTTGATATTTTTAGAACCAGAGTGGTGCCTAGCATCTGGACTTGGAGAGTTTTCATCACTACTCAATTTCTCCTGCTTAATAGAAACTGCTGAGTAATCTGGCAGATCAGCTACTGGGGCATTAAGAACCAACGTGTCCTGAGAAGAAGAGGAAAGATCCTGTGCAACTTTCTCATTACTACTGGATTTCCTTTCCAAGTTACTGCACTTCCATTTCCTGTGCCTGTTTTGAGAACCCTGATCACGGCTATGATTTCGCTTATGCACTTTTTTAGGACTACGGCTGCGACTTCTGCCATGTGCAGAGTATGCAGGATTGCTCTCAAAACTGTCATGGTCTTGACTGTGACTGAATGACTCCACGTTGGGAAACCTTGTAGAGCTGTAAAATTAGGTGAACATTAATAATATTTTATTGTCAACTTAAAACTGTTCACATTCACAAGTACTTTCTCATTTAGCCATTTCACACTGAAATTATGACTTTCACTAAACAGCTTTGGTGTAGCAACCATTAAACACTGTTTTAGATATTTCTAGAAGTTAACAGAAGTATGCATAATGGTTTACTGCTTCATTTGCAATAGCGTGAGTATCAGGCATAAGAATTCCCATTTCCACTTAATTCCAATGCATAGATCCATTTCCGTTGGGTTCCCTAAAATTCCTTGAAAAATTTCCATTCATGAAGCAAATCGTAACTATTGTGCCTTTTAAATGTTTTCTCATTTAAATTATGAATAGATGGCCTTTTATTCAAATGTTATATTTTTTAATAAAGAACAGTTTATCAAGATATGATTTTGAGCAGTAATTTTTCAAGTACAATACCTGCAAAGGGTAGCATTTTTACTATATTACTAAAACTGGAAGCAGAAACAGTGTTGGGATTTGGTGCTGTTTTAAAAGCATAAATAAATCTTAAATCCCAAATTATGAAGATACTATACTTTCTAAATAAACTAAACTTATTTCTTTTCAGAAGTAATGTTTGTTTTAGGATAGAAATATAGAATACAGTAAACAGTGATGTGTAAGTTCACAATATAAGTACATGCATGCTCACCCACACAACACACTTCATGAGCAAATTATAACAGTATAATAAACAATGAAAATAAAACAAATATAAGAGAAAAAATAATTATAAATATTTAATGCACAACAAATGCATAAAGAATTATTTTGATAAATCCATTTGAAATTAATTACCAGGTGTATTGTTTACCAAAGTCAATAGTTTTGTAAAGATTGGAAAAGCTGCCTGAAGTTACTCTTGCATTTTTAAAAAAAAAAATCTGAATACAAGTCTCTAGCTGAAAAGTGCTGTAGATATGTGTGTGATCCAGTGCAATCAACTGCTATCACAAAAGGCCTGTGTGGATTTAAAAAAATTATTGTGCATACCAGTTTCCTTTTACAATATTCTCTATATGGCAATATGATAGCTCTTTAAGTCCTGCCCTACTGTTTTAAAGTAAATCTAATTATCTAATATAGTGGATGCCTGATTTGCGAATGATTTGGAAGATGATCAAAATACTTTATGACGACTCCATAATAAAGTATGATTCACTGTATGATTAAGTATGCATTTATGATTGGCTTACAATTGCAGCCAAAAATTATGTAAATAATATATTGCTGGGTCCCCAGTATGTAAATATTGCTGGGTCTTCTTTATGATTATATCCCATGATATGATGGGGTCTCTGAAATGGAGTAATATCATAACATCACTGTACAAATGAATTTGCATGCCATGACCCACACCTGTAAAGTATGAATACAAAGTACATCTCTAGAAGTTTCTAAAGTGTTGTTGTGGTATCCTTACTCACCTTTTTAACACTATTAAACTTATATAATGAATTGAAAAACTGCAGGCTTGCTGGTTTTGAAAAAAGGGCATAACATTTAATATATCTTTTTTAATATAAGACAAATACTGACATTAAAATTTTAATTGTATGTGTCAATATGGCAATGTGTGACAGCACAGCCTAAGCATATATCAATATTAATTTAATAAAATGCTTTACTGGCATGCAGTATAAGCAAAAACAAATCTGTTTCAGCTAAACAGCTTATATCAAAACAAATATCATTTAACAAGTAGTCCATGAAACTATTTTAGTAAAACATTCTTAGGATATTTTACCTGAATGAATACATTTGATATTTATAAACACCAAGATTGCACCAAAGGAGATTTAATGTATATAAGAAATGTTTAGCAGCTATGGAATTCTAATATATTACATTTCATGACATTAAAAAAATAAATTAAATTATATTTTTTTTATTCATTAGAACATTTTGAAATTGAACAAGAATAAATTATTAGTAATCCAAGCTGAACAAGACTTATCTCTCTGGTAATAAAATACACTGGTGCTTTGATATAAGACAGTCCTTGGGGTCCCCAAAATTTGACTGCATTGTAAATGAGGCCACTTAATAACAAGGATCCTTTCTGTCACATATGAACAACCCATGTCACATCGTGGTTACTGTTATCAACTTATGGTTCACCCTACTTCATCTTGTATTTTAAGGCATTAATTTAAGCATATACAAACACAGCACTGTTAGACTAAAGTAGAAAATCATGTGTAAAAAGATTTTTAGCATTAGTAAAACATGCAGTCTCTTGCATGAGGACAAGAAAGTTTAATATGTTTAAAAATGATGCGATAGATATCTGTTTCATTCTTTCTCTTATCTTCTCTTTAGCTAAGTCGATTATGGACTGCAAATGAAGAATTTTTAGGTGATTTACCTCCTGAGTTTCTAGCCACTTCAACCCCGAAATGTCCATTAACTCTGTTTAGACAGTGTAGAATGTGTTTGAAGTTTTCCAAAACAACAGTTTGTTAAGCTGTGTTTACGAGGTGGCAAGTATATGTACAATGTACTGAAGACATACTACATATAAAGTTTAGGCATGGTCGACAAAACATTAGCAAACTGAGCCAGATGATTTGATACAGTGCTATATATGTAATTTAAAGAAGCTAGATGATAAAAAGAAATGTGGGCACATAATATTGAGGCACCAGTATATATTAGATGCTAGGGAGTGAGAAATGTTTGTGAAGAGTCAATTAACCGAACGCATTAATCAGTCACTGATTTTTTCTTTCAAAGGCCCTTATACCATTCAAGTAGAGTTGGTAGTGTTACTGTGTAAAGTATGTAAAATTTGTGGGGACATTATGCTAAATTATGAATAGCATTTCATATAATCCCAAATAACTAACTCTAGGAACCTTTGTATTTTAACAATGTTATGCATTTTATTTTCAAATCACTACCAATGTTACCTAACAGAAGCAGGGTCCTTTGATGTAAGTGAAAACGATCAATGACTGATATATATTTGGTGAAAATGTTTAAGATGTGCTCATCAAAATAAATGATGAAAACTGAACTTGGATAATGCAAATTTGGGTTAATGAAATTTTACTATATGTTAGAAAATTAACTTACACATGCTCATCTTGTAAAGGCATCATAATCTCCATCTGATTCAGTATTACTTCTCTGATAATCTGATAACAGGAAAAAAATGAAGCACATTAAAGAAAAATATAATGTTCTGCTGGACTGAATTATTTCAACAACAAAAATTAAAAGACTTGCATAGAACAAAGTGTCAAGTGAAAACCTTACCTCTGTATATGACTTCTTCGTGATGTGTACATTCTTTGCACGGTAAGACTGCCTTCGGCGTTTCTGATCTCGTAACATGGCAAGGAGATCCTTTGTTGTTTTTGGTTTTCCTTCACCCTGTTCCATCAGGCCTAATAGGACAGTGATAAAATACCAACACTGCACTGTGAGTTGCACAATTTAAATGCAATCCAGTTTTCTTATAAGAATGAGAGATATTAATGATGTGAAATTAACAATAATTCCCAGTCAGTTAGATTATTTTCACTTTCAATTCCTGATGTTCCAATATCAAAATACATCTCAAATTAGTCTTCTGAGTGAGATACTGTATCAGGCCCTTGAATTAAAATAACAATTATAAGGAAACAGAGAAAAAGAGATTTGTTTAAATTACAGAGTTATGAAATCTAAGGAAGACAGATTATTAAATACTCACCTTTTTTGATAATTTTTTCCCAGTCAGTAGTAAGCACCTCATCTTTTTCTACATTTGCCATTTTCCCCTGGGCTTTCAGCTCTTGCACACAATAATTGTAAACTGCTAATCTTTCTTCTCGTAACAGATGCACACAAGCATCATTCTGCCCCACGGGTAATGGATGATGACCTGAGTAAACTTTAAAAGAAAACTCAAATTTATATACAATATGATACTGGCAAGGCAATTTATTGAACTTGTGATCAGAATTCCAAGTAATATGTGAACTATTGGAATAGCAAAAAAAAAAGACTTTAGATGGAATAAACTATATACAATCTCACTCTATATAAAAAAAAAATTCTGTAGGAATTTTCTGAACTTTTAAAGTCTTACTCCTAGGCATTATTCCTATCAAGTGGTCTTATATGGGCTTGTTTGCTATAAAAATCTACACATCTTAATAATACACTTCAAATAGTAATGCAGATGGGTCAAACAAATTTCTAAAATCCAGTATCAAAAGCACTTACATGCTTATAATAATACTGACACAAGCAAGAGAATAATCACAACAGCAAAAAATGATGACGCTTTATACAGGTAAACTTATCCATGAACTGAACAATGTCATAGTGGTATTAAGGTTTGCATTTCTTACATTTACAATGTTCTAGTTATAAGTCTGTATTGCTGTAGTATGTGTGGTTTGATGTGATGTGTATCGGTGTCATGTTTAGTTGTATTTATGTTTATGCTGTGTTCTGCATTTATGTGTGTATCTATTTTATTTATTTCATTATATAATTTTACAACAGGTATAAACAAATTTTTGATAATAAAACATACTTTTACTGAATAATTTTAGTAATATTCTCCTTTTCAAGTTGAATATGATATAGTCATTATTCCTCAAAATCGTAAATTAATAAAATGTGCTCAGCTTTAAAAAAACATATAATAAAATGCAATGTATTCATAATTTAAATGGGAATTATTCCAAAATGTAGTTATAATTATCATTTTCTTTAGCCGGTCCAGAATTAGTAGAAACCAACAAAATGATGTAACTGCACTACTTCAGATTGCAAATTTCATAATATTTGGGATTTTGTGAAGTCAAAGTATCCATCCACACACAAAAAAACATTAAACCAAGTGTAACGTGTCTGAGCATGCATTGTGTCAGTACATAATCTATTATTTTAAAGAAGTTTTATATATCTACTCGATAAATTTTTTTAAAAATCTGTTGCAAAAGAACCTTTCTGTTCAATTTTAGCCTCTTAGTCTCAATAGAAGCCAATAAAATAAAAAGCAGTTTTTTATATAGTTCTAAGTCACCAATTATAAACGTAAAACATGGGGACCATAATTCAACAGGTTGGAATGAAATAGTAAATGTTATTTTCAATCTCCTTTGCAACATAATTCCCTTGTAAATCTAGTTAGTTTTCAATTATTATAAGTATCTGATTCTCTTTTGCTGTCTAAGCCTTGATATTCTGTGTTAAGTTACTTCTTACATCATTAGCTTCAGGTATTGCTTAATACAAACCTTGACCATTTTCCATGCAGTGGTTCCAAATGATGCTATTAAGCTTTCCTTCATCTGCAAATAAAGTTGCAATAATTAACAAAACAATATTAATCAGTTATAGTTATAGTTACTGTGCCCTGCACATGTATAAATAAAACAGTTAATTTCACTTATATTTATAATATAGTTACTGTACTTAAGTATGAATAAAATAGTTTTTTTAAATTATATTTATAATACAGTATTGTATCTTACAGTTACACAAGTATAAAAATAAAACAGTTCATTTAATAAAATAGTTCATTTAAAAAAATAGTTCATTTAAAGACCAAGTGAAATGGAAAGTCAAACATAGTTTGTGAACGAGATTTACCCCATTGCTAAGAATACTAGCGAGTGGGCTTACCTATTTTATGTTTTTGCGCAATTTATTGAAAAGTTTTAGACTGGTAGATTTTTGCATTTTACATTATGAGTTCTACAAATATTAAAACAAACACATCCATACCAAGTTTCACTTTACCAACAACATTAGCCTTCTCATAACAGATGTCATCATTTTGAAGCTGAAGAGACTGAAACCAAATTTATAAATGTAAAAAATTATAATATAAATAATATATAATATATTAATAATAACATGTGTCAAGAGAATACTTGTAAAACCTTTCTGTAGATCAAATGTGTCTGAATCTGTTTTTAGTGTTTGTGTTAAAATATTTAAAATATGTATCTATTTTTAAATTACCTGTATAATCATGTCAGGAAAAATCTTAAAGTAAAAGTAAAAATGAAATATTAATATAATTTTATTTAAGCTCTTAAAATCACAATATATACATTGCACAGTTCTTTTTACAATAATCTGATCAGCTATATTTCCATTACATTATAAATGAATCATTTTACCTAATAATTTCAAATGTAAAATGATGAGCAACTATTCTGCTACTGTCTTATATATAGTTTAGAAAAAAATAGCTGCAAAAGACATGTTAATTTATTTTTCATTAAAAGAGCATTTATTATGTGTCTGCCAAAACTGACACTACATTTTGGCATACAAAAAAAAAATCAGAGTTTTATATGAAATTTTCATTGCCCTAAAAGCTGCATTACACAATTGAATGTCTTTACCAAATCTTCCTTCACACAACCACGTTTCAACAAATCACAGGCTGGAGTATGCATCTTCAAAGATTCTTCTGGCATAAAATGTCCTTGGTCAATTGGACACTGGATCATAGGCTTTCTCTACCAAAGGAACAAAAATTACAGTTATATCTGGAATAACATAAATCTGAATAATACAAATTTTAGTTTTTAGTTTGAGAAACAGGACAATTTCCCAATCTGTTCTATTTGTATAAACAGAGAAAAGTGGATACTTTCAGCTGAGCAAAGTTGAGGGTTGAGAGGGAAAGAATCATCATTTTTTTTCTGTTTAATTATAAATTTATATAAGATCCAGGAATACAAATTAATATAAACTTAAATAAATACATTTTTCTTAATTTCAGTAGTATTTAATAACTTGGAATTGGGTGATGTATTGTTGTGTGCAATGTTTTTTTTCTTTCTAAATATAAATGATTTCAAACCATTTTTCCATTGCCATTTTTTTTTCAAGGGTGAGTGTGGGTGTCAGTCATACACTGATACAGGCATAGAATTTAGAATATCTTTCTATGTCTGTGTTTATATGAAAGATTTGGAGGAAGGACAAAAGTACTTCGTCTGGCTCCTGTATTTATAAAAGATTTGCAAGTAATGATCAGAGAATACAAATAACAATGACCTATGGATACTGTTTTAACTTAATGGGAGAGACAGACTAGGATTCTGGTGCTGACTTATGAGAGTTGTAAACTAAATTTCTGTGATTCATACTCATAGTCATAGGTATAACTATAAGGTAAGCTTTGAACTTTACAACAATGGAAATCGAAAAAATATTTAAAATTATTGCTTATCCCAAGAGAAGCTCTAGTCTTAATCTTAGTTTTGATCTTTATGTCGAAGGAGGAGTTATTGAAACTTGTACGTGTACTTCCGGTCGAAGTTAGTATAGTACTTAAGAGGTATTATTATTTAACATGATAGTATAATGTAGACTGCTGAAATACCTGTAGAATGTGCTCAGGGGTCCATGATAATTTAGCCAACACGTCTCCAATAGCAGTACATTCTTGTTCTATGAAATTTTTTATTTCTTCAATAAAATGTCGTCTACTTTCCACTTCCAACGAGCTCACAGAATTGATACTCATGCTGAAGAGTGTCTTGAACTTGTACATTAAATTTTTCTTTACAGGGAAGTAACTCATGCCTAACTTCCTGTGCTCTTAAATAGAAATGTAAGAGTAAAAGTATAGATTATATAAATAGTATTTTTATACAATCAATGGTAAAAGCATTGAAATCTTAATAAAATTAATGATCCTTAGTAGTTCTAACTAAGCTTTGGATAAGCAGCATGGGGGGGGGGGGAGGGCTAACATTTTTACGTCTCCACTGGAGCTTTCGTGGATCATTACGTCATATCTGATCCGTAGTGCTCCAGTAGGACGAGCTCCCCTCGAGTATTTGGGGAGCGCTGGCGAAGGTGTTGTTGTCGGAGTTTTGTCTTGATATTTGCTTGGTGTTGTCGTCGTTTGTTGATTTTTTTTTTTTTAAATTGTCGTGGAGATGTGTTCCTGTATCTCTTGGCTGTTACTGTTTGGCATTGTGATGGTGGCTCATGTGACGTGAATATTGGTGTTGAATATAGGTGTACTGCTGTTGTTCGCTCGTCCGTTGCAAAATGTGTCTGGCCGGCAAAGTGGACTTCAGTCCGGTAAACCGTGGCTAAAGTTGTGGTAGATGTCATTCCTGATGTAGCGTGGGAGGGGTTGTCTTACAGAGCCCAGGCTAGTGGCATGCCAAGTCTGAACTTAGCTTGTACGTGCGCCCGGGGTGTCCACCCTGTCCTCCTCACTGGTGGTGTTGTCGTTGTTGTTGGTGCTGTCGTTGTGGCTACCCCCGTTGTCCGTTGGGATGCATGAAGGCGGGGGCTGGCGGCCAGTAAAGATGGTCGAGCAGCAGTTGAATCATGTTTGCAATAGGGTGATTATAGTATCCCCATTGCGGCTCACTGGGCCATCATTGCTGTCGTTGTCAGTGGTGGAAAAGTTTCGTTGGCGTTGATGCTGCCTTTTTGTTGTGGCCTTTGTTGTTGGCTCTGCTGTTATCTAATGTGTGGAGGTGGGCGCCGTCTTTTGTGTTCGGGCCCTTATACTGTTTGGCTTTTTGCTGTGATTGCTGTTGTTGTTGCTCTTAGTGGTCTCTGCTAATGGTGAGAGAGGAGGGATGTCGAGCGACCTTGAGTATTCGTTGAGTGCATCTTCAATCTCTAGGTGGATCTTTCTTCTTTCAGTCTTCTGTTTGTATGAATTTTTCTTTTGTTGCTGTAATTTTAGTCTGTGTTGGCGATTTTTAAGTTTTTCTTTTTGTTGTCATGTTTGTTGGTTGTGAACTTCCTTTTCCTCTGTATTGGTTGTTTTTGTCTGGCTCCTCTTTTCTTCCATGTTGGTAGTCGGAGTTTGTGAGAAAGCCTGGATGTTGACCTGTGCAAGAGTCTGTGATAAATGCATCTTTGTTTCATATATATATATATACATATCTCGACCTTTTCATAATGAGGTGCGCGATTGGTCTGGAGGTGGGTTAACTTCCTGTGTCTGTGTTTTCATATTGGCTGAAGCAATGTATCATGCCCTAGCAAATCTTGTAAAAGCTTAGCCTGTGAGCCTGTGTTGTTGAAATTCATTCAGGCTCAGAAATGTCATTTTATTTTATTTCTCTGTAAATATTGATAGCTGGTCTTGATATGATAATCACAAAACTTAGTTACACAAGTTAAAATGTCTTGGTATAAAATATTTCTTATTTATGTGGCATAAAATAATACATTCATATTTCTTTGCACAAGGATATTCTTCTTTAACTCGCATTAGTCAACCATCATTTCATATAAGGATATTGTTCTTTATGTTAATCTATGTTACAATCATTTCATTGAAGGGTTATTGTTCTGTATGTTACCATCATTTCATATAAAGACGTGTTAACCAATGTTACAATAATTTCACATGACATTGTTCTTTATGTTAACCTATGTTACAATAATTTCACATGACATTGTTCTTTATGTTATCCTGTTACCATCATTCCTTGGCACAAGTACAAGCTTATTAACCTAGTTTATCATAATTTTTTTTGCACAAGGATTTCCTTTTGGTATGCTAGTTAACCATACTTTCTTTACACAAGGATTTCCTTTTGGTATGCTAGTTAACCATACTTTCTTTACACAAGGATTTCCTTTTGGTATGCTAGCTAACCATACTTTCTTTGCACAAAAACAGTTTTGTTAATGTTAACCTAGTTTAGTGTCTTTGTGTAAGGACACATTATTTTTTATGAACTAGTTGACTATCATTTCTTTTCATAAGGACACATTATTTTTTATGTACTAGTTGACTGTCATTTCTTTTTATAAGGACACATTATTTTTTATGTACTAGTTGACTGTCATTTCTTTTTATAAGGACACATTATTTTTTATGTACTAGTTGACTGTCATTTCTTTGCATATGGACACATTATTTTTTTTTTATTAATCTAGTTGACTGCCATTTCTTTGTGTAAGGATACATTATTTTTATGTACTAGTTGACAGACATTTTTTTGCATAAGGACACATCATTTTTATTAATCTAGTTGACTGCCATTTCCTTGCATAAGGACACTTTTTATGTACTAGTTGACTGTCATTTCATTGTACAAGCATATTTTTTATGTACACTACTTTTGTAAGATTCTGCTACAAGCTGTACAATAATGTTGTGTGCTTGTTTCGATGTTGTATAATCTGACTCACAACAACCATTTGAGATTTCATAATGGTTGTATTGTTTGCTCTTGTAAATTAAACAGTTATATTTCTAGAGACTAAATAATCATTCAAAATTTGTATTTACAACTTACACAAACATAAGCTTGGGATTATAATTATTTAAATTTAACTATATGGGATTCTAAAGAGAGAATAAGAATTTAACACTAAATCATTTAGAAAGAAAGCAAAACTTGAATATACAGTTATTTAGCTGTTACAGATAACTACTTTATTGTTAGTACATAATTATGACATATGAAAGCAAAACTTGAATATACAGTTATTTAGCTGTTACATATAGCTACTTTATTGTTAGTACATAATGTGACATAACACTTCGTCTTCTCATGATTTTATTAAAAATTCTAATAATATTTAAAAACTTGTAAAATTATTTCTTTCAACCCTTGGGCTTTCCCTGAAATTAGACCAAGGGTCTGGCTTAGTCTGTCTTATGTTTATTACTCTGGCAGGAATTCTCCAATCATTTGACCAAAGACAATATCCAGGCTAGACAAAGGTTCCCTTTGTTAAAGTTAGTACCAGCAATAATGTCAGTTCACTAAAACTAAGGGGAGGGAACCAAATGGGGTAACATTCCACAGTAGTTAGATAAATAGGGGTACTGCAAAAAAAAAAAATCAAACAAGCTTGGATCACTGAAGATATCTGAATTATATATTTCAGAATTGCTGGAAGAAAAGATCAGTCTGGTGTTGCTCATATTTAATCTATTAAAAACTAACATATCCTTTATTTTGCAGCTCTATATTATAATTATTATATTAGTGTGTGTGTGTGTGTGTAAATATTTTGGGGAATGAATGTGTGAATGAACACAATATCCATTCTCTTTCTCACCTCATCTGCAAACTCATTGTCTTAATGAAAGACCTGCACAATAGCTGTGGTTGATGGTAGTAAACATGATCCTATAAGGTCATGACCCTGTTATTTATTTAGACTGGCAAACTGCTGAGCATATCCAACCATGTACAGTGCATTGTTTATTTCCTGAATCACCAGAGAATGGGGGGGGGATGGACTTGCCTGACCCAGATGACCATAAACTGAACTTATAAAAGATAAGTTAAAAACTCAGATGACAACATTGTGTCACACATGTATATATACTCTTATAAAGATGAGTTGACAATTTATCATACATGTTAATCAAAATTTACATAGATTTTATTTTTATTTTCTCCTTATTACTATTTATTTTATTATTATTAAATTTCCTTTTGTTAACAACAATTGACTTTTCTTGGTCTCATCATTCATCCATCTAGGTTATAGTGGGTTTAGAGTCAGAATCAAAGGTATATGTTGCTAAAAAAAATAGGTTAGACATTTGTGGATGTGTTTATTTATTGTTATGTCCTTTTATCCATAAATGGTATGCATGTGAACTGAAAGGTTTAAAGTTCAGTAAGAGAAGGAGGAAGTAAATTAAAAAGATAACTATCCTTCTGTCTTTTCCTACATATTTCACACACATGTGCCACAATCAACTTTTCACTGATAGTACAAAACCACTTCATTTTTATTTTTTTTTTGTTGCATACATGAATGCATTAATAATTTGGATGCTTAAATATTTTATTCCATAAATATATATTATATATATACAGAGAGAGAGCATTGGGTTAACATTTACAATTTAGTTGAACACAAAACATTATACGTGATATACTAGTAATACTTTAGTAGTAAATAACATTTAAAGATTTGTGCTGGAAAGTTAAGTAATACCGATTACTATGCTTCTCAACTTCAACATAGAGTGATCTATTTATTAAACTTTTTAAAAAAAATTAATTAATTACAGCAAGAAAATCCCCACAAATAATATACATTTATGTTAACAGAACAAAAAGGTCTTCCATTTGAGAATCCAATCCTGCATTTTAACTACATATGCTTTTCACTGTACATATATATGTGCACATAAAAATGTATCCCCCACCCACCTGCCCAGATGAAATCTTCAAACATCTCTTTAAAACAACAATTTAAAACTGGTAAACTGAAGTAGTTACAGAGTTAACATAAAATCAGTGCAGAGCAGCATAATGAGAATTCAACAAAGTATTCATTTGTACATATACAAGTATCATACTTTAATTGTCCAAATTTATAAGTTTCTATTTTTGCATATGTGTAAAAATAATATTACAGGAGATGAGTTCACAATATTTTTGTAAAATCATCATGGATTATATTATGAAAGCTGTTTGCCACATGCCATTAATTTAATGAAAAGGCCTAATAAATACTGTTTGTAACAAAATAAGTGAAAATTCTTGCATGAATTTATTTTTTAGTAAAATAAGATCAAGCAAATGACAGAATTGCTGATTCAAACTGATCCATGATTATGCAGTATTCTTTTTACGTCGGAACATGAGCTCACTCTTGAAACGAGACCACTCGTGGGTGAAGGGTGGTCGCAGCAATTTATTACGATCTGGTATCACAAACTTGCTTTCAACTCGATTTCGGTCCTCAACATTGTAGTACATCTGCTCTCTTTTTTCCAGAAAGAGGTTTTCATCATGTTCATAGACTGGGATGCCATCTAACATTGCATTCTGTTAATAACCAGCAAAACAACAAAAGCTCAGTGAAATTATGGTAAAGAAAATATGTATGAATGAATGGCAAAGAAATGTGGATGTGTAGTTTAAAAAATAGTATGACAAAATCAAATAAGTGGAAGTAAGGTGGATTGTTTTTTTTTCAAACAGAAGTAAAAATGAAGTAGAACAATGGGTAAAAGATGGTAAGAAAAATGTTGATTTTTGATTGAAAGAAAAAGTGTGGAAGTAGTGGAAGCACACTATGACAAATAAATAGAAACATAGTTTCTAAGATAAGTATGGAACTATACTATAAACAAATGAATTTATTAATGGAATAAAATGGAAGTAAACTATAAATAAATAAACAAAAGTATAAGACAAACTGAAAGTATGGTAAGAACAAAAAGTGATAATAAATACAAATAAATGTAAGTATATCTTTTAAAACGTAAACATAAATAATGAAACCATAGTTCAAGATAAATATATCAAATAATGAGAGGTGTGATAATTTTTTTTAAAAATTCCAAATAATGAAAAAAAGCCTGATATAAAGAAGCAAAATTCAAGGAAACAAATACTGAAGAAGTATGATAAAGGAAATGGCAGTAAACTAAAACCAAACAAGTAGAAGTAAAAAAGAATAAAACAACATCTTATAAAGAGAAACATCATGGAAAATAATTATAAACATAACAATCCTTTTCTATGATAATGAACCTAGAAAAAATTAAATCCAACAATTCAATAAATGTATAATATTTTTGTTTACAATGGCTCATTAAATGCTCTAATCATTTAATGTGGAAGGACCCTGGTAAACATTTACTGACATGTAACATGGCTTGAAAGCAAGAAAAACAAACAATCTGGTTAGAAGACCTGAGTACAGAATATTTTTGTGAAATGTGACAATTTTTGAATGGTTACAACACCTAGACAATATCCTCAAATGTCAGTGATTCAAATTCTATCCTGATTCTAGTTTATGAGTTTGATGTTTTGTGCCTTTGGATTTAAGGTTGAACACTGTCAAAGTCCACAAAGTTCTTTTAAATTAAAACTGACATCTATTTTTGGAAAAGAATTTAGTACATTTTTTTTTACTAAATTGATAATTTCAAATTAAATTCTATAATTTAAATGAAGAAGATTCTTATTATATAAGCATGTCTGTGAACTTTGATTTACAGTTTTTAATTAGATGTGTTCCTGAAAATGTTCTTATATCTCTCAGATGTAATTGAATTGGAAACAAATATACTAACACTACCTTTTTGATACTGGTCTTCCATTACTGGACACATAAATAAATGTGTTCCTGAGTATTTCTTATATTTGTTTTATATCTGATTTTTAAAAAAAACAAACATGCAAGATTTACCATTACAGTACCTTTTTGATCAAAACTCTGTTTGGCATATCAGTCTTCCACTGCTGGACATACAATTTAGGTATAATTGGATGAAGACGTGAGTACTCTGGAACCCTTTAATTGATGAAAATTATTTATATGAGCTACAGTGCGACATACTGAACAATATAATAATAATTATTATTAACTCACTGTAATTATATTACATTTAATGATAAAGCATTTGATGCATTAAATTAATTTTCAACTAAAAGGAATGCTTACAAGTAAAACTACCTTAACACCATGCTGTTCACTTACAAATGAATTTAAAATAAGACAGGTAACATCAGAGTTAATGACACTTGAAGATATACATTATAATCTAGAAGATTGAGTTGAGTATAGGCATGCCCAATGAATTATAAATGTTTCTGTGCCTAACCTTTGAATTCTTGCTGCTGGTGTGAATACTATATCCAAAGCAATGAGCACTTATGATGGGTTGGACTAATCAAATTTGATTCTGAAACTGGGAACGTGAAGGGGTTCTAAATTTTACTTGTTATGCTTCTGTAAGTTGGATTTGTTCTATGAAATCTTTCAGCATTGGTTTTAAAAGAGGTGATGTAGATAATTTGTTTGTGTTTTTTAAAAAGTAATGAAATAGTCAATGTATTTTCTTAAGTTACATCATTTAATTTAAAAATAATAAAATAAAGAATTTACTAAGCCAGAAGGTCTCTCTAGTTTTTTTTAGTTCCACATAAAAACAATAAATTGAGATATAATTTATGCACATAATATTATTGTATCAAGATTTATAAGGGGATATTTTAAAAAAGGAATTGGGTGGTTAGATAATATCAAAAATACATGTCCTTTATGCAACATTTATAGCTAACACATAAAATAATAAATAAAATTTATAGTATGCGTCTATCGCAACCAGCATAGCAACCATGCAAATGTAAAGTCCTAGATCAAAAGCGAGCTCCAATTATAACTTTCTTTGAAAGTTTTGACATTACTTTCGATTTATTTTTACCTTGGAGTGCTATATGTAAATAAAGTCTTGCCAAATGCCTGGCTACTCATATTGCCTCGCCTTTCCATCTCCATCTTGGTGGTCGACCTTGACCGAAACAGACTATATCGTAACGAATGTCGACGTCACAAAACAACTATCAAAAGATTGGTCAATTTGATCTATTTAAAGAATGAATAGTAAAATTCTCGGAAGCCGGAAGCGTTCCCCAAACGCAAGACAAATCCTGTGAGCGCTTCAAATCAGAGAATTTAAAATCTCTGTTTCAAGCCAAATTTTTATCATCTTAAAACTAACATTTCACACATGTAATCAGATAATGAAAAATGTAAATTTCTTCGTTGCTTTATCTTCTGGGATATATAAAAAAGAAATTAGTAATTTTTTTAAATGATAAAGGTCTTTAAGAGTAATGATAAAATAAAATTTGGTAATAAGAATTTAGCCCAACACAGAATAGGCCTACATCGACGCCATGTTTATGACTAATTCTAAAAAGAAATATATGCGTTTCTCTCTTGAAAGATAAAATCTTTTTTACTTGTTCACTGTATAAATCACTTGTATCTAGCAGATCATTGCATTAAAACTGAAAGTATTTTATATATATATATATAATAATAATGACAAAAATACAGTAGTTCAGTGATATAAATCCATCAAAACGAGATCTCGAGGGTAGTAAATAAATATGGCGGCTTCAAGTCTAACTAAACCAATATTTTGTCTGAGGGTTTACCAGCCTAAGCTTCTACAACGAAAATCATCTTAATTTTTTTTGTTTTTGAAATGCATAAAGTATGTTCTTTATCACAAAAATATGTTTTTTCTTAACCTGAATAGTTTACAGGTATTTTGACTCGGAACAGCAGTGAAATATTCCTATTCGGAGTTAAGAATTTAAGAACTTTAATTTCCTCTCGTATAAACTAAAACTGAGTAAAGCGCGGGTGGATATATGTACACTGTTGCAAATTACATGTATGAATTTAATCTTGGAAAAGATAAAGATTTATTAAAAGGTTTAAAACATTTTAAAAGTGCATTTTATATCAACTGAATTTTGAATAGAATTAGAAAAGTGAGTGGGGTGTAATTCTCTCGCGTTTATTTTTTGTTATTCTTTTTTTAACTAGCCAGCTCTTTCGGTAAAATGCACAAATTCATCAATCCGGATATATTTTCACCGGCCCAGAACTTTTTCATTAAAGTGCACATAAACAAAATATATAATCAATTTTTAATATATAATCAATTTTTACATGTACATTTTATTCACTGATTAATCAAAATTATTTATATTTTTTGTTGTAATCATCTATAAGAAAGAAAAATATAAAAAGCTATGAAACAAAAGTTTGATATGCTAGAATTCAGAAATGCTCATATATATCTTAGTCTTGTCAACTGTTGGTGCTCCACAGATGTCCTGACAACCAGTTTCCTCCATTCCATTCTGTTCTCTGCTAAAAGTACTAATCTTACCGTATTGCTCAGTTTTAGTCATGTCCACTCTGAGATGTTATTCTCTCATCTTTTCCTCTGTCTTCCTCTCATTCACCCTCCTTGCACAGTACATATTCTGATATTGTCTTGGCAAACCCTGTTGATCGTGTGACATACTCATACCATTTCATTTTGTGCTTTTTCACAATGGCTTGCCTAATTCTGTTTCCCATTTCCTCATTTGTGACATGATCTCTATACAAAAGGCCAAGCATTGAAGCAACCTTCGAAAGCATCTCATTTCAGTAGCTTGTATCCTCCTTTTGAGATCCACTGTGAGAACCCATGACTCACAGGCATATAAATACACAGATACAACCAAGAAGCGACTCAGTCAGATCTTTGAGCTGACTGAGATGTTTCTGTCTTTCCAAACTGTCTTCAGCCTTGCCATTGCATATATATTATATATATAATAACAGGATTTAGCAAATGTGTTTTATAAATTTACTGTATAGGCCTATGCACAGATGTTAAAATGTTATTTGTTACAAGAGTAACACTAACAGTAACTTTTGCAAATTTTTTTGTTGTTGTTATTTATTTTATGTGTAAATAAGTTCATATTACTCCTGAATCCTGACAAAAAGTCTTTTCTTTCATTTACTTGAATGAATCGATATCTGATGAAAGTAGCTGAACAAGCATCAGTGCATCTAAAGCAAACTGCTTGACCCCCCAGTTTACAACTTGAAATCTATCTTCATACTCAAATTAGTAATTATATTAATCAGAAATATTTTATACTTTTGTCATGAACAAACCATTTGTTGAAAACAAACAAATGTATTTTACAGCTGTGTAAGGAGCCAGATGGAGAACAACATTGTTCAGGATTTCCAGAATCTGCATGTGTTTTCCAGTCATAGCATTAACAGAATGGACGAGTTAGTGCAGGATTTGACCAATGCTCTTGAAGAGACTTCCAAGGGTGTTAGTCGTAGTGGGGGTAGTCAAGAAACTACCTCTAGTGCCATATCTCGAAGGTATCACAAGCGACGGCGTGGAACTCATAGAACCGCAGTCAACCTCTTTTGGAAGAGGGGCACTATCAGTGAAGCTTCTGAAAGTAGCATTGATGAGGTCATTCGTGATTATATTGACAAATCTGTCACACACAGTGACTCTGATGATCTTGCACTGACACATAGAAAACACAGACTTACAGTGCCTATGGCAGACCCAGTACCACCAATTGAATCAGACTCTTTCACAGAAAATCTTTCTCCTCTGAGACCACAGAGGCGACGTAGACGATACAAGCACATGGCAGTAGACGCTCTGCATGCAGTTGATGGTGAGACTAGCAGTAGTACATGCACAGCTGCAATTTATATGTCAGACAATCACTCAGACAAGCTCGAATCACAAAGAAAATCAATGCAGAAGGTGCCTGACCTCCCCGAACAATCACACATAGAGCATCAGAAGATCTCACAAGTTAACCAGAGTAACTCCCCAAGTGGGCAGAATGCAATGCCTGGCAAGCGCAAGAGAAGCAGTAAAGGTAGAACAGAATACACAAAACTAGACACCAAATTGGATGGTGAAAAACACAGTTTGGATCTTGAGATGGATATAGCAAATTCACCACAGTAAGTTCTTTGTTTGGGCACAGCACATACTAATGTAAAATTTTATGCAAATTTGGTTTTTATTTATATGGGGTTTTATATTTACAAAAAAAGGTATCAGTTCACTCATACTAAGAATTTTAATTGTGTTTTAATAATATTTTTCCTAATTTCTTGCTCATTTCATTTTAATCATTATCTTTGTATTGATATTTATATGTAATATAAAAAAATATATTGATATTGTGTGCAATATGACTTTTAGTGTCTAAGCCTTAACATTAGAAATGTTTATATACACACAAACCCATATATGCACACATGCAAATGCATTTATACACTCATTGCAGCTACAGATTGTTTAAAGAATTGAAAAGGAATGATATTTACTTCGAAAACTGATTAAATTAGTTGCAAATGTAATTCCATTGGAATTTTCACATTTTGTTTGTATTGTTTTCAATATTGCTAATCTTTAGTTGAATTGTACCTGTTAAACTTGCAAGTCTCAGTCTGAGTTATCTTTTGCTTAGCAGATTTATGGCCTTCACATGAGGAGTTCTTGAAAATTGTAGCCATAAGTACTCAAATTTTGTTACAACTCGCTAGCAAAACAGTGCCAATAACTGGGGGTGGGCAAGGATGACAACAACTGCTAACATAAAATATATTAGGCTTCAGATAAACAAAATCCCTGACTATATATTTGTCTTTGATGGAAAATAAGAAATATTCAATTTTATTACTTCTTTTTTAAACATGATAATTGCAGTTTAAAATAAAAACATTTTACCTAACCTATAAAATGGCATAAAACTATGTACTTTGGAGTTATAATGTATGAGTATGGTATGGTGTAAATAAATGAAGAAGTGACTTTCATTTTTAAACTATTTTTCACTCATACAGTAATATAAAAAAGCCCTCAAAATATATCCAATATGATAATATTAATCTAAACTGAATTGGTTCTTTAAAAAGATCGCTTTAATAGGTTCAGCTTCATTGCTCTCAAATCAGATTTGATGATTCTGAGGGTAGAAAACAAATGAGGGGTCCACAGTGACTTCAGTTCGAGGTAATAGTGTGTCAGTCAAAGTGGCATGTTGAATAATCTCTGGGTAGGGTAATGTATTTTTAGCACTCTTTTCAGAAGTATAGTCACATTTTTCAAACTTCTTTCAGTGCTTGGTAAAAATTTATTTTAAATTTAGTTAGATATGAGTGAGTTAATCTTTCTCCAAAATTTTCCAGATTTAAGCGCCAACATTTTGAGCAATCCTTTATCAGTTTATGTCTAATATTTTTCAAAATCTTAATTTTCATGGTTATTCATGATGAGAAGTTGATTGAATGCTGCCATGTAGTGATCCAACTATCATCTCATTTTCTTGTATACCTTTCATACTAACTTGAATTTATGCAGCAGATCTTTTTGCTTTTACTTTTTAGTTCACTATTTCAATAACTTCACAAAGTACTTTTTACTTCCATTGCTTAAAATATATTAAATTAATAATAAACAAATACCTTGAGATGTTATTTCAGTTTAATGAAAGATTTTTTTACCACTTCACGATTCAAATGTGGATCTGCTTTAACCTCAAGTTTTGTAAAATTTGTAATCGGAGTTAAAACATTTTTACTGACTTCATGATTCAGACTCCTGACTCCACAGACCTGCTTCTGAATCCGAACTGATCCAAATATTGCTGAGTTACTTCGGTATAGATACACATTTGACAATAAGCCGAAAGAGATGGGTATCTATGTGCTGAATATGCCTCTAGCCCATGCATTGCATGCATTCAAGATGTATAAATACATTATTATTGTTATTCTAATTCTGTATTATTGGCACTTGAGATTTGTGTCTAACCTGAAATGCTAGTCAAATTGTTTGCCAGTAATTAAATTATTTTCTTAAAAAGTTGATAGAAAATCATGATTTTTTTTGTGTGAAAAATTATCTCCTTATGAGAGTCTACTTGTCATTTTCCGAGCTCTCAAAAGACATTTTTTGAATTGCGAGCTTGTGATTAGGATTTTCAAGGGTTGCACATAAGTTTGAAATTTCATCTACCAATTTATCATTTTTTCTGATAAACTTCAATGCTAAAGCTCTTTAATCAAAACATTGTTATGGATGTATTGTAACAAATACTGTATTACAAATCTGTAATTAAAAGTGTCTTCAGTTTAAGACATTCCAATTATTTATGATTTATAGTTTACAGTCATGATTTATTAATTGAAATGGTTATGAAAAATGCATCAAACTGAAATTGTTATGGGAAATGTGCCATACTAGTTAGTAAATGAGTCACATCTAGTTGGAAATTGTTATGAGAAATATGTCGTCATACTCTACTGGAAATTGTTAGGGGAAGTGGAGAATATCAGACTGCATTTTTTGTTTGCTTATTGGTATGTTTTCTGAAATATTATAGTCTTTTGAGAAGTAATAATACAGTTTATTTTTTGTGACATTCCTTTCTAATATTGTAGAGAAAGCAGTTCCATTAGCAGCAGTGAGTTTGACAGTGATGTGTATAACACTGTGGATGAAGGCAGAGAAGGTGTGTAGTTTTCTCATTTTCTTCTATGTTTTAATTGATGTAGTTTCATTTTTTTTAAAATTGTTGCAACTTCAGCAATATTATTAAAGATTCATGTTGGATTTCACACTGATAATTTAATTATAAATATATATATTATTTAATTATAAATATACAGATATGAAAAGAGATAAAATAGCTGTTTCAGTGTTAGAAGTATGGCAGCATTTTAAATTTATTCTCTCTCTCTCTCTCCCCCCCCCCCCTCTCTCTCTCTCTCTCTCTCTCTCTCACACACACACAAACAAGCACATTAACTCTTACCTATTCCCAAAAGAACTAGAGAGATAGTTCAACTCTGTCAAACTGTTTCTGAATATTGTTAGTTCCAATACAGTGTTAGTGGTAGGCTGGCTAAATAAGCTAATTTCTAAAAATTGAAGGTAAAGGTCTCAAACTCAAAGAGACAGGAATTATTCTTGCATTTTGCAGTCCTTGATTCTGTCATTAAAACTGCTCTCTTCAGAGACTGTGATAACCCTACTGAAAATGTTTATTTAAATGCAATGTTGCACTAAAAATGTACACGAGCAGCAAAATTTTAGGTGTGAAATATAGTGCATTATATTACTAATGATAGTACTAGTAATTACTAATTATGTTTTCAAGTAAATTTTACACAAGATACACAATTATGATTGTTATTTATGTATGTTATTTCATTTTTAAAATCTTTGCTTTGTTAAGACAATTTAAAACTTAATTAATAATATCTACTTTACTAAGGTTTGGTTATATCACTTCAGTCAAATGACAATTCCACTTGATGTCAGTAACGGGACTACTTTTAGTTTTTAGCTACAATAATAGAAAAAATAAATTCTGGGATATTTTTGTTGTTATTGCTTGTTTTCAGTTTTAATTTTCAATATGTTGAGATAATATACTGACTGAATGTTTATCTAAATTGTTCAAGAAATTAACTTACAATAACTAAACTGAAGAAAACTAAACACATACCAGCATTAAAGTCAAATCTGACGAACCTACAGGTTGAGACTGAAACTATCACACCTTGGCAGAATTTTGCAACTAACAAAAGATAAAGAAAATGCTGTTTGAATGAAATGTATGTTTTATATACTTATAATATTATAAATAATAATGACAAATTGTCACCATCACATTTGCAGAGCAATAATTATTACTTATCTCCTTTTTGAAAGACATTTGCATTACTTTTGTAATACTCTAGCCAGAATCAACATATAATGATATATAAGTAAATTACTACCACCAACAACAAAAATTACATCTGACATGCACAATATATATATATATTCAGTAAGAAATTTCAGGCATTATTTTGGTTTATTATACACTTAATATAAGTGTGGCCTCTGTTATTTCCACTTATGTTTCGTTGTTTTTGTACATTAAAATTAGCATTGAACATATATTGATATTAATTATGGCTATTGATGGTCTTTAATAATGATATGAGTCAGTGTTTTCTTCCACTGTGTGGTATGCAACAAAAGAAATTTATCATTGCAAACTGTTTCAGTATGCAGAAATCAGTTTTGTTCATTTTACCATTTATTAATATATTCTTATAGGAATTTTTTTTTTCACAAAACACCTCTGTATCTGATCTGCTGCTGAACATAAACAAGGATCTGTTGTGTCTTTAAGTTTGTTAAGTTTGGTCATTCTTAAGAAGTTTTAATGTGCATGTACTAATTGAACTTTTTTTGCATTTGTCAGAATTCATTTAAGATTTATTTGCTCACATTATATGTGATAAAATTGTCTGTAAATGTTTATATTAATTGTTTAACTATGTACACAACAAAATAATATCTTTGCTAAATTTTTGAAATATATAACAGTGAAATTGTAAAGTGTGCTGGACCTAGAACACTTTGATTTCTTTCAGCTGATGATGAGCAAAGTGATTTTTTTCACGAGCCGGATCCAGTGTGCAGTATTCCAGAAATTATACGGTGGTGGGAGAATGAACGTGTGATGGACAATGACATAGCAGCAGGACGCTTAGAATTTGACAATATATTCTCTGGTGCCATTGCCCAAATGCCAGAGACCTCTCAGCGCAGCTTCAGGCACAGAGTGGACAAGCTTATGGCCAGGTCTGAGGTAATGATTAATTACTATTTTATCAAACTAGTTTCTCATTTTTTTTCTTCTAATTTACAAAAATAAATAAATAATCAGTATTAAATAATACTTTTAGCTTTTATCATAAAGTTTCCAACTTGTGGAGCAAACTAATTCTGCTGTTTGTTTTTTTTAAAAATTGGAATAGAGCTTATTATTCTCTCTCAAAATTGTTCGATACAAGATGAAAGAAGTTCATCCTCTAGTATAGCTTGTAGCTTTAGAAATATTTTGATGAGAAATAAAAGAATATTTTTTTCATGTGCAGGTTCTTCCAAACACTTTTTATAGTATATACCAACTCTATAGTGCATAATTAATACATAATTAATGCATAATTAGTATATGATCATGTACTCAGTCACAATATTAGGTATCAGTATTTACTTATTACACATTAATCATTTTACTTTATTTTCAGAGTGGACGAGAAATTAAGATTGGGAGAAGAAAACTCAAAGGAAAGGTTTGTTTTCTTTGTTTTACTGTACTGCCATTTCTCTAATCCCTTTGTGTATCCTTTTGTTTTTCCGTTAATGTGTTATACTTGATTTTATTTATATTGATTTTTTTTTTTACCTCAAAGAGAAAAATGTTCCTTATAAGATATAAGCTTATATATTTATCATCCTTTATTGTATTTCCCTTGTAGAAACTTATAGTTGTGTATTTAAATTGCAGACACTCTTGATACAGAAACTTCAGGAAACTTCCATTTTTTTTGTTTGTTGTGATGTTTTCAAATTTTGAAAAAAAGGACTGCCCTTATATGGTATCACAGTGAGGGGAGGACTCCAACTTGTGTCCAATTTTGACAGTGGGAATGTATTCAAAGATGTGACAATATGACAATAAAAGTTTTTTTTTTTTTAATATATTTTTCTCTCGTTAGTCACCACTAAATTCTCAACTTTTTCCAAAAGTCAGTAATTTTTATGGGGAATTTCTGTTTAATTCTTTTTTTTTCAACAACTACTGTTGAAACTGGCAAGTTGGAAAGTCTCTTCATTCACCCAAATGAACCAAAGAATCAAAGCAAACCAGATGAATTACTAATCTAAGAATTAATAAACAGCGTGCATCAGAAGAAATGTAATAGAGTTCTAATATTCAGTCTGATTAAAAGTTGATTTTAAACTTGGATTTGGAATTTGGTTTTTTTTCAGTAGGTATTTTTTTGTGAATATACAAATGTATACTTAAACAAGTGGCCTGTATTAGTGTGCATTATACATTTATGTCTGCAAGACCACAAGAACACTAAATCAGTCTTTAGTTGTTTTTTTTCACTGATTAAATTAACAGAAAATTTATTATTTTAAGTGGAAAAGTGTTGCATTTTGAGACCATAGAAAAATTAATTAAAGACTATTTTTCTTATGAATTGAAATTACTTATTTCTTAAACCTTCCTAAGTTTATGGGAAAACAGCAGTCACCTTCATTTGTTTGAGCTATGATGACATTTGTAGGAATACACTATATACAAGAGAGTTAGTATGCAATTTCTAATGATTTTAACTATATGCATGGAAAAGTCTTAGATAAGTTTGCAGAGGTGTATGATTGCTCAATATTTTTCTTTTCAATTAAATATTTCAGAACTCACTATATACATATTGTTTTCAAATCATATGGTGTTTGTTAAATGCATCTGTAAAGTAATTCAACGGTAACATTTTAATGGGAATTGTTAAAAAGGCTGAATATTTTTTTTATTATTGCTGAAATAATTTACCTAAGATACTGTTAGAAGAAGAAGTTATTTACCTTTGGTGTTAATAGCAGAGTTATTAATTTCTTGTATAAGTTTTGAATGTAAAATTTAGAGTTTGTAAAAAAATAGATTTTAAAAATATCCAAAATTGCAGAAAATGTACTTAACAGCATTCAAATATTTTATTTTATTTTCTGTCAGTTGGCAGAAAATATTTACTGCAGTATATTTTGCATAATGGCAACTGTTTACCAGGTGTTTCATGTTTGCTATTTTTGAGATAAATTAGGAGTATTTCGTAAAGAAAAATAAGTTAGATTTGTAGGTCGGTGGTTCACATTTTCTTAAAAATTCATTAGTTTGAAGAATATAATTTAACTTCAATATCACATATTGTTTATGTGTTAAAACTACTTGTTTTGTATATTACTTAGAAACAGCTATACCCAATTTATTTCTATTTGGAGATTCATTGTGTAAAAATCTCTTCATGTAAAATTACATCCAGTAAAAATATATCTGCATTGGCTGTGCACATTTTTATTGTTTTTTATCATCTTTTTTCTACATTCACGATTTGTTTAAGATTCCTCGTTACACAATGATGCGGTTTCTGCAAGACCGAGAACGGTGGAATATGATGCAGGATGGCCACTATAGCCCAGGAGCCAGCTGGAACAATGGTTACAACAACCAGTCAGGTGACTTCAAGCGCAGACGTCAGACCCCTCCACCGGAAGCTGCTAATGGAGGTTTGCTAACTGAATAACTTTATTTGTCTTTTACCTGTATTGGGCATTTAATCAATTTATAAGCTTAAATTATATTGATATGTTCTTTAAACATTTGCTTTGTTTTATGTGAATATAATTTTCTATAAATATTGTTTCATTCATTATCAGCGTGATGAAACAGTAATCTAATCTAGTAAGTCTGCTCATTATAAATAACTACTCGCATCATACATACAATAAATGCATCTAAATATAATTATTATGCACTAATTAATTATATTAATCAGATAGTTTAAAATGTTTTACTTCTTGATAATAACAGCATTCTCTAGATACATGAGAGTTGAACAATAGAAGAGTTAGAAAAAACATTAACATTATTCAAACTATTATTTATTTTCCAATAATAATTATCTGATCACATATACTATTACTAAGCAAGTAAACAATTACTTTTATATTATGAATATATGTTAAGTTTTATCATCAGATTCATAATATTACTTATTCCTCTTAATAATATATATATAATGTTGATGCAATAGTGTGAAGGACTGCTCTCTGCTCACTACTTTAATCATCCCACTTATAAATTTACAGAGGGGGAAAAAATTCAAACTTTTATATCAAATAAATCAATAAAATATGTTAATTATAATCATCATTAGAAATAGTTAATTTTATCAAGAATTTTTCATTTTATTTGAAGACCTAATTTGTGCATAATTCTTCTCCTCTGCTTTACTGTGCATATGAATTATTATGATATGAGAATTGAATCTCCCCCAAAAAAAATTATATTCTTGAGTCTAAATTAAATTTTATTATTCTCATATTCATTTATACAATAAAAGCTATTGTTTGGCAATCACTTAGCACTAAAAAAAAATGTTTTTTTATATTTAATTTAGTTTCTTTCAAAAATGTATTTATTATATGAATATAATAACTATTAGAAACTCTTCATATCTTGAGCCTATACCACAGCTCAAGGTATTGAATAATTCAGTTCTTATGTAATTTTCAAGGTAACACTGATGGGGTACAGTTAAATGAACATAACAGAACATAATGTTCTATGTAATATTAATAATTGATTGCATAGTTAGCAAGTGTCTTGGTTCAGATGTCATTCTATATTAAGTCAGTGTCTATGAATATGGTGAGTGAGCAAAACTAGCGATATTGCAGTGTAAGTCATATTCTTTTGGGGGTGGGGGTGAAATATTTTCAAGTTTTCTTTCACATTGTATTTTTTTTTATTATTTAAATGTATGATAGTTAATGTAAATTAAAATCTATTATATATATGAAGAAAAGTAGTTCAGTTATGGCAGAAAGAAAACATACACCACACTATTGCTGAAAGTGCATGCAGTCAGAAGAAAAATTATCGGGTTAAAATTTAAGGTAGGTAAATTTACATTTGGTGAAAAGGGATTTAAAATAAACAACAAATGCATGTATTAAATTCAGTACAATTTTCAGGTTTTGTTTCTATTTCCTCTTACACTAATAAGAAATTTTGAATGATATTGTTGCTCCAGATTTTGTGGGGCATAATTCTGCACCTATTCCGGATACAAACATCGGAAACAAGATGCTACAGAACATGGGCTGGACACCAGGGTCAGGACTGGGAGCTGGTGGAGATGGAAGAAAGGATCCTGTAATAGCCTATTTGCGCAATGGGCGTACTGGACTGGGCTACGAGTCACATTCCGATACTTAATGATTGCAGTTGGCAAGTCACATTCTGGCAGAGTTAAAGTCACTCTTTATGCAAATTTGATATTTACTGTTTGAAGAAGTGAGGTCATTATTTATGATTGGCTCTCATGTCTTCCATGTGATTTCTCATTGAAAGATATGTGCTTTTTGTCCAAACCGGACCTGAAAATAATCTCTGAAAGATGCTGACCTTTTTGGTGTTGATCAGGGAGAAAATATGTGTGCTTAAGATTTTCCTTGCAGAAAGTATGGGAAACCTTTTGTTAGTTTTACACTGAAGTTTAAAAATTATATATCCAAGAAATTTTGGACATTTTGAATGATAGATATTGCTTTACAAAAATGTTAATTCACTTACTTTAATAACAATTTTTGTTACATTTTTCATATAAGTTCGTTTTTTCTTTTGTTCATCTAGACTTGAATAGAAGAGCACAACTGTGGACATTTGCATAATTTGCTACTCTCCAATGTTGAGATTTGTTTAGTTGTGATTTATGTTTTTAAAATTATATACACAAGATGGGTTAACTTATGTATCAAAATAATAACGATCTAAAGTATGAGTTTACAGGTTTGCATGCATACATTTTTTTTTTTGTGTGCAAGAATTACATACATAAGACACAAAATAAGACACCCAAGTATGAAATTTATGGACATACCTAGGGTTACTGTTTCACTGTCGAAACTACAGCAAACATAAGATTCTGCTCATGTGCCACTGCTATATATTTAAATTTGTCTTATGATTCCTTATTTACAGTTGTCTCTGGACAGCTAAATTAAATGAGACACACATGCAGACATTATGTTAACTGTCAAAATTAATTCATAAACTTTTAACCCTAAGACCAATCATCACATTATTTTGCCTCCCTCTTCTGCTATTGCTCAGATCTTAATGACTTATCATGTAAATGGTTTCTTTTAGATCAGATAGCAGTTCATCTGTAGAATACAAAAACACGCTGGGGGGTTTTGTCGTTTTTTATTCATAAAATTGGCACACTTTTTTTGCTTGGTTGGTTTTATTAAATGTCACTAAAAATAATAGGAAGAACTATTGCTACTAAAGACACTTTAAAACTACTGATGAAAGAAGATATTGATACTCAAAGAGAAATTTCTGCCTTGACATTTCTGAAGTTTATGGCAGGAATTGAAAATGTATATATAAATTTACATATGTACACATGCGCATGCATGCACACACACACATTTCACCTGTGCTTGATGTACTTTAGGAATAATAATATGCAAGTGGATAATATCAAGTGGATTTATGATCATCAGAATTGAACCATTGTTATAACACCATAATGATGTTTTAGTCATATACTTTAAACATTGTCTCATCTGATATGGCAAAAAGAAATTATGATGAAGACTTTGTTCACGTGAAACTGATTTATTTAAATTTGTCTTAACTCCATACTGTTTGTTTGTCTCTTGATAACTAAAATAAGTCACACACATGTAGGCATTATGTTTCCTGTCACACATGGATCTGCAAACTTTTATCCTAAGACAGATCATCATATTATTGTGATAATGTACATCCTCCCTGAGCTGCCATTGCTCCTCTTTACTACTTATCATGTAAACAGTTTCCTTGAGAACAGACACCAACCACTGTCTGCAGATGGGTTAGGATATTGCCACTTAGAGAAATTTCAGAGTTTATAACAGGAATTAACAATATGTATACAAGGAAATGTACCTACAAACACATGCATGCACAGATCGCTTCATCTGTGCTTAATATCCTTTAGCAACATTGATATTCAAAAATTTTTTGATTTATGACTAGCATATTTCATTCACATGCTTTCTTTCTAATGCCTTTTATAAAGGATTAAACTTCAATTCTACACCATTGCACTCCCCTTTTAATGCTACTGGTGACAAAGGATTAAACTTCAGTTCTACTCCATTGCTCTCCCTTTAATGCCAGTCTGGTGTCCTTGGTTGTGACTTGTAAGCTGCTTGTGTATGGTGGACAATTATGTATAAATGACCATTGCTTGAGAATTTAAAAGTATCATTTACCCTCAAACTTTTAATTTACAAATATCCTGTGCAAAAAATATAACTTTTGATTTAAACAATTTTTTTAAATTTTACACCAAAGCCATAGTCGTGCATCTACGATCTTATTCAAGCAATATCTGTTTTGAAAATTTTCAGATTTTGAGCAGAGTACAACAGATTCACTTATATCTGCCTGAGATCTACTTGCTTGTCAAAAAATAAATAAATAAATAATCAGTATGAAACTTAGATGTCAGATCAAATATTATGGGGTTGTAAGATGTCTGGTCTGATTTTAGCTTTCCCTGCAGCATCAAACCCCATCCCACCCATCCCTGATTTTACCCTTCATGCTAAAAGAAAAGAAAGATTTTGACCTTCCGGCAAAAAGCAAAAATACCTCCTCTCCCCTGCTGACAAACAGATATAAAACAAAAATACCTCCTTTCCCCCTGCTGCTGAACACCTATAAAGCAAAAATAGCTCCTCTTCCCTTGCTGAGGAATACGCTGGTACAATAGCAAAATAAAAATTATGTTATTGTTTGGGTGTGCACTGTTTTTTTCCTTTATTTGATTCCAGTGGTTGTAATACTATATTATACTCTCTCCTTGTTACAATTACTTACAATTACTTAATACAATATTCATTAGTCATATATGCAGTTGTAAAATTATACCATCACAAAATCCAGTTTGGGCCAGGTACTGTCCCATCAGAATAGTTGTAAAATTATATCATCACAAAATTCAGTTTGGGCCAGGTGGTACTGTCACATCAGACATAGGTGTAAAATTATACCATCACAAAATTCAGTTTGGGCCAGGTACTGTCCCATCAGACATAGTTGTAAAATTATATCATCACAAAATTCAGTTTGGGCCAGGTGGTACTGTCACATCAGACATAGTTGTAAAATTATACCATCACAAAATTCAGTTTCGGCCAGGCAGTACTGTCCCATCAGACATAGTTGTAAAATTATACCATCACAAAATACAGTCTTGGACAGGCAGTAGTGTCCCACCAATCATGCTTTCTACTTGTCTCCAACAGTTACTTTCTGTCCTAGACAATTGTATTTATTACACTGTGATGTGGATCAGAGGATTGTTTGATTTTAAATAATTAAAATTTGGGTATATTGTAGGATATTACAGAGCTGTTTTTTTTCCCTTTAATTATTGAAATAATATAAAGCATGATTCTGTGCACTGTACAAATGGCTCTCATACTTAAGGATTCACTTCAAAATAATATTTACAGTAATAATACTGCTACTTTCATCTCATCCATTTTCAGAACCCCTGAGATGTTCAGCTTTAAAAAAATTGATGGCAATTTGATGTTGTTTAAACTCATTGGCAATTTGGTGTGAAAAAAATATTTCAGCATCTTGTCCTTATTTTAAGGATAACACACTTATTTAAAAGTATTTTCACAATAGTATAGTTTACATCATAAGCTATTTATTGTAGTACCCACCTTAGCATGATTCCTTACCTATCTAGTATAGGTCATCTTAGTATGGACCTCAAATTAACTCCCCTTATCTGTGCACATGGTAAACATGGGAGAGCAGTTCACTCTTAGTAACAGATTATGGCTAAAAGATGTTACTGTTTTCACCAGCTTTTCATTTAAATGACAGTAACCACCATTTGATATATTAATTTGTATGTTAAAAATATGTTGTTTCTCTATCCAGTACTATATTTTTTTAGTTGTTTTTATCGCTTTGAATACAGTGATTAGGGAAGTTATTGCAATTATTAGTTTAGTATATTAGTGTTCTGTAAATTCTGTTATATATGTAATTTCTGCCAGAACATGGAGCAATTCATGTTTACATACTTTTCTAGCATTTCATTTCTACATTACATGTCTGTGGAGAATATTTTTTAAAACCTACTCCCAACTCTAGTGGTCTATAGGCCATAGACAAATCATATGTATTGTCATTTTGAAGTTGAAGCAGTTTAACGATATATTGACAGGAGAGAAAATGCTTTAACGATATATCTGATTATGAGGGTTTGGGTTGTGTTTATCACTGTGGTTTGTTTCAGTGGACCAGGTGTATACATTTAATAAATCAATTAATGATGTATAATTTATATACACTACTGATTTGTTAGTGTTTTGTTTTTCTTTTTCACATTGTGAGATGTGGCTCTTTCTGTAAATCAGCTCCTATTAATGAATGCATATGTCAGTAATTCTTTATTTATAAAAAAAAAAATTATTTCTCAGTTTGTTTGTCTGTCAGTCTGTCTTACCTTTTTTGTTTATTTATTGTAATTTAAATATCTCTCTTTGTTATTCTGTTCTTGCATTTTGTAATAAAAATGATTGAGAACAGTGATGGAAATAAAACTTAGGAGTGTTTTATAAGAAATATACTCACACATCTCAAGAATTGTTTACACAAGATTTTATTAGTAAAAGTACAAAATGCAAACATATGAGTAAACTTTTGTATTAAAATAACGCCGATCTAAAGTGTGACATTTTTGGCAGGAGATATATTTTATAAATTATAAACACATACATACATACACACTCAAGTGACATGGCAGGCACCATTGGAACATTACATTTACTGTAGGAAAATTAATTAATATGCAAAACAAATTTGGGGTCAAGTATATTTTTAGGTTATAAATTTTACTGTTGACACCTACCACCTAAAAAGTATATTAAATTAACTATTAACAGTTTTGTGATCAAAATACAAGAATACATTATTTTGTTACAAACAGATTCTGTTCATTGTTTATATTTTCTGAATTTCAATTTTCTAAAAAGAGCTAAGAGTCAAGTAGCCAATTTATTTTGTGTGTATGTTCATACCTACATGTGTGCATACACATTTGTGTGTGTGAACTACAAAATCTGTGTAATAAAAATATGACTTCATTTCATCCATATTACAGTTCTCATAAAAATAAAGGATAATCACTGTATTTTATTTACGTATTGAGTTAAGAGCAATTTAAGGAGATCCCTTTGACAAACTGGTGCAATAGAGAATATCTGAACAGTATATTTAAACTGAGAGTCTTTGAATTATACTTTTATTGTATTTTGGTTCCAGTACTGATATGCAATTCTAAAAACATAAATGTTATATACAGTTAATTGTTTGTATTTGTTAGTACTTTTTTTCTTTAGCTATATTAACATTAATATTTTGTTACTGCATCTATAGTAAAGTTGTTTTGGTGCAGGCACACAATTTGAGTAATTTTACACAACATTCAAATCACACACACACACACACACATATATAGTGAATACGAGTATATTGTCCCAATGAATAAGAATATTGTTTTAATTAATTATAAACAAAACAAAAAGAGAACCCATACACATCAACATATATTTTATATTGTTTTCTACTATTTGTCTTCATAACCAAGTTGACTGCACGCTTAACTCTAAAACTCACATTTTGGGGGGCACCATTCATCATAGCCCTAAACTAGGGAAACATTTTCACTATCTTTGCCTGTCTGCAATTTTTATTGACGGAATGACTCCAGTTTTCTCCCATTTCAGTTTCTGTACAATCCATTTATTAGCAGCAGGATTTAAAATAGCTTTTAAAATCAAAATCAAATTACTTTTTGGTTTGGTTCACTTTCGAAAGATCATCTTTTGATTTATAAAATATTGTTGAATTTATTTCCAGATGGATACCACTAAACTAATTTTTATTTAAGTTTTAGAAATTCAAAATAGTACAGTAGCACTTTATTTGATGATGATTTGGTTATCCGAACCATATTTAATTAAATACAGTTATATGCCTTTTTAATTTTATATCAGAAAGTGCTCAGCTTCTGTTGCTGACAGTACTTTATCTCAAAACTTTCTGTGGGGGAGCATTTTTAAGCTTTCTTCTTCAAATATCAGGATTTAATTTTATGTTTTAAAATCTAGTACATATCTTATTTTCATTTTATTTCCCCTCCCCCCAAAATTAAAAAATAATTAATTAGAGAATCTAATTTCTCACAGGGTACTTCACACACTATGACCATTTAAGTTTTCAATTATTTGTGACCAAAAATGTTTCATTCACTATGCATCTGTGATAAGAAAGTACTTGTGATGCTCTTTCACATTATCTTTATAAATATGTTTAAATAATAGGTTTTATACATCAACAAGTCACACTAATCCCAAAGAGATTGTGCATTAATGCAATGCTGCACTAAAAGTATATAAGAGTGAATAAATTTTGCTTGTGAAATAAATTATAATATTTACATTGGTATTACAGTAATAAGAACTGATTGTAGTTAAAATGGGTAAAAGAATGGCCAGTGGTTAAATTATGCCACTCAAAAAACATGGTGAATTTTTTTGTTTGTTTAGTTTTAAAATCACATTGATTTAATGCACTGACTTGCAATAATTAATCAGAGAAAACAGCACTGATATTAAAATCACAATGAATGAACTGATGAAATCCCAAAAATACATGCACTGAAATCAGAAACTCAGTGTGAGAACAGATAGTGTAGACTGGGATAAAATGGTGAAGTCAAGTAGGCAGACATTTTGAAAAGGAAAGAAAATATATTCATGAAAAATAAAATTCTGTTATAACAATACAAAAATCAGTTGAGTAATAATGCTTGCTTGAACAAAGCTACATCATGAAAATCACAAATACTCTGAACTGACAAGATAGAGCCCACAGTTATAATAGCAAAATGTATTCCATGGTTCTTTAGATTTTAAAAAAGCCCATTGATTTAATATAACAAAATATATATAAACAACTATCAAGGCCATGAGTTGATAAATGATTGAATGTGTAGAAAACCCACTCCATGATGAGCTGCAAAGAGTAAGGTCACAATCAGTCCATGTTCCTATGTCTTAGTGGAATGGGTGTGTGTATGTATGTATGAGTTGGGGAGAGAGATAAATAAAATGCTTGGAATGAATGAAAAGTATACTGTTTATATTTTTTGTAAATCAGCTATGTTTGTTGTGACAAAGCAATACTAGAGTAATAATGTTCTGCGATCTAGGCAATATAACTTAATTCATATGTCGATTTAAACTGACAAAATCGTCATAACATTTTGCCATTATGTCTAGGTATAACAATTATCTCTGTTAAAGACATGAATTATTCAACATCAGCATGTATACTGAATCAGCCACCACTAAAATAAAAAATGTATGTATGACATACATATCAGATAAGAAAAAGCATTTCAGACAATATTTTTGTTATATGCATTTACAAATACAAAAAATATATTTTCAAATGCATTATATGTAGTGCATTAATAAATTATATGAAATTAATTTGGAATGATATATATTAAATTAACTGGGGATGATACACAGACTTGTAAGAGAATAATTTGAAATTTAAATAATATAGACATTTTAAAACAAAAATGCATATTGTATTTAAAATTCTGACTCCAATATATTCGTGTATAGTTAGTACACAAGGGCAGAATATAAACAGTACAAGCATAAACACTATTAGGACTTTTTTTTTTTGCACTAATTGAAATCTCATTTCCTCATTAAAGCATTTTCTTTTAACTACATGAAAAACTCATTGTTTCATCCACTGCATGAACAGTCTGTTATAGTCTCTCACCAGCAGTCTAGTAATCTTCCTGTCTTCAAAGCAATTTTGCATCCTTCATGATATTAGCTGTGAAAATTGCTCCAGCAAATATTGATGGGACAGCCACAAGGGACAATACAGCCAATAGTCCCATGCCTGAGAGTCCGTGGCCACTGAAACATTTATGATAAAAATAAACCTCGTTCATTTTATAGCACTAGCAATCCCTATATTTTAATAATAATGAGAATTTATGAACTACTAACCCTAGTCAGAAATGTAAGCTTTGTCAAACAATGATAAACATATGAACAAACAGTTATGGATAAAAAAATAATAAAATAGTATAAAATGTGTAATAGTGAACAATACCAAACTTATAATAATAAAATTCAAGTGGTACCAAGCATTCAGTATTTAGGCAAAAGATTTTTTTAAAATTTAGGTTCAAATGATGGATATCCTGTGACAGTAGATTCCATGGTTTAGGTTTAATAAATTAGAATTTTGTTTTTATAGAACATTTTTACCTAAAAAAGAGAAAAGTGTCTGAGAATAAACAAAGCTGCTAGGATGAAATGTAAACAATCACCAACTGCTAAGATATTTTGATCCATAATCAGAGGGATGAAAAACAAGTTATACAAGGTTTATATCTGATTCACAAAAGAACAGAAAAGTCGGTGAAGTTAGATGACTATAGTTAACCAAAACTATTGCAGCTATAATCAAGGAATGTTGGGTTTATTCAAACCTAGTGCAGCCAGCAGCAAGGCGTGCACCAAACAACATCAGAATGCCACCAAAAAATCCAGATGTCCGAGAGACTCCTGCCACAGAACCAACAGACCCTGAGGCATTTGAAGATATCCAGGCACCTAAAACGGCACTACCAACATAAAGCACCTGCAAAATAATGTATTAATATCTGTACATTTTTAAACAATATGCTGCATGACATCAGAACATATATGCTGCAAATAAAGTTACAGGCACTGAAGATTTATGTTCTCACATTAAATTATCTAATTCTCTAAGAACAAAAAAACACCACGAGATTATAAAGAAATATTTATACCTTTAAAGTAAACTAATAGTATTGTTTCTTTTAATGTATTTTGCTTCAGTCTGCTTCTCATGTCCAAAAATGTTTTCAGAACCAACAAAATTAAAACTTATTTTAAATGTAAATATGTCCATTAGCCTCTATGCTGCTATGAACATGTGTTCATCAAACTGATAATGAAGAACAGAAATTAAATTTAGAAGGAAATAACTGCCAAACTTATTTTTAAAACAATAAAAATATTCACATTTCTATCATTTCAAGCTGATTTTTATCAGATAGTAAATTGTTATAAACTTTTAAAAGTGCATGGATATGGGACAAAAAAGTTTTAAAAGTTTGGCACAGAACGGAATAATTCTAAATTATAAGGAAATGAACATTTGATGATATTTGTTTATAATTACACAATACCATAGCATTCTCTAAAGTTAAAAAAACATTCTTGTGAAGAAGAAAAAAGTGATGTAAAATAAAAGACAATATAGGATTTCTAGAAGTGAAACACTCACCTGCCACCAGTTATGTATTCCTGATCTAAACTTCTCCAAGTATGGAAAACTGCCTTTAGGTTGTAAGAAAAACAACTGTGAAACAATGGTGCAGTAACTACCACTTGAACCTGATAAAGAAATGGATGATAACTGTTATGTATTCCTGATCTAAACTTCTCAAAGTATGGAAAAATGCCTTTATGTGGTGAGACAAACAATGGTGCAGGTAACTACCACGTGAACCTGATGAAGAAATGGATGATAACGGTTAAAAGTAAATTCATATTCAAAGAAACCCTACAAGAAAAAGTTCTGGAGTTAAAAAGTTGTTTTTTTCCAAAGTCATTGATGTCACATAATAGCATTATGTAGCTCACACTCACCCTCCTCTAAAAATATCCTTCATTCAAACCCTATCTCTAGGATGGTTGACCCTTACCCCAGGGCTAGAGTGGCCTAATTAGCAATTCATTTTAAATGGACCATTCTGAATGCAGTTCAACTGCATGCAACGAAAGTACCAGAAACCTGTTATATAGCAGACTAACACAACTGACCATCAAAGTAACGTGCTTGGGTCTCTTGGCCTTAATAACATACAATTATACTGCATAGCAGCTACCACCCTTATTGCCAGTTACTGACACAGCAGGAACCCATCCTCTGTGTATATAATGCTGAAGGCATGTGTTTTTGGTTGTATAACTAAAGATTATATCCATGTTTTATTGTAGCCTTAACCACATTTTCGTACTGCTATATATTCCACTTAGGATATTAGAGTATGATGACCATGTACGTAAGAGTGTTCTGTCAGGGAACATGTGGACAAACTCTTAACTTAAACCTATGTGCTTTGACTGGCATTTTATTTCCGACAATTCTCAACGAACGATGAGCTGCAAAGTTCTCAGTTCACTGAGGTTTTGAAACTTTTGTCTGTTACACACCTCACCACAACCTCCTACCCCCAATGGAATGGGATGGCAGAAAAATTTTAATGGGACACTCAAGGAAATGCTAAAAAGTCTAGCAGATGGTAACTTCACTAATTGTTTATCAATAGCCCTTTTAGCCCATGAACCACCACACAGTTCCCTTGAGTATTCACCTTTCCAGCTTTTGTATGGCTGAGATGTCCGGGGTCCAGTGGAAATATGCCAGTTATGGACTAAGGAACAGACTACCCTAAAATTAAAAGCTGTTCCACACTATGTAAGCGAACTGAAAGACAGTTTACATATGGTTAGGGATCTAGCACTAGCAAACTTGTAAAGCCAGACAGAAACAGACCAAACATTACAATAAAAGGGCTTGTGAGAGAAAGATGGAAGTTAGGAATAAAGTATTGTTACTTCTCCCCACTCATTCTAATTAACTGTAAGTTGCTTGGCAAAGCCCATTCGTAGTGAACAAAAAATTTTCGGCCACTAACTATGCCAATAAAATAAAGGTGAAAACCAAGCACTATCACATTGATCAAGTGTTGTCAAGAGCCTACCTAGACTGACAGGTCAGACACTCCATCTGGTTGCATTAACAGTGGCAGAAGAATCTGACATGCCCAACATAAACCCAGTTGAAAAGAAACCATAGTAACCGCATGTACGTAAGCCTTTTGTTGTTAGCAAACGTTTACATGTATGTACATTTTTATAGCATGCCAATCGCATCATCAAAAAATCGCAGCAAAAACACATGCCTGTACATTCTCATTTATTAACGCACATCATGTACATAAAGAAATTTCAAGCACATATTACTGTAATATATTGCCGCCATATTGGTTTTCGGTTATCTCTAGGCCGGCGACATAACTGGGTTCGACTGTATATAGGATTCAATGCTGTTTAATGTCTCCCATTTTACATCCTGTCTCAATGTTAATTCTGTGGCAAGATTTAGCTTGTCAAATTGCCAACGATAGGCAATATCATTCTCATAGTTTGTCTCATAATACTGCTTTTTTGTGTGTGTGTGTCTCACAGTTTGTCTTGACTCATTTAATTTTAATGCCAATCACAAATATTTGTTTCAGTCCTGTATTTCATAGCTTTTCTCCAGTTTCAAAATCAGTGACATTTACTGTATGGTTTGTGTCTCTTAAAATTAACTGAGAAAGAAGGAATTTTTAAAAGTTCCTTAACTATATATTTAAAGTATTAGGTTCTTTATTTGTTAAGCTTTTACAGGTTTCAACTTTTATAATCTTCATAAGTTGCTAATTATAATGGCTTACTATTTTAAACTTAATGCGTCCCTTAATTGTCGAATGAGAATTGCACTCAGGTAAAAGTGACTTCATTCATCTTAACATCCATATGCAAATTTGTGTCCATTCCATTTCTTTAATTTATTACATACCTAATGTGTCCTTATTCACAAGGACTTCTGGCACTTGCAAAAAACCAATAATTATTCCCACTACATACGGTGGCCAAGCATAGGATGATAATATCCCAGTCCTTGCATTTCTTGAGCCTGAAATCTAAATAAAAAGAAGAAAAATGTTACCTATGAAATTAATTCTTCTTAGGTTTTCTGATAATTCTAATGTAAGCAAATACAAGAGACTTTCAATTATAAGCGACAGAATAATATGGGTTCCAGAAATAGCCACAAAAGTCTAGCTTAGTCACTGTTTGTTATTTGTAGAAATAAACTCTGAATCAAGAAGAATATAAATTTGTGAGCTTTTTAGTTGACACAAAATATCCACTCAGTTTTTACTTTGAAATGCAACACAAACTAAGAAGTGTAACTTTAGATTCAAAGGCACAAACACAACAAGATGAACATACATTTGTGAGCTATTTAGCTGACACAAAATATCCACTGTTTTCTGAGATCATGACTACCATCTGAACATTTTTTTCATTCCAAGACATAACAAATCCTAATTCAACAACTTTCATTTTAAGATAGCACATGTGATGATCATTTTATTGGCATCTGAATACTTTCTCATTCAAAGATTTGACAATTTTGACAATATTATTTTAAAGACAGTATTCCTGATATTCATTTACCACATCTAAATATACCACATCAAAGATATCACAAATCTTCTCATTCAACAATTTAAACAATTTTAAGATATCATTCATTTATCGGCATCTAACCACTTTCTCATTCAAAGTATTATCATAAATCCTCATTCGACAATTTGCCTGTTATTTTAAGTATTGTATTCTGATGATCATCTACCAACATCTAAAACATTCTAATTCAAACTCAGCTGAAATCCTCACCTCAGTCTTCCATGGAGAATGCATCTCCACCAAGAAAACTATAATACTTAGAATGGCTGCCCCAGGTAGAGCCAGCATAAAGTGAGGAGTGCTAAGATGCTCACATAAACTGCAAATGAAATGAAAAAAAATGACCTGGCTACACAAGTATCAGAAGCACAGTTGCATATAGCACTATAGTAGTAATATTTACACTTCAAAATTAATAAATAACTTTTTAAAAAATGCATAAAATAGTTTTGTCAGCAGTAATGCCCTTTCCCAGCAGTAGTTTAAGGGTGTTTCAGTATCAAAGGACCTCTGTTCCAATCAACAACAAAAATGTAGAACACACTATGCTCCCATTTTCATCTATACTTAACAAAGCTCTTGTGGTAAAGTCTCAAGCAATGAGGGTGGGGACCTACTTATGTGTAATGACCAAGCAACCATTGATTGTAGAGAAGAGAAATGCTGAATACATAACACAATTCTATAAGCATGAATCATCAGTAAGGAAGAAATAGCAGATATGCATCATATGTGACAATTTGGATACAGGATTAAAAACATATTTCCATGCAATTAATAAAAGACACATTGTCAACCCAGTCGGTTTCACAAGAACAGACGTCAATGTCAATGGCTTTCCTATCTTCACAAAACACCACAACATTGTTTTGAATATTTCATCAATAATAGTTTAGAGAGCTCTCCATAAAATCTACAGAAATTCTATAACCTTAAAAGGGTATAATATATATGAAGCCCATTAAAAGAAAATCTAGTGACTGCTTTTCTGTGCAAAATCCTAGTTAATTAAACTTGAGAGAAATGAGATGAACTGTAGCATGAAACTCACAAATGTTTCCTGATGGCTTTTTCTGGCTGCATCACTCTGGAAATGATCGTCTCAAATATTCCATACAGCAGAACACCGCAAAATCCACCCAACAAAGTTCCCTCTGTAAGGTAAATATTTTTAAGTTAAAATTTCTTTTAAAACAGAGATGTAAAGTGCAAAATGTGTCACATAATTGAGAACCGAGAAACAAAAAATCTGCTTTAGACAAAAGTTTTCTAATTTGATTTTCACTTCATTTGAACCACAAACACAAATGTAAAATAAGTAAATGAATGATTGACAAACAAAGTGAGTTTCCACTATATAATGTCAATTTCTTCAATTTACAGTACATTAGAGGATGACAATCACAGCATAATATTTGAGGCTTCATCAAAAATACTTCTAAATGTTTTTTAAACAATCCACAGTTGATAATGTTTAAAATCTGTGAGATTTTGCATTGAAAGGATAACTGCTATAGTCACAGAAATAGAACTTAAAAAGAGATTAAGAATAGTGTTTGTAGTTAGCTCCCTTGAAAAATCCATTTGTAAAAATTTATTTTAAACAACAGAAATGCAAAGAGTGGATACAAATTTAGCCACAAAATGACAACAGGCTTTATATTAATTTACATTATGCATGCACCATAAAAGGTAAATTGAAAATTTGGGGGGTAAGAAATAAATATTTTATTTTCAAATCTTAAAGTAAATAGCTCTTAAGGAGAGCATGTATATGCATATGCACATAAATAATGATGTAATAGTGTGAAAGTGAGCAAAGAAACAATAGACTGTAACATCAACAAAAACAAATAATAATAATAATAATTTTAAAAAACAAACTGTTTACCTGAATTGGGAACTCTACTACCAAACTGTACAAACACCATGCCAGGGCACTAAAATAAATACAAAGTAATTATAAATAAACTTAAATAAATATAAATAAAATATAAATAAATTATAATGATCTTATGATGGGAAAAGTCAAACAAGTGCTGGAGAAATATTTAGAATAAAACATATCAAGTTTTACAGGGTGATCTCAGCATCTAAGGAAAAACATCTGACTGTGGAGTTCACGAGTAAAACAATCTAACCAAAAACCAAAAGTTACTCTATTTTTTACACACAAAATAACTCACCTAGACAATGCAACAGTAAAAATAAAAATTATCATGATTTACAGATGCATTCTTTAAAAACATCTTTATATTTCTTGTAGGTCAATATGTACTGTTTGGATAAAATCTTTATATCTGAAGTGAATTTACTTTTGATCTACACGACTTGTATTGCACTATAAAATTAGCCATTAAAAGAAATGAGAAATTCATCATTATTTGGAGAATATTAATCTATATAAATGTTTTTTGTTGTAAAAATGGAATAATAAACTTTAGAAAAAAACACAACAAAAGTAACCATTTAATATAGCATTTTATCTTACTATACTTAAGGTCAAAGTATTTGGCAATGAATGGCTGCACTGCAAATCTTTGTTCATGGTTGAGAGCACTAGCTTAAAAGAGACAATTATGCTATTTTAAAGTTGACAATGAAATGTAAGCTTTCATAACTATGACATTTCATTATTATAGCTACAACAGTACTAAAAATTTCTATTGAATAGGCCTAGCTAAGTTAAATCCCCCTATCCTAGCTAATGCTAATTTTGCCTCCCACCCCTTCTGTAAAAAAATGGTTGTATTCAAAGCAATTTGATATCCAGAAAGAAAACTATACAAAATAGAAAAGATTAATGAATTTATTCTCGATATGTTTGATAAAGAAGCTGTTTAAAATATGACAATTTCACTAACTAAAATAAAAGCACTGACCATATACGGCTGGCAATGAATTGGCAAATCAGCTCTACTATCCTTATTGTGCTGCATTGAAAATTTGCTGACTCATTTTTTTGCCTCAAATAGTTTTTAGACTTAAAGAAATGACTACAGCAAGTAAACAATACAGTAATACTCTACTTAAACTGCCCCTTTAGTGCTGTTTCTTTACAGTGCATGTAATTCCTGAAAATGACCCCAGAGCAGTCATTTTGACCCATCATGCTGATATTAGTGCATCTAAGATGCAATGGAAAAGCATTTGCTTGGGTGTGAAACTGCAAATGTTAAGGTGGTTGGAAGCTGGTGAGCATCAAGCTGATGTGAATGCTTGTTTAAACTTGACTATGTCCACAATAAGAGCAATTATAAGTTTAGACAAGATAAACGTTTCTACAACTATGACCTTGAAATTGCCAACAACAAAGATAACTTGTTCAAGAAGCCATTTGTTTAAAGAAATGTGAAGGCTAGGATTTGGGTGGATGAGCAAACACAACAGAATACGCCCTTAAACTGAGGTTCACAGAAGACCTGTAGCTTGGTCCTTCATCTAAAATATAATAATTTTAAAAAAAATTAAAACTGTATAATAAAATGTCATTAATGTTTTCTTGTGTAATGAAACGTTTTGTGATGCTAACGCCACCTAGTTCATGGTTATGATTATTATTATTAATTAATCATCCTTAACTAATTACAAGTGATGAGAATCTTAATTTATGTTATTAATAATTCTCCAGAAGACACTACTTGTCTCTCTCACTTAGCAGATTTGTGGGTACTGTAAACGTTTTCTCTCTTCCATAACATTAAAGAAAAACATTTACCATCACAATATTTTTTGTAGGTGGAAAACTTCTTACCAAAGGAGAAGATAAATCCATCTTTTAATCTAGATTTAGCAATCCCCCATCCACCCACTTTCTTCTCCAATATAAAGTTATCAATATGTGTAAGAAGGTCAATAAATTTATTAAATCAACAATCAAATATACATATAGCAAATACAATGAAAACAATTACTTGATATCAATATTTCCACAAAACCACCTCTGAATAATAATGAATACATATTCAGTCTTAAATCCTAACACACAATTCAAATGATTAGGGTCAATACAAATCACAGGATAGTTCTTATCAGAGAACAGAAATGGAGTTACAAGATATAAGCAATAATAGTTTGTATGTAAACTTGTATAGGTGAAGCTGCGATAGTCTTGCACATGTTTTTCGAAACAAAGTCACAGGTTTATTGTTCATGTTATTACTGTCAGTTTCACATGTTTCCCTCACACTTTGTAGAACACTGATGAGCCACTATTCTCTTGAGACTAATCTGGCGCTCTGCCATATTAGTTCCCTCAAGCAGAATAACAATTGTAGCAATTTCCATAACTTCCTTGTACCAGAAATTCCACGATGTAGTCAGCATACTTTGCCACCATACATCAACAGCAGTGTATTCTTTACACTTACACAATGGGCTTCTCGCATCTACTAGTCGTAGCAGTTTATAAATCAGTAAACTGGGAGAATCAGGTAAAACAAGAAAAGGCTGCTTTTTCTATAAATAAAATATAAAATATAATCAAGGAACAAATGCTTAGTTTCCAAGTTATTTATTTTTAACTACATTCCTTCCTACATTCGTCTCAACTTACGGTTTCCTGCAATAGTAATTATTAGCCTGATACACACATAAAGCATAATAAGTACAGCATAATATTTTAAGAATAGTTCACTAGAAATAATGTCAAATGTTTAACATACTACATATAAGTATCATAGTTCATAATTTTAATAATAATTTTCTACTTACATAATACATCTCTACATAAAATGCAAGTATGACATACTAGCAAAAATGCCTGAAATATTTCTAAGCCCATTCTCTCTTAATAAGCTAATGGTTGCCTTTCATGAGCAGACTTCTTGCCACACCAAATTTAAAGTGATTTAGACAATAGATTTCTTTACAGCATGTAAACTATTGATCTCAGCACACTGACTGGTCTGGTTCCTGTAAATCTTAACCACTGGATAATAAAAATCTACTCATCCAGTTGGAACTGGTTTTGATTGTATCAGCAATTTGTAGCCTATCCTCCACCTGAGTTGTTTACTTCCAATTTTTACACTTAAAAATATCAGCAAAAGCAGTGACCAAAGTCGGGTCACTCTCACATTCAACAATTTATATAACAAAGAAGTCTAGAAATAGGGATAGGCAAAATTACTCTGCCACACTTTTATTTTCACCTAAGATAATATATGTAAAATTTTTAGCACTATTTCAGTCAGCACTCTCTGCTCTCTAAAGTATTATGATCGCTTATCATTGTGTTACTGTATTTTAAAATTATGTTGACATTATTTAATTACTGGGTTTATGTGATGCCTTTGCACAATACTGCATGATGGGATATTAACTCTGAAAGATGAAGGGAAGTAATTTGAAACATTAAATTAGTAATAATGTACAATAAGCAGGTTCAACATCAAGTTCCTCAGACTAGTCTTACCGCTCCAGATAGTGTCATACCAATGCCAAGGATACATCCACCCAGAACACTGGTTAACATTCCCTTGTTTCTTAAGCCTACAGTGAATGCATGACTAGCCTGATTAAAGCTCTGTAATCCTGGAAACATTGACAGCACTCCTAGGGTGAACATGCCTGTAATTGATTTAAAATAAGGACAATTCCAAGCTTAAAAGTATGGATGCCTGAGGATACATGTACACAATTATGTATAAATATGTGAAGTAAATAAATTAGATTATTTTTTTTTAAATGATAAGAAAAAGGGAGTGTTTAATTTATTCAGAAGTGTTATTTTAACAGGCTAAGATTAATGTCACAACTTAATGATTAAATGCAAGCAAGTGCACATACACAAGCACACATACTCTCTCACTCACTCACACATACACACACACACACACACACACACACACACACACACACACACACACACACACACACACACACTCACACTCTCTCACACACACACACACACAAAATCATTCCAGGCACGTATATTAGTTTCTATTATTCTTACTCATTGCAGATGCAGAGAGGAACATTTTCAGCATCAAAAATTTTTTACAAAGCATCTGATCTCTGATGATCTGTGGCTCAAAAACTGCAAAAAGATCATATAAAACAGAAATTTATCTGAGTTATTAATCTTGATCAATATTTACTGGTAAGAGTGGTAAGTAATCAGTATATCATGTATTTATTTTTTATAAAGACAATAAATAGACAAATGATTCATCATTATAAATGTTCATAATTATTTATGTTTAAGTATTACTAAAATACTATTTATATCTAATTAAATAATGTTCCCTTATCATGATAACATAATTATAACTAGAAAATTTCCTCTTACTAATCTACAACATAATACAAAGTGGGCCAAAAGTAGGTATACAGTACTGATTAGGTCATGTTTAGTTTCTTAAGTACAACATCCGTTGAACCTGTCTTCAACACTGTGACACACACATTCTAGCATCAAAGTAAAAGAAATAATAAATAAATGAAAATGAAATCAAATGTCATAATCTGATCAGTATACTATATACCTACTTTTGGCCCACCCTATATAAATACAGAATATACTGATTTTACAATGTCCATAAAATCTAAATTATACATTTTGAATGCAAATTTTTCAGATTGTTTTTAAAAAGTTTTTTTAAAAAAAATTCTGCATTCTCCAAACTATTTGAACTCCAAATAACACTTTATTTTTTTTTAAGTTACCTCTTCCTTTTTCCAAAGCTACACCAAAGATGACTCCACATAAAATGCTTGTGAGGAACTGAAGAAAGATCCTAAATAATGAGAATTTCTTATTCTGATCATGAACTGCATTGGAGTTTATCGAATTTTGTCGTCTCTTCATGGCTGCCACCTACCACCTGCATATAATTTACAAACAAAAATAATCTGGTTCCCTGCAACCAAAATTTAAAGAAAACAGACTCATTAAATACTTGAAGACAAATATTGTTTAATACACACAAAGAAAAGTGTGTGTGCATATGTTTATGAATGTATGTGAAAGAAACTAAAAATGTACTATAATATATAATAAGTAAATGAGTAGGGCCTATAATTTTAAATAGAGCATTATAAATGCATGTAATATATGAGTGAATGATTGAATATGCATGGTCTTTCACTTGAAATAGTAAAGTTATAAAATGCATATTTATTAGTTTGTACAGAATAGCCAATAATATTTGGTGTACTACTATTAGCATTGATGTAATGTATTATATATACTTACAGTATTTGTTATACTCTCTAAAGTGCGTGTATTATTTGTTATTTCGCAAAATAAAGTGAGTATCGTCAAAAATACTTTTTGTTTAATTAACGTTTTCCTCTACAAGCTGAGATTCACAATGCATTCAATCACTACGGAGAACATCTACTGGAGGTCTTTAGTTATTGAATTAGTGACCTTCGCCTATCGAAATATCTTCGTTATGTTCCGTCTCTAAGGGTTTTCAAATTAATTAAAATTTAAAAGTAATCAACATATTATACAGAAACACAAATCACATAGATCCAAAACACAAACACAATCCTCCACAAATGGTAAAATCAATAAAAATGTAGTCTCGGTTGCTGTTTTTAAAGATTAAATTATTTTCTAGATTGTGCAGAGTTACCCCTCCCGAGACTGTGGACAGACGGAATAACGAATTTGATGGTTTGATCGGCCATCGCAAAGGGTGGGCACTCAACGAATGGGGAATCATTGATAGGGATTATATAAAAATGTCAGTACGCTTTTTTTTTTTTTTTTTTTTTGCCCCAAAGCGATATTGCGAACGTGATTAGTTATAATTCTTGCGCATGCGTTAAATTTACGATTTCTCTACCCACATTAAATGACAAGATGTGATAGTTACCTAGTTGGGTAAACCGTTTAGTGATAAGATTTGCGGAATTTTCTTTTTATTCCCAAGAGGCGTGTGATATACTATTAGTGCAGTTCAGATTGTACTTGGTGGTGGTGGTTTCGCTAACTTTTTTTTTTTTAATGGTTCTCTTCGAGAAAATCTTTCGCCTTCTCAGGTTGTATCAGCACTCTGCAACCTTTTGCTTGACCATCATTTAAAGGAAGATAACTCTTCGTAATATCTTCTGATAAATACATCTAAATCAAGCAGTTTCATCCGTGAGCGTTCTCTATAGAACAGGGGTGCACACACTTTTTAGGCCGGAGGGCAAAATTTCCAATTGATAGTGCGTGGAGAGCCGCAAGTCAGATTGCACATGGATGGCTCAGTAGAAAAAAAAACAACACAAATAATGAAGTCCTCCGGGGGCCGCACTGAGCCCTGTCTCGGGCCGCATGCGGCCCGCGGACCTCGGTTTGTCCACCCCTGCTATAGAAAAATGGGAGTTATCTAAGCAGGCAGATTTCCGGTTGTCAGCTATGATTTTTAATTCAGTCTGAGTAGATTATCAGTCCACTACGTACAATATACTTCATCATCGAAAGTGTATGATGCTGTAAATACTGCTGGTCGTCATATCCTCTCCTTTGTAGTAAAAATTAAATAAATTGAACATTATTTTCTTTTAAAATATATATTTAACTTCTCATGCATTAACAGTTTCTGTTTTTGTCATATTACGTTTGATCGCTGGAGTTCCAAGTCCAGTTAAAATCATAATTTTCCAGGTATCTTTGGTAATCAAAATAAAAATTAAAGAATCCCAAAATAACAAACTTCAACTGATTGTAAGAATTAGACAAATAGAGGCGAAATAAATGTAGCTAGTTATACGTTAATGACGATCTGTCAACAAGAACAGGATAATAAAAAATATTTCTTCGAACTGCAGTATTGAAGAAATTTATATATACCGACTGACAGTTCTTATTGATGAAACTATTGCATTTTCAGAAAATAAGCTAAAGACCTCCACACTTCACCACAGAAACTGCAATCGGACTTTGCCTAAATATATTATTTCAGTAATTAAAATAAAATTTTAAATAGTGATCCATTTAAATGCCTTTTTATGGTCACATATATTATAATAATTTACTTTCAAATGCATTTTTCGTTCGATGATGCTATTTTTATTATTTTATATTTTGTTATTGCTGGGTTTCTGTTTGGTGTTTGGTTTGCGTATTTTCTTAGATTATTTACGAACGTTTTGAGGATGAAATAGTTTCTGCTGAGCTTGTTTCTATGTCAGTCAGCACAAAAGAATCACTAAATGGAACAATTCATCTCTGCCTCGAACAATAGGGCCATGCGGTCTGTGACGTCGGAAAGCTTGAGTCTGCTTCCGGTTGATTCGCTTCAGGCTCAGAAACAACTGTCTGGAAATATTGTGCATTTTGTTTGTTTGTTTGTGTGTTAATTGTGTCTTCAATTTTAATTGGTTTTTTGTTCACTATGTCTTTGATTTCATTTGTGCGTGTTCTATTCGACATCCAAGCTTAAAAAACCACAAGCGTTGATTTTTTTCCCCTCGAGTAATTTCATTCACTTGTGAAACTCGCCATTTCTAAATTATAAAATTTAGACTTTTGACTTTATCTCCATATAAGAGAGAGAGAAGAAACAAATTTGGAACTTGTGTCTCATTACGAGACATTTTTAAAAATACCAGGAATTCAAATAAATGAAGTGATCCAGGTCTTTCTTGACCAATGGAGAGGGTCTGATTAGACTTGTGATTCATAAAATCTATTTTAAAAAAATAATCGGGGAAAGTACGGAATTTTTCATTATAATTCTCTTTATAGTCAACAACTTAGTTATATTTCATGCTTGATTAAATTATGTTGTTAAGATCCAGCTAAATAGCCTACAAAGCGATTTTCAGCCTCTTCGGTCTTAAATTAATATAGCCTAGCATTTCATTTACTAGCGCTTCGTTCCAGGAACGCTAACTGAACTTCGTCTTCCCAAATGATTTGACAAAAGAACATCATTTAACACTTATATTTACCTTTTATTACGCAAACTTTTAAGAACTGAACCTTTCAACGAACAGTCTGTTAGAACAACAGAAAATGAACTGAAATTTGCATCTTGATATAGACAACAATATAGACAACATGTTTTGCACTGGAACCATGCCCATGACAACAGGAGACCAAGGAGCATGCACAGGATGGATGTGAGATGACGTCATTTTCTCATAGACATCACGTTTCACACTGAAACCAGGTTCATGACAACAGGAGACCAAGGAGCATGAAGAGGGTGGCGGTGAGATGACGTCATTTTCTCGTCCTATATGTGTGTGTGTGTGTGGGGGGGGGGGGGGAGTATTCTTTTAATTGCCAGGAATATCTTATTCTCTTCTCTTACATCTATCGCCAATTTCACACATATATTGAACTAGTTAAATCATTTCTAACACGAGCATTCAACTTCTTTTTACCTACATCATTCTAGACTCAGTTATTAAAAAAAATTATTTTCTGTTTCTAGAATAATTTCTGCTCTCCTCAATTTTTGTAATGCCACCATTGGCAGTTTAATGTTTCTAGAAGATTTTATCTTTCACTTTGTTTCAGTGACCCATTTGTGTCAATGACCATGTTCTTGTGACCCATATATATCAATGACTGATCTAGTGAACTATATGCTTCAGTGACTGTTCTAATGGCCCATGTGTCAAAAATCAGAATCTCTTGATATTTTAAACTTTAGTCAGACTATCAACATGCCATCCCACATACTAAAGTGGATAGTGTTTAGATTTGACAGTGACATTTGATTTTCCACTACTGTCTCATGGTATATACTGAATTTAAAATTACTCCAATACACAGAGAACTACTAAAGTTCCATTTGGGTGGCAATCCCAGTATTATGGGAAGCTCACTATTATCAGGAAGACAACTTTAAAAAATTCAAATAGATAAATATTCAGCATCACAATCAGTGAATCAGTAATGACACAAAAGATGAAAACCTTAATTTCTTTACTCTAATTAGGCAGTGAATTCTCTATGTACATGGAAATTAAATGCATATAGTCACTGACTATGCTTAGAATATAAAATTAATATGTATAATGTAACTTTAAATAGTTAGTTAAGGAAAGATATGAATACAATAATTTTTAGTACAAAATGACATACCTTTTTCTCTCTAAAAAAAATGTGTATTAAATCCTGCTAACGATATCTTGGTCGTTTGCTTCTAGAAATTAAGTAATTATTTAAATAACTTCCAATAAAGAATTTTTTTAAAATCAATTATAAATAAAATTAGGATAAAAGTGGTTAAAGGCGAAGGAGAGAGTATAACATAGAACCTCTGAGCCCCAGACCCGGAGCAAATTTTCGAGGAGAGTGCAGCTGATTGGTTAATGATGAAAACTCGGAGCTAATTCTGATTTGAAGATTTTGCAGTAGACGGTGTGATGAACTAAACAAAATTAAAACAACACACAGATTACTTAAGTCTTGACAGCAGGAACAGAAAACAATTAAGTATTTGTGACTTTGACTAAGAGAATGTTGCAAATAAAGATTATTTGTTTTCATTCCAGCTATTCATTCGATAGCTTGTATTCATGATCAGCTGATATAAAGACTACTTGTCAGTATATTCATATTATCGTATGTTTCTGTATGTAGCTTACACGTTTATATTCTATTGTATTGTAAGCTCTTACATTCCACAATCTCTGGATTTTTAATCTGAGAATCAGGTATTTTTCTACTTTTTCTTCTTTCTTTTGTTTTTATGTTTCTATCACTTGGAACAGCGATATCGATGATTGCTGCTGTTAGACTTATTGAGAACTACAGGGTCTGGTTTTCGTGCAAGAATTACTAGATCTGTTCTTATCTCGAAGCCACCGTACTTCTGTTTTGGTGACTGTTTCTGACTGTTACATCCATGCTCTTTCTGAGATTTTTAGTTCTCACACAGATTTCTATGTATGAGGTTTACCACTTCGTTGTGTCTTTTGGTGTATTCTGTTCCAGCCAGAAACTGACATCCAGAGAGTATATGTTCTGTTGTTTCATCTTTGGTTTGCAGAGTCTGCATTTGAAATCATTTTACTGTCCCAAACAACGCACTAAAACAGTGGAGAAAATAAAACAGTTAAAGAACAATATTGATCTACATTTTAAAACTACATCACATGCTTGAAGTTCCTAAATTTTATCTCAAGCGTTATGTAATTAATTTATTACTTATGTTGCAATCGGTTTAGCCATTTATTGCAACATATTCGGTCTCGCCCTAATAATGGGAGTGGTCAGTTGCGAAATTATTTTTATGCAGTCCCTCGGGTAAGATTTATTTTAAGAAGCCCATTACCCGACTTTCAAAGTCACAAAATCGCCTATAACTTCTAATTCTAGTCCTATCCCTTATTTGAATATAGCGAACACCGTTAGTATAATCACTGACAGCACTCTGTAAATGTAATACGCATATTGTAAAGGTATACTGCTTTTTCACGTGCAACAAGTTTACTACTTTCTAACTTTACAGAATGCAGTGATGCACTTATAAAAATAACGTTTGCCAGAAGACTTCATTCAGTCCCTGGTCTAACAGTCTGTTTCAATAACATGAACAGCATTGCCACTACCTTGCGGCCTAATAGCATGAAACACAGGCAGGGTCAATTGTCTTAGGTGCAATCACACACACACACACACACACACACACGCGCGCGCGCGCGCGCCTCCCCACTACGTTGTGCATTACTTAATAAAAAGGAAGTGATGTACCTCTTAGTATCAAGTCTATCGGAGAATCTCTATAAAAATAACGATGTTGACCGATCGTGCACATTAAAGAGCGTTGACGTAAGAACGAGGTGGAAATATGTGTGTCTCCTCGGGTTTTATCGAAGTGGCCTCAGGAAAACCCTGTGAATCGAGTTGCTAAGGAAATTAGGCGCTAATATTGAAATCATTCATTTCACATTTCCAGGGGTGTCGCATAAATCACCATTATCATTGAGTTCATCTAGTGCATACATTAGATTTTATGTGCACACACACACACACACACACACACACAGACACACACACACGCACGCAAGATACGGTTGTCTTACCGTCATACTCAGTTTAATGTAAACATTGCCTCAGAGCGATTCTCTCTCTCTCTCTCTCTCTCTCTCTCTCTCTCTCTCCCTCCCTCCCTCTCCACAAACAGGCACACATGAACATTCATATACACACATGCACACACACGTACGCATATATGCACATGCTGATAGACGCGAACATGAATAAAGGTATAAAATAAATGATGGCCTGTCATATGCATGTTTAGCTGTAAAAACTGCATCGTTAATAATTCAGTGGGTTTTTCCCCCCAGTCAACGAAAAATTAGCATATAACTGATACTTTTAGTTCATGACATTTCCACTTTATGATTGACAATCATCGTGTGTTAACTTTCATTGCTCAGTCATTGTCAGGAAGATCTCTTCACTCAAACACTACCTTTCACCAGCAATTTATTTTATTACCTAATATTATCGAATGGTTAAAAAAAACAAAAACGCATCAGTAAGCCCAATTTGATAAACAACGTTCTTTTATTGTGAAAACACGTCACTTTATGTTATCTTTCGACTTCTGACGCGCTGTTGTTGTGAAAACACGTCACTTTATGTTATCTTTTGACTTCTGACGCGCTCTTACTGTAAAAACATGTCACTTTATGTTATCTTTTGACTCACTCCTGACGCGCTCTTATTGTAAAAACACGTCACTTTATGTTATCTTTTGACTTCTGACGCGCTCTTACTGTAAAAACATGTCACTTCATGTTGTCTTTCGACTTACTCCTGACGCGCTCTTATTGTAAAAACGCGTCACTTTATGTTATCTTTTGACACTCCTGACGTGCTCTAACAGTCATTTAACACAATAAAGGAAATTGTCAAAACTGACGGACACTAAACTATAGATCTATAACAAGAAGATGAAGTATTATTATAAAATAAAGCAAATATATATTTCTACCGAATTTCTTAATTACGGTTAGCCAGCATATGCAAAATAATTTTAAAATGTGTTATGACAAGTTTCGACACTGATCTACATAAAAGTATCTACATTAAGCAGACACAAAGTACAGCGATGAAACTAATTACTGTTTACCTCTTAATGAACGATTCGATTGTCATAAGAAAATATAATTAAAGGAACAACTTGTCGAGCTGTAAAATGTAATCAGCTGTAACTCCAAGTTTATTATTATATTCAAAAAATACAACACATATATGCACACACACATACACACACACACACACACACACACACTCACATATATAGACTCATAGCCAAATACACACATAAACACACACACACACACATGCATATACATGCATACATACACACAGATGAAAATAACGGCTAACAATATCGAGTACATGGTCTATATCCAGGAATAAAAATAAGAAATTACGGATCAAGGTCTTTAAAACAATTTTACGAGCGGCCAATTTGTGTACTGACTAGAACATGAAATATACAAATTATACAACACGTTACACAACACATTATACAGCACACAACTGTACAAGAGAGTTTGAACTTTAAAACTGAGTTACACACATGTAACAAGAGAATGAGACAAATAGCTACACAGGATAACAAAACAAAACTGTCGAGAGTGGCCAACATGTATACTTAGCTACATATCTTTAATTTTAAAAAATGGCATACAGCTATATATAGATCGGAGCCAGAAACATATGGCATACACCTATATATATAGATTGGAGCCGCCAGCTCTGACATTCAGTGGTGTAACTAGTTGTGAGGCAGATGGGCATATGCCCTGGACTCCAAATTTGGAGAGGTGGGGTGCATGTATGGTTAAATGATTATAATTATAAAATATATACTGTATTAACAAAAATAAGTTTTCTTCTTTTTTTTTTTTTTAAGAATAAAATAATATTTTGTTTTTTATTATTTTGTAACCGGTATTATAACGAGTAACAATTTTGAGTACCAATATAAGAATTCAGCCAGAATCTTAAAGAACAGTTTTCAAGAGGCATCATATTATTTTATTTGCCCTGGACTCAAATCAACACTACACCTTTGCTTTAAAAAAAAAAGTATCAGTGTGATTGACAAGTAAATTCGTTTTACTGCTCCAAATATACCCCAAATATACCGAGACAATCGGGTAAGCCGTAATTCGAGTTTCATCCACGACCCTTGAGGTCACCGTATGCATAATTATCCGAGACGGTTCGTAAAGCCTATCTTAGAGAGAGTGGTATTATTAGTGACTGCTGATCTAACAAGATTTCTGTGAGTACACGGCAATGTGTCTGGAACCAACAGCTCTCGAGGAGCCGTGGAGCCGACGCTTCTTTCTGGTTCCAAGGTTCAAATTGAATGATTTCAAGTCTTTACCGCTCAACCAGTCTGGCATCTGTATATCCTGGGCTGCATCAACAACTAACAAAAAAAACAAAAACAAAAAAACACAACAAAAATCGATAAACAAACAAATACTCAGCCAGCGAAAGAAATATGTAGTTGATAACATGAATTAAAGTGTTGCCATTTTCACCCGGCGTAATACGTCAACAACCAAAGCTTGTGATAGTGAGTGTCGTTAAGAAAATCAACCAGTCAGCCGGAAAGATAACTCCAGAAAGTACAGACATTCTGGTGAAAATAGGTGCCGCTAATCTTAAGCTATCCCTGCATTCGTTTTTTATAATATATATATTTTTTAATATTTTTATATTTTTTACAAGAATAATGTTGAATTGTTCTACTGTCTCCCCACTTGACTCGTCCTGTCAGTGAACCGTCCGGCCATTGACTCGTCCTGTCAGTGAACTGTCCAGCCATTGACTCGTCCTATAAGTGCACTGTCCAGCCATTGATTCGTCCTATAAGTGAACTGTCCAGCCATTGACTCGTCTTGTAAGTGCACTGTGCAGCCATTGACTCGCCCTTTAAGTGCACTGTGCAGCCATTGACTCGTCCTGTAAGTGCACTTTCCAGCCATTGACTCGTCCTGTAAGTGCACTGTCCAACCATTGACTCGTCTTGTAAAGGTACTGTCCAGCCATTGACTCGCCCCGTTAGTGCACTGTTCATTCAGTGACTTGTCCAGTCTGTGCACTACCCAACCAATGAATCGTCCTGTCAGTGTACTGTCCGGCCACTGGACTACACTCAGCACTGAGCTAGCTGTTCTAAGCAAGTCGAACTTGACCTATTTAACAGAACAGATCGCAGTTAAAAAATCATCACATGACAGCGACAGTGATATTATTATTATTACTTTTTAATTTTAGCAGTTTCTTTTCAACTTCATTTGAGTATTTTGTTGTTGCATTTCCGGAGTCAAGTCTAAAAATAACAGCAGCAACAACAAAAAATAATAACAATTATTTTGCAGATGTTCCAGATCACCAATAAAACTGACATCTTAACAGTAAATACCGCGAATTTCGCGACGTGTGAAGGGTGTTAAAAAAAACAACAACATATTACTTAACTGTAAAAAAACACATCAAAATTCTTATGAAGGGGATCAGGGTGGAGTGGGTTAAAAGTTTGCTTCGCACACGTACGTAGTTTTCTTCACCATCATCACCACTACCCAGAGTTGTACCAACAATGAGGTTGCCAAAGATTGTGCAACACTGGGTTTCTCAGGACTTCAGTATGACCTCCAAATGTACAACGGTCGCACGCATTCAATTCTGGTTCGAATCGGTATCTGTGGCACCGAAAGACCCCACGATCTCTTACTAGGATAAAGCAACTACCGTAGGGTCACATGCATGTATGTCTATTTCCTTGATCCCTTCGGCCCCTCTAGTTTATATGTTCGAGTCCGAAAAGGGTCAATGCAGTCCTGATAGAAACCTTTATGTATTCACTTTAACTCTTTTCATATGGACAAAACAGACTTCGTCAATATGGGACTCTTAAACGTGGAAGTGCTATTATTTTGCCGGCGGATATATGACTTCTGTTTAGTGAACTAGCGAATTGTCACCACTGGCACAATAAAAATGCAGAGACTGTTAATTCTTTTAGCGCATATATACAGTATGCATACATTGACTTTTCATTTTGTCAATACTGCTAAATTAAATTATCTTTTATTTTGTCAGTATGTGTGTCAGTCTTCAAAAACCCTTTGCGCAAGGTACGCTTTAAGATATGACTGATGTAATGTGGGTGATGTGATGAATTGCAATGTGATGTTATGCAATGTAATATGGTGCGATATGGTGTGGTGTGATGTAATGTGATATGGCGTGATGTGATGCGGTATAGTATGATATGCCTTAATGGGATGTGTGATGCAATGCGGTATGTGAAGCAGTGTGATGTGATGCGATGTGATGTAATGTGTTGTGTTGTGATTTGGTGTAGTTGATGTGATGTGATGCCATGTGGTATAATATAATATTCGTTTAATGTATACATATTTGCTAAAATGGTTTTCATTCGTTATATATTTACAATTCAACTGAAGATCAAATAAGTGTACTGAATGCACAATCTTGCATAAGCTCAAAATGGCTGATGCTGTCTTTAGATTTGCATTTCCGTCAAGGAATGGGAATTGTCAAGGAATATGACAAAAACCGACCTATGCTATGGTCTAATAGATTAATTTATATACCCTGTCCACCCGATTTAATTCCCATCGAAAAGGAAAGGACACTACTTGTAAATTGTTATACCCTCCCTCCCCCATCCCCTCTATCCCCTTTTTTTCTTGAAGGAATTCTGTCTCCATCTACAAAGCCGATTTAGTCTTTATCGTAATTACTTCATAATATTTATCTCCCTGCTTTTCATCTCGGTCTGTATTTCGACTGAAGGGATCCTAAATAAAGAGTTGAACTTTGTTAAATCAAGTTATAGATAAAAATGTGATTTATCTCCCTTGGTAAGAAGGGTAAATCTGCTTGACGCGGTGCAGCAGTCGACTGGGATCCAAAGAATGTAAGAACACTATTTTTACACTTAGTAACCATTTCATAATCTCGACGAGTAGTTTTTCTAATCAATCTCTGACCTTGTTACTGTCCGTGAAATTAGTTGACGAGTAGTGTCCCTTCAAATCACTGTGTAATCTACTGTCCATGAAATTAGTTGACGAGTAGTGTCCCTTCAAATCAATCTCTGATCTTGTTACTGTCCATGAAATTAGTTGACGAGTAGTGTCCCTTCAAATCAATCTCTGATCTTGTTACTGTCCGTGAAATTAGTTGACGAGTAGTGTCCCTTCAAATCACTGTGTAATCTTGTACTGTCCGTGAAATTAGTTGACGAGTAGTGTCCCTTCAAATCAATCTCTGATCTTGTTACTGTCCATGAAATTAGTTGACGAGTATTGTCCCTTCAAATCAATCTCTGATCTTGTTACTGTCCATGAAATTAGTTGACGAGTAGTGTCCCTTCAAATCAATCTCTGATCTTGTTACTGTCCATGAAATTAGTTGACGAGTAGTGTCCCTTCAAATCAATCTCTGATCTTGTTACTGTCCATGAAATTAGTTGACGAGTAGTGTCCCTTCAAATCAATCTCTGATCTTGTTACTGTCCATGAAATTAGTTGACGAGTAGTGTCCCTTCAAATCAATCTCTGATCTTGTTACTGTCCATGAAATTAGTTGACGAGTAGTGTCCCTTCAAATCAATCTCTGATCTTGTTACTGTCCATGAAATTAGTTGACGAGTAGTGTCCCTTCAAATCAATCTCTGATCTTGTTACTGTCCATGAAATTAGTTGCGCGTAGAGACCCTCCAAATCGATCTCTGATCTTGTTACTGTTCTTGAAATTAGTTGACGAGTAGTGTGCCTTCAAATCAGGGTGTGATCTTGTTACTTCTGTCCGTGAAATTGGTTGACGAGTAGTGTCTCTCCAAATCAGTGTGTGATCTTGTTACTACTGTCCGTGAAATTAGTTGACGAGTAGTGTCCCTTCAGATCAGTGTGTGATCTAACTGATCTTGTTACTGTCCGTGAAAATTTTTAACGAGTAGCGTCCCTACAAATCAGTCTCGGACCTCATATTCTCCGTGAAATTAGTTGGCGAGTAGTGTCCCTTCCAATCAGTGCCTGCACTTGTTACTGTCCATTAAATCACTTGACGAGCTATGTCTCTCTAAATCAATCTCTAATTATCAATCGCAACCTTGCACTCATGCACGCGTGTATACGGATACTCGTCTGTTAGTGTTCGGGTAGTGGCCTGTCAGCCATGAATGACTCATTTCTGAAGGTGCGGGTGTGTGTCTGTCCGCACTAATTCACGGACACAAGCCCTTGGCCATGCCCTATTTGGAAGCTTAGAATTCAAAATTATTTTTAATCCCCCATTTCTCTTCCTTTAATTTTTTTTTAAATGTATTTATTTTGTGGGGTCGCTCTGGCAAGCAAGACACATACAAACTCAAATCAGCTGCACAGATGATGAGGTTATGCACTCGGAAGAAATGTTAGATTTCGACGTTAATGGCGCTGTTCGAGATTCTTGCAATACAGTGGGTTTTTTGATGCCGCTAACAGAAATAAGTGAAGGTATATGCGTGTGTTGTTTGTTTTGCTTTTGTTGTTTTCTCTTCAGACCTTTGCTTTCACAACCTGCCAAGGTACTTTGGTGTTTCTGGTCATTGTATTTGGGTCTCAATATGACTTATGTCTACCATGGCCCTTAACGCGTTGTCCACCTCCGTGATCATCAGAGAATATTTCTGTAAGTAAATGTTGTTGTAAAAGTAGTTTAAAAGGATTTCTGTGCCATGGTAAATTCTGCGTTAAAAGTCTCTGAAATAGCCATCCTACTCAATCACTGAAACAACCACCTCATTCAGCCACTGAAATAGTCATCTAATTTAGCCATTGAAATAGCTACATCATTCAGCCACCGGAATAGCAATCTAATTCAGCCATTGAAATAGTTACATCATTCAGCCACAGAAATAATCTAATTCAACCATCGAATAGCCATATAATTCAGCTATTGAAATACTATCTCATCCAGTCACTGAAATAGCCATTAATTTAGCCATTTAATTCACCCATTGAAATAGCTACTTAATTCAGCCACTAAAATAGCAATCTAATTTAGCCAATGAAATATCTACCTCATTTAGCCACTGAAATAGCTACATCTTTCAGCCATTGAAATAACTGCATCACTCAACCACCGGAATAGCAATCTAATTCAGCCATTGAAATAGCTACATCATTCAGCCATTGAAATAGCTACATCATTCAGCCACCGGAATAGCAATCTAATTCAGCCATTGAAATAGCTACATCATTCAGCCATTGAAATAGCTACATCATTCAGCCACCGGAATAGCAATCTAATTCAGCCATTGAAATAGCCATCTAATTTAGCGACTAAAATAGTCATCTAATTTAGCCACTGAAATAGCTACATCAGCACACTGAAGTAGCCATTGAAATATATCTAAATCAGGCATTAAAATAGCCATATAATTTAGCCATTGAAATATCTACCTCATTTAGCCACTGAAATAGTTATCTAATTCAGCCACTCAAAAATACCTCACTCAATCAATGTCATTTAAATAACCGCTTTATTGAGTTAGCAGCCATTTCACTTAGTAACTTAACCACTTTACTCAGTAAGATCATTACATCACTCAGTCGCTGAGAGGTCACTTTACTGAAGTACCCACTTTTATCAGTCTCTTAAAATGAAAAAGAGAAGCCACACAACTCATTTACTAAAAGTCACCTCTGTCAAATAATTAAAATAACTACCTCAGTCAATTAATAGACAACTCAGTGTGTAAAATAGTCACCTCATCCGATCAATAACAACAATAACGGCCGCAATCAAATCGATGAAATAGCCACAGCAACAAATAGCCACTTCTGTCAGTCAATGAAATCACCTCCTCTCTCATTTGCTAAAATAGCCACCCCATTCAGCCACAAAATAACCATCGCTGAAATAGTTACGTCACTCCAATATTCACTTTACTCAGTGATTCAGCCCTTTCACTCACTGAAATAGTCACTTCACTCAGTCACTCAAATAGCCACTTCACTCAGTTACTGACGCAGCCAATGTACTCAGTGACATAGCTCACTCATTGCCATCTCCCTCCAACACTAAACAGACACCTTACTAAGCCACTCAAATAGCGATCTCAGTGAACTGCTGACATATCCACCTCAATCAGTCACTGAAAGAAGCACTTTATTCATTTATTGAAATAACAACCTATGTCTATCACAATCATTGTAATTCTCTGATCAAAGCAGTAAAAACGTTTTGTTGATTTTTTTCAGACATATTGTCGGTATAAGGATGGGCTTACAAGTCAAGAAGTTAGGGGTAGGGATGGGGATGTATATGTGTGTGTACGTGCGCGTGTCCCCCCCTCCCCATCCCATAAAGTTGGAAACGGCTGTTACAAAGTTGATGTTAGCTGAATTCGTGCAATTGATGCGAATATAACATTTAATTTTTTTAATTTCAAAATTTTGTTGCCTTTTTCATTACAAAACTGGTCTAACCCGCATTTTAAAATAGAATAACAATAAATATTTATTTATTTATTTTTCAAAGGCAGATGCAATAAACATGATGTTTGAACACTGACAGACTGAGGCAGTGACATAAACGTGTCCTGTAGCCACTGGCTTGGACGCATGTACCTAGTCACGTTTGCACCAGCATTCCGTGTTGTCAAAGTGTGACAGCAGTTTGCAACATAACAATAAACGCCCCGTACTTTTAAAAATCTAGGGGTCAAAAGTAAAGCAAACAAAACATTCAAATCAAAACCCCAAAGATGGAGAGTGAAAATGAAAAAGAATGTCCAGAGTGAGAACAATGCTACAAGACTAGAACACTGCTCTAGAATGAAAAGAGTGTTACAGAATGAGAAGGGTGCCAGAAGTTATTAAATAAACATCTGCACAATGAAACATTATTTTTTTTTAATTACTATAAAAATAATACAATAATAGAATGACGCAAAGTGCCACATTATTTGAATTTGATGTACACATAAAATGCAAAGCAAAATTAGTAAAATGTTACGCTATGTGAGCTTGACGTCAAGTTCTAGATCAGAATGATGTAGGGTGTTATATCAGAATCACGTAACGTGCTCAGTCAGATTGACATGCCAGAATGGCATAAGATGTTGTACTATATGAGTTTGCTATAACGTGCAATGTCAGAATAACTTAGGATGATGTGCCATGTGAGTTAGACACACCGTGCTACGTGAAAATGACAAGATTCTGTGCCATGTTAGTTAGAATGCTATCAGAATAACATAAGATGACGTGCATGTGAGTTAGACAAATAGCGCTATCAGAATGACGTAAGATGACATGCATGTGAGTTAGACAAATAGTGCTGTCAGAATGACGTAAGATGACATGCATGTGAGTTAGACAAATAGTGCTGTCAGAACGACGTAAGATGACATGCATGTGAGTTAGACAAACAGTGCTGTCAGAATGACGTAAGATGACATGCATTTGAGTTAGACAAACAGTGCTGTCAGAATGACGTAAGATGACATGCATGTGAGTTAGACAAATAGTGCTGTCAGAATGACGTAAGATGACATGCATGTGAGTTAGACAAATAGTGCTGTCAGAATGACGTAAGATGATGAGCCGTATGGTGTGTCAGACGTAAGTACTACGTCAGGATGGCGTTAAGATGATAAGACGATGTGCCATGTGATTTAGACATAACAGTGCTTTGTCAGAATGACGGAAGATAATGTGCCAGTTGAGTTATACGTACAGTACTATGTCAGAATGACAATGTGCTGCAAGAGTCTCATTAAAGGTTCAATATGACTCTGACGACAATTTTTATGTCCGACTTTGCTGTAACTCAAGTTTTACAATGATACAACGCAAGCATTACTGCCCTTTGCAGAACAGAACTGACCACTACTTTCAGTGTTCTATTAATAGTTATTAATTAATAAGTTCTTCTTTTTCTCCAATATGTTAGTGCAATAAACGAGCGCCGATAGTACGTTTTGATAAAAGACACCCCCCCCCCCCAATTCACTGTAAGTCTTTCTGACAGTGAAAACACTCCAAGACAAACTCCTTATTTAATAAATTAATTCTTTTCTAATGCAAACAGCTACGTTACTATTTGCCAGATGGGGTTCCAAAATTTTTGTTCGAGTTCGTGTACATATGAGAACAAAGTGGGGTTAACCCTAATCCTACAGGCTGGAGTTAAAGTCCGTGCAGAGAGGAATCTAGGTCAATCGTGCCAAGGAACTCAGTTAATAGATTTAGGCGTTCTGATAGTATGTATAAAATTTCAAAGTCCCCGCCCCAGTAGATATTGCAATATGAACGATCAAATGTGTTTCTGCGAGATTTTCAATTTTACCAATGTACACAAACGAATTTGATGACGACACAGAATGATCAAATGTCACTCTTGTACATTGAATGTATGACACTTAACATAAGGAAACACGTTTTGCACGAATGTCTCGTTCTGTTGCAGACCTTAACTGCACGAGAAAGAAACATCCTTGATAGAACTATAGCCTGGAGAATTTTAGCCACTTTGTGTCGTCATGAGACGATCTCGTTCCTGAACGAAGCTTGATTTCTATTCCTCTTTTAACAATAAAATGATATCATGTATAAAAGTTGTTGGCTACTTACACGTTGTCAGGGTTTTTAGAAATGTTGACATTACTATATGTTTGTTTGGGGATTTTTCTTTTGTTTTAATAAGCATATATGGTTCAAGTGGATTCCTTTTCGCATGGTCTTTGAACCTAACCCTACTGGTTACAATCATGGTAGAGACACGAGACCGATTCATCTGGATTACTTTGTTTCTATTAGTATTAGGAAATTGGTGAACTTTTACACATCTTATTTAAACTTTTGAGAGAAATGACTGGTTGGTTAATTGCAAGCCAGATTTCGAACGTGAAGTATTGTTGTTCTTAAATATACAGATGAGTAAATATGTATGCAGGTCCCACTATCTTTGATGTTAAAGTGTTAAATTGTAAGATGTTTAAATATGTATGCAGATCCAATGTTAAAGTGTTAGATTGTAAGATGTTTAAATATGTATGCAGGTCCCACTATCCTTAATGTTAAATATTAAATTGTAAGATGTTTAAATATGTATGCAGGTCCACTATCCTTATGTTAAAGTGTTAGATTGTAAGATGTTTAAATATGTATGCAGAGCCCAGCATTCTTAATGTTAAAGTGTTAAGTTGTAAGTTGTTTAAACATGTATGCAGGTCCACTATCCTTGCTCCTAAGGTGTTAAATTGTCAGATGTAGACTAAACGACAAAATATCATGGCTACAGAAAACGGGGGGAGGGGGGGAGGGAATGCCGCGGTAGTGGCTCAATGCAAAAATGAATAGAAGAAGGAATATTTGGCATATCCGACTCAAGTTTAATTATACTAATTTGGTAATAACTCCAGTTAACTAGCAAGTGTGGCTTTCGTGCTTATATACATATATTTTATACAGATATTCTTCTCTAAGGCATACATCACACTAATTCACATGCATGTGCTGCCAACATGATCAATTGTACCGGTAATAAGTCCAAGGGGATGCCGCATTACTCAAGCCATGCAGGTGGCGTTCATTGCAAGAGTCACCGAGTGCATCTAGTGTAACTGTTGGATGTGATTTCATGACACGTGTAAAACGTGGCTCTTCTATCACTTATGAGAGCAGTGCATTGATAGACTAGCGTACTGATCAGTGTCAACAGCAAATGAGATACCCACAATTATTGTCACTCAAACAAATATTTCAGTTATTTAGCTGGGTACGTGAACTGTCGCACGCCATGTCTATAGGCCTTATGAGTGCTTTGTTCATGTTGTACGTCCATGCGCATGCGTGTATGTGTGAGTGTGCCTTTTGAGTTATTTTTTGTTGTTGTCAGAATGTGATTATGTGAGCGTGCAGATGTGTAGTTGCGTTGGTGTGGTAAGAGTGTGCGTGTGTGTGTATGCTATGTTTGTACGGGTTTTGCGTGTGTGGTGCACGTATGCAAGTGTGTGTGTGTGTGTGTGTGTGTGTGATGTCTCAGTAAGGTTTATCATTCAGTGGAACTCAACGCAATGCCTAAAGACCTAATGACACGTCGAAATGCAACTTTCCTTCACCTTACTGAACGAACGCATCGGCACGTAGCTGTTCGTATTACCAAGCATGGACGATTGCTATATTTTCATACAGATCAAAACAAGTCATTTTTGAAACCTACATTAGCTGCCATTAGTATAAACACACCACTTTGAGATGTACACATGTTTTGATAGTGATACACAGGCTCTGCCAGTCGAATCAAACACTCTACAGTAGAGTCATTCTCGTTGACTAAAATACATGAATTGTTTGCATCCAATCACCATTAATCAAGCACGTGACTTGTGTACACCCAATCACCATTAATCAGTCTCGTGACTTGAGTACACGCATTACCTTAAGCCCTGTCTGAGCGCCACCAAAGGCGAGAATATCTTCGGATGAAAACCTTAAAGCACGCTCAGGCAGGAGAGAAGTAAACGTAAAAACAACACAAACCTTAGCGGATACACTACTTTATGCTTTCAAAATACAAATCATACGTTCGATAAGATAATCATTGTCAATATCACCAAAAATATTTTCATAATTAGCAAACGAATACATTCAGAACTGCCAAATAAACAGCAAGTACTCAAAAGTTATGCACACATTTTTTTTTTTTAAAAAAAGGAAAGCTTGTTTTATAAAAAATATTTGTAAAAAAGAGATGAAGTTAACTGCACTGACTACATGCCATAAGTCAAAGAAATTTTCCTTATCCGACAACTAAAATAATGCGTATATATTATATTCCTACTGAAAAATAAAATAGGATAATGTACAATAATTTAACTTTGAGAGAAATACAAGCAAACAACAAAAGTTTTGTTTACTAATTTTTATTAATCAGTATTAAAGGAAGGCAAGCTGATATCTACTTCATCATGCACAATAAGTAATAATTGGAGAATTTGTAATAAACTACCATATCTAGACTACCATTTCTAATTTCTAACCATTCTAAGGAACAACTCCACAATTTCGATTTAAGGAAGAGTCAAGGACGGGTGGTTGGAAAAATGTAAGTGAACACAGCCGGCTGGATTACAGAACTAGAACCTTCTGCATGCCAAGCCAGCGTTTAAACCTCGGGAACACTCCGCGCCCGAAATATATACAAATGTGTGGACTAATAATCTCTAAGGACAAAAGTCAGACATGAAGACTCCCTAAATTGTAATCTAAAACGTATTATGTGTTCCTTAATTTATCTTCACGTTAGGGAGTTATCTGTCGTGCCTGTGACATTATAATATCAATCAGTCTTCATAAATCAGTCCCCATTTCCGGGATGACATGAAAAAAATAAATAACATTTCACTATTTTGAAAATATATTTGCAGTCTAGAACATTCTGACACGTGTTTTCGTCGGATAATCACAGTGCCTAAGTAGGCAGTGTGTGTATTATCGGAGTTTTGTTTAGTGGCGCGTGAAAAAAAGTGAAATAAGCTGAAAAAAGACAAGAAAATATTGGTTTAGCTTCACACCCAAGCCCAGACATGCACACACACGCAAACACACACATATGCACTCAAACGCGATCGCTTCTATAGACAAGGTCGCCAAAAGAAAAGAGCACTCACACGTACAGAGAGAAAGAAAAAAAAGGGGGGGGGGGAGAGAGAGGCAGAGGGGAGGAGTAAAATGAAAGGAAGGGAGAGACGGAAAGACAAGGATACAAGGATAGAAAGGGGAGAGGGAAACAGAAAGAAGGGAGAGAGGAGAGACAGAAAAGGGAGAGAGAGAAAAATTGATAGAAAAATAAGGGGAGAGAAAGAAGGGGAGAGAAATAGCCGGAAAAAAGAGATAGGAGAGAGATAGAAGTGAGAGAGAAACAAGAGAGAAGGGAGAAAAAAATGGAAAAGTCAAAGGAGAAAGAGAGGAGCGAGACAGAAAGAGGGAGAGAGAGAAGAGAAATTCTGAACTAATTCAAATTAAACTCTTTAAAAGGTAATTTAGCGGTAGGAATTTCGGAATTAGTTTGCAATACTGAAAACGTGTGTTTTGCAAACCAAAAATTCAAATGAGTACTTTAAAAAGTAATAATGTAAGAGTAAGAAAACTAATTATTGCATTGATAAATGGACAGGATGTTGAAAAGCCTACATCAGTTTGAACTATTGACACAACGCAAACAGCTAAATAATCAGTTTAACAAAGATATATAAAATAAATGCAACTTGCTTTAAAGCTCTGTCTTTTTTCTTAATTTTTTAAAAGTATTGCTTGTAGGGCAAAAAGTTTTTTTTTTTTTAAACAAACAAATTAGTGCAGAAATTGAAACATCGGCCTTAAATGAATATTGTTTATGAGACAGTGACAAGTTTTGTAAAACTCCATTTAAATGTCATTGCTAGGCTGCAGAAGGAAGTATCCGTTTCTTATTTTGTTCAATTATGACACAAGGTTAAGGGGGAGGGGGAGATTGGGCTGTAATACATTGAACGTCAGGGTTCCAGTAATTTTCTTTATCCATTCTTCTCTTTTCCACCTAGGCACCCAGCATCCACACACACACAACAACAATACATACACACACGCATACACGACACCACACACACACACACACACGACACACAAGCACGCACACCAAACTCGTGCACACACGATACACACATGCGCATACGACACACGCACACACGACACGCACAGATAGTAGCAGATTGCTGATCAGATGATAGGCCAAATGGATGCTGACGACATTCACCCTGCCCAGAAAGCTTACCGCCATTATGACTTCTTCTCTTTCCCTCTTCATAACCTTGGCTGTTGATTCCCCGCCCCCCTAACTCTTCCCCCTTTTCACTTTATTATCATTATTATTTTGTCTTTTTAAAAACTTATCTCAGTACTGGCAAGGTGAGTCGAAGCAAGAGATCGGTTCAGGTAGTCTGCCCGCATTTCTTTGATTGCACAATCTACACTGCTACGTGGGGCGTGATTGACTCGCTGCGCCATTGCCACATTTCCGTGACGTGTTAGCAAATGCGATCTTGAGATTCACAAATTCTGGAGACGAACGGGTTCCTGACTGGCTGCCAAGAAACTATAATTAACCTATTCCGAGCCGCGAGATCTTATCCAGTCCAGTTTCATATGCCTTCGGCATCTGCACGGTCGGCTCTTATTCATAGGAGAGAGCTGATAGGCCTGACGGTAGATTCGATACGGGCTGTGAGTCTAATGCGAACTTAATAAAAATATTTCGGGCGATAACATCCAGCCTCTTCTCATTACCATGACAATTCAAACATTGCATCTCTGACAGTTACTAGCAGAGTGTGGTTACACACAAACAACCTTGATCGGATAATACTTTCAACCGGTGACTCCCTAGATTGAAAATGGAAGAAAACCACCCAACAAAATAAACCCTCTCCCAACCTGATGTGTTAGGCAGCGTCTACACTGACAAGCAAGATCCATCGAGACAATTAATCCGAATTGAATGTTTCACTCTCTCGCAAAAAGATTATAGCACAATGCATCGGCAAAGATTTGCCTACAGGTGATTATAGGTCACTAGATCACCCTGACTTTTGTGTGAGAGTTGCATGTGTTGGATGAAGTTCCAGACTACGTCAACACATAATAAACAGCTTGGAATGTTTGCCTCCTATATTTTAGGTTTACTTGTAGGCTTTCTATTAAACAACAACAACAAATCTTTCTATTCACAATAATGAAGCATTCCTTTTCAACGTCTGCTCTGTATGGAATCAAGATTGGGTTTAGAAGTGAATTAAGTATATCAGCAAATTATGCATCAGGTCTCCCACTGTACCATAAACCTTTCATAACCTGTTAGTGGTTTCACGACCTTCAGAAAATGACGTGATTTAGGTTCAAAGTGCACTTGAAGTGGACACGGGATTACCTATCCGGTGCAACACTAGTCTCTCGCGCACGGGATCTAATTCGATTCCCCGGTCCGGTCCGGTCCTTGACCAAAGGCGGGTTACCTCACCTTTGATTTGAGAGAAAAACGAACTTTTTAATAAAAACAAAATCTCGTAGGAAGTAAACTAAACTTGGAAAATCGAAGCCAAAAGCTAACACTGAAATATAAAGCAAACAAACAAAAAAAACAAAAAAAAACCGGGGTGGTGCTGGATGGAAGTAATAATGCGTAAATGATTTGACGTTGCTTGTATAGAGCGAGTGGGTGTCTGCCCGTCGCGCTTGTACAGTTTTACAGTCAACATGTTTTTCATGCTGATTAAGGAGTCTATAGCAAAACCGCCAAGCATCCACTTACACCAAGACTAGGCGTCACCGGAAACAAATCGAGCTCAACCCCTATCCTGACTCCATTTTTTGTTGTTGTTAAATAGACACAAACACTATAAAAGATATTGACGTCCAGCAAGACATTCATCAGTTCTACCGACAAATTATTTTCTGTCTGATGAAAACAAGTTTGTTTCACTTAAGCGAAGTTCACACGTGCCAAGCGATTATGCAATCGATTATAGGGACGCATGGCCCCTCGAAATTGTTCTTCTCGGTCGGAGTGTGCTTCAGTGACTCCGAAGAAAGCGTACATTGCGAATTAAAATGGATAGGTGCAAGATGGTGTGACCGATTTGTGCACTTCCCCCCCCCACACACACACACACCCCGAGTCTTTTCTCTGCGACTTCGGTCTTGCTGGCACTAATCAGCGCCAAGTGGGTGTGTCGCGACGACCGATATCGTCGAGTTCCCGCACGAACGTTAGGGGTCGGTCAACTGCACAGCAACGCGCAGCGATAGAGCGCATGGCCATATGATAGTGCACATCCGCCAGAGAACAACTATTCTGCTTTTGGTGCATGTTTGTTTACTGTGACGGCCCGTCTCTTACCCCCATCCGAACCCCGCTCTCTTAACCACCGCAACGTGTTCGTTTTATGGTCGTTAAGTGATTTGATCTACAACACAAATAACACGCTCTTGTCCTGATCAAGCTGCAAAACAAATCCATTTTCGAGTGAAATTTTACGATTTTTGCACGCGCGGTTTCCAAGTGGTAAACAGTCAAACCCCATAAGTTCATTAAAGGCGCAGTAGGCCTAATCGTCGTTATAATGCTGTCAATAGTTTCGACGATTTTGAACACTGAACAAAGCACATACAAAAATGAATGATACCTAAAGCAAAATAATCCGTTTTTGCGCTGCTTGCTCCAAGCGATGATAATAATGCGCCCAAACTGAGCACTTTCCCAGTCCAACCATCCAAATCCATGACGTCAGGTGATTTCAAGGAGCTTCCGTCTTTAAAGAGTATACAATTTATCATGCGTCGCTTGCAGTCGCCAGCGGCAGTGGAATGTTCTTTCTAATAATGGTCATCGATGTTGTCCAAATTTATTGTGCAATTGTAAAATTAGTATAATGTTCTGTTTACAATCCTTATACTACCCTGTATTCATATTTCACTAAGACAAATCAAAGTACATGTAATAGGCTTTTTATATGCTCAGAAATTCACACACAAAAATAACAACATCATCTAACACAGAATATATATATTTTTTTATCCATTTATCAGTCCAATACTATTCGTCTAGCTATCTATCTACCTATCTATCAATGGATAAAATTATTTTCCTGCATTATTAGTGATGTTTTAGATTCGCGAAGATCAGAAATCTACATAAATTTGCTTTAAGACACTACAGCAACCAATCACAGGAACAGTGCATTATTTTTCTTTAACTCTAATATATTTTAAAGCACCCCACACTTTAAAAGAACTATTAATCAGCAATTGATAATTACTTTTTTTTTTCCACAAGTGAGAGTCCATGTGTCACAAACAATAACTGACTGAAATATATGCTGTGGTAGCTCCGAATTTCTATATAGGAGGAGCATAGGGGCGACAATCTGTGTAGAGAGAAAGGAAGTTAGGGGACTTGTTCTGGAGCCTGGTATGCAAGGCAAAATCACTGTTTTTACTTAGAACGTTTGTCACACTATCAGCCTGGGGATTTTGAACACAGAATTGTTTCTATTATTATTATTATGTGAGGCGGCATTGGTGTAATTAATAGAGATTGTCAAGGTACGATGGGTGGCCTCCTAGCATTCCATACATCTTTAGATTTTCAGGGTTTCACAACACTGTTAGACTCGTCAGAGCAGTGGTCCCCAACCTTTTCATCGCCGCGGACCGGTCAACGCTTAATAATTTTGCCGCGGACCGGTCAACGCTTGATAATTTTACCGCGGCCCGATGATGTGGGGGGACGTTGATTGTTTATATTTTAGATTGTTTTGATTTAATAATTTTAATTTAATTGTATTTAAACGTGCCTTCAAATTAAAATACAGTTACACCAAAAAATGAATATAAAGTGATTTAACATTTTAACTCACTAGAACGCTAAATCAGAGAGAACCCTGAGCTTGTTTCTTTTCAACGAGACGGTTCCATCTGGGGGTAATAGGAGACAATTACACCCGAAGTGAGTTGCTTATGTCCATCCGTTGTTTTGTTTTGCTTGCTGTCACTGCAGAAAACCCCGCTTCACACAAATAGGTTTCGGAAATGGCAATACGGATTTAAGTGCTGTGGTGGCCGTTGTTGTATTGGCAGGTGAGGGGGTTTACAGAGCCCAGGATAATACCACATCGTCTGTACTTAGTGTGTATGTGCGCCCAGGATGTTCACTCCCCACCTGGTAATGTTCACCAGTGGTGTTGTTGTTGTCGTTGGCACTGTTGTTGTTGATGTCCCCGGTAGCCGTTGGACTGTATGTAGGTGGGTGTTGGCGGCAAGCATTAGTTGAATTAGATCCGCAATGGGGTGGTTATAATATCCCCACTGCATGTGATGTTGCTCACTGTGCTGCCACCGTTGTTGTTGTTGTTGTTGTCGGCGGTGGTTGTTGTCGCAGCGCTGCCGTTGTTGTTGTGGATTCTGTTGTTGTGGCTGTAGTAGATGATACTGTTGTTGTCGTCTGATGTGTTGTGGCGGACACCTTCTTTTTGATTTGGGGCTCCGTTCTGTAGTGTTTCCTCGTGTGTCTGTTGTGGTTGTCTTTGTTGCAGTCCCTGGTGTGACTCTGGCTGTGGATTGGGGGCAGTTGGTTTAGTCGTTGTTGTTGTTTCTTATGGTGTAATTGGAGCGTTGTCGACTTCTGTTTCGGTCTTTGCGTCAGTTGTCTTCACTTCTTTTTCTGTTTGTATTTTTCTTTCTTGCGATTTGATATGTACCGTTTGTGTGCTGGAGATTTTTTGGCGTTTCTTCTTATTTTCGGTGGTAGTTGTTTTAATTTCTTTTTCTTTGCTGATAGAGCTTGTAGTCTGAGTTTCCTTATTATCTGTTGTGGGTTTTTGGAGTTTGCGAGAATGCCTGGCTGATTTCTTGTTTTGCTGTTTGAGTTGAATTCACTTTGGCCGTAGGTGGAATTTTCCAGATGATGTTGGTGTTTATTCCACTTTCTCTTGTAGTGGCTTGTAGAGTTTGGGTGGAAACGTGGCTTTTTCCTTTGACTGTTTGAGTTGTGCCGTCTTCCTGTGTGGGTTTTCGCGTTGTTTCCTCCTTTTCCGTTTGTGAAGAGCGTGTTTTTGTTGTCGGCGTTATTTTCCAGAAGATGTCTGTCTGTGTTTCACAGTCTGTTGATGTAGTTTTTTTTTTCGTGTTGCCTTGTCAGGTGCTTGTTTAAAATCTTATGGAGACCAATTGCGGTTAAGATGGCTTGTTGTCTAGTGTAAGTTCATCTTCTGTTTTTGTGTGGAAGAGGGTCAACAGCAAATTAGTGAACGCATTTTTTAGTTCAACGTTTTTAGTTTCTAGTGTGAAGGTGAAGGGGGTAACTTTTCGTATGCCCCCATTTTCGGTTGGTTTGCTGATTTCAAAGCAGTATTTTGTCCAGTCTTCTCCTTTGTACTTCTTAATGTTTGCATCTCTTCAAGCCTCTTTTGCCGTATCTGTCTCAGCTGGGCTATGCGCTCGTTTGTGAAACAGAAAGGGCCGTCCGCATCTTCTGTGACTGATTCAGAATCGCGTAAAATGTCACTAGGTGGAGTGGGCAGTAGTGGCATTTTTGCCAGCCCTGAAAAGGGCTGAGTCTTAGTGCTGGTTTGTCTGGTGTGGCGCTTTGACATGACTCTCCTCCCGGCGGTCCAATGAATGGAGTGCGTTCGTCGGTGGTCCGAAGCGAAGTGTGTTGGTGTGGTGGGAAGTAGAGCTCGAATTCTTTAAAAGCAAAGACAGATGATCGTGCACCAACTGGGAGAATGAATGCTCAGGCTCAATCTCGTCCATGGAAAGTCACACAAACCCGAAAGAAATACACCAGAGTAAAAATAAAATTGAGGGGCCCTGTACCATTTGGTCCGCGGACCGGTACCATATGGTCCACGGACCGGTACCGGTCCGCGGACCGGGGGTTGGGGACCACTGCGTCAGAGCAGACCCGACTTTAGATCTGGCGTTTCACATCTCCTGTTAGCTCAACTCTTGCGTGTAGATCCTGGCAATCGCTGATGATATTATACAATCTTGACCGATCTAGTAGGTCTAGTTGTAATAATTTGCCAGATATTTAGCCCGACGGACCACGATTAAAGATCAGAGTCAACCCTGCCACTGTTGGAAAAACATTGTTCAGAAAACATTCCCAGAACCCCGCTGGTAAAAAGGTTTTTGCCGAGAAAGGTCAGTCAGGTTGAACTTACTACCAAACCATATTCATAGCTATGATTATATTTGTGTGCATTTGTGTATATATTTGTTATTTTAATTCATTCGTTTCTATTTCTTCTTTCATTCATCTACTATATGCCCCTCCTATTTTCTATATATGAATGAACTGCATCTGGTATATCAGTCGTTATTTTAATGTCCGCTAGAAATTTAAGGAAAGAGTGTGCTATGCTTTAGAATCGGCTCTCTATTGGCACCCTGTGTGCCAAGTACCAGCCACTTCCTTGCACCCTGCTGGGTGATCTCCAGAACAGGCCATGGCCGACTGAGTCCCCCATTGATGCAAAACCCAAAGCCTGCACTGTGCCAGATTGCTGACCAGGACCATGACAACCAACTTAACAGCTAACTCTGGCAAGTTTAAAGAAATATACAAAGACTCTTACTATTTGTTACACCAAGGACACTAGGCAATTATCGAACTGCCAGAACACGCTCGCATTATTTTAATTTTGCAACAATCTTTCTGCCATCATTACTTCATTTCTATAAAATTCCTAAGTTTACAAGTATTTGCATTTTCCTTTAACTGTTGTCATCGTCTTTATGTCAGGTTTGGATTCGTAGCTGTTTATTTGTGATTATCAATAATTATAATATCTTTATTTTTCAAATGCTAGGCAACACCTGACACTACATAAGTGTGGATGGACTTGTGGTTGGCCGCGTTAGGTTTTAAATGTGATTAAGTCTTTTCTAACATCTTTCTTAACGCCCCACGCCATAGAGATTATGTGGAAGAAAGCCCTCCCCACCCCCTGCCACCCCTTTGGCACCGAACAGCAAATGTGTAAGTTCCTTGTCTGTATATACATGTATACAAATATTTATAAATCGGTCCTGCAGTTTGGGTCAAAAAACAGGGAAAACATATTAAAATTGCAGACATAGAATACCCTGTAAGAGGTTACATTCGTGGCAGAGTTTTTAGGAAGTTAAATAATAAATAATGTTTCCTCTCTTCTTTAAAGAGAAACAAGTTTTAGCTGCAGTTATGACTCTTTATTATCAGACGCTAGGGTACCCTGACCACCAGCTTCTGTCAAAAAGCTTGTTATTAAATCCAGCCTACAGCCGATGATTGCTCCAATTAATGCAGTTCTATCAACAGCAACAACAACAACAAGAAAAAATACTTAAAATTCTCGTGGACATTCTCCTCACCGAGAGTTATATTCTAGTACATGTACTGAGGTTGTGGAATTTTATTTGCACACGACACCTTTGCAGTCGTAGCCATCGGTGAACTCATAATAAATAATAAGACTGGGATCTTTGTTTCAATATGTTAAAACATTCATTTTGGATGAGGGGAAGAAAGAAAAAGAACTTTTGTAATAATAATAACACACATGTTATGTAATTGTGTTGTTTAAATCAAACACTATCATTGATATGAATGCTATATGTTTCAGACATTAAAAGTAAAAGTAATAAAACTGTATGTTTGGGGTAACTAGAAGAAGGCCTGAAGTGGAGTTTACAATTGCGAAAAACACTGCATTCCTAATGATTGATAATTGGACCGAATGTTTTGGGTATATAGTAGTCAGCCTAATGTCATATTTACACTTGCAAAATATACTGTACTCCTAATGATTGATAAATGGACTGTTTGGGCAAACAGAAAACAGCGTGGTGTGGAGTTTATCCTTTCGAAATACATTGCACTTCAAATTATGTCATTGGACTGAATGTTTCGGGTAAATAGCCTAACGTCATGTTTACACGTTTACGTCATGCGAATTACACTGCGCTCCCTATGGTTGGTCATTGAACGGATTGTTTATGGATAAACAATAAATATCCAGATGTGGAGTTTACACTTGCGAATTACACTGCATTCCCAGTGATTGGTCAGTGGACGGATGAGTTTTTGGGTACACAGAAGAAATCGGACGGTGGAATTTACACTTGCGAAATAAACTAACAAATGATGGTCATTGGACGGAATCAAAGTTCTGTGCACACTATCAAGATTCATCGTATCGGAATGAATCAAGCCTTATTTGAGGCTTATACTCGCAAAGAGCCAACAAGTAGTGTCTAGTTCGCATAGTCATCAGTGTTAGTGTTGAGAAATTAGTTGCAGAATGTAAGTTTCAGAGATATAATACAAAAAGATGTCTATATCGTATTTGAGTTTTATTTTGCAGATATACATGCAAGTAAAACAGCAAGTCCACATTCAAATTTATTTCTTTGAGACTTCATTGATGAAGTTTGACTTTTCACATGACAGTGGGGGTCATCAACACATGGATACAAAAGAGAAAACAACTCAATACTTAACTTTTTATGGGAACTATAGTCACGTGTCACGAAAATACTGATCTCCCGTCTGAAACAGGTGCCATGTAAGCATTAAGCGCTGCACTCATCAGGCGCTCAGATGAGGTACAAGACTTCCGGTTGCTTTTTCGTTCTGCTGCTCATCGTGTAAACTCTCAAGAAACCCTGAGCCCGATAACCGGTTTGCAGGTAAGTCGAATGGATCTTGCTAGCTTAACTCCAGACAATCATATTGCACACCTGTAAATGAAGCAACAGACTCAACGCGTAAAATGAGTTATGGATGGTCAATTAGCAACTGTACTATTCATTTAAACTTCCTTCCGCTGTCTGTACTGCCGAACAAGATGACAAATATCAAACCAACCTCAAAACGAAATGCACTTTATGCCGATACTGTCCAAATCCAACACAAAAATGGAGTCTTTAATGCTGCTGCATTGTAGCGGCAATTACACCCTGCCAAATGATTGAATTGTGTAAGTACGCACGCACTTTCAATGCTTTCAAATTAATCTTTATTGCAATATTAAGAATAGACTGGATCAAAACTAAATTTTAATGCTGTAAAAATGTTAAGTTCTTAGACACGTTTCAAAGTAATGACAAATGTGAGGTCAGAGTGCATGCACTCATCCAAGTAGACAATTAATATTTCACGGGAACACAGATTTCTGTATTGGATTCTCATGTAATAGCAGGGCAGTCAAAATCTACTTAATAATTTCTCTCGATTAATAATATTCTCTCATGAATGGTGTCGAGAACTACAATTGTGGCCAAATTAAAAAAAATGTCAGCTATGAATGGGAAAAAATGGGAAGAGAATAATTTTAGTTTCAATACTTTTCATTAGATATACCTCTAATATATATATAATATTTGATTTTTTTCAAAATTACGATATCAACATCCGAACTTGGGGTCTTTTGATGGTCTAGAGTCTAGACAGAGTTTCTCAACCAGGGTTCTGCTGAACACTAGAGTTCCGCGAGTGAATGCTAGAGGTTCGAGTAGTTCAAGGGTTCCTCCAGTGTAAGGAGGGCGGGAAAGACTGGTCTAGGGATATAATTTTCAAGTCTGATTCAACCAAGCACTATAAGGCAGAAGTAAATAAGTGTAGAAAGATTGTGCTAATGTATGTAGAGATATGGCAAGTGCAAATTCATACAGGTAAAAATTTTACAGGAGCAAACAAATGTAAAGTGATTTTACAAGTGCAAAGAAATGTCAGACTTGACAAATGTCAAGAGATTTGACAAGTACCAGGAAATGTTAGACTTGGCAAATGTCAAGAGATTTGACAAGTGCAAAGAAATGTACAGACTTAACAACTGTGAAGATATGTTGTGCAAATGCAAGTATATATTCGATATATTTTTTTTGTCGATTTGTATGTTCCCTTGTTTAAGAAATAAAAAAGTGTAGACAGTACCACGATAAAGATACTAGAAGAATAGAAGAAGTGATTAATAAATATTGTATTGTATAAGGCCATTGGTTCAATTGATTTCTGACATTATTTTTTTTAAAGGCACCACTTTTGACCACCGTTCGGGCACTAGGTCACATAATGATGCTCTGAGAAAAATAGAAGTCTGCAGGAACGTTACTGTTCGTTGCGCAATCACACCTGTAGCGCTTGTAAGGTAAGAAGTATGACATTTCTCAAGAGAAGAGATGTGCTTTGTGAAATATCAGCAATTAATTAGAGTGCAACAGAGTTTGATTTATTTTTAATTATATAATTCTTTTAATTAGTTACGTAACTAAGAGAGATTTAAAGCAAACTTGCCGCAAAACAACGCGAAACTGCATGGGCTTGTTTGATTGGTTGGGGTTCGACGTCCGCTTTTTAAAAGTACACAATTCGAGTGGGGACTTTTCTGTTCCGGAAATGAGAGATGGATGTGGTGCCTGGGGTCTAGAAAGAGGGGAGGTTTTTGAGTGGATGTCTGTGGAATTTCTAGGCGCCCGGGCAGCAGCGAACGGGTACACATTGTCTAATTTGCAACTGACGAGGGAGTGTTGCGTGCGCAGTCAATAGGTAGAACACAAGGGGCCCGATTTACCCTACCACCAGAGAGAATATGCTCAGCACCTTGTTTGAAGGAATGGTTGAAAAAGCATCTATACTGCACTTCAGTAGTGGCCAGTGTTGCACTCACTGCGTCACCTTCCCCCCACCCCAGTAACGGATTTCTTTGCAAGGAAGTGAAGATTGGAAAATGAGCTATCTGATCTGAGGTGACGTAGTGAATGTCTGTTTTCAGACTGAGTATTATTAAAACAGACAGATAGATAGATGTGTGTGTGTGTGTGTGTGTGTGTGTGTGTGTGTGTGTGTGTGTGAGTGTGTGTGTGTGTGTGTGTGTGTGCGCGCGTGTGTGTGTATGTGTGTGTGTGTACAGATATATAAATAGACTAGAGTAGATATGTTAGATGAGGATGTATGGAAATATTAGAAAGGATAGATATTTTGGATATATAGATTAGATAGGTCAGATTAAAATAGGTTTATAGACAGGTATAGACATGAAAATTTTTGTCAATACAGAGAGACATAACGACACTTGGGCGAAGACATTACTGTCGCCTTTCGAGTCCACACATTCCTCTGTTGCTGACCAAACGCGTCTGACTCATTGTCTAATTCCGACAATTGACGCAAAGGCTCTATGCGGCACTGCAGTGACAACTCTACTTAGTCTATCCTCTTGAAAGGAATATAGCTGATAACGTTATACGTCATCAGGAAAGAAAGGTTGAGAAAAATCGACAGACGCACTTCCTAAGTTGAGTTGCGGACTAGAATACCTAACGCCTTATTTCTTTCGCTTTTCAATCTACATATGTAACACACGAGCCTGACTTTTTAAAAATACTTATGCTGTCTGACTTTAAGTTCTACAGACACGGTATACATTCGATAGTATTACGAGGAAGATGAGTAAAGTTCTACAAACACAGTATACAGTCGATAGTATTACGAGGAAGATGAGTAAAGTTCGACAAACACAGTATGCAGTCGAGTATAGTATTACGAGGAAGATGAGTTGGAGTTCACAGCAGTAACATAAAACTGTATCTCCTTTGTGAGGGAATGCATCATGGCTGTGTTTAGAGTGGGCGCTAACATGCGCTGTCTGGATCTCGCAGACGGAATTAATTTAATTAAAGTTTGGGGAGAATAATCGAAAAGGAACTTGACCATTAATGATACCCCAAGAGGTCCAAGAGTAATGTTTACTATTGCAGTACTTGTCCCAATCGTTTCACAATAAGAGTTGCGGTTCTTAGTCTTAACAAAATGAGCTTCTCAGTCTTGATAATATGAGATTGCAGTATTAATTCTTCACAATATGAGATTGCAGCATTCATTCGTCACAATATTCATTCTTTTGCAATATTCATTCTTCACAATATGAGACTGCAGTATTCATTCTTCACAATATGAGACTGCATGTATTTTGGCAATCTACGAGTCTTCAAGTATCTTGGCAATATGAGACTTCAGGTATCTCGACAATAAGAGACTGCAGGTATCTCGACAATATGAGACTGCAGACATCTTGGCCTTATAAGACTGCAGGTATCTTGGCAATATGAGACTGCAGGTATCTCAACAATGTGAGATTTCAGGTGTCTCGGCAATATGAAAAACGAGACTTCAATACTTACCTAAGTTGGCAATATGTGCTTGTCTGATTTGATAATTTAAGGCTGCACTTCTTCCCTAACTTGAAAATAAATATGAGGTTGTGGTTCATGTTCTTGTTGATATGGAATTGCTATTTTTTGATTCTAATAATGTCAAATTTGGGTTCTCAGTCTTGACAGTGTTAGATGATGATAATCAGCCTCGATCATTTAAGATGGCGGTCACAGTTTCAGCAAGCTGGATCTGCTTTGCTACCCGTAACCACATGTACAGTCTTAATATCTTGGAACCGGGTATCTTGTAAACATCATGGTCGATAGGTGCATCATTAGACAGGAAACCCATTTGTCACTCTGTTAACACCAGCTCAGATAACATACAAAAGAAGATTAACGATTGAAATTATGTTATTAGCTTTAAAGTTTAATAAGTACGTATCTGATAAAATCACGGGATCGAGATGACATGTGGATAATAATGCGACGCGAGAAAGTCTAGAATTTTAATAACACTATGTCTCCTATGATTTTGTAAATAACTGGCACTATTCAAACTTCACTTATGGTTGTTTATCTGCACTATTCACTAGTGTGAAGAATTAAATATGGTGTATTTTTAAATAAGAGTTCTACTAAATGTAACAGTAAAATAATAAATACAATAGCAGATTAGCATATCGCTTTCCTCAATATTACAATTGAATTAATTATTCCTTAGTTATAGCATGGATAAAGAATTTCAGGTCCATTTAGTGACCACTGAACTATGGAAACTCTTATAACAATTACTTGGCCGTCATGGCTCGTTGTTAGAGCCAAAGATCGTTTGGTGTTGAATCAATACACCTGCCAGACTGAAAGAAAAAATCTAAATCGAACCGGCGAAAAAAAAATACTACTAAATACAGTCACAATAAAATTATTAGTAAATTTATTAAAAAGCAAACAACAAACAAAAAACCCAAACAAACAAGTATGCAAAATGAAACTAACAAACATTTATTACTGTTCGATCATGTTAGCCTTGCACATAAAAGAGACTATCGCTGATTGGCCACTACAATCCGGACATTGAAACCAAAACTAAGTCTCGGTAAACAGGCAGTTCCGAGGAAAATGACTAGATTTTATTTAAATTTGTACAAACTTTAGGGTGTGCTTGGACGGGGATGGGAACAAATTGCTCAATAATAATGACGTAGACACGTGTGCTTGTAAAGGCAAATGAATATTTGAGTTATGTTGAATGTTTGCTAATGTTTATTCCCCCTCCCCATCCAAGCTATCTGATACAGCTTACCTCCTCAAATAATTTTCTATAAAGAAATGATTGTATACAACCAAATGAAGTTATTTATTAAAATTAAAAATAATAGAATTGAAAAACTGCCATTAGTAAAAACAACTAACATGTGTGAGGACAACAGTGACTTCAAGCGGAGCAATCAAGAAAGAGATGTATGTTTATGTCGTTGTGTAATGTATGGAAGGGACATAAATCAGTTCACAGAATCGTATGGTGTGTTCACACTAGCATAGACCACTGCAGAGAACACACTGATCAGTCAGCGGATTGGACAGACAGATTTATGGGAAGCCCCACATTATTTTTAGAAATAATAAGACGTCAACCATTTTGTCCAATAGTACCGTTCGAACGTTCTTCTTTGAAATCTTTCTCTCTCAAACCAGGAAACTGTTGTCGTGTTCCATTATGTAAAAGCGAGGAAGATTGTTTTCTGTCTGAACTGGGCTGTAATAAAACTAAAAAAGTACGGAATGTCGCCGTGTGAAAAGCCAGTACATACATTTATAAAGAAATCGGCTAAGACTTTGTACGAAGATCTTTAAGTCAGTCTTCATTACAAAATAAGTGTGTGTGTGTGTGTGTGTGTGTGTGTGTGTGTGTGTGTGTGTGTGTGTGTGTGTGCGTGCGTGTGCGTGTGTGTGTGTGTGTGTGTGATAAATAGATAGATAGAAAGACAGACAGATAGATAGATAGACAGACAGACAGATAGATAGATAGATAGATAGATAGATAGATAGATAGATAGGTGGCAATAATAGTGTGTGTTTATGTATGTGTGCGTGCGTGAGAGGGACACACAGAGAGAAACATAAAATAAAACAAATGAAATTTTGTAACAGTAAACATTTTTTCAAATTATTATTATTTTACTAGCAGTAGACTTTTAATTCATATATATATATTAAAAAAACAGAAAACCTATATAGATATTAAGAATAAAAGAAACTGTTTAGAAATTGTTAGGCTATACTCGGGGGTTGTGGGTGGGAGAGAGATGATAAGAAAACTGTAAAATATATTATTGACTTTGGCAAAATCGGGATGAGTTGTGAAAAGCGAATTGCATTATGATTCTCAAAAATAATTAGATTTGAACATTTAACAGATCACTCCAATTTTCTGCCATATAGTTAATCTATGGTGTAATTGGTAATAAGAAACGTGTTGTGGATTTCACCACTGAAGAAGCTAGTGAGCTAAAAAGTGACAAAGTTCTTCATTAAATAAAACCTCTACAGACTCAGTGGATTCGTCAAAATTGTGAGCGTTTGCTTTGCGGTGTGTGTGTGTGTGTGTGTGTGTGTGTGTGTGTGTGTGTGTGTGTGTGTGTGTTTATGGTATATATCTGAAATAAGAAGTTCAGCGCAAATATAACTACCGGTAGTTACACAGGTCAAAGGTCTTGTACGTACATTACGATACATTGCGCCTACACTGATGCGGGTTTTACATTTATGCCCAATCCATCGGGCCCACTTTACAATCAAACGCATGTCGCATCCCCTGAAGAGAAGTAAACTTCCGCACAAAAGTGATCAATCCTTTATGTGGCTCTGGTTGATAAGGTCAAAGAAGGATTTCAGTGACGCATTTCTACTGTTGCACAATGCATTGGGTTAGTGCAAACGTCCCTGAAGCCAGACTGCCAGGACTGTTGATCTATAAATAGGTCTATAATTCAGTAGCCAGCACATACATTGCATAATAACTCTGCTTTCCAGCTACAGCTCCAAGGTCACAGTTGATGAGAAGTAGCTGTAGCACACATATGGTCCAAGAATTAAATTAAAAATCCTTACCATGCGCAAGTTCTAAAAAAGACGTGCCAGTCCGCACACCACACCGCTACTCAGTGCCCGGTTGGCTGGCCAGCGTCGAAAGATTTCTCGTGAGTGATTTCTGTACAATTGCAGTCCTACAGAAGTCGGTTTACTTTCTTCCAGTCAAGTCATATTGTATATGTACACGCGGTTACTAAACGAACACACTTTCAAATCCAAGTGTTGTTTAGTAAAATTATAACACAGATTGACTTGTAGTGTTTGTTGATTGCTTGTTTGTTTTGCAGAAGAGAGAGAGAGGATTGGGTAGGGGAAAGAAAGAGAAAACAACAAAAACATTCAGGGAAAAGAAATTTAAAAATCAGTTAATTAGTTTTGCAGAGGGTAGCGAGTGCCGTGGCAATGATCTTTGACATAATCTGGTTAAAAACTAACAATCGACATGCATTTTGGACCCATCATATTAACACTTGGGGTTTGTTTCGATCCAATAAGGACTCCTGTTGTTTTTAACTGATTTGATCCCACAACTGTTAGCTAGTTTGGACCCTTCAATTATAGTATATTTATCAAAGGATTTAATGATTCTCCATGACAAACAAATACAATACGATCTAAACACGTATGTTTCACATAGGATGGAAGTTGTAGTAGTGCTATAGATTTTTAAAACTTCAGAATTAATGAAAAACATAAATACACTTTTACGGTTCACATTAGACTCAAAGATCGCCAAGTCAGGAATTCTCACACGTAACCAAATCTAAATTCCTTGATTAGAATTGTTGTCATGTTTAAATGTAATTTTATATTTGCCTGTACACGTGTGATGATTTAAATAGCACGGAATAAATTTAAAAGTCAGTTTTTATCTGTCATTTTCTTTTGATTTAGCCGTAGGCAATTGGAGGCGTGAGAATGGTTGCTATCGAAAACATGCTTTTTTTTTTTCAACAGCCGTAAGGGCGGACAACTCTTATGAAGGACATCCTTTACCAACAAAACAGTTTTTTAAAAATTGGGTAGAATTAACATTTTATGATATAAAACTATTACTGATTTAAAATTTGATATTTGGCATGGAAGGAAAATAATCAGTTCTTTGCGTGAAACTAAACATTGCTACGAATTTCAGTCAAGAATTGCAAGATGTCTTTCCTAAAGGATCAAGGCCCGATTTTGGCTGATATTTATTGTAATTCTTTCTTTACAAGGTACACAATCTTCTTCTTTTTTTTAAAATACCAGTAAGAGTGGAGTTTGAATGCTAGTATTTTGCACCAATTCGGTAGACGAGGCCAGCCAGTAATCTGAGATATGCCTCATTAAATTAAATTCTATTATCATATCGTCAGACATAGTTTGCCATTCTCCATAGGCCGTTAATCAGATTTTGTCAAACAACTTAATCAGGAACCTAGCTTTGTAGAGTAGTTTTGGTATAAATCTAGTTGTGTCAAACAGCTTCGCCATAAATCTAGTTGTGTCAAACAGCTTTGTCATAAATCTAGCTGTGTCAAACAGCTTCGCCATAAATCTAGTTGTGTCAAACAGCTTTGTCATAAATCTAGCTGTGTCAAACAGCTTTGCCATAAATCTAGCTGTGTCAAACAGTCCTTCGCCATAAATCTAGTTGTCAAACAGCTTTGTCATAAATCTAGTTGTGTCAAACGGCTTTGTCATAAATCTAATTGTGTCAAACAGCTTTGTCATAAATTTAATTGTGTCAAACAGCTTTGTCATAAATCTAGTTGTGTCAAACAGCTTTGTCATAAATCTAGCTGTGTCAAACAACTTCGTCATAAATCTAGTTGTTTCAAACAGCTTTGCCATAAATCTAGCTGTGTCAAACAGCTTCGTCATAAATCTAGTTGTCAAACAGCTTTGTCATAAATCTAGTTGTCAAACAGCTTTGTCATAAATCTAGTTGTGTGAAACAGCTTCGTCATAAATCTAGTTGTCAAACAGCTTCGTCACAAATCTAGTTGTGTCAGACAGCTTCGTCATAAATCTAGTTGTCAAACAGCTTTGTCATAAATCTAGTTGTGTCAAACAGCTTTGTCATAAATCTAGCTGTGTCAAACAACTTCGTCATAAATCTAGTTGTTTCAAACAGCTTTGCCATAAATCTAGCTGTGTCAAACAGCTTCGTCATAAATCTAGTTGTCAAACAGCTTTGTCATAAATCTAGTTGTCAAACAGCTTTGTCATAAATCTAGTTGTCAAACTGCTTTGTCATAAATCTAGTTGTGTGAAACAGCTTCGTCATAAATCTAGTTGTCAAACAGCTTCGTCACAAATCTAGTTGTGTCAGACAGCTTCGTCATAAATCTAGTTGTCAAACAGCTTTGTCATAAATCTAGTTGTGTCAAACAGCTTTGTCATAAATCTAGCTGTGTCAAGCAGACTTGTTAAAAATTAACTTTGGTCAAGCTATTGATTCAGTACGGTAGATCTATGAGAAAGTTTTGCTTAACAAATCTGGCATGTAGTCACAAATTATAGTTTGTGCTTCTTAATTAAAAAATGATCGCAAGCGTCGTGAAAAAGTTTATCCTTAAAGCTAGGTTACGTTTTAGCAACCAGCATATAATAATTGCAATTTTGAAACGAAGCGCGAAAATGTAAAATGTACAGAGAGTAATGCAAGTTCGTGGAATCACAGACCCGTAGTTTGCCAAAATTATCGCCTAATTCAAAAGAAATTACAGACCAGTCTCTTACTTTTGCACAAGATCGCCAAAGTCAGAGGGAATCACAGAGCAGTTAATTACTTTTTGCACTAATGATAGCCGAAGCCAAGGAGAGTCACAGAACGGTTAATGACCTTTTTGCACGAAAGGTTGCCAAAGTCCGAGAGAATTATAACCTATAGATCCACAAATTCAGGGGAACTCAAGGGACTCCACAGACCAGTTAACTGTCCTTTGTACAAAGGATCTCCAAAGTCATAGGGAATCAAGGGCTAGATAGTCTGCCTTTTGAAATAAAACAAAGTCAGAGATCGGTCACTAGATATCTGCTTTTCCACCTATAAAGGCCAAAGGAAATCAAAGGTGAGATAGCTACCTTTTGCATTATACTGAGTCAAAGGGAATCATATTGATGTCTACCTTTTGCATTACACTGAGTCAAAGGGAATCATATTGATGTCTACCTTTTGCATTACACTGAGTCAAAGGGAATCATATAGATGTCTACCTTTTGCATTACACTGAGTCAAAGGGAATCATATAGATGTCTAACTTTTGCATTACACTGAGTCAAAGGGAATCGTATAGATGTCTACCTTTTGCATTACAGTAAGTCGCATTGTATTGTATAGATGTCTACCTTTTGCATTACAGTAAGTCGCATTGTATCGTATAAATGTCTACCTTTTGCATTACAGTAAGTCGCATTGTATCGTATAGATGTCTACCTTTTGCACTAAAGTCAGACGAAATACTAGATGCCTACCTTTTGCACTACACTAAAACTAGAGGGAATCATAGACTAGATGTCTACTTTTTGCACTAAACCAGTCAGAAGGAATCGCAAACTAGTAGCCTGCGTTTTGCACTAGAGATCGCCAGAAGTCAAAAGGAACCACAGTTACTTACTTTTTTTGACTAGACCAGATTTTAAAAATCTACATTTGCACTTCTGATCACTAAGAGGTAATCGCAGACCAATGATTGAATTATAGATCGCCCAAGGAGTCATAAATCAGACGTCTGTCTACATTTGACTACAAATTGACGAAGAGAAAGGGAATCATTAACACCTTTTCCACCGTTGGCCGCTAGAGAATAGAATCATACACTCATGGTTTTCTATTGTGAGTCAGTGATCGTGTTCCTGTAATGTTTGATTGCTTAATATAGTCTGTTGTTGTTTTTTTCAACGGCTGTTTGGGCTTTTCACAGGGGATTTAAAGAAGCAGCAGGTTCCGTAAAGTTACACATCATTACTAATATTTTAAAATTATTATTATTAAACAACATCCATAATGGCTTGTTTGGAAAGCAACAACAAAGACAGCTTTACTCTGGAGATTAGGTTTTTAAATTTAGTTGCCAAGCTAACAGTGAAAACTCAAAATACACATCCTTGGCCTAGCATTATTTGATTCTAGGGGACACAACTGGCAATAAGAGTGTGAGAGAGAGGGGGGAGGGAGGGAGAGCTTATATCAATTCTACGCGCGGTCATGAATTATTTCAAACAGAATGCAATACATAAACTACATGTATTCATCTAACTAAACGTGACTATTAAGAATTTTTAAAAAATGAATTTTAAAAAATGTTATCGATTTATTAGTTATTTCTATTAAAACGAATACAGGCAAATACAATGGATAAAAAATAATAAAATAAAAAAACGGGAGATGAGAAACACAGTTCAAAGTCCATGATATATGTCTACAGCAGTGACAGACGAATCTAATTACAGTTCCTTCTCTTGCCCGGATGTGACGTAAGGCATCTAACGCGGCGAAACAGTTTTAAGTAGAAATGAACCGTCCGTTCAAAGTGAACAGGAAGGGCAGGAAAATAGCTAGAACCTTTATACTTAACAGACTACGAGGGCAGGGGTTTAATATTAAATAGGAAGTCTGCCAATTCGTTCATTTCGTTATTATACTGGATTAGTTTGCTAGTTCTTAGACAAGCTTAACCCACAACATTTTATGATTCGACAAATCCAGGAAGTGTTGATTCATTAAAAATGACAACGCATGCTTTGATTGCTCCAGTTGAGTCAACACAATAGTGCACAAGTACTGATACAATCAACACAGTAGTGCACAAGTACTGATACAATCAACACAGCAGTGCACAAGTACTGATACAATCAACACACTAGTGCACAAGTACTGATACAATCAACACAGTAGTGCACAAGTACTGATACAATCAACACAGTAGTGCACAAGTACTGATACAATCAACACAGTAGTGCACAAGTACTGATACAATCAACACAGCAGTGCACAAGTACTGATACAATCAACACACTAGTGCACAAGTACTGATACAATCAACACAGCAGTGCACAAGTACTGATTACACTGTTTCAGTATGCACTGATTCGGTAACACGACACTTGTGAGATCTGTGCACCATGCACTAAATCAATAAAAATGACATCGCACGACTGACCAGAATTTATACGCAATCAGCGAGTCCAAGCGCAGTCAGTTACATTGAGTAAATCAGATCAGAAAATTGTCTACAGATCTGATCAATGACATTTATTAGCTGGATTCAGCTTACACTCGTTCAATTAAAATGGCAGTGCACAACCTACCAGCTCATCAAGCATTGATTGAATCAATAAGACAACGCTTACTACACTGACACACTACAGAGCATGAATGAAGTGATCTGACATATTTACTCAGTACGTAAGTTCCACCACTGATTGAACTAATCCAATAAGTACTGACTGATTTACTCAGTAGGACAGTATAATACTGATGGGATCGATCAAAACTATAAGTTCGGGTCGACTTACTCAGTATGGTACGTCATCACTGATCGATCAAGCCAACATTGATCGATTCAGTCAGTGTAGCACAAACATCACGAATTAAATCGAATCTAGCAGGCACAGATCGATTCGCTCAGTATGGCAACACACCATTGATTAGATCGATCCAAAATCATTCATGTGGTCAAGTGCATGGCTAGACCCTTCTAACAAACCCTTAATTACTCACCGCGGCATGCAGGATAACTGGTGTAACGAAGCACTTATACAATCAGCACAACACTGCCCGATTAGACTAATCTAGTAAGTGCTCATTCAGTCATAATGGAAGTGCCTGTTACAGGCAAATGATACAAACAACAAAGGAGTGCATGAATTAATTAGAGATCCAACAATATGCATGTAAGCAAACTGGCAGTTCTTGGTTAGACCGATCCAGCGTGACCTTATTATATCAAAGCATCAGTAAGTACATGTACTCAACAAAACAACATTACATGACATTAGCAGCCTGACAGCGCGCTACAATCAAATCGGCAGTTCTTGGTTGGACTAATCAACAAGTGATTGTTCCGTCCACAATGCAGTGATTAGCCAAAATAGCAAGCAATTGTTTTAACATGGCATTGACTAGACCAACCGGCAAGCAATGGTTCCATCAATTTGATAGTGCATGTCTTAAACTGACCACAGCAACACTCGTTCAGTCAAATACGGTCATAAAATAGAGTGAAACTGATAAACGACCAGTTTACGTGTATGACTACATGTGCATGTTGTTGTTTTTTATATATGTATGATCGGTAGTAGGTTTGAAAGTATTTACTGTCACTAAACTCTTGAGAATCTTAAAAAGAAAAAGATGTTTTATTAATGTATATATTGTTATTTATTTATTGGTAAATTGCGTTGGAGCCAGGATTATACCCTCACCCACTGCCGAAAACCTTTACCTTCTTATTTCAATATAGACCGTTTGAAATTCCATTAGTATTTCGCAGTAAATTCTCTCTCTCTCTCTTTCTCTCTCTCTCTCTCTCTCTCTCTCTCTCTCTCTCTCTCTCTCTCTCTCTCTGTGTGTGACAGGTTGGCTGTGTTCCTGCCTGTCGGACATAATAATTTACAGAGCTAAACCATTTTTACAACAACAAAAATTAATACATCGTTTAGTAATGTCCGTGCACATTAGATTGGGTGACCCACTGCGTTGTCGCGGACACCTATTGGAGACGCATCCCGACATGATGGCTAGAATTCTTTCTTTATCTTCGAAATTAGCTGTTCCCCGAGTATTTACGAGCACGGGATTTTATTTCATAATTAGTTAAGAATTTTATCACCCGACAGTTTCAGTTGTACATATTCATGTCTTCTTTTTAGTTATTTGTTCTTAAAGAAGGCACAAGTTCTGTTTGGACTATGGAGTAAATACGAAAGATCAGTGTTAACAACTAATATATGCACAGTAATTCTTGGTGTTCAGTGACATTGTAAAAAGTAAATTTATGTGACTTTTACTATGAAAAATAAAAGTAAAATTACATGGCACTGAAAAATTGTATAGGTATATTAGTAACACTGAAAGCAGTAAATTTAAGTCAGTGATATTGAATTTTTTTTATATATATCTATGACATTGTAAAATATCAAAATTTATATCACTGACACTGTGAACGTGTAGAAGATAAAGACGTGTCAGTGATATTATTTTAAGACAGAGGAGGGGGTTATTATTATTTTAAGAGAGAGGAGGGGGTTGAGAGAGAAAAGATAACTCTGTGAGAGCGCATTGCTAATGGTGGGCGTGTCCCATGCCATTTCTCAGAATTTTAAAACAAGCCTGCCTGGAAGCGAGACCGCCCGTTATTGTGGGCTATACTTTCATGTGAACTTACAGTGTAATGCGATGACATAAAGCGTACAGTTTCAACATTTTAAGCTTTGCGTTGGATATACTGCATGTACAGTTAAGTGACGGCATACAATATTGCCTTACGGTGTATGATATATAAGGTAATTGTTTATTTCAACTTGACCCAGTCTCTCATCGTATAACCGGGCCTGCTCGTGGTATTAGAGACATGAGTGCTGATGAACAGTGGAATGAAACTAGAATATCATTATTTTGCTCAGTCATATTGTCTGCACTGTAAAGTACAATGATATTTGTGACACAGCGCCACCCTAATTATTTGTTATGATTATTATTATAAATCATCCATAACTAATTACAAGTGATGAGAATATACAACATATGAATATAACCAAAGAGCGTTAACATTTACATCACTTCACAACAATGTTCGATTAACTCTAGACAATTGATCAATTTATCCTGCATATACATCAGCAGTCAAATGAATATATCTTCAAGTTCATAATTCATCACAGAAATGAGTGTGTAGTTTAAGAGAAATAATTATATACAGTCAATTGTAAATAACCTTTTCACCAGGCAGAGAGTTCTACAATTTTCATGTGCGTTACACAACACATCACAAGGAATGTTCAAAATAATCTTCGTGAATCATCGAGACCAAACTGAAACCTCACATTTCACTGTATTGGTTCTCAAACAAAATTCACAGGAATCAGCTTACTGCAACACGTTTACTGACAGGAATCAGCTTACTGCAACATGTTTACTGATAGTTTCGACGACAGTTCTGGATTCACAACCAGCTTAATCTGGGAAGAGTAAGATAAAACAAAAAAATGAATGCTCCTCTCATAAGCTAACGATCGCCTTTATGACCGGACTCGAGTTTCAACTAAACTCAAAGTGATTAGAGTATAGACTTTCTTCAACAAAGAAAATTTCGATCCATCTCCCTTGGATGAATTTGTTATAAACAAGTCAGAAAAACTACTCATCCAGTTGGAACTGGTTTGGATTGTATCAGCAATTTCTAGCATATTCTCCACCTGAGTTGTTTACTCCAACTCTAAGCTCTTACAAAAAATATCTTCATAACAGTGCCCAAGGTCGGGTCACTTTGACATTTAACAATTTCTATAAAAATTAGGTTTAGAAATAGGGATATGCAAATATACTCCGCCACAATATTGTTGTTGTTCATTTGTTTGTTTCAGTGAGGGTTTGCTTTTCCTTTTTTTTTTTTTTTGAAAGAGGTGGGGGCTGTTTTTTTGTGTGAGGAAGGCGTGGTTTACTACCAGGACGAACTTTAGGGTGGACGTCGTTGTCCATCTCCATCCCATGTGGGCACCCTTACACACACACGCACGCTCACACACAAACAAAAAGTGTGTGGGTGTGTTATTAATATGTGTGTGTGTGTGTGTGTGTGTGTGTGTGTGTGTGTGTGTGTGTGTGTTATTAGCAGGAATAAAAGAGCTAAGGAGTTGAAATTGCAGAGTAGACGTTTATCCCCAGGGGCGGACATTGGAAGTCACGATGCCCCCCCGATCCGCCGTTGCGCCTACTTCACCTGCAATTATAACATGGGCTATAAATGATTCACAAGAAGAGTGGTAGGAAATTGAAGGCTTACGTGGAGGCGTGGTTTACTCCTGGGACGGACACTAAGAGTCGGTCCCCGAATGACTACCTACACATAAATAATAAATTGTCTATTAATAAGATTCACGGCCGCTTGGAGAAGCCTAGGAAACTGAAAAATACGTCATGGAGGAGTAGTTTATCCCTAAGACGTACATGGATCCGTCAGGGTCCCTGAAGCACGCAATAAATATATTTACACATCAGTACTAGAAATACGTTTGCAACTTATACACATCAGTACTAGAAATACACTATGCAACTTTTACACATCAGTACTAGAAATACGTATGTAACTTTTACACATCAGTACTAGAAATACGTATGCAACTTATACACATCAGTACTAGAAATACACTATGCAACATACACACATCAGTACTAGAAATATGTATGCAACTTATACACATCAGTACTAGAAATACACTATGCAACATACATATAAATTAAGAAATAAACAATTCAATTCAATCAGCATTACAGCAACAAAGAAAAGAAAAGCGAAAATAATTGTGTGGGAGATAAACAAAGAAAAGCAATAACAAATAAATAAAAGCTTTTTAAAAAAAGCACACAAAAAAAACTCCGTAGTAAAGCAGATACAAATTACAAGAATTCGTATTCAGAATACCAATTTGTACGGTCACTCTTATTCTGAATACAAACCAAGCTATACGGCCACTGTTATAGATTACAAAGTTGTACATTCATTGATATTCAGAATACAAACTAAGTTGTGCAGCCACTCGTATTCAGACTAATAAGCAAGTATCCCGTACAACGATCACTCATATTCCAAATATAAACTGAGACTAATGGGCAGCGCTCACTCGTATTCAGAACATGAACCTAAGACTTCCGGACAGCGCTCATTCGTATTCAGAACATGAGCTTAAGACTTCCGGACAGCGCTCACTCGTATTCAGAACATGAATCTAAGACTTCCGGACAACGCTCATTCGTATTCAGAACATAAACTATGACTTTTGGACAAACCCCGCCCTCATTATCGATATAGACAACTGCCATTTGTATTCGAATACAAATCAATACACACACACACACACACACACACACACACACACACACACACACACACACACACACACACACACACACACACACGACGCTCACCGTATTCTCGATTCAGTTAAACTAAGACTTTTGGATACTCAGCGTGAAATCACCGTTAGCTGACTGACTCAGCCGTGTTACGGACAATAATTCAACCTACTTATGGTTGACTCGTATCCCGAGTATAACCAACATACTAAGACCAACACTTCTGCAATTGTTCCTCTTGACTGTCAGAGTAAAACCAGGATTTCTAAAATTGTTCCTTTTAATTACAGAGTAAAACCAAGACTTACACAATCGCTTCTTTGACTGAAAAGGTAAAATCAAGACTTGTGGATTCGCTCTCATTGACTGACTGTATAAACCCAGACATAGAATCGTTCTCATTGACGCCATTTAATTATCTACTACTACTTCTTACCACTATATTGGCAACTACTGCTGTTAAATATTACTACTACAACTACTGCTGTTAAATATTACTACTACAACTACTGCTGTTAAATATTAATACTACAACTACTAATGTTAAATATTAATACTACAACTACTAATGTTAAATATTAATACTACAACTACTAATGTTAAATATTACTACTGCAACCACAGCACAAAATATTTTATTATTTTGTATGCACATATCGGTATAAATAAGTTTCAGTAATATACAATTATCTACTAATACGTAGTATTAGTCCTACTTCCATGTCTTCCTCTGCAGCTGCTACTATTACTCCAACAACTACTTCCACCACCTAAGCAGCCAAGAATTGTCTCGTTACGTTTGCAGGCCTGTGATTTAAGATGATTCATAGAAGAATCAAAATCAAAATTGGTGAGGTGGACCCTGGACAAGGGGCTAATATTGGTGAACTCAAATCTCGCTGTTACTGTTTACATATACATTCTCGAACCAAGAGACAAGCACTAGACGTACATAGTGTGCATGCATATATGTTACATCATGCTACACGTTTATGTTATGCTACGTGCGTGTAACGTCATGCAACATATATGTTAAACTATGACCCATGCTCTCTCGGATAAGAAAAATAACTCGAACACTAAACAGTGACATTATCTCAATTAAGTTTTATTTTTTGTTTATCGTACCCTAAGCAGCTAATGGAGTATCTAAGATATACTTAGATTTCTTCTCTCTAAATTTAATGTTGCTGCCGCTGTTTTGTTTTAGTTTGTTTAGTTTTTACAATTTCAATTAAGGTGAGCGTTAATGAATGTTTCTGAAAATAAGTTGTTGGTTTTGTGTATATCTGGGGTTTTTTGTTTGTTTGTTTGTTTATTTTTGGGGTGTGGGTAATTAATGTAATTAATGCTAGTCGAGATTATTCAGTCCTTGTACCCATTATTTTGGGACCTACTGACCTATGCTGTATACTAATTTCTAACTTAAAAAAATATATATATATTATTACCTTCACAGACGTCTATAAGCATTAACACTGGTCAATGTGAGATTCATTAAGTCAGATTAAATGAATATTATTCATTTATAAGAAAAGTGATTAATTCCTTGTCATAAATACAATATCAAGCCGCACACTGACGCAAACGCTATTTATTATCTTCACCTGTCCACGGTGGTTGAACCTGTATGGTTTAGGTCTCGGGACTATGAATTACGCTTTACATTGACTCCTTTACATTTGTGTCCATTAATTGCTACTGACACTATTATTCATCTCCATGATTTGTTTGTTTTTTAAATTAATTTTGGGGGGAAGTTTATACCTATATGTATTTGTTTTCTTACATTTGATATGTCTGAGATTGTGAAGTCATTTGGATGACCGCAGCTCAAGCCAAAAGATTATTTTACAATTAACTGGAATTATTCAAACTCATAACCAGAATTAACTATTTTTCTTCTCTGCTTTAAAAAAAATGAAAGTTGTTATTTTTCCATGTCGGTGAACTGAGAGGAAAATTAGTCCACGATGAAAACAATACATTCAATGGCTTGTTGTAGATCTATTGGTTAGTGTAAACTCCTCATAATGTATTAAATATTTATCTAGCTCATGCAAATAAAAATAAATATTAATTTTCGGTTACGCTTCACTCACAATCTACAAAGTTCACTTTTGTCTGTATCGCAAATCTCAAACCGCACACTGCTCTATTACAACGCAACATGCCGGCGTAGCGCAGCTGCACCTCGCGCGCTTCGCCAATACAACCACAACGCACCGGAAACGACACCGTTACGTGCGTTGACGTCATCGTGGAGTACAGGCAAGTGTTTTCATCAGCACTAGGAATCATACAGATTTGTGATTCTTCACCATCACTTGTGGAGAAAATCATATTCAAACTATTGTCAAGGAATACGTGTCGTGTTAAAATTTCTACATGTTGTGAAAAATATGAAGGATAAAAGAAGGTAAGTTATCATTTTGCCGGATTTTGGTATTGCGGATACTGCGGCGAAGTTGAACTGACTTTTTCACAAAAATATACACAGACTCGCTGTGATGGTCTGTGTGAACTGTAAAAGGTTCCGTTTATTTTCCAAGATCCTTGTTGACACACAGTATATCCATTTTTAACAGAAGAAACTATTGTGCGTGTGTATTCGCATGCGATAGAAAGTAGTCCTAGCCCCTGCTGAGCAGATTTGACCTAGAGTGCATGCATTCTCTCAAAGTATGCTGATTGAGTTAGACTTTGACCTCTTTCGGGCAAGTTGTTTTCAGACCGAGTAAAGACTGATTCCTCGTTAAATAGCCACAGTACTTAACACACACAGCAGATCAAGTATACAGAATTTATTGTAGAACAGCTGTTTAGTAGTTTACAATACGAAGTATTTGGTCAAGGTTACAACTCCACACACTCAGTCGTCTCCGATAACTAGTACTTTAGAACTTCAGTACTACAGCTGTTCAGGTCCAGTACTACATTTTAGTACTAATGTTGAAATATTAGCCAAAATTAGGCAAATATATATATTAATATCGCAGAGGTTATGGTCGATTTTAGCTATATTAATATAAGTTATAATGCTATTCTGGTCAATATTATACTATTTACTAGTGTAATTGTCACAATTGATTTTTTAAATTAATAAACTATTTTTTTTACATTGGAATGAATCCCACACAAGTTATCAAATCAACCTGCTAATAATAAAATGCAATATTCTATATGCTTATTAAATATAGTTTCCTAAACTTAACTCACATTTCAAGGATAATTATTTTAATTTTTATGTTTTAACTCGTTTTGTATCATACTGATGGATCTTTACACAAGTAACTTTGACTTTGTTTTTCATTTTACACAAACATATCACATTCTAATGATTTACTTGATGTTTGATCACACTTGTAAATAATATCAAATCTCATCATATAGTATTTGTATATTATTTAACAGATTAAACAAATTATTGCTTAATTAATTATTCAGATGATTTTGTGGTAATATATATATTAACTTTAAATAATTACTAAAATAAGAGAATAGGGACTCACCCTAATCATATTTAATCTGTTATTTATATATATACACACATTTTATTTACTAGAGTAAAACACTGATACTTTTTGTAGCCTATTATGACCCTTTCAAAATATGTCATTGATAAACAGTTTTCTGACTTTATATTATGCTTACAATTAGAAATCTATTTCTTGATAATTGTATTTTATAGGATCAAGTATTAGGCTATGTTTTCTCAAAATCTTTAGTTTAACCTCATTTATTTCAGTAAGTCCCTCAGTCAATAAGTGAGTGTCCAAAATTTGAAAATGAATGATTCCTTAGTTCAGTATAAAAGATTTTTCAGATGAAAATAGCAACTCTTTATACATGTAATCATTAATGTTAATATTGATTATGATTTTATTGCAATGAAATGGTTTTCCCTGATACATTGATAATAACAAAAAATTGAACAAAGAGCTATCAAACAATCTTTAGTTTGTTAATAGTAAAATACTATCTTCTCATACAGGAGAAAACTGCATTGATATGTTAAAATTAATGAATTCATTCTAACTTCCTTATACAGTTATAGAAGAGGAAATGTTGCAAATCATTAAAATTATTTTACGATTTTAAAAAATGTTACTATAGACAAGTTAAACATATTCAGACACAAATAGTGAATACAACTTAATTCCATGTGATCCAAACTTTGATATTGTTATATTTAGTGTTAATTTGTGTTGGCTGTCAATACAGCATTTGTTATGAAAATTTGTGCTCATTACTACTTATACATAGTATTATTTACCCAATTTTATTTTTAATTTTTAAAAAATTAAATGTAGGCCTACTCTCTTTTTGTTTTAATATTTCTTGCTTTGAATTTTATATTAAAACTAAACTTACTTAGTACTACTACTTCAGTACTTGTACAAGTCCTAATGCTATTTGTTTTTAGTAGTACTTGATCTATGATAGCTTTTGTTTTTAATGAGTTATATAATTATAAACTAATGAAGTGATGATTTTGATAATAATCATAATTGATAGCAGCTTGAATTAGAAAATAAATGCTTGAATTTAATTTATTTTGGTATATATTTATGTGTCTCTATAATTTTAAATAAAAATACTACATATTGTGTGGTACAGTAATATTATTTAAAATTCAGCTACTCACATAGTTTCAGTTATAAGTTGATGTGTATTCTAATGTCATCTTTTATTTTAAATTTGTCCGCTTGATGAAATGACCACAGGTAAGAAAATGGAGTACTTGCTTGCCACAAATGTCCAGAATATTTCTGGTAAAATTTCATAGGCAGGAATGTTTTTCTTAGTTTTATATTTATAGAACTTGAGAATCATATGCTGTTTGTTTTGTCACAATAATAAATTAATAGTTAGGTACTTGTTCTAGTTAAAGATTTGCAGTTGTAACCTACTTAATGTCTCAGTATTTCTGCTCTTCTTTATATTAGGTAATTTTGAGGAATTAACAAAGCAGGCGTGTTTCACTTTGGAATCATAACTTATTTTGACTTGATTTACTGACAACAGTACATTAAGTATATAGTTTCATAATTTTGACCATTTGAGTTCATAATTATGAACAAAATCTGCAAAAGTACCTTTGTGGATACTCTCCCTACTTGTAGAATTTAATTTTTTTTTTCCTCCCATGCTGGTTGCTACTGCTTAAACTGTATTTAATGTACATGATCTGTTGGTTAATACTAAAATCTCAGTTCAGCACCAGCGAGGCTTTAAAAATTATATAGAATGAGTAGATAGGTTCTGCATAGCATGTATATTTGTGAAATAAAAATAAAACACCATTCAGTCATTCGCACTCATTTTAAATTTTATTTTTATAAACTACAAGTAATGAGAAGTATGTAAAAAATATAAGGTTTCTTTACCTCTCCCCCCAACCCAGCAATTAAATCTAGCTTCTACTGTATATACTTGAATATTGGTTGAGAAATTTGTTCACCTTTTGAAACAATAATTGAATAAATACTGAACTTCTAACTTATAGTCAAGTTGCAAAAATCTGCTGACAATGATTTAGGGTACAAATCAGAAAATGTTAACGTATAATCATTACCTGTCCTTTAGGGCAGGGGTGCACAAATCCTGGCCCACATGCGGCCCTAGACAGGGCTCTATGCGGCCCCAGAGGACTTTAGGATGTTACCATTATTACAAATGTAGAACTAGAATACATTATTTCAGTATTTGTTTTGTTTTTCTGACTTGCGGCCCTCCACGGACTATCAATGGGAAATGTAGCCCTCTTGCCTAAAATGTTTGTGCTCCCCTGCTTTAGGGTAACCACACATTTTTTTAACAAAGCCAATCAAACTGGAAGTAGAGAACAGAAGTTATCCATTTTTATTCAGATGTTGATTGTTTACAAAGGATTTCAAACAGTTTAAATTTTATTTCAGTTTTTATTACGGGTACATAAAAAGTGATTTTATTTTTATGTCAAATTATTGATAAAGAATGGAATAATTTGTCATCTTTTGCGTCACCCCCATTTAATTGTTTAACCCTTCAATTTATATTTGGATGCTGAATTTTGAACATGGATTCAGCTCTTAGTTTTAGATTTCAACTTATAGTTATACTCGACTCAACCAGTATTTGAGTATACATGGTACATTAAAATATTACTCATAATAATTTGAAGTTTGTAGTATAAATTATTGAATACTTAATTTTTAATACTTAATAGTACTGTAGTAGTTTAAATGGAATCTTTATATGATACAGTTGTTGTTTTTATGTCAAACGACTCCATGAAATTGCATTATATTTTATAAATTTGTCATTTTATATACATGTACACATGTACTATGTAGTAGCTTAGTTTCAGTATTGTAAATTTGTGCTTTAACATTTTAAAACAGTAGCCTAAAGATATGTAATTATTTTTCAAATAACATATTTTGAATAATTATATAATATAATTAAATTTGGTTAAGAAAAACAAAAATATTTGCAGTTACATTAGAAGCAATAAACCATAGCATTTTGATTTTAAGTATCATTTTTATTGCCTGATTTGATTTATTAACCTGTATAATGACTATTTTTATTAATATTATTATTGTTATTTTTCTTTTAAAATTGTGCCATAAATTCTACATTTTATATATAGTATTAATAATATTAATAATATTAATAATATACAATATTCCAAGGTAGCCATTATAATATAATTGATACTGTTGAACTTAAAGTGGTTGTGTTGAACATGGTGGATACATCCTGTTGCCATAGGTTTCCCTTCTAGTTCTAAATGAACACCTGTATTATACTATTAGTATATAAAACAAACATTTGGTTAAATAAACATTGTTTAATAAACTATGGTGAAATAAAGAGTGTGTAATAAACTACAATTTAACAGTACATCTTGTAAATACTAATGATTTTTAGTACTTTAGTGGGGTGTTGTATGACCTTGAAAACAAATTAATTCAGACAATTCTGCAAATGTTGCACAGCCAAGCTAGACATTTCATCTTGCAAAACTACTTCATCAAGTTCATGGGATACATGTTGCTCTACCTTCATCCAATAAAAATGTCAAGCAAGCCAGAGTTTGCTTATTTCTCATGGCACCAGAATTTTGCCTGAGAACTGTTCCTATTTTCACAGAATTTAATTTATAGAAATGGAAATAAGAAACTTTTGCTGAAATACAGTTACACCTAAAATGAGATTATTTTGAAATCAAAAGACACAAGTATGCAAATATAAAGTATAATTGTAACCTACAATGTAGCAATGTATTTTTCGTGCACTAGTGAGTTGTAACTATAATTGTGTATATTACTTTATTAGTTTTGTTTGTATATATATTATTTAACTCTCACTTGACTTTGTTTGGGCTGCATGTCAATTGTCATAGCATTTACATGATGTAGCCTTGTGGTATATTATTTTGTAATAACAATACTCAACTGTCTCATAAAGTCATAATAGTGACAAGTCAGATGAGAGATCTGTCTCAGGTAGACCATTATCCTCTTGCTCAACAGCCCAGATTTGATCCCTTCTTAGGGTGAAAAATTTACTGTGAACTTTTTACTGCTTCCTAGTTCAAGGTGGTGGGCTTAGTGTAATGTCCAAACTGTTTGTTTGAGGATAAAGTGGTCTGTGTGCTACAGGCTGAAGTCCTTGGTCCATATTAAAACTGGGAAAGAGTAGGCTGCTACCAGGCAGAATTGCATCCAGAAAATTTGCCAGAAATCTGCTCTGACCTTTAGTCTCTTCACTCATTCTGTAATATCTTTCTTTTTCAGAACATAAATTTCCCTTTTTGACTGTGCATGTCTGTTAAACTAAAGCAACAAAAGTTGAAGTGGATTTGAAACTCAATTAAAACCAACACCAAAATGCTAGTTAATATTAAATGAGCCCATATATATGTACATGTCTTAAGTATAGCATATGACTACAGGAGTTTTTTCATTTTTTTTTCTTTTTGTTTTGTTACTTGACTTGAAGTTGAACTATACACTGTTACAGTGTTAGTTGTTAATAGTATACAAATTCAATCACTGTCATCACCGATAAATTACTTTTATTGTAACACTAACAGGTACTTAAATTATGTATAATTTTAAAATTATTTTAGTGTCATTGCACTGTTTTTTTGTATAGGTTTTGTACAAGTATTGCAATGATGGGACTGTTTATTTCTTGTATAGGTTATGTATAAGTTACTACCACTAAAACATCTATAGCTTAACTGCCTTAAGTAATTATAATCTAAAACAGTATAAGCTGTAACTTTATTTTACAAATATTATGATGATCTGGACTGTTGCTTGTAATTTTGTAAGGGTTGTGTATAACTATAGGAATTATAATAAAATAATATCTGGAATGTTTCTTGTATAGGTTGTAATTTGTATATAACTACAAATACACTGTATTGTAATGTCTGAACTTTTTCTTGAATAGACTATGTGTAACTTCAAGTAATATCTCATCTAGGTTTTGTAAACAAGAGTATTATAATATCTGGACTCTTTCTTGTATGGGTTATGTATAACTACAACTACAAGTTGTAATGTCTGGTTTTTTCCTTGTATAAGTTATATATAACTACAAGCATTGCAATATCTGGACTCTTTCTTGTATAGGTTATGTACAGTTACAAGTATTGTAATACATGGACTATTTCTTATGTAATGTCTAGAATTATTTCTTTCTTTTGTAAACTATGTACAAGTGCATTTATACATTCTTCTCTCATGTAACCTATACACTAATACAGCTACCATTATAAATTTTTATTTGAAGGACGTTTAAATCTGCCACTTTATTCATGTGAAACACTGAATACTTGCATCAAAATTTTAATAAGATAATAATGAATATGAATCCATAATTATAACCAAAATTGCCCAAGTTCAGTAATTAGGTATGTAATTAGCTTTTTTTTTTAAAGTGATTTGATATATAAAACTGTTGTACTTTGACTTATATATTTGACAGTAAATTACACACACATCATAAACTCTACTTATTCAGTTATTCAACAACTATTGTTACTGTGTTATATATTTTTTATATGTGTTATATATATATTCCATTTTTTCCTTTAAATTAAAAATTAAATTTAGTACTGCACAGAGGTTTAATACACAAATGAAACATAATATCCTGTTCTGGTTAGCTAATTTATAATAATTGCTGCATTTATCATTTTATCAATTATGTTTAAATTTTGTTACTAAACAATACTATTGATGTACTCATATTACTGGTAATTAGTGCAAAATATTTGACAGAGAAAGAAACAAACAAACCCCCCAATTTCCTTTCACAGAGTTCATTTTTGTGATTGGTGTCTTTTTCTTTACTCTTGTATAGTTGTAACTTTTCTTCCCCTATCCTGTGCTTTTAAAGCATTCCCACAAATGACCTTTAAATTTAAAAAGAAATAAATTTGGCAGTTGCACAAACAGGGATATGTATAACCAGTTAGCTGTGGAGCCAACAAGATTGAGTTGCATTAAATAATGTCTGTTTACATTCTGAACCACCAATAATAAAACACGATGCAAACAGATGCCTAAATCAATTTAATCAAATGTATTTAATATATATTTGCACTCTATTTTGTTATACTTATATTGGCTTAGTCAAATGCAGTATAATTTAAGTCTCAACTAATAAGGTTGGTAGATCCATATTTTAGAAAGTATAGCTGGATTTGAATGAAGAACTGTAACCTGTCATGGGGTGAACTGAAAAAGGCTGCCCAGAATCGAGTGCGATGGAAAGCTGTTGTTGAGGCCCTTTGTTCCACGGGGAATCCATTCCAAGGAGATAAGTCAAGTAAGTCACAGCTGGATTTAGTACAAGGATTATATATATTAATACTATTATTAGTAGCTATCAAATTTCACTTGACAAGAAACAAAATTATCATAATATTTTTTACTGTAACAGTGTAAGGAACCTCACATTTTTATTGCATTAGATTTAGAATGGTTGTTTTCCTAAGTATTCATCATTCTTGTATTTACAGTAAATGTAAAGGTATGTAGACAGTAGAGTGCATGTGTGTTTAAATAATAATCATTTGACAGGATTTAAATTGTAGTAGCCATGACAAAATTAAAGTTGCCATCTGTGTGTTTACCTGATTGATACATAAATCACAATAAATGTTTGAATGGAAACTAAATTTCACTACTGAATATTGTAATATGATCATTGTCAAGAAGAATGATTAAATTTGTAGGTGGAAGCAACTTAAAATAATTGTTCATATTCTTTGCATATAGGTGGAAATTAAATTAGAATTAATTAATTCATTGATCATTTTGTTTTTGCGAGATGTGAAAAAGATTTACTGCAGAGCCCAAGCGCTAATAAGAAGGCTTTTTGTTAGAAATGACAGAGGTAAACAAATGATTTATTAAAGAGTCATTTTAAAAAATTGTATAACTAATAGTACTAATACTTTTTATATTGCTTTGCTCTTAAAATTGTATTACCTAATGTCATGCCTCTAGTTAGATTTGTACTTATATTCATTGTGACTAGAAAGATCTAGCTACTAGAGTTGATTATCTTATCTACTGAGGAAAAGTAGAACTGTTAATGTTATTGAATAATAGAATATGCTCGCAGAACAGTCTGAGTTATTAATTCAGGATCGCATTAATGTTCATGTTTAATTGCATGCAATGGACAGCTGTCCAGCTGATTGAATCTATCCGTGCCTTGAAATACTGGAATCTTTCAACTGTGAGCAAGCTTGGAATAGTTTGAGCAATCTCCAAACTGTGAATTAGTGTCTACAATGCAGATCACTACACATTCTGGGAACATTTAAGTTAGTTTTAGAGCAGTGCTGTCAGAGATCTGTTGCCTAATAATTTTTTGTCTACTAACTACTGCAGAGTTTGTATTTCTAATACTAACTACTAGTAATGATATACTTGACTTTTACCAGTTTTAGCCTGTATGAAAGGACATTGCTGTCCAGTGTGTTTTGTATTGTTTTATTTGAACCACTTATTTTACTTCTCTGGATGGAATATTGATTAAAACTACAGTATATCTATTAATTATAAATTTAGATTAAATAAATAATTTAGTTATGTTTAATCCTTTTAAATATTTTGTAAGTTTGATTAATCAGCTAGTTGGGGGTTGTCTGTCCAGAAAAAAACTAAAGATTGATCAAAATGCAATTTACTTAGTAATTATACTTTATACTACTTTAGGTTGTAAAATTCTAGATGTTGGATCCCTTAAATACTGTCCAACTTCTTTCCACCTCTTAAAAATTAGTAATTTCATGAGTGTTGGCAAGGTGAAGGGAAATGGAGAGCATTTAACAGCATTTTATTAATTAATTTTGATAGTAATCTGTAGGGATCATCTGTATTATACTAAATAAATAAAGTTTAATTTCTAAGGGAGACTATTTCTAACTTTTATAAACCTCCCCCAAATATTGGTCTTCATTATTCATCATTATTTAGATGAGTGTTTTAAAATGCACAATTTTAAATATGTAAGAAAAGCAAAACTTAGAAAATCAACAGATTAAGTATTTAAAACGCATTTAAATGAATTATGAAGATTATTTTATTTGTAAACACACAGAAAAATAATCAAGTAAAAGAGAGAAAATATAAGCCACACATATGAAAGAAAGTTTAATATCTGTACAATCTCATGTTGATGAGTACTCTTCAAAATCCTGATAATTGTGATATCACTTATCAGTACTTCTTAAGAATCCAGTGAAATGATCCACTGGAATCTAGCTTGTTGTAGTGGGTGTTTTTTAAATATTTTATCTGTACTCATACAGAGTTCACTGGATTGAGTCAGCAAGTGTAAATTCCATGATATTTTGATTGGCAAGACAAGCAAGGCATTTTGCAATTAACTCTATCCAGCTGTGTTTACTTCTGCCAGTCCATTAGAATCATGTCTGCAACAGAGTAGGAGTTTAAATTATTCTGTGCATTTTTGTTATCCTTGTACACTGTGTAGGAAAATGTAGTGGTATGGTAGCAAATTATGCATTCTTATATATATATATTAATTTCATATCCTCCATCTTGATTTTCTCAAAGATACTCTGAATATAATATTAATAAGCTTCTAAGACTGAAACAGGAGCAGTATGGCTTCCTCCTTTCCTCCCCTAGTATCTTATAGTCAATTTGATTTAATATAGTAGTATTTTTTTGTTTGTTTTTATACTTTGCTTTAATATTATTATTAACATATGGTTATTAATAATAATAATTTTCTTTTAAATAACTTTTTATATAGGTTCACATAAATTGGAATTGTTATCTTTTGTGATGAATTTGCACATTCATGATCAAGTCTTTTCTGGTTTGATTTACCTATTTAACGTGTTTTGGACTTTTGATAGTTATTTTTAAAGGTAGGTTCACCAACTTACTACTCATATAATGATATATATTCAGTTAACTGCTAACTAAACAATCCAGAAATGTAGAAATAATCTTTTTATCAGACTGAAAATGTTAAAACTCTTATATTAAAACTTTGCATTGACAACATGATTGAGAGTTGTGTGCCCTATCAGTCACAAAAGTAACATTAACATTGAAAATGTATGAGGTGACTGTGTCAGAACGGTTCATGTTGTATCATGTCATCTTGTAAGGCCAAAACAATTTGGAAATTTTCAGTTTGTAGCAGGGATATTTTATTTTTTAAATAAGTATGCAATATTAACATAAATGTTACTCTTTTCATAACAGCTGCTACCTCCACGTTTTCGTGCTGACAATGCCTTTAGTTTAAATATATTCTGTGGTGAGGTATTATTCCTCCCCCTATATTGCCATGGTGTGTAAGGTATAAGCAAAATAAAAAGTCCCTTTTAATTATCACAAGGCATGAATAAAACTCTACCCAATGAACCCTGTCTTGTGGTCAGCATACCATAGAAAAGCAGTGATCAGTCCTGATCAGGACAACTCCCACAGTGCTGTGCTAGAGTAGGTAAACTGTCTGGATATTTGCATTTTTGTAAAGGTATTTAGAAAGGCACATCATATTTGTAATGTGCTAGTAAAGATTTCGTAATAATAAATGTACACATGATCAGTACAGCTTTCCACGCAGGGTTTTTAAATCATTGGTAGTTGGTTAGTGGTCATTAGAAAACTCGCTAGTATTTGTAGTAATTGTTTTTTTTAAATATAGTCCTTAGTTTTTGAAAATTTACTTAGACATTGAAAACCAAAGCTCTGTGAACATAAATTAGGTAGAAAAACACAAGAACATTATGATGAAACATGTTTATGTCTATGTATTTATTGTAGCATATAATTATCTCCAAAGTTCATCTCCTATAACCTTGACTACTGAATTTGTTCTGAGGGATTATATACTTATAATAGCATACCAATAAAAATCTGGAGCATCATTTTAAAACTAGAATGTTGTAGGAATATCAATGTTAAAATCCCATTTTGATATGTAAAAAGTAATCCCTTCAATGTGGAATTGCATTCACAGTAAAGCACACCAAAACTGCACATGCTTGGTTGCAATTTTGCATATCAGATAAAACATGTTACTGCTTGGAGTACAGTATTTAATAATATTAACTGACCTATGTAGTGAGTGGCATAGCAGCATGATGGTGTTACAACAAAAGTACAAGAAAAGGAATGAGAATGCCATGCTAGGAAATGGAAAATGCAAACATAAATTCAGTGCTTAGTGTTCTATTTCTTCAAAATTAAAATAATATTGATTAATGCAAAGATAGAATACAGATTTAATTGGTAGACCAGCAGTGAGCTGGCAAAGAAAATCACAATGGCTGAATAAAAACTAAACAGCCCAGAACCGGTCCGGTGGGAGGTCTGCCCTTTATGAAAAATGCATGATTTATTACAAAGATAATTATTACTATGCTGTGGTGTTACACAGTATAAATCATGGATAGGGCTTTCAGTGTAATCTTACAGCATGCAGTTGTGGAGTTTACAGAATCAGTGGGCAACCTTGTTTGCATAGACAGTTAAGTAAAAGTGTATAGCCTACTAGGACAATGTGATTATCAGATGGTAAATGTGAGTATGCATGTCCAAAGTGTTCCTGGTGCACTTCTGTTTTCACAGTTTATCATGCAGGTGTGTGTTACCATAATTTGTTACAGTTACCAAGAGTCATAATATAGATGAAAGAGCATCATCAAACAGTAGCCTTGATACTAAAATGATAGTAGTGCCATAGTTAAAGAGAGGTTCATTTTAAAAAGCAAGGGCCTAGTCCTTAGCCCTATTACTTGTTGGTTTTCAGATACATACTTTTATACCTTTTATTACTGTTTGTGGCCATGTGTCTTGAATTTTTGATTGCCACTTGTGAATTTTTCTCACATGTGTGATTCATTTTGGTCACTTTAGGATGGGCTGGCTGGTCATATACAGAGGCTTGTGTTTGCTGTCCAATGAAACTTGAGTTGAAGAATGTATAAGACTAAATGCAAACATGCATCTGTTTCTTTCTTGAATCAAAGACCAAGTTATCACTAGTATAATTTCATAGTACATCAATGTCATGTATACGTGTAATATTAGTCATCCTTCAGAGAAAGAACCATCACTTTCTTTACTTATGCAAGTCACTTTTGCAAACTGTTCTTCATGGGTCTGTGACATGTCTCTGATAAGTCAGACACATCCATGCGGCATTGCAAAACTATGGACAAACTCAAAGTTTTCTATAACAATTCTAAAATGTTTTGCTCTTTGAGAAATCACACGACAAAGTTCTGTTTAGCATGATTATCTCTTAGTCTTACTCTCTTCACTTAGTTCTGTGGTGGCTTGAATATGTAGTTTGAATCTTGTCATTCCATGACTGTTAGTATAGCATCCTTGATAGCACAATACATATTTCCCTTGTAAACTAGAACATGGAATATTTGTGTAATGTGTAGACTGTTTCAGAATTGGATTCTGAGCCATTTTGTTGCATAGTCTCATTCTCTTTATAATAGAAGTTAGTGATATATTGTTGTGTGCTGACAAGTGGTTATGTTATTGTTCACCCAGTTCACAATATCTAAATGAAATTCTAGGGATTTTCATGTATATATATTATACAGACTCTTATTCTTTCTATAACAGAATAATAATAATACCTATGTTGTTATTCATTCCAGTTCACAGTTCCTTAATGAAATTCTAGAGATTTAAAAAATATATATAATATACATATTCTCATTCTCTCTATAACAGAAGTGAATGACACCCATATTGTTGTGTACTAATTAGTGGTTATTGTTCACTCCACAATTCCTTAATGACATTCTAGAGATTAAAAAATATATATATAATATAAAATAAATAACTCACCCACAGGACACAGTTACTAACAAAGACAAAGCATTTAAACAAATAAAGAAAACCTTTGGTTAATTTGAACACTTTGATCAGACACACTGACTAATTGCTGTTTTACTTGGTTTCAACAGCAAAAGATGTACATAAACTTGCCATTGTGCCTGTCAACCACAGTCACAAGGGCCACTTGGCCACCAAAGTGGAAAAGCACATAAGGAAACTTCTCCACCATAAACACACCTCTCTTGTAGAAAACACACACACACACACACACACACACTGTACATACTCCTAGGGTAACTCCCCTGCATACACACACACTCCCCTTTCCACTCGTTTCCTAGGGTAACTCCCCACCATACACACCTTATTTCTTCTCTTCTGTCTAGCATGCGTACCTCGGATATTAGTTGGTCAAAACTGTCAATATCAGTGTCTAGTGGGTTGTAACTGATACAAGAAAAGTAATATGTCAACATACTTTAAACAGTACCAACAAATTATTTTTTTAAATAGCTCTAATCATTTATGCCTGGTTTACTACCAACTGGGTAAGGCCTACAGCCTGAACTGCTTTAATATCAGCTGTGACCTTTTGCTGTCTCTGACTTGCAACTTTTTTTTTTTTAAATTGTTTTGATAGCAATGCTTTTTATAATAATTCTTATTGTACAATCCACCCATCAGTTCATTCCACCCCTTTTTATTTTTTGCGCACAATGATATACAGTGAATATACAAACTTTAGAGATTTAAGTAGTAAATTAGGGAGATAATCTGAAGACCGTGTCTGCCTTCAGTGATGAAGTACATTTATCTCCCTTGAATTAATTTATTTTTTTAAAAATGTGCAAGTGATTCTAATTTAACAATTCTTTTATCCCAAGCATTAAGATTAAACTGGTTTCATGAATGATGTACTAGTTCTAATAATGGCATCATAATTAGGCTTTTGCCCCTGTAATTTTGGAGTGTTTTATTCTAAACCTTTTACACATAATGTACTTGGGTAGAATTGAGTTTTGAATGCAGGTGGGTCACATGTTTATCCCATCCTGTTATGCGATGGATTAGTTAAGTTGTACATACAATTACATGTACTTTGTAGATTCAAATAAAACCACTTGTACATAGTATTTCCAACTGAATTCACAGCAGTCTCTAAATGAATGAAGATTAGTTCTGAAAAAAGATATAAAAAGCTTTTAATCTCTTGTAAGCATTTTACAACACTTATACAGAAAATGCACAACAGTATTTATATTTGCTACTTAAATACTTTTTTTTCAAAAACTACAGAACTTTAAAAAAAAATCACATGCAAAGAGAAACATAATTAAACTGAATTTACAAAAGTACACTTTCATTGATTAATTCTTAAGAGATGGTACTGAAAATGATGTATTATTGAGAATCTTGAAAATGTCTATGGTCTCTTTATATCTCAGATTGTGGGGGGGGGGGAGCATGACCTTATGACATATTTTGCTTACAGAATGTTGGGAAAATGTCTGATGATGAGCGCAAGATTCTAACAAGAGTGTACACTTATATGAGATTGGACACATATTTAAATCTAGAACCAGACAGGGAAGCATTTTTTTTTTTTAATCGTAGCCTCTAAAGACTGTAGATAATTGGGGTGAACTGATTGATTCTTGGAATTCTGCACAATTCAAGCTGCAGTGTTTTGAAGATTCTTCATAGGACACAAAGGTGGAAATAGAGTTACAATCAACAAATTGAGAGAATCACAACAAGGGATTTTATAACATCAGCAAAGAGAATAGTGCCCAGTCTTCTCATCTTTAGATATGCTGATCTATAAGTATATGAGTAATCAAGATATCTCTCTATATATACATGTGTGTGTATATATATGTACGAGACAGCCAAGAGAGACAGGACAGACATAAATTGACTTTGATTTCTGAGAGAATTAGAAGTTGAAGCAATCATTTTTCCAACTCCTACGCCTTCACTATGGGTGTTTGGACCGTGCTTCAGTTTAAAATTTTTTTTTAAAAAATTATTTGGCAATGAACACCTTGAAATTATCACAATTTCTTTATATATCTCTCTCTCCCCTCACGCATACAGTTCCCTTTTGTTTCGCTTTTTGAAATGTCATTGTTGCTGAATGTTTTTGTTTTCCCCTCCCCCCCCCCTCCCAAACCTTTAGACCTATCGCACTTTATCAAACTGTTGGGCGAGGAAAACATCTGCCACTTTATGTAAAACGAATGCACGCACTGCCGCAGCACGCCTGTATTGCATTGCTTTATTTGATCTGTCTCAAGGTAGTACCACATCTTACATTTGTTACAAATCTAAAAAGTAATCGAATCCGTAATTACAAAAAAGCTCTGAGTATGTAAAGGCCTCTTGAAAGAGAAGGGGAATGAAGAGACGTATATATTATGTACGAGATGTTTGACGTGGATTGGTTGAATTACAGTCACGGGAGTTACTTTAGCTGTTACTAGTGTCAGATGGATTAGTTTGACTGACGAATTGCTGTCAAGGGAGTTACATTAACTGTAACTATGTGTTGGATTAGTTTGACTGACGAATCACAGTCACAAGAGTCGCTTAGGTTCTCTTATTAATTAAGACTCAGCTGTTAGCGTGACCTATTTTCTAGTAGCGAGGCCAAGCCGACATGTCTGCACAAGGTCAACGCGCGCTACCCTAGATTTGCGAATTTACAGCGAGACTTGCGACTTGTCTTAAGCGGCTACTATGGATGTTCATGTCAAAAGTACGTGCAGGCAACGGTCCCTCTTATATTTTTCATTTGTGCGCGGAATTTTCTAATGAGCTGCGCGGCCGCTACATGCAGGCCGAACAAAAGTATTGATTGCGGAATATATACTTTCAAATGTATCTAGACTTTGCTTAACTGTTTTCTATGCATTAACTAATCTCTTTAGTGAGCAGGATCATTAACTGCTTTATACGCATTAACTAAAGTGAGCAGGATCGATCGTCTATTATTTTTAAACATCTCGTTTATATAAATCTAGTTATTTTCTCCTTTCACCATCCCCTGCATAAATCTTTGCGATGTTTTAATCTGTGAAACAATTTTAACTAAAATTGAAATTTATTATTATAAGAAATGTAAGAACATCAACGTATCAGAAATATAAACTTTATTATTGATTATTCTCTACAATCTTCCTCTACTACAAAGTCGTTAATCAGGCACTCACATGCACTTTAAGTCTATTTAATTAATTATTATATAACCTGCTTGGCGCCTTTCAGAAATAAAATCACGAAACTTTGCGGTACTACTGACTTATGGTTAAAGGTCTGCGATATACAGAAGTTAACCTACAGAGGCTAGAAATGTCAAAAATAAGCAATTCACAGTGACATTTGCACAGAAGAAACGTTTTTAATAAACCAAAGGAAATAATTTTTTTTTTTTTTTTTTTACCATTCTTCAACTGATTTTTCCCTTGGCACCCATCTGTCCATCGAAGAAGCACAGTACGTGAACTTGTGCCTGTGGGGCATGGACATTCCGAGGTCAAAGCTCCACAACTTGTGCGTGTGACCTTTAACCGTTGACGAGGTTAAAAAAAAAAAAAACAACAAAACAAATGAAACGGGGGATCAGAGAACTTCCGAATGTCAGTCTTGTTACATTAAAATTAAAATAAAGCGTTTGCGAAGACGCTGCCTGAATATAAATGTTTATAATTTAAAATTGACCAGGTCTTTATTTTAAAATAAGAAGTAGCTTATTGTTGATGCCAACATTCATATTTGTTCCCCATTTATATTTGTCGTGTACTTGTATTATCACCTTTTCATGAAACTTTTTCCAGTAATCTTTTTATTGCTTGCATTAGTGATGTAACAAGTTGCAACTCTTTGACCATAAGTGGTTGTGTAAACAATCATAATAAAAATCATGACGTGTATTTATTATTTTTTACAGCCCGAACAACACCTAGCTAATCATTTCCAACATTAGTAATAAGTATAACTGTCACATTTACCCACAGTGTTTCGCTTGTAAATTTCTTGTTTATAGTTATCGAAATGCTGAACAGTTGTCATATTTTGAGCGAACGCCTCTGTTAGTTACAAGTCTACAAGTACAAGTATGTTACCGGCTTGGGTCAGTAACTCTAACTCGGGCATAGTGAGGGCACGGACATGAAACAGTACGACTTGCCTCAAGCTCGACAAAGTCCCTGCCCTTTGAGAGTCGCTGGAGCGTGATCCCTTGTTATTGGACGGATCTAGTACATAACTACCTCAATCTACTGGGCTTGAGTTCCCCTGAAAAAATTTAGTGTACCCCTCTAGGTAGTTTCTGTAGAGTCATAGTAGTTTGTGTATCCACCCGCTCAGTAACCTGTAGTTGGTTGCAGTTTAATGCGCCCCAGTACAATTGTAGTTTTTCCATGCTAATCAGCACTTTAGAGCAGAACCGTTCGGTGTGGAAGCGTTCTTTTGTCAGTTTACAAGTCATGTCTTAACGATTATCGATCGTATTGTGCTGTTGATTACCTCGCTTGTTGAAGTGCATTCTTCAGCCAGGGATAAACATCCGCATCTTAAATGCCTGCTCGCACAATACGACTTTAACAGTACAATTTGATCTTTTGTGAAGAAGTTTTTGTGGCCTGACTTTGGAATGTTCTGTTTTTTTGTCGTCGAACAAGTGAGGAGTTAGAGAATGCCATACAAGTGAGTATGATGTGGATGAACGTGCAGTTCATATATCGATGACTGCACAAAGCTCTCTACCACTAATAGTTGTATGTATTTATGAGCTATAATATATATTTATGAATTAGAGGGGTTTGTTTGCTTTGTTGTCACAAAACTGTACCACCAGTAGTAGCATGTATTTAGACTTTAGAGGATTTAATCACAGAACTCTCTACCACTATGTACTTTTAAATTAGATGTGTGAGGTGTTTTTTTGTCACAAACTCTCTGCTACTAATAGTAGTATGAATTCGATTTAGAGGGTTGCCGTTTTTGTCACAAACTCTCTATCACTAATAGTAGTATGTATTTATGAATCATATTTTTTGTTTTGGTCACAAAACTCTCTATCACTAATAGTAGTATGTATTTATGAATCATATTTTTTGTTTTGGTCACAAAACTCTCTATCACTAATAGTAGTATGTATTTATGAATCATATTTTTTGTTTTGGTCACAAAACTCTCTATCACTAATAGTAGTATGTATTTATGAATCATATTTTTTGTTTTGGTCACAAAACTCTCTATCACTAATAGTAGTATGTATTTATGAATCATATTTTTTGTTTTGGTCACAAAACTCTCTATCACTAATAGTAGTATGTATTTATGAATCATATTTTTTGTTTTGGTCACAAAACTCTCTATCACTAATAGTAGTATGTATTTATGAATCATATTTTTTGTTTTGGTCACAAAACTCTCTATCACTAATAGTAGTATGTATTTATGAATCATATTTTTTGTTTTGGTCACAAAACTCTCTATCACTAATAGTAGTATGTATTTATGAATCATATTTTTTGTTTTGGTCACAAAACTCTCTATCACTAATAGTAGTATGTATTTATGAATCATATTTTTTGTTTTGGTCACAAAACTCTCTATCACTAATAGTAGTATGTATTTATGAATCATATTTTTTGTTTTGGTCACAAAACTCTCTATCACTAATAGTAGTATGTATTTATGAATCATATTTTTTGTTTTGGTCACAAAACTCTCTATCACTAATAGTAGTATGTATTTATGAATCATATTTTTTGTTTTGGTCACAAAACTCTCTATCACTAATAGTAGTATGTATTTATGAATTAGAGGGGCTTTTCTTTGTCACAGAACTTTCTACCACTAATATTAGTATTTAGTTATGAATCAGAGGGGGTGGGGTGTTCACAAAACTCTGTACCGCTAATAGGGGTATGTATTTATAAATTAGTCTTTTTGCGTATTAGACATTGTACTACTACTAGAGAAACAGTGCCTTATTAATTTCACCGTTCTTTTCCTACTTTTTCCTTAAACTGTAATCATGGCTCGTCAAAGACCCTATTGTGTGTCATTATTCAGTTTTCATACTAAAATAAGGGTGGGTTACATACCAGTTTTATCACAAATTATAAAACACTGAATCAAAGAAGAGGCGGGGGGGGGCGCAATATTTGAACATCGCAAGGTTTAGGCAAGCGATGTGATAGCTAATTAAAGTTCAGCAAATATCAGCATAATTATTAATTTAACAGAAATGATAATATTTTTGGAAGATTGATGCGTTGTGTGGACATTTCTGCGTGTGTATTGGAAATTATACGTTTGTTTCAGCTAAGGAAATGCTGTTGAATTTGTTATTGTTATCTTTAGTTTTAATTAATCGGTAACGTACAATGTATATAAGTGTACCAGGACGAGAAGTTTTTGCGTTTGAACTATGGGTGCTTATGAACTTAGCGGGCTATTTATTCTAGTACTAGTAAGCATGAAATGAATCCCTCCACCACCACCCCTCTCTCGTCCTTAAAGTAGGTGGCACTGCGATGGCAGGCCTGATTTGTGGATACGCGCATAACGTCTTATTGTCTCATTTATTCTGTGACCTTCATTGCACGCCTTGCCTTTTCGTTAGATTTTCCATTGCTGGAAACTGGTTTGTTTTTTTGATCGACTCTGCGTAATGGCTGGACTGAATTGTTGAAAGTAGTTTACGGCTGTGGAATATCCGTCAATGCGATCGCGCGTGTACTTTTATAGAAGGTCAGTCTTGATCAAGGCCGGCCGCACTATACAGCCGTTACCCGCTCTCATTTTCGGACCATCCACGAAATCAACAAATGTTGTAATTATATGTAACTTGTAAGTCGAAGCAAAGAAGAAATCAGCTACACTTTGGGCGAAAGATAACCCGTTTTATTTTTTTAAATCAAAGCTTGGACATATGGCAGTATGGACAAGCTGTTCAACGAATTCCCCTCCCCACACACACAATTTTCGGACGTTCATCTTCTGTTACTTTACCAACTGTTCTTTTTCCTTCCTTTTTTATTCTTCTCTTTTTTTTCTTTCTCTCTTTACCTTTTTTCTTCTCTTTTTTTTTTTTTTTTTTTTTTGGGGGGGGGGCAACCAGATTTCAACATTTATGCACATATTTTGATTTTCCCTGTGCTTTATTTGAAATCTCGGAAATGTGCTGGGTTGTCAGTAATTTAAAATAGAACCACTTGAAGACAACAGCTGTGAGTATTGAAAGATAGTCATAGGAAGATCCTGAGAAAATTTTCTTTTGGTGAAGGTGGCACTAATTTATGACCTACCTCAGTTTCAAGTTTTATCTAAATTTAGCAAATAAATTTTAACTTACCTGGATCATAAAGAGTTTGAATCTGCCTGGATTTTTTTTAAGTGATTGAAACTACATGGATTTGTAAATTAAAGAATTTCAATTGAACCTGTCTGGATTTGTAAGTTAATAAGTTTGAGCTTGGCTGGTTGTGTAAATTAATGAATTTCAATTTGTTTGGGTTGCAAATTAGTGAGTTTGAACCTGACTAGTCTTGTAAATGTTGGCATCTGGTTGGTTTTCTAATGAATGATATTGAGTCATATTTAGTTGCAGTTTTGGGTTATTGCTTTACTCCTTTGTACCAATATCTAGTATTGCCATGGGTGATTTTTCTGTTGCTGAAAATCTATACAGAACCTTATAATTTGTTGTTCTTTGGTATTAAAATATGCACTGATACAGTCATCTCATACACTGACAGAAAATCTTATTTTATATATCTTTTTCCTGTTATGTAATAATTATTAGGCCACCAATAAAGAAATTCTGAAGAGGATATGCCTGTTGTTAAGAAAATGAAATCACTAGCTAAGGTTTTTAGTTAAATAAACTGAATTAATAATAATAGTGTAAACACTATGCAAATGTTTATATATCATTATATCTGTATAACAGAGAGATTTACAAGATTTTGGAGATATTGATAATGTAGATTTTTATAAATACAGTTCTGGGTGATTCAGATGTATATACCAAGCTGTTCTTTCTAATTTATGTATTAAATTTGGGGAGGAAATCTTGATCATAGTTTTAATTGTGATAATAGAGAAAAGGGCATATATTTATCTTGAAAATAATTAGAGGAAATTTTTTTTAATGGAAAATCTTCAGTTTGATGACTTCAATTATAAATTATTAAGGATTTAAATGCTTAGGTATTCATCTGTTTGTCATTCTTTCACAAATACACACACACACACAAATGCACACACAAACACTTAGACAAGAGTTTTATCAGATTGTGAAATGTCTGTGGAAAGGTCTGCCCTGTCTCAACCAGTGCAGTCAGCAGTGTTCTGACCTTTCTACTCTTATTTAGGCAGGTCAAGTGGTTGCACTATAGAATACACTGTGGCCTGGTGATTCAGTTTCCGTTGCAGAAATATTTTTATGCATGTGGCTGTATATTTTTATGCATCAATTTTTTTGTTGTTGTTGTAGGTATAAATTAACTGCCTGTTGATAGTGGTCATCTAGCAGTTCAAGTCATTAGACTCTGCTCTTTAGTGTCAGTTTAACTTGATATGCAAAGGGACTAAAAGAAGAGACAGGAGTTTTTCAACCTATCTGCTAGTGTGTGCATGCGTGTGAAAACATTCCTTGACATATTCTCAGCACCAGCTGTCCTGATGTGTCACTCTTTAGTGCTGGGAAGATTAAAATGTTCTATATTGTTTCCAATTTAAAGATACAAAGGTTTTGAGGAGACTAGGGACAGGAAAACCAGTTGATAATTTTAGAACTCTTTACTACCAGTTTTTCTGTTCCTTCCTTTAAAAGTTAGTAAAACCTATCATGATTGACTACTGTTTCAAAGAGATTTTTTTTATTTTAAAAGCAATCAGACATTGATACAGTGCACTGGATCTAGCTAATCTGTTGTTGGTACTACATTTAGACGTTTGAATCTTGCAGAAAAACATCATAATATACATGTAAAGTGATTTCACAGGTGCCATTTCAGTCACATTACTTTTAATTATTTTCTAAGAAAACTTAATGAATGATTTCATATTTTATTTCTTTTCTTTAACGTCATCTGCTAAAATGATTATAGAAAGCACTTTGCAAAATTCACAGAAAATTGGCACCATTCATCATGACTAAAAATTGTGTGATCATTTTTGTCACATTTTAAAAAATAATTATTTCTTCTTTGTTAATTAATTACTTTGTTGTTGTTTTTTTAATAGTTTTTATCATTTAATGTAATGCTCTGAGCAATTTGGATTATAGTTTTGGTCAATAAAATATTATTACTTATGAATGACTATTATAAAAGTATTTATGAGTTTGCTTTATAAAACTAAAACTTTAAAAGTTTATTGTCACGTCATTTAAGTTGGAACTGCCCTATTTAGATGCTGATGAGATTGGGGTTTTTTAAAACAAAAAACTATATTCATTTTTTGGAGAATTGGGACACTTAAAAGATTTTTATTTGACAAATCATGGTAGTGTTTGCTCATTCAGTAAGTTATTGTTATAATTTCTGTTTGAAATAAAACTAGAGAGATAATAATTGTAATGGGTCTCCTTTCTCTCCCAACTTTCGTGTTTGTAATCCACTTTCTTTGAATGCATTAGTTGACAAGAGCAGAAAGTTGCCTGTAAAACAGTCACATGCGGTGTAATTTTGTGGTATGAGATGCAGATGAAGAAAAAAAAATGAAAGTGTTTTAATTAAAAGCATATAACAATATAGCCTTTGGAATTGTGAATTGTTGAGGTGTTATGTGGTTTCTTTTGTAATCAACTTTAAAGGGATATGCATGCAATAAATTTGCTTAGACTTGAAATACTGTTGACTTGGCCTTTTATGACAATAGCACCAATATTTTTCAGTCATTACATTAGTTTGGAAAATCTAGTTTTTGTTTCTCTCCTACACCCGCCCACCCCACCACCACCACTCCGAATACACATTCATTGCTACTTAACTATTTCAGTACTTGGCATCTTTATCTTTTTGTGTTGTCTTCCATGTAGTACTGTGTACTCATTGCCTTTATTATTCATTCAGTCACTGGTCAGTTTATTTAGTATTACACTGTCTTCTTCCTACAACCCTTTCACCTCCTTCAAACTATTGAACATCCCACTGAATAAATGATTAAATCACTAATCAGTAAGATGAGACAGAACTGCAATTTATCCCAGTAAATATATGATAAAAATGTCCTTGAGAACTTTTTCCTGGTCATGATGATCAGATATCTTTCAGATTTAGAAAGAACTGAACTGCTGCATTTCACACACATCAGACTGGCTGTTTCCCACTTTCATGGGATTGTCTATAACTAAGTATAACTGTGATACTGATAGTAATGGGACTACCTCTTGAATATAGTTACAGTGTTTAATTTTCTTTATAATTGACTAGCCATGTATGATTTCCCAAAGAAATAATTACTAAATATATATATTACTAGTCTGGAGACTGGTTTGGTTTGAAAAATAATTATGCATTTTTATTCAGCTTGTAAAAAGTTGTATGAATTCACACTCTCTCTCTCTCTCTCTCTCTCTCAAACACACACACACACACACACACACACACACACACACACACACAATGTGTGCATTTGCTCTTAGCTTTTAAGTCCTGAAATAAATGTTAAATTCAATGTGTGCATGGGCTTTTGCTGTGATGAGCTTGTTCTCCTCACGCAAGCCTACATGGCTGGTCCAGTGAGTACATGTGTACCATTAAGTAGCTCAATCTACATGCAGAAGCTGGTAGGGCTGACTTGAGTAATCTGAGAAGAGGGAAAACCACATTGAAAACAGCCAGGCCAAAAAGCAGTCATCCATCAACAGGCAGCCCAGATAGCACTCTACATTTCACATGGATCTGACATGTGCAATTAAAACTGCTGTGATACAGTCTAGAAAGTGCTTTTGATATAGTTCGAAATGTATTAAAAATATTGCTGATCCCATGTACTAGATGTGTTTGGCCTTGCAGAATTAAACTGGCACTGAGCTCTCTCTCTTTAAATCCTTTTTAATGTTTCATCAGAACAATACAAAAAGGTGGATATAGCTAAGGAATGTTTTTTCTACCTTTGTTGGCTATCAGGTTACAAAAATATGAGAAGGCAACTCCCTTGCTGTAATAAAAGTAAATGACTATTTTGAATGCAAGTACAGTACTGATTACAAGAAGTATCTAAAATTTCCTCCAATCTGGTTAGAAGTGAATAATTTATATTCATTTGGTTGAGTGAAGTATGATGTAGGTGATAATTGATATGGGATAACTGCAGAAAGGAAATGTAGAAGTCTACCTCATTTTAAACATTCAGTCACTCTCAATCTAGTGCATTCTGGTGCCAGGCACGTTGAACAGATTGAGCAGGAGAACAGATTGAAAACCTAACATATCTTCATGATTATGCTTCCAAACATTTAGCATATGGCTGAGAATAGCGAAGAATAATTTTTAAGTGGGGTGGGTGGGTGCTGGAAATAAAATATATAACTACACAATTTGATTTTGCATATAATATAAACTTTTATATTTTAATCAGTGTAAAGCAAGTAAGAAAGGAATATTTTGGTTAATTTTAGCCCTTTCTACTAAAATTGTATACACTTTTAATGTTTTATGAGATAAATAGAATTAAATAATAATGTAACTAGACAGTTAGATTGGTTGAAATGTTGAGAAAAGATTAAACTGCATTTTATACATTTTATATCACATGAGACTTTGTGAATATGATTGTAAATATGTACATTCTGAATCTGATTTAATCTGAAGACACCATATGCTTTTTTATTCTAATTCTAAAGTGAGAGGTAGAACTCTGATTTTTTTTCTCTATATTTTTCTTGTTTGATTTCTCTTTCTATTAACATTTCATCTTCTGTCATGTTCATGTGTTGTATGTAAGCTTATCTGTCCTGTAATGAAGACATTTTATTGGCATTGAAATACCATCAGTACAACAGAAACTAAATCCTACTTAGTTTACATTGGGGATAGATTAAGCTATTTTATTTTATATAAATACATCACTGTATCAGTGTATGACTAGATTGGGTAATTTTTTTTTTTGCTTGAGACCTGATTCTGTTTCAGTGCTTCTTGAGTTTTGTGTGCATGGGTGTATTAATTGACAAATTACTAAACGAAACATTCTGTTTCAATGGATTAATTTCATGTGTCTGACATCTTTGCAAATAATTCAGAACTACTGTTAGTGTTACATTATAGAAAATAGTAGCCTGTTGTGTATGTACAATTACAACTAAGGGGCCAAAACTGTTAACAATAACATATCAGTCAGACTTAGTTTACAGTTTATTGAATCCATTTCTGCATTTTCTTTTTTTAAGAAAAAACATATTATAAAAAATAAAAAGTAAAACAAAACATGATAACATCATGTCTTTATTCTTTCAATCATTTTAAAAAAATGATTAAAAATAACACAGCATGAACAATTAGTCCCTGAAGTACAACCTAGTCTCTTGTGCAGTGTAAGTTACACTTTAAGTATTGCTTGTAGTTATACTTAGACATATAGGGGAAGTAAGATCTTAAGGAGGACAATTGCAGGCGTGCACACACACATACATTTTGGACATTTTTATTAGCATTTCATACCACTAAGCACTTTATATTTGGGGCACAGCTGGACAATCCTGAGCCAGGGAGTGGGAGTGTGGGTTGAAAAAATATCCAGCTATCATAATCAAAATCAGCAGGTGGGGGCTCAAATCCTGATCACTTTAGTCCAGTGTCTTCATTGCCACCCAGCTTGTATGTGTACATGGATATTTAAGAAAATATTAGTTTTCTTAGTTTTCCTTAGAAAGTTTTAAAGTTTTATGTTATATATAAATAGAAGATAAAAACTATTGTTGCACTTTACTACATATCCAAAGTTTGTTTAATATGTATACTATTCTTGAAGAGCAATGTCTAGTATTTATTATATTGTTTATACAATAGCTTGCAGAAATATAAATTTCAGACTTATTGTTTGTCATGGATCACCTTTTCCCATTTTTAAATGTTTAAATCCTTCCCTTTTTAAAAAAAAAAAATTAAAAGGATTACATATAATTTCTTTGAACAAACAAGATAATCTCACAAAGCTAACAGAAGTGTTTTTTGGGTGTTTTTTTTTTGTGGTTTAAAGCATTGATAAATTTTACAGTATATACATGTAGATGTTTCTGTTGGAACTTTTTTCTTTTCTATTTAGCTGCACCCAACTCCATTAGTGCCTATTTATATCATCAAAAGTTTTTTTCACTTTTGACATTTTTTTTAAATAACACATTTATAAATTATAACATTAATATTTTCTTTGAATAAAAATAATCACCACATTAATAATATATATCTCTTCAAACATTTAAATTTATTAAGATTATAATAAGAACTATTTAATTTATTAAACTAATAATAACTTAGTAAGTTATACATGCACACAACTGTGTGCATGCGTACACACATACACACAAAGAAACCTTATTAAGTTTTTTTAAATTGTTGTGGAATGTTTTACTTTATGTTTGTTCATATACAGCTAAGTCTTGTTTATTTGTTCTTCTTTTGTTCTAATTCAGTAATTATCTTTCAACTCCAGAAACTCTGAAAAACGTAAAGAAAAATCTCGTGATGCTGCAAGATGTCGAAGGAGCAAAGAGACAGAAGTGTTTTTCGAGCTTGCCAACAGCCTGCCACTTCCAGCTTCTATGACAGCTCAGCTAGACAAGGCATCAGTTATGAGAGTAGCCATTAGCTTTCTAAAGATCAGCAGTGTACTAGAGCAGCACAATTGGACAGGTTAGTTGCTTTTGTCAGTTTTTGTTGTTAGTTGTGGTGGAGTTTTTGCATTGTTTGAGGACCAGAATTACTGTTATTATATCAGTTAAAAAATAATTGCATAATTGAATTTTGTTTTTTAAAAATAATTTTAATATTATATTCATTAATTAATTCACATGAACTTAACACCCATAATTTTATACTTATTTTCGGATATGAAGTATTTATGTATTCAGATAATTTTACTTATAGTTAGTTATAGTCTTATACATTTAATTAAAATTCTAATGAATAAATTAAATTTATTTATCAAACGTGATCTCTTAATTTAATGTTGTTGACCTTACTTTCTGCCTGAATTAGTTATTATTTTTAAACTAAATAGGCATTTACTAATCTATTATTTCTTTTTAATTTATCATGCTAATTCCATTAAAATATCTCTTAAACTTAGGGGTTATATTGTATTCTGCTTGTACAAATAATTAGTCAGTTTGGTTGACATGGATTTTTTTAATAAAATATCTGGCATTCAATAAATATATATATAGAAATTAGAATTAATTGTAAATGTAATAATTAATATTCAGATTTACATAATGCTCAGGTACCCATATCTAGTTGCCCAGGTGCCATCACTATTACATAGGAAGTGTAAAGAAATTTGTTTCTGATGTTATTAATTAGTGATTAGCTACTAATGAAAGAAAATGAAACTGAAGTTGTACTCTTTAGTCCTAACAGTAATAGGGTTTCATATTCCTTACCTTAGTCCAAAATCCATTGAAAACTGGTGACATTCCCATCACATTTAGTCAGTCACTTAGAAATCAGGGTGTAAGTTTGGCAACACTTTCTCCCTGTTGAGCAACATTTCTCGAACACTTCTAGAGCTCTGTATTTTCAATACTTGTAGAGCAACATATCTTTACCCATAGAGTAACATGTCTTCAGCTCAATACTTCTAGAGCACTATATCTTCAGTACTTGTATAGCAACACATCTTTCTTTACCCATAGAGTGACATATCTTCAGTTCATTACTTCTAGAGCATTTATCTTTAATACTTGTACAGTGACATATCTTCAGTTCAATATTTTTAGAGACTATATCTTCAATATTTCTAAAGCAATATATCTTTGATACTTGTAGAGAGGCACACCTTCAATACTTGTACTGTTGTAGAGAGGCATCAACTTCAGTGCTTGTACTGAGCAGCACACCTTCAATACTTGTAGAGAGGCATCAACTTCAGTGCTTGTACTGAGCAGCACACCTTCAATACTTGTAGAGAGGCATCAACTTCAGTGCTTGTACTGAGCAGCATATCTTCAATACTTGCACACATCTTTGAGTGGCATATCTTCAGTATTTATAGATAACAACATATCTTCAATACTTGTATCTAGAGCAACATGTCTTTAATACTTGTAGAGTGACCATATTTTTAATACTTGTAGAGTGACATATCTTCATACTTGTAGAGTGACATATTTTTAATACTTGTAGGATAACATATATTTGACATATCTTCAGTACTTGTAGAGTGACATATCTTCAATATTTGTAAGTTGACATATCTTTGACATTATCTTCCATACTTGTAGAATAACTTATCTTCAATACTTGTAAAGGCTGCGTATCTTTAGTATTTGTAGAGCAACATATCTTCAATACTTGTAGAGTAGCATATCTAGTCAGTCAACACTATTTACAAGTTTCTCACAGTTAAGCTTTCTGGTATTCTCTAGACTATTGTAATTCTCTTCTGGTCTGCCTTTAAAAGGTTCAGAAAACTGCATATAGAATTATTCTTACTCTTAGAGTACCAAGAACCCATCATGCTGCTCCACATCTCCACACTCTTCTGTTGACATTTTCACACAGAGCACAAGATCTCTTTTCTTGACAGTGTTTTACTTACTGGTTCTAGTTCTAAATACAATCTGATCTCACACATGTACACTCATACTTGAAAGTTTATGCTCAGCATCATATACACACATTTTCAACATTCTAATAGCAAAGTGTAAGTTCTGTGTTCAGCTTTCATGACCATTCTAGTTCTACCAAGAATTTGCTACTTTTTAGTTGAATTTGAAAGTGACCATAGTCATTTATTTACAAGTGAGTTCTCTTATCACATCTTTTTCATCAGTACATTTCTTTTTTCTTGAATACTATAATTGTAATATATTACTATTTTCTATTTGAATTCATTTTGTTCTTTTATATTATCATTAGTTTTCTTAAGTGTTGAAGTAATTTATGGAGGACACTGTCATGTATTTTATGTGCAAATCAATAATCACTTGAAAACTTGTACAAGTACTGTGTTTAGTAAGTCATATATTATATCTACTATATGTGTCGATTATTGTGTGCTACTGTGCATTTATTTTGTTTCTGTTTATTTAATATTGTAAATTGCTTTGAGTTTTTATATTCAAAATCAAATGTACTTGTAAATTTATTTTTATTATAATTATGTCTTCAGGATTTGTAATTGGAATATTACCTTATTTTTAAACATTTTGTAGTTTGGTTTTTTCTTTGGGTTTAATGGGGTTGAGACCAAAATACATAAAATACATTTTGATTGGTTCATGTATTTTTAGGTATATAATTTAAAGTATGCTAAAGTTCAAAAGGTGTTAATTTTAATTCACAAAAGAATATGAAATCTATATTGTAAATTATGAGTGATACTTGTAAATAAGCAGGTGTGTGTTTTGCCAATCTGTAAGTTGTTACATTTGTCACAGACTTTGTCTTATTTTTAAAAATAAAATCTCTAAATTGCTGTTCTCTTAGTTTATGTTCCAAACTTCGAAGGGATTGAATATGTTTCATTTTATTTTGTTAAATTTTTTGCTGTGGAGGTTGGAGGGTTGAGAATAAATGTTCTACACTTCAAAGTTGTCAGTCAGCACCCTTAGTCTTAGCTTTGTTTGCATATGGTTGACCTCCACTTTTTTTTTTTAAATTATCTGCATTTTATATTTTTTTTATCATTGGGATACATAAGATGTGAAATATTTGTATAACTATAAGGGCATGCATTGTGACAGTACAACTGCCTGAGAACAATTTTGTTCTTGTTAATTTCATGCAACAGTCTAGAATTGTAAATCTGAAATCTTGTACTGATGACAGAAAAATAAGTTACTGTTTCTTGAGAGAGTGAGGCATTAGTCTATCCAAAACTTTGCATCACATCCATGCATTGGCTAGTATAGTAGTCAGAAAAGTGTAGAGAATAATTTTGTTACAGTTAGACTATCCCACTCTAAGGGGGAATACTCAATAGATCTGTATTCACTTTTAACTTATTTTCTCACCTTCCTTCTTGTTTTCCATTATAATTGTTTTTATATATACTTGTCTACTCAAAATAAAATCATATGAAAATGAATGCATAAAGATTAAAAATCAACTAACTCTGCCTTTATTACTGTCTTACTCAAATATACAGTTTCTTTAATTTTAAGTTAATAATAGGATATGTTATTACTATTATAAAATAACTCATTGGGTGGTAAAATGTTTTTCATATACCTTTGGCAGGATGAAAAGTATAGGGGTACTGGCACATCTTAATTATACTAACATTATTTCACATTTTACAAAAACAAAACTGAATGGAGCTTATGAGGATAGCAGTTCTTAAATTAAAAAGAATGTCTTAATTGGCATTTTATCCTCTCTTAGTGTGTTATGTAGATTTTTTTTTTAACAATTGCTGTATATCAAAATAACTGATATACACTTACCAAATAAAATATTGTCTATATTGCGCTTAGCTGTACTAACAATGTTTTTATTGAAAATATACTATTATGTCTTGAAACTTGGTTCATATTGCAGTTTTCAATCTCAGATGTTTTTTTGTATGTACCTTTCATACTGTTTCTACATCTTTTGGTATTGAAGAAGTGCTTTTGCTATGCAGTCCCTTATTTTAAATGAATAGTTATTAAATTATTAGTTCTTAGTGTTTTGATAATTTTTACCTTAAAATTAAACAAAAACAATTCACATATTTTTTTCAAACAGAAAAAGCATAAGTTAAAAGAATGATTTAAACAAAAACTTTTTCTTTACTTCCCAGACTCTGATTTTAGGATATAAATAGTATATGCACCCAGTCACTCTCTCATACACATTAACTCATCCATTTTGTTTTTAAAATTATGATTTTTCTTATAATTTTTATTTAACCAATTGTTTGCCTAGCTCTGTAAATGAGTCTTTTAATACTCCGTTTCATAAATATTCTTGCCCTCAAATGCACTAGTAATATTTGCTACAAACAATAAACGACAGAAGGAACCATAATGAGCATAGTGATACATAATAAACTTTGCTGAGTTATTTCCCTTGAATATTATTTATTTTCTGTTATATTAAAGTTATAATTTGTGAGGCAACTATGCCTGACTTGAATTAGGCAAGGAATTAATTTTCTATTTATATTCAAGACAATAATAATATTATTACAACATTTTAAGTACATGTAATTACAAAATAAATAAACACTCACACAGTTAAAAACTGTACATTCTGATGTTTAATTCTAGATTCTGATGTAGTTAAAAGCAAAACTGATGCTAAGCTCCGAGTGGACCAGTTATATCCCAAGGCCCTTGATGGCTTTGTCTTCATTCTTTCAAAGGAAGGAGATATTGTTTATATCAATGACAGTGTTGCCAAGTATCTTGGCATACCTCAGGTATTAATCATTTTGTAATACTTATACTTAATTCTTTGCTAGATTACAAATTTACATTCGATGCTGGGTATTCTGCACCTATTTATAATTGTTAAGCAATATAAGATTAAAGAGTAAATATGACTGTTTGAAATTGACTGAATTGTGTGATTCATTTATCTTAATAAATAATTCTTTTTGTTTTTGTAATTTTTATTTGTTTTACTGTTGTACTTTTTATTTCTCCTTCACTCTTCTTCATCCCTTTCCTTTTCTCTCTTTCGTCTCTCTTTCCCCCACATTCTCTTTTTCTCTCCTCACTCTCTGCCTCTCTCTGAATATTGGAGCATGGGAGGTATGCCATTCTGATTCAAAAGGAAAAATAAATATATATATCAATAGTAAGTACAATTTAATAATATCATTTAATTCTAAATATCAGTTTCATAGAATAAAATTTAAGAGAACAGTTCAGATCAACATCACACTTTTTAGTTTATTGGAATCAGTTTTCATTTATAGTATAAAATTGGAAGGTTGAATTTTTCTTGGAAACAAATACAGCCACATCACATATGAACTGTACTGTATCTCTTATAGCAGATTTAGATTTTTGCACATTAAACAAGATTAATATCTTTCTAAAATTAACATTTCATTAACCCATCAGATAAAACAATTTGCAATAGGTCATGTTCTAATTATTATTATGTAATCGTTCTTTTTTCTTTGTTTTAAGTAACAGTTTGGTACCTAATATGTACCATTCTTTTTTCTTTGTGTTAAGTAACATTTAGGTGCCTAATATGTATCATTCTTTTTTCCTTTGTGTTAAGTAACAGTTTGGTACCTGCTGTATACCATTCTTTTTTCTTTGTGTTAAGTAACAGTTAGGTACATAATTTGTACCATTCTTTTTTCTTTGTATTAAGTGACAGTGTTGTGCACCTGCCGTGTACCATTTTTCTTAGGACAGGTGGCAATTAAGCACCTACTATATATCATTTTGCTGTTAAGTAACAGACCTACTAGTACCATTTTGTTGTTAAGTAACAGTTACCTACTATGTACCATTTTTGTTTTGTTAAGTGACAGGTTTTAACTCAGTTTCATTCTTTTTGTTAAGTGTCTGTTAGATTTCTACTGATAACATTTTTTTGAGTTTGTTAAGTGATATGGTGCCTCTTTAGGTACTTTTGTTGTTGTTGTTGTTGTTGTTAACTGGCATTGATAGCTCCTGTTACCATTCTTTTTTTTGTGTGTGAGGTTATTTTGTTAAGTGATATTTTGTACCTCATAACCAGATCCATAGTCTTCCTCAGCCATCAGCAAATATTTGGTATTCTTGTTTCCAGTTTGTTAAGTGACACTTAGTCACCTCTTAGACATCTAAACCATATCTTCCTCATCCATTAGCAGCTAATTTGTTTTTGTTTCCACATTATTCAGTGACAGCTACATCTTAGCCACCTGATCCATAGTCTTCCTCATCCATCAGCAATTAATTTGTGTTTGTGTTATTCTGGTTTGCAGAATGTTAAGTGACATATACTTCCTAGCTGCCTAATCTATAGTCTTATTCATCCTTCAGCAATTTCTGTTGTTGTTTTTAGATTGAGCTAGTGGGTCAGAGTATATATGACTTTGCCCATCCTTGTGATCATGATGAAATCAGAGAAGTGCTCTCCATCCGTGCCCATGGACCCAAAGTGCCAGTCACAGAAGAGCGAGTCTTTTTTGTTCGTCTGAAATGTACTTTGACATCAAAGGGCAGAAATGTTAATCTCAAGTCAGCTACATACAAGGTATGATGGGCTTACTATCAGTAGAAAAGATAAAGACCTAATCACCTGTGCAATCTTAAATGCTGATCAGCTTTGACTGCAGCAATTGTGAAGTCTTTGGTTTACCCACTTACAATAGTCTGTATAGTTTATAATGATCTCATAGATTCATGTTTTGTGAAATATTTCTTAAAAATGAAAATTTATATTTAAAAAATACCAAAGACTTGTTTTGTGCTGTGTCGGGATATCATTCCAGTTTTTAAATTAAATATAAACATGTTTATCAACAAAGCTTGAATGTAAATGAGTTATTGAAACAACATTAAAAAGTACCAAAACCTGTTTATATTTGAAAATTATTCTGAATCCATTTAATGTTGTACTTTATATTTTAGTAAATTTTACTGACTTAATTCTTGTTGTACCTCACATTTCACTCATACTTCATCACTTTACTGTCTAGTTGTTTTTGTCCTTGAGGTTTGTTCAGTTTTGATCTCACCACATCACCTGCCCTTTTATGAAGTATATTGCGCTGATTTCCCAAATTATTATAACCCTTCTTAGAATGAACATTTGGAGTCATTTAATGATTTATTAAGCTTCCGGGTTATTTTCTTTTATTAAAATATCCGAAACTCTGACACTGAATATGACACATTTACCACACATTTGGAATCAGTTGATGAGTTTCAGAGTTGTTGTCTTTTATTAAAATATCCGTAAATCTGATATGATTCTCCAGATGTGATACTTCACATTTGTTATAATTCTGCCTCTAACTGAAATTTTATTTTAAATGAATTCTTCAAGAATTTTATTATGTTGGGTTTTTTGTTGACTAAATAGTCTCAGATTTTAAAATTATTCATTTCCTTATCAGAATTTGTCTGCTCACTATTTTCCAAGATTGTAAAGGAAGATAACTTTCATAACTATTAAAATTATTTGGTCAGAAATATGTGATTATCTCCCTTCTCTCTACTTCTACATCAGGGGTCTCCAAACTACGGCCCGCAGGCTGCATGCGGCCCATGGAGACCTTTTTGTCTATGGAAAAAATTACGGAAATTTACGTGTATCCTGCCAAGATCAGCCACCGCTAAATTTTTCTATCTCTAATCTCTGAGAGTTGAGAGGGAACAAACAACTCTGACCCAGATTCGGAATAAAGGAGCGTTATTGATATGGATCACTGATTGTTACATAAGTCGGACATATTCTTAGTATCCAGTCCACCCAGTCTATAGTATACGAGCAGTCAACCATGACTTTAGACAAAGCCATTGAGTTGCAAGCAAATTACCTCCTTAGAGACAAGTTCAAAGAAAGACTGGTGGTTTTTTGCCAGTTTTTGCCCAAGAAAGACTTTCCTAATGTCAAAACCTTTGCATCAAGGTACCTTTTAATCTTTGGAACAACATACCTGTGTGAACAAACATTTTCAAGAATGAAAATACGTGAAGAACAATTTGAGAACAAACTTGTCCCAATGATAATCTCGGGTCACTGTTTTGATGTTAGGGACATCAAATCTAAAGCCAGAAATGTCTGCTATTTTGGCATCCAGGAAACAATTTCACCATTCCCATTAATACAGGTTTTCATGTGTAGTGTTCAATGTGTTATTAAATAATAACTGAATAAAATAATATTAAATAAATATTTAAAAACAACATCCATGTTTTGATTCTTTTTTATTTGGACCTCGAGTGTGTAGTTGGCCCCCTAACTGCTGTTTGATATTTAATGCGACCCTTGGGCTGAAAAGTTTGGAGACCCTGTTCTACATAATAGCACACTAATTATACAACATCCAAGATGGCATCCACAAAAAAAGAGATATGTGGTATTACTAATTTGCTTATTGCAAATAAAGTTTTTCTACATGAATGTTTAAAGTAGAGGGTGTGATTTTGAAAATGAACATTTTTAATAAGATATTTCTCTGTGCCAGATATGTTTTACCTGAATACTTCCCAGACAAATATACTTTAAAAGTTATGTATAGGTTATTTTAAAAGCAGATTTGGGATCAGATAGAGATAACTGAAAGAAGTCTACCTATTATCAAAGTACTATGAGTGATGTCCCCTAACTACCCCTAGGAAGCTGAGAGTCTGAGGGAGCTTATGTGTAGACTTGAGTATATTCAGGAAGATCACTTAAAAATTCCAAATGTCAGCTTAATATGATAATGTAATTTCTAAAATTTTAAAATCAATCTACACCATTTTAATTTGAGGACTGACGGAGAAAAATTATTTTCAACTTGCACTACATCAGTATCGAAGACGGTGAACCACTTGTGCTGCTGAGTAAATAATTTAATTAGATATTATAAATCCTTTGTTTAATTTTTAGATTTTGACAATTCCTGCACAGATTAAAGTACAATACTTGTGCTGTAAAAGTGTAATTGAAACATCATTAGTGTTTCAGAACTTTCACTATAGAATAGGTGTTATGAAACAAAAATTATTTTATACTGTCAGAATCATAGTTTGAATGCAGTTGCAAGTTTAATCAACACTTTTCTCTATTCTTTATTTTTTTAAAATATATATTATACACACACATTTTCTTAAGCAACATATTCTTGAGATGCACATTGTTGAATGGTGAAAAATGCACACTTTGATATACACTCAGTGACCATACATTTGCAGTTTATGTTATGTATTTTATGATCTGCTCTCATTAAGAAAACAACATTTTATGATTTATTTTTGTATTTTTTATGTTCACATTTATTAGTAAGTATTATTTTATAGTTTTGCTTAATCCATGACATCCATTTAAGGTGATGAAGTGCACAGGCAGACTGGTAATGAAAAACAAAAAGCAAAGTCCAAATCACAGTATTGGAAACCTGCTGCTGTTTCCTTACTTGCTTTCTGTTGCTGAACCTATTCCCCACCCAGCCAACATTGAGACTCCTATGGATGGCAATACCTTTCTCAGCAAGCATGACATGAACATGCATTTTACTTATTGTGATGAAAGGTATGTTGTTTTCAATGATTATTTCTTGTGTGACCTGTTCTCAGAGTTAGTCATAGATGTCTTATTTCAAAACAGCTTATAAAAGACTTTCTCATTTTGTAAATTGATTTTCACTTCTCCAGGACCAGTTTATTATATACTAGCTTTTGCCCACAGCTTCACTCAGGTAAATGTCAGCAGAATATAGAGTTCACTATAAATTTTTGTTAATCTACATAAAGGTTGATCTAAATGCTTTTTTTAAATACAATATTGTGATTTTTTTGTTATCTGGGGTGCAAATGAATAGATTGTTTCTGACATTGGAGTTTATGATGTACAGCTGTCCAGTGAAACGAAGGTCCATACTTACAGTCCGCAATGATTTATTAATCATCATCGCAGAGCAGACATTCATACAAAATGTAAAATGCAATATTTACAATAGCCATAAATCAAATACCCAGAGTGAGAAATGCAGTCATGAAACACTGTGCATAGAGGTCCAGCAATGTATTAGCTTTACTTTTCATGGAAATGTTTTGATATTTAGGGCTACTGGTAAGAGCTGGCACATATACGCTTTACTTGATTGGAAAATCTTCATAGTTTTAGAGCTACTAGCGAGTTCCCTTATAATGTTATGTAGCCTATCTTGATTCTAGGGCTCAAAGATAACATCAGCAAAAGTCTGAAAAATCTGTCCAGAACTTTTTTACTTAAGCCTGCACAAACTCAAACTATAACATTTTTATTATATATATATAGAGATTTTTTTTTTATATAAAATCTTATTTGGAAAAACAATGTTTATAATGAAAAGAATAATTTAAAAAATATGTATATTTATTTGGAGGATGAAAATATTAAATTATACACAACTTTTATTTTTGTCAAATTACTTAACTGTATATTTATTCTTTATTGTAAACAAGCAAAAAGAGTATTTTATTTGGATTTTTATTGTTGTTGTTTATATACTCTTTCTAGAGTTCAGGACCTGATAAACTATAGCAGTGAAGATCTACTGGGCAAATCCCTTTATGACTATCATCATGCTCTGGACAGTGAAACAGTTGAAAAAGCATTTAAGGATTGTAAGTCTTGTATAACACTCAACAGTATTAGCAGTTTAATTATGGAAATAAATGTGTGAAAATGCCTTGTGGATATTTTTATGACATGAAGCACAATATCTTGTCCTCTCTAGAGTTTAAGGTACCAGAATACTAGAATTTATTACATGTTATATAGAAGGCATTGAATTTTTATGACATTACTCTGCAGCAGATAATAAGCCAGATTGGTTGTATAGTTCAGTTGTCTGTTGCTGAGAACTGATTACTGAGATAGCGAAGACACCATTTCATCAGATACCATGTATTGCACACTGTTTGTAATATGGTTGCTGTGGTAGCGAAGACACCATTTCATCACATACCATGTATTGCACACTGTTTGTAATATAGTTGCTGTGGTAGCGAAGACACCATTTCATCACATACCATGTATTGCACACTGTTTGCAACTAAGTGTGTTACATGGACTTAAGTAGCAACTGAAACTCTGTTCTCAAAATGCAGAAATCTAGTAGGCCACTTCAAACACTGCTACAAACACACATGAACTTCAAGTGTGCCATGAGCAAGCTGGGAACCAAGAACCTCTTAGAAAGTTGCAGCAGGATGTTCCAACTCGTTGGAATAGTACTTACTTAATGCTAGTCGGACTACTAGTAGCAAAGAATGACATTATTAGCCACCTCGAGTATCATCTTCGTAATTATTCTGGATCCAAGTTGACCGAAAATGATTGGGAGATGGAGAAATATGTACAGTTTTGGAGATATTTGCCTGGGCAACATAGTTCCTTGGTGTAGAAAAATACGCTACCTGCAACTGTGTGCTACCACTGTTGACGACTATAGTGAAAAGTTTGAATGTTATTGATGATGATACTGGTTGAAATCACTTGACATCTTGAAATCATTTAACATCTTGAAAGCTTCAATGCACTTGATCCGCGGTTTAAAAATCTGAAGAGCATTAGTAAAGAATTGAGAGAGGATGTGTGGAAGTTTATTCCTTGTGCAGTTGAACAATATTGTAATAAGCAGACTGATGCAGATGAGCAAAGTGATGAGGAAAACAGTCAAAGTGCAGAGCTGGAGCCGCCACTAAAGAAACCACAAATGATGCTGACTTGTAATGATTAAGAATCTGAGTCTGGAGATGACATGACTGTGGGTTTCATTGTTGACAGTGAATGGCAGAAGTACAGAGAAGAATAAAAAATTCATGAATCACAAGATCTCTGCTCTAGTGGAAAGTTAATGCCTGCCGTTTTCTGAAATTAGCATCTTTTGTTCCTACAATATTATGCATACCAACCACATCTGTTCCACGTGAGAGACTGTTCAGCTTATCCGGTTATATTGTGAATAAACTGCATGCATCTTTAACTCCTGACAGTGTGAAGAAGTTAGACTGGTCAAAATCTATGGAGTGACTGAGTGAACTGAACAATAACAGTAACAGTAGGATTAAATTAGTCATTCTGTTGTCAATTTAGTTGTTTTTTATCTATTATTTAATTGTTAATTGTTGTAAGATCAATCGGCAAAGAAAACATTAATTGTTAACAGCCCTAATATATATATACATACATTATCTCTCTGGAAGCTCTTATATCATTTGCTGACCTTCGCTAGCATTTCATTCTACTAGTTGAAAAATTAAATGCCACATCTCCACTCATCCATCTTAGTTGTGTGCTTTGTCACTTTGCATCAGATAGATTCCTACCTTAATTGCAGGTAATTGTTTGGGTTTATCATTGATGCAAAAGTATACACTACTGTAACACATAGTTATTTTGCATAATTTGCCTTTATGATTTGTTACAGTGTTTGCAAAAGGGCAAACAATGACAGGCCAGTACCGTTTTTTGGCACAGGGTGGTGGGATGGCTTGGGTCATCACACAAGCTACAGTCATCTACAACAATCGCAGCCAGAAAGCCCAGTGGGTTGTGTGTGTTCACCATGTCCTCAGGTAGGTCTGAATGATTTCTATTTTTGCAAAGTTCTGCATTTAACGCTTCTAGTTTCCTCATTTACTTACTTGATTTTGCCATCAAGATCTTTTTTGTGCATTTAATTCACCCTTAATAATCATGAACTATGTCATTTATTTGTCATCAAGACCTTCCAAATGCATGTAAAATTTACATCTTTATAATCATGAACTAAATCAATTATTTTCTAACATGACCTTTCATATATTTGTTTGCTGTTGCATAAAGCAAATGTGATGATACACTATTGTAAACATTTGATTATGAAACTAATTTACATATTTAAAATTTAGAAAACAATAACAGAAATGTCCATTTAGAAGTTACATGCCTTGTGATTGCTTGTAAATGTACATTTAGCATTTGAAATAATGAATCTGTATAAATCATCTTAAACTTAACATTCTTTTGCTGCTTTCTGGTTGACTCCACTTGAAAGATACCAGAACTCTCCCATTTATTTAATTATGCCTTACATTATACAGGGATTGCACTGTAGCTTAATGATGAAAATAATATAATATACTGAATCTTTATAATTTGCCAGTAAAAAAAAGTATCACTTTCTGAAATATGAAATAAGGTGAACAGAAGTAAATCATGCACTTGTCACCATTAATAATTTGCACAGAAGAATATTTATTTTTATAAATATGACATAAATTCAGAAAGAGGCTGAAAATGTTTATAGGACTGTCATCAATGTTGGCCTAAGAATTAAATCGACAGAAGAATCTTCTCATGATTAATATAGCAAGACAAAACTGAAAGGCAATGAATCATAAATATATAAGTGAAAATGCAGAGTGTTTGAAATATTAACAATCCTATTATATTTGCAGTAATTAATATGCAACTTACCAACATTGTATCAGAAGTAAATTATGACCCTTAGTTCAGCTACTCTGAAATTACATACACAGGGTTCCTTCACTGGTCTGGAATTCTGAGAAAAGTCTGGAATTTAATTTGAGCTTTTCCAGATCTGTAAAAAGACTTGAAAATCAGTAAAATATCAAGTATTAAATTTCCGGATTGTTGTTCATTTTTTTAATTTTTGGTCATATACAGTCTGAAAATCACCCCCAATGTGAAACTGTTGGTTGGTAAGTATACTTCAACATATGGATCCATTCCCAGCTTTCCAGAATTTCATCAATGATAACTCTATTTGACAAAACATAATTTTGCTTGTGAATTAACTTTTTTCTGTGTGCATTTATTTACTGTTAGGAATCAGAGCTCGATGGAAAAGCAAAATTTGGCACAGAACATTGATACTGTCACATATGGCTGACATATGAAGTTCACAGTTTCAAAATGGCATCCGGTAATGAAGATTAACACAATAGTAAACAGTGTCATTTTGACAATTACAAGATATTTATTTTAATAAATCATATCCTGCTCACATATAAGTCAATATATGCAACATTCTTTTGAAAAGATCAGCCCAAAATGTATTTCTTTGAAGAATTATACTTCTTAGCAGTACCAAGGAAAATAAATGGTCTTTGAAACAATACGCTTGAAACTGCATATACCAATCCTAATAATTTTTTCATTTGTCTTAATTATTCTGATATATGTGAGCTGGAAAAAAGTGTTTGCCTTTGATTTTCAAAACATTGGGAATTTTAAAAGTTTTTTGGTCTGGAAAAGATCTAGAAAATCATTTTAAACTTGTGGTGGGAACTCAGCATACAGCACTGCAGTATTCTCAAAAGGGATGCAGCATGCATACAGTATACTATATTTTCTGAAAGTAGAGCACACAATCAAAATAATAAAATTACAACTCCAAGTCATTAGTGAATATACTATCTGTCGTGAGTGGAGTGGTGGTGGTAATTTATGATACAGTGTCTTATGTTTGGAAGAAAAGCATTATAAAATTTCTCTGCATAGACATAGAATGATACCAATGTCTTTCTATAATATGATTCTACCAGAAATAAAATATAAATTATGTACAGTGGGAGTAACCTTTGACCCAGTTTTATATAGAAGTCCGAGCTGGCATTCAGAATATACTAATGTCATTCACAAATGTGTTCTTCTTTTGCCTCCTTAAGCAACTTTGATAAATTACTAAGAATTATATATGAGAGTACGGATATAAGCTCAAGGCAATTTAGCATACTGTTTTAACGCTTCATACTGGTTTTTCTATTTTTTATGGCACCACTGTACCTTTAAATTATAAATAGACTAAATTATTACGATATTATATTACTATTCTATACTTTGTGCTGTTTTATAATTATTTTGTACTGATTGAATTAAACTGGGGCTTCCTGTCATACACCGCTTTGTCTTATAAATTAAACTCTAGTTACAGGTCAGAATCTCGTAAAGTTTAAAATATTGGAATATTCCATACTGATATCATCTGAATCAAGCAAGTACCAGCCTCAAAATAATGGTCCTTGAAAATTTGGCACTTTTGCTAATGGCTGTCTTGACAGTTTCATAAATGTTATAAATATTCACCATCTTTTCAGTGGTCTTCAGAGTTTGACACTTACTGGAAGATGAAAGAGAGAAAAGGCAAGATTCTGATGAAATATTATAATGTCAGGATGTGTGGCAATGGGAATGTTACTATAAGTGTGTGTGTATGTCCTTGTGCTCATTAGAGAGCAGTAGATCTTATAGCACTGGTAGAGTGCTGCTCTAGAAATGATTAGTGAACATTTCTGCAGTGACCATGGCCTGCTTTGTCTCACTCCAGTCATGTCGAGCAGAAAGAACTGGTGCTGTCCGAGGTACAATTGTCTTCCACCAAGTGCTTGCCCTTGTCCATGCAAATGAGTACAGAAACCATCTTTGCCCGCAAAACAGATGACATGGATAAAGGTTACTTTACTCCACCAGAAATCAGTGATACCATCACAAGTAAGTAATTTGTTGTCAAGATGTAAGGTGCATTTTTCTTCTTCATTGATATTGGCAAGGTCTTAGATTTGTGATTTTCTTGTAAATTTCATGCACCTAAATCCATAAGAATGGTATTATTATTCAGTATCTAGAGAGGCATAATGTTGTTTTAGATTCATTTGCTTTTATTTATTTTTGCCTTTTAATACTGCAGTAATTTCATTTCAGACTCTTGTTTATCCTAGATTCTGTTCTTATATAGACAGTGTTTAGATAAAAATTAAACAATTGCAGCTGAACTGTGTTTGTTACCATCTCTTTCCTATATGAATAATGCACACCCAACTTCAACAAAGAAACATGGAAAAAGTATGCATTATATTTGAGATTGTACATAGTGCATTGCCTTTTATGGTATTTTCATATTTTTTCAAGAAATTGAAGTAATAAATGGAGAATTACCTATTTTTTAATGTGTTAAAATCACTTTTTTGATGTTACATATCTAAACACTGAAACACTTCTTTATTTTGTATAGTTACAGATAATGAACCAGAAAATCTATTATATTTGGCTCCAACTGCAGGTGAAGAATGTGTGCCATTGGGGTTCCCAACCTTTTCACAAGGTATGCAAATTCACAAAAAAAAGGGAATGTAGTTTTAATTTTTTTATAAACAAAAGAGTTCAGATTTCATTGGCAGTAAATTTGAAAAATGCTACCTATTATGTGAAAAGTGGTTTTGAACTTGGCATTTAGAGGGATTTTTAAATAATTTTTTTTTTAATTTCATAAAAATAAAAGTTTATAGTGTAGTCACTTTAATAATCTAAAACAATATTGATTTAAATTTTCAGTTTTTAATTTTATAAAAATAAAATAAAAGTTCATCATGTAGTCACTTTATTTTAATAATCTAAAACAATATTTTGTAAAGTGTTGATTTAAAATTTTCAGTGGCTGCAAGAATAAAAAGATATGATGACCGGGGCCTATCTTCACCACCAGCTTTGCTAATAGTTGGACTTAAACAAGAACGAGATGTGTCCTCTCCCTTGAATCGTAGCAGGGACTTGCTCAACAACAGTCACTCACCTGGGCTTAAACAGGAACCAGATATATTGCCGTCTTTGTGTCGCAGCAGGGATATACCCAGCACCACTCAGTCACCTGCTTCAACTTCAAGTGCATCTTCCAGAGTAGGTGTACAGTTCAACATTTTTTCAATAAAACTTCTGACTTGCACATGTAAATAATGGCTGAGATTTTCGAACTTTTAATATCTTTATAGCAAGTGAATTGAAAGTCTGATGGGGATCTTTTTAAATGTTTGAAGTTAAAATAATTCAAACTTTCACAGAGGTTAGCATTGCTATTTTAATATATGAAATTCACTTTGGATTGTTTGTTCTATAGATCAGTAGCCCCCATGACTACCTGATGGCAGCCAGCAATGACATGCTGATGTCTATGGACAAGTTTTTCCAGGCCATGGACACCAAAACAGATGGTAGCTCTGACCAAGATGTAGAGGTAGTCTTTCAAAACATTCTGCTTCTTAAGAAATAAAGATTGTCAGCAACTTGAGCATACATAATGTGAAGTTAGTGTTAATGTGTAGTTTACAAGAAAATAGGTATGGTAGCAGTATACATGTACAATGGCAAACTACTGACTTGACTTGCAATACTGTTGATTTAAAAGTTAACCATTAATGAATATTAGAGCAACATGAAAACTCAAAGCACTTTAAGGTATACAGTACAAAAACAGTTGCAAGCGGTAACTTTTTAACTAATACTGTCAACAAGTGAATAATGAAATGTATAAGCCTCTTAACGTATGAAAGTGATTAGGTGATAGCTGTTATTATTATAATAATAATTTATAAAATGGACAGGCTATTGACTTCGACTCCCGGGCACCATACATCCCTATGAGTGGTGATGAGGACTATAGCCTTCTGCCTCCATCCACTGAATCTCTTTTGACTCTTCAAAATGATGTCAATCCTGGGTATGCTTAGAAATATTTTCTTGTTTGTGATGTTTCATAAAATGTTCTCTGATGTTTGATCTGTAGAAGTAAAATAATAATAAATTTAATTGTTAACTTACCTACCTACTTATATGATTCATTCATATAGATATTTAAAATTGATGCAATGTATTTACTTTGTTATTTGTAAGTCTGTTTTCTCTTTAATATAATTATAATTAAGATTTCATGAATGTATCCTTGACATTTGCAAACTTACTGAAAAATTATTAGTCAGCAAAAGGTAGAATATTCTCACAGTATATTCAGTCAACAGCCCAAATTTTGCGATTGAAAATTGTTCAGTGGACCAGATTAATTGCCGTCACATGGACCATGTACATACAAAAGAATTCATGTTTACACATATTGTTTATATTTGTTAATAACACAAACTAAAATAAATTTGTATATGTAACACCGCAGACCTATCCATAGAGTGGTTGAATGAGCATTTTCATTTATTTAACACAGGCTTTTCGGTAAGACAGAATGTGTCTTTACATCCAAGTCAGAATTGTTTGATGAGTTCCCCCAACCACCCAAGCGGAGCATTCGTGACATGATTTGTGGCAGCACCACTGTTGCAAGCATTGAGCAGCCACCCAGCACTCTGCTGCAGCAAATAAAAAGACCTCTTGATATGAACAGTTTAGAGACAGGTCCTCCTGCAAACAAGATTATAAGACTAGTACAGGGTCAATCCCAGTGTAGTCCTCCAGGTACATTTTATATGTATATATGTTGCCAGTGTGCACATGGATGTATATGTGTATAGTGTGCTCATTTAATAGTTGTAGGTTGTCTTTGTGTTCAGTTGTGAAGTGTGCTCATTCAGGGTCATTTGAACATTAGACTCTACAAGCATGTATTTTATTATTCTTGTGTATTTAAAGATATGCATAGTCCTGTCCAAACCAAAGCCCTCTTATCATCCCTTCCAATTCCAAGGACTTCTTAAAAACAAAAAGAAAATTCTCTGTCCCAATAACCACTTTTTATTATTTCCTTTTATCTCCAGCTATTGATTCTCCTAGTTTTGTGGACTCTGTTTTTATATGATTTTTTAAAAAAATTTAAATGTATTAAGCTGTTTTTCATATACTTTGAGAAAAGCAGGAAATAAAAAAAAGAAATCTTGCTTCAAACTCACTCTCTAGCAACTCTACTTATGTAGGTGTTAGCTTTTTGTTCTTTCTTATTGTTATTCAATGCAGTTTAATTAAGTGGTATACCAGACATTTCTTTCTTCCTGCTATTGTTTTTTTTTTTAACATTTTCTTCTTTTTTTCTGATTAGGTGAGAATATACAAGTTTTCTTACTTTACATGCTGATGATCATTTTGGATTTTATTTCAAACTCTTGTACTGGTTAACAAAGAAGATTGAGCGATCTTTATTTTAATTGTCTTTATTTAGTGCAAGCGTGTTTGTATTGTATTGAATAAAGTTTTGAGGATGTATATGAGAAGTAAGAAAAATTAAGAATATGGAAATTGTTTAAAAAGTGTTAGTTCTTTTTTTAAAACAAACAACAACCTCTGTTTACATATTGTTTCAGCAAATTATAAGAGAATTAGACTGTCGGTGCATTCTAACAGGATTATATTGTCAATAGATTATAAGACGATTAAACTGTCAGTGCATTCTAACAGGATTATATTGTCAGTACATTATAAAATGATTAAACAGTCAGTGCATTCTAACAGGGTTATATTGTCAGTACATTATAAGACGATTAAACTATCAGTGTGTTCTAACAGGATTATATTGTCAATACATTATAAGACGATTAAGCTGTCAGTGCATTCTAACAAGATTAAACTGTCAATATATTGTAAGAGGTTTCAACTGTCAATGCATTGTAAGAGGATTAGACTGTTAGTGCAGTCTAACAGGATTAGGTTATCAGTACATTGTAACAGGATTAGACTGTCAGGGCATTCTAACAGGATTATACTGTCACGGCATTGTAATAGAATTAGACTAATTAGACTGTTAGTGGTTGCTTCCATTTCATTTATAGCAAATGTTTATTATTTGCAGCCAATCTTGAGAATTTTATTCATTGGTTAAATGACAGATTTACTAAGAGATGACTCAGGCAGGCAATTTTCGATAAACCCCTAAATGAACAGTTCCCTTACAACAAAAAGGGCTAAAAGTGCTCTTCTATAGCTCCTTGCCTATTTTAATTTCTTCCGACACATTAACTATCCATCTCCATTTGAGACTAGGAAATGTGGATATATAGTTTTTTCTTGCAGGCTTACATTTAAACAGTTCTCTAGGGCAATTTGACTGTTCCATTGAGGCGTAGTAGATGAATATTGTTTCTGTACAACCATCATAATAAATATCTGATAGCAAAGCATCATGAGCAAGAGGTAAGTAGTCCACTTTGCACTCTAGGTTTAGAATATTAGATGTAGGATTTGTTTTTCAAAGGAAGACAATTCTCACTATCTCTATCAAGCAGTGGTCATTCCTTGTGGAAAATTGCAGGGAATCATAAGTTTTTGTGTCACTTAATCTTCTCACCCTGGACAACATTTCTAAATGTGATCAGTTTTCATGCTTCTTTGCTCTATGAACATTTCTTTACGTCCACCTTGTTACCTTTTGTCAAGTTAGTTCAGTTATCTCTTCCTGATGATAGTAGGGATGATAAAAGTATGCTTTCACTATAAATAAGTTGTCAAGATAAGGTTATTTGACATTAAAATATATTCTACATCTTTGTCCAGTGATGACAAACTGTTAGACAAAAATATCAATGTCATATAAATGCCACTATGGTCTTTTCATTACACTTTTTTTTTTGCTTCTCCAAAAAAACAAAACCCACCAGCATCATTCTATAGCTCAGCTGTTTTATACTCTTTCATTTTATTCTTTTAACAGTAAGTACAAAAGACAGCGTTCTTCTAAATCTACTGCTTACTGGAGAAGACCGAAACCATGGTTACAGAGTAAATTCATCTCTAACTACAAACAGTGGCAGCCACAAGGTACTTATAACTTTGAAACTCTTGATTGATTCAGATTATGTAAAAGTTTCTCTCTTAGTATATATTTTTTACTTATATTCATTTCTTGTTCTCTTAATTTTATTGATTAATAATTTCATTGCCAGAAATGTTTATTTTTTTATTAAAAAGAACTACTTTAAGTTTTCTCACATTTTTGACATGGAAATTAAATCAGAATGAATGATTTTAAAGAATTTTATTAATTTGGGCAATATATTATTTTGAAAACTAATATACAGTTAAAACTTGACTTTGAGCCATTTCTGAATATACTTTAGGATTTTTTGGTGACTGGCCAAACTAGTATGTACATGTTTGGCATGACTAGAGTAATTTTAGTTTCAAGTTTATTTCTAACTAGTGACTTTGCTGTCAAAAAATGGACAATAGTGTGCTTTATCAAGATGACTATTTTGGCACCATAATTGCAGGCATCATCAATCATAAAAAATATTTTTGTTAGATTATATTACAGATCATAATTATTGACTCTTTACATTTTATTTTATATTGCTCTTTATTCATTGGTAATTTAAATACTTGGCAAAGTTGTAGAATTGTTTCTCTTTTTTTTTTTCAGGAAAAAACACATAATAGCTTGTTAAGATCACAGCTCTTGCCCAATTTGACTCAGCGTGACTGTGAAGTCAATGCTCCCGTCCAGTCCAATCGTCTATTACAGGGAGCCGATTTGCTGCATGCCCTTGAGATTGGTTGCCCACGCATAGAGCCAGCACCCCGCTAGCTTCCCACACTATGTGAAATCAGAAGATAGGACTGCTTTGTGGGCCTGTGGCTTGGCCTTTTTGTTATTTACTGAATACATAGTTATAGAAGCACAAATTCATGTCCCAGGTGTGCATCTTGTGAATAATGGCCATTTATTCCTGCGCAGGACTGTACAGTTTGAAAGTATGTTATATACATTCAACATGGGATCATATTGCCTTGATCATGGATAGCCTTAAAATAAAAATTTTTAAAAAGAACTCTATTTTTATCTAGCATATTTCTGGCATATATAATCATCCCCATTGTCATTCTCATTCATGTGCATCTTTATATAAATTCATTTGCCTCAATTACATATGAACATTTTCTTTTTGTTGCATTTTTGATTATATTTTTGCTCACTTGCAACATGTTTCATAGACATCTATATCAATATAAAACCTTTTTTGGTGTTTAGCCGAAGGAATAGGCTTCTATTTTAAGTCGACACAAATGAAGAGAATGAAGAGTTTATTTTCGTCTTCATAATCTTAGCTGTGTTTTCTTCATGTATGGTTTGTTATAACATGAGTTCACTATATTATGTTATTTCTCATTTAAATACTAATCATGTTTTGGTTTGTCTTAAGTCAGACTTTGCAGAGGAGGAATCTTAAAGATTGTGATTAAAAAGAAGATTGTTGTTTTATTTCTTATATAAATGTTATGCACTAGTGTGCTATCACAATATGATTTTTCATGTAATGAAGCAGAAAAAAAAGACTGGACTGTCTTGTCTATTGATATTAAACATTACTCTCATAATTGTTTCAATGCCACCATATGTATGCCTGTTTCCACCGTGCTTTCTTATACAATTTATTTCAGTAAATGTATATCATATTGTACAGCTTTTCTCCCTATATGACCATTTATTTTTGATAAATGGTTGACACACTAGTTTTTGTGCTTCGTTTGATAGCTTTGTATCTAAGCAGGTTTTTTTTTGTTTGTTATTTCTTTGTTTTCAGTACTTACTTAATTTTCTCTTGCTAGTGTGGTACAGCTGTTTTGATTGGGTGGAGGACTTTTGCTGTTACCTTTGCTTGCATTTGTTGTGTATTGTTTCTGAGCTTTTAGCTTGTCCAAACTTATGTGTATGTTTCTGTTCTGAACACATTTTTTGGGGTGCCAACTTAAACATGTGTTCCTTTCTTTTTTCTTCAAACAGGATTTTGAAAATTCAAAACCTGTTGCATGGGTTGATTTTTATTTTTATTTTTAAATTTGTCTATTTATATAAAAAAAATAATTGGCAGATGAGTTGTTAAATTTATGTACAAGACACTGTCACACTGTGCATTTTACATTTATAATGCAAGCTTATCAGCATTAGATATTATCTATGCCTTTTAAAGACAAAATAGCATTTGTGATATGTTAATACTCCCCCCAAAAAACAACAAAACAACAACAAAAAAGTTTTATGAATTCCTATTACTCTTAGCCTTCCAACCACAATTTTCTGTTCTCTTCCATATTGCAGAGCTGTCTTTGGTGGCACTGGAAAAAAATTATATTCATCATACTTTTCATTTATTTTGGTTATAGTACCAAAATTAGCATTAATAACTGAAACCAAGACTACATAATATAAATCCATTTTAAAAATTAGCTTGGTATGTTCACATCTGTACCTTAAACCTAAAATTTATGCCAGAAGTGAACAAGATACCTCTTCTGCACAGCATGATATGTTTAATTATACTGTTCTGCTTAGAATATAGCTGTTTTTAAGCTATTGCATTTTTGTCGTCTTTTTTTTTTGTTGTTGTTTTCATTTATATAAATCTATTTTAGTAATGTTAATACTGTGGGACTTATCATGATTATGAACATTTCCTGAAGAGTACAATGAATGATTATTGTTTTAATGCAGAATCAGCTCGAAATGTTAATTCCCAGCAACTTTAAGAGTACAAAGTGTGCCTGATAAATAAATATAACAAGAACCAAAAATTTTAATATACTGTAATATCTTTGTGCACTTACTAAGTTGAAAGGGTTGTTGCAAGGTTGTCCATAGTTTTGTGATAGTGCTCTTTAGAAAATGCCTATAATTAAATTTGATTCCATACATATATTTATTGTCAATTAAATACATTAAATGTACACTTAAGTACAGTTGTTAAATTGTTGTTTGAAAGATGACCTATCCATCTCAGTCATCATATAGAACTAGTTCTGAGTGTATCTGCAATGGCAGATTGACTTCTTTTGTTAACATAACAAAATTTGAAAACTGTTATAACCTTGTATCATGTAATAAGTGTAAAAATTATTGATTATGTACATCAATGTCAGTCTGTAAATCTTATTGTACTGTAATAAACACAATAAGTAGTAACATTTGTTATTGTTTGTGTATGAAGCAGATAGCAAAACAAAAAGCAGTAGTATGTGGACTTTATTATAAAAGATACTTGAAAGTAATTCATAATATATAATTAAAGGTATTATAGTGCTCAACTGAGGCAACCCATTCATTCTTTCAATTTAAAATATGTCACAGTATGTAATTAAAAGTGATATAGTGCTCAGCTGAAGGCAACTTGAACATTAACTTAAGTCACAGTATGTAATTAAAAGTGATATAGTTCTCAAGGTGATATAGTGCTCAGCTGAAGGCAACTTGAACATTAACTTAACAGACCTGCCTACCTTCCGTCTTTAGCAGAAGAATCTCCTGGTCTTACCTCTAATCTCCCGTTCTTCTGCCTATAGAAGCGATTTTCCGCTTTCAAATTCATTTTCAATAATTTTCCTCTCGGTTATGACAGGACGAAAAACCTGCTTGTCTTGTATACAAATACCCACTCTGTGTTGGCCAGCTGCTCAGGTCGATCAATGATGGTTATATAAAATACTAGCAGGCTCCAGCCATCCTGTAACAAACTGCCAGCCAGAGATACTAAAATAATCATTGGTAGTTTGCTTCTCCAATTGACCAATTGTATCTGTCGAAACACACTCGGTGTTCGGAATTGTGCCTGTTTTAAAATGAAATGTCCATAAATCATCTCTTTGTAGAATAAGAAAAGATGGCAGATGCGGAGTGTGAAATTGTTGAGTTCAAAAAAAGAATTAGAGAGGCTTTCAGAAGAAAATCAAGTTGAAGAGAATAAACCACAAGTGAAATGAACAAAATTACTAATAGACTATCACAGAATAGGAAGATACATGGAGCACAGTTGCTTTTAATAAAATTTACTATCGCTATGTTGCTAAGTATAACTCAACATCTTAGATATAACATACAGTCTGAATATCACAATAATTATTATTATTTAGTTATTGATATTCACAGATATTGATAACAGCTGATATTTCGTAGCTAGACTTAGAAACTAATTATCCATTAGTTTTGTTTTCATGACACTACATCTCTCAATGTAAACTACTTATACAGCTAGATTTAATACTATCATGGGTTATTTTTTATCTTTTTTTCTACACAGACATAAATACACTGAGCCACAATTGTTATTGATTGGAAATAGGGAAAAATCTTACCCAAGTACACAAGTAATGTTTAGACAATTCTAATGATATGTAAAACTCATTATCATAAATGAGACATTATCCTGCTTTGTGGTAGTCAATTCACAAATATAATATTTAGACCCATTCCTGGTATTAGAATTGATGCTCATTATTATTATTAGCCTCATTAAATGACAAAGCAATATCCAATGGCAACGTTTGGAGGAAGAGTCATGCCAAGCATCAAAGTAGTAAATATCAGATGGCAATGTACATAAAACTGAAACATCAGCAACAAAAATAATTTGTATTAACTTCACTCAAAAATAGGAATCTTGAGATTGAAGTTCAGTTGCTTTTTTGTAAGAGATGATGGTGCAGTACCAATGCTTCAATGCATTATTTGTGATGGTGTTTTATCTAATGATGCAATGAAGTTTTGAAGACAGCATTTCATTACTAAATATAAAGATTTGAATTATAAACCAAAGAGCTCTTAGAAAGAAAGGATGCTGGTTTCATAGGCCATCAGAAATAGATCTTATTTACTCATGCTTTGTGAACTAAGAAAGTAACCCTTCAAATTGCTAAGATAAAAAGCCATACACAATTGTCGAGATGCTAGTGATGAACTATATGAACGCTGTTTGTTTGGAAATGTTGGACGAGCTGGCAGCAAAGAAAGTGGCCCCAGATGCCACTCTTCAAGTGCACTATAGCTCAACCAATTCTTGATTTGGCTTGCAATGTGGAAGATCAGCTCATAGATTAAATTAGTCAAGTACTTTTACTTTACAGCTTAGTGGATGCACACATGTTGCTCACATGACAATTCTAATGGTGTACATGCTTTTTTAATGTGATGGCGATTTGAAGAATATTTGTTTTCAGCTTCACTACTAACAAATTCAACTAGTTTGGATGTATTCATTGCTGTGAAGGACTACATAGTTGTTCACTGTAGGTTGTATTTTAAGTTTTATATAGATGTATGTTTCTGATGGCATTGCAGCAAGGATGTTGCTGCATTCCGAAGAAGCTCAGACTGAAGCTCTAGCACTGTGTAAGTCAAGGCACTGTTTCATTCACCAAGAAAATCTTGCCTCAAAGAAAAGTGAGACTATAAACTTATAAAGTGTGAATCATGTAAAGGGGGACACTAAATTTGAAGCTATTTGCTGCATTATGTGTTTATACGGAGACTGACCTAAAACAACTATTGCATGCTAATGTGCATCCTTTGTCATGGAACAAAATCCAGGTTTGGAGGGAAGTAGAGTACCAGCAGACTGGAAAAAAGGACGCCTGGTAAAACTTCCCAAGAAAAGAGACCTAGGATCCTGCAAGAACTGGCGCGGCATCATGCTACTGTCAGTACCTAGCAAAGTACTGACCCGCATTATCCTCGACCGGCTGAAAGACGCAGTGGAAGAAAAACGTAGACCAGAACAAGCCGGCTTCAGGAAAGACAAGTTGTGTACAGATCAGATAGCAACATTTCAAATCATCATTGAACAATCCTTGGAGGGGCAGTCAACACTGTACCTTAACTTCATCGACTTTCATCAAGCGTTCGATAGTGTGGACATAGAAACCATCTGGCAGCTCCTCCACCACTATGGAATCCCTCAAAGTTTTATCACCTTGATCCAGCAACTTTATGAAGTGCATGAGTGATTGTGGTTATTAATAAACTTTTAAAACAAAGTGAATATAGATACAACAAATCACACCTGAAATAATACCTTATGGGCGCTATGTTTGTGTGGGCATACTTCTGCTCAAGAGGTGTGTTGTTAGAGTCATCATTCTGCTCAGTTGTGTCATTGTCTTATTTGTGTGGGCATACTTCTGCTCAAGAGGTGTGTTGTTAGAGTCGTCATTCTGCTCAGTTTTGTTATCGTCTTCTTCAGAGAGACTCTGCATATGGTGATTTCTATCATAAACAAAGATAAACTGTCAGAATTTGTTAGTAATCATTCAACCTAGTTTTTTTTTTTTTTTAAATGGCTCACGGTAAACAAACTGACTTCAAGTGCTCGTAACTTTTTCAGTTTGAAAGTTTGAACTTATATCTATCAAAGTAAAGAGAAAGAGCTGATAGATTCAAAATTTCTAGTAACTAAAAAAAAAGTCAAAAGTCAAAATCCACCTTATTTGCAAGAGCATGTTACATAGGCTCTTTGCTCTTGTTTTTGCCTTGTCATTCATTCTTTATTATTTGACTAAAATGAGCCTGACAGTTCTCTAAATTGTCCAGAAATATTTTTAAATGACCAGTCTGTGGCAGGACTAACTTTCTAACATATACTCTTTATGCCTATTTCTCCTACTGCGTTGGAGGTGTGGTGGAGTGGGGTGGGTAAGAGGAAAAAACAACAAAGAGACACGATTAAGACCCATACTAAAAATGTTGTATGCTTGTATAGGAGGTAGTTTTATTTACATCAAAATCAACTGATAAAAACTAATAATATCAATGCAATCTTAACGCATGGGTACGCTAAGCAGTTGCCCGGGCCTCATGAGCTTTACAACATTTTTTTTTAATGTTTAAACACTGATTTTGTGTAGGTATGGGGCCCCAATGCACTGCTTTGCTCATTGGCCTATAATGCTGTTAAGATGGCCCTGAATATTATGACTTCCCTACTGACTTCAAATACAATAAATATTTTTAAAATTATTAGAAAGATTATGCTCTTAAAAATGCAAATATTGAGATAGTAAGTTTGTAATTTAACTAACTTTTAATTTCTTGGTCAAAATTTCATTTCACCTACTGACCTTACAATCTACGTTTTGGACGTGCAAATGTCCCGTGACCTATTTTCAGTAGAGTTCATGAAATGCAGCACACAATTACAATGAACGTTAAATCAAAACCAATCAATCCCTTTTAGCATGTTTCATCTTAGATGCGACAAGTTATGATTATTGGCATTAAAAAAACAAAAGTAATGAATATAAAAAATATAATTAGTGATATAACCTTGGCATATAGCCTATATGATTACACAGGTGTCTTAAAAGCATTATAGGCCCACGCAAATAGTTCACTGATGCCAATAGTACCAAAAAAAAAAATCGATAAAAAAAAAAAAATATTGTAAAACTCGTGAGGTGCCGGGCAACTGCCCAGCGTGCTCATGCGTCAAGACGTCACTGTATACACAAGATAAAACAAGTTATTCACCACCTCAAACAGCGAACAAAGTTCTGGCTATTGCATTCTGGGTATTGCTAAGGTAAATCAAAATGGCCGCAAGAACTATTTTGTTAGTGCGCGGAAAGTCATCGTCTTCTTAGATTTAGTAGCTCGTCAACCTTCAGCGATTTGACGGTAAGTTAAATTTAACAGAAAATGTATATATATTTTTAGAATATTTTTTACTTTATTATTAAGCACTTTTTCATATTTTTTCTTAATAATAAATAAAATAATATAGCATGTTCTGAATGAGTCTCTTGTCATAAAACTAATTTTGTGAGATAGAAAGGCTATAATACATTTAATTAAAATAAGAATATTCATAAATTTGCAATGTATAAGAATATTAACAAAATAAATGTCCTATAATTCACATTTTCTTTTTTCTGATCTGCAAGCAAACAAACATTAAACAATCATTTAAATTATTTGCCATCGAAGTAGTTGGACCTTCCAACACTGAATATAATAACTGAGCGTGGAATCAGTCACTGTTGCTAATCTCTCATGTTAAAGAGTTAAGTCTTTAACAAGCCATCATTATCTGTAATAATTTGTATAGAGTTTAGTTTATACTTTATACAAAGTAGTTAAATAGAGTTGAGTTCAAGCTCAATGTAGTTAGACTCATGAAACTGAATGTAATAATTAAATCCGGCATCATCGACAGTTCTCTTTTGTTAAAGAGTTAAAAACTATAATAGATTAATAAAAGTTGTTGATCCTAATTAGATTTTCGTTTATAGGTTTTAATACAATTTTGAAAAATAAGTATATATATATGCTAGCTCAGAATTTCCTGACAGATTTGATAGTTTAAAAAATATCTGGACAGTTTAAAAACACTCATAAAAGTCATATTAGTAAAAATATTAAAGCCTAGAAAAAAGAATGAGTGAAGGCAAAACAAAAGTAAAGAGTATTTGTAACCTGCTCTGGCAAAATAATCCGAAATGTTGGATTTTGACATTTTTTAATTACTGGAAGTGGAAATCTTGAATTTATCAGCTATTTGGCAGATCACAGTTCAAACTTTAAAATTGAGGCAGTTATGAGCACTTGAACAAAGTAAGTTTGTTTACCATGAGCAATTTTGAGAATACTGGTTTGAAAGATTAGTCACAAAATCTGACAATTAGTCTTATTACTCTTATTTATGACTGAAATCATGAAAGAAAAGTTTGTCAGTGATTTTATATCTAGTTCTTGAAATGTGTCATTCTAATGGATTTTCCAATAATGCATAAAATGAGGGGTTTTCTTTACTAAAGGTACACAATATAGTTTGATCAAATTTGAGTAATTTTGTAATGAAATGCTAGGGTTAAGTTTATAAAATGCATTTTTTCACTAATTTAACGTGAACATTTTGCAGTAACATTCTAGTTCAGCTTGGATTAATGCTTCAAGATAAATTAGTCCTAATTTATCATTCTGCTGAAGAATGAATTTAGAATAAGATTCACTGGAAAAAATAACTTTTCAGCATACTTGTATAGTAGAGAAATTAGTATACTTTAATTTAATATAACATTATAAGATCTCACAATAAAAACTGCTGTAATGAATATCATGTCTGTTAAAAACAAAAGTGTGTTTACTGATCTGCTATAGACTCATCAGCTGTATATTATCTAAAATTAATAGTGTTTCATATTTTTTTTTAACATAATGTAAGTGTTTAGCTGTATTCATCCTAAATATTTCAGTACTCACACAAATAATTGCAAAATGTTTAAAAAATTCATTCAAAACATAAACAAGCCTTTTGATTAGTAAGGGAACAAAATATTTATCAACATTAGGTCTGTCATTCATATATCTCAGTATTAATATTAAATTTGCTATAATTTCAGCTTACTTCAATCAGAATAGTTATATCTCATTTGTTATTATCTGCTAAGCTGTTTTGGCTATTTACTCTTTAGATTTATTTATATAATCATTTATTCTAGATCATTAAAAGAGTAAAATATGGGTTAAAAAAATAGAACAGCATCAGTGAACAAAAGATATTTTATTAACAACTAGGCATTCACCTGGAAAATAAACTTTATATGTGTATTTCCCTAAGTTTTAATACTTCCAATAATGACTCTTGTTTTATATTTGTTCTGCAGAAACTATTAATTTCTTTATAAGTTTAGTTATCTTTGGAAATTTCATTATGCAGTGCTTTAATTTGTAATCCTTATATAATTTGTTTGATTCTTTCAATTTTTCTGATTTAGAGGTAGCATTATGCCAGATCCAGAATAAGATTAGAATCATGAGCATAACAACACAGGTGTTAAAATGTCTCGTGGTGAATCAAGAGTAAGCCACCTGAGTCAGTATTCTGAATCAACTGTTTTGAACCAGGATTTTGCTGAAGTTTCTACACTTGAACAAGACCTCTTAGTTAAAAGGAATTCTGCCTATGACAAAAATCTCCAGGAAGATGGATTTGAACAGGTGAAACCGGGAACAAACCAGAATGATCTTTGGGATCAAACCAAGAGTCAAAGAGCCGTGGGTTTGGACAATGCTGCAAGGCTGCGGGATAGGCTCTATGATCGACCTGAAGATTCTGGAGTTTTGAACTATGTTCGGCAGCAGACTTCAAAAACAGTTGCCATGGGCAGACCCATTGTATGTATTTATTTTTTTATATTATTCCTATTATTAGTGATGAAAGTTCACACTTATGAATTTATAACTTTTATTAAACTATTATTATGATTATTATTAATAATAAAACATTTTGATAGATTTAATTGTTCTTTTAAATACTTTTATGCAAAAATATTTAAATAAAATGCTTTTTAAGAGTATTTATGTGTGTTTTTAATACATTGAACACAGTAGAACTTAATCATCAATAATAAGAAAAAAATGTCTTCTAACTGTGTATAATTTTGTAAAGTATAATAATAGGCTAATGAATAGCATTTTACATTCCCATAGATTTTATCAGTTATTGTTTCTGTAATATCTGTAATATGGCAATAATTATTCAATGTAAAATATTTGATTTAATAAGAAGTTTGTAATCTGATCTGTAATATGGCAATAATTATTCAATGTAAAATATTTGATTTAATAAGAAGTTTGGTTTTATAAGAAATAGCACTGATGTAACATTACAAATGACAATTTTATAACTGTTTGTTCTTAGCATCTGGCCCCACTCCAGCGACCAAGCTCAGGAAATAAAAACCAACCCAAGACTGGAGTATTTCAAACGGTAATATTTAAGAAAGATTTTGTGAAGCGGCAACAACTATTTGAGGAGAAAAGGCCTTCTGCTCTGGATAACATGTAAGGATATCCATCCATAAATAATAATAATAATAATAATGACAACAATAATAATATAAGAAATAGTGGATGTTTATTTCAATTTATCACAGAGCTACATATGCTGATAGACATGGCTAATAAGCACAATGTTCATGACTTAGGGAGCATAAAGATCAGTTGGAAAAAATCCCTATGGCTAAGGCTGGATTTGAACCCAAGGTCTGCATAGGAGTCCAGTGCCATCACACCACCAAGCTCCCCAAATTATAAAAGTTGATTCAAATATTAAATATTATTGGTGATATTAAAAATGTTTTTGTTAGTAAATTCGTGAATCAATGCATTTTAATTATTGAACACAGCCACTATAGTATTTAAATGTATTTATAAGCCACTGAATCAATATACATACATATCATATATATACTGTCACTAAAATGTACACAACATTACAAAACCTAGATGCCTAGGGATCTTGGTCATCAGTGTGCAAAAACAAACCAGTAATGCTATCAGATATCGTTTACCACTAACTTACTGGCAGCTTTACTGTGAGCTGATCAGGTCTCAGAAAAGCAACACAAAGATTCCTGAGCACTGGGTGTGTTGGAGAGGTAGGATGAAAATTTGGAATAAAAATTGTTGATGGCAAGGTGATCTGTGAAAATTAAGAGTGCTACATTTTCAGAGCAAACAAAAATTCTATGACTAGTGACCTTTAGTAAGTCTCTCTCTTCCCCCCTCCCCCCCCTCCCCCCCTCCCCCCAAAATAAATAAATATCAAATTAATATATGACAATTACAATAATTATAATATTGTCACCAAACAATAGGTAAAAGTTTTGTGTGAATTCAAGTCAAGGTATATAAATTAAAGAGAGATCATTTTGGCTTACATGTAAGAGCCTCTACCCTTCTAACAGAATAAAAAAGATAGTTATGTCACAAGACAAAATTACTGGAGACTTGAAGACTATCAGATGAGTTTCCAAATTTTATTTAAGTCAAGGGTCTCTTATAAATAAATGTCATTCTGTAAAAGTACTTATAGTCATTGATTTTTAATTAAGTTATTTTGTTTTCATCATCAAGGTGATGAGAAAGGATAATTGGCATTGGTCAAAGATAGATCCCTAGTTTGATCATAGTGTAGTGGAAGCAGAAACTAGTATTACCAAGCTCAGCTGAGAATTCACAAATGGGGACTTGAAGCACTGAGTCAATACTGTATAGAAAAGAAGGAAGAACTTCCCTGTTGAAAAATCATGAGTCTAGCTCTTCTATGCTGGGGCAATAACATCTTTCATATTATACAAGAATGAACAATATATGTACTCCATGATGGGGCAATGACATCTTACGTATAGTACAAGAATTAACAATACATATATTCCATGATGGGGCAATGACATCTTATGTATAGTACAAGAATGAACAATGCATATATTCCATGATGGGGCAATGACATCTTATGTATAGTACAAGAATGAACAATGCATATACTCTATAATGTGTTGCCAGCTGCTTGCACATTGGTTGCTGCCAAAGAATAATAACAGTTGATTACTCTGACAGCAAAACATTTTGTACTTTTCTCTTATTGTATGAATATTTTCATTCAAAATGTTTGTAACTAGATATAAAGTTCAGTGAATGAGAATGAATGGTATTTTTCAAGTAAATAATCAGAAGCTATTTATTTGCACACAAAAAAACTTCACACACTCCACTGCTTCATATATCATACCAACCGATAATTATATACAGCATAATTTATAATTTATCTTATCATACCTTTTATTAACCCTATCATTTTACTTTAAACTGTTTTATAATGTGTGTCAAACAGTCTTAAAAAACAACCAACTCAGAAACTAAATGTGAATGAAATTGCTCAAAGTGAAGCTCTTCCATCTACAACAAATAATCTTCCTGAACCTAAATACATTGGTAAGAATTTATTCTCTTTTTTTATATAGCTGTACATAAACTAAGACAATGCATTGTCTCCTTAGTTTTTTTTATAATAAAAGAAACAAAAATTACATCTGGAATCTTGAAAATAGCATCATAGTTGTCATTATTTAAAAATAAAAACATGTTGATTTGAATGTCTTGTTTTGCACATCTTATTAATATCACAACAATAATTTCACAATAATTTCAATAACTTCATAATTTCATAAATAATTTTCATTTATTTATCTTATACACAAATTGCATTTTTTTAAATTGATAAATTTATTTGTTGACTGCTTGTCATTAAGTTATCAGAAATTTTAATTTTATTTTCAAATACTTTAGCTCTAATTACTGGAATTTAGATGTTAATTAACAATAATTAATTAACATACTTGGTGCATATTTATATTAGGCAAAGAATGATGATTGACCATCTTTATTTAGATATACTGTATATGAATAATACAAAATAATAGTAATAGTAAGAATGAATAATAATAATTTGTAGAATTTTATTAGCATTTAAACAAGATCTGTAATTGCTTCACAATCATTGTACTATGCTGGACAACAGGAGGAGGGTATTGTGGGGTTGGACAGAATCCCAGAGACCAAAAAGAATCTTGAATCCATATTTCTTTGCACAAGTTCTGTACCTATACCTCTCAGCCATTCATCTCTGCAGTTTAAATATTGCATTAGTTGAACACGATCTCACTGTTTTCACTGTCTGTAAAGTAAATAATATAATATTGATTATAAAAGTTAATAATAGTTGCTGTTGCTGATTTCACACCAAAGTAGAATGGGGTGGGATGATTTGATGTAGGATTAAAGACCAACAGTTCATTATACCTGATAATGAATTTCTTAAATATTTTATTTATTTGTTTCATTTTGGGGGAGATGCAAATGTTATATTTTCTTTTTAAGGTTATTATTAATATTATATTATTATTTAGTCATTTTTCCAAAACCTCTGTTGATTGTCAGATGTGAACCAAGGTTTCAGAATTTTACCAAGATTCTGGCAGATCCAAGGTTTTATGGAGGATATGGACACCCCTGAGGAGTGCTGTTGTGAGTAGTGGGACAAGTCTTTGGTTTCTAGATAGTTTATTCAGATAGCTGTACAACTTTGATGTTATGTTCCCCTTGCTTCTATCACTACAGGTATCACTTCTGCTTTTACATTCTATAGTCTCTGAATTTCTAATCTAAGATCCATTTTTCTGGGGTTTTTTCTTTTGTTTTTATGTTTCTATCACTTGGAATAGTAATTGTTGCTGTTCTGTTAAACTTATGGAAAACTACAATGTCTGGTCTTCATGTAGGAATAACTCGATAGCCTTTATCTCAGTCCCTCAGTATTTTAACTTCTGTTTCAGTGACTGTTTCTGGCTAGTGCATCCATGCTCTTTTTGAGGTTTTCACTTCATAGCTCTCACATATATTTGTTTGTATGAGTTATGTTTCTATCACTTGGAACAGTACCATCAATGATTGTTGCTGTTCTGTTAGATTTATGGAGAACTACAATGTCTGGTCTTCATGCTGGGGTCACTCAATCTGTCCTTATCTTGAAGTCCCACAGTATTTTGACTTCTTCTGGTAGGTGCATTCAAGCTCTTTTGAGAACTCCATATATATAGCTCTCACAAAGATTTCTATGCATGAGTTTTGCCACTTCCTTTTTTGTCTTTTGGTGCATTCTATTTCTAGCTAGAAATTCACATCCAGATAGTATATGTTCCGTTATATTTTCTTTTGATGATGATAATGATGATTGATGATGATTATGATGATGGTGATGATGATGGTGATGATGATTAACATTAGAATATACCATCACTTTTACAACCGTTAGTGTTGTTATCTTTACAATTAGTATTATTAAATTTTGTCTGAGTATTTATTGATTTTTTTAATTTAATTTTGTTTTTTTTTCTTATTTTATCACTATGTTTTTGCCATTGTTTTTTCTGTTTTAATAAATATCTCTCTTTCTCTCAATATATATAATTAGAGCCCCTTCTGGTAACTAATAGCTTTTTAATTTCTCGATAAATTTGATAAAATATTCTAAATTAGGTGAAGAAGGTTAGTTTTAAAAGTATGAAAAGGTCTCAGAGCTTACAGCTGAGAATGATATTTTCTATCACAACTTGTACACATGTATATATCTTTAACTGTTTAGTATAAAAATATTCTTTTCAATTGTTTGAATGACATTTTCTTATGCTTGATGCACTTTAATATAATAACATCTTGTTTGGAAGAGAAGGCTGCAGCTTTTGCAATGTTCAAGAACTAAGTAAACATGAATGCACTCTGTGCTGTTAGTCATTGGCAGTGCATGGTTAAGAAATAATAAATTAGTTTATTAATAGTGTGTCATTCTCTCAGGAATAGCTCAAACAGACAACCCCAAGTCTGGAGAGAGAACTGAACTACCTTCTTTGATACTGAATGATGCTGCCAGACAAGATATTGGTTGGAGCAAGAGCAAGAATCTAGATATGCTAGTTAGTGATGACTTCACAGCTGAAGATGTGCAGGAGGATGATCAGAATAAAGAGATTCCTATCATCTCCAAAAGAGAAAAACTTCCAAAACTGAAAGAAACAGTTTTTGCTGAGAGGAGGTGTATGGAGCGCAAGCTGTCAATCAACAGTTTAGATCGTGTACAGTCAGCACAACCCAACAGTAGATCCGTTCGACCCAGCAGTGCTAACATCCGTCGTGCCCAGTCTGCAAAAAGAGCAGCTTCAGGAAAACCAGACATGTCTAAAATATTGTCCTATTTGAAAAAAAATAAATATGATGACATAGGTTGGTCACATTTATTTTATTTATTCACATTTTTTTAATGTATGTATGATTTGGAAATAGATATTCAGAAGATAATCTCTGTTCTTGAGCTCTTTACCATTTATTTTGTCTGCAGTGTATTATTTACATAGATTTATACTTTGATGAATATGTGATTAGGAACGAGCCATTTTTTTAATGCTCTTTTTCTGTTTATCTTCATGTTGACAACAAAAATCCATAAAATCAAATAACTAATTAAATTTAAAAAGCAAATTTATCCATACTAATTAAATATTTTAATGATCCATACAGCAGATATACAATAAAAAATAAATTGTACAAAAAAGTGGCAGTTTGCCAACACTGAAGATAATTAGCCTTCAAAAATATGTTTACATTGAGGATCTAGACATTTAATGCCTAGCAAGACTTCCATCAATGCTTAACTTCATCCGTTAAACCTAAAAATGAAGTTACAGCTTACATTTACACACAAAGCCACTTGTAGTGCTTTAATATTATTCATTCAATAAAACAGATAAGGTCAAATATTTCTTAACTTTTTGTCTCATGGTGAAAGCAGCTTGGCTTATGATGTGAAAGACATTTTGTTAACATGTTATATTTAAAGAAAAGAGATAAACAGTTATTAAATAGCTGTACCTTGAATGTTCTGATTAAGAAATGTTCATTTTAACTGTTTTTGTTACTTCTTTAGTCAGTTATACGTAGCTGATAAAGCACTGCATTTACTTGAATATTACAGTTATTTTGTTTAATAGTTATGTAGGCATAATTTAGTTTTTGTTTTCCTGTCTGTTAGTTAATTTTGTGTGTGTGTGTGTGTGTTTGCTACTGTATATATGATTGATACATTGCTGCATACTTTGATAGTTCCAGACAATGACAGTGTGGTTCACAACCTCATGGAGATGAGAACTCGACTTGGGTGGACAACTGAAATACCACGGCACGGACCAGATTGCAAGAAGAGCATGTACAGTCTTTCCCACTCTGGTACTGATCTGAATATAAAGGTAATATCTATACAGACCATTATTCAATTATCTGTAAGCTGTATTAAACATTTTAAGTGTTATTTTTGTTAGCAGGATAATTCTAAATTTAGTACTATCAGATATTTCATTATGGATTGGGTGGAGGGAGGAGTGTATGTTTGTAGATGTATGCTTGTGTATGTATGCATGAGAGAGATGGTTTGTAGATGTATGCATGAGAGAAATGGTTTGTAGATGTATGCATGAGAGAGATGGTTTGTAGATGTATGCATGAGAGAAATGGTTTGTAGATGTATGCATGAGAGAAATGGTTTGTAGATGTATGCATGAGAAAGATGATACAAGGCCAGGATTTGTTGGCAGGATATAGTACGAAGTCAGCAAAGTCAAATTTTTTAATTTTTAATTCTGAAGGTTTTTAAATGAATTCTTCTTTATTGAGGGATGAGTTGGATTAACACTGAGTCAGCTCTTTATAAGTCTTGATAAGTTAAATGAGTTAGTATTTCCTTTATTTAATTTCTTTTATTTTTATTTGTAGTGGTGGCAAAAAAGTTTAATCTCAAAACCCAATAAAAAGTAAGTTTAAGACAGTCAATTTAACACAGTTTAATAATTTGATTTTTTAAAATTGATTTTTTTACAGTAATCATCATCATCATCTTTATACAGTATCAAGATGCCAACTCACCTGCCTCCATAAACATATGGCCAGTTAAAAATACCATCATGAATAGCATCACAAAGTTTCTTGTAAAATTATGGAATTATTGAAGTATACAAAATATAAAGACTTTAAAGAAAATAATAAGTGACAGAATAAGGTAATAAAAATAAATTGAGGATAATTGATATTAAAACCAAGAGAACTCTTTTCAAAAGCTAAAATTGTTACAGACAGCCATGTTGAAAGCATTGAGAAAGCATTTTGCTTAGTGTTTATTTTAATGCTTTGAGTTACAGCCATATCTTGTGATTGTTTGTTTCAGGAATCAGTACTTGGAAAGGAAGATGATGGGCAGTTTTTGTACTGTTTGCCTCGCAACCGTAAACACCCTCGTGCAAGGTATGATCCATATGATCTTCAGGTGGTGTCTGCAAATACTGCTCGTGCAGAACCTTTGTACTGGACTGTCAGTGCTTCTTATATAACCATGGTGAGCAGAGTGTTCTGAAATAAAAAGAAATTTTATTGTTTGGATTTAGGTTGGGCATCTTGAATGATGAAAAAGAAAATGAAAAATATGCATATTGCATTTCCTAAATAGTGGGTTTGTTGTTTCTTGTGATATGCAAATGGGGTAATTTAATTAATTCTATATGTCTGGATACATATCCATTTAAATTTTAGAATTTGTTTTTTAAATATTGTTCTTTTTTTACTTTTACTTCTTTCTGATTGTCTGTATAATTGCCAATTAACATGTTACTGAATATTTTGATTTAAAAAGAAACAATTTGTTTGTATGTGTGTTGGTAATAGATTAGGAAAATGTTTAAAATTTTTGCAGAACATTTTTAGAACAAAGACTACATATATCTTGGAGAAAAACCAACCAAACACTTCCAATTTAAGTGTATTAATTTACAATACATATATTCCATTTCAAATACCTTAGAAACACCTGCTGTATTTTTTTTAAATCTAAAACCACTCTAAATTTATGCTTAGCATTATTTGGTTTAATATATCAACTCATTGTAATACAAAATGTTGTTACTGTGGCATTTTTTCATTTGTTCAGTCTGTCTTTCAATAAGTCTGTCAGCCAGTCACTCAATCAATACACATTTTTACCACTATGGTGGCATTCAGTCAGTCTGTTGCCAGCCTTTCATTCATTCTATCAAATCTTTCAATCTTATCAAATCTTATCAGTCAGACAGTAGATATTTTTACACCTTGACATCCGTTCATTCAATATGTCTATCAATCTATCATCGAGTCATATTCATCAATCATTTCTTTCATCATCATTTAAGTCCATCAGTCAGTCATTGATAACACTATAAGTCTGAAACTTTGTTTATAATTATTGCATCATGTCTACCAAAAAGTTAACTTGCTGTCCCATTTGTCTTTCTGATGTCATATTATTGCTTGTTATTTGTCTTTCTGATGTCATATTATTGCTTGTTATTTGTCTTTCTAATGTCATATTATTGCTTGTTATTTGTCTTTCTAATGTCATATTATTGCTTGTTATTTGTATTTCTGATGTCATATTATTGTTTGTCTTTCTAATGTCATATTATTGCTTGTTATTTGTCTTTCTAATGTCATATTATTGCTTGTTATTTGTCTTTCTAATGTCATATTATTGCTTGTTATTTATTTTACAGGCTGATGTAGCATTGTATTTTGTATTGTATTCTTCGGACAGGCTGATGTACATTATTTCTTGTATTCTTCGGACAGGCTGATGTACATTATTTCTAGTATTCATTACAAAGACTGATGTAGCTTTATTTCTTGTATTCATTACATAGACTGATGTAGCATTATTTCTTGTATTCATCGAACAGGCTGATGTAGCATTATTTCTTGTATTCATCACTCAGGCTGATGTAGCATTATTTCTTGTATTCATCACTCAGGCTAATGTAGCATTATTTCTTGTAATCATCATACAAGCTGATGTAGCATTATTTCTAGTATTCATTACACAGGCTGATGTAGCATTATTTCTAGTATTCATCACACAGGCTGATGTAGCATTATTTCTTGTATTCATCATGCAGGTTGATGAGCAGAACCAGGGAGTAGACCAGACCAGTACTACTTCAGCTCTCTGGTGGATGTGGGAACGTCGGCTTTTTTACATGGTCTTTGAGTTTCCAGTTTTTGTCCAATTCAGGTAAAAAAATCAATCAATTGTGTACTGTTTTATCTTTTTTCCAAGTCATGAATTTATGCTAGAATGCAACTTTATTGTTTATTTTATTTTACTGATATATAATTATAAACCTTTCATTATATCATTAATTTAAGGCATTCTCTGGACTCTAATTTAAGGCATTCTCTACCCTCATTTCTTACCTCCCCCCCCAAGTGTTATAAATATAAGCAAAGGACATTTTTATTTTATTGTTAACAGGTGCGATTAACAATACTAGTGTTCTACAGAAATTTGGATCATAAAAACAATAATCCTTCTAAGAATAAAAGTATATAATCAAATTTATTTTGTTTTTTGTTGTCATTGCACAATGGAGGAATGTCTGTAAAAGTTTAGGTACACTTTCATCAACAATTTTGTGAAGAGGAGTTCATTTTGTTGTTGAGAGTCATGTTTGTTTTCCATATAAATGCACAGTTCATTTTAATTGGGATTATCTTTCTTAAAAAATAATTTTAATATGTTTGTGTTAAACTGTTTGATCTTTAAGAAGTGCATCATTTATATAAATGGCAAAGTAATTTTAAAAAATAAATGTATTTTATATTAATTTGACAGATTTATTTATTTGTTTGCTAATGCATTTGTTGCAGATTGTGGAAAGCCTTTCAGTTATGGAGACATGTCATTAGGCATCAAAAGAATTCTGGAAACAAGTAGGCATTCCTATTTACTTTTTACTTTAAGAGTACAGTAAATTTCGAAAATAATTTATCATTTCATTTTATTTGCATATATGTGAAAAATCTCCATAGAATAACATTTCAACTATGCTGTAAATCTTCTGTAAATATATTAAGATGTTTGAGTATGCTCTTTCTCTTAACAACAGTTGCTGAAAGACTCTGAAGTACTTGACACTTCTCCAAAATTTCAAGCATGACCATGTCAGTTTACATGTGATTATCTTGGACCTTAACCTAAGGGTTATTACAGTGGGGATATTGCTACTTGACCATCCTGAAACATAAGGATTAGAATGTTTGGAGTTCAATATATGACCACACTGGGCATAAGGATGTATTTCAGTCATAACTATATGATCCCCTGGAACCTAGTGATGTATTTCAGTCATAACTATATGATCCCCTGGAACCTAGTGATGTATCTCAGTCATAACTATATGATCCCCTGGAACCTAGTGATGTATTTCAGTCATAACTATATGATCCCCTGGAATCTAATGATGTATTTCCAGTGGACAATCACTATAAGACCACCGTGGAACCTAATGATGTATTTCCAGTGGACAATCACTATAAGACCACATTGGAACCTAAGGTTCTAAGGGTTGTTACAGAAGGGAATCATATCACTATACAACTGCTCTGGAATTTAAGGAAAGACATAAAGACTTGCACATATTAGAATAACTTCTTGTGGGCATTATGATAAAGACTTTTAGATTTGATGATAGATATTTGTAAGCATTATGATAAAGGCTTGTGTTCAGTAGAGAAACAGTTGTGTTCATTTTTGTAAAGGGATTTTGGGACATTATGATAAAGGCTTGTGTTCTAATCCATTAGGGTATAATGTCTTGCTGGAATTATTTTAATTGCTTATAAGCATTAGAATTGTTTAAAAATAATGTTCCATTTATTTTATTTGTGCTCACCTACTCTGTAACATTTGAATGATCTCAATGCTACTTGAATACTGGTTTGTCATTGGAATGACTTTTATGGGGAATTAGTTGTCCTTGGGGTGACATAGTGAGTAATGAACAACTTTTAACTCAGCATGTCAGTTTGTTTAATATAAGGCAGATATATGTATCTATCTATTTTTCTATCTATCTGTCTGTCTGTCCGCCCGTCTGTCTGTCCATCCATCATCCATCCATCTGTCATCCATCTATCTGACTATCTATCTGTATATCTGTTCCTTTCTCTAGGGGAATGTTATTCAAGTCCTTGTTCTTGGCCAATGAGGTTCTGCAAGGCTGTCTGGTCCACGTACATAGCTTGTGTGAAGCTGCTAAAGGTGCAAACAAAGGCTGTGGCAACACTATTTCACTGGTAGATTTGGATTCATCTAAAACATTAAGTCTGGCAGAATTCCAGAGGAACCAAGAGCAACAATGTGAAAAAGCATTCCAGATGTTGACCGCTTTAAGAGAAAAGGTCATCAATCTTGTATGGGAATCCTGTGCAGTAAGCATGGTCACATTCATTGTTTTGATTTGTGATTAGTTTGAAATTACTCGTACCAACCTTATTTTATTCATTTATAAGTTTCCAGTAAGTTCTTATGTTGATATAGTGATATATATTTCAAATGTGATAATTAAAGCAAAATCATGCTCTCATTTCAGATTAATTAATTCAATATTCGGTTTATTAAAAATTAATGTATTGCACTAAACTGGTTGTTGATATTCTGCAATTAGTTAGTAAATGTGCACAGTACAGTTGACTTCTCTAAAAGGATTATTTACACAAATTATGATATTTAGTTAAAATAGGATTTTTATTATTTTCATATTGTTTGTTGTAAATCTTGAAATGAAAAGACAGTAGCTGAGATGGAAGGCATCACCCAAGGAATCCGTAGTAGCAGTGGCTGCAGGGTGACAATACAAGCTGTCAGCCATGGTATCACTCAGTCATATAAGCAGCAGCAGAAAGGCCAGAAGAAAAAAGATGAACATAAATGTAAGCTTTAAGAATATTTTGAAATACTGCACAACCTCTGAATAAAGTAGGCATTGTAAATTATAGAGTCATACTGTTAAGAAAATAATCATATTTTATGTAAGTATTTTAGATAATACAGAAATTTACAAAAATCCAAACTTAAAAGTCAACATAAATTAAACCATAAATAATGAAGAAGTAAACCCACCAACAAATTCAACATAAATGTCAGCATTATAGATTATATAAAAGTTATGTTAAACATAAACATAAGTATTATAGATTATATAAAAGTTATGTTAAACATGTAAAATGACAAAACATAAGTATTATAGATTATAAGAAAACACTTTAATAAGAACAGGCAACCTATTATCATATTCATTATGAAAATACAATTAACAACACTTAATCGTAAGCATTATAAATTAGAAAGAAATATTATTATAATGCAATTCCATGTTATGGGAAGCAAATAGTATTGGATCTCTGAATTTGGTTACACTACTTTTCTCTTCTTTTTTTTCCCCTTTTCTTCTTGCATAACTTCTTTCAGAAAGCTTTTCCATTCATCAGAAAGCTTTTCAAAGCTTGTCTATTGTGTCATATATTCTTTACCCCATATGCAACTCTTGTCAGAAAGCTGAATTGCATAATCTCCTTTATGTAACTTCTGTCGGAAAGCTTTTATACTTACATTATCTATTGTGTTACATTTTCTTTCCCTCATATACAACTCTTGTCAGAAAGCTTTCCTATTTACAAATCTATTTACATTGTTCCAGCATCAAAACCACTTTATGCTGAGATTGCAGAATGGCGCAAGATCCTAGCAAGACTGGCCTGCTTCCTCAGGTCTGTGGACTATGCCCTGCAGGAGTTAATGAGACACTTGGTGTTTTCTTCAGTGAAACAACTACTCGATCATCTGGTCAAGAGTTACCATGCACCTGAGAAACGTGAGGAAACGGATGAAAATGAATTGGTAAGAGAAAAGTATGAAACAGGTAAAAATGAGTTTGTAATAGAAAAGTTAAGAAACATAGTTGAAAATGAAATGGTTAAAAAAAAGTGAGGAGATGTATGAAAATGAATTGGTAACAGAAAAGTTAGAAAATTTGTGAAAATGAATCGGTAAGAAAAAAGTGAATAAATGGATGAAAATGAGTTGGTAAGAGAAAAGTGACAAAACTGGTTAAAATGAATTACTAAGAGGGAAGTGAGGAAAAGGATGAATGAATTGGAAGAGAAAAATATTGTCTCCTTAAAAAAAATATTCTGTTCACTTTTTAAAAAAAGCTGGTTTGGGTTTTGGGAGTATTGTTCTCATTGAAGCTCTTCACCTCACACACTTTCACCTCACTACCAACAGTATTTGAAAACATAATGAGGAAAACTATTATAATTTTATTCCATAATTATTGTTACTTTCCCTTTGGTAGTTTGTCAAGCTTTAACTTCATACATGTACTAGTGCAAGGTACATAAATAGTTATGCCATAAAATCATTTATTTGCTTTTAGATTTATGCACTCAAATGCCCATGAAGTGATGGGGACCTAGAGGGGTAGTACCTGGGTCATAAACATGAAGATAATTGTGATGAATGATGATGGATGGCAGTCTCAGCAACAGAGACGACAACATGAGTGATAGTTGTTTTGTATTGCATTTGGACACCATACATGGCAGGGCTGAGACAGTCTTAGACAAAAACGTTGGTTCATGCAGACACAGACACAAGCGATCAAGTGATTAAGCCATCAAGTCATTTAAGAGACACACACTTTGTTCAAGTAGGAATGGTAGTTATGATTGCTTTTACAGCCACATGCGCTCATTATATTCTATAAAGACGACTTTCCCCAAAGCCCAGGTAGGTCAAAAATAAAAATATAGTTTGAAAGGCTTCTAAAAATAATTTCTGTGTTTTCTTACTTTCATTTTAATATAAATTACTTTCATACTACTAAGAGTTATATTAAGAATCAAATATATATTGAAACTACCATAATTATACTTTAATACACAAATCTTTACTAATATATAATCTACAGATTTAGACCTAAAATAATTTCTGTGTTGGTGGGCTATAGGAAAAGTATTCACACACATAAATTACAAAATACACAATTGCAATAACATTATTCATCATATAAAAAGTATGTCAGTTAAAAATATAAACTATTTCCTTTCTGAATATATAAATGTCAACTTTAGTTACTAACTACCTAAAACATGTATATTACAATAAAGGCATGCACTCTAACACATCTCTTTAAATTAGCACTGACATATTTATACATTACTAACTACCTCAAACAGTATACAACAATAAAAGCATGTATTATAACACAGCTCTCTACATTAGCACTGGCACATTTATGCTCCAATATACCACATGATTTAAAACAAAGGGAGTGATCGTGACCTAATTTGCAGACAGCCATGATCCAACTTGTAAAACAAAACAATAAGTGCTGTACAATTACACACAGATGTGTCAGCATGCACTATGATACATGCACACAAAACATTAACTAAATAACAGGGGCTATACCCCTAATTAAATTACCTCCATGGGTCTGCACATCTTACATGAGTCTGCAATAGAAAGACAAATAAAACCAGACATTCTAGTTTCACTTCTGTAGGCTTTTCCTAACATGCATCTGAAAATTCAGATTCTTCCATGCTTCCATATCAATGATTATATTTAGTATGTGCTGTCATTTAAATCAGATGGCAATCTTTATTTTTGCTGGTTTGTATTTCTTTTCAAGACTCCCTTATTTAACTATCAGTGTCCAGTAATAAAGTTTTTCAGAATTTTCCCACTATTGTTTGTTTGTTTTTAAAGTAGGATACAATCTTAGTAACAAAGAAATAAATTTTCCAAACTTATAATATATAATATATGTATATTACATATATTCATATATGTAAAATATATGAATGTAAGACAAGATGTTTAGTTTCATTTGTCTCCCTTTGGAAATGTTTGAAGGATACATTTGGAGCAAGAGCTTGGTTATGTGAAGATAAGGGAGCAAACCCTCTCAGAATTCGTACTTCATATATATTTTATGTAAAAAGATTTTACTTTAAAAGAATGTATATATATTCAGTGTAATTAAATCTAGTTCTTATTTCCTATTGTATTTATTTTTCTTTGAGACAAATTAAATTGATGTTGTGATTATTGTGGTTTTCAGGACAGCCAGAATCAGTCTGCAACATCTTCTAGAACAAGCAGTGCAAAAATGACCAGGTAAGCAGAAAGGTTAAAAAAGACTATTTGTCAATGCTTGAGCATTCATGACTATTATTTTTTTAATTATTCCCAACTGCTATGTTATCCCCTCATAAATTTTTTTGCTAACAATTGTCTGACTTATTCCTTGTAAAATGTGATTTTAACAATCTTATTTCTTTTCTTACTATATAGCTTTGTAAACAATGTATTTTTCATTACATTTTCTACTTCTTTCACTATGCCCATGACAGTTTTATTTATAATTTTCAAAGAAATTAATTCTTTCAATTAATTTCTTTTAATTGCACTATTATTTTTTAATTCTCCTAAATTGAATCCAAGCAACATTTTTTAAAGCATACTTTTCTTTACTTATCCTTGTGTTTTGCTAAGATAATTGAATCTGTAATAGTTGACGCTTTAAAGTACTATTTTGAAACTTGTTAAATTCATATTTTATTGTTTTATATGATTATATATTTTATCATATTTTATGCAATTCAGTTTTTTTATTGTAATGTTTATTTTAAATTTAAAATTAAATATTATAAACAATTCTTATATGAAATGATGCTAGTTTACTTTTGTATTATTTTTTAAAAGAATTTTAAAAATTATATTCAATATTTATCTATGCATATAAATATATATATAATTTCAATTTTTTTTTCCAATTTTGGGAACTGACATGATACTTTTCTTGACACTCAAAAAATTATCCATTCTGTCTAGTGCTGATGTTTAAATTCCTTAGTTTAATTATTTTTTTATTGTGTGAGATTTTATTCTTTCATGCTAGTATTTGAATTAAAGTCACTATTTTGCATTATTATATGAAGATATGAAGTTTAAATAAGAATTTATTTATATCTATATATTCAAAATAGATAGATAGAGTTCCCTGTATGCATGAGTTTCATTTAGGCAGATTCAATTTTATACAACCTGAAATGCCAAATTTTGCGATCTGAAATACCAGCTGAGAGTAAGAGTGAGATGGTCACCACCAACCAAGGAATACTGATTACTGCATTTTCAGACTTAATTCTTTATTGCTTTGTGCAGACATGGATCCAAGTGTTCCTTTTATTCAATATTATGAAAATGTACATATTCATACATATTTCCCATTAACAGATTTTAGTTTAGTTGTGAGGGGCTCAGAAAATCCTGTTAATAATATGAATTCCTTTTATTAAATAGTGTTATTTATTTTTAAAATATACATGGAACAATTAAAATGTTAATCTTTGTTTCAGTAAATGGTTAATTATTTTGCAGGATCTCAATAGCAGAATCTGAGATGAGTTCTTATTCAAACAAGTCAGGATTCTTTAAAACATTGAAGAAAAAAGAGGCCTCTCCCGCAGGCTATGAAATTCCCCACTTTAACTTTGAGGAAATTGAGGAGATTGAAGGCATTCCTGACATTGACGAAGTTCTGGAAGAGATTCGTCAGCATGATGTCGTAGAGGAAACCATATCATCAGTATTTATTGTTAGTTTAGTGCTCAATGTACAGACTAACACCAGCAGAGGTTCTGCCAAGCATTCCAAAGAAAGGCATCATAAGGCATCTAAGGTCAAATGGTCTCTACCGGACACGGTGTCCTCTTATGAAAAAGATGTTTCATTTCAGGAGGAGCAGGAAACTGGTAATGTAGTTTGGAATTTTTTGTTTGTAGTTGACAGGTTTTAATGTTTAATTAGTAATCATTGCATAATGGGATGCAAACTTCCATTTAATTATTTAAAAATTACAGCCTTCATTATTATAACAAATATTGAAAATGTAAATTTATGATATAATTTAATTTAGTCATAATATTTTTATAAAGCACTTTATCACTTGCATTGATAAATGTACCTACATATTTGTTTGACATATTCTTCCATTGTTTTCTGAGAAAGAAACTGGGTCAAAATCATGATATAATTATACAGAGGTGATTTAGAAAGATGTATGTGCATTTCACTAAGTAGTATTTTGTGTTTACAATGACATTTTTAGTTATTAAATCATTACCTTTAGCCGAAGAAAGTCAGTATTCGCACTGTCTACTACCAAACACACTATACGTTTTTTAGATTGCTATCTGCAGATGCTGTTATCAACAAACACATGAACATATATCTAGTCATTTGTATAGTTTCTATGTTATAATGCCTATTGTTCTCTTTTGCTATCAATCCATAGTGCTTTTAGTTTTAGTGCAGTAAACTGCAGCTAGTGTCCTGACAAACAATAGTAAAATCATATTTCTGTATTCATTTGATAACTCCAAGACAACAATCAAACATGTGTACATTATTTTTAAGACCCATGCACATTGGTCCTAATTTTTGTTTCATGCTTTTGAAAGTGAACAGGGAGAAATTCTCTCTTGTGTTATTGCTTGTATTCTTTTCGTTCATGTCTTAGAAAGTGAAATACAAAAGAAGTCTCTAATGTATTATTGTTCTTTGTCTTGTCTTTCATGACTTAAGAAAGTGAAATACAAAAGAAGTCTCTAATGTATTATTGTTCTTTGTCTTGTCTTTCATGACTTAAGAAAGTGAAATACAAAAGAAGTCTCTAATGTATTATTGTTCTTTGTCTTGTCTTTCATGACTTAAGAAAGTGAAATACAAAAGAAGCCTCTAATATATTATTGTTCTTTGTCATGTCTTTCATGTCTTAGAAAATGAAATAGGGAGTGAGTCTCTAATGCATTATTGCTTGTATTCTTCTCTCATCTTAGAAAGTGAAAGTGAGACAGAGTCAGCTGCAGAAACAGAAGATGAAGACATGCAGAGTTTCTCTGAAGAAGACAATGACAAAACTGAGCAGAAAGATGACTCTAAGAACTCAAGCACTGAGCAGAAGTATGCCTACACAAACATAGTGCCCAAAAGGTATTATTTCAGGCATGATTTGTTGTATACATATAAACAGTATTCATTTGTTCTAGAAGGTTTATTAATAACCACAATGAACCATTCACTTTAGTTCATTGTCAGGTTCTGCATCAGATTTATTTTGTGAATTTAACATTGACAATTTATTTATCCTTGACTCTAAAAGTAAAAGTATGTTTATGTTCTTGTTGCAGTAATCGTAAAGTAAGTCATCAACCCAAGTCTTTTGTGAGTCTGTCACCAACACCTTTAGAATTCCAGACTAGTGTGAACTACCTCATTGGTATTTTTGAAGACACTGTGGGTAAGTTCATGTTCACTTCAAGAAATGATGTTTTATGAAGATGCAGTGGGTAAATTCATGTTCACTTCAAGAAGTGATGTTTTGTGAAGATGCAGTGGGTAAGTTTATGTTCACTTCAAGAAATGATGTTTTGTGAAGATGCAGTGGGTAAGTTCATGTTCACTTCAAGAAATGATGTTTTGTGAAGACGCAGTGGGTAAGTTTATGTTCACTTCAAGAAATGATGTTTTTTGAAGACACACTGGGTAAGTTTATATTCACTTCAAGAAGTGATGTTTCTTGCTGAGGTGCCAAATTGCCTGAATATCTAAGCATGAAATTGTTTGTTTGTTTTAAAAATTATGTTGTTTTATAAACTTTACCAGAAAACAGTTTTTCTTATTTTTTATTTCTGATTGCTTCATTGAATGAAGTCAAGTTGGGGTTGGTGTTTTTCTTACTTCCTGGTGCCTGTATTTTAATAGGAAGATAATACAGGGGGCGCTTTACTCATTCAGTGCCAGTGGTGAGCTCCACATTGAGTTCTAGAAGTTGAAAACAAACAACAGTCTTTCTCATTCTCTTTTAACCATTTCTTCCTTGTGTCATGATAGATTCTTTTTCTTTATGGGGAGAATGTTTTGTCTTGAGGCCAGATTCCCAAAATACAGTTACATGAGTTTGTTTTGGAGGAGACTACCTATCAGTGGCTTTGTACAACTAATTGACTGCACATTATTAATATAGTATGATAATGTCTTATAAATAAATGCCTGTACAGAATAAGATTAGTGTCCTTATTTTATACTCAGCTCTGCTGTCTACAAATTCAGCTAGTGACCCTCAAGAGCATTATACTAGTTCCACTAAAGGGAACTAAATGAAAGTTTTCACTTCCTTTATTTGAGAAAATCAGATTCTTTTTTTGCAAAAATGTTATCTTGCAAATTATTAGTTTGGAGGTGAGAAAGAGAGATGAGTGTGATCCTTAACAGAGAGACACTTTTTAATAATTTATTAAAATAATGTTTTTACATTAATTATTATCAGTTTAAAACTCATTTTGGTAACTAGAAGTACTTTTTAGGTAAGGTAACTAATGAGCGCGTCCTATCTGTACATTTATTTCAACTAGGGAAAGTTTGCTTTTTTGCACAAAATAATAATTGTTGTGAACTAATTTATTTCTGTTTAAAGCAAAGTTTGTGCCAATGCTGCGAGAACCCAGACTGAAGGTTTTTTATTCCCCACCCAAACAAGATCTGCATTTAAACTTTGACCTAGAAATGGAAGAGGAAAAGCGAGAAACACAGCGTCCTTGGCCTGACCTTGACATGATACTGCATGATGACCCTGCCTATCAGCAACTTTTGACAGGGATTCAGTCATATGTCGATATGGAAATGGAACTTCTCAACCAGTATATCATGGCAAGTCAAATGTTAATATAGAAATAGAACTTCTCAACCAGTATATCGTGGCAAGTCAAATGTTAATACAGAAATAAAACTTTTCAACCAGTATACCATAACAAGTGAAGTGTTAATACAGAAATAAAACTTTTCAACCAGTATACCATGACAAGTCAAATGTTAATACAGAAATAAAACTTTTCAACCAGTATACCATGACAAGTCAAATGTTAATACAGAAATAAAACTTTTCAACCAGTATACCATGACAAGTCAAATGTTAATACAGAAATAGAACTTTTCAACCAGTATACCATGACAAGTCAAATGTTAATACAGAAATAACACTTTTCAACCAGTATACCATGACAAGTCAAATGTTAATACAGAAATAAAACTTTTCAACCAGTATACCATGACAAGTCAAATGTTAATACAGAAATAAAACTTTTCAACCAGTATACCATGACAAGTGAAATGTTAATACAGAAATAGAACTTTTCAACCAGTATACCATGACAAGTCAAATGTTAATATAGAAATAACACTTTTCAACCAGTATATCAGGGCAAGTCAAAATTAATACAGAAATAGAACTTTTCAATAAGTATAGCATTTTCAAGTCAAATGTTAACAGAGAAATAGAACCTTCATAATCAGTATATCAGGCAACTGTGGTTTTTTAAAATTAGACATGGGTTGGAACTCTATGACAATTGTGGTGTTTCATAATAAGACATGAGGTTGGAACTCTATGACAAATGCAGTATTTTATAATTAGACATGGGATTGGAACTTTATGACAACTGCAGTGTTTCAAAATAAGATTGGTTGGAACTTTTCAATCACAACAATTAGTTATTTAGATATAGTGATGTAAATTTTCAATCACAACTTGGTATTTCATATTGAGATGTGAGGATGTGACTTCACGGTGTTAGAAATTTTCAGGCACAAAAGCATGTTGTTAAGAAAATAAGCTCCACCTAACATGTCTAAGGAAATAAATCTGGGTCAATAATATTTTAATTGACATACAAGTTTTGAGAATGGGGGACATTTGGTACTTTCCCCATGTGCTTTTCCAAGTAATTACTCCCTGTTTTATTTAATTTAGGGTTGAGGAAACTTCTTTAATTTTAAAATATGAAGGTTAAGATTTTGATTCTTATCTTTATGTTTACAATCTAAAGCCTGATTTGAAATGTTACAGTCCCCTTGCTCTTGGCTGTAAATGTTAAGTGTCAAATAATATGGCATAACTTGCATGGTGTGTTGGCTTAGAATTACCACCAGTTCTGCATGATGGTGGATCAGTGCAAACAGATGAAAGTTGAGGAGTCCATGGCTAAACAAGAATGGTCGACAGATGACTTCAATCAAGTTCTAGCAACGCATACTGAGATGGTTTGTAACTTTTATGACTTTTCTATCTAAATTTATGTTTTTCCACCTCTCCCTAAACTTAAACTGTTGAGCTTAGTAGCTTGACTTTACTGTATCCAGAGATCTCCAAGATTATTATTAGCAACTGAAGTCAATATTATTAGTAATTAAACTCAATAATATTAAAAATTAAATTCATTATTATTATTAGATTGTTTTTATTAATAATCAATGCAAAATCACTAGAAATACAAAATATAAATATGTGAAGTACAGTATTTGTTTCCGTTATTTTGAGCCATAGAGCTGAAGAAAAATCTACAAGTAACTAGTAGTTTTAATAAAGTAGTATGAAACTGCAATATTTCTTTCCAGTATTTCAAGTCATAGAGCTAATCAATAATTACCTCAACTGCAAATTGATTTTATGAAATCCAGGTTCGACGAATGAAGAAAATGGAAATGACACGGCGGGTAGCCATGATTCAAGTACTGGCAGAAGAATTTTGCAATTCATGCCTGCCATACCCAGAGAAGGTTGTGAAGGATGTTCACCAAATTCTGCCAGTCATCGCCAATAAACGTAATGATGAGCTCATCACAATCATCAAGGTATGTTATCGCTGTGCACTCAAGGATATATTTGAGAAATCGTTGAACTGCTAGCAGTTATCTGCTCAGAATTATTTAAATCACATCAAATGGGGTTTGAGAAATCAGTAAAAGCAAAATATTTCAAACAAAAAATAAGTTATTTAAGTGTTGGATCATTGGTGCTTTTCATTATGGTCCATTGACATCTTCATAAAAATAACATAACCTGTTTCAGGGAGCTTCACGACGCTTGGACAAGTTTCCTGACACAGTGGAAGATTTTGTTGAGCATCTGTCATTCCTGGGTCGAATGTCTACAGAGTTACCAGCCTTGGATAAGGAATACAATATAGTCAACAAATTGTTTACTATTGCCAATGACTTCAGCGTTTTCATCCATCCAGAGGACATGGCTTTGTATAAGACACTTTCCCCCAGTTTTCAGCATCTCAAGGTGTGTTTGTTATTGTACATAATTCCACCTGTTCTTGTCATATCAAAATATTCTTTTATTTCACACTTGGAATTGTAGCTAGTTAAAAGTAATATAGCAAATCACAAGGAATAATCACAGAAGTTTTCTCTTTAAAGTTTACAAATCACATATTTAGTGGTAAAATAACATAGTGGTAAAATCACATACTTAGTGGTAAAATCACATACTTAGTGGTAAAATCACATAGTGATAAAATCAAATACTTAGTGGTAAAATCACATACTTAGTGGTAAAATCACATACTTAGTGGTAATTTTACTTCTTTTTCAGCTAATTTTTTCTACAATGCAGGAGAGCACATAGATGGATATTATTTTATATCTTCATTAGTAATTAACAGTGGAATGAGAATGTTAATAAAATTTCTTATCTTTTTAATTTTCTTTCTTCTTTAAAGAGTCATGTACAAGTATTTCTGCCTTATTACTGTACTTAAAGTCCTGAAAAATGCTGCATTAAAAATAAAATTCAGAATCGTTTTTCTACCAGTGATTAATGTACATTTTGAGATTATATTGCTCAACAAATATGAAGATTTTAAAATATTTTCTTCCTATTTCTTGAAATAGATTAAAACATGGATTTATCTTCTCCTTTGGAAGAAGTTTTCTTCCTATGGAAATATTATGTGATGGTAGATGTTTATAGATGTAGATGTTAATGTTGTGGAAGAGAGAAAATGTTTACAGCACCCATATATCTGCCAAGTGAGAGAGATGAGTGGTGTCTTCTGGAGAATTATTAATAACATAAATTAAGTTTCTCATGACTTGTAATTAGTTATGGATAATTAATTAATAATAATCATAACCTATAACTAGTGTGGTGTAGATGTCACAGTCTCCTTAACAACTGTTTGCAGTGCAAGTTTCTGATTATTCTTGGAATATTTTCCTGTCGACATGCAGATTACTGTCTGAGATTATAAAACCATTCCCAAGAACATTTATATAAAGATGTTACTTCCCTTATTTTCCTTGGAAAATTATATCCTTTGCACATTTAAGCCTACATAGCAGAAATAAATCACTATCTTTGACATGATTATGGTAAAAGGCAACTTAATATTTATGAAAGAACTTTTTAGTACTACTGCCAGTTAATTGGGTTATAATTTTCACAGTTATTTAATGTGTAAGTCTTTAACAGTATTTTTTTGTTTAGATGCAGATTTAAATTATCTTAAATTTAAAAAAAGAAATGAAATCTTTTCAGTCCACAATTTTGTACTGTGAGGCAAAGAAAGACGACAACATTCGCAAGTTTTCATCTCATTTGGACACTCTCATTCACAACATCTGTAGCAAGTTGATGGATCTTAAAAGTCAAGTACGAGATCCTGATCTACTGCATGCTGACACAATGGCTGTCTCGGCCCTGGAGACCATCCGCAATCTGCAGGAAGAAGTCCAATCTTTGTCTGTACGGGCTCGCAGTTATGGCAGCTATCAGGAACGCTTTGGTAGTTCCCTTTCTAACCCCAAGAAAGGATATTATGGAGAGTGAGTATTATTGTTTGACAAGTTTGCTTAAGTATTCTATCGCAGGTTTTGGGGTTTGTTCTAAAATCACTTATGTGAATGTATTTACTTTGAAAGCAGTATAATGGATCTTAATTTCATAAAACTTTCTGAAAGCTTTATACAAGTACCCTACATTTTTATGCTCTTGGGCTTTTTTTCTTGTTTTTGTTCTTGTTTTTGTTCTTTGATTTTAATAATATTGTAAAATATTCACGCCTGTATGCTTTATTATTTGTAAAAAGAAATGCTCTGTAAAAAAGAAAACTGTGCTTTTCATCTTTAATGAATGGATCTCGTATAACATTATTTTGAAAGGAAACATGATTGCTAATAACACAAATTTTATGCCAACTATCTAGGAAACACCTTCCTTGTATTATGAGATATTACTGTATTTTATTGTACCTTTATGTGTGCCCAGCCTCATTATAAAACATAACTTTATCTCATGGCTTGGGACCACTTTGACATTTCTTGGTACATATGTAGATTTGTAGATTTTACAGAATATTTTATTTTGACTTGCTTTGATTGAAAGATGTGCCTAGCCTCCTTATAAAAATTACATTTCTCTCTTCATTCATTAATATTGGTTTTCTTGTCAATCACTTTATGTGTTCTTGGTAACAGTGAGTTTGCTTTTGACTGAATACTGACCTAACTCAGGTATGCAGAAGCATTTCTTTATACATTTAGGAATTTACAGATCACAGAATATTTATCTTTCTAGAACCTTCATGTTTAGAGTTTTGTGTAAAATTTTGTTTCTTAAAAAAAAAAAAGGCAAATTTTAATTTCCCCATACTGAAACATGCTATCTATCCATAGTGTCCTGATGATGGACAAGAAATCAGACACGAGTGCTCAAGACATTCAGACAGACCTCTCAGAGATTGAGCGAGACCTTATGTTGAGAGGCCTTCTCTGGCAGTCATTGGAAGAATGGACTCACCTTGTGGAAGAGTGGACTGATACGTCTTTTGATTCTGTCAATGTTGAGGCTCTTCAGAAGACCGTGAACAAGTTCACTCAGACAGTCTACATGCTAGAGAAAGGTAAGTTTTCATGCTAAGAGTGTTTTGAAATGTTTGAAAAAGAGTAATTTTAAGGATTTAAGGATAGTCTTAGATATGTAGTTATGCTGTGAGTACACAAGACACAGTGTTTCGTGTGTGACTGTAAATCTATGAAACTAAACAAAGTAACTATGTGAAACCAGATAGTGCAATGTTTGTAAATGTATGTGTGATGTATGCCCATTGCTGTTTTGATTATTATTCTATCACTTAATAATTCATAACACAGTACAAGTGGCTGGAATCTTAACACGTACATGTACTAATAATAAATCCCAATAAGACACCCAACTTGTCTTCTACTTAGCAGATCATCTGGCACTGCAGAACTCTACCTTTATTCACAACATTTAATAGACATTCTACTGACACCAGATTTCTTTCTTAGGTGGAACTTCTTACTGAAGGAGTAATTAGAACCATCTTTTAGGTTATTTTAATGAGCCCCCATCCAATCACTATTACTCCAAAGATATAAATTTAAATAGTATGCGTAAGAAGGACAAGAAAAAAACAATAAATTTATTAAATCAACAATCAAATCATACAAACAGATACAGTTGAAAGGAAACACAGACACTTATGTTACTACTGAGGATAAAAGCCCAGATAATGTCTGCCACTTGTTCAGTTTTTATCCTAAACATAAAATAGTCAAGTTAGTAATCAGTTATCAAATTGTGAGTATTTCTCATTACAGAATCAGAGCAGGAGTGGAAGGTACAATAGCTCATTTTACTTGACCTTCTTTTGGTGTAGGCTGTTGCTGGTGGAGATTTTGCAACAGTGTCACAGGCTCACTTTGCCTCACTTTGATAATGAGTCTAACGTGTGCCTCTAGGCATGCTACCCAAAATTTTGTGTGCAGTCTCTCAAGGCCAAAGTCAGACACAGCTTCTGCTCTACGGTTCTTGGACAGAAGTTCATGTAACCAATTTCTAGCAACCCTATTACCAGCAAGCATAACAAATAGTGTCAGACACATGTAGAGTGCAGTAGATCACTGCAGTCTGAAGCAGATACAAGGTAAAAAGGTGTGCTTTTCTCTGGAAAAAAGTAAAATCAGAGTGATCACATAAAAATCTGGTCTAAAATGTTCTAAACTCCCATATCTCTCCACAAGCATTCTCAAACTTACATTTCTGTAATAAAATTCATTAGCCCAATGTATAGCATATAATGTAATCAGATTCATAATAACATTTTCACTAGGGACAATGTCATATGTTCAACAATGCAGTTTACAAAAACTACAAACCATGAAACAGCAGTTCCGATACATAAAAACATCTCTAAATCTAATGACAAACAAAAAAATCAGTAATTCTAAGTGCATGAAAAATATTTCTAAATCCATTCTTTCTTTATCAGTCAGATAATTCACCCGCTCATGATCAGACTTGATGATGACAAATATTGAAGTGACAAGAGACAAAGCATTTTCTAAATAGGTCAAGTGCAATGTAAAGACATGGAGTACACATAAGCCCAATATTATATTAAGCATCTGTAACTTCAACCTTCTGTACAGGTCTACCCCATAATGAAGTGTTGCCTCGACTGAAAGAAAAGGTGATGCATTTCAAGCAAGGTATGCCTGTGATCACAAGTCTGCGAAATCCTTCACTGCGCCAGCGCCACTGGGATGCCATCCAGTATATCATCAACAAAGTCATCAGTCGAGATAAGAGCTTCACCCTTGGCAATCTGCTAGAGATGAATGTAAGCAAGTCTAGTTTTCAGACTGAGGCAAGCCAATTAGCAATACTGCCTATTTTATAGCGAGAACTTCATTTTCCACTGGTTAGAACCAGTTAATATTGCTGTCATTTTGTAGTTACAGTTATAATTTATATTTTGATTTGAAGAGTTAGTGAAGTTACTTTTTTGTAGTTTAGTCCCTTTTAAAATATTCCTTATTCAAGCATGGTGACTACATGTCAGTTCGTTTTATTATGGTGGTCTTGAGTTAAGGCAATCCACTGATATGAACAAGCCTGTAAAGCTATTTTAAGACAATCCACAAGCTCATAAGGCTGTTTAAGGCAGTCCACTGATATGAACAAGCCCTTAAGGCTATTTTAATGCAATTTTATAAGCCCTAAAGCTATTCTGCTGATACAAACAAGCCTGCAAACTTATTGTAACGCAATCCATGAGCCCATAAGACTATTTAAAGGCAATCCACTGATACAAACAAGCCTGCAAACTTATTGTAAGGCAATCCATGAGCCCATAAGACTATTTAAAGGCAATCCACTGATATGAACAATCCCATGAGGCTATTTTAAGGCAATCCACTGATACAATTGAGCTCATAAAGCTATTTTCTCAATTCCAACATCTTTTCCCTTATTTAATGAACCAAGGTGAACTGGTTCTGACTTGTATGAACCCAGAATGTTGTTCAGATCAGTGAGGTACTGGAAGCTGGTGCCATTTTAATTTATCACCTGCTCCTGTTCACTATCAAGCCAACATTTACCTGGATTTTTCAGCACATACAAAACTGGCTACAAATTACCTTAAGAGTGGAACTTGATCATAAATCAGAAATTGCTAGTACTTAAAATAAAGTTGGTTATTTACTGTGAGATTGATGTTTTACTTTTCATTACTGGCTGATGTAATTATATTATTCATAAATTTAAATTTGTATTTTCAGATCTTCAAACACAAAGAAAAGATTCAAGATATTTCCACCACTGCCAGTAATGAAGCCACACTTGAAATCATGTTGCAAAAGGTGAATTTGCAGCTCATTCTTCAATCATTAAAAAAAAATCTATCTAGTCACAAAACACTGGTCACACTAGAAACACTGGGAGAAATTTGTAAAGACATTCAATTGTACTTTAAAAAATTATAATTAGTTCCCTTGTATCAAATAGTCACCTCGATTTTTTCATGACTTAATCAGTCATACCAAAAAAGACATGTTATTGGAAAGAGGAAATGACAATTTGGAAAATTTGATCTGTTTCAGATCACTGACCTGTGGCAGTCAACAGATTTCCGTCTTGTGCCTCATGCTGGTCGGGACACGCTGATTATCTATGGTGCTGATGACATCATGGCACAGCTTGAAGAAAGTCAGGTCACTGTTGCAACAATCAGAGGCTCTCGCTATGTTGGTCCCATTAAGGTCAGGAGTAGTAAATTTACATATCTAATAATATGGCAGAGTAAATTTGCCTATCTCTATTTCTAAAATTAATTGTTATATAAATTTTTAAATGTCAGAGTGACCCATCATTGGGCACTGCTTATTCTGATATTTTAAGTGTCAAAGTTGGAAGTAAACAATTCAAGTGGAGGACAGGCTGAAATTGCTGATGCAATCCAAACCAGTTCAAACTGGATGAGTATTTTTTCTAATAGTTTCACACTTGTTCATATCAAATTCATCCAATGAGAATGGATTGGAAGTTTCTTGTTGAAGAAGTACTCTAATCACTTTAAATTTGAATAGCTTGAGTCTGGTCATAAAGATGATCTTTACTTATGAGGAGAAGGCCTTTTTGTTTTACTTTTGTCATGTCATGCTACATTACTTTGAAGTGTGAATCCAGCGTTGTTGTCATCAACTTATCAGTAAAATGTGTTGCTGTAAGTTGATTTGATGTGAATTCTGTTTGAGAGTCAATACAGCAGAAATTTGTGCTTTGAATTTAGTCTCGAGAATTCATGAAGATTATCTTGAATGTTCCTCATGGTGTGTTGAGTAAACACACACAGAAATTCAAGAACATTCCTCCTGATGTACTTAATAGCACATGTGAAATTCAAGACAATTCTCTAAGGCATGCTTGGAGAACGTGATGAAGTTTATAGGAACAGTTGTGTAACATGCCTCTAGAAGGGACATATCGGACCTCACCTAAATATGAAAGGCAGTTACTTGTTGCAAACTGCATGATTGTGAAACACGTGCCAGTGACAACCGCCATCTTTGAACAGGTTATGTGTATTGACTTTAATTATTTCTCTGAAACTCTACTCTCATTTCCGTGATGATATCCATGAACTTGATTATGTATTTATGATTAATTAACTGCTAGGATAAGCTGAATAATTGTTCAGCATTAATTGAACATTGTTGTGAAGTGATGTAAAGGTTAATGCTCTTTTGATTTTATTTATATGTTACATATTTGATTGTTGATTTAATAAATTTATTGTTAAATTTATTGACCTTATGCATATTGATAACTTTATGTTGGAGTATAAAGTGGGTGGATGCTCACTAAATATAGATTAAAAGACAGATTTATCTTTTCCTTTAGTAAGAAGTTTTCCACCTACAGAAATACTGTGTGACAGTAAATGTTTGTCTTTAATGTGTGGAAAAGAGAAAATATTTACAGCACCCGCATATCCGCCAAGTGAGAGAGATGAGTGGTGTCTTCTGGAGAATTATTAATAACATAAACTAAGATTCTCATTACTTGTAATTAATTATGAGTGATTAATTAACAATAATAATCATAACCAATAACTAGTGTGCTATAGGCATCATAGACAGTATCTCTAAGTCAACACCAGCCAGCTTCAGAAAACATTAACTTCTGTATGATTGTAGTTTTATATAGACTATGCTCATTTTGTACACGAGTTTCAGGAGCTACAACTGGTGCCATGTACTGACCAAACAGAGAATGATTTCAATTGCAATTACAAAAATGTATATTTTGCTAAAATATGTTTATTTTTCCCTGAAAATCATTTTAAATGAATATTTGCATAAAGTAAAACAAAATTGAAAGTGTAATGGTATAGTTGTGCTTCAAAATATAAGCAATTATTTCACATGTAATCATGTGAGATCCAGTATGTTGTTTCTTGGCTTTCTTTTTCCAAGTAGCATGTAATAATTTATTCAGTAAGTAGTGTTCTTTTACTCTAAGTATTTTTAACTGTAAATATACATATAAGTATCTATAATTATTGTCTGTGTGTGTCACAGTCTGATAAAATTGTCCGACTTCATGACCCACTTGCCTTGTTTACTTCAAATTCGAATATTTGAAACCCTTGGCCCTTTGTTCAAAGCTTCCTTTTTCTAGGTGCTTCTAGAACAGGTCAAGATGTTATGTAACTTTAGGACCATTGTCCAGTTCTCGAACCAACCACATGCTTTGCGAACAGTCACGTGATACGCAATATACCTTTCTATATATGTACCCACACGCTTCCGCTCCCTCACTTCGAGCACATTTTAGCTAATTCCATCAGCTTACTCGGGTCGTGAGAGGCAGCCGGCGCCATAGAGAATCAAGGTACCCTTCGACTTCTCCCAAAAGGTATCATTTTATTTAATAGTATTTGCCTATGTATTGTTTAAGTATGTATTTGTGCTATGTATTATATGATTTCCATATACACTTGAGCATGGTTCAGAGAAATAGCTGAAAACCTATATGTTACGGAATATAAATTTATTGTAACCATTTTTCCATTTCTGTACTTTAATTTATATTGTTTTAATTCACTAAGAGCCAGAATGCTGCGCTCGATATGAATTCTTCATGTAATTCAATTATTGCGTGTAATTTTAATTGTAAATTGTGAAGCGCTCTGTCGGCTTGAATTACCCCTTGTATGAACATTAATTTAACGTTGTATCTATTTTATTGCTTCATACGTCATGACTGTTAAATGGAACACATGTGAGACGATTATATTTTTTCTAAAATTTAATTGTAAGCGACGCGAGGTCGAAACTCCTTGTTCAGCGCATTTAATTGAGCCATGCCTAGGTAGGACCTGTTAGGTTGAGAATTATATCCAAACATGTTGCATCCACAGGTCGGCTCATGGTTCATGTTCACCCATGCCTCACCTGCATTAGCTTATTGGTGTAAGCGTGTCGAAATCCACTCTGAGGGCCATGCTGCGAAAATTCCAGTTCCTAGCCACTAACAAAGGGACATCATTCCTTATGCACCACGTGTGTCGTTAAAGGGGGACTGAGGGAACGAATCAGCATGACTGAGTGTTGAGACCAAGGATACAAGAATAGAGCTAAGTGCAAAATCAAGTGTACAGATCTCAAAGGAACACTTTTCTGGCAATTTAGATTGACAAAAATCAGGCATAGGCGCGTAAAGACAGAGTGAAGACTATTCGCGTTGCATTCGATTTATTGTTAATTTGTTAAACTTTATTAAATCTTATTTTCTTTGTTAATACCTCTTAGTAGTTGATTTCTATGCACAATAGACCAATTAGATTAATTCTTAGATTTGAATGGGGGCGGATGAGCAGAAAGATTGATGACGAGTGCATATTAATTTAGAGGGATTTAACTGTTTTCAAATCTAGCTAAAAGTTCGCAGTTTATTAGTCTGTAAATTTGTCGTCTGAACTACAAGACGCACTTTTAATTAGTCAGATAATAAATTGAGCAACCAGTCTGCGTAGAATATGAGAGGAAGAATTAATTATATTTAAAGTCTTTTAATTATTCTAAGCAGGGTCTTTAAATAAATACTGGAAACGTAACAAGTGGGGGCTCGTCCGGGATTGATATGTATTAAATTGTAAATTGTAACATTTTTATACATAGGGCGCATCATAACCTAGAAACGAACGAACGAACAGAATTGCCAATTGTTCTTTTGATTTTTGTATCACTGATTTTCTTTGCTTTTGTTGTGACATGTGCATGTATTCTTTTGCAGAGTAGCGTGCATGTTAGTTAATGTTGATATATTTAAGCGTAGTTAAATATGTCATGTTAGCTATTGAATGATTTATTTAGTATTGTGTTACTGAGTACTTCATTGTGAGGAGTCGAAGGTTATACCGCCAGCTAGGAGAGTTATCGGTAGTAACAGACTTCGGACTATTATATTTAGGGTGCTAGATATAATGTGTAATGTTGTATGGTAGGAGCCGTGACATTACGAAAGTCTTGGAACAGCGGACACTGTGACAAGCAGGTGAAACGTGTAAGAGTTAACGCGCAATTTATTTCGGAAGGTGTTCTGAGTAAATTAAATAATTTTTGTAAGGTTGTAGCCTAAAAGTTATTTTCGGGATAAGCGGAGTTATCGCCGACGGTTAAAACACACAATTCACGAGATACATTGTTATTGTAGCCAGCGCGCTAAGACAGTAAAATGGATCGCAAACAGGTTCTCGAAGACCTGAAAGAAACCGGTATCGTGTTAGGATATCAGGGTGACGAACTGACAAGCTACATTAAAACTGAGCTAGAGAAAGCGGAAAAAGAGAGACAAGAGATAGAAAGGGAAGAACGTGTAGCTGCTCGTGAAGCTAAGAAGTTAGAGGCTGAAAGACTAGCTGAAACCGAGGCTAAACGCATCGCAGCGGACACAGAAGCAAAACGCATCGCAGCGGATACAGAAGCCAAACGCATCGCCGCAGACGCGGAAATAAAACGGTTAGAATGGGAAGTAAAGAAACTAGAAGTTACCAATCCAAACCGTGATCGCAGAAGCAGTGGTGATTCGCGTTCTAGCGATGGAAATAATCACAGTAGAATTGAAAATATCATTCCAAAGATAAATATGGTCCCATTTGATGAGAACAAAGATCAAATAGACGCGTATTTAAAAACGTTTGAAAAGTTAGCCAGAGCAACGAACATTCCAGCGGAACATTGGGCGATAAATTTATCGGGGTTATTGCAGGGCAGTGCGAAAAACGAGTTCAATAAGCTTAGCGATTCTGAGTCAGATAATTACGACACAGTCAAGGCAGCATTATTGAAACGTTACAAACTCACAGCAGATACATACCGACGTAAGTTTAAACAGGCCACTAAAGCCAGTTCAGAGACGCACGCACAGTACATACGACGCGTAGCTGACTTGTTCCAAAGATGGATAGATCTAGCCGAAACTCCACAGACGTACGCAGGTCTTAGGGATGAAATGGTAAAAGACCATATTCTCGGGTCATACAAATCAGATCTACTGATTCACTTAGCAATAAGGGAAAAATCTACGCTAGAGGAGATAGGCAACGCCGCCGATCGCTTTGATGACGCACATTCTCAATTCTCGAACGCACACGCGAACAACAAGTCTCGACCGAACGAACCGCAGACTCGAAAGGATAAGAAAAATGACGGGAAGGCACCTAGTGAGCGTGATGATAAAACATCTAAACCCGACACTAAAAACAAGTCCGACAAACAGAAAGATAAAAAGAATCTTGCATGTTACACTTGTGGTGATAGTGGCCATTTTTCACGAACATGTCCTGAAAAGAAAACAGCTAAAGTTTACGCAGTAGAAAGTCATACACCTAAAACAGAAAAGTCGAATCGAACACCAGTACAGGCAAACGGTCACGATACAATCGCTTTGCTTGATACAGGGTGTGAGCTAGACGCTATTGTAAATGCATCATTAGTTAACCGTACCGACTACACAGGGGAGACAATCTCTGTCACCTTTGCAAACGGCGAACAAGACATTTTACCAGTAGCTGAAGTCGCGATTGTTTCAGACTTTGTAGAAGGAACAGTCAAAGCGGCAGTTATGGAAAACTCACCGCATGACGTGATCCTTGGTTGCAAGTATGTTTTGCCGTGCAAAAAACAAACTTCAACTGAACCACCACTGGTTAACGCTGTAACCAGAGCAGCGAGTAGTAAAGACAAATCTGTAACTGCACCGATGTCTGCCGCACCAGCCGTAGATAAAGCAACAGTTAGCGAGATTAAAATATTACAAGCTGAGGACGAAACACTAGACAAGTTACGCAGACAAGCTGTACTTGTTAGTGACGTCAACACTGACGATTCGAATAAGAAAGCGTGCATTATTCTGAAAAAGGGTTTATTGTACCGCTATTCGAAAGTGGGAGACGAATTTCGGAAACAATTAGTCGTTCCACAAACCAAACGAAATGACGTATTACGATTAGGTCATGAGAGTCTTTTTGGTGCACACATGGGTGTACAAAAAACAACTAGTCGTATTACAAGTGAGTTTTATTGGCCGGACATCACTGCCGATATCCGTAGATTCGTGTTAAGTTGCGACACATGCCAGAGAACACAGTCTAAAAATTCAATCAGACCCGCACCGTTAGGAGAGCCTGAACTGATCAGTGAACCCTACAAGCGCGTAGCATTGGATTTGATTGGGCCTATAATACCCACATCAACGAGAGGTAATCGATACGTGCTGACCACTATTGATTACGCAACAAGATTCGCCGACGCAGTACCATTGAAAAATATTGATACTGAAACTGTCGCCGAAGCCCTTTTCGGTCTTTGGAGTCGTGTTGGAATTCCTACTGAAATTTTGACGGATCAGGGGAGTCAATTCATAGGCAACGTAATGAAGGAAGTAAATCGTTTACTTTCCATCAAACATCTTACTTGCACACCATACCACCCCCAGGCAAATGGTCTGATTGAAAAATACAATGGGACATTAAAAACAGCACTTAAAAAGCTCGCCACAGATAAACCGAAAGACTGGGACAGATACATCCCTGCCCTACTATTTGCATATAGGGAGGTGCCACAATCTTCCACCGGGTTTTCACCATTTGAGCTACTTTACGGACGTACTGTACGCGGACCGATGATGATTTTGAAGGCACTTTGGACTGATGAAAAGACAGATGACGAAGTTAAGACAACTTACACATACGTCACTGACTTAAGAAACCGTCTTGAAACTATAGGCAAGATAGCACGGGAAAACCTGACAATAGCTCAGTCTAGACAGGCAGAATATTACAATAAGCACACCAAACCTAGAGAATTTGAAGTTAACGACAAAGTGTTACTGTTGCTTCCTGAAGCACATAACAAACTTCAGATGAAATGGAAGGGGCCCTTTGTAGTTACCGCCAAGCTAGGGGGACTGAACTATAAGGTGCAGACAGGAAAGAGAGAGAAAATCTTTCATGTTAACCTACTCAAAAAGTACATAAGCCGTGAGGATCAAACCACTCAAGCTGATTTTGTCGTAGCGACGATAGTTACAGAAGACGAGGGGGATACTGATTGCGTCACTGGTACTTTACCAAACTGTCCTCTACAGACGGACGAAACTGTCAAAGACGTTAGGGTAAATGAAGCCTTGACAGAAAGACAGAAAAAAGAAGTGAATGAATTGCTTAATGAGTTCTCATCTACTCTGACAGACAAACCAGGGTTGACAGACTTAATAGAATTTTCACTGAAGCTGACTGACAACAAACCGATACGTTTGAAGCCGTATCCGTTGCCACACGCTAAGATAGATGACGTTAGACGTGAGATTAAGACTATGCTAGATCTAGGGGTCATAGAGAAGACTGACAGTGCCTACGGATCACCCATCGTGTTGATTAAAAAACGTGATAACTCGTTCCGTTTTTGCGTAGACTACCGCAAACTCAATCAAGTGACAGAGTTTTGCGCCGAACCTCTTCCTGATCCGGATCTCATCTTCACTAAGCTAGCTAACGCTCATTACTATACCAAAATAGATTTGTCACGCGGTTTTTGGCAAATCAAGGTCAAGGACACTGATCGACACATACTAGCTTTCACTACACCAGTAGGAAACTACACATGGAAAGTTATGCCTTTCGGAGTTTCAAACGCTCCAAGCATTTTTTCTAAAATGATGCGGTCATTGTTAGAACCACTGTACGGACGTGGAGTTGAGAACTTCATGGATGATTTAATTCTAGGCACCCAGACATGGGAGGAGCACTTAACACTCTTACGAGATGTGCTAGCCAGATTAAAACAAGCCAACCTCACTGCCCGCCCTACGAAGTGTGAAATAGCACAATTCTCCTTAGACTTCTTGGGACACAAGTTGAGTCATGGAACTATGTCGCCAAGTGAAGCTAAGATAGCACAACTTAAGGACACTTCACAACCGCTAACAAAAACACAAGTTAGAAGTTTTCTTGGTCTTGCTAACTACTACAGAAAATTCGTACCAGATTTTAGTGCCATTGCATGTCCTCTGACTGACTTGACACGTAAGAATATGCCTACAAAAGTAGTGTGGACTGATGCATGCCAAAACGCTTTTGACACACTGAAATCTAGACTGACTTCAGATTTAGTTGTTAAACTGCCAGATCTGACAAAACCATTCTTGTTAAGGACTGATGCTAGCAACACAGGATTAGGAGCAGTGTTATTACAAGAACACAATGACACCAAACACCCAGTTGCATATGCAAGCCGTAAACTCACAACCACTGAACAGAAATATTCCACCAGTGAAAAGGAATGTCTTGCAATAGTTTGGGCCATAAAAAAGTTCGAAAACTATTTGTACGGAAAAACCTTTGTCATTGAGTGCGATCACCAGCCGTTGGCCTTTCTCGGACAGGCGCAATTTACGAACAGCCGTTTAATGCGTTGGTCTTTGTTTCTGACACAGTATGACGCAAATATTCATTACATCAAAGGGTCTTTGAATGTTGGCGCAGATTACATGAGTCGTGCTTGATGCCATCAAGTGCCGGTACTGATAGAATGTTGTTTAATCAATTAACTGAACCCTACGGATTCCTTCCTGTAAATATGAAATATAGTTGCACACTTTATTTCTAGGAATGTCGAAATTTTTTTTGTGTAAATTTTTCTTCATTGTGGACTTCTACATTTTATCATACATAATTTGTAGGAGGCATTTTATCTTTGGCAAGATAAACGCCTCAAAAGCAAGGGGGTGTCACAGTCTGATAAAATTGTCCGACTTCATGACCCACTTGCCTTGTTTACTTCAAATTCGAATATTTGAAACCCTTGGCCCTTTGTTCAAAGCTTCCTTTTTCTAGGTGCTTCTAGAACAGGTCAAGATGTTATGTAACTTTAGGACCATTGTCCAGTTCTCGAACCAACCACATGCTTTGCGAACAGTCACGTGATACGCAATATACCTTTCTATATATGTACCCACACGCTTCCGCTCCCTCACTTCGAGCACATTTTAGCTAATTCCATCAGCTTACTCGGGTCGTGAGAGGCAGCCGGCGCCATAGAGAATCAAGGTACCCTTCGACTTCTCCCAAAAGGTATCATTTTATTTAATAGTATTTGCCTATGTATTGTTTAAGTATGTATTTGTGCTATGTATTATATGATTTCCATATACACTTGAGCATGGTTCAGAGAAATAGCTGAAAACCTATATGTTACGGAATATAAATTTATTGTAACCATTTTTCCATTTCTGTACTTTAATTTATATTGTTTTAATTCACTAAGAGCCAGAATGCTGCGCTCGATATGAATTCTTCATGTAATTCAATTATTGCGTGTAATTTTAATTGTAAATTGTGAAGCGCTCTGTCGGCTTGAATTACCCCTTGTATGAACATTAATTTAACGTTGTATCTATTTTATTGCTTCATACGTCATGACTGTTAAATGGAACACATGTGAGACGATTATATTTTTTCTAAAATTTAATTGTAAGCGACGCGAGGTCGAAACTCCTTGTTCAGCGCATTTAATTGAGCCATGCCTAGGTAGGACCTGTTAGGTTGAGAATTATATCCAAACACGTTGCATCCACAGGTCGGCTCATGGTTCATGTTCACCCATGCCTCACCTGCATTAGCTTATTGGTGTAAGCGTGTCGAAATCCACTCTGAGGGCCATGCTGCAAAAATTCCAGTTCCTAGCCACTAACAAAGGGACATCATTCCTTATGCACCACGTGTGTCGTTAAAGGGGGACTGAGGGAACGAATCAGCATGACTGAGTGTTGAGACCAAGGATACAAGAATAGAGCTAAGTGCAAAATCAAGTGTACAGATCTCAAAGGAACACTTTTCTGGCAATTTAGATTGACAAAAATCAGGCATAGGCGCGTAAAGACAGAGTGAAGACTATTCGCGTTGCATTCGATTTATTGTTAATTTGTTAAACTTTATTAAATCTTATTTTCTTTGTTAATACCTCTTAGTAGTTGATTTCTATGCACAATAGACCAATTAGATTAATTCTTAGATTTGAATGGGGGCGGATGAGCAGAAAGATTGATGACGAGTGCATATTAATTTAGAGGGATTTAACTGTTTTCAAATCTAGCTAAAAGTTCGCAGTTTATTAGTCTGTAAATTTGTCGTCTGAACTACAAGACGCACTTTTAATTAGTCAGATAATAAATTGAGCAACCAGTCTGCGTAGAATATGAGAGGAAGAATTAATTATATTTAAAGTCTTTTAATTATTCTAAGCAGGGTCTTTAAATAAATACTGGAAACGTAACAGTGTGTATGAATGTAAATATATATATATATCTATGATTGTCTATGTATGTGAATGTAAATATATATATATCTATCTATGACTGTCTATGTATGTGAATGTAAATATATATATATCTATGATTGTCTGTGTATGTGAATGTAAATATATATATATATATGATTGTCTGTGTGTATGAATGTATGTATACATATTTGCATGTGTGTATGAATCTATGCATATGTATAAAGAAAGATTCTTTAGTAGGATCATTTTGATTTCAAGACAAACGTTTTTAATGATAATTCCACATTTTATTGGGGGAAAGGGATGCCTCTCTTTAAAGTAAAATAAATATTTCTCTTTCTGTTATGTATTCAACTGTTCTAGGGTCAAGTTGAAGAATGGGACCGTAAACTGCAGGTGTTTGCACGAACTCTTGAGGAGTGGCTTAACTGCCAGCGTAACTGGCTTTACCTTGAGCAGATTTTTAGCACACCAGATATACAGAGGTATTTTCGAGAATGAAACATTAAAATAAATATTGGCTAAAGTTTAAAATTATTTTTAGGATATCTGTTCGTTTAGTTTCTCAATATATATTTGAGAGAGAGAGAGAGAGAGAGCATATTTCTTGTAGTTTTTTCACAATTAATTTTGTTTTAAAGAACCTGTCTTTAAAGTCTCCTTTTTTTCTCCCAGCTAAATTAAAATCTTAGCCTATTTGTATATATAACTTGCACATTTTTCCATCAGACTTTTAGGACTGAACTCATTAGAGTCATTTATTGTTTGACTAGCTCATTGTCCAAATGTTAGAATTCAAGAACTAGGGTGACACCAACATTTGGTGATTTTATTGGCAATTGCTCCTTGTACATTTGTTTTATTACTAATCCATTAACAGGCAGTTGCCCAGTGAGTACAAGTTGTTTTCCTCTGTGGACAAGTCTTGGAAAGACATCATGCGACGGGTAGAAGACAGACCCAATGCACTCCGTGCCGCCATAGCTCCAGGAACTCTGGACACACTTCAGCAGGCAAATGCCAGCCTGGAAAAAATACAGAAATGTCTGGAGGTCTGTTAATCTACCTGGCATTTGATTTAATCTTGTAATCTTCAAAGTTATTCTTTGTGTGTATTTTAGTAAAATATGGATGGAGTGAGAAATTATCATCTTTTTGTTTCAACTGGCATATTTATTTGTTCAGTTTTACTGTACAACAAACTCTCATTTAATAAAATAATTCTGTATTGCTGAGGGAATGTAGTGATTAGCTGCAGTTTAGGTATGTTGAATCTATTTTTGTGAAATATTTGTTTTATTATTTTATTATATAGGACTACCTTGAGACCAAGCGGTTTGTATTCCCTCGCTTCTACTTCTTGAGCAATGATGAGCTGTTGGACATATTGGCGCAGTCTAAGGATCCCAATGCTGTTCAGGTGTTGATTTTGTCTGTTAGAGCCTATTAGAGCATGTTTGTTTTAGAGCATGTAGAAATAATGCATGTTTATGTTAGAGCACATATGAGATCATGCATGTTTGTGTTAGAGCACGTGTGAGATCATGCATGTTTGTGCATATGAGATAATGCATATTTGTGTTAGAGCATGTGTGAAAACATGCATGTTTGTGTTAGAGCATGTGTGAGATCATGCATGTTTATGTGTACAAGATAATGCATGTTTTGTTAGTACATGTGTGAGAACATGCATGTTTATGTGTACAAGATAATGCACGTTTTGTTAGTACATGTGTGAGAACATGCATGTTTGTGTTAGAGCATGTGTGAGATCATGCATGTTTATGTGTACAAGATAATGCATGTTTTGTTAGTACATGTGTAAGAACATGAATGTTTATGTGTACAAGATATAATGCATGTTTTGTTAGTACATGTGTGAGAACATGCATGTTTGTGTTAGAGCATGTGTGAGATCATGCATGTTTATGTGTACAAGATAATGCATGTTTTGTTAGTACATGTGTGAGATCATGCATGTTTATGTGTACAAGATAATGCATGTTTTGTTAGTACATGTGTAAGAACATGCATGTTTATGTGTACAAGATATAATGCATGTTTTGTTAGTACATGTGTGAGAACATGCATGTTTGTGTTAGAGCATGTGTGAGATCATGCATGTTTATGTGTACAAGATAATGCACGTTTTGTTAGTACATGTGTGAGAACATGCATGTTTATGTGTACAAGATAATGCACGTTTTGTTAGTACATGTGTGAGATATGGATGTTTGTGTGTCTAAGTAGACATACATTTATGTTACAGCATAATTGCAGTTTTGCATATTATGTGAGAGCTTGTTGGTGCTGTGTCTGACAAATTTGTGAAGTTATATTATCAGATTCATCTTTGATGTTCGTTATTGTTAGTTTCATTTTTACTGATTTGAAAAGTTGAAGGAAAATCAGTTTTGTTGAGATCTAGTTGAAGAACCGTAGATGTATGAATGTAATCTATCACATTGATGTTCATATATTTTTGTTGTAAGTATTGCTGGCATTTATATAAGTATTGCTGGCATACTATATTAGTATAATGCTGACATATTTTAATTTAGTTTTTCAGATTTTTTTAAATCTTGTTTTATCATTGAGTATTGTTTTAGTGACTTGCTTTATATATATTGCTTCAGTCTTTTCTATAATTGTTTAGGTATAGTTGGATGATTGTTTTATTATATTGTAACCTTTTCATTTGTTTATTGATCTGTTACAATTCTGTTCAGATCTTGTTGTATGTGTATGGTGACACTTTTTAGTTTATTCACCTCTGTGCATTATTTCTCTTGTTTTCCTTTTGACATATTTGGGAATAGTGTACTGAGAAGAGTCACTTCTCTTTAATTATAATTAGAAAACACAAAGTTTAACAAGAAAAATTTACATATATCAAAAGCTGGGTTAAATTGGAAACAAAGTGAATATTGTCTTACTGATGATAGCCATCAGTGTCTTAGATTATTTTTAGTGGTGTTGTTCTATATTTCGATTTCATACATCATTTAGAAATATTGTATGCCCTTTGCTGTAAACCTGTGTAGCCTCACCTGGGCAAGTGTTTCGGTAATATCAAGCAGCTGGACATTCATCAGCTGCCGCGGCAACCTCCTACTGTCAAAGCCATCATGTCTGCTGAACATGAAATTCTTCACATGCCCAGGTCAGCAAAATTAATGTTAATTTTTGTTCTTTCCATTTTAAATGCAACGTTCATAGCAACAGAAAATAATTTTTTAAAATAACATTATTTAGAAGATATATAGTTCATTAGTTTAATTTAATTTTTGTGAATTATATTTGCTACGTAGAGTTTACATTTTAATGTTACATATTTCTCTTCATGAACAAATTAAATGAGTATTTCCTAAATTTATAATATTAATAACTGTGTTATGTGATAAATAATATTAATAAAGATATAATTATATCAGCAATACTGATAAGTTCCAGATGTTGGTGATGTTCTTATTGCAGAAATGTGCGGGCAAGAGGTCCTGTGGAACAGTGGCTTGGAACTGTTGAAGTCGGCATGTTTGAAACTGTTAAGAAGTGAGTATAGCGGTGTCATTTTACTCTTGCTGAATAAATTTTGTTTAATGATGATTTCTGTTATTTATCAACTGCAAGTACCTTTATTTGTCACAATTATATTACTGAAACTTGTTCTATACTTTAACACAGGCACCTCAAACTGGGTCTGGCTGACTGGGGGGAGACCAAACTTATGGACTGGGTTTTAAAACACCCAGGGCAGGTTGTTTTGACTGTGGTTAGTATCACACCCCTTTGTGATATTTAATTTAAGATTTTAAATCTACCCAGGTACATCATTTTAACCATGGCTAGCATCACACCCCTTTCTGATATTTCATTTAAGGTTTTCAATCTACCATGGTATATTGTTTTGACTCGACTAGTATTACACCCATTTGTGATGTATCATTTAAGGTTTTTAATCTACCAGACACATTATTTTAACTGTGGCTAGCATCACACCCCTTTTTGATGTTTCATTGTAAATTTTACCCAGGTACATTGTTTTAACTGTGTCTAGCATCACACCCCTTTGAGATATTTCATTTATGGTTTTAAATCTACCCAGGTACATAGTTTTGACTATGGCTAGCATCATATCCCTTTGTGATGTTTCATTTAAGGTTTTCATTCTACCGGGGTACATTTTTTACTGCAGCTGATATTAGTTTGCTTTTACTGTGATTAATATCACACTCCTTGATATTTAAGTTAAGGTTAACACCCAGAACAGTTTGTTTGTTCACTGGTTAATATCACACCACTTTTTGATACTTTACGCTTTCAATACATGGGTCAGACTGTTTTTACCCTGGTTAATATCACATCCCTTTATAATGTTTTGTTTAAGTTTATAGTTGATGGCTTCATTCAAGTCTTGGACAGTTTATTGTACTGTAATGACAATAACACCGTATAGAAAAAATATTAATTAATTATGAAAAAGAAAAATGGTATTTTATGTGATTTTTCTTTAATTAAATCTATCTTTGATCATTAACAGATAAATTACACTATTTGTAAACATTCTCCACTTCATAATCATCTCCAGTTTAGCACACTTTGAGTAAGAATTAATATTAATAAGATTGTCAGTTTTGTATCTATGCTTATTGGACTAGGTGTATATTTCTTTTACATTTATGCTAAGTTTTATTTCTGCTTTAGACACAGATCCATTTCAATAAGAATGTACAGACTGCATTAGAAAGTGCTGACATCCATAAAGCACTTATATCCACACGTGAGGACATTGTGGCTAAGTTGAGTGAACTGGCAGGATTAGTTCTCTCCCCGTTGGTGGGCTTCCAGCGCCAAAGTGTGGAAGCTTTGCTTACTATAACTGTGCATAACCGAGACATTGTCAACAGTCTAATAGGTCGCCGTGTCAGCAAGCGCACTGATTTTGAGTGGAAGAGGTAAACATGAAAATTATTTCACTGGAAAATGTCAGGTTGAAATCTTCAGTTACTGATATTCTGCAGTGGACTAGATTTCTCTTTGTTAAATCCTGCAAGAGATTAGCATCAAAGTCTTATGAAAGCTCGCTCTCATTCTTTACTCTTTTAATGAAATATTTATCAAAATATCAACAATGCAACAAATACTTCAGAGATACTGAAGCATTAAAGCAGAAGTTCTTATTCAAAATATTAACTTTAACAGTGTGTCTCTTACAGCATTTTCTGAAAAACATTATTTTTTTATGTTTTTTTTCAGTCTTTCCACTAGCTAGAATCAATGGCTTTGTTGAATGTTGTAGGCAATAAATAGTGATGCCCTACTTATTACAATGTCTCCATAATTATATGCAGTCATTTTCTCACCTCAGCGTTTAGCATTTTATAATTGCATCTTATATGTGTATAGACAATTGCGTTATGAATGGGATGAAACAACAAACAACTGTCAGGTACTACAGTCCAATGCAGCTTTTCAATATGGTTATGAATACCTTGGGTGTTCACCACGTCTGGTAATCACACCTCTGACAGACAGGTGCTACTTGACACTAACTGGCGCCATGCACCTGCACTTGGGGGGTTCCCCCGCAGGTCCTGCAGGGACTGGGAAAACTGAGACTGTTAAAGACCTGGCTAAGGTCAGTATCATATATTAATTTTAATTTTAAATGATTTTTGTTTTTGTTAAACCTGGCTAAGGGCATTATCATAATAAGTTAATTATATATAAATGTTTCTTCTATGTTAAAATCTGGCTAAGGTCGGCATTATGATAGGTTAATTATAAATTGCTTTTTCTTTGTTCAGACTTGGCCACAGTTAGCATCTTAAATATTAATTATAAATTGAAATTGTTTCTTGTTTGTTCAGACTTGGCCACAGTTAACATCTTAAAATGTTAATTATAAATTGAAATTGTTTCTTCTTTGTTCAGTCTTGGCCACAGTAGACATCTTAAAATGTTAATTATAAATTGAAATTGTTTCTTATTTGTTCAGACTTGGCCACAGTTGACATCTTAAAATGTTAATTATAAATTGAAATTGTTTCTTCTTTGTTCAGTCTTGGCCACAGTAGACATCTTAAAATGTTAATTATATTTTTTCAATGGCTTGCTCTGACACACTAATAATAGATCCTTTACTTGTTGCTTTCTCACTAGGGTTTAAGAGTCATTAAAAATATATCTATAAATTATTAATGAAATATGTAAATTATTAACCACCTAAAAATATTTTTATTTTGTTATTTGTAAAACATATCCTGTAAGTAATGACCTAAAGAATGACACTAGTAAATTAACAAATTTTTTTTTGCAAATATTTGTATTTGCCTGTTGTCTTTTTCTTTTTTACATTCTTTTTTATTTTTATAGTTTTTATATAGAATGTTTTCGTTTTGGGATTTTTTGCAGGCTATTGGAAAACAATGTGTTGTCTTCAACTGTTCTGAAGGCCTTGACTACAAGGTAGGTTGACTGAACATATTATAATAATATTTTATCATCAAAAACTATGTGAGTGGTAAGGGGAACCCATGAAATTAAAGTTTATGAGTTCAAAAATGCTGTGAATAGATGTTATTGAAGTAGTTTATTTTTTATGATACAAATGGTCTGATATATTTTCCTTGTACACAGACTGTTTTTGTTCTCATACATAAATATTTTTGTTCTTGCACATAGAATGTTTTTGTTCTCATACATAAGTGTTTTAGTTCTCATACATAAATGATTTTCTTCTTATACACAAATTGTGTTATTTCTCATACATACATACAAAAATGGTTTGATACTCATACATACATTTTTTTTCTTGCATAGATAAGTTTGTTCTCATATATACCTATTTTTGCTTTTGTACCCATGTGGTTTTTCTTTCTTGTACATAAATGACTTTATCTCTTATACACATGCAGTTTTTCTTCTTGTACAAATGTGGCTTTGTCTCATACATGTTTTTGTTCTTGTACACATGGCTTTGTTTTCTTACTTAAATACATTTGTTATTGAATATATTTGGTTTTTGTTCTCATACAAAGATGTGTTTTTTCTTATACACAGATGTTTTTGTTCCGTACACATGTGTTTATGTTCTTGTATACAGATGGCTTTTTTCTCATATACAGATGTTTTTGTTCCCGTACACATATGTTTATGTTCTTGTATACAGATGGCTTTTTTCCTCACACACAGATGTTTTTGTTCCCGTACACATGTGTTTATGTTCTTGTATACAGATGGCTTTTTTTCATACAGTTGTTTTTGTTCGTATATACAGATGTTCTTGTCCAAAATCTTTGTGTTCTTGCAATTAAATGGTTATTGTTATTGTTCAAAGATGTTATTCTTGTTGTAAACATATGGTTTTGCTCTTGTGCAAAATGTTTGTGTGTGTGCACAGCATTTATTCATGTACACCATATTTTTCTTGTTTAAGGATATTTTTGTTCTTGTAAACAGTTAGTTTTGTTCTTGATCCACTGATTTTGTTGTAATCAGATGGTTTTGTTGTTGTAAACAGATGGTTTTGTTTTTGTACATAAAAGTTTTTTCTTACACACAGATGGTTTTGTTCTCATACACAGATGCTTTTATGTTGTACATAAATGTTTTTTTGTCTTGTATGGAGGATGTTTTTGTTCTTGCATACAAATATTTTTGTTTTCTTACAAATGCTTTATTCTTGTACAGATATTTTTGTTCTCTTACAAATGCTTTATTCTTGTACAGATATTTTTGTTCTTATACACAGATGCTGGGCAAATTCTTCTCTGGCTTGGCCCAGTCTGGCAGCTGGTGTTGCTTTGATGAGTTCAACCGTATTGACGTTGAGGTGTTGTCTGTTGTGGCACAACAGATCCAAACCATCAAGACAGCTAAAGATTCAAATTCTTTACGCTTTATTTTTGAGGGCAGAGACATTAAACTCAATACATCCTGTGCCTATTTTATTACTATGAATCCTACGTTAGTAATTTTTAAAATATTTTTTTATTTTAAATATCTCTAAATTTTGTGATTGTATACACTACAAGCATTGTCCAGCACTAAAGTATTAGGATAGAGTTCTGCTGTGGTTTCAACACTAAATAGCTCTGGGATGATTATTTGTGCAAATTTGTTATTATCTGCTAAAAATCCTCTAAGATACATAGCTGTTATAACAAAGATTGGTGATCTTTTTTTAGCCAGCAAACTAGAATTAGAGAACTGTTTGCCCAAGAGTTTTTTTTTTTTTAAATTTTCATTCGTATTGTGATTTTAATTTGTAATTGTTATATATTATTTATGAAATTTAATAATATATAATGCTTTCTGTTAGATCTTTAGTCATTATACAGTTATCTCATTAACAAGAAGAAATTTCTGCATATTTTAGTTATGCAGGACGAGTGGATCTGCCTGACAACCTGAAATCCCTGTTTCGCTCAGTGGCAATGATGGTGCCAGATTATGCACTCATAGCAGAAATCATGCTGTTCTCTGAGGGCTTTGTAACAGCCCGCTCCTTGTCACAAAAGATTGTCAATTTGTATCAACTTGCCAGCAAGCAGCTGTCACAGCAGGACCACTATGATTTTGGCATGCGTGCCATCAAATCTGTCCTGGTCATGGCTGGCCATGGTAGACGACATGCCCAGCTAATGTGAGTTTGACACCTTTGAATCAAATCAATTTTCAGATATAAAGCTGTTTTACAAACCTGTCATAAAAATAATGATTACAGTGTGTGTTTGGTGATTGTACCATTCATTCAAGCTTCATTTTGCCTTTTGTTTATTAAGTGCTTCGATTGAGAGCAAAAACATTTTCATTTTCAGGCACTTCTGTTTAACCTAGATTTAGGGAAGTCATGTCAGTTACAATTAAATTTATATATATATAAAAATATATATATATATATATATATATATATTAATAGTTACAGTTCAGATTGTAACAGGTATATATTCATATATGCATTAATGACATTGGCCATTGTAATGCAATAGACATTAAGTATGCATTAATGATGTTGTTATTGTAACAAGGTAAATAATAGATATGCTTTAATGATGTTGTCAGTGCTAATTTTGCAATTCAGATCACAGAATGAATCTGCATATAGTAAATAATTAATAAATAGAATATTATTTAAAATTAATTTTTTCGTCACACGACATGTGTTATCATATAAATAATCTTTTGGAGTTTTTCTTATACTTAAAAGTAATTTAAACTTTTTCCAAGAAAGATTGAGATAATTAACTGATTTCATAGTAGTAAATGACTTTTAATGTCTTGCATTCAATTTTATTTTGCTTGGGCTTTGCCTTATAAAAATAATTCAGTCCTGGGTTAATCAGTTGCCATGGTTAGTTGTAGTTAATTGTTATTGAACTTGTTAGTCAGTCACCTATATATTCAATTCACTACATGATGACAATTGTCACCGTAATCAATAAACTTATAACATGCAATCAGGAATAGACAAGCTGCGAACCAGCTGACAGACGAGGAAGAATCCCATGTGTTGATCCACTCACTACGTGATGCTAACTTGCCCAAATTTGTGGCTGAAGATGTCCCGCTCTTTGAGAGCATCCTTGCAGACCTCTTCCCTGGAGTAGTGCCCCCTGATCAGGATCATGGTGGTCTAGAGGTTAGATCATTCTCATTTCTGTGTAGTTTTTAGAGCTATTTGAATCTCATGTGTGAACTACATGGAAGGAGATAAAAATCTTGGATAATAAAGAATATGATTATATAATTATTTATGTAGACCCAATGAATAAGCAATATATTGATTTTTTTTTAAGCTTAGAAAGATTTCTGTCTGTTAAATAGAGTTGGTAGAGTTTATGAAAATAAACCAATAAACTTGGTAATGGGTTGGAGTTCTACATAATCTACCATATAGATAACTCTGTTAAAAAAATTTCTGTTAACAGCTAGACCATTCAAGGGTGTAAGTCTTTTGAAGACTAAATAAAATAAATGAGTTGTTAAATTTACCACTTCTTTGGTTCTATAGGTACACTGTGTCCAGGAATAAAGGAACCCTGTATTTATTCAAACAATAAGTGTATGTTTATGTGCATTGCCTGCCCATACTACTTTAGATGAAGCTACATTGCTTTCATCCTTTATTTAATATCTAATATTTAATATGATTTTGTAAATAGCAATTAGCTATTTTAAAATGTCACATCACTGATGTTATTCATCATTCATCATTCATCACTGTTCGCCATGACAATCAGTGAAAAAGACCAAATCATCTTAAATTCTTATGGCAGAATAAAAATTAGATGCAAAGCATTTTTTGCCCGCATTTTCTGGAAAGAGGTGAACACTTTGGAGAAAGTAAAGAAATTCTTGTGCAGGACACACAGAATGGGATCGACAGCATGGAACCATGAGAGCACAATGATGCTTTACATGAATCAATGCCAGACTTGAAAAAGGTCAAAGGCAAAAATATAAAGCTACGTACTCATTGTACATTGAGATAGCCTGACATGTATTTCTAAATTATATGTGGATGCAATACTGAAGGAAACAGGCAAGCATAGTTAGAACAGTAAAGGTTCTAGCTCAAATGTTATCTCAAGAGTGAAATTTATTTTGTTCACAGTTACGCAACCTGTTCACTGTTGCTTCACCAACAAATAGTTAGAATAATTGCATTTGTGGTGTATGTGGGTACAGAAAGAAAGGAAAAGATCCTCTTTTACACAACTCAACTAAGGTTCAGATCTTTAAAGGTTTATTCAGTTATCTGCATTCAACTGAAGGAAGACATTTGCAATACAAACTCTGACCACTAAATTGATGTACTGTTATTAGATCATATGATCATTTAAGATTTTCTAAAATTTTCTAAATAGATCCTTGTATGTAATACCATATAAATGTTCACTATTATATACTGAAGAAAACTTAATTTGTTTTGATCAAAGTTTAAATAACTGAGACTTGCTTTACCATGACTCTACCATGTTTAATATGAAAAACACTCTGAAGCTATCAACTGTCATATATTTTGTATACGTTTTCTTAACTATCTGAGTATAATTTAGACCAGATAATTTTACATTAGATTGATTGCATTTTGCTTTTACTCTTGGAGCATAAAAGTGTAGAAACATCATAAATATTATTTTGAAATTCAGAAATTTTGTTTGTTGTCTAACTTTTGAGCAGAAAGCAATATCCATGGCTATTCGTGACCTTGGACTACAGCACTGGCCTTCTCAGATTGACAAAGTACGACAGCTTCATAGTCAGGTGCTGGTACGTCACGGGGTCATGCTGGTTGGGCCAACGGGCGGGGGAAAGACAGCAGTCCGCACCATTCTGCAGAAAGCTCTCATTCTCTTGCCCATGCTCGCCCTTCAAGATGGAGCTAAAGATGATGCAGAGACTAAGCGCCATGGAGTTGTATTGGTAATGGATTTGCATTTATTTTATATAATAAAGTTAAATAAGTTTGTCATGTTAAGTGCTCTTAGTAAAAGTAAAACTTAGTAAAACTTTAGTAAGTAATTATAACTTTTCTAATTATGCTTTAATTAAAACAAGTTATAATTACTTGATCTTGATAAAAAAGGACATTTTCAGTTTTAAAAGAGGAGAGTGGCTGATGCAGTTTAGAAAATTTTAAGATGCACTATTTATTTTACTTTATTGGTATTTGTTCTTAAGATTTTCTTTAGTGTTTGCTTAGTAACAGGTATATTTTCTCATTGTTGATTATTATATACTGACTCAAATTAAACAGATTACATTATGATATAAAAATGCATTTCATACAATCAGTACTTTTAACAAAGTAAAATTTACTTTTATTTTGCTTTAGTGTTTAGTGAATTTTTCTTTTTATATAAGAGAACATATGCAGAAATAACTAGTGTTAAGGGATATCACCTCTTTCATGAGTTGCCAAGTACACTCTTGCCCAAAGTCACTGTGACATTTTTATACATTTTTTATGTATTTAAAAAATTACAACTGCCTTGAATTCATGGTTGATGCAAGCTTTTAGGGATTATCATTACAGTTTGATTTATTATTAATAATTACTCTTATTTTAAAGTTTTACATAATTTGCTTAGTCATTAATGATCACTCAGATATTTAAATGGTATCTATACTTTGTATGTACATGTAATTTGCTCTGTTGACAAAGGTCAATCTCAGTTCCCATAACTCTCTGACTTATAGCTTGTAATAATCTGAACCCAGAAAGTCCAGGAACATGAACATAGTTGGATGTAAACAAAACAGGATCAAGAAAATGTTAATCTTTAGGAGAGTCAGGCATACCTAATTTATGATAGCATATTAATTACAGTATTACTTTATTTAGAACCGAGGAAAGAAAGGACGTGTGGAGACATTTGTCATCAACCCAAAGTGTGTCAAGCTCGGGGAGCTGTATGGTGAGACTGACCCACATACATTTGAGTGGACAGATGGACTGATTGCTGCTGCTACACGTCGCTTTGCCAAAGAGACCGCTTTGCCCACACCTTCATCCAGCGAGGGCAGCAAACCTATCCGACCCATTTCCTCTCTGACAGATGCTTCCACTTCAACACACATGACGCATGTAAGATGAGTTTATGTTCCTTTTACTGATAACAGACATCAATGCTGACTCATCCAGTGTTTAGGTTGTGTTCTTTTAATTATTAGCCAAGTTAATGTATCTTTCTCTAAAAAGTGAACAAGTACAAAAATGTTATATTGATTTTCGGTTAACAGAACTTTTTCTACAAGACAATATTTGTATTTTGCCACTGATTAGTTAAGAGAACTACAGCCTTTAGTGAACTGTTAGCACATAATAAATATTCAAAAGAGAATGCTCAATTTTTAGAGCTCTCACTGCAAAAACAAAAGACAATTAATTATTGAGTAGAAAATTGTTAAAAAAAACAACAAACCAACCAAAGAACAACAAATAAACAGCACCCATAGCTTAAGCAAAATGCACAATTCATTAAAAAATAAAGAAGCCTGCCAAGAAAACGCACAAAGTTCTAATAATTCTAAATTTTAATAAAGTATTACATTATTATTTTGTTGATGTTGCTAAAATGATGTTTCAGTTGTAGTTGCTTTTCAGCATACTTAATGTGCATATGTGTACCTTAGTTCACTGCATTATTTACTGAGAGTTATACAAATATTTAACTTACCTTCTTCATCGGTATTGATAAAAAGTCATCGGCTCTGGCCTGATTGTTTTGTGAACTTGCAATGTTGGCATGAAGCGTCAGTATCAAGTGACAATATACATCATTTTCAATGCTGTGTTCATTTGAAAAATTGTTTGCCAAATGAGCAAAATACTTGCTCAATTCCTTTAGAACTTTTCCCTATCCTTCCTTTAAAATCGTTTTCTTTACTCCATTTCATTTGCTGCTTTACATTTTATCATGATTTTTTTGAGGATGGTCCCAGCATTGTGTGAAAGGGTGAAGGACATCAATTGTACTGAAAGAGGAGATCGCCTCCATTCATGTTCAGACTAAGTGCTAGTACGGGAAATATCAGTCTGACTCAATTGTATGAGCAATTGTAAAGTGCTGTGAACAAGTGTGAATAACTGTGTGCAGGTCTGGGAAGAATTCTATTTTTCTTATTGCTGGAGAACTAGCATAATTTTTACATTTCTTTTGGGGAGTGAGAGTTTTTCTCTGAAGTTGAGAGACTCCTGCAGAATACAGGTGAATTGACAGGTATTTTACCGATAAACATAGCTCAGCAAAGTTTCCTCCTTAAGTGAATAAGTGTAGATGGCCTCCTTTATCAAGGATCTGTACATTATAAGGAAAACAACCCTAGCAGAATGGGAAAGTGACTGTTTTAATTATTTATCTTTGAATATTGAGAAATTACTTATTGTATAATAAAGTTAATTAATTTTCTAAAATTATGAGGGACATTTTTATCTTTCCCTTTCCACAGCATATATAAGGTTTAATTCTAAAGTGCAGAATAGAGAGAAAGTGTGAATGATAGTTTAAAATAAGATCAAAAGGATTCCCAGGAGAAAGTGCATCTCTTGAATGATTTATAACAACATTCACTGTTTCCTTTTCTTGCCTATGCTCAAACATTTTTGTTTTCTTTCCATATCATGTATGTGTGATAATGTCATTAAATATTTGGAAACTAAAACTAATGCCTATGGCAACACAGTTATTTTCTTTTATTATTATATGTATCAACATTTTCTGACATTTTTCTTTCATTTCTGAATCTTTCTGATGGTTGAGACACTTCACATTTTGAGTAATTGAAAGTATAGATCATTGACCAGTTTGTTTTTTTAAAAATGAAAATGCATTGATTTTGCAGACATTTTTTTTATATGCATATTAAATACTTTCTGGTGAGTACATCACATTTAGGTGCTTTTACACATTCCTGAAATATCAATTGCTCAAATATTTGATGTGCATCTTCAGACAACCATCAAATCAGAATCCACTAGTCAGCAAGATGGTGACACTGTGCCATCGGCATTGGATGGGGAGACAGAAAGAAAGGACTTGAGTGATGGTCCAATTACAGACTGGCATTGGATTGTGCTGGATGGACCTGTGGACACACTTTGGGTGGAGAACCTTAACACTGTGCTTGATGATTCAAAGGTATTCATTTGTTTCACTGGCAGATACGTCTCTCACTTTCCTATTTACCTCAAGTTATTGAAAATTACAACTGCTTTAACTGTGCAAGAAATTTGTATAAACAAAAACAAGCATGGCTTGCATCTTTTTAAATTGCTTAATTTATGCTGTGACAAAACTGGTGGATATAACTTTTTTCAAATTACATTTTGTGCTATTGTACATTATCTTTTTCTTTTCAAGGTATTGTGTCTGGCCAGTGGTGAGCGCATTTCACTCTCTGCAGGAATGTGTCTTTTGTTTGAAGTGGACAACCTGTCTCAGGCCAGCCCAGCAACCATCAGTCGCTGTGCCATGGTTTACATGGTGAGAACTGACTGTTCATTTTTATTTTTAAAAAAATATTAATGAAGCAATTGTTTCTCTGCTAATAATTAAACAATATCTGTATTTTAGACAATACAGTTACAACGTTTGTTTAAAAGAAATGTTTCTATTTATTATTAATTACTTATTGCTGATGAATATCTAACTTTAAAACAGTTGGAATATTCAGCAACATAATCCTGTTTTAAGTGAGAAGTGATGCTTCTTACTGTTGTATTTTTTCAGTTAATATATCTGTAAAATTATTTGTTTGCCTGCCTTACTCTTAACCTACAATTTAAAAAAAGTAAAATGGACTTTTTTGATTATATTCAGATCAGACAAAAGTTTTAATATTATGTGCTTGCTGGATGATTTAATATCACTGTTATCTTCCTTTCTCAAAATGTGGTTTCTGTACATTTTGATAACTCTGTTATCTTCCTAACTCTAATTGGAAATTTCCCCTCTTACAAATATTATATAGATAATTTTCCTCAAAACATTTTATCAGCTAAAATTCTGAAGTTATATCAACAACAGCACCAAATTTATAAATGAATATATATTTTGCAGGACCCAGTGGATTTAGGTTGGCGTCCATTTGTAAAAACATGGTTAAGTCACTTACCACGGGAGATGCCGGACAGTGGAAAAACTCATCTGCAGGCATTGTTTTTCCATGCTGTAGATAAGGGCCTACGATTCCTAAAGCATCATTCCCAATTCCTCTTCTTACCTGCCCCTGAAATGAGCATCATTAGCTGCTTGTGTAACATCCTTAGTGCTTACATCGACTTTATAGGCAGCCATGGTGGTTTTGGAAATGCTGGTAATTGTCCTTGGAGTGACATTGTTTGGTGTGAAATTGCTTCTAAAGTATAATTTTATTGATAAAATATGGTGATAAACTACTCAGTCATCAAATATGCTATTTCATAATATGTTTGTTATGGAGAAGTATTTTTGAACTTAATGACATTTTCCCCCAGTTCTTGGCAAACTGCTATTCTTTAACTTTGAACAGACATGCTTATACTTACAGGAACACTGTCTAAGCACATTTGAAAGCATACCATATCAGTTTTCCTCTCTTTGCTGTTCCAGACAAGGAAGATGGACAGACACAGCGTCCAGCTAGTCCAGAGAGTGGCAGGGCGTCAAGCAGAAGCTCATCGCACAACAAAAGACGTAGTGGAAAGCGGCAAGTCCGAGTCCGAGACGACTTTGACAGTCAAAGTGACATTCACAAGCCAAGCTCAAGGTTGGAAAGTCAAGGGGCCTTTAGGGAAAATAATAATAAATATTATATAACAATAATAACTAAAACATCAAATAATATTGTATAACAATATGACTAAAAGATTAATAATATATATAATAACTAAAACATCAAATAATATTGTATAACAATAATTACTAAAAGATTAATAATATATAATAACTAAAACATTCAGTAATATATAAAAATAATAACAATAATAACAATAATAAATAAAATATTAAAAATTATTATTTGAAGTAGCAATAACTAAAGTATTAAATTATATTATATAAAAATAACTAAATTATTAAATAACATTACATAACAGTAATAACTAAAACATTAAATAGTATTAAATTTTAATAATAACTAAAACATTAAATATTATTAATAATAAAAACAAGATCAACAATAATAATTAAAACATGAAATAATATTAATATTATACTAACTAAAACATTTAATAATATTAATATAATAACAAAAATAATAGCTAAAACAATGAATAATATTAATATATTAACAACAATGTTAATAAACATTAAATAATATTAATATGATAACAATAATAACTAAAACATTATAACAAAAATAATGATTAAATAATATTAATATAATAAATACAATGTTAACTAAAAATTAAATAATATTAATAAAATGCCACAGTATTAACTAAAACATTAAGTAATATTATATGAAGATTAAAATATTGTATAATAATAACTAAATCTATAAACAATATAAATATATTAACAATAATATTAACTAAAACAGTAAATGATATTAATATAATAACAGCAATAATAATAGCAGTAATAATAACTATAATAATAACAAAAATAATACTACCAGAAACAACAGTAATAAGAACAGAAACAAAATAGCTATATTAATAATAACATTAACAGTAATAATATAAAAATTAAAATAGCAACAAGAAGAAAATTAATAATAATATCAATAAGAAAATAATAAGAAAAATATTATACATAAAGTAGTAATGATAAAAATAACAACAACAATAATTATAATAATAATAACAGCAATAAGAATAACAAAATAATAATTACACTAATAAGAAGAACAACATATAAACTAATAACATAAAAATATTATTAAGACTACTAACAACAACAATTTTAACAACAATAAAAGTAATAATAATAGTAATAATCAGTATTATAAACATAATTAGAGGTAATAACAATCAAAATAATAACAATAATAATAGCAGTAATAATAATAATTAGTAATTATAATAACAGCAATATTACAGCTAATAATAAGAATAATAACAGCAAGCAAAACAGCAGTAATAATAAGCATATATTATGCATGCATCTCTCTACAAACACACACACTCCTTTCAAATCTCTTGTACCAGAATACCTGCTTTTCTCTCCTACAACTAGATGATATACTAGAAGAATGACATACAGATACTTTTTTCAATGGAAGATACAAATACATTCAAACAGAATATCTTTTCCAAAACTAACTGCGTTTGGATCTATTTATTTTTCCTTTACACAATATTTTGTCGTATAGCTCAGAGTCCAAGAAATACTTCTTACAAAAGCACCCAAATCAGCTTGTGAATCTTTTGGGCAAGCTGTTTGTGTTTTCCTTCACCTGGAGCATGGGAGGAATTCTGCGTCGACAGGAGGATGCAGATGATGATGACTCTGTCAGTCATCGTGGAGGGGAGAAGCAGGAGCAAGTTATAGACATCTGTAGCGAGTTTGACAATTTTGCCCGAGAGCTGTTTGAAGTGGAACCCCCACTTGGTGAGTTGCTTTGACAGTAAAATTGTCTGTTACTTGATTGGAAATTGGTTTTGAATGGTGGACAAAGTGAATCACTTGATGCCTTCCAAAGAAATTGTGAAATAAAACATTACATCAGTCATCAGTCCTAAATTACTTGTTATTGATTAAATTATTTTGCATTTAATGTTATTTATGCTTACAATTGCTCCTTCAGGTGTTCGCCTACCTACGGGTAATCGGAGTATCTTTAGTTACTTCATTGACATGGAATCAGGCAACTTTGTGCCCTGGGAAGTCCTGGTACCATCCACCAAATTTCTTATTGAGAAGGGCGCAGTGATCACCATTGGTGAGACAATGGGTGTGGCAAGTCATCATCGCAAAGGACAGACAAAAGAGGCAGAGATTGTACCTACTGTGGACATTGCCCGGTTTTCTTTTCTGACAGGTCTGCTGCTACTTAACAAGCATCCAGTCCTTCTGACAGGTATGTTGTCATCATTGGTGATCACTGTACAAAATCAAACTTTTATAAAGATATTAAAAATTCTGCATATAGAATAGACATGGAGATATGGTATGTTGCATTTTTGTTAACTCAAATAACTTTTTGTCTTGAATTAGGCGATTCTGGTGTTGGTAAGTCTGCTATTATTAACAACATGCTGAAAGAGATTGAAAAAGAAAATGGTACCAGCTACAAGTCTGGAACTGTGCTTGGCTCCATCTTCAACTACTCTGAAAAGCAATCCTCTTTACTTGAAAACATCAGTTCTCTGACCAATTTTGGACAAGAGAGCCAAGACCGAAGTATCGATCATCTCCTTGGTACAGACAAGACTCGTCCCATTGTGGGCATGTTGAGCACCATCGTGCAAATGAGTGCACAAACCAGTTCTCACAGACTGCAGTCACAGATCAAACTCAAACTCATCAAAAAGGGGCGGGATACTTTAGGGGCTCCCAAAGGAAGAAAGGTGATTATGTTTTATACACAGATATTAATAAAATACTTCCCTATTAAGAGATAAAGGGAGCAAAGCAGGATACTTTAGAGCCTCCCTAAAGTAGAAAGGTGATTACATTTTATATACATGTACATGTATTGTGGCAGAGTAAATTTTCCTATCCCTAATTCTAAACTTAATAATTATATATTTGTTGCCTATATTAATGTGACCCGACCTTGGGCACTGTTTATGATGATATTTTTGTAAGTGCCAGAGTTGGAGTAAACAACTCAGGTGGAGAATATGCTAGAACTTGCTGATGCAATCCAAACAAGTTCCAAGCAGATGAGTACTTTTTCTGACTAATAGTCTCACACTTGTTCATAACAACTTCATCCTATGGGAATGAACCGAAAGTTATTTCGTTGAAGTTCTATATTCTAATCACTTTGATTTTGACATAACTTAGGATGAAAGGTACTAACAGTCCCTACTGAAAAGAAATTCAAGTGTATTATCAAAAAATGTATTTTACTTAGAAAGAATATCTATTTACCTGAGAAAATGTCAAAAATATCCTCTCTGTAGGTGATTGTTTTTGTGGATGATGTGAACATGCCAGCACCTGAAGAATATGGAGCACAACCACCACTGGAGCTCCTTCGCCAGTTCCTGGAGATGGGGGGATTTTATGATACCAAAAAACTTGTCTGGAAGGTAAATATGTTGCATTTTGTTTAATTTTAATCTCTTATTAATTTTTGTAGGTATATAAAATGTAGAGAAACATTCATGAAATCATGAATATTGCTAATAACTATCAAACTCTATGATAATCATAAATTTTTTCATTGACTGGTTATCATTGATAATCATGAAAATTATTTGTAGGTCCAACATATTCATGAATAAAATTAGTGGTTGATTATATTATTAGTTTTTATTCATTTTTAAACTGCATATGTCAAAAATATTTTTTAGGTTTATTATAATATTGATGAAGAAATTTGATAATAGCTCTCATATTTACTATATTATTTTATGAGTCGACAAAAGCTAAAATATTTTTAAATGTCTTCACAATATCTTGCATATCTATAAATTTATGATATACTCTTACAAAATAAATATTTTTCTAAATAATTAGTTATTATAATTAAATCAAATCAAATCTATGACTACCACATCTCCTAAACTGGATTTTGCATCACAGGAAATCCAAGATGTCACAGTTGTGGCTGCTTGTGGTCCTCCAGGTGGTGGCCGCAATGCTGTTAGCCCTCGTCTTCTTAAGAACTTTTGGTTGGTGAATCAACTTATTTTTCTCTCCCTGCAATTTGTTTATGTTTTTCCCTGAAATCATTGCTTTCCAAATTTAAGATGCTCTCCCTTAAATTCTAAGTGTTTGAGTATCCATGTTTTCTCTTGTACATATACTGTCCAGGATGCTTACATTTTCCTTTGAATGTGAGATTCCGAGAAGCAAATATTTTATCACAAAAAATGTGAGTTTTCTGTAAAACCAACATTTCTTTTTCTGCATGAAGTACCAACTGGATAACTTTATTATTTCTGTTATTTGGTTATTGATTACATCTTGAGTCTCACACATCAGAAAAAAGTAAACATGCTAAGTTGTATTTTATGTTATTGTTCCATCTCTGACTGGGCATGGTTAAAGGGAGTTAATTGAAGCATACACAGCAAACTTCAAAACATTTTTTCTAAATATAAACATCAAATTGATTTGCTTTGCTAACACTGTAATGGAGAGGTGTCTACTTCTTTTTGTTTTTTCAAAAATTAAATGTTATTTATTTAAAGTTTATTAAATGTATTTATTTCTTACAATTCCAACAGAACTTCAGGATGAATAAAAGGTAAAAGAAATGTTACTTAATTTGATAAAAGGATTATTTATCTCAGAGTGGGGTTTTATTGTTGTTTCTTCCACTTACATATTAGAATTCACAAACTATTGTTTATTGTTTTCAATTTTATTACACCTTTGTTAAATGCATGTAAATGTTTGTGTAATTTCTTCACTCTGTTTTGTCATTTAATTCCTTTATCTATCACACACACACACACACACACACACACACACACACACACACACACACACACACACACACACACACACACACACACACACACACACACACACACACACACACACAATCACAATGTCACTCAAACACAATCACACTGTCACTCAAACACAATCACATATATTCACATGCATATATATATAAAATTATTCAAATATATTGACACTTAAGTACATATATACACATATAATGACTAACACAAGCAGTCATACATATATAATCATAATAAATACATAATGCCACATGCAAGTTTTATCATATACATATAATCACATGAACACATATAATCACACATACACACACATACACATGCTCACAACACACACATACACAAGCGTAGTTTTACGCATTATAATCATATGAACATATAATCACACACACACACACAAGCATAGTCATACACTTAATCATATATACATATAATGACATGAACTCATATAATCATAGACATAATCATCAGCACTTGTAATCAAAAACATAATCCCACATATAAGTAGGCACAGATTTAATCATATACATATAGAAATTAGAATGATACACACATACACTTAAATACATGTACATGTACACACAGGAAAAACCTTGCACACACCAGAAATGATTGCAACAGTTTTGTCAAGAAATTATTATTATTGTTATTATTTTCTTTCATCAAAGTATTGTTTTCAGTTACAAACGTTTGGTTACTGGCACTGAAATATTGATTTTGATCCTAAACTTTTGATTACTGGCACAGAAATATTGATTGTGGTCATAAATAGGTTAATGATTATTGATCCAGTCAATTTTACCAAAATGTTGTTACTGGCTAAGTCAGTCTGTAAATTTAATCACTGCTTTCTTTTCACACATTGCATCTGTGTGCATTCAGTCTAGAATCATTTATCTCACCTAGTAGTAAATTTTATGTAAACTTCTCATATTGTTTAGTCATGAAACCTAAGTATGTTCTGGATTTCAAAAATACCTTACTGTTGAAATGTTTAACTGGTTAATCAAAATATGTCTTGTATAATTAACCCTAATTATCAATACAAACAGCTGGCTGCCAAGCATTAAAAAAGTCAGTGCAGCTGAAAATTCAAAATGCTTTGTAGGTATACAGTTTTAAACAGTTTCAGAAGTCAGTGTTTCAGCTAAATAGGCTTCATTAGGACAATGCACTTATTATTAACAATGACTGTTGAATAAAATGCTTATCTGGATAGATGGAGGCTGGTATTTAGGTTGTAATTATTTTTACTGTTATTCACCATCTACAGAGAAAAGCTTTGCTTACATCTTTCATTTTTCACTGTTATTAACACATGTTATCCTGATGAAGGTTCTTTAGTTGATATGGTTCTCTGGTAATAATAATTTGTTTTTGTATTGTATAATTGTGAATTGTTTTCACTTGTCACTTGCATGGGTAATTCTATACTATTGCTATATTTAATAATGAAGAGGAAGAATTGTGTTGGAAGAAGAGTAGTTAATTTTATTGATTGGTCAAGAGATTAGTCAATCAGTTATTGTTTTCTCTAAGCACTTGATTTATTGACTAATTAGATAATTAGAAGAGGTGAATGTTTGATTACTAATTTACACACACACATGTGCACATACACACACACACACACACACACACACACACACACACACACACACACACACACACACACACACACACACACACACACACACACACACACACACACACACACACTCACACACACAGAATATATATATATATATATACATAAGAAAAATGTTTCTTGTTAACTGTTAAAAAAACATAAAAATAAGAGTAAAGAAGTGACTGTTACAAAATGACGAAGATAATGAAACAAATTTTAGATTAAAAAAAAAAGTGAATATTTTTGCTGTAAATATACTTGTCATTTATACAGAACAATCAAGAAAAGCAACAAATATAGCACATGCCATTTAATACAATTATTTTGAATATGGAAGTACAAAACCATTTTATTTATATGTAATTATGTGATAATAATAATAAAAATAATCTTATTAATAATGCAAAATATCTTTCCTTAAAAAGTTCATTTATACTACAATCTTGATTGACTGAGTCCTAATTCAAGGTTCTGTTTAGACCAAGGCTCTTTATATGCTTCATCTGAGATATTTTAAAAGTATTTTCATTTAATTTATTAGAACTGTGTTTACCTGCATTGATTCTTAACACAGCTGTACTGAGTTCTGTTATTTCCATAATTACATAAAGATGGAGTGAGTTTTACAGGAAAGAAGCCATCACAGTTTCAAGAGCGAGCATAATAGTCTAAAAGTCATGTTCTCATTGAATTACATGTAGTAGAAAATCATTTCATGCTTAGTATTATAAGCAAGCATGTGCAATATACATAATGTTATTAATAAAATTATTCACAGTAATGTAAATAAACATACACAATAAACATACTATTATTAATAAAATTATACACAGTAATATAGGTAAACATTTAGAATATATAACAATTATGCACAGAAAGTAAACAATATACACTGTAATACTATTAATAAAATTATACACAGTAATATAAATAAACATTTATAATATGTTTTTTAATTAAATTATACACAGTAATGTAAGTAAACATATACAATGTACTTACTATAATTAATAAAATGATACAATACGCATTTTGGTTATGTTGTGGGATGATGTCAGTCCCATTCCTCCATGGAATTATAATTATTATGGCTGAGGTTCAAAAAAAAGATAATTTTATATTTGTGAAAAACTGAATAAGAAATGTGATTTATATGTTGTGACATTTATTTTATCGTATTATTTATTATAATCTTTAAGAAATATACTACATGTAATTTCCAAAAACCATCATAACTACCTAATAATGTTAAGCATGTTACTTTCAAAAAGAGATCGTGTTATAATATAAAATGCAGTATTACTACTAAATTTCTTTATGTCTCTGTATGCTTCAGTACATTTTTTTTTTATAGTAAATATAGGTCAAATTAAAAACTGTTTGGATTTCTGTATTGTTTGCAACACTAAACAAAGAGCATGAGTCAAGTTATAGTGTTAAAGCATTATCTTAAAACTAATTGTTTCTTTAACTATAACATCATTGTGAACATTGTGACTTTCCAGCATGTTGGCACTGCCACAGCCCTCCACGCGCTCCCTACAGCACATCTACCAGGTTCAGCTGGGACGGTTCTTACAGGATGGCGAGTTCATGCCAGAGGTCTTGGACTGTCTCTTTCCATTCGTCTCTGCTGCCATTGCAGTTTACTCTCATATGGGCATTGCCATGCTGCCCACTCCAACCAAATCCCATTACACGTTTAACATTCGAGATTGCTCCAAGGTAGGATTTGGGCTGATGATCGTAATGATAATTATAATAACACAGGTGGAAGCAGTGGTTAGTGGTGATGATTATGATGATATTGATGTTCAAAATGGTGGTGATGAAATTGATGATGTTTGTAATGGTGGTGAGAGTAGTGGTGGTGATGGAAGTAGGGTGGTAAAATAGTTTCAAGTTAAATTTAATGAAAAAATAATTGTAATGATTTGAAGGTGATATGATTGGTCATGCATCAGATAGAGTGTTAAACTGACAGTGATTCATACCTCAAAGATGCTTGAGATAATTATCTACCATATGCTGGAGTGTTGGGAGGGGAGAAAGCTTCATTGACATTACATTACATAATTATCATTTTAGTTTTAAAGGAAAAAAGTTTCTTAACATTTTTTAATGTTAAGTGTTGGTTATATCACATTGCTCTTGGTAGAATTGGATCTGAGTTTGATTGACAACTGGTTAATGAATAGAATGCATTAGTGATTTCTGATTCGCCCAGTAAGACAAATACCAATTTTGTTGAGAATAAGATGCATCAAATCAGATATAGTAATTCTGAATGTTATAAATGCATATTTGAAAAAAATGCGAGTAAAATTTCATATCTTTACTGGAAGTTATAAAGCAGCTAATTGAAAGACCATGATTGACTGTAAATATATTTGATGAATTTATCATTTCATTGAAACTTTGATTTTAATCCCTACATATTGCAGGTTATACAGGGCTTGCTACAGGCCAATGAAGCAGTGATTGTAGGAAAAGATAATTGTGCACAGTTGTTTGCCCATGAGGCCACTCGTGTCTTTCATGATCGCTTGGTCAGCCCAGAAGACCGAAGAACTTTCTTCCAGATTCTGTCTGACAATCTGCATAACTACTTTAAAGTAAGAATATTTATATTTTGATCAGTTTGGTTATGAATCATGCTCATGATCTCTCTGAAAATGAGATAAATCTATACTATTGTGAGGAACTCTGGCTGGACTAACCTTCCTTATCACTAAACATTCAAAAACCTGGTGTAATCTGTATAAAACTGAAAGTCATTTTATAACAGGATTTATCAGATATATCAGTTAAATAATATTAATCTCATTTGATTGCCATTTTTCATAAAAATTAAATAGAATTCTAATTGTAGATTAATGCAACATGGATCCCTTAAACAGCACAATTCTCTGTGTGTTGGTTAATTATGTATACATAGAGAGGTGTGATATATATATATATATATATATATATATATATATATATATATATATATATATATATATATATATATATATATATATATATATATATATACATATATACATTTATATCTTATATAGGTTCGATGGAGTGCTGAGAAATTGATGAATGAAGCCATTTTGTTTGGTGACTTTTTCGATGTGGAAGCTGGTTCAACACAAAAAATTTATCGTCCTATGACAGATCAAGTTAAGATGTCTCGTGTTCTTGAGGAGTACTACATGCGATACAGTTATGGGGAAAAGGTAATGATGATTTTATAAAAATGTATACTAACTTTTTTTTCCCTTAAGTTTGAAGTGGGGCTGGAGGACAACAGTTCTGAACAGATTTTTGTTGTTGCAAAAAGCACTTTTACAAGATCTATCACTTTTCAATCTGAAAAAAGTTTTTTCATAATGACTAGTTTTTCATAGTGAATAGTTTTTCATATTGAATACTTTTCATATTGAATATTATTTTTATATTAAATAGTTTTCTTATTGTACATAAATCAAAATTATTTTTTGTGCATAAACTCTTTATGTCAGTCATGAAGTGGTCGTTACTTCAAATTAAAAAAATCTTCATTTCATTTTTATTATTGTTTTTGTAATTATTTCTATAATCATCATCATTATTTCTTGCAGTCTGTTCAGTTGGTGTTTTTCCGAGATGCAGTAGAACATGTGGTGCGAGCAGCTCGCGTTTTCCGGCAGCCTGGCGGACATTTACTTTTGGTACATTAACTTTTGGATATTAGCTTTTGGGATATTGATAGTAAAACAAAAATGCCTTGCTTTCATAAAAAGTACATTAATTGAACAATATTCTGTGCTATACATACAAACATATAATAAATTTTTAGATTAGTTTGCTATACTTCAACACTTAGATCCTGAAGAGGTATAAAACAGCTTGAAAAATTCATACTTCAGTTTTTTATATTCATTACTTGCAGAATTTATTTGTAGAAATTGTAAGCAAGTAGAAATTCTGTGACTGAATTTAATTATTATATAGATAAACAGAGGCAGTTAAAATATTTATTGTTTGTGGGCAGTTTGGAAAAAGATAAATATTTAGTGGGTGGATTGTAATTACATGCAGTTTGCAGATTGGTTAGAGGTTATTTACTTTCATTTTTCTTTTTGGTCTATCAGTTGCAGGTAAGTTTGGTGTAGCAACTTGATATTGTATTAAATGGAATTTCTAGATTGTGAATGAACTGTAATTATGTCATTTACAAATTAGTGGTCAGGTTGTATTAAATGTAGTTTGCAAGTTGATAGGTGGGTTGTATTACATGCTGTTTGCATTTTAATGGGCAGTTGCATTAATTACAGTTTGCAAGTAAATAAGTGAGTTGGAATTATATTTAGATTTCAAGCTGATGGGTGGGTTTTAATTATGTACAATTTCCAAATGGTAGATAACTTTTAATTACATGTACATAGAAATTGGAATGGATTATTGTACTTTCATGTTCATTCATTTTACCAAGTAAATTGTCACTGCATGGAAGTTGTCAATATATCATCATATATATGCAGTTGGGATTAGATTGTATATATATGCATTGCATGCAATTTTGAAATACTTGCAATCTGATGGGTAGTTTGTAATTTATTGAGTTCTGGAATAGATTGTACATGCATGCAAGTTGGCAGGTAAGTTGTAACTTATAGCAGTTTGGGAGTAGGTTATAAATAAATGTAAGTTGGCAGGTAAGTTGTAATTTATTACAGTTTGGAAGTAGGTCATAAATAAAATGCAAGTTGGTGGTCAGGTGCAATATGCAGCCCACCCAGCCTCATAATCCCATTTTTTCATGAACTAGGTGGGACTAGATGGAACTGGCAAGTCCACGGTGGTCCACCTTGCAAGCTACATTGCTGGTTGTGAAATCATGCGTCTTAAACTGCACAAGCACTATAGTATGCTAGAGTTTCGGGATGACCTTAAAACAGTCTTCAAGCAGAGTGGTGTCAGAGGCATCAACACTGTCTTTCTCCTGGCAGATTCAGACATCGTGAAGGTCATAACAGTTTTTCTGTCGTTTTCTGTAATTGTGGTGGTAGAGCTAATTGGTTTAAATTTTGTTCATTCCATTCATGTAGACAAGAAGCATAATTTCGAGCACAATATTTTATTTCTGAATATTAATAGAATGAAAGCATGCATTTTACTACTGTTTTACAGGAGATGATACACAAAAATTTACAGTTCATCAGAATAGAGTGATTATAATAATTGATCAGCAGTTTGCATAGCATGGAAAAGCACATAATAATACTGGTAAATGCAATATCTATATTATACTTCACACTTCTTGCTATAATTTAAGACATCACAGTTTTCATTTATTAGTCAGAAGTATATTTTATTTTCATTTTTTAATTCAGGAGTCATTCTTGGAGGACATCAATTGCATCCTAAACTCAGGTGAGGTTCCTGACTTATTTGACAATGAGGAGTTGGATGGCATCACAATGGATCTGAAGGCAACAGCCACAGAAGCAGACATACCAGACACTCGAGCAGCTGTGTACCAGTTTTTCATCCAACGTGTCCGGCAGTATTTGCACATGGCACTTACAATGAGTCCTGCTGGTGATCGCTTTCGACATCGGTGCCGTATGAATCCTGCACTTTTGAACTGTTGTACTATTGACTGGTACGATGAATGGTCACAGGAAGCTATGCTTAGTGTTGCCCAGGTGTTTTTTACAAACACAGAGTTTATTGCTGACCCACAGTATGGTATTGAGGTAATTATCTTATGTTTGGTTTCATTTTTAAAAATGAAATATTGTCCAAGCCTGCAGTATTTTACTTTCTTCTTCCATTCACAATATTGCTTCATGCCCGCAGGACAATTTTTAACTTTCTTTTTATACCATTGATCAGAATCTGATGAATTTGTGGATGTACAATTTTGCAGATCTAGTAATTGCAGAAATATCTTGTGAAATGTAGACTTCCGTTTACAGTCACTTGGACAGCCAGTATTTTATTTTTAATAATCACACTTGCATGTTATGGAGTTTGCAATCATTGGTCCTCAAAGGATCACTCACTGGCTTCTATTTGCAGGAACTCAAAGAGCGTGTGGCCCACATCTGCGTGGCTATTCACAACAGTGTAGCAGAAATTGGTGTGAGGTACTGGCAAGAGGTGCGCCGTCACTACTATGCTACACCCAGCAGCTACATGGAACTGATTAGGCTTTATGCTCGCATGCTGCGGGACAATAAACGAGAATTCATATCTAACAGGTAGAATTCAAACTATGTGTTGAAATTCTTATTTTATTGATGCAGAAATTTAAAAGACATTTGGACTAAATACTAGAAGTTTTTCTGACCAAATATATGAATTTTTGGGACTAAATATGCAAAGTTTTTGCCAGCAGTTTGTTACCTCTGATGTGATCTGTGTCTTAATGTATATTGCAACACAGCATTTTGACAAAATTAACTTAGTTAATTTTACATAATATATAACTTTACATAATAAAATACAAATTGAGGAAAATCCTAATGTGTTAAAGAAAGACAGTATAAAGTATAAAATAAACAAATGATTGTTTTTCATTAAACAGAGACCGCTTGCAAATTGGATTGTCCACCCTGTCAGAAGCAAACAAAATGGTGGGTGAAATGCAAGAGGAACTTGTAACTCTTGGACCAAAGATTGAAGAAAAGGCAAAGGTAAGTTTGGGTAACATCATCATGAAGATTGGAAAAGGGTGCTTTGTATCTAGTACACTTGCACAACTGATAAAGGGTGCTTTGTATCTAGTACACATGCACAACTGATAAAAGGGTGCTTTGTATCTAGTACACATGCACAACTGATAAAGGGTGCTGTTTATCTAGTACACTTGCACAACTGATAAAAGGGTGCTGTTTATCTAGTACACATGCACAACTGATAAAGGGTGCTTTGTATCTAGTACACATGCACAACTGATAAAAGGGTGCTTTGTATCTAGTACATATGCACAACTGATAAAGGGTGCTTTGTATCTAGTACACTTGCACAACTGATAAAAGGGTGCTTTGTATCTAACACATGCACAGTTGCTACATGTCCTCTGAATGCTTTCCAGGTGTCAGGTTTCTCAAAATTAAAACTGCCTCTAGATGGCTGTAGAAGGGATTTTTGCTGAATTCCACTGGGTTTTAAAGTAACATCAATAGTTTGCATGTAGTTTTAATGACATTGCTGCACTTATTCAACTTTTACTCTTGTCTTTTCTGATGCTGCTTTCTTTTTAAAAATGCATTGTGCTTTCCTGTGACCATGGTCGGTGTTGGTCTTGCTGAGGACAACAAATTACTTCATGTAATATGTAAACGAAAAGGTGCTCTGGTTCAGGCATTGGCTCAGCTGAAAATAATAATCAACTTTTTAGCTGTCTGTAGTCCACTCAAACTCTATGTGTGCCATCCTTCTTTTTACCTAGGACAATTGGAGAACTCTACAGGGACTCCACCTTCTCAATCATACCTAAGGCTAACATAGAGGCGATTTTCTGTTTCACAGCACCCCCGTTTAGCATAAGGTAAAACATACAATTTCATGTTCATTGGACTATGATCCTGACAGTTTCAACATCTGTTTAACCTGGGTGTGGTATGGATTTGGCATTTGGTACAGAGGTAGCATTGTCATCTATTACAATAGTAGTGACCATGTTATCCAAGCGTTCTTTATACATTTTCATCAGATTAGCAAAAAAACGTTTTGCTTTTGATATGATCTGAATTTGGAAATAGCACTCACTCAGTTTCTCAGCAACTTCATAGAATCCTTGCCCTGATACATCTAATTTGTTTTGGTGTGGAGGTAACAACAACAACACCCATGTACCGACTTCAATGTTACACACTTTTATTTTATGGTTGTATAGACGCACTTGTCTAGTCCTACTTTTGCGTTACATTCTCAGCTGCTGTTTGACATAAGTATCAATTCATGTATCAATATGGTTTTCAAGTTCAATCATGTGCTGATATGTACTGTTTATGGATTCCACTAGTCCACTCTCTGTCCAATATTCTCATAATATAGACATGGGTTCCTTAACAGTTCTACAGTATAAGAGTTTGAAGGATGAAAAATGAGTCGAATCTTTTGGTACTTCACGCAAGGCAAACAAAAGTGCAGATAAAATATATATCCCAATCATATGGTCTCTTCACACACAGTTTTCTCAAGGACTTGGTAAGAGTAGCATTCAGATTTTCGACTAAATTTACACATAAGGTGACGAGAAGTTTTAAACTGCTTTACTCGCAATAGTCGATTAATCTCTTTCATTAACTCGCCTAATCTGTTCAAAGGCACACTGTTCAAAGCTTAGTACATAATCCTCAGTATTTTCCTCTTTCCTATTGAAGGAACGAAAATGAAATTTTATGTTTACTTCCTGAACCTTAGCTGCCCTCTCACTTATCTTTAAGCTATCTTCCTTAATCTTTAGTTGATTTAAGCCAGGCTCTCAGCTTTTAATTTGCAAACACTACCCCTTGTTGAAGATCATATTCAGTTTTCAACCTTTAGTCACTTTCATTCATTTTTATTTCTAGTTCTTTCTTTTTTTATTTCTAGTCCTTCTCTTTCATGTTCCTTTTTATTTTTCATTCTTCTCTTTCATGCTTGTTTTTCTTTTTTCTACATAATCTTTCAAATACTCTTTATTTTCATCTGCAGAGAGGCCCTTCCCTCCCACTACCACCTTCCCTCCTACTACCACCTTCCCCTCTTCTATCTACCTCAGTCTTTTTCTAACATAATTTCCAATTTTTAAATCACAAAATAACTCTACCACGGTCATGCAACTAGCTGACTGATACAATAGTATATCCACATACACCAAAGCAACTAAAAACTTTAAATCTAGTTACTAAAATGCACAATCAATGTAAATAGTATAATCTCTACACACACTCAAGCAACTAAAAGTAAACTTTAAATCTAGTTACTAAAATGCACAATCAATGTAAATAGTATAATCTCTACACACACTCAAGCAACTAAAAGTAAACTTTAAATCTAGTTACTTAAAATGCACAATGATGTAACCACACATCAATAATGGAAACTATGTTAATACATGTATGATTACAATATGCAATTAATAATTATAAATCAATAGGTTAGTCAACAAAATTTAATAAGAGAAAAAAAGGATAGACAGTGTAAGACAGTTCTAGATAGTGTTATAAAAATTATGAATTAGATAAGACTGCTTTCTAAATGTCTATTCCTCTAGTCAAATAAATCTCTTTCTAGCTCTGTTTAGTCTAGTATTTCTCATTAAGTTCTAAACTTAACAAATTTTTCAACAATTGTTTTCCTCTTTTACTAATTTCAACACATTGACAATTAGTTTAACAATTTTGAACAAATTTGAGCTTATCCTCTCTCTCAATCACTTAACTCACCATTAAGCTAATAGCCACCTTTCATGACTGGACTTCTTGCCACACAAAATTCAAGTGATTAGACAATATAATTCTCTACATCAGATAAACTTTTGATCTGCTCTTGTTCTCGTAAATCTTAATCATTGGATAATAAAACTACTCATCCAGTTGGAACTGGTTTGCATTGTGTCAGCAATTTCTGGCATATTCTCAACTCGAATTGTTTACTCCAACACTGACACTTGCAGAAATACCATCATAAGGAGTGCCCAAGGTCGGGTCACTTCGACAGTTTAACAATTTATATAACAATTACGTTTAGAAAGAGCAATAGGCAAATTTACTCCACCACACAATGATTGTGTTGTTTAGGACACAGAAGTACTCCTGAGGCAATTGGACAAGGACCAGGAAGCAGTGGAACAAGTTCGTCAGATTGTGGAGAGTGAAGAGACAGTCATGAAGCGGGAAACAGAGATTGTTCAGAACTATGCTGATGTGAGTGACTTTTCTGGATCTGTTTATTTCATTAATCTGTAAAATTATCCCAAAGACTTGCAAATTGCTTTTTAACATTATTCTATTAACTTTGGCAGTGCTTTAGAGTTATTTCCATAATTAACATTATTCTATTAACTTTGGCAGTGCTTTAGAGTTATTTCCATAATTAACATTATTCTATTAATGGCAGTGCTTTAGAGTTATTTCCATAATTAACATTATTCTATTAACTTTGGCAGTGCTTTAGAGTTATTTCCATAATTAACATTATTCTATTAACTTTGGCAGTGCTTTAGAGTTATTTCCATAATTAACATTATTCTATTAACTTTGGCAGTGCTTTAGAGTTATTTCCATAATTAATATTATTCTGTGAACTTTGTCAGTGCTTTAGAGTTATTTCCATAATTAATATTATTCTGTGAACTTTGTCAGTGCTTTAGAGTTATTTCCATAATTAATATTATTCTGTGAACATTGGCTTTTCTTTACACTTAGTTCCATAATTAACATTATTCTGTGAAATTTGGCAGTGCTTTACAGTTATTTCACTCGTCAGACCAAGTCATTTCATGCGTCAGACCAAGCCATTTCATGTGACAAACCAAGTCATTTCAAGCGACAAACCAAGTCATTTCATGTGACAAACCAAGTCATTTCATGTGACAAACCAAGTCATTTCATGCATCAGACCAAGTCATTTCATGCATCAGACCAAGTCATTTCATGCGACAGACCAAGATATCTATTATGCTATTGTCACACATCTCTCACCCTGTTCTGTGTGTGAAGGAAAGCTGTATAAATTGAGATTTAACATGCACTGGCAATGTATAGTAAAGCATCCACTATTCTCTCTTTTCTTTCTAGGAATGTCAGAGTGACCTTGCATCTGTGCTACCTGCTTTGCAGCTAGCTATTGCATCCTTGGAAACGTTGGATAAAGCTTCTATTTCAGAAATCAGGTGAGATGTCCTGATGGACTTACAGAAGTGATAAATTGTTATTATGTTTATAAATGTAACTATCTTGTACAGGGAAACCTCGCTATAACGCAATAATTAGGGTCCATAAAATTGGATTGCATTAATAGCAGGATTGCGTTAATGTGGGATTTTACAATATTTTACTTTTTTTCCCGAGAACATATATGTGTATTCATGTCTAATGTAAAGCATTGTGTTATTATCAGACAAATATTAAATGGAATGCATTATTAAGATCTATTCAAAATAATGGATGGATAATATATTAATAGGTTATTACTTTGTGTTAAATAGTTTTACTTATTTTCATTTGTTTGTACAATAATACACATTGACCAATAATACATTTACATGTACTTTCAACTGATTGTGTCTAACAACACCGCCAAGCCCAGCCAACTTGTTGGCAGCTTTAGTTCTTTGATGTTTAATAGACTGTGAGAATATTTTATCAACCACCACTTTGCTGCTTGGCTGTGTTTGCATGGAAGCTATTGTTTGAGTAATGATTGTATACAGAATTAATTGAATATAATCACAAAGACGACTTGCTGGCTTTACTCATGATCAGTAATAAGTAACATTTCTGATAATGTTTATTTTGGCATAACACTTCAAGAACCTGGTGAAATTGTTAAATTTTGGATCATTTTATATTAAAAGTCATACGCAAACTCTTTCCCAAAATATTTACACACTATTTCTCGTACTTAAAAAAATATTTTTTTACGGTGCGAGAAAAATACACATACATGAATTTCAATCGTACATGTATATTGAAATTCATACTATCTCATCCCCAAAATGAAGTTAAATATTTGTTATACTCTTTTCCATGTACTTTGAAAAATAATTTCACGTGCAGATGAATATATGACATTTCGGGAGCCATGCCATGACCACATTATATCCGAATTTGCGTTATCGCGGGGTACATTATCATGGGGTTCCACTGTATATATTTATTTTAGCTTAAATTTCCAAATGCAATCCTGCATGTTTGCACAACTCACACTTTTTCTGTTGGTGTTGCAGGGTGTACAAGCAGCCTCCACCTCTTGTGGAGACTGTGATGTCAGCAGTGAGTGTTCTCTTTCAGCGGAAACCTGACTGGCCAACAGCTAAGCAAATGCTTGGTGATCCCAATTTCCTGAAGAAATTGCTTCAGTTTGATAAGAATACTGTTCCTGATAAGGTTAGTTTTCCAAATGAAGATATTGTTACTTAGGCATGTTGTTAGTTTTCCAAATGAAGATATTGTTACTTAGGCATGTTGTTAGTTTTCCAAATGAAGACATTGTTACTTAGGCATGTTGTTAGTTTTCCAAATGAAGACATTGTTACTTAGGCATGTTGTTAGTTTTCCAAATGAAGACATTGTTACTTAGGCATGTTGTTAGTTTTCCAAATGAAGATATTGTTACCTAGGCATGTTGTTATTGGCATTCTGTATCTTAGTGGATTGTAAACAGTTAATTTGTTTAAAATTTGTGGAAGTAAATTATTCTTCAGAAGATAAATGATTGAGCATTGATCACCATTACAATCTACATATATATTACCATCTTTCAATTTAAAAAAAAATAGGAATTTACCTAAATGCAAGGTACCCATTAATATGAGCAGCATTGTAAATGTATAGTTTCAATGAGCATATCATTATAACATTGTAAGATAGTTTAATCATTTCACATACCATTTTCATTGCTTTTGTCATTTGGTCATTCGTCAAATGCCAATCATTGTTTATATATTTTATTACATTCCTGTCATAACTTATGCCCTTTATCACATGCATGTCATTATGTTATTTGTCATATATACATGTGATTGTTTACGGTATTTAACTTATGCCTGTAATTAATTATATAATTTTTCACATGTCTGCCACAGTTAATATAAGTCTGCATCACACAATTTAACCCAAAGACATCTTCAGAGCCTGTAACTATGCATTACAGTCACACAATTTAAATCAATGATGTATTCACAGCCTGTAACTATGCATTACAGTCACACAATTTAGAACAATGATGTATTCAGAGCCTGTAACTATGCATTACAGTCACACAATTTAAATCAATGATGTATTCACAGCCTGTAACTATGCATTACAGTCACACTAGAGATCACAAGCAAGAAAAAAATATTAATGTGAAGAGAATGCAAAGTTTTATGCTTCCTTGTTAAGGTAAATTTTACTGCAATTTTACACACACACACACACACACACACACACACACACACACACACACACACACACACACACACACACACACACACACACACACACACACACACACACACACACACACACACACACACACACACACACACACACACACACACACACACACACACACAAAGCAAAGCAAATTATAATCACTCATATATTTTAATAATGTCTTAATACTAATAAATGCTGAAAAGTCCACAAATATGAGTACTGTCAGATTGGTAAATGCACTATTATATTAAGTTAAATCTGTTTATGGTATGGTGTAGTCTCACAAATAAGCTGTGCTACACCTGTAAAATGTGTCACTTAACCAGGTGTTCACCAAACTGTGCAAGTATTCCAGAGTGCCAGAGTTCAAACCAGACATTGTAGGAAAGGTGTCACTGGCATGCCGCTCCCTCTGTGAATGGGTCCTTGCTTTGGAGCACTATAATGATGTGTACAAGGTACTGTGAATGTGTCCTTGTTTTGGAGCACTATAATGATGTGTACAAGGTACTGTGAATGGGTCCTTGCTTTGGAGCACTATAATGTTGTGTACAAAGTACTGTGAATAGGTCCCTGTTTTGTGTACAAGGGGCTTTTGAGAGAGAATGTTTTTACTGACTAATTTATTGTAAAACTTTTTGTCGTTCCATCAGAGATATTGAAGAGATTGAGTTACACTTCATAAATGCTTTATCCTGTTCATTTGTTCAGATATTTTTATTTTGTCTCTAAATGACTGCATGATACATGTTTGAATAATTTATTTTATTTTATTTTTAAATATGAAGCTTCTTAAATAATTGCAGTATTTTCTAATACAAATTTGCAAAATTGTTGTGAACATGATAGGTTTATTTTTATCATTAACTTGTTGGCATAATTGTTTTACATTAATGGTGAAATTTTGACACTTCACAGTAGATACATTGTGCTTTCTACATGTAGATGGTGAAACCCAAACAAGCACGTGTTGAGGAAGCCAGAGAAGCTCTCAAACTTGCTCAAGATAGTTTGGCCAACAAGCAGAGCAGCCTTAGAAAGGTAATTTGACTGTTCTCTCTGCTTTTTACTTGTTCAGCACATTTGTATCAATCAATATTGGTAAGAATTTGATACAGAACAGCCTTAGAAAGGTAATTTGACTGTTCTCTCTGCTTTTTACTTGTTCAGCACATTTGTATCAATCAATATTGGTAAGAATTTGATACAGAACAGCCTTAGAAAGGTAATTTGGCTGTTCTTTATATGCATTTCACATTTGTATTGGTCAATATTGGGGAATAATTAGATCCAGCACCACCATAGACAGTTATAATTTGACTGGGGGTTTTTTTTGTATGCATTGCACATTTGTATTTTCAATATTGGGGAACAGTTAGATTCAGAATCTTAGAAAAGTAATTTGGCTTCTCTATATACATTACTTGTTTAAGTGCATTCATATTATTGAATATCAGGGAATGATTCATTTTGCTCGCATTGCTTGTGCACTGGTCATTATCAAGGGAAGTAATTAGATCCAAAAACAACCTTAGTAGTAAGAAGTTTGTTTTGTTCGCATTAAATTGCTCAACACTTATATACTGGTCATTATCAGGGGAAATAATTAGATCCAAAACACCCATAGAAATAAGATGTTTGTTTTTGCTTTCATTAATTGCACAATGCTTTTTGTACTGATCATTATCAGGGGAAGTAATTAGATCCAAAATAACCTTAAAACAAGCAGTAAGAAGTTTGTTTTGTTTGCATTAAATTGTTGAACACTTATGTACTGGTCATTATCAGGGGAAGTAATTAGATCCAAAACCGCCTTAAAAAGTAAGATGTTTGTTTTGAACCTGTATGGTATTAATGCTTGTTTTCAGATTCAACGCCACCTAGGGCTCATACAAAAGCAGTATCAGGATAGTGTCAACCAGCGGGAAGGACTCGAACAACGTAAGGTTCTCACTGCCCTTAGGTTGGATCGAGCATCTGTTCTCATTTCTGCTCTAGAGGACGAGAAGGTTTGTAGTTCATTTTATTGTGAATTTGAAGGGATTTTTTTCTTTGGTGGTGGGTTTAGGATTAAAAAAATTATATCTTTTATTCAGACTGTTAAAAAACCAAATCATAATCAATTTGAATCAATTTATTTTGGATATAGCATTTATCATACAATAATTGTTAGAGGGAATAGTATAGTATGTGTTGTGTCAGTTTGACCTTTTATTATATACCTCTATGCTTACTGATGTAATTCCAATGTAGTCTGACCTTTGTATTGTATTCATTGTGTGTACTGTTTATAACAAAGCAGTAAATTTCATTGCACATTTTGGGCACCAAGTAATGCTTGTGAGTCAAAAAGTTATACAAATAGAATCAGAATTATTATTACATTATAACTGATTTTGTGTGTGTATCAGTTAATCTTCCTTTTAATTATCAAAATGATCTTTACGTCAGTTATCCTATTAATCAGCAAGTTAATTGTTGTCCACAGGTTCGTTGGGCAGAGTCAGTGAAGGTACTGAATGCTAAGCTGGAGGGTTTGGTCGGCAATACTCTTGTTGGCGCTGCATCAGTGGCTTATCTTGGACCCCTAACTGCAGTATACAGACAAGAGTTGATCCAAAAGTGGGCAGCAATGTGCTGCAATTCTAACGTGCCTATTTCACATAACTTTGATCTCACCACTAGTATGGCTGAGCTAAACCAGGTGTGTTCATGAGCTTAAAATGTGTCTGCCTTATATGGGTAGATGACTTTAATTTTTAAATTTATTCTAGCAATAGAATGTATGCAATCTAGTTTTATAGTTCTATAAAGGTGTATATTACCATTACTACACTGAATTATTAGCTCTTCATGCTGTAAGAGGTACTTCAGACTTTGAACAGTGCCAGGTTCAAAATGGCACAAGTGATGTTCATCTGATGAGAATTTTGTAGAAAAATTCAAACTCTTTAGGACGTATCTCAAACTTCTTGTACCCCTAGGACATACTGGAAAAATCAGGTTTTAAGACTTGTATTTTGAGAGTGACATTATTAATTCTGTTAACCAAAATTATCTTAGCTAAGTTTGGATTGTTTGGCAGAAGTTTTGTTTGAATATTTATGTAAATAGGTAATATATTTTAATGGAGATTATTTTTTTAAAATCTCTTTTACTGCCATGAATGTGTCATAAGCTGTCATAACTGAAGTAATAGTCAGTGTATTCATGTTCAAGGGAAATAACATTGTTGAACTTGCAAAAAATCACTATTAAAAATCACTATTTTATCAGTCACACGTGTCATATTTTTAGTTATTAAGATACTGGTATAACATTTTTTATAATAACAAAATTGTATGGAAATATTTAATAAAGGATTTTTTAAAAGACAATAGCCAAGGCATTAAGTGGAAAAAAGTTTGTAGTTAGAATAGATGAGAGAAAAGAATTATTTTCTTTAAGGGATGGGTGTCTTTTGCTGATGGGATTGTGAAGATGATGAGAAATAAAAAGAGATTGAGATGCTTAGGAGTCAACCTTAAAGGTTGTCGAAGATTGAGACATGGCCTTGACTTCTTGCAGTAATTATGACAGACTCTTTGTATTCTTTTTGTTAGATCTTATTGGATTACAGTTTTGATCTTATTATTAATACACAATATTAAATTGATTCTTTTAATATCATCAGATCTTATCAGATTACAAATTTGACCTTAATTTCTGCCAAGCAGTGCTCAAATTTAAAATGGCTCTTCTAATCAGATCTTATCAGATTATAATTTTGACCTTAATCTCTGCCAAACAGTACATCACTTTAATATGATTCTTTGGACACCATCAGTTTAGACCTTATATCCATGACATACAGTACAGGGGGAAAATGGTTCTTTGGATACCATCAGATTACAGTTGAGACCTTATCACTGACATACAGAATAAGGGAAAAATATGGTTCTTTGCATCCATCAGATTCAGATTACAGTTGAGACCTTATCACTAACAGTACAGGGCAAAAAATGGTTCTTGTGATGCTTTGAGTAATGAAATCAGAAATGATTTGGGGGGGGGGGGGGGGATGGGGTTGGAATAGGAATATCTGTATGAGTATATGTATTGATTCATATCTGAGTTACAAAATGTGAAAATATTTATTAAGAAAACTCACTTTAAATTGATATTTTGATTTGTTTATGAAATACAAAGATTCAAATTGTGAAGGTATAGAGATTATAAAGATTGAAAATGTGAAGATATAGAGAGAAAAACATTCAAATTGTGAAGGTATAGAGATTACAAAGATTGAAAGTGTAAAGATATAGAGAGAAAAACATTCAAATTGTGAAGGTATAGAGATTACAAAGATTGAAAGTGTGAAGATATAGAGAGAAAAACATTCAAATTGTGAAGGTATAGAGATTACAAAGATTGAAAGTGTGAAGATATAGAGAGAAAAACATTCAAAGTGTGAAGGTATAGAGAAAAAAATTCTCTGCACACAAGGTTGGTTGTCTGTTCCTAAAGTAAATGATTAGGCTAAAAGTGAACTACAAAGAAATTAATTAAACTGTTCAGCATCCAGTAAGAACTGGCTGCATCAAGACATTTCCAAATGCTTTCTTGACATACAAAACAAAAATGTCAGTATGATTAGAACATGTCTAGGAATAGCAGTGAAAATACAACTGTGTTCATTTCAAATGTTCTGTGATTAGTATATACTAACTGTGCAACTTTCATTGTTGATTGTCATTGTTAGTGTCATGATAATGGCTATTTATATTTTTTAAATATAGACATTTTATTTATTTTTACCTTGTTCATTTTTAAATGTAAAAATTTATCAAATGCCTCCTATTAAAGACTTTTGCATCCATCTTAAGGATAGAGCATAATCAAATGAAAAAAAATACTAGAGTAATTTTGAAATACAGATTTTTTTCCAATTAAAACTATTTTACCTAAGAAGGTAAAAAATAATGTAAGCTGCATATGCTGAATGCTAAATTCAAATGATAAGTTATTTTGCTTTTAGATCATGAAGTGGTACAACCAGGGACTGCCAAGAGACAAGCACTCTACAGAGAATGCCTTGTTTGTCAAGAAAGCCAGGAAATGGCCACTACTTATTGACCCCCAGGGCCAAGCAGTCAGGTGAGCATTTGTAAAAAAACAGATAACTATTGATTCCTTGATTCTGGAACAGTTCCACAGAACTGAAGCAAGGATGTTTGTCCTTCTTGATTTAGTTTGCAGAGTGATATATTTTTTAACTGTTCTTGAGAAACAGAGTATGTTTTATGTTTTGGAGAATTATTTTTCCATTTGAAGAATTATTTTGTTTCAAATTCTTATGAAATCACTTTGTCCATTACCATCATTTCATATGAGTAAGAGATTCATGAGTTAGAAAACATATGTATGTGTGTCTAGTACAGTTCTAATGCTAGAAAACATGTATGTGGGACTAGTACAGTTCTAATGCTAGAGAACATATGTATGTGTGTCTAGTACAGTTCTAATACTAGAAAACATATATATATATGTGTCTTAGTACAGTTCTAATGCTAGAAAACATATGTATATGTGTCTAGTACAGTTCTAATACTAGAAAACATATGTATGTGTGTCTAGTACAGTTCTAATGCTAGAAAACATATATATGTATGTCGGATACTTTTCCTCTCAAGGGCTAGAGAATGTATGTCTGCTACCTTACTAGGGCTAGAGAATATATATGACCTAATACCAAAAATGAGTCACAGATCAGATTTTGGACTTTTGAGATATGAATATCAGCAGATACTTAGATAAACCTTTTTAATGTTGCAAGTTGTAAGAAAGTCACTAAGCAATGGTCAAGATAAGATGGAAACCCATTGGATCTTCATTTTGAGATAAGGATGAAAAACTGTCAGTTACAGACAAATTCTAAGTTTCCTTAGCAAGCACAATCTTAGAAACACCATATTTGGCACACAGACTTTATAACTCAAGTGAATATATTCCAAAGACTCTCTATAGTATCTGATACCATTGTTTGCTTTCAAAAATTTAAAAAATCTAAAAGGAAAATTGTGCACTGTGATAAAAATGTGAGTACACTTATTAGAGATAAAAGTACAATACAAATGATCAAATTGACAATGTAACTCTAAACCAATGACAGAAAAGAAGTGTAACCTGTAAAATTGATAATTATTTTGATTTTCATGGTATTTTTTACATCAGTATCAATAGTAGACATGAAAGTATCCAGTATAATCCCATCTTCATTGTTGTGAGTCCTGTGTGACATTATATCCACCAGCAAAGACTTGACTTTGAATGTCAGGTGAATAGTCATGGTAATCAATAAATCAGCAAAGACTTGACTTTAAATGTCATGCTAATCAACAAATCAGCAAAGGACCTGCCTTTGTGATGCATTGTTTACATTCTTTACCTTATTTTCTGAGTTTCTGTTGGACAGTTATTTGAAGGTCATCCCCCAAAATGTGCACAAATTTAAACACTAGGTTAGAATTCTTTACTAATTCATAATTATAACTTGGTCATTTCAAAGTAAAAGTAGAACAAAATTTGAAAAGTAGGACATTTTTAGAGAAAAAAGAATGGTTGTAACTTTTAAAATGCATTTATTTTAATATTTAGAGGTTGAACATAACCAAAATATTACAGAATAGGTACTAAAACTTTCCACTGCAAGTGAAATCTCTAAATTGACATTATTGCCTTTTCTAGCCTATTTAGCTGCTAGCAGGAATTGAGGCCCAATGTGAAGTAACTTATTTTGTGATGGTGAGTCACATGTGTGTGACTACTACCTTTTAGATTTATGGAATATATGTGTGAATGTGTCTGGTACATTTCTAGGGCTAGAGAATAAATGTGTGAACATGTATGGCACATTTCTAGGGCTAGAGAATAAATGTGTGAACATGTATGGCACATTTCTAGGGCTAGAGAATAAATGTGTGAACATGTATGGCACATTTCTAGGGCTAGAGAATATATGTGTGAACATGAATGGCACATTTCTAGGGCTAGAGAATATATGTGTGAACATGTATGGCACATTTCTAGGGCTAGAGAATAAATGTGTGAACATGTATGGCACATTTCTAGGGCTAGAGAATAAATGTGTGAATATGTATGGCACATTTCTAGGGCTAGGGAATAAATGTGTATCTGGCTCATTTCTGGGATTAGAGAATACCTTTCTGTATTATATAGCAAAATGAGATGAGAAAAGACATTAGATGCCATCTATCTATCTTCTGTCTGTCTTTTGTTATTTTTCTATATTATGTCACACAATATAATAGATATTAGATCCAGGCTCAGTGAAAGTGTGTGTTATAACTGTTATCATTTATGTATTATAAAGCTGAATGATATAAGTATGATACTGGATCCAGGACCAAAGAAAGTGTACACTGGTAACTGTTATCATCCTGTATTATAAAGTCAGATGAAATAAGGAGTGGTATTGGATCCAGGACCTATGAAAATGTTTGTTACAGTAACTGTTATCATCCTGTATTATAAAACTGGATGAGCTAAGGGACAATGTAAATTAATATAGGACCAAAGAAAATGTATATTGGTGACTGTCTCTTTCTGTACCTTTTAGCTGGGTGAGACAAATGGAAGGAGTACAACTGAAGACTGTGGCAGCCACTGACCCTAATCTTGTTAGAACACTCGAAACTGCTGTCAAGGTTGGCGACCCAGTCCTCATCAAGGTCTGTATGACTTAGTAGTGCATTTTTAAATTTTATTTTACAAACTTCATTACATCTTTGCTGTGCAATGTTCATATGATGATGATATGAGTCAGTATTTATACTATAATTAGATTACAATTCAAAACAATTTTGGTGCCATTTGGTATTGTAGATAGAATTATATTACAATTCAAAACAATTTTGGTGCCATTTGGTATTGTAGATAGAATTATATTACAATTCAAAACAATTTTGGTGCCATTTGGTATTGTAGATAGAATTATATTACAATTCAAAACAATTTTGGTGCCATTTGGTATTGTAGATAGAATTATATTACAATTCAAAACAATTTTGGTGCCATTTGGTATTGTAGATAGAATTATATTACATCCTCAATCTTCAACCTTCGTGAATTTCAGTTGCATTGAAGTTTGTGATGAGAACAAAATCTATACAGATGTTTACATATATTAATTTATTGACAGATATATTATCTTGGGTTATAATGATGAAATTTACAACCTAAACATATTTTACACAAAGAGAATTTTATTGTACTTAATTTCATAAAAATTTCAAATAAAATCCTAAATATATATACATTTGTTCAGTAATCTTAATTTCTTCACAGTCATTTTCTAACTTCCATTCATTCCCAAAGTATTGTGTACAGTTGAGCTTTATGTGCTGGAAATTATGTCTCAAGAAATTTTGAGTGAACACATTTGTACCTGAAATTTTTTCCACATTTATCAACTGTCATCATTTTTAGAAACTGAATTTGGAACTTGGGCAGCATACTGGAGGTAGTAAAGAGTATTGTAAAGTCTGATAAAATAGAAATCTATAGGCTCAAATTACTCACTAGCAAGTTGTGGTTTTTTTGTGTATGATGCTGCAGGAAGTCAGTGAAGAACTGGACCCAGCTCTTCGACCAATACTGCTGCAGGAGACAATACGGCGTGGAGGTCAGCTTGTCATGAAGTTGGGCGATACTGAGATAGAGTACAACATAAACTTCAGGTCAGTTGTCCACACTCAAGATAATCCTTGTGTTTTATTTTTCATTTGTTTATTTTTAGGAAAGGATTTATTTCTATGTATAGTCATATCCTGTTTTATTATATTTCAGTATTGATAAATATGGATATTTTTTAAAACAACAAATTATATCACTTTCATTGGTAACAGTGTTAAAATGTAATTCCTCTTGTTCACATCATAAGGGATTTATCTCCCTTATTAAAGGGAGTAAGTTCTTTGTGGGATCCTGCAGTTAATAATAAAATATTATTTTAAATTCTATAGAATGCAAAAGAACAACTTGACTCTGCTACTTTCTTCTTTTAAGCCTTTAAAAAATTCAATAAATATGCCAGCTTTCTCCCTAATAAAAATAAAAATAGTATATCATAGATTTTTTTTATTGTTTCATATACATTTTTACTGATAATGATTTCTTAATTTGATAAGAGTTCATATATTAATTTTTTGTGTGTACTATATTGACTCTTTTGCTCATTAAGACTCTACATGGCTACATCAATGGCTAACCCTCATTTTCTACCTGCCATCTTCATCCAAGTAAATGTCATCAATTTCACTGTGACTTTTGATGGACTGCAGGAACAACTGCTTTCAGTGGTAGTCAAGCAAGTAAGATGTCTTCCTTAATAAACGGTTCTCCAAGTTTTTCCTCTTCTGTCTAATTTTTAGTACCATAGTGTCTTGCTTAGAGTCTTAATATTAGAGTCAAAATCTGTTGATGTCCATTTCTTTATTTCCAAACATTAATCTTCTTTGTAAATACAAATACAAAGCAAAAGGTATGTTCTTGAGGAAAACACATCAATCATTATTGTTTATTTCACTGTTTACATTGGCCTGTTTTTTATTCTGCAAGCTGCAACAATTTAAGATAAATAACAGCTTTGTGTTTGTGCAGGAACGCCCACAATTAGAGATGGAGAGAGAAAATCTGCTGGAGAGTATTGCCAGTGACAGACAACTCTTGCGGGATCTTGAAGATAGATCTCTTAGCCTCTTGCAAAAAACAGAAGGTCAGTGTGTCAAACTATATGTCAATCATCATGTTACATACCAGTGTATCTTTGATGACCCTGTCTCAGTATCAGGCTTTAAAGTTACATAAGGTACATAATCCCACTGAAATAGAATACCTAATTCTATCAGCATTGGTACATAATATTCATATCATATCTTATGAGTGTCAACAGAAATAGGCAGCTCTTACAGTTCGACCTTGATCATTAATTTACAATCAATAATTTCAAAATAGGGAATAAAATGTCCCAGTCTACACTCATGCGAGTTACAATAATTATAAATGGTTTTTACATTAGTGGAGATTGAATAAGCATTCTGCTACATCCAATATCTGTTACAATAAATCAAAGGCTATAATAAACACACAACATGTGTTTGGGTTTAAAATTACATATTTCAATTGCCACTGAATGTCATAAAAGAAACGGCATTATTTTCATACAAAAGTCAGTAAAAGTATTTGATAACTTATAAGTGTGTTTTTCAGTCTTATTTATAAAGTTACCCACCCCCATACTTCCTATGTATTCAACCTACGTCACTGGCAGGAAAATATATGTCCATATATGGACATTGAGAGTCTGGTTAACAAGTTACTTCCCACTATCCTTCACCTTTCAACTGTCGACGAGTGACCTATATCCTTAGTACATGACAAACAAGTATTGCACCACAGCTTGCAAGTCTGGGCTTACAGTACAGTATTCATTATAGAAAAATGAGAAACTTTAATTAATAAAAATATTTAATTAAAAAAGGTCTAATTTGCCTAGAGTCTTCTAACACATCATTTGTTGGAATTAGTTCTGACTTTAGGAAGTTAGAACTAATTCCTTCACTCCTGTATGCATTGTAGGTCACAGTCAATTATTCACATAAGTCAAAACTCTCCCAGTGAGCTAGCATGTGGGTCAAAACTCTCCCAGGGCTTGGTGCACACACTAGTAGAGGGCACAGTCAGCTAACATTTGGGTCAAAACTCAGTGCTGTTTTAGTGAGCTATATTGATTTGTTAGTGTAAATGCTGTGAATTCCTGCCCAGTGTATTTAAAATATCTGTGGTGGTGTGTTTTTAGGTCACATTCTAGATGACCAGGATTTAGTGGAAACATTGCAGCAGAGCAAGGGCAAGAACCAAGAGATCTATTCGCGTGTGCAGCAGTCAGAAGAAACTGAGAAAAGCATCAACAGTGCCCGGAAGAAATATATGCCCGAAAGTTTTCATTTAAATATTTTTTAATTATAAATTATAAAATGCATTAAATTAATTTGAGAAAACTGCAGATATTTTAGATCTGTGATGTATTTTGTTGATAAATAATTTTTGTTTTTGATTTCAGAAATCTTACTTGGCTTAGAGATCAGAAACAGAATTGACAAATGAGCAAATGCCGTTACTGTTAGAATACAATTTCTAAATAAAGTCACTTCCTCTTCTTTACCTGTACATTTATATATAACATACATATACCTGTACATTGTTCCCATTTCTTGTCTCTATATTGCTTATGACATGAACAGTGAGATTTATAAATTAAATATATATTTGTGGTGGGGTAAATTTGCTTGTCCCTATTTTAAAACTTAATATTAAATAGTTTGTTAAATGTCAATGAAGATTGACATTTTTGTTTGTGAACATTTTTTTCTTTTTTATAAGATAGTTAATTTAATAATATATAAAATATAATATAAAATGAATTAATTAAGTTGAATAAATAGCTACAAATAAATTATGTTATGACATTTTATCTAATGCTCTCTCTGCACATAATATAACAACCAACAACAGTCTTATCTGGCATATTGCAAGCCAGCCTAGTTTTATATTACAGCAAATGGGTTAAATCAAATTTTATATTACAACAAATGGGTTAAATCTAATTTTATATTACAACAAATGGGTTAAATCTAATTTTATATTACAACAAATGGGTTAAACCTAGTTTTATATGACAACAAATGGGTTAAACCTACTTTTATATTACAACAAATGAGTTACATCTAGTTTAAAATTACAGAAATGATCCAACCTAGCTTTATATTACAACAAATGGGTTAAACCTAGTTTTATATGACAACAAATGGGTTAAACCTAATTTTATATTACAACTATGCTGAATGTATTTACATGTAGAAAAAGGACGATATTTATTTAAAGTGTGCCGTTAAAGGCTGGCTAGTAGTTGAATTTATTGTTTATCAGAATATGATTTTAATGATTCTTACTATTATATTAAAAATGTTATAAATGTTTGCATTTGTAGGTAGCAAGAAGAGGTGCTGTGTTATATTTTGTCCTTGCTGAGCTGGCAAACATGGATGTGATGTACCAGTTTTCATTGGCATGGTTCCAGCATATGTTTGCTTCTTGTATTGTCAGTCCAACATATGGCCGCTCCTCTGTTGCTTCCTCTGTCAGCGAGGCATTTTCCTCAGGTGCTCTGCGGCCATCATCTGCTCGCAGCCTTCACTCTGCAGGGGACTTTGAAAGAGTGCTTTCAGATTCTGCTAGTCCCAACCTCAATTTTAGTGATGGTTTGAAGTATTTCATATTACAGCATTTACAGTTTTAATTCTTTTATTTTACTTCACTTAGTTACTTACTATAACTAAAAATTTAAAACAAATCATTCTGCTTATTTATGTTCTCTTATGCTGTAATGCTAAACATGGAGAAATATTTAGAAACATCTGTATTAATTAAAATGTTTCCATGCTACAGTATATTGTTTGTTGTAAAACTAAACAGGCCCAAAATATTAAAATATTTAGAAATACCTATATTAATGAAAAGAAATTTCTGCACTGATAGGCAGTCTACAGATCACCAATAGTCCTTTAATACTTTTTTAAAGATTGTATACTAAATAATTATTTATTATTATGACAGGCAAAATCTACAGATCACATATGAGCCTTTAATATTTTTAAAAGTATGTATACTAAATAATGATTTTTTTATTATAATAGGCAAATGACACACCTTTACTAAATAAAACAAAACTTTTCATGGCAAATGATGTTTAAAACAAGTTTTCATACCAGATTGTTTGCATAAGTAAAATAGTTTCCTTACAAATTGTTTTTATTGTAATAGGTGAAAATTGTATTTCAGTTATAATGGGCAAAATTCTATGGAAATGCCAGCAAACTGTAGTAAATAAAATGTCTCAATACCATTGTAATAAATCTGTAGAATAACTAGTGTCCTTTAATAGTTAAATCAGTTTTTCTTGCTGGGTTATATTTTATTCTGTAACAGGCAAAAATTGGTAAAAATATCAGCAGTTCTATAGTAAATGAAACCCCATGTTGGACTATATTTCATATTCTTAACAGGCAAAATTCTGTACAAAAACCTTTAGTTCTTTATTGTTGTTGGATTATATTTTATTCTATAACAGGCAAAAAACTGCACAAACACCTTTAGTTCTGTAATAGTTGAAGCAGATTTTGTTGGATTATATTTTATTCTGTAACAGGCAAAAAACTGCACAAACACCTGTATGCAATGATTGAGCGGCTAACCTACAGCATCTATCGTATAGTGTCCGTTGGACTATTTTCCAGTCACCAGTTAACCTTCTCTTTCCTACTGTGTGCCAGCATAATGCGAGCCAATGCCTCAGAAGCAGGTGCCACAATTCGAGCTAGTGCCCCAGAATCAGGCTCCAAGAGGCATTCTGATGCCTCAGAATTAGGCTCTGCAGCTCATACTAGAGCCTCTGAAGCAGGTTCCAGCCAGAACATTACTCCTGCTTTATCAAGACAAAGCAGCAAACAGTCTTGCATTGACAAGTCACACAATATCAAGGTGATGTTTCTTTTTTTTTTAGGTTTAAAGTATATCAGTCTTGCATTGTCAACCTACACAATATCAAGGTGTTGTTTCTTTTTTTTCAGGTTTATTAAAAGCATATCTACACATTAAAAACTACTATATGATTATCTAAGCAAAATATACTTCCTTTTGGTGTGGGTTGGGGTGTGAAATCAGTATTTCTAAAATGTTTAAATGAATTTTGAATGTTATTCAAAATAAGAACTATAATAAAGAGATGGAATGTTTATTAAAGAATAAAGTTAAAAAATTAACTTTCATTTTACATTTATTTAAATTTATTGTGGAAGGAGAAACAATATTGGACAGTTTAGTGTCAATTGGTTCTTGAGTCAAACAGAGTTTTATAAATTTACCATGCATTCTTATTTTTATGATTTATCAAGCAACTTATGGTTGGAATTTTAAAAGCAAGGTTCCAGCAGGCTTGTGATTCATTTAGGGGCATGGAACTCTATGATTTATATACGTATGAAAAATCTCCATATTGTGTCAGTTTGTACTGGCAGAGTAGTATTTTCATTTTTCTGTTAAACAACAAGCCTTGTCACAAGCAGCACTGAGGCATTTTTCTTTTAAACACCAAGCCTTGTCTCAAGCAGTACTTTAAAATTTTTCTTTTAAACAGCAAGATTTTTCTCAAACAATCCTTTAAAATTTTTCTCGGAAGCAGACCCTGTTGCTTATGAATTGAAACACATTTTAGTTTAGTCACAGATGTTTCTACTACTCCACATGTAGTACATTTCAAGTAGTGCCAAAAGATCCCATAATGCAAGCTTAAAAATTCCAGCCTTCTATGTTGCACTTTGTTCCAGTCCTTTCAAAGATGTGTATTCCACAGGTATATTTCCATTAAGATAAATTGCAGATTTATGTTATATTTTGAATTTGGTTTGTCACTGACAGGACGATTTCAAAATGCTGAGTAGACCAGGCAGCAGAAGAGCAAGTGGGCACTCTAAATCAACATGGGACTCACTCACTTCATTTGAAGATGATGATGAAGAAACACTTGGAAGTATCCATGACCATGAGTGGCAAATATTCCTGCAGGGCAGTGTCTTGGCCAACCTGGCAGATGATGATCTGCTTAGGAAACACAATGGTGAGTCTGTAAAAATCCACATACGATGGTTACCACCAAATTCTGCTTCAGTCTTAATTTATTTTGAAAGGTAGAATTTGCACGCATAAAAAACACACACACACACAGAAAACACAAAACACATACACACACACAGACACACACACACATACACAAAACACATACACACACACAGACACCCACATATACACAAAACAAATACATACACACACACACACACAGACACATACATAAAACACATACACAGACACATACACAAAACACACATGCACACATTCACAAACTTTCTCTCTGAAGGTTTCACACCAGTTGAGAAACTTGAAGAATTTGTACCAGTATACAAATAAATAAATAAATATGTATATATAGGTCTCACCCCAATGGAGCAACTTGAAGCAGAAGCTAGCACAGGCAATCCCAGTAACCACAAGTCTAAAAAGCCACCTGTCTGGGTGAGTGACAATAGTTGGCGCCAGTGCCAGTACCTTGATGCCATGCTGCCACAGTTTTCTGGTCTCTGTCGTTCCCTGATTACCAATCCCAGGCAGTGGGATACCTTCCGAGCATCAGATGATTGCTTTGTACTCATGGACTTCCCTTTCACAGAGAATCTCAGTAAGTATTTGTTTCCCAGCGAACTGCTGTAAATGTTTGTCTCCCCTTTCACAGAGAACTGCAGTAAATATTTGTTTCCTCTTGTACAGAGAACTCCCATTTCATAGAGAACCTCAGTAAGTATTTGTCTCCCCTTTCACAAACTCATTAAATATTTGTCTCCCTCACAGAGACCCTCAGTAAATATTTGTCTCCCCTTTCACAATGAATATCAGTAAATATTTGTTTCCCCAGAGAACTTCAGTAAAAATTTGTAAAGAATTTGTATTTTGTTATTAATTCAGTTTATATATGCAAGTTATTTTTAGCTCCATAGTGAGAGTGTCATTAAGTCCATAGTGAGAGTGTACTTTGTATACATTCCATTTCCTCCATTTTTCTTCCACCTCACTATACATTTATTGTTGCATATTAAACTTAATCCTGACACAGCATTCAAGAAAAAAATTTGACTTCAAATATATATATATGATGTCAATCCTTCAAATCACTTGCAAATCATATGCTTTAATAAACATCTTGGATAGAAAAAAAGAAGACAGTGTTAAATGTAGCAGACAGGATTATAACTGTAAATGTAAACAGTTGACGATTTGCTATAATAAAGTAAATATCAGAATACTATTGGATCTTGGGTTACAAACAAGTTCCATTCTTAAGGGTGTTCATAACCCTAGAACACAAATTAAGGAAACAGTACAGTGGTTCAGTGAGAACTAGCACGACTGCTGTTCATCTTTATCTGAACTATTTTGCCTTGCTAATAAATATTAATGAACATGTGTCTCTACATTTACATGTGTAGCACCTGTGAGTTCAATGTATTTTTTTGTGTTTGTTCACTGCTGTCTTCCGAAATATATAGCCCATCAAAACCCCTGTTATTTAGTTAATGTTTTGTGTGCAGGTATTTCTGTGCATGTATGTATGTAGTGTGTGCTTGTGTACTGCCACATCTGCATGCTTATTATTTTGTTTTACAAGTAGGGCCAAGGCTGTCTGCAAATTAGGTCATGATCGCCCCCTTTGTTTTAAATCGTGCGGTATATTGGCACATAAATGTGTCAGTGCTAATTTATAGAGACGTGTTAGAGTGCATGCTTTTATTGTTGTATACTGTTTTAGGTAGTTAGTAACTAAAGTTGACATTTATATATTCAGAAAGAAAATAGTTTATATTTTTAATTGACATATTTTTATGTGATGAATAATGTTATTGTATTGTGTATTTTATAATTTAAGTGTGTGTGAATGTTTTTCCTACAGCCCACCAACACAGATTTTATTTTATTATAGGTCTAAATCTTTAGATTATATATTACATATATATAATCTTTCTTGTTAGGAAAAAATTGTATATATATTAAAGTATACATATGATAGTTTTATTGTATATTTGATTTGTTATATATTTCTTAGGCATTTAGCTATAATTGATATTTGAAAGTAAGTAAAGAAACGCAGAAGTTATTTTTAGAAGCTTCATGCTAGATTTTTATTTTCGGCTTATGTGGGCTTCGGGGAAGGCCACCCCCACCCCCAGAATATAAGGAGTGAATGCGGCTTGAATGAGTATGTGTCTACTTGAAAAAATCAATGTAACAACAACCAAGTGTGTTATCATCTCTGTTGCCATGACTGCCATTCATCATCATCGTTCATCACCATTGTCCTCATGTTTATGACCCAGGTACTACCAGTCTAGGTTCCCAATCACTGCACATGTATATTAATTGAAATTTGAAAATGAATGGGTCCTGTGGGCTGTTCATATTGGTGGGTTGCCATAATTTGAGACTGCCATAACCCAAGACCTGACTGTAAACAGAAAATTCTTATTTATGTGAACCGTTTAATAATCTTTCCATTCACTCCAATTATAGACCATGGAGCTAGCAGAACTAACAGCATATCTGGAGAAGAGATTCCAGTTGTATTTGACTGGCATCTACTCTCCAAATTCCAGCAGCTGTTACTGCTTCGTGTGCTGCGCAGTGAGGTGTTGGTTTCAGCCATGGGGCGCTTTGTGCAAAGTCAGTTAGGGGAACGGTACCTCTCAATTGGAACTTTTGATCTGAAGGAGATTTATGAGGAGTCTACTTCTCGAACACCACTCATCTTTATTCTCTCTCCAGGTTTGTGAAAACCTTAATGGTGTTAAACTAAATATTTGTTTATTGAAGAATTTAGTCTCACATCAGCATGAATGTTCTCAATGTGTGAAGAGCTCAATGTCATTTCTTTATGTGCTTATCGATAACTTTATTTTCTCTCCAGCTTGCACACAAACAGCTGATAAACCATTTCTTTTCATGGTATGTGCTTATAGATAACTTTATTCTCTCTCCAGCTTGCACGAACAGCTGAATACCATTTTTTCCAATGGTATGTGTTTATCAATAACTTTATTCTCTCTCCAGCTTGCATAAACATCTGAATACCATTTACTTTTTAGGAATGTTCTTATTAAAGACTGGTTCATTGCTTTTGTGATTATTTTGTGAATTCTTTCCCACAGACCATCTTTTCCATATAAAGTTACATAAAATACTACACTTTTGAAGTTGATTGTTTTGCTGAAAAGGGTTTTTGGCACTGATAATTAAAACTTTTCATAAAATTTAGATCATTAGCTAAGCAATGAATCATTGTTTAATAATTAACTTCAGAATTTTGCTCTTCATGAGAGATGTAATTAATTATTTGACATTTTTATCATTCTTCAGGCTGTGATCCAGCTTCTCAGTTGCTCCGTTTTGCTAAAGATCAAAGGGGTAGCACTCAGCACTTGGATATGATCTCCCTTGGGAGAGGACAGGGTCCCCGGGCAGAGGAACTCATTACCAAGGCCCAGATACTGAAAGGCCGCTGGGTGTTCCTTCAGAATTGCCATCTTGCAGCTTCATGGATGCCTAAACTGCAAAATATTGTGGACTCGTAAGTCCCTATATATAATTATTTTTTAAAATAAAATCCTCTAAAGCATGAATTAAGAAAGTATACATGAAAAACTAAAATGAAGAGTTGATTCATCTTGAGGTTTCTTACGTCACCTAATTCTGTTCATATACCAGGTGAGATGCAGGCTAATCATATGGTTATTCTTTTATAGCTTCATCTTTCAGTGAACAGTTTCCTGCCATACTTAGATAATGTATTCCATTTTTATTAATGTTAATTTTATTTAAGGAATATATCTTTCTTACAGGTATAGTAGGTCAACATCTGACAATGTGGATCCACAGTTCCGTCTGTGGCTGAGCTCACGTCCAGATCCATCTTTCCCTGTATCAGTTTTGCAATCTGGAATAAAGGTGAATCAGAGATGTTTCATAATATTACTTAAATAATATAATGGAAGAAAATTGTTTGGTCATAGAACATGAGTACCTGGTTTGGTGTCCTTCCTTTAATTAACTCTCTCTTTCTCAGTCTATCCTGTTAGTATTGTTTTGTTTCCCAGTCTGTCTATTTATTGTTTAGTTTCTCACTCTATCCATTTATTGTTGTTTATTTCTCAGTCTGTCTGGTTAGTATTGTCTTGTTTCACAGTCTGTACAGTTAGTTTTATTTTCCAGTCTATCCACTTAGTTTTGTTTTGTTTCCAGTCTATCTGATTACTTTTATTTTATTTCACAGTCTATTCAGTTAGCTTTCTTTTGATTCTAGTCATTTAACATATGTCTGTGGCTTACAATTTTTATTTATCTATTTTATATCTTGAGTTTAGAACTTTGAGACTTCTTGTTATGAAAGAAATGAGAAAATGTGATGACAAACGATTATGGGAACTGGGGGGCGTTCTTGTTCCGTCTGAATAGAAGTTGTGACTGTCTGTCTGTAGCAGTCTGGGGGTTTTTTTGCCAAGGACCACTCATGTTCCTGTTTGACACAAAGGTTTTGATCATCCTGTTTGATCCACTTAAAGAGAATAACTCTTAGAAAGTGGAAAATTATCTTGTGGCAAGCATCAGCCACACAGCAATCTGATGAAATTTAAACTTTTGAGTCTGGTTGAAAGATGCTTTGCTGTTTCTCTACAAGTGGGTAGAGTTGAATGAGTACAATGAAAGGGGGCTGCCTTTTTCTGTAGTTAAATAAATACAATGGTGGGGAGCTGCCTTTTTCTGTAGTTAAATAAATACAATGGTGGGGAGCTGCCTTTCTGTTCATTTACAATTGGGCAGAGTTAAATAAATACAATGGTGGGGAGCTGCCTTTCTGTTCATTTACAATTGGGCAGAGTTAAATAAATACAATGGTGGGAGCTGCCTTTCTGTTTCTTTACAATTGGCTAGAGTTGAAAGAGTACCAGTGCAACATTCAGTTTATTCAGTCTCTTATATGTTTTGTGCCCTTTTTCTGATTAGTGGAATTCTTTTGACAGGGAAGTGTTCTCTATATTCCTGAAAAAGTGTTAAAATTGAGGTTTTATTCTCTTATTCCAAAATCATGATAGTTTGTTAAACATGTTCACCCCACCACCCCATAGAAATATTGATTTCAACCATAGATTTGTGGGGTTTTTTGCAGTTTGAACTGTGAAAATACAGTTAGACTGGTGATGCTTTGGGGAGTTTTCTTTTTCCTTGTCATAATCCAGTATAGATCCAATAGTTTCCTTTCAGTTGACAAGATTAAGAATAAAGCATTAAGAGGTGTATTTCCCTTCTACTGGTAGATCCACCATTTCCATCTGAACCACCCCAATTCTTTTTAGCCGAAGTGCTTCCCTGCATCCAAATTCCTGTTCTTAATGCTTGTAAAATGAGATACAAATGCATATCAGCCTTTCTATAAATATAATTTATTGTTAATAAAATTGCACTAAATTGGGACTAGCACATCAGACTGCTCTTATAGCAGATAAAATCTCCCTTACTAGCACACCAGATCTCCCATCAAGCACATCAGATCTCCCATCTAGCAGATAGACCTCCCTTAGCACATCAGACCTCCCTTCTAGCAGATCTCCCTTACTAGCATATTGGATCTCCCTTACCAGCAACCAGACCTCGTTTCTAGTCCATCAGACCTCACTTGCACATCAGGCCTCCCTTCTAGCATATCAGGTCTCCCTTACTAGCACATCAGACCTCGTTTCTAGCACATATCAGACTTCCCTTACTAGTACATTAGACCTCCCTTACTAGTACATTAGACCTCCCCTACTAGCACATCAGACCTCCCTTACTAGTAGATCAGACCTATTTTACTAACACACCAGACCTCCCTTATATCAGATTTCACTAGCACATCTGACCTCTATTACATCAGATCTCCCTTACTAGCACTCACACATCCCTTATAGCAGATCCAATCTCCCTTACTAGCATATCAGACCTCCCTTACTAGCATATCAGACCTCCCTTACTACCACATCAGATCTCCATTACTAGCATATCAGACCTCCCTTACTAGCATATCAGACCTCCCTTACTATCACATCAGATCTCCATTACTAGCATATCAGACCTCCCTTACTAGCATATCAGACCTCCCTTACTAGCATATCAGACCTCCCTTACTACCACATCAGATCTCCCTTACTAGCACATCAGACCTCGTTTCTAGCACATATCAGACTTCCCTTACTAGTACATTAGACCTCCCTTACTAGTACATTAGACCTCCCCTACTAGCACATCAGACCTCCCTTACTAGTAGATCAGACCTATTTTACTAACACACCAGACCTCCCTTATATCAGATTTCACTAGCACATCTGACCTCTATTACATCAGATCTCCCTTACTAGCACTCACACATCCCTTATAGCAGATCCAATCTCCCTTACTAGCATATCAGACCTCCCTTACTAGCATATCAGACCTCCCTTACTACCACATCAGACCTCCCTTACTACCACATCAGATCTCCATTACTAGCATATCAGACCTCCCTTACTAGCATATCAGACCTCCCTTACTATCACATCAGATCTCCATTACTAGCATATCAGACCTCCCTTACTAGCATATCAGACCTCCCTTACTAGCATATCAGACCTCCCTTACTACCACATCAGATCTCCATTACTAGCATATCAGACCTCCCTTACTAGCATATCAGACCTCCCTTACTACCACATCAGATCTCCATTACTAGCACTCACACATCCCTTATAGCAGATCCAATATCCCTTACTACCATATCAGACCTCCCTTACTACCACATCAGATCTCCATTACTAGCACATAAGACAGTAGTAGCAATCAAACCTTGCATATTAACACATCAGACCACCCACACTAGTATTTTAGACTTCTCACACTTGCATATCAGACCTTCATACCTGACTGTAAGATTTAATGCTAGCATATTAGAACACTTTGAGGCTGATAGAACCACTTGGTGCTGTCAGACTTCAAGTGTTATAGTCAACAACCATGCATAGTCTGCTGTCGTGTGTAGATGAATGTAATAAGATGTCCATTAGAGATTGCCCAACAACAAACAGATAGTTAAAAGGTACAGCAGCCTGTCTATCAGCATCATAGAGGGAATATCTTTGCCCAAGAGAGTTTACTTTTTATCAGCCCTTTTGTCACATAAACCTCACACTTCACGTGGTTTTCTTGACTACCCCTGGAAGATATGCTCACCAGTATTTCTCTTCATTTCCCAAGCATATAGATGGTGCATTAGGTCTTTGCAATAAGAAAATTGAGGTGAAGGTCAGAAGTAAATATAAAAGAAGTGAGAAATTACTTTAGGTTTTTAAAAACATCTTGATTTATTCATTCCCTTGGCTTTGTATACATGATCTTCAGTGAGAGACTAATCCTTTCAGTATCAGTATTCATAAAGAAATTGGGGGAAAAAAACAAACTTAGCTTACATAAAAATAATACCATTCAGCAATATGTTTTTATAATGTTGTGCAATAGTTTATGACAAAACTGTTGTATGGTTGTTCATACTGTGCAGATGACTGTGGAATCACCACAAGGCCTGAAAGCCAACCTGATGAGGACATTTGGTGGTTCAGGGGCAGGCATTGTGACAGAGCAGATATATGAAGGAGTTAGTAAACCTGGCTGGCACGTCCTTCTCTATGGCCTGTGTCTTTTCAATGCTGTCATCCATGAGCGCAAGAAGTATGGTCGTCTTGGATGGAACATTCCATATGAATTTAATGACTCTGATTTAGAGGTAAAGACAAAAACAAGAAAATTTATTCAGAATGATCTTTTTCTGTACTTCTTTGCTTAGTCTTCTTTTTCTTTTGAAAAATTTATGATTTTGATTTTGAAAACAAGAAATTTATTTTTAATAAATTTTTATTATAATTTTTATTATATAATTTTTATTTAATTTTTACTTTTAATAGTTTTAATTTTATCAGAGATTTTTGTTGTTGTTTCTTGACTATATGTTTTCTTTGATTTTTTTTTTCTTGCATCTTAGTGTTTGAGTGTCTGAAGAAAAATTTAATAGCAACTCTTCAATTTAATTCCTTTTTTAAAACTCTCAAATATAATGTTTGAAAACATTGAATTAGTTTTTATAATGCGTGAAAATATTGAATTAGTTTATATAATATTTGAAATTTTTGAATTAGTTTATATCATTCTTGAAAATATTGAATTCTATAATGTGTGAAAATATTTAATTAGTTTATAACATTCTTGAAAATATTTCATTATAGTTTATAGAATGCTTGAAAATAGTCAATACCTAATAGAATGCTTGAAAATATTGAATGCCCCAGAATATTTAATTAATTTTTATAATGCATACAAATATTTAATTAGTTTATAATATGCTTGAAAATATTGAATTAATTTATAGAATGCTTAAAAATAGTGAATTAGTTTATTGAATGCTTGAAAATAGTGAATAAGCTTATAATAGGCTTGAAAATATTGAGTTAGCTTTTATATGCTTGAAAATATTGAATTAGCTTTTATATGCTTGAAAATAGTGAATTAATTGATATATGATTGAAAATAGTGAATTAGATTATATAATGTTTGCAAATATTGAATTAACTTTTATATGCTTGAAGATATTGAATTAGCTTTTATATTCTTGAAAAGAGTGAATTAGATTATATATGCTTCAAAATAGTGAATTAGCTTACATAATGCTTCAAAATAGTGAATTAGTTTATATATGCTTGAAAATAGTGAATTAGATTATATATGCTTGAAGATATTGAATTAGCTTTTATATTCTTGAAAATAGTGAATTAGATTATATAATGCTTCATTTTATTTTATGTTACTGGAAATGATATTATATTATTTTTTAGTAGGCAGTTCTCTTAGCATTCCAAAACCCATAATTAAATTCTAGAATACTTATGATACCTATTCCTGACTCTCTTACACATTTTACTCCCATTACTACTCTGAATTGCACCACTTTACTATAAATTTCATGCTTGCTGTTCCTCTGTTGTGTTGAAACATTTTATTTTGATTGAATGTTTTTTTTATATATTCGTGAAAACATTTGACTTTAATAGACTTAGTATTTAAAAAATATCTGACAAACATTTCATTTTAATGGAGTTAGCATTTTGTAAATATCTGACAAACATTGTACACTCGTGCAGGTGGCAATTTTGAAACTGCAGATGTTGATGGAATCTCAGGATGATATTCCTTGGGAGGCACTGCGCTACTCTACAGGGGAGGTCACCTATGGTGGCCGTGTGACTGACGATTGGGACCGAAGGTGTCTCCTCAGTTTGCTGAACAAGTTTTACTGTCCAGAATCTTTGAAACCAGGGTATTCCTACTCTTCTAGTCAGGTGAGTAAGCATTCTACACTTCTAGACAGGTCATTTAGCATTCTACTCTTCTAGACAGGTCATTTAGCATTCTTACTCTTCTAGACAGGTCATTTAACATTCTTACACTTCTAGACAGGTCATTTAGCATTCTTACACTTCTAGACAGGTCATTTAGCATTCTACTCTTCTAGACAGGTCATTTAGCATTCTACTCTTCTAGACAGGTCATTTAGCATTCTACTCTTCTAGACAGGTCATTTAGCATTCTACTCTTCTAGACAGGTCATTTAGCATTCTTACACTTCTAGACAGGTCATTTAGCATTCTTACTCTTCTAACAGGCCAATAGGCATTCTTACTGTTCTAGGAAGCAGTTATTACTACTGTTCTAGTTACATTAGAAAGATCTTTGATATAAAACTGTTTCAATTGAATTTAACTCAACCGCTTCATATTTTTGACTTTTTGCTAAGCATAATTATTGTTTAAAACTATTTCATTTAGATAAATTAGATCAGAGGCTAAATAATATCACAAGATTAAATAATAATGATTGTCTAATGATATCAGCATTTCTGGATCCAGTTTCTATGTGAAACAAAAGGATCTGTTGCACAAAAACACCAAGAAAAATCAAAGTCAGGCTCCTGAATTGAATGAAACAAATGTAAAGCTTCTGATAACTGTGGATATCACAGATTCTACCTTGAATCTAGGCATGAATGTTCGCACAAAGGCTGGGAAAGTTTATGTTCACATTCCTTTGAATATTTAGTTTGCAATATAGATTACCTTATTGCAAAACAAAGTCTTAGTAGAGATATCTTTGAATAATTTCTAAAACAAAATCATTCATGCAACCTTGTATTTAAGTCATGTTTTACCAGCAGATTGTTACGTAAGATTTCCTACATTTCCAGATGTACCAGCCTATTGCCGAGTCATTGCCATACAACATGGTGCTCTCGTTTGTGGAAGAGCTTCCTGCAGACGATGCTCCAGACGTCTTTGGCATGACGGTGAACGCTGAGAAGGCGTGTCGAGTAATACAAGCACTGGAAATCATTCGCACACTTGTTGACGTCCAGCCAAGAATTTCACACAGCACATCAAGGTTTTTTGAATTGAATATATAGAAATAGTATAATCTTATCGAGGTAGGTATTAAAGTGAATATATAGAAATAGTATAATCGTATCTAGGTAGGTACTTAAAGTGAATATATAGAAATAGTATAATCGTATCTAGGTAGGTACTTAAAGTGAATATATAGAAATAGTATAATCTTATCTAGGTAGGTACTTAAAGTGAATATATAGAAATAGTATAATCTTATCTAGGTAGGTACTTAAAGTGAATATCAGTCACTGCACAACTAATAATGCTCATAGCAAAATTTAAGAATTAAAATATTTAATTAATTATTTGCATTATTTTCATTTTCTGTGTCACACAATCACTGAACAACTAATAATGCTCACCAGAAATAACTGAACAACTAACACTGCTCATCAGGAGTCATGCAACAATAGTGCAGCTTTGACAAAATGAGGATCAGAACTGGGATAGAGTTTACAGAAACTAATACAGACATCATTTGAGACATGACTCAAATTTACCAATTGTTAATGATTGAATTCCTGGCTGTATTATTCATTGAGTTTATGTTACACTAGATTTTGTTTTGTTTTTAGATTAATAGAGCATATTCTTTATTTATAATATAAGTAAAGTAAATTCTAGTCAACAGTTGGAATAATTATTGAAAATGTGAATGAGTAAAGATGTGTCTGCACAAAACTAATTTCTGATCTTGCCATTTTTCTTTCAATCTGTGAATAGAAAATGTGTTTCACCATTCATAAATGTACATTTGATTTACATATTGCATCATATAAATATTGATATTCTTGATGTTATTTTTACAGTGCCCAAAAGACTGATGACCAAGTGGTGCAGGAGATTGCTGGAGAGGTGTTGAAACAGCTTCCAAGGACAGTGGAAGATTTGGAAGAGGAGACAATCCCTGGTCAGAGCAAACACCTGCACTTGACACTTAAGGGCCTTATTAGCCATGAGATCAACACTCGTGGGATGGATAAGGATAAAGTCACTGGTTCGTATCTGCTGGCTTATACCATAAACCTGTTTATTTGTGTTCGTCATTGGTTAGTATCCATTGGCTCATGCTATCAACCTGTTTATTTGGTCAGTTGTTAGTGTCTGCTGGCTCACACCATTAGTCTGTTTATTTGTGTTGGTCAGTTGTTAGTGTCTGCTGGCTCACACCATTAGTCTGTTTATTTGTGTTGGTCAGTTGTTAGTGTCTGCTGGCTCACACCATTAGTCTGTTTATTTGTGTTGGTCAGTTTGTTAGTGTCTGCTGGCTCACACCATCAACCTGTTTATTTGGTCAGTTATTAATATCTATTAATTTACACCCTCAACCTATTTATTTGGCTCAGTTAATCTGAATAATGCTGCAATCTGAAAATTATTTTACTCAACTCATATGATTTGTGTCTTCAATGAATGAGCAAAGCATACTTTCAGAAAAGTCTGTGAATGAAATGAATGACCAATTATGGATTGTGTGTACACTAATTAAATACTTAGTTCCACTACAAAACTTCCTTTCAGTCTAGTAAACAGTGGTTAAACTTCCTTTTAGTATAGTAAACAGTGGTTATAGCTTTCTATGAACTTCCTGTTTATTTAGCAGACAGTGAAATGTTCCACCTCAAATTTTATTTTTGAACTATACAACCCAGTAAGTATACAGTAGGAGACGAATGGGTTACTTACACATATATACTAAACAAAGCCCAGGCGCACACACCTCTAGGGGAAGATAAGTGAAATAGAGTTCACTAGTAGGTGCCAGGAGTGGTCTCCTCACAGTACAATTACCTGCTTCCAAACTTTTTCCACATTTTGACTATGACTTCCATATCTGTCAACTGTGTTTCAGTTTATAAAATAAAATATCAAAATATGTTTTATATCACAAATATTAAAATTATGTTAACTCATTTTAATGTAGCTTTCTTGACAGTGTAATAAACTTCTAAAGACTTTGTATATATTAGGAGTGCTAAATGCTTGTTTATCAATAGCTTTAGAAATTACATCTTATTCCCTAGTGAAAATGCATAAATGCATAGCATAAAGGTGTATAATACTCTCTTATATGTCTTAAGGAATCTATCCAATATTATCAATGCTAGAGACATTAATAGTGCTATAGATTTATCTCTACAATTTTGGCAGTATTAAATTAAGTTAAAATAAAAATTTTTAAACACAGAAATATTTGTACAGTATCAGAAATATGAATGTCAATTTGCAGTTTCAGAGGTATTAAAGGTCTTTATGTTATATTAGAAGTGCTAATGTCAATGTGCAGTTTCAGAGGTATTAAAGGTGTTTGTGTTATAGAAGTTTTAAAATCTTTGTGCTGTTTCAGAAATGTTAAGGTTTTTGTGTAGTATTAGAATTATTAAGCCTTTTGTGTAGTATTAGAATTATTAAGCCTTTTGTGTAGTATTAGAATTATTAAGCCTTTTGTGTAGTATTAGAATCACTAAGGTAAATGTGCAGTATTGCAGTATTAGTATTTGTTTATAGAGTCCTTGTGCAGTATTAAAAGGCAGTATTAAAGATTTTTGTGCAGTATTAAAAGGCTTTGTGCAGTATTAAAGGTCTTTGGGCTGTATTATTTGTACAGTATGAAAGGGCTTTTTACAATATAATAATAAGGGCTTTGTATAGTATTCAAGGTCTTTGTGTTGTATTAAATATTTTTGTACAGTATTAAGGTCTCTGTGCAGTATTAAAGGTCTTTGTATGGTATTCAATTTCTTAGTGCAATATTAAAAGTTTGAAGTCTTTGTATGCAGTCTGAGAAGCTCTAAGTTCTTTGTGCATTATTACAAGTGCTAGAGTTCTGTGTGCAAGGTTAGCATTAACTGTACAGCCTACATACATAATAATTAGAAGTGTTACATGTTTTAAGATTTAAGTGTTTTCATTTAAGGTCATTGTACAGGAATGAAATATTAATGTTTGGTACACCTGTATGTTGTTGAGAGTTGATTGGTCTCTTTTTCACTCCAGCCCTATACACTGCTGCACAAACACTGCTAGGTAACTCTGCTCTAGTGACAGTGTTGCGTCAGGAGATTGATCGCTTTAACAACCTTCTCAATGTCATCCACACCACACTCAGTGCTCTTGGTCAGGCCGTCAAAGGGGAGATTATCATGTCTGATCAGTTAGAAGAGGCTTACAAGGCATTACTTAAACAAGAAATTGCACCACAGTGGAAGGTATCTCTGTATAATTACTTTTTATTTGTTTTCTATTATTTTAACTTTTAACCCCCCAAAAATTATTTAGCCAAGGGTGGCTGAAAATAAATAGCACTTAGTGAGAGAGTTGTTCAGGCAACACAATGGTTCACTTTGAATAGAATTTATTTGGGACATGGCTTTGCAATTATCTTGTTCTGGGCTTCTTGTGTTATTTTATGTATTAATCTGCATATCAACAATGATACTGGATGCACTTATTTTGATTTTGGTGTTACAGTGCATTTCAATTTGAAATAATACTGTGTTTAGAAACTGCAATAAGTTCTCTGATTATGTGACACATGCATTCCTGAGACCCCATTTAAACAAAACTCTTGCAAACAGAGAATTCACTGTATGCCTAAAAAATATGTACAGCCTATAAGATTTTTTATAAAGTATCAAAACCTAGTCAGCAGAATTACATTTTTAACATTTCTATCATCCATCAGGGAAAATTAAAACAAAATTATATTTATTTGTATTTTTCAAGCATCTAACAAATTTGAAAAAATATTCATGTACTAATTTTCTGAATTCCTCTGTAGTCTAATCAAAAATCTAATTCTCCACTTGTGAAAATATCTGCTAGATGACAGTGAACAGAAACAGACCCAATATCATTCAATTTTTCAATGCTAGTTTGTTTTACACCCCAATAGTTATTTATACCCATAACAAAGTACATGACTCAGTAGGAAACAGTTTTGTCTGACACCTGGTGTTGGTGTTGTAGGTTGGACCCTTAGATCTACAGACTGTTAATTATGAATGCATGTTGCATGCACACACATCTGCTTTAAATACCAGCAAAAGAATTGTGATGTGCCGCTTATATAGAAGTATGGCTTCTTATTTTTAGGCAGTTTCGTATGAGTCTAATAAACCTCTGGGGTCTTGGGTAAAAGATCTTGAACAGCGTGTTGACTTCTTCTCCACCTGGGCAGAGATTCTTTGTAAAGCAGTAGAACGGCAGTTCCGACAATCTACGATGCAGGCAGCTCAACCAGACCCAGATATGGAAGAAACACTTCGTACAGTTCCCAATAGCTTTTGGCTCTCAGCTTTCTTCTTTCCCCAAGGTGGGTACTAGAACCAGAATTTTATAAGAATCATGGAGCATGCCCTTACTTGCAGAAACTTTTATTTCCTCTGCATAAATAAATTTCTTATTGCTTTCTTATTCCGAAACATATTTTTTTCTAAAAAAATATTTATTTAGTGCATTCATTTCTTGATGTTATATGGATTTGAAAACTAAGGGAAAACATGTACAGAATTTCAGCAGCCATATGTGATCTTTGTACAACAAATATTAAAATAGTTTCCATTATATATCTATAGCATGTGTCTGCAAGTGTCTTCTAACTGCAAGTTCAGTTTAAATACTGAAATCATGGCAGTTCTCAAGCAAAGGGAAGCAAGTTCTTAACCTGGCTTGTGGACTGCCAAGCAATCAGTTGTTTAGTTTGAACCTGCAGATGAGTAAGATAACTCTTACTATTGTGAATAGCTGGTAAAATCACATGAAAAGAGAAAGGTTTTTGAAAATGTATTTATTTGTTTATTTATTTTAACTACAAATTAAAAAATTAAAATGTAGAAAGAAAGAAGATGTGGCTTAGTTACCATGATGAAGATTAGGTAAAGTGAGGAATAACAAATAAAATATGCCACTTATTTACAAAGACTCAAATTTACTTTTGTGCAAGTGATAATCTGAAGAATTACTGTGTTAACTTTCTTTTGCATTATTTTGTGCTCGCAGGATTTTTAACTGCAGTTCTTCAAAACCAAGCTCGTAAAGATGGGATTTCTGTGGATTCCCTGAGCTTTAACTTCCACATTATGAAGCCTCGTGGGGACATTTTTAAAACTGAGCGCCAAAGTTTTCATTTGGTAATCCATGATACAGCCTTCGGTGTGAGTGTTTTGGCTTTTGCATAAATATGTTAGTGCTAATATAGACATTCATTCATATTGTTTGTGGGATCAGTGATGAAGTATTTGAAAGACAGTTTTGAGTCGTATGTGATTCATTATACATATCTGATAAATAAGAGACTATAGGAACAGCCCAGAAAATAACATTAGCAATGCTTTGTGGAAAACATTTATCATTTGCATGCGACACTTTGTATAATTTTATTTTTATTTCAAGGATGATTGCTTTCAAATCAAAATCTGTCAAATGGCTTTCATTTTCCTGTGTTCATTTTTAAGTGTTTTCTTTTCTTATCTCTTTTTCCTTTCTATGAAAACTTTTGTTGGTAGTCATATAAACAGTGAGAAACACTTTGTCAGAATTGTAAAGAATTAATCCATTAAGCACTTTGGTTGGCAGAAATACAAACAGTGAGATTCACACTGATAAAATTACAGAGAATTAATCTATTAAGCACGTTGGTTGGCAGTAATACAAACAGTGAGATTCACTCTGATAAAATTACAGAGAATTAATCTATTAAGCACTTTGGTTGGCAGAAATACAGCAGTGAGATTCACTGTCAGAATTATAGAGAATTAGTCCATTATATTTTAGTTGATAATAATATAGACTGAAAAAGACTTGGCAGAGATTTACAGAGAATTACTCCATTAAACACTTTTGTTGGCAGTAATATAAACAGTGAAAAACTTCATCAGATTTATAGAGAATTAGTCCATTAAGCACTTTGGTTGGCAGTAATACAAATATTTATAGATTCAGATAAGGAAAAAGACCATGTTTGAGTATTTTTTTTGGTACCAGAACTGTGAGGGACAGTTGATAGAGTATTAGTCCATTAAGTGCTATGGTTGATATCCATATAGTGAGAAATCCTTGATAGATTATTAGTCATGATTAATCCTACCTCCACCCATTGCATATCACCCTATCCTACCCAGTTTTACCCGGGGCACAAGCACAAGTTCTTGAGGTGCCTCCCATTAAAACCAAGTGATGATTAGTTTTGTTTGTTCAATCTGAATGGGTTGGTTTTCTATCAGGGACAGATGATTACATAGAGTTTTATCTGAGTAAACTATTATATAAGGTTTTATCTGAACAGACAATTACATAGAGTTTTATCTGAGCAGCCAATTGCATTTAGTTTTATCTTAGAAGCTGATACATATAGTTTTATCCAAATGATCAGAATGCAGATTTATATAAATATAATTTATCTTTATTCTTTGCTGCATAGTTGTTGTGTATGATTTAAAAAAATATTATTTAACAAAATGCTCCGTGCCATTTTTTGGTTTAACTTACCCATGTTACTTTTTATGTCATTTTTATGATGGTGAGGTAAACAATCAAAATAATTATGTCTGCATGCTTGTATTTCTGCAACTAATACTATAGAAATATATTACAAATGACATTGTGTTGTGTATGTTGTCATTTCATCTTTCTTTGATTCTGCATGAATTTGCCCTGCAAGAATAAACAACACTTGTCTAATCATTTTATGTGATTAGGAATAAATGAGGAGGTGAGTTTTAAATTGGAATTCCAATGTTATGTTGTTTGAGCTTAAATATATTTTATTTCATTTGCCACAAACCAGAAATAAAATTGTTTCATAAACCACAGTAGATATTAGTAACCATATTAGCCATCTTTTAATATGTGGGAAACCACTTTATGACTGTATGAGATCTAAATGTAATCAAATTAAATGCACTTTTGTTGTTATGTGACTAGCATTATAATTGCTTTTACAGTTCTTATACACTCTGGAACTATTTTCTCAACCTCAGTACTATTTGTGGACTTATATTTTTAAGAATTCCCAAAATGTTCTTCATTTACCCTGATTTCAGATTTCATTTCTTCAACCTAGTGCCTGTACAATTTAAAAAGATCTCAGACATTGAAAAAGGAAATAATTAATTTTGAAATTTTAGTAACATATCTAACCATTTTTACTGTTTTTAATGGATTAAGAGTTAGGAACTGCATAAAAGTATTATGTTATATTTCCTGTATATACTTTGTTCATGTGATTTAAGAGTTAGCAACTGTATTAGAGTATTGTGTTTTATATTTCCTGCATATACTTTGTTTATGATACTTACATTATTACATTATTATGATACTTACATTAATCAATATGTGATTACAATACAATTAATTCAACCAGTGTGTTGGAATCAGTTAAACCTAAAACTACTAAAACTAAAACTACAGTAACAATGTTGCTACAATCAAGTTAAAGACTACAGGGTAGTTACAGTTTGCTATGTTCAATAACATTAAAGAGAGTTACAGTATTTAAAAATTATATACTTAACAATACACCTTTTTACCATGCATAAGGAGTTTTGTTACATTGACATTGAAATATTATATTTAAAAAATATATAATACCATTGCATGATTTTTAAGAACACACTTAAAGCATATACAAAAGTAAATTAATGGGAATTTAATTCTCACTGTAGAGATTTCACTTACAAAAGTAAATTAATGGGAATTTAATTCTCGCTGTAGAGATTTTACTTACAAAAGTAAATTAATGGGAATTTAATTCTCACTGTAGAGATTTCACTTTCAAAAGTAAGTTAATGGGAATTTAATTCTCACTGTAGAGATTTCATTACAAAAGTAAATTAATGAGAATTTAATTCTCACTATGGAGATTTCACTTATAAAAGTAAATTAATGAGAATTTAATTCTCACTATAGAGATTTCACTTACAAAAGTAAATTAATGAGAATTTAATTCTCACTGTAGATATTTCACTTACAAAAGTAAATTAATGGGAATTTAATTCTCACTGTAGAGATTTCACTTACAAAAGGGAAGATGATGGGGATTAGCATGAATGTTGAGAGAAGAGTGTAATGCATAAATTGCAAACCTGACTAGGAAAAAACCCTGCATAAATCAGAAATAAGATTGTTAGTGTAATCATAAGTATTGCTAGAACTGTGGCTTCTTTGAATGCTGCCATGTTTTGTTGGCTGGATTTAGTTTTGTATTTTTGCCAAGTTGCTAGACCTACAAATTAAAGCCATATTTTATTAATTTGTTTTAATTGTTTGTTGCATTTGATTTTATTGCTGCATTGGTTATTGTTTTAATGTTTCTATATTTGACTATATTATTTAAATTTTACCATTTTAATTTTTAAACTATGAATGATTGTAATTGAAAAAAGGTGCAAGGTAGTTATTTCCATGAGTTAAGCTCTCTTCCTTATTTGTTTATATATGTTTTTAGCTGCATAAGCATTTTAGACATTGATATTCTACTTAGGAACCCAACAATCTATTTGAAAATAGAATAATTATTCTTACTGATAACTTTTTAACTCATTAAATTTCTTTTAGAAAATGATTCTGCCAACTTCAATATCTATATCAAGTGTTCTTTTTTGGAAGTCTGATGATTATTTTCTCTTATAACCTAAATTTTTATTGGCTATTTGCAAAATCTAGATATTTCAGTTTTGAAGTCTGTGGTTTAAACAGAATATTCAGAATTGATATATATGCAAAACACTTTACTTTTTCTGATATTGATTAATAATCAACATACAATTTTGTTTCATTTAAAACCTTTCTTATTTGTAAGTTCTTGTTTCAGTTAAACAATAGCACGAATGCACTAAGTCATCATCATATTGAATTATTCACATTTTTATTTGTTTTTATTAGTTATTTCAGTCATTCTACAACATTTTGCATTAAGTTCACAGTCATTTGACATCATTTTGCATTCATTTCACAGTGTTTCACAGTAATTTTATAGTTGTTTCACATTTATTTCATAGTTACTTCAATCATTTCACAATCATTTCATAGTCATTTCATAATCATTTCACAGTCATTTCATAGTCATTTCATATATTTCCAACAGGGCAATCCACCTCCAGAAGATGGTGTGCTGGTTTTTGGTCTGTTTCTTGATGGTGCCACTTGGGACACCGAACTTCACTGCTTGCAAGATTCTCAGTCTGACCACCAGTTTTGTCCCTTACCTGAAATACACTTCCAGCCAGTAAAGGTAGAACAATTCATCTCTGTTTAAGTATTCATTTATACATTTTGAGCTGTTGTTTATTTTTTCTCCATAAATGCCAAATGTGCCATGCCTGTTCATTTGCTATATTTGAATATGCATATATTTAAAGTCTAAATAAAGAAGAATCTTGTCTAAACAATGAAATGTATAAAATATTATAAATATAAATTTTTAATTCTTTCAAGTTTAAATTGTAGAACTGTTGTGTTCACTGTACAAGTTGGTTGCTGCAGTTAAAGCTGCAGATTACATTCTTGCTAATGGTGTCACGACAAAATGATGTCCTAAACATCCATATACACTGGACTGAAATATGCTCAAGCAGTTTCTTTATACTTTTCCTATACTTCGGGTTAGTAATAACATGAGACACTAGAGCAGAGAATACTGTTGTGGTAAAAGTCATTCTTTCAGTATCAAATAGAGATTGTCAGAGCCATTCAGCATTATCATTATGTTGGCCTACCACAATGGTTAGTGGGATTGCATGCATTGGCTATATTAGGGCTGCTTGCATTGTCATCCTGAGAGTTGCTTTCTCTCCAGACACTGACACCATGACCTGATCATTAACCATGGTTCAATCTTAATACCCTGTAATGCCTCAGTGCCATATCCACCTTTAGCAGTCTCGCTCAGTGCTGCAGATGTAACCTGTCCTAATTCAGTAGCCTCCATCACTATGTCAGATGCCATGGACAAGTTCACTGGTGTCTGACTCACTCTGACAACCATCTCGCATCTTTCAATGGTCCTACAGACATTGTCACCTACTGGGTTTCGAACCTTCAGCCCAGCCAAAATGCATTGGCAGCCCAAAATCACATCCATCATGCACTCTGCCAAACAGAAATTGCTATCCAGTGAATTCTTCCTAATTTCCACAGCTTCTTTTAATGTCTCTAGTTACTCAGCAGTTAGCAAGTTTGTGTCTTCAGTTGTCAGTTCCAAAATCTCTAAGTCTTTAGCAGTCAAACGTTTCTGGTTCCTTAATTGTAAATCTCTAGTTTCTTCAACATCTCTATCTCTAATTCAATCTGATGTTTCCTCTCCTTAAACTCATTCCACATAGCTGTTTAGCCTTCTACATATTTAATTTTTCCCCTACTAACCCAAATTCCTTCCCCATGTCTTGAATTTCCTCTATATATTCTGCTAGGTCAGCCATGTCAATGTTGCTATAGCCCTAACAGTAGTGGTAAGTCAAATCTAAGTCGCAAACCTGAGAGAACCCTAAGTCCATAGCAATGGAGTACAAATCAAGTCCACACAGAAATAACCTAGAAATGGATGCTAACAATCTTAGTAACCTAGAAATGGATGCTAACAATCTTAGGCCTACCCTAGCAATATACTACAACAAGAGCAACACTTACTGTGATAATGGGTCAAATAAAAATCAAAGTACAATTCTAAAATGATACTGGATAAAATGGTCACAAGAGCTATGATAAAAATGAAAATGAAATAGAAAAGCAGAAAGAAATGATGTGCTCACACCATACAAATCTAACCCTTTATCACATCATGTCAGGGGGGCTGCAGTCAAGTTGGACAACACACCGACCTTGTAAGGTGCAAAACAAAGTCTTGCACACAGATAACCATGATGGTTTGATGGGATATAATTTATTCTGCATGCAGGGTAAAGTGTGAAAGCCAATGGGGTGTGAATGTGAAATGAGGGACGAATGGGACAAACAAACAAAGAACCGCACTAATTCCCACTTCTGCAAACCAAGACAGACTCGATAAATAAAGATGATAAATGAGAATTTATTCTCGGTATTGAGCCACACTAGCAGATGGTTGTTAGTCACTCATCCAATAAGTCTTTCATGCACACATTCATGGGATAGGAAACCAGAATGATAAAGGATGAAATGAAATTAAAAATAATAATAACAATAATAATACAATGCAATATACAACAAGCGGTGACAACCATGTACCTTTATGCAAGTCAGATATGCGCTGACACAAATACATAGGTGAAAACCCAATATGATCAACCAAACATTAATAGCAAGCAGTGACAACTGCAGCAATCAGATACTATAATTAATTTGACTAAATGTCAGCAAAATCATTAATAATAAATGTTTGTGTAAAATGTTCTGGGGTGAAAAACCCAAAGTGTCAATAATTATTAAAGTTCCAAATAACATCAAAAGAAACTATAAACAATCTAATTTTTTTCTAACTGCCTATGAGTAATGCACCCCTAATGAATATGTCCTACTTACGCTAATCTCTAGAAACAATGATAGATGACAATGAAGTATGCACTGAATAAATGATGAATGTTAATGTGCACAAATGTTGAAGATATTAACACAATAGTTCACCTCCCTCCTTGGAAGGAGTAAAAGTTCACAACAACCGCTGGTGAAATGAAAAACACATGATATGCCAACCACTGAAGAGTGATGGGCCAAGCTTGCAAACAGGTAAAAACCCAGATGCACTTCCTCATTGATAAACACAGGAATAGTTTCATGCTGATAAGCGAGAAATGATGAAGTGGTGAAAACCAAATGAATGTATGGATGAATGTCCTTTCCTTGCTCGTCCCACCTGCCCTCAGTTCTGACATGTTGGACCCTGATGTTTGCTGATGACAGGTTTTGGTCTGTCAAATGGCCAGATAGAGACCAAAAGTCTGTACCAGGGAAGACTAGGTAGCCATGAAAAAAAAACGCCTGAGTATGCTGTCCCAGCCAGACAAACGGTGAAAATTCAAAAGGTTTTTATTTTAAATTATGAAAAATTGAAATAAAACCATGCCAGAGCTCAGTGTGAAAGAGAAAGGTGAAGTTGAGATTCTAACATACCTGATGAGAACTTGCACACACATACACTGAGGAGAAAAATGGAGTTCCAATGGGTTGAGACTAAAAAGTTTACTTGCTATAGAGAAATCTGTTGTCTGATCACTTGAATTTGAAGTGTTCTTACAGTCATTGATCTATTAAAAATATTAATTTAATTTTTTTCTTATTGTAGAAATGTGTTTGGGTCTTTTCAGTAGAATGGTAATATATTGTTTTGACTTTTTAATTCTCTTTTATAAATTTTAATCTTTTTTATTATGAGAAGCTTTAGAAAACTGTCTTTTGTGCCTGGAAAAAGTTAGCACCTTGTTTTTAGAACTGTACCATGTATTTATATCTTTATTGTTTAATATCTCCACAGGTATGCACAACACCTTCAGGAACTGGCCATTTGCCTTCAATGTCAGCAAAAAATAACAAACGAGAAAATAAGGCAGTCTACATGTACGAATGTCCTTTGTATCGCACTTCTGAGCGAGCAGGCACACTTTCCTCCACTGGCCACTCTACAAACTTTGTGACCTCAGTCAACATTCCATCTGAACAGCCCCCAGACTTTTGGATTTTGAGAGGGGTTGCCATGTTGTGTCAGCTAGATGAGTGAAACTGATGAGGTCCATTCCCAGCTTAACTTTGTCCAATTGAAAGAAATACTCCAGTCAGAGCTCAGTCCAAGAGGCAAAATGGTCAGCATTGTACATATAAAGCAGCTTGACAGTATTTTTATAATTTTGTAATTTTTTTTTAACTAATGGATTTTAGTTTATTTGTAGTATTTTAGAGATTTATTATTGTCATAAGTTTTTGGAGGGTTTGGGGTAGATAGGTTGGTGTTTTTTTTCTATGATAATAACTCTCATATCCGAAGTAGAAGGACTATTCTAGGATTCTTTTCATTGATTTGTCTTGTGTGAAGTCAGTTATTTATGAAATAATTTATGTTCATGTATTCTATTTTCATGATTGATGAAACAGTGATAAATTAAATAAATCTAGTTTTGAGAAGCAAAACTAAAAATATTTTTAAAATTCAGGTTTGCAAAGCTTAATTTGCTGAGAGGATAAGATAATTTGGTAGAGTATTTTCATGTGTGTGTGTGTGTGTGTGTGATGCATATAAGACTACAACACTTTGAGCATATTATATTTTGTATGATTGTTGCATTTTTCAGTATATGTATTTCATTGTTTATATAAAATAGACTACTGATAATTTAAAAAAAAAATTATCTCAACATTAGATTTAATTAATGATTTAAAAATGTATCATGGATATACCTGAGATAATGAAGCTGTCATTTATATTTTGCAGTTGTGATGCATGCAAATGATGTTTATATTTATTTTTTATTTTTGTTGTTTGGTGGGGGGGTTGATGTGTTAAACAATTAATATTGAATAACCAAATTTTTTAATTCCTTATTTGGATTGTTGTGACACAAGTTGAAAGTGGGTACTCAGTATTTTTCCATTTTTATTAATTTGTTAATGTGATAGCAAGATTGATAATGGCAACTCTTTTTACTTTATTGATGTGATACAAGGTTGATAGTGGCCAACTCAATATTTCTTCACAAGCTTTGATGTCACACATAGCTGGACAATGAATAAGTACAGTAGTAACCATTTATAAATTATTTATAATTGTTTTTAATAATATAGATTCTGAATTTCCTTTCCTAAAAAAAAATCTTTTAAAAATATACAATCATGTTATTTTAAACAAAATTAATCCATATTTTTTTCAATATTTCACCATTAAATAGATTGGTATGAGTAATATGATTGGCATACTTGCCGATTATAGTTGTAAATACAGGTTGTAAAAGGTCTACATTACTGGATATAAATATATATAATCAGCATTTGTGCAGTAATTTACTGAACATATATGTATATAGATCAGCATTAAAGTATTGCTTGCTTACTTCCCTTGGATTCCTCGTGGAACAAAGAGCCTTGCATTAAAGTATTACAGCACTGAAATCAGCATTAACTGATTTGTATTAAAACTTGGTGTACATATGTTGGAAGAGTTTTACTATTAAACAGCAAAAACTTAATTTTAAACCTGCTACTAGTGATATTAATAATTTTTTCTTGTAAGGTCCAAGTTCAAATTTTAGTTTTAAATGTGTGTAATTAGAATGAAAACTATAAGAACATTTTTAACAAAGGGAACAATATTTTTTTAAAATTTATATTTAATTTTTAACTTTAAATTGAACAGTACTGAACTTGTTTCATGTCACTTTTAAGAGTAGAAAAACAGATTTGATCAGAAAGTCTGCTGATTTGTTACATGTTTGATTATTTATTTTATTTGTTTACATATTAAAAATATTAAGACAACATATTTGTTACATGTTTAAATATTTATTTTATTAGTTTACAGATTGAAAATTTATATACATCTATAAAGATATAAACATATATATTTAGGTTAAATATCAATTGTAATTATGTTTATTACTGAAAGATATTTTAAGACAATGTATTTTTGCAATTTAAGCCATGAAATCAATATGAAAAAGTAAAAGAGAGGTTGGGTGGCTAAAAGTATGGGTACTTGCCTCTCATGCTAGAGTTCAAGCTCTAACCTGGCCACAGTCTTTGGAGCTTGTTCTAACGAAACACTTTCTTCCCTAGTCTGAGATTACTGAGTGTTAAAAGATGGCACTCAAAGAGTAGTAATATGGAAATGTTAGTTATGATCTATTTCATTAGTATCATTAAGTTGACTATGATTATAATAATATCCTGTCATATGACCTGTTAACATGTTTTGCAATATTCTGTTATAATTCTACAGCAGAATTTTACATAAAAATAAAATGTACATTATTCTAAAACACACACACACACACACAATCTTCATGGCACCAAAAGAGAGAGAGAGAGAGAGAGAGAGAGAGAATATATTTTTGGTGTGCATGTGAAGATGTAATTATTAAGTCTTATGCAATGTTTGACATCTCTTTCCATTTTATAGTCATACTGAATAAAACTCCACATCCATTAGAATGTTCATAGATGTTATAATGGCAATGCACTGTACTGACGCCTTCATTTGTTATAGATGGTAAATAATGTTTTTTATAATACCCTGCAGTGTCCTCTAGCCTACATTTGTTATAGATGGTAAATATTGTTTCATAATACCTTGATGTGTCCCCATGCCTTCATTTGTTATAGATGATAAATGTGTTGTATAATAGCAGAATATGTACTCACCCCCATGATTTAATATAAATGGTAAACTTCTTTGTAACTATAGCTTTATATTATTTATTCTTATTTAACTGTGATATTATACGAATAAAATGTAGTTTGTTTGTTTTTTAAACTGTATCATCAGTTTTCTTTTCTGTTTTGTTCAACAGTGGATATATTCAAACTATTTCATAAATGCACACAGATTTTCTTTTTTCTCAGAAAAAAAACTTTGTCACATATTTGATTTCACTTTGTTTGCACCATGTTTTATTTCACAAATAAATTGTATCAAAGAACACAATTCACCAATTAATAAAAGAACAACATATCACATGAAAAATGTCAATTCTCAGCAAATAAATTATCACAGACAAAATTGATAATGCTGTTGAAACAAATGAACAGAGGAATTATTTTAAGGCCAAATCACATTTAACTTGTTAAGGAGGAGATAGGAGATAAAATTCACAAGCAAGCCAATTCTTACAAAAATCAACACTGGCTTAATGTAAATGTCTATATAATTGTAAAAATAAGGCAGCTGAAGTAGGACTTCTTATCTATTTAGCCTCTTCCTTGCTGATTACAGTTGATGCTGATTAATTTACTGGTGTGAATGAAAGAAAATAACCAATTTAAGAGCACATAACTCTGCAATACTAGCTGATCATCAGTTAGTTCAGTTATTGTTGTTCAATCAATCAATTCCAATTCTGAGCAGACACAGCTGTTAGTTTAGAATGTTGAGACATCTCAGGGAACAGAAAGACAAATGTTAGAAAGCTCTGCAGGAAAGAGGTTAAATATCTGAAAATAATTATCTTTGATATTTCAATAAAATGAAACCAGTTCACTTGTTTGTCAATGTAGACATCTCCCAGCAAAACTTTGATAACTATTGCTAAATTTAGTAATGACAATGATCATCAGAAAAAAAAATCTGGGATTTCATTGCTTAATATATTGATAAATTCGAGACTTGAAGCAATGATGCTTAAATCAGAGTGTGTTCATACTTTCTAAGTTTGTATCTTTTCATATAATGCTAGTATTGCAGTAATTGTTCATGCACATTATTAGTAATGCATAGGCAGCCATGTTAAATGGTCTGGCTAGTGACATGGCATCTGTTCATGAACAGTATTAGTAATGCAATGGCTGCCATGTTAAATGGTCTGGCTAGTGACAAGGCTTCTGTTCATGAACAGTATTAGTAATGCAATGGCTGCCATGTTAAATGGTCTGGCTAGTCTCAAGGCATCTCTTCAGCAAAAACTCTTTGCATATGTTGAGTGTTGAGTCAATTGCAACCACTCAACAAAATTAATCTTTGCATATAGACAACAGAAATTCCTACAGAGAAACAATTGTTCAATGACTTTACTAGTTAAAAGAAATGGGAAGTACTGAGAAACAGAATCAAGAGGAAGACTATGAACTGAAATACTATGAAGACTATGTCTGAAAGACAGGTAAAGACATCAGACTACTGATAGTTATGCATGCACACCCCCACAACCCCCCCCCCCCCAAAGAAAGTCTATCACTTGCCACAGTTTGAAACTTGGTTTATGTAAAACTACCATTCATTAATAGTAAGTATCTAAAATAAAAATTCACCTAGCAATTTCAAATTAAAGACACTTAATTTCAGATCATGTAAAACTGGTAATCATTAAAATCATAATAAGGAAATTTAAAGTTTTTATTTTATAAAGAAAGAAACAAGAAAAACTGAGTTATTGTTGGTTGTTTTTTTTAAAACTTAAAGAGATATTAAGGTCAGAAATCCTGAAATTCTTTCTTTAATGATCCTGTATATAAATTTTTCAAATCTTCAGTTTAATTTCATTTTGTTCTTATCTTTTATATCTAACTAAGATAAAAAACAATAAATATAATTAAACTGACAATTTAGTCAGTTTCAAATCAGATACAAAATTGAAATAAGGCAGTAAAAATACAAATACTTATATTTTTAAAACTGTAGGTAAATTATGAAAAATAAGTATAAATTGGAAAAGTGTTATAAATTTTAATGCTAACTGTTATTGATGGGTGAGAATAAGTCAAATGCTGAATGTTGGGGAGAATAAGTCAAATGCTTAATGTCTGGAGAGAATAAGTCAAATGATGAATATTGGGAGAGAAAAAGTCGAATGCTGAATATTGGGAAAGAATAAGTCATATGCTGAATGTGTTTGGAGAAAATAAGTCAAATGCTGAATATTGGGAAAGAATAAGTCATATGCTGAATGTTTGGTGAGAATAATTCAAATGCTGAACATTGGGTGAATAAGTCAAATGCTGAACATTGGGTGAATAAGTCAAATGTTAGGAGAGAATAAGTTAAATGTTGAATGTTGGGAGAAGAAAAGGTCAATTTCAGCCCCAGACAGCATTCCTGATAAATCATTTTAAAATAATGCAATTTTTCTTTTGTCTTTTTATAAAAACATGGTACCAATTTCCCAAAGATAGGAAAATTGTTGGAAAATAAATAATGCTAGTTTCTTAAATTTTAAGTATATGAATTAACATGGATATGATAAATTATAGTTAATATCATAAATTACATTATGAATACAAAATATTTTCACAAAGAGACAGTTTTTTCATTTTTTCTTCAATTTCCATAAGCAGAAATAGTATCACAGAAAACTATTAACATTATAATATCCGACTAGAATCATATTCATGTATAATTACAAAACCTTTAAAATATGTGCCATAATTATATTAGAAAATACATAAAAAATTAATGGTTTTAAAAAATTCCAAAAAGTAAAAAATTACTGTAGAAAAATCATGTTATTTAATTTTCAAACTGAGTAGTAGAATTATTTTTTTTTAAACCAATGAGCATATTATAATATGTCATATGTTTTTATATGTGTTGTATCACTTATATATAAGTAGTGAAATTACTATATAGTAATATATAGTAAGTGTTTAATCATTCATATGATCCTTATACTACCTCCACCAAAATAGGAAAAAGTACATATGAAGTAAACCCCATTATCACACTCAGTCCAAAATATAAATATAAATATACAAATAACTCTTTACAAAAACTTTGCCATACATTAACTAGCAATGTCTAAAATTGCTAACAGCAATAAATTAATAGACTTTGTACATACAGGCTTGAAAATGTAGAGCTAGTGAAGTTATCAAGGCGGTGATTGACACTTTTAGCAGAATAAATGAAGTTTTTTAAAAACGTGAGCTCTACAAGAACATCCACAATCAAGATGTAAATAGAAAAACAATTATAAAAAGATGTTTTTAACAGTTCTGGATCAGTGACTATAATGTCAATGATATCAATAAACCCTCACTTTAACTTCACAAAGATAAACTTGTACTTTAAATTAACAAAAGTTCCTAGGATTAGAAACTCACTCTTAGAAATCAAGTGTGATGTAGCAATTAAGAGCTTGTAATAGTGAACAAAATGTGATGTAGCAATTAAGAGCTTGCAACAGCGAACAAAGTGTGATGTAGCAATTAAGAGCTTGTAAAAGTGAACAAAGTGTGATGTAGCAATTAAGAGCTTGTAACAGTGAACAAAGTGTGATGTAGCCATTAAGAGCTTGTAATAGTGAACAAAGTGTGATGTAGCAATTAAGAGCTTGTAAAAGCGAACAAAGTGTGATGTAGCAATTAAGAGCTTGTAATAGTGAACAAAGTGTGATGTAGCAATTAAGAGCTTGTAATAGTGAACAAAGTGTGATGTAGAAATTAAGAGCTTGTAAGGGTGAACAAAGTGTGATGTAGCAATTAAAAGCTCAAAATAGTGGACAAAGTGTGATGTAGCAATTAAGTGGTCATAATAGGGACAAAATGTGATGTAGAAATTAAGAGCTTGTAATAGTGGACAAAGTGTGATATAGCAATTAAATTCTCAAAATAGTGGACAAAATGAAATGCTTGTATCTACTTTTTACTAATGTTCAATTTATATTTCATTAACTCTCTTAACATTATCATTATTAGCACTAAGAAATAACATTATTAAAAAGCACAGTTCCAAGAAAGAATTTTCTTACTATTTTATGAATTAGCTCAATTAGTTTTGTTCCTTGCTAACCATTCTGATTTTGATATTATTTTTGCTTTATTAAGTGAAAATGTGATTCATCACTGAAAGAAATACCTATCAGTGCTAGCAATACACATGCTGATAAAAAAAACCCAAACAAACTACTTAATCTGCTGTTGTGCAATGATTCATTGATGACTGAATGAGGTTCAGCAATACATATAAGAGGGTGAACTCATGTGAGCATACCTTGCTGAGTAAGCTGGTAAGCATCATAGGAAGTCTAAAATAAAGTTAATTAATGTCAAATAATTATTTGCACAATAATTTTAAATCTTTACCTAACCAAAAGTGAAGCAATGAATATTAATGAAATGTAATAATCAGCAGTGTATGTTGTTTTTGATAAACAGTAAAGAACCAATTTTTTAATGTTTACCACTGTTGTATCTTACACACATCATAAATATTCAAATGATTATCAATCAGATTTTGTCGATCATTAATTAGTGCAGTGTTAGTATTAAAACTTAGTAATTTAGTAAAACTAAATTAAAATTTTATTTTCATCAACAGCACATCCAAAGACATATATGATCAAGCACAGGTAAGAAATAAACACCATTACTGTTTCTTCACAAATATTCAAAGTTTATCATTTACAGTTCACTCAAAACTTCATAACTAATATCAAACATTAATATTTGACTTATCTCAATTCTTCAAAGTGCTTTCAAGAATTATTTCTTTGTCTTTGAATTCTGATATTTATAATGCTGTAACAAGAAACTGGTATTCATATATAAATATCAAATGGTATTAAGTCAATGTTCTTTCTGGTTATTTAGCCATGAGAGTTTCTTTTTGTGAAACTGGGTCTGGTTTAATTGACATTCTGCGACCTTTACGATTGAGACCTTCCATGCTAGAAGCAATAAACTGGCGACTTGCTCGTCTATCTTTGCTAACATCTGGCAATGGTGTGGCAGCTGTATTGTCCTCAATTTCCTGCAAAAGGGACAAAATTTGTAAATTATGGAAAACCTTAAATTTCACAGTTCACTCTTTAATGTCTCACAAACACTTCTCTGCTAGACATTTAGCATATATAACTCTAATGCACAGTACTTTCAGAAATTAATAAACAAACCAAATTAGGTTCTGATGGGACTTTTGTTTTGGTTTTTAAAAACTTTTATTTTGTTCAATTCAGTAGCCTTTATCTTTTCTTTTCTTTAATATTTTTTTTTTTTGGGGGGGGGGGGGCAGGAAATTTACCTCAGTTTCATCTTCAGTTTCAATATTTGTTTTTTGGTTGTTTTATATATATATATAATTATGTTTGTGCGTGTGTGTGTGTATGTGTGTGTGTGTACACCAAATAATTACTACTAAAAAATAAAACTGAAATATATATTATTATTACAATTGTACTTTAAAAAAGTGACATCTGAAAAAAAATAAATAAATACACTAAAACATATGTTCTGATCTCATTGTTTACATAAATAAGCAAATATTAACAGTAGCTGCCCCACATTAATTCTTTTCCTGACCAAACTAATGTAATCATAGGGATCAGTAGGTCAAGGGGACCTAACTCATCTAAGTTTGTTGAGAATAACTGTTTAGTTGCTTATTTTTTCCTTACCCCCCCCCCCCTTCCTCATTATAGTACTTAATGCATTATAACAGTCATCAGTCTCAAATTCATCCTCTTCAAGACTGAGAGAAATTTATTTTTTTAAAAATTATCTTTGATAAAGACCTGACTGATGAAGACAATTTAAGAGAGCAAAAACACAAAACACCATTAGCAGAGACATATTTCATGTTTTAAAATTCATCAGCCCTTTTGACTCAGTCAGGTAAAAACCCCTGCAGGCTGTAAAGAACCATCAGGTTTTCCCTCAGTTATGGAATATTTTCTATCCCTAGTGGAGCTTTGAGATGGAACCTAATCCTTGTGGGACCAGCAACAGCTTATAAACAATTGTAAAGTTTGTAGTGAGTGCACCCTACGTTCAGCTGTCCCAAATGAAGCTTCTGTGAATAATACCAATGTCAAGTTCATGACAATCCACATGTACATGGAAATTTTTATGTGTCAGGGCACTGGTGCATATTTTCACTTCACAAATGCCAAAACACACCAGGTATGGAAACAAATTTTAGTTTTAGTTTAGTCACCATTGCAGATAGATTGGGTACAAGTCACAGAATGTTTTAATTAATGGCATTGACATTTTTCGTAATTCTGAACTGATAGTTGAGTGTTCAAATTTGTTGGTGAACTGTGTTATTTTTTAAAGTTGATTAACTATTTCATTCTGACATTTTTTGTAATCCTGAACTGATAGTTGAGTGTTCAAATTTATTGGTGAACTTTGTTATTTTTTAGTTTGATTAGTTTTGCTATTTGATACTGATTTTTGTGTTAATAGAGTGTGATTTTTATTTAATTTTTGTTATTTATTAGTAAGTTGCTGCTTGGCTGTTAATATTTTTTAGATTCAATTACTATTCTTAGGATGGTGGAATGTAAACACATTCTGTAGGTTCAAGTACTGTTCTTGGGATAGTGGAGTGTGAATGCATTCCTTAGGTTCAATTACTGATCTAGGGATGGTGAAACATGAATACATTCCTTACCATACACCTAAAAGAATAATATCAGATTTCCTAAACAGTCAGGACTCTGTATAATGCTTTTATTATACAAATGTGAAATAATTTTTCAGCATAAGAAATTTCAATTAATCATCTATGAAGCTGGAACAGATAATTAATTAAAAGGAATATTCAGTAGTATAATCTCCCCAAACTGACAAATACCATATTTATATTATTTCTGTCATATAAGTAGCATAATTATTTTTAGAATACTGATTGGAAAGATCACATAAATTAGCAGATGTCAATTAATTTACATATATATTTTTTCAGTTTGAATTAAATGTCTTTTGAGAAAAATTATTGATTTGTATACTTACACTCCATTTATCCTGCAGCAAGAGGAAGAAAATTATAAATGTTAGAAGTTATATTAAAGGAGTTAATTGGGACAAAATATAAACTATTAGGTTTAGTAGAAAGTTAACGATTTCTTTCTTTCTTATTTGGAACCACAAACTACTTGCAATACGTTAATATAAAGGGGACACTTAAAGCAGATTGGGACACTTAAAGAAGTAGACTAAGTCAAGAGTAATAATGAATAACGTATTAGGCAGGCAGTTTGGTTTAATAATAAAATAACTTAAACCATCATGAATCAAAAAGTGTACTGCATTTAATAGGTAAATAAATTGTATTTCCAATACTCTAATAATATAAAGTTCTTTACATATATGTTAATATAACTAAAACAAATACTTATATATGATATTGAAAGTAGTTTAATAAACTGATAAAATTGAGGATTATAAATAGAAGAAAATCACTTGATTAAGTAGGTCAAAGTTAGAAAGGGCAAGCAAAAAACAATCACCTTAGTAGAAGTAGGTCAAAGCTAGTACTGGAAAATTATTATTTGAATATAACAAAATCAAGAATTTTACTGGAAAAATATAATCTTATCTAGGTTAAGATTTAAATGAAAAACAAAACATCTAAATATATATAAATAGGTCTAAGTGAAAATGAAATTAATATAAGGTTAATAGTTATAATGAAACACAATCACCTTAAAGGGAGATTATAAGTTATATTGTAATGCACCATAATGTAAACAATGAAAGATTATTATGGAAAACAATCACCTTAATATGAGCAGGTCAAAGATTGAAAGGGGAAAGATTATTATGGAAAACAATCACCTTAATATGAGCAGGTCAAAGATTGAAAGGGGAAAAAATCAGTCACATTAATAATATAAGTAGGTCAAGGATTCCAGTGCAAAACATTCATCTAAACAAAATATCAAGGATTAAATGGAAAAACAATTGCCTTAATATAAGTTAGCTAAGGATTATAATGTGGCGGTGGTGGGGATCATCTTAATACAAGTAGATCAATAATTATAATAAAAACAAATATCTTACTGTTATAGTAGATAAATGCATGTATAAATGTGGTCAAAAAGTTAACAATAAAATACAAAATACAATGTATTGTAAGCACTAAAATGTAAAAAAAAAAGCACTGTAATATCACAGCTTTGAAAAAGAAAAAAAGATAATACAATGATTATAATATAAGATTAAATTTCGTTACATAAATACTAAAGGATAATTAAGTAGACAATGAACTATAATACACAAAAAATAATGGAGACTATAATGACTAGAATAACGACAAAAATGTTATTCAGGCATAAATACTTAACCGTACACAATGCAATTTAGACATATTTAAAATAATGGAGGTTATAATGACTTTAATAAGTATCACAAATTTATTTAGAACTCTAATGTATAATAAACAGAAAACAAACTATAATGAATAATAAGCAGTTAAAGAAGTGTCCATGGCAGAATACCACATACTGGACATGGAAAATTATGCATATACTTTCAACTGCAGTTTATAGGACAAGGGTTTTAATCATGCATTTGAAGGGAGATAAGCATCAGTGCACAGTAGCAGTCACAAACATTGTAGTGCAATGAATATGGAGAATGATTATATTACTCTACTCATTCAAATCTTGGACACAATGAACAATTTGCACATACTTTCAACTGCAATTTATATGACAAGGGCTTTAATCATGCATCTGAGGGGAGATAAGCATCAGTACACAATAGAGGTTACAGATATTGATTGTAGTGCACTGGATTTGCTGTCATTCACCCATATGGAGAATGATTATATTACTCTACTCATTCAAATCTTGGTGGAATACTATTTATGTCTCTGTATTTCCATTTCCTTATCAATCTGTATGCAACAAATTGTAAATGATTTTACAATATATATGTATATGAGTATATGTTCTAAACAGAACCATAAAAGTCATCTAACACCCAAAACTTGCAAAAGAGTCTATAAATTTGCAAATGCTAGAGTCATTTATGCCACATATATAAATGGTTGAACTTTAAATAATAAAATATTAGATCTAACATTAGTATTGACATTACCTATTATACTCCTTTATTTGCAGAATACTTCAGGTTTGAAACTTCACAGTCTACGTATCTTCCTATTCCCGAAATTGATATATAAAGTATGAAAACATCTACTGGTGTCTTATTCCCCTCATACCACCCCAATAAAAGATGTAAAAATATAAAGTACTTTCTTATTCCCAACACAAAGTAGATCAGAAAATTCACATAATTTCTTTATATCTGAAATAGTAATGTATACCAGAAACCAACATAAATGTGTACTTCCTAATTATCCACAAAACAGATGACATACAGTCATCTTACTTCCTTGCATTGTAAAATTTCACTGTACTTCATATAGTTATTCCCTCAAACAAGTAAAAAATAGATATGATAGATTATTAATTACTTCCTAGTAACCAAAAGAGATTTGATTTTCTTTTTAAATCATATATTTTTCTCTCTTATTCCCCATAATAGGTTGAAAATAGATGAGATATATCAATTGTTTATTATCAAAGAGATGAAATTTTTAGAGTCACATTACTTCACTATTCTCAAAACTGGTGAGATATGACAGTTCATATAAATTCCTTTTAGACTGAATTAGATTTTTTTTTTAAAGTACAATATTTCTTAATTCAAAGAGCAGATAAAACTGAATGCAGAAAAGAAACACAAACTAATTATAATTAATAATGTAAATCTCTATTTTCCATAATATATATTAATGAAATATTACTTTGGAATAATTATATAAATTTGTAAATTTCATAAAATTAAAAATTAAAACTAATGAGCTACTCACATTCAATCCTTTCTTCCACTACAGATAAATTGTAAAAAATCAACAAATATAAAATTTTAGATTTGCATTCTATATATTAAATTATAATAAATGCATCTACTTTGTTGGCAACATAAAAGAAATCTAGCCTGCTAATTAAAACAGCAACATTTCTATATAATATACGCATTTCTTTAACTCATCATCATAATGCTATGTTTATGATTACTGACAAAATCAAAGCCTAGCCTCTTGATGATTTTTTAAGAATACATGTTTTAAATTTATGTTTTACACCAAGAGTGCCCAAAGCAATACATAAATCTACGACTAGTAAATTTCTTCCAATAATATTTCTAAAAGCATAATTTGAAACAAATCTATAAGTATGAGAAAGATATTTTTAATGACTAAATAAGAGATTCTATCATGCAATAAGTACATGAGCTACAATTTTAAAAAGCAAAAACAAAAGAATAAAAAACACAAAATATATTTCAACTATTTATAGATCTAGTGTACAATATTAGATCCATAGATTATCATAACCCTATATATTCCACCTACTGTATGAAATCCATAGACTATCATAACCATAATCCAATTAGTGTATTAGATCCATAGACTATCATAACCTTAATCCAATTAGTATATTAGATTCATAATCTATCATAAACCTAATCCAGCTAGAGTATTAGATTCACAGACTATCATAACCCTAATTCAACTAGTGTATTAGATCCACAGAGTATTATAACCCTATTCCAGACAGTATATTAGATCTACACACTTATCACAATCTTAATCCAGTTAGTGTATTAGATCCACAGATTATCATAACCCTAATCCTGCTAGTAAATTAGATCCAAAGACTGGTGTATTCCAGCTATTGTATTGGATCCAAAGACTGGTATACCCTTATTCCAGCTATTGTATTAGATCCAAAGACTGGAATACCCTTATTCCAGCTATTGTATTAGATCCATAGACTTGTATGCCTTTATTCCAGCTAGTATATTAGATCCATAAACTAGTATACATTTATCCCAGCTAGAATATTAGATCAACAGACTAATACACCCTTATTCCAGCTAGTGTATTAGATTCACAGATAAACCAAGCTACTTTCCCATAGACTCTTTCCCCATCTAAATTAGAAATCAATACAATAAAAAATAATTTATTATTACTTTAATATTAAAGGTATTTGATAAAAAAATATATAAAATAAAACAGATAATCATGCTAAAATCAAAATTATAAAAAGTGAAAAAATTAAAATCAAAATGTTAGTGTAAGAAAAAAATAAAATTCAATCTAAAACTATTTTGAACTCACCTGTATCTCCTTATAAGTACAGAACAAGACAAGAAAAGTTTTAGATGTGGTGATGTAAATAATGATGATGATGATGATGATGATGATGATGATGATGATGATGGAGAACATAAAATCTGAGTTGGAAGGCTGTCTAAATAAACTACCTGGAAACCATAGATTTGCCCCACTACTAAATACAGTGCTCATTGGAAGTGTCCACATCCTCCATAAAACCTTGGATCTCCCAGAATCTTGGTAAGATTCCAAAGCCTTGGTTCACAACTGATGGTCAACAAAAGACAAAAAAAAAGCTGAATAATAATAATAATACAGATGGTCTCTATATAAACTATCTAAATACAGGTAATATAAACCAAAAATATTAAAAATCCAATGGAAAAGGACAATATATATATATATAAACATATCAGTGCATTTTAAAAATGTACACTTTGAACAATGGCAGAAAGAGATTGCTGCTTTTGTTGATAAAAAAGATTTGTTTTTGCAATAAACACAAATGGAAAAATACAACAAAAAGAAAACTACAAAATGTTTAGAGTTATATTCCCTATTTAGAGTTATGTTCTCTTTTCTGATAACAATTGTGCAGAAAAAATTTGAATACATTATTAAAACTAATGAAATAAATAAATGGAAACTATATTGATCTGGAAAAAAAAATAGGTATACAAAACTTGTATCCAACTAAAGGTATTTCAAATTGCTTTGCAAATACAGATTTCACAGATATTTCAATTCAATCTGCATTGCACAACTCAGGTTTCATAGATATTTTAAAACTTGTATTTGACTATAGATACTTTAAACAGTATTGTAAAAACAGATGTCACAAAGCTTGCATTTTATACTAAAGGATATTAAAACTACATTATAAAGCTACAGGTTCCACAGAAATTTCATTATTCTGAAATGCTCTGTAAGTGACTAAATGAAAAATTAAGTTGAATGAAAAATGAAATTAGCCAATGCATTCTATTTCAACAGTCTCCATTTCTTTGTGACATCTATTTCAACTGTTTCCATTTCTTTGTGACATTATTTCTAATGTCTCCATTTCTTTGTGACATCTATTGCAAATGTCTCCATTTCTTTATGACATTATTTCTAATGTTTTATTTTTTCATGAAAAAAGAAAGCGTGCAAACAATAACTTCATGTGATGCTGTCATGGGTATGTATAATGTTTAATTTATGCACGTATCTGAATTAAAAGTGTCCTGGCAAAAAACAATATAGAACTAAGAATCAGAAACTCAGCTTCCAAAAAATCTATATTTATTTTTACTTTCTTACATAATACACACCAACTAGTCCCGAAAGGTTAGAGAGTAATTCACAACTAGAAAGGCGCTTGATTGGGAGTGGAAAAATTTACTGTTTGATGTGCATTGATGACCATCAGTGGTAAAGGAAAACCCATGATAGAGCAGAAGTAAAACACAATTACAGAAACTGAATGTAGGCATAAACTTTGGCAGATTTCTTAAAACATAACTGAATATAGACACACCATTGCTAGATTTCTTAATACATAACTGAATGTAGACACCTGGCAGATTTCTCACTACTGCTATGCATTTAATATATTAGTACCAGAAAGGTTTCTGCTACTAGCAAGGCTAAACAAAATATAAACTGACTAAAAGTGAAATGAAATATATAAACTGACTAAAAGTGAAATTAAATATATAAACTGATTAAAGTGAAATTAAATATACAAATAAAATTGAGTGTGGGTAAACAGGTTAATACTATTAATTTCAACATATTGTTCTCTGAAGCATAAGAATGATACACAAGCATGCACTTAGCAGTAAAATTTAAAATTAATAAATCAACATTATTAAAATAATTGTTGCAAATGATCTACACATCACTAGCTTTCATGAAAAAAAAACATAAACATGCATGCACCAGCAAATGAACACAATGGCAGTTGAAATCCCTTCCCCACATGATCTATTTAACAATAATATTTTGATGTTACTCACACACACAAAACCAGAATGATTATGGTTACACCCGTTTACCAGGCAGGTGGTTATCACTCAAAGAGTATAGCAAATCTACAAAGTATCCAATCAGCAATCAGTTTACATGCAGCTATATAAGTTAGCTGAATGGCACTGGTCATATCTACAGCCATTTCACTTACATTTACATGCTGTACATCACAGATATAGCAAATCTACAAAGTGTCCAATCAGCAATCAGCTTACATGCAGCTGTACAAGTTAGCTGAATGGCACTGGCCATTATCTACTGCCATTTCACTTACATTTACATGCTGTACATCACATGACAAATTCTATGCTGCCACTCTGAGGTGTGATGTGTGCAGATACAGACAGGTTGTGAGATGAAAGAGGCTGAAAATGGACACCTGTACTTTCAAATTCAATTCAACCTGCAGGGCCAGCTATCAAAGGTGATTTACATACTTTAGTGCTGAAACTGATATGTCATGACTAAAATGTTTTCTTGTAAGTAACAGTTTCTAATAATGCTCCACGGACATGAAACTTTCAAAGCAACTTGTATTTGACAGAATCAGTTTGTTTTTTGAAATAGTACATTAAAATAAAATTAAATTAAGTAAATATTCAAAATGAAGATGATGCACAAAATATTTCTCCTAGAACAAAAGAATTTCTGTTTCATTAAACAACTAAAGATATTTAATTGTATACTTCCCTAGATTTTTTGGATGAGGCAGAGAACATGTAAGCAGTTTTAATAAATATTTATACACATGTATGTTTATTTTTAAAAAGTACTGAAGATCCATCTTTATGACATGTATTTATAATACTCCCTTCACTTCCAAACAAGGTCAGATACATTTCATTTTGCACTGGAGTACCGGTAATTTAGTCTTCACTTTTTATTTGATTTTCCTATATGCTGCTATTTCAAATATTAAAAACTAACTAACTACTAGTAGTAGTTTTTTTACATTTAACAATCTTCAAACAGGTTTATTTTCAATATCTTAAGGGCAGTGAAGGGATTAAATGAGTCAAATCAATTTTTTTTAATCGATTTTTAAAAAATGCATTACTTTCTAAGAATAAAAGTCAATATAATTTTCAATAAGTTTCAACCTTTACTTCCTAAGAAATATTATAGGCTGAATATATAGTGTAATTTTTGCAATAAAATGCTTCATATAATGCATAATATAACTTTAACATTACATACTTACTTGGTTGTTCACTGATTGAACTGAAAGCAGTGTGACTTTAAATCATAGTTCCATGTGAGTGGCCCAAATTTTGTGTGCATGATAAAGTAATAAACAAGCTTCATACTGAAACCTAATCAGATACTGTGGACAATTCATAAAGGGTGAAAAGAAACAAGTCACATACTAAAACCTAATTAAAATTTAGATATTGTGAATAATTCTAAAGGGTAAAGAAAGCTCTTGTACAATGAACATTGGCAGAGATAAATAAAATAAAAATTTATCAATGCAAACTGAGTCTCTTCACCAACATAGGCTGAATACTTAAAGCCAGCAACAAATAAAAGATGCATTACCCGGTATTTGACACCATCAGACAGAGTTATTGTGTAAGAGGGTATTGCTCCTTCTGGGATGCTAGGTAAGCTGAAATCCATTGCTGGAGTTTTGTAGTTTTCGATGATGTCCATTCTTTTCTTCAACATCTTGTCGTACTTTGTTACTTTAACAATAGCAAAAGAAAAAGGAGAATATAAAACAAGTAATAAACATTACTTAACCTCTCTCTCTAACATAATTTCAATGAGAACATTTCATTTGCTCACTTAATGGTCTCTGTTTTAAAATTAAAAACAAAGTGAAAGTGTGAATCTAAGAGATAAGATTCATCAGTAGCTTAGGTTTATAAATAAAATAGAGTTCATTTAAAGCCGATATTTTAATGTAAGCAACAGTAAGAGCACATTTTTGTAAGAATTTTTGAAACTGCCACAAAAATACAGAATCAGGCCTCGACCCTATTTGAGACATTTAGTAACAGTAGTAAGTCCCAAGATCATCAACTTTTTATAGCAATGAGGACATCTCAAGTGTCAGCAAAGAGGTTTTACTTTTGCTTGAATTTTAACAATAAAAGTATTTTTCTACCACTTGTTAATAACAGTTTCCAGTGACTTTCAGGATTACAAACTTGTATTTTTATGATATAAATGAAAATTTAAAATATCAGTTTTGTAAAGTGCAATTTGTGTGCTATGATCAATTATAAATTGCACAATGTCTTTTAAATATAATGATGTGATGACACACATAATAATCATTACTCTATCTGTATAATGACATTTAATAAAATGCTCAGTGTGTCTCATAAATAATAATGCAAGTGTGAAGACCTTATCTTGAAATGCTTAGGGAAGATTCTCTAAATAAGAATCTAGTTTACAAATGAGTAAAGGAATGAAGTTATTGTTTGCATTTCAACCAAGTGCAAAACTTCAAAGAAAAACAAAACAACAGCTTAAAGTAATAATAAATGCACACAAAAGCTGATTACATCAGTGCCTGTGTAAATGAACCCTTTCTGAATGATAGAAAGCCTACCTGGTTTCTTTTTAGGGTCAACAGGAACTACAAATGACTTGCGGAAACCAGCCCAGTAAGGAAGGAGTTCTTTGAAGACACAGAACTGTGCCTCATCAAATAATGTAGGAACCACCTCTTTCCCACTTAGGTACTTCTGTGCAGCTTTTGATGTTTTCTGGTGAACTTCAGCAGTGACATCAATCTGGGCAATAAAAAATATCTTAATAAAACAAATAGGTCAATTTAAGTGAGGTAGACTTGGGCAGATTTTCAGAGGATGCTTTTCAGATTGTTTAAAGTTAGGCTGCCTTATAGTTGTTTAAGATGCAAATAATTTATTTGGTCATTAAGATTAAACTGATTTAGAATGTTTACAATAAAGTTGACTTAGCACCTTTATATGAAACTGATTTAGCAAACTTTTTAAAGTAACAATGACTTAGTAGATTTGTCCACAACTAAAGCTGACTTTCTGGGTTATTTAAGATAAGGATGACTTTGCTTAAGATAAGGCTGACTTGGCTGATTGTTTAAAATAAGATTGGCTTTGAGGCCTTTTTTTGTATATAATGAAGCTGATTTTGTATGTTGTTTAAGATGAAGTTGATGTAATGGGTTGTTTACAATGAGATTAACTTAGTAGGTTCTTAAAGATAAAGGTGAATTATCAGGTTATTTCAAGTGAGGTTAACTTAGTAGGTTGTTTAAGATGAGGTTGGCTTAGCAGTTTGTTTAAAATACAGCTGGTCTTAATATTTTTTTTTAAAATGAGACTGAAGTTAATACAGTTATAACAATATCTTATTCTATGCTGTTTCCCTTTCTGATTAGTCAGTTTTGTGCTTGTTTATTACTTTTTAATAAAAAGAAGTAAGTAAATGTTTTAATAAAAAGAAGTATGTAAATGTTTTAATAAAAAGTACATGTAGTAAGTAAATATTTTAATAAAAAGTAGTAGGTAAATATTTTAATAAAAAGAAGCATGTAAATGTTTAAAAAACAGAATAATAACAAAGAATGCATCAAGAAGAAAAACAATGGATTAACTATTCTTGTCTGTTTTGAGTTGAACATTGTTTGACATAACTTAGTTCAAATCCCTAAACATAAAATCATAGTCCACATGACCTTCAAACAGTACTTTGGGAAACAAATGAATTTCATGTAAGAGGGATAAGTCTTATACCTAGTGCCAAAGCAATATACATCCACACCACCATCACCATTATCTGCCCAACATCAATACCATTCTTTACCAAAAGACCATCCAACATACTACCATCACCTACCTATCAACATCATCATCCAACGTCACTACTATCATCTGTCCCACACTTCCACCCAACAACACCACCATTATCCATACAACAAAGTTTCATCTACCCAATACCACTGTCTTCTATCCCAAAACACCACCATTATCTGCCTAACATCATCACCATTATCTGCCCAACATCATCACCATTATCTGCCCAACATCATCACCATCATTCAGCCAAACATGACATATCATCTGTCCAACATGACTGTCATCTACCAAACAAAACCATCATCTATTCGACATGACCATTATCTGTCCAACAGGACTATCATCTGTCCAACAGGACCTCCAAAATGACTGTCCAACATGACCATCCAAAATGACTATCATCTGTCCAACATGATCACCATTGTCCAACATGACCATCCAAAATTACTATCATCTCTCCACATGACCATCAAAATCCATCATGACAATCATCTGCCCAACATGACCATCCAAAATGACTATCATCTGTCCAACATGACCATCCAAAATGACTATCATCTGTCCAACATGACCATCCAAAATGATTACCATCTCTCCAAAATGACTAAGACTGTCAAACATAACTAACATCTGCCGAAATTGATTATCATGTCTGACACGACTATCTTCCACCCAACATAACTAACATCTGCCCAAATTGATTATCATGTCTGACACGACTATCTTCCACCCAACATCACCACCATCTTCTACAATATTTACCATCATCCACCAAACATTACTACAATCTGCCCATACTACCCACCCAGCATCATCTAATCTGTCCACCGCTACCATCATTCAGCTAACACACCATTATCATCTACCATCATCACATTTCTTTCTTCTACTTATTGATAATATTCTATTTAGAAGTAAAAACTTTATAAACATACCAGTACAATATTCATTTAAGCTTCTTTTAAAATTTAATACTTTATAAAAAAATTTAAGAGAAAAAAAATTTTGCATAAAATAATTTTTATCTTCACAAATACCTGCAGTGAAGGTGTATAGAATGAGTCAAGAAAACAGTCTAATATAGACTGCACTTTTCGCTTCATCATTTCCTCATCAGAATATGCATGACTGCATTCCTGTATTTAGATTAAAAAAACATCTAACAAGTGCGATACAATGCCAGTCTAGTTAATGGTTATGATTATTATTAATCACCCATAACTAATTACAAGTGAAGAGAATCTTAATTTGTGTTATTAATAATTCTCCAGAAGACACCAATCTCATCTCTCTCACGTGGCAGATATGCGGGCGCTGTAAACATTTTCTCTCTTCCACAATATTTTAAAGACAAACATTCACTGTCATACAATATTTCTGTAGGTGGAAAACTTCTTACCAAAGGAGAAGATAAATCCGATTTAAGGTATATTTAGTGAGCATTTATCCATACAATATCTCTCCAACATATGGTTATCAATATGTATAAGAAGATTAATAAATTTATTAAATCATCAATCAAATATACATATAGCAAATACAATGAAAAGATTATTTGACATCAATATTTCCAAGAACCACATTCAAATAGTTTCAATGCGTATACAGTCTTATATCCTAAGATATATAATTCAAAATATTAGCGTCAATATAAATCATAGGAATGTTCTTATCAGAGAACAGAAATGGAGTTATAGAGATTATAGCGATAATAGTTTGTACATAACCTTGTCTAGGTGATGCTGCAATATTCTTTCACACATTTTATAACAAAGTCACAAGTTTATTTTTACAACAGAATTTTCAGTTTCTCGTGTTCCTCTAGTATGCTTGTAGAATATTCTGTGAGTCACTGTTCTCTAGAGATTAATCTGGGTGCTCCTTCACCATATTGGTTCCCTCAAGTAGAACAACAATGTAGCAATTTCCAGTAACTTCCTTGTACCAGAAATTCCACAATGTAGTTGAGCATACTTTGCCACCATACATCAACAGAGGGCAGTGTATCCTTATACTTACGGGGTAGAAACTTCTTGAATCTACCATGGTCTTAGCTGTTTATAAATAAATAAACCAGGAGATTCTGGTAAAAACAAAAGGCTGCTTCTATATCCCTGTAAAATATAATCATGGAACAAATGCAAAGATTCCAGTTTATTCATCTCTAATTCCATTCTTTCTTACATTCAAGTCTCAACTTACAGTTTCTTGGAACAGTATTTATTAGCCCGATACATGCATTCATCATAATAAATACAAAATAATTTTAAGAACCGGTTCACTAGAAACAATATCAAGTGTTTAGCATACTAGCATTATAGTTCACAATCAGTAGAAATAATAGTCTACTCACATAATACATCTCTACATAAAAAGCAAGTATAACATATCAATAGCAAAATGCATGAAATAAGTTCATTCTCTCAGTCAGTTAACTCACCATTAAGCTAATGAATGCCTTTCATGACTGGACTTTTAACACTCCAAATTCAATAGGTAAGCTCATCCCATTGGCTGGTCTCATTCTTGTAAATCTTAACCAATCTTAATAAAAACTACTAATCCACCTAAAACTGGTTTAGATTACATCAGCAAGTTTCTAGCACATTTTCCACCTGAGGTGTTTACTCCAAAAATATCATCATAAACAGTGTCTAAGGTTGGGTCATGTTAACATTGGCAACAAAGATATATAAGTACAGAAATAGGGATAGGCAAATTTACTCTGCCACAACAAGCATGACTGCATTCCTGTTTTCAGGTTAAAAACACAATTCAATATGCACCATTGAATTCCTGTAATTAGCTTAAAAACACAAAAAATGCATGACAACATTCAATAATTTAAGATTACAAACATGGCTGCATTCATTCACAATCATAACATCATTCCTGTATTTAGATTCAAAACATGACAAACATGACTGCTTTGCTGTATTTAGATTTAAAATACAAAACACATGACAGCATTCCTGTAACTGATCATAATAATAAGTAAACGGATTCTTGTGTTAAAATCAACAATATATAATAAACATCCTACATGATTGCATTTCCATGTCTGGATTAATAACATTTAACCTGTCTTAATGTAGGGTTGAATCAGTAAAATAATATACATACTTTAAATGAGTGTGTTTTTTTAAGCAGTTTGTATTTGGAATATCACTTTAGAGATTAAACACAATCAAAATTATATTACTATAATACATGTATATTCAAACAAATTTCCACGAACCTCAGAGAAACTGATATATCAGAGAAAGCATTATTTTTCTTAAACTTATTATTAAAATTCTTTTCTTAAAATATATATGATTCATAGTATTTGCTGTAAATATTAATGAGGAAAATGTTTGAAGAACCATGCATCCAACCATCCATCCATCCATCAGTCCATCCATTAACAAAAAAGGCTAGTCAAGATCGCATGTGAAGAAAGCTTAAGACCTTGAACTTTTGAACTTCAATGTAGAAAAAGAGATCCTTGTGCAGTAACAGTGATGACTCTTCTGCCCCATATTTTAAAAGGTATTTGTAAAAATACAGCATCTGAATTGAAAGATGACCAGCAGCTGACAGACCCAATGCATGCAAGAACTCATTTTTATCCTCTCGGGATGGCTGTGCTCTTCCCATTGTCTGCTGAAATGGGATCAAGTCTGTTTTCATTAGTAATTAAAAAATTATCTACATATATATTCCATTTTTTGTGTGTGTATATTTTCAGCTTACTTATTTGTGTGTGACTATGAGTGGGAATGTGGGAGAGATTATGAAAAATAGAAAATGCCAGAGAAAGAGAGTAAAATGAAAGTGAATAAAGAGCAGGAGAGGGAGAGTCAGAAAGCAGAGAGACAGCTTAGACAGAAACAGAGATGAGAGATCAACAGAGAAACACAGACTAGCAAACATACATACAGAATGACAGTGTGTGACATATAGACTGAGAGAGAGACATACAGAATTTTACATAGAGGCCAATAAAAATACATACAGACTAATATACACACAGACACACATACAGACTGACAGAGACATGTACAGACTGAGAAGCAGACATACATACAGAGAGAAACATAGACTGACATGACTAACATACAGACTGACAAAGAAAGACATACAGACTGAGAGGGAGAGGGAGAGAGAGAGAGAGAGAGAGAGAGAGAGAGAGAGAGAGACATCCAGACTGTCATCCAGACTGTCATCCAGACTGACAGTGACATACAGACTGACAGACATGCAAACTGACAGAGAGACACACAGACTGACAGTGAGTAGCATACAGACTGGCAGAGAGTGACAGAATGAGTGAGAATGGAAGCAATAAAAGAAAGAAAATTAATAAAGAACAATGCTGAAAGAAAAAAAGATTGAAAGAGAAAGGGAGCAACAGAAAGAAAGAGAAATAGAAAAATGGACAGACCAAAAAAGAGAGAAAATATAAAGAAATGACAGAATACAAATGAATACAGCTCATACTCACTATTTAATTATAGTACAGCCCTTAACAAAAGAATATATATATATCTAATCTGGCATTATTCACTTTCTACATATGAGTCTAATATTTTTGTAACATCTACATTTTTAGATTTTGGCCAAAAATAAGTTGTTGTATTCAGATCATATATCAAGTGTTGCACATATTTATAAATTCAGTCAACAAATTGTAAGCACACATGCACAATCAAACCCAATCTCAAACACCAAATTTATCTTCAGTCAACAAATTATATAATCATAAATAGAACAAAATATATCATTAAAGTACTCAATTAATCAATTAACATTTTTAGTAAAGAGTTACACAAACACATTATCTCATTGGACTTTCAAAGAAAAATTAGATTTTTAGTCAGACATTCAAAAAATATCTAACAAATGTTTTTGGTGGTCATAAGATCCAACAATTATCTCTATTTCACAGGTCAACATTGCAAAGTAGCAACATGGTCTCAATTATATACAACCTGATTACCAATGCAAACCTGTGTGTATATATGTGTCTGGGTGTGTGTTAATATAATCAGCTAGGAATACTGAATATGTTAAGTCTTTAAAGATTGCAGAATGACTGAGTTTGCATTAATTCATAAGCAAAGTGAAGCGAATAAGGTGAGGAAAGACTATTAAAATCAGTATTTAAGAATATTTTAAAGAAAAACACACAAATTATTTCCACAATTTCACAAAGTTATACATATAATGATATATCTTTTAAACATCTATATTACAATATTCCCCTTTTATATCAAAGAGGTATGAGGAGCAAGCTATTTGCATTATGAGGCCAGAAATGGTATAAACAAGATACAGTGTGATGTAATGTGCATATAAATGTAATATTTTTATCAATTAATGAAATACATTTTCAGACTTTTAAAATGAGCATGAAGGAAAATAATGCTCTTTTTGATATTTCATAATCACAAACACTATATTTTGATACAGTCATCCTTGCAATTGCACACAAATAAATCAAATTCAAGGTTTTAATAACAGTTATGTATTAAATTAGACATGAAAATTATTAAACAGTTTAGTCAATAGGCACAACAACAACAATAATACTGAGATGGAAGTATTAATAATAGTGTGTGGCAAGTTTATTACTAAATAAGGGATTAGGAGAATATAGTTTGTCCATAGTTTATATTAGTACTCAAACAATGTCAAAGCAGTTCCCAATTAATAGTATCCACTCCCAAGACTTTGACATGCATAAAGATCAACAATTCCCAAATAAATAATTTCTACTCAAAAGACTTTGACATGCATAAAAATCAACAGTTCCTAATAAATAGTTTCTACTCCAAAGATTTTCACAAGCAAAAAGTCAGCAATTCCTCAATTAATATTATCCACTCCCAAGACTGACATAGATTCACTGAAGAATGACATAAATGCACAGAAGAATGACATACATGCACTGAGGAATGACATAGATGCACTGAAGAAAGACAAATATGCACTGACGAATGACATAGATGCACTGAAGAAATTTCAGCTATTACTCTAAAAATATTTCCGAAAATTCAGAAATAAAAAGCATTGTTATACCTATACAAAAACTTCAAATCACATATATAATGACAAAATATTAAATACAAACTTGCATTTTTTATATAGACAAATCTATTCAGTGCATTAATCTGCACACTTTGTGTGTATGTGTGTGTGTGTGTGTGCATGCATGCTTGCCCATGTTAGCTTTAAAAAATTGTTTGTACAGTATATGTATTAGTAGCCAATAACAAAAAGATTATTGATAAAGAAGCAAAGGCAAAGCATGTTGTTAATTTTAGCAATCATTAAAAGAAGTCAAGACATATTATTCATAGTGAGCAGCAATTACTATATGTCAAGACATGTGTTATTTATAGTTTTAGCAGCAATTGCCAGAAGCCAAGAAATTCTATATATAGTCTTAGTAGCCAGTAGCAAGGTATACTATTTTAGTACATGTACTTAAAGTATTAGAAACAAGTAGTAAGATTTTGCTATATATGGTCACAGTAACTGGTTGTAAAAGACAAGACATGCTATTTATAGTGTATAAAGCTTGTCCATTTATTGCCTTAGTATCCAGTAGCAGAAAGTAAAATAGGCTACCAAAGAGTATAATATCCCAAGTCATAAATAAATATGTTACTTTATTCCCATACTATTTAATAGCAATTACAAAATAAATATGCAATGCATTACAAACTCTTTTTTTATGCCCACTCAGCAGAACTCAATATGTACTTTTGTAAAATTCAAGCTCCAACTCTCCTGCATCATAGAAAAGCTTAGTAAGCATAAATGTTGTGAGAAAGCTGTTTATCTTTCTTGCCACCCATCAGTCATGATTTAGGGAATACCTTGGATCGCCTGCCCTTGCGAGGAGTCTGGAAGTTAAGGGGTGTGTCTTGAATTCTGCTGGACACCACTTGTCCATCTGTACTTGCAAGGCCAGAAGCCGTACCCTGAGAACTGCCCTATAGTATACACTCTTCATGTACACATCTTAATAATTCATATATACGCACACATACTTTTGATCACCTTAAAAATACACAATATTTTCTTTTAATCTAGCATCAGTATATATCACGTTATACTAAACCAACAGTATACACCTCTGCATTAATTCTTAGTAATATCATATTTAGTCCAAATGTATTTATCTTACCTCTTTATCATTAGTTATACTTCACTGTGTCTGTCCCACTGACACACCAAACATACATTCCTTTTTATGCAATGCAGCACATTCCATACTAATGTAATTACTATTATATTCTTTTATTAATTTAAGCCTTAAGTATATCCTGTAAATGCATTTAACAGGTGAATGCATTTTAATTCATCAATGAGTTTACACTTCAAATTTATTCATCAAAAATATTATCTTTGTCACCCTTTCAAAGGTCTGCAAAACCAACAGTGGAAGTGGATGATGAACACCTAAATCATCACTGTTCATTAACCTGAATTGGATTCTATTATTGAACATTAAATATATACAGCAATGTTTCCTAATAATAAAACAAGTTTAAATTCAAAGTGAAACAATACAATGTAATAACAATTATTAAAACAAACAGATTTTGCTTGTTGCAAATTAAAATTCCTGCAAAATGTTTATTTAAAAAATAATATCTATTCTCTTTTGAAATTTAAAAAAACAAAAACATCATCATATACATTCATATTTTAACATAAACAATTCACTTGTCTTGGTTAATGAAATGGTCTTGGTTAACAGAAACACAAACAAGAAGTGCTTTTTAGGGAATTCTTTTTCACTCACGGCAAGCTATATTTAAACATGCAATGTTAATACCACCAACAACGTTCACAAGGGTATGCATCAGTAGTTCAACCTTTCAACAAAGCAAATGGAGTCTTGTTCAATTTTTTTTGCTTTCAACAACACACATTTTGAGCATTCATTATTTATGTTAAATTCAATTAGTCCTTCACCTTTTGTCATTAAAGACAAAATTAACAAACAAAACAATTATATGCAACCCAACAAAACAACTATAAAATAAAGAAACATCAAAGCCAGTTGCACTTTACAAACATAATTATGTTGCACATTAGTTAGTTTGAATGTTATTATAATACCAACACCACATTTGCAAGCCTTTTTTCTGAAAACTTACTGTTTTTTGTTTTTTAAGTACTAGCATGCAAAAATGTTGAGTACTGTATGAATATTAGAGATCACAGCAGAAATAACTTTAGTGATAATTCTTCTGTTTTGGGAAGATAAAGGAGTATATATTTGGAAGGAAAATTGAAAATTGATGGGGATTGTAAATATTTTAAAAGATTAAGTTTTAATGTGTAATGTCAATTAAATTTGTCTTGAAATTAAGATTAAAAAAAGATTATGCATGCACATATATTTTCTTTCCATTTTCCTTCTGGTATGCACATGCATCAAAGATGCAAATATAAATCTATTTGTAAAAGTTATGAATGAGTTGATTCATTGTTTTTATATCATACATATACTTTTAACAGCAGCACTCTTTTAGGGGTTAAATGAAGCTTGTGAAAAAGTGTCATGTCAGCAAACCACCATGGACAGACCAAGCGCAAAGGCACCCAATTACCTTTACACCATGAGAGCGAGAATCTGAGAGAACTAGCTCCTGACTTTCAGAAATCGTGCTAAATGCTCTAAATGCTATGGTTTTCACCTTCATGTTTGGGACACCCTTTGAGCTTTGAGACACGGGTTGCATTTTTGACAGTTTTCCTACATTTGCATCCTCATATAAGTTTACTTTCACAGAGGAAAACTGTAAAGTTCCAATTTTATTTATATCTTTCTCTTCTTTTTTCTTCTCTTCTTGTTTTACACTTTCAGTTTGCTGTGAAAGGTAGAAACAGAGTGCGATTATGTCATAGAGAGAGATAATTCTAATTGACATAAAACTGAAAATGTTCATGCTAAATACATGAATCAATGGGAATATTTTTTTAAAATCTATAGACGAGCACAACTAGAATAGTACTGTATAATTATTAGAAATAGGTTATAAATCTCTTAATTTCAGTCCTTGATGGACTGAGCAATGTTATAATGCTATACAGATATAGAGTATATCTTTCTGAATCAAAATCCTAGAAAACTAATTAAATTATTTGCATCATAGATGTATGACTGTCCAAACATTCAAAGTGTCTCAGTCAGACAGTGTCTGCAGGCAGGAAATGAACAATTATTGCAAAGCAGTGCTACCCTGTATAGTGTGGAGTCTTCATAGTGTTCTTGCACCTTGGAACACTATTTGTACTAGAAAATACAAATTAAATGAAAATCCACAAAATTAGCTCAACATTCATAAGTATGAACACCAAGAGTGGCCATTTTTAAATTTACTCATCCAATCAGAGAACTTGGCACATAAACTCAAAAGAAGCAGCTGAAACACACAAGGAGGACTCAAATGTTCACATTTAGATTATTATTGATACTGTTCAAAATTATACAGTATATGTTAATAAGCAAAGGTACCTTATCATTTAATATGTGTTTATTATTACCTGTGCCCTTCATATATCATACACTAGATATATCTCAGGTCAAAAATAACCTAAACAAGATCATACCTCAATATGTATAATGTAATTACCCTGCAGAGCATTGTTTCAGTTAGTGCTCCATTTGATAGAAACATAAACTGAGTGCTGCACACAGCAATGAACTGCAGAATGAAAACCTCATTGCAGATAGCAGTGAACAGCATGATGAAATTTATTATAGACAGCAATGAACTTCAGAGTGAAAAATCACTGTAGATAACAATGAATAGCAAAATTAAACCTCATTGCACACAGAAGTGAAGAACAGAATATAAACCTCACTGCAGATACAGTAAACACAAATGAAAATCTTACTGTAGAAGGCAATGAACAGCAGAATGAAATTCTCATTTTGAATAGCAGAATGAAGAACTCAATGGGTGTAAAGAGCAGTGAATAACAAAATGAAAATCTTATTGCAGACAGCAGAAAAAATCACAATGAACAACTTTTATTACTGAACCAAATAAAAATTCATTATACATATCAGCAAGCAAAAAAGTAAAATTACTGTAGACAGAAAAATGAAAAATTAACTGGAGACAAAAGTGAATAGTAAAAATGCAAAACTCTTTATGAAAAGCAGTGAAGCAAAATAAAAATTCATGTGGACAGCAATGAATAATAAATCAAAAACTCTTTGCAGGCAGCAATGAACAGAAAAATGAAAAATTTAATGTACAATGCAGTAAATAACATCAAAAACTCAATATAGATAGCAGTGAAGAGCAGAATAAAATCATTTATTATAATCAGCGTTGAACAGCAAAATGAGAAAATCAACATAGACAATAGTGAATGGCTCAATGAAAACCTTGTAGTCAACAGTTAGAGTAATTTTTTAAAAAAAACTCTTTACAGAATGACAGCAGTGAGCAGAAAAATGAAAACCTCACAAACAGCAGCAAACAACAATATTAAAAAGTCATTATAGACAGCAGTGATCAACAATATTAAAAAATCATTATAGACAGCAGTGAGGAGAAAACAATTTAAAAGATCATTAGAGACAGCAGTGAAAAGCAAAATTAAAATTAAAGATAAACAATTCATAATAGACAGCAGTCAAAAGCTGAATATATATTTTATATTGTTGTAATATTTACATGACTATTATTCCCTTCAATGATAGGCTGTGGTGAGTTTTGTTGTTTACAACTACTAAAATTATATCAATTTAGAACTACTACTACAATAATACTAAAGGTAATGCCATGAGCTACACTTATGTTGCTTTCTGTCATGATTTTTTACTATTTATCTTTTATAGTAATGCTACTGTCCTGTTGATGGTGATTTAGCCAAAATGTTAATGCTTGTTATTGTTTTTGTATTGCACATCTTTTAAGTATATTAAATTTCATGTCACATTAGCTATAATTTAGTTAAATATTCATTCCTAATCACACATGCACACAAACAAATAAATACACATATTTTCATGCCTGTGTACAGTTCACTGCAAGAGTTCAAAATCAGGGGCAAAACATTCCAATAGTCTTTTATACAGAGATAAGTGGTGACGAGTTACCTGTACTTTTTCTGACATATGCCTCTGAGTACTGAAATAGTTTTAGCATAATAATGTGGATAAAAAACATAAACAATAAGTTTGCTTTTAAAATGAGATATAAGAAATATTCTAGCTGTTAAAAAAAATTCTTCAAAAGATATTTCCTTTTAAAATCAAGTAATAATCTTGGATAAAAGACAATCAACTTCACAAAATTTTAATGAGAATGAATATTTTTTAAACATCATAGATTCTGCATGAAAGCTAATTACAAAATGGTTAAAGAACTGAAATTTTGTTTGTAATTTACCAAACATTTGTCATGTGATTCGAGTACAATATATTTACTTTTAAAAATATGCACATAACATTTTCTCATTTAGAAACAAAACTGCACAACAAAAAGATAACACCAATATATACAAAAGTATCTTCATTTTTAATGTGTACAATCTTTTACACAACATCTCTAACTTGATTGTGAATAGTATCAGCTAAATTACTGTGGCTCAGTTTACAAAACAAACAACCTTCCACACAAAAATACACACCATTTTTTATTACGCAATTTAAAATACTGGAACTTTATTAAAAAAAAACAATCAGATCAACAACTATTAAAGAATTTTTAAATACAAGAATAATGAAATGTGCTATAATAAGACTATATGGCATTAAAACTAATTTCATAGATTAATTACCTTTCCTTTGCGTTTGTTTGATGAGAAAATGGAAGGATCAGAGTTCATGCGCATAGCAAGTTCAGCTTGGGACAGTTTTGCAAGGTCTTGTGGTTCCACATTAAGCTCTTCAGCCTGTTGCTAAAATCAAACATATCACAAAATATTTCTGGTATCTGGTTAAAGATATCAAAATGTTCAACTTGAAATGCTAAGTTTGATATCAGATTAAATAAAGTCATATTCTTAATATAATCATGAATACTTTAAGAATGGGGTGATTTTCAAGTTGCCATTCTTGCATAAATCTTTGGTTTTACATTATGGAAAAAAATAAGAACAAAATTCTTGGGCCTTTTAAAACTCTGTTATGATCAAATTAATTTTTCTTAAGAAACTGAAATAGCTGCCCACAACAAAGTATCTATACTATAGAGCTCACACAGGAAGCACATAGGGTCATGTTACTTAGTGATATTGTACATGCATTGCTATACAAGTGACTGTATGAGGAGTTCAGAGTCACCAGTGACTGCAGAGTTCAAAGTCATCACTGACTGCATACAGAGTTCAAAGTCATGGGTGACTGTATGCTAAACAGGAACTAAATTAAATGTTGCTCTTACATGTGTAACTAGAGGTACATTCAATTGTATGCATTAAGAAACTGTAAAATCTCTATGTACAATGTTATATTTATATATCTTTTATAATATAAACACATAAAACACTGTTAAGCTATAAAAGGGGGGGAATAGGAAAAGGCGGGAAAATATAGAAAAAGTCAGATGCAGTAGTTTATTTAAGTGGAATATAGGCATGATACAAAATTGAAAACAAAAGCTGGACAAAACAGGACAAAGAAATGGGACAAAATGGGATACAAATAGGATATACAAGAGGACAAAAATATAAAAATGAGGTAAATTAGATAAAGAAATTGAACAAATATTAAAATAGTATTTTTTAAATGTGGGGCAAAAGCAGGGCATGAAATGAAACAAAATATTCTGTTTAGAATGAGACAAAATAGGACACCAGTGCAGCAAATGCAAGACAAAAATTTGGCAAAACAAAGGGGGGGGGGGAGCTATTTTTGTTTTAATGGAACAAAAATACAGCAAATATGGGATCAGACAAGACTTAGGCAAAGGAGAGAGTTATTTTTTAAGCGAGACATAAATGCAACAAATGTGGGACAAGAGCCAGACAAGACTTAGGCAAAGGAGAGAGTTATTTTTTAAATGAGACAAAAAGTGCAGCGCATACAAGAGTGGGACAATAGTTGGGCAAAACAGATGGGAGAGAATACATACAGTAATGAATTCCTTGAATGTCTCCTCTACTTTTGGCTGCAGAAATTGTTGCACTTCTCGCAGGGTGGCAGACTTTGGACGATCTTTTTCTGAGGTAAGAGCCTGCATGATTTGTTCATTTGTCTGTATGGATTTCTTTGACTGTGGATCCAGATAAGTTCTATTTTTTTTTTTAAAAAGAGCAAGAATTTAATATACATAAAAATAAACTGCATATTCTTAATCCAAGACATTAGTTTGCATAAGGCCAATTTGATGATATAAACATATAAACCTGACAACAAGCAAACATACTGATATCAATATGGTGACATAAGGTCATCATAAGGTGAAATCAGACCAACTTTGTAATATATGACCAATATGGAGATATCAAATCAACTTGGTGACATTAGACTATTTTGGAGGCATGAAGCCAACTTAGTGAAATAAGACCAACTTGGAGATATCAAGTCAATTTGGTGACAGACTATTTTTGAGACATCAAGCCAACTTTAGCCAAAATAAGACCAACTTGGAGTCATCAGGTCAAGTTGGTGGCATTAGACTATTTTGGAATCAAGCCAACTTTGTGAAAGACCAACTTGGAAACATCAAGCCAACTTGGTCACATTAGACCACCTTGGAAACATCAAGCCAATTTTGTGCTATCAGTCCAGTTGGTGATATCAAGCATATCACACCTAAATGTAAATTGTTCCAATTTGTCCTACATTTGGTGTCAATTTATACTTGATTCCAAATGTATTAGGCACCAAATTGTGAATAAATAAACCACAAAAAACACAGGTATAGTCTTTAGGTTCTCAACTGTGCTGACTCATATCTAAGTATCTGTGGCAAAGTAAATTTGCCTATCCCTATTTCTAAACTTAATAATTATATATTTGTTGCCAGTGTTAATGTGACCTGATCATGGGTAATGCTTATGATGATATTTTTGTAAATACAAGATTTGGAGAATATGTTAGAACTTGCTGATGCAATCTAAACCAGTTCCAAGTGGATGAGTAGTTTTTCTGACTAACAGTCTCACACTTGTTCATAACAACTTCATCCACTGGGGATGGACTGAAAGTATATTCTAATTTGATTTTTACATAACTCAAGTCCAGTCATAAAGGCAATCATTTGTTTATGGTAAGTTAACTGATTGATAAAGAAAGAATGGACTTAGAAATATTTTGTATATGTTTGCTATTATCTTTGATTTTGAAGTAGAGAATGTTTTATGTAATTGAACCATTATTTCTATGTTCCAATAATTTGATTATGTTGTACAATATACTTGTGAATTTTGATTGATGCTATATTTCTTTATGTGTATTGGGGTAACAAATATTGTTGCAGGATTTGTAAGTTGAGAATGGTGTAAGTTTGAAAGGACTTTAGGAAATATGCCTGAAACTTAGTGCTGCCTTAATTTGACTTTTTGCAGAAAGGAGTGTGCCTTTTTTTTTTTTTATCCACTTCAGACTCCAGTGACTACTGTACTCTATTGGATCACATTGACATCAAACGTATTAGTAAATGTGTTGCTGAAAGTTGTTTCCTGTGAATTCTATTTGAGAATCAATACAGTGAAAAACTGAGGCTTGAGTTTGGTTTCAAGAATTCATGAAGGTTATTTTGAACATTCCTAAAGGTGTGCTTGAGTAGTGCATACGACATTCTGGACGGTTCTCCACGGTGTGCTTTGTGAGTGCACCGAAGATTCTGGAGCAGTTGTATAATGTGCCTAGAAGGGGTACATGGACCGTCATCTAAATAAGAAAGACAGTGACTTGTTGCAAACTGCATGATTGTGAGCATGTGCTAGTGACAGCAGCCATCATTGAAAAGGTTATGTACAATGACTATAATTATTTCTCTAAAACTCCACTCTCATTTTTATGATGAATTAAATCTATGACTTGATTATATAAATATGTTAATTTGACTGCTGATGTCTATTCTAGGATAAACTGAAAGAGTGTCTATCATTAATCAAACATTGTTGTGAAGTGATGTAAATGTCAACATTCTATTGATTATATTCATATGTTGTATACTTAGATTTGCTGATATGATAAATTTATTGTTAAATTTAATCTTCCTAAATTTATTAACCTTCTTGCACATATATTAAACTTATGTAGGAGCAATAGTGGGTGGATGGGGGCTTTTTAAATATAAATAAAAGATGGATTTTTATTACTCCTTTAGTAAGAAGTTTCCACCTGCAGACAGCAAAACATGTGTCTTATTATTGTGTAAATAGTAGAATTTAATGACATCCTTATAATCCATCAAGTGAGAGACATGTTGGTCTTGTGTGAGAATTATTAATGTTCTCCACGCTTGTAATTAGTTATGTGTTTTTAATTAATAATTGATAATAATAATGAGTGATAGGTGCCCAGAGGTGTCACACTAGGTAAATTTAAACATTTTAAAATGATATTTTATGCCTGTTTGATTGCATGATGCTATAATCCACTGAATGATAAATGGTCTAATGTCTTCATTAGTATATAACATGGTTGGTTGTTGCCCTTGATAATCCTAATTATGGTGCCTTGATAATTAAATAATTACCATAAGAATCTTAATTATTTGCCACATTAGAATGATTATAATTTTATTTCATTCTGACTGGGTTATTTAAGGGACATTTGATTCCACTTTTATCAATAATAGTCTTAGTTTACAACCACATTATAATGACAATTCCTTGACATCAAACATTATAATGACAATTCCTTGACATCAAACATTATAATGACAATTCTCTGCCATCAAATATTTTATTTTGACAATCCTTTCACATCCAACATTACAATGATATTCCCATGAATTCTATCATTATAATGATAATGTCATGATTTCTATCATTATAATGATAATGTCATGATTTCTATCACTATAATGATAATTTAATGATTTATATCACTATAATGATAATGTCATGATTTCTATCATTATAATGATAATGTCATGATTTCCTATCTTGTTAAAATCTTTGAAGTAATGTGTAAAGAAGACTTGCTTAGAATATTTTTAATGACTACATTTACAGTTTTTTAAATGTAATCTTCCTCAAATGTGCTCATCATTAAACAGTGTCATTTACAAATGAATGTGCTAAATTTGTATTATGTGATACCAAGTGACTACAAACTGTTCTATTATCAGACTTACAGGATGTGAGTTGTTTCACTTGCTTTCACAAATATACCTGAGAGTGAAATGTTAATTCATTGTGTGGCATTTCTCAATGGGAATAATTTAGCATATTTTCACAATCATCAGCCCTAGTGGGAGCAAAACTAAAAAGAACTGATATTTACATCGATAATAATTAGCTGCAATGGATTAAGAAAATTAAATTTATGCTGATAATTCAGAATATTTTAATTATGTATGAGAATGTATCAACAGAACTAAATTTTACAGTGGTAATAATCTGACATACTTATAAATAAGCACAGTAATGAACTAAAAGAAAATAAAAAATATGATAATAATCTAACATACTTGTAAATATGTGCAGCAATGGCTTCTTTCTTTGACTTTGAATCCTTGGAGGTGAAGTAGCCTTCAAGTTCTTGGAAGAGTTGCACATGTGTTTGAACCTCTTTACCACTTGCATCTGATAGGTACTTCTTGAACATGGTCATTACCCTGGGTAGTAAGAAGCATTTCTCATTGCTTTTGTGTATGGTACTCAGGGTAATTAAAAGTATTTCTCAAAGCTTTGTTTGTACAGTAGCCTGGGCATTAAGAAGTATTTCTCATTGCTTTGTGTACAGTACCCTGGGTATTTAGAAGTATTTTTCATTGCTTTTGAGTACTGTAGCCTGGGTGTTTAGAAGTATTATTTCTCATTGCTTTTGTATACAGTACCCTGGGTATTAAGAAGCATTTCTCTTTGCTTTTATGTAAGTACCCTGGGAATTAAGGAATATTTCTCATTGCTCTGTTAACAGTCCCCTGGTATTTCGAAATATTATTTCTCTTTGCTTTTGTGTACAGTACCTTGGGCATTAAATAGTATTTCTCACTGCTTTTGTGTCCAGTACCCTGGGCATTAAATAGTATTTCTCACTGCTCTTGTGTACAGTACCCTGGGCATTAAGAAGTATTTCTCATTGCTTTTTGGTGCTTTAGCAAACAAAGGATATATTTCAAATTAATCATCGGCATCACATTTGAAGTAGAAAGTATCTTGATTCACTTACACATCTCAATATAAAAAACATTAAAGGAATCATCTCAAAATAATTAATTATAAACCAATTTGATTTTAATTCTTTCTTCTCTCTCTTTTGCTGTCTCATTTTATCTTTCAATACATAACATTTACATATTTTAAAATTTGTTTGTTTGGGGTTGTTCTTTTAAAAATAAAAAATAACAATCTATACTGCTAGTTAAAACATTTTTTTACAAAATTAATGAAACTATTTCCTGAAATGTGTAAAATTAATGTATAAAATAAAAAAACATCATTATGATTCTTCTAGCTATTACAATTATAAGAAATGAAAGACAAATACTTTATTCAGACTGCTACTTACTGTCGGTTACCAGAAAGTTCTTGGTATGTCACAGATTTATCATCTTCTTTGGATTTTTCTCCATTAAAACCGACATCTGAAGTCCCTCTTTCAGTCTTCTGAAATATTCAAGACAAACAGCTTAAGTTTGCCAAACATACATTTTATAAAGAGAATGACTATAGGAAGTCAGATAAGTTATGTCTGTAAGCATACCTAGTATACTTTGTTTTTAAATACACATACATTAATAAAAAAATAAATATATATTAAAAAGAAATGCATTTTAAATGTGAAAATACATATTTAATAAAAAAATTAGTACACTTAAGTAGGATATGAATGTTTTGTAAACAAACTAATTAGTTCAAATAAAATGTAACAATTTAAGGATAGATGATTAGACTAATAAACAAATCAGAGAAATGAATGTCAACACACTTGAGGACATTATGCATCTGTTACGTGATAGTTAGATTTTGGGATGTCTATAACTGGATCATCTAGAATAGAACACTCATGAGTCATAATGGAAAATTTACAATCTAGCATCTAATACTATTAATTTGATATTTATAATCTAGTATCTAAACTGGATCATTTAAAATGGAATACTCATAATGGGATATTTACAACTCGAGTTGTTTACTGTTACTCTTACACAAAAATACCATCATAAGGAGTGCTGAAGGTCGGGTCACTTCGACAATTTAATAATTTATAAAGCAATTAAGTCTAGAAATAGGGATAGGCAAATTTACTCCACCACACATCATAAATATAGTAATTTTTATGCAGGGATTACCTGAGACCTGAAAATTATTGCAAGGGTTCCTCAGTGTAAAATGGTTGAGAAAGTATGATCTGTAATGATCTATAATGATACATCAGCAACAGAATGTCTACACTGGAACAGGTAAAAATTATACATCTAATGAGGAACATCAACCATAGAACACATTTATTGATATACCTATTGTGGAACATCTTCAATGGAACATCTTTAGTGGAAGGACAGCTACGGTTCACCTAGTTTAGAAACATTTGATAATCACAGAATACTGATGTTCTCAAGTTTTCATGAAAACAGATTTTAAATCTGACACATGGGTCTTCATGGGACATGAAATGAACTCTTACAGCAGTTCCTGGTTTCTTTTTGCCTGCTTCTCTCTGTCTAGCATAAGCGGCTTTGATTGCCTTCCGTCTCTCTCTTTCCATTTCTTTTCTTCTTTCTAGTGCTTCTTTCTTCTTTTCTGCACGCTTATCTTCATCTATATCCTCTGCCAAGACCAGGGCTTTCTGCAAGCGGATTGCTCGTTCTGTGGCTGCTGAACCAGGAAATCTAAAATGCAGCAAGAAGAGTAATATGTAAATAACTTATGAGTCACAAAGTTAATGCAAATGAGCAAAATGCACTAACTATAAACAACTGAGGTTATACATCTATTTTTAACATTGTTATTGCTGTAACAATGTATTACTGTAAAATGTATGCAATTGTTGAATTAAAAATATTCTGAGGGGTAAAGGTTGGGTGAGGCTCTATTTTGATTTCATACTAAGAATGTTGTAATTTTAATTAGCAAATGATGCAGGACACTATATAACAAGTTATAACATTTTAGAATTACTGAAGTTGATTATTTTAAATATGATTTTATTTACTTTAACAATAATTACAGCATCATACTTTTTCGCATGAATAATGATATATATATATTCATCAAACCATAATATGACAAAACTAACATTTATTTGCTAAAAAAATTGCAATACTCTTCAAATACATTAAATTCAAATGTACAGTCAAATTAAATACATTCCACATTTCTAATTATGAAAATAAAATATCTACTATTATGCTTGAACAGTAAGAGAAATAAAAAAAAGAAAAAATCTCAAGATACAGGATTGAGAGTGCATCAAACTGCTTGCAATTAATAATGAGAACAATACTATATAGTAGATGCTTAGCTCACATTAAAGAATCTGAAGATACGAGACAGAGAGTGCATCAGATTGCTTGCAATTAATAATGAGAACAGTACTATACAGTAGATGCTTAGCTCACATTAAAGAATCTGAAGATACGAGACAGAGAGTGCATCAAATTACAAACAATTAAAAGTAAGCTCAGCACATATGCACAAATCAGCAGATGAATTCTGTGACTTTCAAAGAGAAATGGTGCAAACACATGATAATCGAGCCCATCACCAAAATCAAGTCAAGAAAGTTTGATAATAAGTGTGTACTGTGATCACTAGTATGCATAATAATAAATGTGTACTCTGATCACTAGCATACATACTGTGTACTGTGATCACTAGCATACATACTAAGTGTGTACTGTGATCACTAGCATACATACTGTGTACTCTGATCACTAGCATACATACTAAATGTGTACTGTGATCACTAGCATACATACTAAATGTGTACTGTGATCACTAGCATACATACTGTGTACTGTGATCACTAGCATACATACTGTGTACTGTGATCACTAGCATACATACTAAATGTGTACTCTGATCACTAGCATACATACTGTGTACTATGATCACTAGCATACATACTGTGTACTGTGATCACTAGCATACATACTGTGTACTGTGATCACTAGCATACATACTAAATGTGTACTGTGATCACTAGCATACATACTAAATGTGTACTCTGATCACTAGCATACATACTGTGTACTATGATCACTAGCATACATACTAAATGTGTACTCTGATCACTAGCATACATACTGTGTACTCTGATCACTAGCATACATACTAAGTGTGTACTGTGATCACTAACATGCATGTTAACATATAAAATGACATGCAAAGAATTTCAGAGAAAAGAAAGCAAATTTAACAACAATAACGTTTAATGATGACAAGAACAATATACATATATATCCATTATTTTAAAAGAATAATTAAATTATGTTAACTGACAATTAATTAAAATGGAGAAGTGAGTATGTACGTTAATTTATTAAACCCATATGTATTAAGTTGATTACAGTGTTAGTTTTTACCAAAACTGCTGTCTGTGATGTGCTGTCATTGTCAGACGATATGAAGAATTAGTTAACCTATGCCACTACTGCAAAAAGTACTATTATATCTGGTAACCACTGTCACTCTCAGGGGTATTCTAGTAATGTCAATTAATTACTGACAGTCCCAAAAATCTAGAATGTCATTTAATCAATGTCATTGTCAAAAGAAATCTAGTTTGTCAACTGACTGCTGTCAGATAAAGTATACTATGTCAGTTACTAATGTCACTATCAGGAAAAAAAATCTAGTATTTCAATTAACCACTGTTACAAAAAATATAGTGTCACTTAAACACTATCACTGTCCAAAGAAATCTTATATGTCAGTTAACTCCTTTCACTGTCAAAAGAAATTGGTTATGCCAGTTAAAAGTCCGACACAGAAGAATTTTACTATGCCAGTTAACCATGATCAGACAAAATCTAGTATGTCAGTTTAACCATTGTGTGAAATCTAGTATGTTAGTTAAGAACTGTCACTGTCAGAAAAATCTAGAACATCAGTTTAACCATTGTCACTGACAAAAAAAAAAATCCGTCAGTAAAAAATGTATGTCTCTTTAGAAATACATCATAATATTCTTGTAGTTAATGATAACAGACTGCAATTGTTTGACAAAGATAATTATGAAAGGAACCATTAGAATAGGGACAGACAAGTCTGAAGGAAACCATATGACTAAGGACAATAAGTACAAACTAACAACAAAAATGAGGAGTGAAGAAGAAGAAATAATAACAAATAATATAATAATAAAGAAAGCAATCAGAATTCTTATGTGTGCTTATATTGCTTGATATTAGAGACAACAGCATCAATAAATTAAAACATACAAATTATGTAAATGTAATCAAATGAAAAGCTTATATATCATACCATACCATTTAAGTTTTCTGTGATTTAGAAAGAAAATAAGAGAATAAACATCTCTGTTAGGTGATCTCGTTTTTGCACTTTTTTGGTTTTGTTTTAAAGATATCTTTTCATACGAAGAGATAAGACATAATCATAAGTATTTTAAAACATACTATATACTGTTTCTTATTTAAGATCAACACATTTTTGTGATGTATAAATTAATCTGATTAAGATATTGAGAAATATTTTATACTGGTAGATAAAAAGAATATAAATCTGTCAATGAAGGAAAAATCTTTAAAGAAAATTATTTTAAAATTGCAAGCTTGTCTAAACTATGAAAAATCACCCAGAAGTGATAGATAACCATGTAATGTTTAAAGATCATGCATTATTTCAGTTAAGTAAGATATACAAAAATTAAGACATGGCAAACACTGCAAATATTGTGACAGAGCCAAGCTTGTTCACAGCATGTTCAGAGTATACACTGAAAGATGGAATCATTTCACACACACGTAATTATAGCGTGCAGAAAATACATAACACACAGCTGAGTATTTCCACACTTATTTACCTGACTGGCTGCAATCTAGAGTGAGAGGAACAAGCAAAAATGTATGTCAATGTGAATAGGTTTTTAGACAAATCCCAAGTCAAATTTCCATGTTCAAATTGGAAGAGCCACAAAAATAAATTTTGTAATTTATCCTACCTTTAAAATAATTTTTTATAAAATATTATTTTATGAAACAATAAGAATGCATATGAATTCTGTACAATAATTTACTTGCTCCTCCTAGTGTACCAATTTCAGATCTAAAAAAGTAGTTTCCTTGTTTTCATTTTGTATTCTTCCTATTTTTGATTGATTATTTTGCTTGTCATTGTGAGCTTAAAGCTGAATAATAAATTGAAAGATCAAGAAATAAGATTTGATTCATCTGATTAAATTTTATTTTGATATAAACAGTTTATGCTCTCACACAGAACTCTCCACCATGATAATATATATTGAATCATTTATAGATCTAAGCACAGAAAGGGAGCAGAATTCCACAAAGCTACCAGATGTACTTTACATAATTTCTTACTTATTATTTATCAGTGACACTCAAGTACTTGCACTTTGTTACTGAATATAATCTAAAGTCACTGTAAGACCTAGCTATAAATTATTTATTATTTATTATTTCTCAGAGATACTTTCATTACTACTGAATACTAATTTACAATCATTGGAAGTTCTAGCTTAAGATTATAGCAATGATAATTTCATTATTAGAGAGTATAATCTATAATTACTAAGACCTAGTTGTAGTTTATGTATTATTTATTATTATTATTACTCACTGCTACTGAGTACAATCAACAATAACTGTAAGACCTAGCTAAAGATTATTTGCTCGTTATTATACTTTCACCCTTACTGAATGCAATCCAAATAAAACTTAACTATAAATTACTCACTACAAAATGCACACTAAAGCCTGTGAAACTATAATCACACTCAAAATGATCATTGGAATGATGGCTGTTATGCAAGATGATGTTTGACTTTGTTCAAAGTTGTGAAATGAAATTATGTTATATCCATTGGATATAATCTTTATTGCACTTTAAAACGATTCTATACAGAGGTCAAAATACAATTCTATATTTCTGTTAGAAGAAAAGAAAATAATTCCCAATAAAAATGTAAAAAAATAAAAATTATAACTTTGGTGACAAGAACAAGTGTGTCAACATGCATTAATGGTAAAAAAAGAGCATGCACTTCTCCATCCTCACTAATGACTACATTGATATTAATGTTTGTGTATTCTGAGTGACAAAATAATAAGTATATTAACTTTGATCAGGAAGGTTGCTTTGGTTATTTCAATAAACATTCTTGAAGCTTTCTGTTTATATATAACTTATATAAGCCTACAAAATAAATGTAACTGAAAATATCAAATAATATTAAAGATTTTACAAAAATTCTACAATTTGTGTTCATATACATGTACTTTATATTCACACATGTATGCATTAAAAATTTTAACTAGGTCATAACAAATATGCATCCTATAATCAACATTATAAAATTTTTTATTCATTATTATATAACACAAAAAATACAGTTATGTATATATCACAAAGTTTAATTTACTGTAAACTGACATAACATTACAAAACATATTGCTACTACTAATGTATAAGGCTAGTTTTATTTCACCACATTTCAAACTTCACACTCAAAGCCAAACAGAAAGCTCCAATGTTTGTTATTGCTTGGCAACTGACACAACTGACAAGGCACCAAGGCAGGGAGAACAGCACTCTTGGTGTTTGTCCTTTGGGTTATTTCTTCTAATTAGATAAACAGCTCTCTCCCTCCCATACCCATCCCAAGGTGCAAAATTTTGCCAATGGTTTTCATCATGCAATATATTTGAAGCAAGTCAGCATGCCATTTTTAAAAGTTACTAGATGAGAAACTTCAAAAACTGTAAATAAGAGTTATAAGAAATAAATGTTGACCTTCTAACCCAAGGTCGAGGTCGCTTTATAAGCACATCCTGATCTGTGACTGTTATTTCAATGGCTTCAGCTGTACTTGGTGGACTGTCGGCACCCACACGCACACGACAGCTAAAAAAAGAAAAGAAAAATACAGAAAATCTAGTAGACTCCCAATTATCCAACAATTTATGAAAACAATAAAATCTAATCTATATACAGTGATTTTGATAAAGCAATGGATTTCAGTTCAACCAAAAGGCTGGGGGGGGATTTCAATTTTAAATGCTACTTGTGCAGTAAAGTGTATATTTTCACAATGACTATAAGCTAAATGGAGAGGATTAGTTAATGCATCTTCTGGTTGGTTGAAGAAAATAAACCTTCTTTGCTTTCTTATATAAAGTACATTTACACACAAGATTATTTTCTTAAATACACAATATGTTGTAAATGTTTGAGTAGATATCAATAGTGAATTAACTGGAATTTCAATTATCCAGAAAATTTCCCATTATCCTGAATAATTGAGAATTTACATTATGCCTAAAAAGTAACTTTGCCTGCTTCCTTACAAATATTTATGAAATATAAATTTGAATCATTAAAAGAAAAGAAACAATAATACCAGATAAATGTATTTTAACAACCAATTCAACATTTTCACTTAAGCCCTTTCTTGCAAAAAGTTACTGTCTGCTAAAGAGATCAGAGACAAAAATTCAGCAGGAAACAAATTATATTTAAGGTGAGATAATTTAATAGTGCTTGCTTAGTATCACTTTGGTTAGTTTCTCCCTTCATCATGGTTTAGAGCAGATATAGCTGTTAGAAGACAAATAATAACTCTCCAGCAAATGGAGTCAAAATCTTTTCTTTTAGATAGGCTAATTTTACTCTGATTTATTCTGTCCTTCTTAAGGAAATTTAACTCGGCTTTTCTTTCTTGTAGTGTCTTTAATCCAAACTTGATTTTTCTGCTCATAATAGATGCACTTACTCAAGAAAAGTCTTCAGATCTTCCTTAAGGAATCGAATCCAAGCAGTTTCCAATTTGGTCACTGCCTGTGTCTTGGCAGTGTGAAAGACAGATGCCTCAATGAAGTCTCTTGCAGACTGCAATGTTTTGTGTAGATTGATTCGTTCTTTCTCTGATAGTTCTTAAACAGTGTAAACAAAAGGTACCCCAAATGAAAACGTATCAAAATGTATCAATTCATTAAAATGAAACTGTTATCAAACTGACAACTCATTAAAATGCAACTATTATCAAACTGACAACTCTTTAAAATGAAATTGTTATCAAACCAATAATGCACTAATGAGCTAAGAGACTCAAGTTGTGTATATGTTTTGAAAGTACTTTTTAGTTTTACAATACAAACTACAATTAATTATAGGTGTCAACATGCACTATATTCCCTGAAATTTATTTTAATAATAAGACTAATCATTTACACTAATCATATATTAATGTAGGACATGAGGAATAATCGAACCACTAGATATAATATATTAAAAAAATATGTTAATTAATAATTGCCAAAGATTTTAAACAAAAACTGATATGTATGGTATGACTGTTATAATGATAAATAAAAAAGAATAAATTATAATCTTCTAAAAAAAAACCACCATAAATCTCAACAAATTTAAAGAAATACAATTTTTTAAAAAATGTATACAAAAGTTATTCAAATTATATACAAATCTAAATTGATCACAGGCAACATTTCTTTTTGTGTACATACCTACTTTATAAGGACTATCTTCAGATAAGTACTTATTGTAAATCATCCATGCATGACACAAACGCAGAAGGCGGTCAGCTGAGCGATCTTCTGCAGCACCATACTCAGTGACATCCTGCCAGAACAGTAGGCATGACAACAACTGCTCATTTCCAGCTCGTCTGTGCATGAACAAATCCAAAAGTGCAGATAAGGTCAAAGGCCATCAAAAATTATTTTCTAGAGATATCAAGCATCTTATAAATAAATGTGTACAGATCTGAAATACATATTTTAAATCACATTTAATAAAAAAATATTTAAATATCTCTAATTGTTTTAAGTGCACAACCAATAGAGTTACTGATCACTGCAAATATTTTTGTCAGATTTTAAAAATAACGTTGTCGGCATTTTTTGTTGATAAAATTACCCTACATTATAAATAATAGAAATGAAGTGGGGTCAGTACTTTGGTAGTTGACCCGGGACAACATTTTGCCTCCTACACCATTGTACAGAAGTTTCATGAAGAGTCATGCAAACTGTTTAAAGCATGAGTTTAGAGGTACATCCAAGTCTTTGTATAATCAGGTGAAAGTTACTTTATTCCAGTAGCATAAAGGTTAAAATTATCTTCATTTCCTAAAGGCTTGAAATAGTTTCTAGTTTTGCTTGAGGTAAAATATAACAGTAACTAGAGAATGTGCTGGTATAAAATCAATTGAAAAAACTAATACACCTTGAATAATTAAGGAGAAAAGCCACACAAAATGTGTTCCATAAGAGTGATTCAATGTAAAACTTTTTTAAAATGTGTACAAGTTTATAGCTGGCCAGAGGCAGTACATGTTTTTACTCTTTCAGAAGCAATCTATTTACTTCTGCAAATAATTGTGGTGATATTTGCAACACCACACATATCTGTGATGCAAGGGATTTATAACCACCATACTTTGATAGGAAACGTTGAAAAGGTCCTCCACCAGTCTTATCTTGAGCTAGCGCCTGAAGAAATCGCTCCTTAGTAGATCTGAAACATGTTAAATCAAATAAGGATTATATGCTTAAATCCCCAAACAGATGAGCACTACAATTACCTACATGGAAAAAATTCTATCAGATCGAGATAATTTAGTCCTTTCTTATCTTTATGTTTCTCATGTTTTCTTCAATTAAAAAAAAAATCAATATGGCAGTTTGGGAATATTTATTAAAACACTTGATACTTCATATTCATCATTTTCTTAATCTAATGTTTCTCATATCTGTTGGTCATCATTTAACATCACTTTTCCTGTTCTCATTTATCACAGGTATAGGTATCAGCTATCTTGTTGACACTTGTCCTCGAGCATTTTAATAATGTGTTTGTTCAGTAAAGTGTGATAGTTAAGAGATAAACTGTATGTGTCCACTTCAGCAACATGCTGAAAATTGAAGTTTTGAAACTGAGCTTCAACATCAAATAGTATAAATAAGAGCAATCATAGATTACAAACATATTATATATACAGATAGTCGAAAGTTAATGATACCTGATCATTCAATATTTGAAAATCAGAAATAAAATGTTTTGATGAAAAGTGGATGCTATTACTGATTTAGATTCATGATTTTAAGGTCAGGGAGATTTCAACCTTAACTTTATTAACATTGAAAGCTAAGATGATTTTTGGCGACCTTATGGCAGATGCAAGTGTCTTGTTTAATAATTTTAATAAATTATTATTAAGCTTTCTCTCTCTCTCTCTCTCTCTCTCTCTCTCTCTCTCTAATTTCATTATACATAATTTTTTTAAGGAACCACAGATCCACTTAAAAACATATTGAGGGACTACTATTTGTTGTAAGTCATAAAAAAAATGAAGGGGTTAAGCTGTCATTATAAAACAGAAGTTAATGACATTTAAAAAATTAAATGTGTTTCACAAATATTAAAGATATTGAAGAGAGAAAAGTAAATAAAAACAACATACCTGTCAAGATTCCATATCAAACATTTTATTTTAGAAAACAATAATGATACAAATGATTTATTAAAGGAAACAAAACAAAAAAATAAAGAAACAAAACAATAAAATAAAGAAACAAAACAAAATACTGAATGAATAGCAAATGACCTTTTGAAGAGTAGCATAGATATATAAATACTACACCAATATATATTTAATTTTACAGTCATTAGTTGTTATCGTTACTACAAAGCTTAAAAAGATGTTCCAATAAAGAAAATCAGTGTAAACCTATTAAAGCATTAACTATTTGTTAATTAAATAACTACCTATAACTACAATTATTTGTTAATGAACTAACTACCCATACCTACAACTATTTGTTAATTAACTAACTACCCATACCCACAACTATTTATTAATTAACAAACTACACATAACTAGTTCATTTGTTAAATCTGAACATTAAAAGTGAGAAGCAAATAAAGTTTAATGAGTAAAGGTTCTTGCAAAATACATGCAAATAAATTGTTTTTGGTTCTTGAAAATATTTTTAATAGTATTTACTTATTTCTAGACATCATTATTTGGTTTGGCTTGGCTAAAGTCTTTGGCAATCGTATCAAATATGGCATATAACTTATCAATGTATTTATAGGAAGGGTGTATGAACTGAGTTTTTTTGTATTTTTTGCTAGAGTGCACCCCCTTTAACCAACACATTTCCCTTGTGAGTTATAATTCTGAGACATCATTTGCATAATTGGAACACATTGAATCAAATCAAAATTACCTATTGTTATGTAGAAGCACTAAAAAAGTACAAAAAACAAAGAAGAAAGAAAGCAAGAAAATAATGTATTTGAAAAGAAAAATATATTTCAAAGGGCCTATTCTTTGTCATCTAACCTACTTTTAATCTAAGTAAGCAAAAGCCTAAGTGCCTTCCAACTATGACAGAAAATTATTGCATAAAAAATATGTAGAATTTCACATGAGCTACATTTGGATTTTTTACATATTGAAGCAGATTTTATTTTTGTGCACTTTAAAGTTCAAATAAGGTTAAATGAATATATTTGAATTAAAGTATTAAATGTAATAGAGTATGCATAAACTCCACTAGGAAAAGCTTTGCATGCAGTGAAGTATGATTCCATTCAATACCAGAAATTGTATAAGTCAACTGACTGGTATAAAGTATAGTGCTATATCCCAAAAGTTAAATAAAAATTTCTGATAATTATGGTAGAAAGCAATCACCTATAGAGATATCTGGGCACTTCCCTCCCCTCCCCACTCCAATCCCAATTACAGTATTTCCAATCTAGTGAACAGGTAAAAATTATGAATTCATTCTTGAATCAATACTTTCTTATAGTCAGAATTAAATGTGACAGTTCCGGAAGCAAGCAGATGTCTAAAATGTTTGACGTATCCTTTTTGAAAATGTTTTTGAGAATTTATGCATAAGAAGAGCCATAACTATTATGTGTGTCATGACTAGATCAGATATGGATTAAATTTACTTCCTTCACTGCCAAGGACACTAAGACATACATCCATAATTTTTAGGACTGGGTCAATAAAAGTCACAATCAAATATTACATTCCAGGTATCAGAGAAAAAGATCACATTCTAGAAGAGTTTCAGACCAAGGTCATATGCCAGCAGAACCAGAGACAAAGGAATGACACATTACCAGAGTCAAACATAAAAGTTACATTCAATCAGAATCAAATCTGTAAAATCTGACAAATTGAGGTTAAATATTCTGTTAAAATCCTAGCAATGAAGGGGTTAAGCTTAAAATCTCTTAAGTCTACAGAACAAGACCATCCAAGTCTTTAGAAAGGAAGTGAAAATTTTTCAAAATGCAAATAAACAGGTGGCAAAAAAATGCTTGAATTCAAAATAAATTCTAAGATTAATGAGTTAATTTGTTCTATTTATATGAAATTTACTTTGAAACTATAATTAATCAGTGTATGAAAGGTTGTTAGATTGTCCTTCAGCTTCTATTTGACTCACCTTGATCGTAACCTTTCAATCAGTTGATGACTGGACATAAAACATTAACAATCTGGGTCAACATATTTATGTTAACTATTATTATCAAAGTCTATACTGAATACAATGAGAATAATACTATCAAAATGTTTAAAATAAATAATCTGGTAAAAGAGAATACCAGAAATCATTAGAAACATTACACATAAATAGACACAATCTGGAAATGAAAAGTCCAATACCTGATCTAAAAATAGCCAAAAAGTAAAATCCTATAATAAATTACAGCAAAAATTTATATTAAGAACCATTAGAACAATGACTTTTTTTCAATTCTGGTAATCAAGAGTGTAAGAGGGTTTAAAATAAAGTTAATATACTTTATCAGAAGTCTATGAAGAAAGAAGAGATAATTTCTTATATAGGGAACCAAGATTATGTTACCCCAAATTTGCACTTGTATAAAGGGCCTTAAGATCATCAGGTGAACTGTAACCATCCATTTTAGTGATAGGAACTGTGGGACATATTTGTGGAATTTCTTATTTTTAAATGAGGCATAATGCAGCAACCAACAAAAATGAAACTACATGTATTATATATATTAAGTGCAATTTTAGGATGTACTGAACACTCTATCAACTTTAATTATGACAAATGTTATGGCAACTGTTGTTGATTTATTTCAATCTGAATTAGATTTACAGTCTACCACAAACATTTAAAGTGTATTTCTTAATTTTATGTCAAATACTAAATCAGTTATGTAAAATGTCATTGCCCAGCTGAATGACATAATAAATGTTGACATTTCTGTCTCCTTGGCATGAATAATGATCATCTGATTTCATACTCTCTAGTAAATCAATTTATATTTTCATTTCATTAACAGTCTCAATTTTTTGTCTTATTACATTTGATCTTTTGTGTTCCATGAATTAAAATGAGAAAATCAAATCTAACCATAGGCCTAACATCACCACTCCTAAGCTTAGAGGTCATCAACATATGTTCTCTGAAATTTTACCAAAGTCTATGTGATTTTTTTAAATTGAACATAAAAACACTTTACTAATAGAGCTAATAAAGAACTTCTGCACTTCTTATTTCATTAGCTTCTGATGATATTTATATGTTAAGAAGAAAGAGAGTGTATCATCACAAATCAATCTTAATCCTGAACAGATTTGAATCACATACCTTACACTAGCTGATGAGAGAGTCCGTCGCAGCCAGCTAGATCTATTAGAATAACTAGACTGGCCAGATCTTACTGACATGCTGGAGTTAGCTCTTTTTAGACCACTGCGTGCTTCAACAGCTCCCATCTTCACATATAGGCAAATTAATAAAAGGGGTTTAATTATTTTTGGAATCAAATGATAAAGAAGTTAAACAGTACTTGAACATCAGGATTTGGGTGAATAAAGCAAACATAAATTAACATTTAAACAAATGAAGAACTGATTATGTTGCAGGCTATTCTTAAAATTCTTAAATTTGTGATTACAGTTTAAAGTTTTCATATTGGTGTGAACATAATGTACTGATGTCAGCACATTTATTGCATGTTTATTGCAGAAAGGGTTCTATGACAAATGAAGACATGTTGAATCTTTTTATGCAGATGATGAAAATATAAAGAGAGGTTATTATTATTAGACACCTATTGAATGGGGAAATGATCTCTTAGTGTCTTGGTTCATTTCAGACAAAGAAGTCTGGTGGAACAAAGGAACAAACAAAGGAACAAACAAACAAACAAACAAGCAAAGAAACAAGCAAAGAAACAAACAAATTATACTTGTTTAAGTTTAATAAGTTATACTTATTATACTTATAGGTGTAACATTCTCCATATTCCCATCTGCTAATATTTAGCCTAGTTGCCATCTTCTAGCAGTCACATTATTTAAGCAATCCAACATCTATATCTTAACAAATATATGAACTAAGTGGTACAGTGATTTAGCAATGGATTGTACAGGTTGTACAATGCACAAGGGCCCCAGCAGTCAGGGAGAGCCTCTGGCAGTGAGCGGAGTCTATTTTTTAATTTTCAGAATGTAATCAAATCAAGCCCAAATCTATGTCTGAAATTGAGGGGCCCACCACTGAAGCTCTGCATAAGGGGAGAAAACTCTTGCTATGCCACTGATGTGGTGATTTGTAGTATGATGAATTTTCTTTTCCTCTGAACAAACAATACCCAATTAGATGTTCAATTGAGAAAAACCCTATTATTTATTTTATTTGACAGGTATACTTGTGGCTTAATCACTCAAACCAGTCATTCAAACACCACACACATATAATACAAGGATAAATGACTATCCCTTCTTAAACCAAAAGTTAATGATACTAATAGGGACTAAAATTTCTACAAAATGTCATCCATATACACAGATGAAAAATGGAAACATGGAATTTACACTAATACTCACATTGTAAGAAACACATACAGTTCACAAAGGTTAAAATGCAATTGACATGCACACAGATAAATGCATTTCAAGAAACATATTCAAAAACATATTTTGAAACACAAATACCTTCTAAATGCACAAAAACATGTGTAAATGTACTGATTTACAAGCACACCCAACTCTCCACATGTACAGAGTTCTCTGGAATCTGTTTTGTTGCCTTTAATGCAATAAGCGATTTACATATGATGGTTTGTGCATATAGAGCTCACTGCACAGATCATCTTATGCCACATTAAGGACTTAAAATATTATTCATTTATTGTGATGCATTATTGCTATGGTCTGTCATTATTGTGATATTTCATTACTGATATCTGTCATTAATGTGATAAGTCATTACTATGATCTGTCATTATTCATACCTGTCATTATTGTGATATCATTATAGTGGTCTGCCAATATTACTGTGTCATGTCAATTTTTAATAATTGTCACTGTGGTTTCTCATAACTGTGATATTACTGATTTCTGTCATTGTGATAAATCATTAGTGTAATCTTTCATTACTTTTATTCTGTCATAACTGCATCCTGTTACTGTCATGGGTTACCACTGTGATTCATAATTAAAGTTATATGATTACTATGACCTCTAGTTAATGTAATCTGTCATCATATGATCTTAAATTGTTGTGATATGTATCAAAAATGATAACTGACCATGCTAAAAGAGAAGTCTCTGGCATCCTCTGGCAGCACTGGCATTGAACGTGCAATAGAGATGGATGGAAATATTGCTGAATGCAGGCGACTGCGTAATGGCTTTACATTGGTCCTTATGACAGGTTCTAATTCTTTAGATTCCAGACTGTTTGAGATTTGGAAGGAAAAATTACATTTTACAGTAAAAATTGACATGAAAATTTGCAAATTTATAGACATCCTTAATAAATAATGACTAAGCGGAAACCAGAATGCATAATATTCTGAAAAAGTATCATTTGCCTGACTACTAAGGAAAACAAATGTAACTCATGTCTCACTATGTAAACATGTGGTGATATTTTAAGATATCAATGATTGGTCAGTATTGATCTAATTCAGATAGTCAACCTTTTCTAAATTTTTAAGCAAGTCACACATTCCTTAAATCTAAAATATCTAATGAACATTGCCAACTTGAGCTGGATAACTTATATGTTAAGTACAATAACTCTGTCAGCACAAGCCAAATGTCAACAGTAGAAAACCATTCAAATGAGGCCCCTAGGTTTATGTGAATAAAGAGAGAGAGAGTGTGTGTGTATGTGTGTGTATGTGTGTGTGTGTGTGTGTGTGTGTGTGTGTGTGCGTGCGTGTGTGTGCGCGTGCGTGCGTGTGAGCCAAACAATAGCTGACTTGTTTGTAAAACAAAATTAATTCTATAAATGTATATTACATAAATGAATTTTAGAATGACCTTCTTACTCTAATAAAATTATTCTTCAGACAAAACAAATTCATGTTTTATTAAATTATAAATCAAATGCTAAGCAATCATGTAACATTTTCATAAACCAGTGATGAAAACTCTCACTTGAGCGTATTTGTGCATTCACAGTGTGTAAGGTAGCGTGGTAACCAATATGCTCGAAGTCGCCGCAATACATCATACTGCGTGCGGAGGAAAATGGTGTGAGTGAGTTCCATGTTACAGGTGCTGCGTGTGATTTGGTCTTTAGCATCTTGTGTTAATTTCAGTTTATACTTGTCTTGAACATCTCTAGAATTTATAAAAGAAATAAATGACCTTACCATTTTGGTGCAACTTGAAAAAATGGCTAATGTTAACAAATATTAATGACTCTGAAAGATCAAAAACACATCAACCAAATGCAACAAATGAAAAATATTTTGAAACTTTTAACTCAAAAGGTTGCTCCACTCATGAACTTTCTAGTTTTGTTCACAATGAGGTTTAAGTGAGAAACTGTTTATTAGTCATGCTGAAACTTAAATGAGATTCTAGACTCTGGTAATTTGTGAGCATTGTTGTTTAAAAGAAAAACTATTGGTTCACATTGCAGTTTAAATTAGAAATTGTTTATTTGTTCACAGTAAGATTTAAATGATTAATGTTTATTTGTTCACAGTGTGATTTAAATGAGAAACTGTTTATTCATCACATTGCAGTTTAAATAAAAATACTTTATTTGTTCACAGTGAGATTTAAATAAGAACATGTTTATTAGTCACACAGCATTTTAATAAGAAATTGTTTACTTGTTCACAGTGAGATTTAAATGAGAAACTGTTTATTTGTTCACAGTAAGATTTAAATAAGAAAATGTTTATTAGTCCCACTGCAGTTTAAATAAAATTTGTTCACAGTGAGACTGAAATGAGAATGTACACAGTGAGATTTAAATAAGAAACTGTTTATTAGTCACACTGTGGTTTAAATGAGAAATCAGTGTGTTTATTCACACTAATATTTAACTGAGAAACTGTTCATTAGTTCACCCTGAGGTTTAAATGAAAAATTGTTTATTAATCTTACTGAGGTTTAAATGAGAAGACAGTTAATTAGTTAATACTATGGCTTACATGAGAAAATGGTTAATTACTTACAATGCTGGTAGTTAATATCCATTTAAAGAAAAAGAAACTGTCTTAGTGAGTGTTAGATAAAATGTTCTATTTCTGAGTACACACCTGTAAAGCATACTAATAATTTCTTTTTGTTTATGCTCATCAAAGTCTTCCATTGTGTCTTTAAAATTCTCACAATCCACCCAGAATTCCAGCAATATGTATCCAGAGGTGTCAGATAAAAATTCTTGGAAGTGAACAAACCCTTGCCGCTATATTAGTCAACAACAGATGAAAATAAGCAAAGAGTTAATCAAATGTTGTGATTTATTGACAATTAAAATCAGAACTCTAAGTGAAAGTTGAATTTATAGGTAATATTAAAGACTTTACAAATAATTTACTCTGTCAGCTGCTTTGCCATTTATAAATTTAATTATATCAAATACAAAACCTATAGATTTTTGTTTATTTCTTGCTTAACATTCACTTCCAACCAACATTTGTCAACTTTGTGGCAGGTCATAATGAAACATTAAGATAAAAATTAAGAGTTGAGTTTGGAAGATTATGAAAGGTTTAACAAAATGATGATGTAAATTGTCTTGTTATCAGTTGGTCTTGGAGGGACCTGGTTCCCCTCACTGGATTCTGGGAAGCAGACCACCTCAAGTGAACTGCTTAATATCAAAGTTCCCTATGTGTGTGTGTGTGTGTGTGTGTGTGTGTGTGTTTGCACATGTGTATGTGTTTGTATTTCATTAGCACTGCTTCACCTCCAAGGATTTCATAAATTTATTCTCAGTTTATGGAAGGACTTGGTTCCCATCATTGTATTTCAGGTGGACTGATCAATAATGAACCCACCCACCCACCCAATGTGATGGTGAGTGGTATCAGATAATTTTGCTCTTTGAAAAACCCACTGAAGATTCCCAATGATAACAGATGGATTTTACTTAGGCTACTTTCACTCCATTGCAGGGTTATGATTTCTTACATAATAACACAATTTAGAATTTTGTCTGTAGTAAAATATAAGTTATGATCATATTACAAATGATATATTTACATACTCTAAAGTAATCAAACAGTGCAAATTTGCTAAACCAGTATGACTAGCATAAAACGGTTGGTATGTCAACAATGAATGGGTTAAAAGTACTCACAGAGCTAAGGGCCTGCTCTTTCATCTGCTGTGTTGTCATTTTCAAGCGCCCCTCCATGTTCTTCATGTCTGTTTCGTTCTGCTCATCACTGATGTGGTCATCATCAAATGTAACGTAAGTTTGTCCAGTTGCTTCTGGCTCATCTTCACCAAACATGGCATCAAAGTCTGGTAACTCTAAGTGTGGCATCTTGAGAAACTGTTCATAATTCACTGGGGCCGACAAAGCTCTAGAAGTAAGAGTAAGGGAAATGTTCATAAGTCACTGGGCTGACAAGACTCTTGAAGTAAGAGTAAGGAAAATGTTCATAAGTCACTGAGCTGACAAAACTCTAGAAGTAAGAGTAAGGAAAATGTTCATAAGTCACCTGGCTGACAAGACTCTAGAATCTAGAGGTAAAAATAAAATGAAGCCAGGGCTAAAAAAATAATACTGATAATAACTTGCTGTGGTTGAAATCACTTAGAAGATAGCACTGAAGTAAGAATACAATTCATAATTTAATTCACTGGGGCTGACAGGGCTCTTGACATAAAACTGAATGAGGGTACACAGCAAAAGCAAAAAATATTAAGTGAAAATAAAGGGGAGAAGAAATGGTTGCTGCAATAAAAAAGGTGTACATATACCTGGCTCCTTTCTGGAATGCTTCTTCTGTGGATGACTGTGGCACTACAGCTTTGGTTCTCTGAGATGACCTGCTTTTACCTGTGCAATTGCAATTAAATAATTTATGGTAGAAGACTTTCACTCATGAAGATCAACATATATTAAACAAAACATTCATACTGAGCAATTTATACACATTTAACTTGTGTTCAGTAAGATATACAAAATACAGATATGTATATAAATTCCTGTCTGTCTTAGTGAACATTTGAAAGCCTTGTAGTATTTTTTAAACCTTAGACATCTTTATCCAACATCCTCAAAAATAGCATAATTTACTTAAAAACTGATGGATTAACTGAATATTGCATAGCATCCCATGTAAGAGATTACTGACAATGCAGACTAAAAGTTGAAATATAACATTATACTGAATAATTCCTGACAACACACAGGTTTGTATTATGTGTCCTAAAGTGTGTGGGGGGTAATTGAACAAAGAAGATGAACAGTGGGGAAAAATCACTGTAGTTTACTGCTATCATCTATGTTAGGTCTCTGCTGTCACAACTTTATTCAGTCCCTTAGTGATTTGTCAACACTATGTAGGACCTGTTGGTTGTGTGCCACAGTATCTGACATGTATACAGCTAAGCGAGATTCTATGTGGAGTGGAGATTGTAAACAATACAATATAGACACTACACTCACCCTTCGAAAACAATGGTAGACAAGTTACTATTCTTTTATGAATATGATTTAATTTATTGTCCTATGGATTCTCTTTCAGTTGGTAAATAAAAGAAAACTTAATCGCTCATTTCACAAACAATTCAGTCATAAATCATGCACTCTGGGAATAAAGGTGTAAGTTTTCAAATGATGGATGGTGAAAATTAAGAAAAAGTGAAGAAAAGTAAATAAAAGAAGATTAAACAAATACAAATTGTGTCTTAGAACATACTTTTGTCGTTGTAAATTCACTGCTTCTCAAAATGCATCTTCTTTCTCACCATCTTTTACTTTTAACATAATTCCTGAAGGAGAACTTTTGATAATTTGCAATGTACAATCATTTTCTTTTATGAATGTATATCTTACAACTGTGAACACTGCTAACAATTAAGTGTGCTTGTAATTATTATGCCTGATTCAATGTTCAAGTTACTCTAAGCTTTTGCCAAAATCAACTAGAAATACAGGGAAACAAAAAATTATTACAAATGCTCATGTTTAAATTACCTGGAGTAATGACTTCAACCAAATTGGAGATTCTGAAATGAAATTAAGTGACATTAATTTTATTTATTAATTATGTGAGATATTTTTTATTAGTAAGGAAAGAAACATTTTACATTTTTGTTTTAAAAAAAGATTACTTTGATTATATTGTGCTGATCTCAATTAAGTATTAAGTTGCTAAATCTTTACAGAAATATGTCATAAAACAAATTTTAAATGCACCACAAACCAAAAATGCACTAAAATATATGTATTAAAATATATGCAGACACAGACTCTCTCACAGAAACACACAAAATACATATAGTCAAGCATACAAATACATTCAATAAAACATATGGGCACATTAAACACATACTCATTTAAATATCTTTATTAAAATATATGTATACACATGCACACAACCTCCACACATACACTAAAATACATACACATACATACTAAGACAGATCCATTAAAAAAACCCATCCCCATACAACCCCACACAAAATGCATTAAAATAATATACTTACACACAAAAAAAACCATTCAATGAAACACACACACACATGCATTAAGCACATACTCATTCAAATACACATGCATTAAAACAATTACACATGTATACACTATGACACATCCATTACAACACACACACACACACACACACATTCACGCACAAACAAACAAACAAACAATTGCATCAAGACATACCCAAGTGCATCGAAACAAATGTAAATACACAATGCATGTAAAGACGTACATGCATGCACACACGCGCACACACACACACACACACACACACACACACACACACACACACACACACACACACACACACACACACACACACACACACACACACACACACACACACACACACATTCTGTAACAACAAACTTATATATACAGAAACCTCAGTGTGTAATACCCAACCCACCTTGCAGTCCTTTTGGATGTGTCTGCTTGCTTGCCTGAAGATTTCTGTACATCCTTCCCTGCACTAGTAGAAACACGAGTGAGATGTTTAGTAGAAGCACTCCTTATGCTGGATTCATCATCATAATACATATCAATGTCATCTGCAAAAGCATTTTGCAAAGAAAGAATTTAATTGTGTCTAATATATAGAAATCTGCTTTGCAATGCACGATTAATAAGATAAACTTAAGTGACTATAATGTAGAGGACACAAAGTTTGTCTGAAATTTTGCTACCTTTCAAATTAAAATTGGATTAGGCACAGGCTGACAATATTCTTTATTGGTACTCTGAAAGTAATAAGTTTAATGGGCAAAATATGCTTACTTACTCCATAAAGTGATGAGTTTGGGTAGATCAAATGTGCTCACTTGCATTATAAAGTGATAAGTTTTTTGAGCAAAAAAAGTGAAAAGTTTTCGACAGGTAAAAAATTTGATAGGTCAGATGTACTAAATTGCTCCATAAAGTGAGAAGTTTTTGATAGGTCAAATATACTCAATAAAGTACTAATATTTTGATTGATCAAAAGTGCTAACTTGCTACATAAAGTGATAAGTTTAAAAATAGGTCAAATGTGGTCATTTATTCAGTAAGTGGTAAGTTTTAGATAGGTCAAACATGCTCACTTACTCCTAAAAGTTACATGTTTTTGATTGGTCAAATGTGCTAACTTACTCAATAAAGTGATAAGATTTTGATAGGTCAAACGTGCTCACTTACTCCTAAAAGTTATACGTTTTTGATTGGTCAAATGTGCTAACTTACTCAATAAAGTGATAAGATTTTCATAGGTCAAATGTGCTCACTTACTCAATAAAGTGATAAATTTTTGGTATGTCAAACGTGATCACTTACTTCATTCTACAGTAGAATTTTATTTGTATCTGTGCTACAATTGGTATAGAATCAACACGAACATGATAAAATTGATATACAAACATAAGCATGTTAAAATTTATATACAAACAACCTGATCATGATAAAATTTATATACTAACAAAATGAACATGATCATGAATAATTTATATACAAACAACAGTGAGCATAATAAAATTTATATAAAATAATATAAGTATGATAAAATTATACACAAACAATCATGATAATCTTAAATTTCTTGTAAACTGTTTTATTTTAGATATATATGTAGAACTGATAATTGTAATGCTCAGTGATTATTTAGACATATAAAATTATATTATCTTTGTTTCTAAACATATTGAATTAACTATGCATATGTCTTAAAACAGACATAGTTTTAACCTTATGAATAATTTCTGCGCATATCTTAAAACTGACAAAGGATCTTGGTCTTGTGAATAATGATTCATTTTGTATTATGGTGGAAACTTCATCAGTAATGTTTGAAATTTACTCCTAATAGAATAAATGTTGACAGGATGGTTATCCTTGGGCACTCCTTATGAGGGTACTTTTGAAAGTGTCTGAGTTGAAGTAAATGCTCAAGGCGAGAATATTCTAGAATTTGCTGATGTAATGCAAACCAGTAAGTAGTTATTATTATCCAATGGTTATGATTTGCAAGAAAGAGACCAGCCAATGGGCTGAGGTAAAAAAGTTTACTTGCTGTAGAAAATTCTATTCTCTGATCACTTTGAATTTGGAGTGGCAAGAAGAAGTCTGGTTTTGAAAGGTGGCTATTAGCTTGATGGTGAGTTAGCCGACTGGTTGAGTGAGAATGGACTTAGAAATATTTAATGTACTATGGTTTTTAAAAAATTAATAATTTTTTGTATCAGAATACTCTCTATACTGATTAGTTAATTTCCACAGCTAAGATTTACAGCTGACCTACATTTCTCTGTAAATGGTTTATACTCCATTAGAATGTTTTTTAAAATTTACTTTTCCTCTTCTACGCAGCTTTAACTCTGCTTATCCAATTTACCTGCATCAATATTATTTTCTTTTAAAAATTCAAAACAGATCCCAACTGCCCTACTGCATATACAGTATATTGTTCCTTATGTTATAATTTGGTTTAAGCAAGGAAGATAACTGATAACATCAGTAGCATAACTTTGACTGCTGGACCTCCTCAAAAATATCTAAAATGTACCCCTCCCCCTTTCCACATTCTCAAACTCACAAACACTCTCTCTCTCTCTCTGCTCTGCAGAGAATCAGCTTGTCATGTCGAAAACTTGGTCATGTGTATACTTTTCAAATTTCAAGGACAATTTTTATTTCAAGGGAACAAATATCAGGCTTCTGCTGAAAGGCCCCAAGAACCAAGGAGCTGCAGGGGCATTAGTTACACCACTGGATAACATAAAAGACTTGAAAAACCCTATGAAATACTAAATATTAATAAAAGCAATATTTTGGATTATTCAAGGTAGACAAGTGAAGATAGGTGATTTTAAAATAAACTCTGTGTAAGAATAGATATTTGCATATGCTTTAAGCTGGTTTAAACAAGATCAATAAATGATGATATAGAGGAATTTGAAATAAACAACTCCAGATATGCACAAAAGCAGTAAGTTTATTTAAACAGGGTAGACAATTGAACATGTGTGGAAATTTTAAAATAAACTCTATGAAAAAACTAGATATTTACATGTACTGTAAGCTGGTTAAAACAAGATAGACAATTAATCATTGTGGAATAGATATTTACATGTACATTAAGTTGGTTAAAACAAGGTAAGTTAAATGATTACATGGAGTAATTGGTAATAAACATCTAATTAAATATGAGATATTTACAAACATTAAGTTGATTGAAACATAATAGAACACTGATTACTTGGGGAAATTTGAAATAAACTCTCTGCAATTATGAGACATCCCTTATGCAATATGTTGATGATATAAACTAGGTATATAATGATCATAAAAATTTGAAATAAACAACTCTAATTAAATACCAGATAATCACAAATACAATAAGATGGTTGAAACAAATTAGTAAGTGATCACTTGGAGGAATCTGAAATAAACTCTACGTAATATTAAATGAACATATATGCAATAATTTAGATAAGTAATTACAAGATGAAATTTGAATTGTGAAATATAAAGATTTAAGAGGAAATTGCTCTTACCACTGATGACCTTTATTGGCATACTTAGGGCACGACTTCCAGGTCGCTGGTAAGGGTACAGTGCAGAGTAATGTATGCCACCCTCCAATAAATCATCTTCATCACCCAAAATGTCATTGCCACTGTTATCTACACTGTTACTAAGTGAGGACACATAAGTCTCTGTTTGCCGACTGTACCCTCGCACACTAATATTGCGACTAGATCCACGACTGGCTGAATTTCGATCATCCAAAGGTCTAAGAAGTAACTTCTGAAGCTTCAACTCACGAAAAAGTTGTGTTCTGTAAGCAAAATGTGAAAATTAAATTAATGGTTTTACTAAAAAAAATCATATGTGAAACTAAATTGTATGGCTTTAATTGAAAATTCAATGTGAAACTAAATTTCAAGACTTAAATTGAAGAAGTCATGCAGTGGAATGAAAATATTAAGTTCTGACAATATTATTCTTATTATTACATTCTACAGAAACAAAACTAGGCCACTTCTCATGTGAGTACTTACAAAATTGTAATCTCAACTGCAGGAGGGAATTTCAGTTTGTATGAAAATATTTATGTTATATATATATATATATTTCTCTACTGTTGATTGGGCTTATTGTTTTGTTATTGCTGTTCATCTATAATTTCCTTTTCCTTTATAAATAAACTTATCCAAAGACAACTTTGGCTGCTATCTTTTCTCACACAAACTGTTAGTTGGGGTGGGGGTGGGGGGCAGTAAAGGGGTGAAAGCACATATCTAGTTAACTTTTTCACAAATATGAATACAGTGCTTAGCACCATGCTGATGCCCACCTCAACCAAACTAATTATAACTTAAAGAACCTTAATATTATTAAAAGAAAAGATCAACAATTTAAATTACTCACTTAAGAAAAAGAGGCAACCTTTCCTCTCGTGCCCACTCAAGCATTTTTTCTCGTTCTTCATCTGTAGGCCCATAATGCAGTGAGGCGGGGTTATTGCCAGTGAAGGAACCTGATAAATCTGCAATTCCATCATCCACTTCTTCAAAAGCGCCAGTCAAGCGGTCATACACTAGTGGCTGAGGAAAGACCTGTAAAGAAGGGCCATGGCAATGGAGGTATGAAAACTACAGTAAAGGCTGCAATTTAAGTCAAGAAGGGCCATGCACAATGCAGATATAAAAAGTAGTTTTATCAGAAATGTCTAGAAGGTAATTAGGTATGAAGTTTACAGGATTAACAGTCTTTGATGGTCCAACCATGGACATTATGTTCTTCGTGTTGTATTATTTCTTTTTCTTTATTAATAATCTGTAACTGATAGTTACTAGTTAAGGTGATCAAGTCGCCAGCCAATTATGCAATCTGCTGTACCCACATACACTACACACAGTAAAGGATTGAGGTCAAGTTCATTGATCATTCATGGGCAGTGGAAATGTACAGAAGGGGGAAAGGGGGACAGTAAGTATGGGTGAATTTTGACAGGACTTGGAATACCTTTATATGGACACTTGATTTCCACTTGATGAGAGAACATATAGTTTGACATTTGTCATTTGTATATATGTTCCTGATAGACCCTCACATAGAGAGATGCACTGTGCCCACACCTATACAAGAGTTGATGAATTTGTGTAGATAAAAGGAAGGTTTTGCATGTTTCCATGAGAGGTGAATATATTGACTTCTCTGAAATTATTGTTACATGTATATATTATTGATTAAAATGTTGTGTAGAATGTTCATGTATGTTTACTAATGATTGTTGTATGAAACTAATGCATATCTCTTTCAGAGAAGGTTGTGTGGCACTAGTAATAATTCATGTCATATGTATAGATGATGAAATAGAACTAAGCACATGTGCATGTTTCATTTGTAAATATTTCTCCATGACAAGATTTTGTAAAGTATAAGTTAGCGTATAGCTACCGTTCAATGATGTGAAATTGTAAGAGTCATTTATTGCTGTTACCACAAAGCCTTAACGTTGTTCATATTTACTGGTGACTACAGAGAGATATATTGTCTATTTCAGTTGGCCTTCTTTCATCTTATTGCTTGGCTTGTTGGCTGAGTTGATCTTCATGTTCACTCTGAAATGCACACCTTATTTCTGTCACAAGCTGACAGTCATTGATAAGGACAAGAGGTATTGTGCAAGTAAATAATGATGACAAGCTCATTTCTATTCATGATGACCAGGTAAAGTTGGTTGAACTACTCAATCCCTAATCAACCAGATGAACATTATTGTTAAATAATGTCAGGACAGTAAATAGACAGTCTCGGTTGACCTGTATTTTAAAAAATAGAATTCTATTGTTCTCTTTTTATTATTATTATTAAATCTTCTTGTTCTTTTTATCTTAAATCCATATTTTGGTTAATTTGTTAGTGTGACTGAGAAGAGTTGGTTGGGGTTCTGAACCAGAGATATTTGGATGTTATATAAGATGTAATTAAAAAAGGCACATCAGCTAATTTGTCTGTCACTATGTTAGATGAATAAAGGTCCCAAAGAACGGGTCTGACATAGAGACTGAAGGACAGATTAGGCCGCCTGAATATTGTCAGTATTAGAGCTAATATAATGACTTTGATGATTAATAATTTTGAGTCTGGTGCTGTGACAGGGTCATTAAACATAACCAGGCATGTGACACAGTCATATAGGTATTATGCTAACAAAGACAGATACTACTAAATGGTAAAGAAAGAAACATATTTTTCTAACAGACAGATAGTACCAGAGGGTAATAATAATATAATAATAATGCAAATAAAGAAAGATATTAAAATAATAAAATAAAATATATTAATCCAGTCTCTATCATATACTTAACTAGAAATTATAAAATTGTATTAATCTAGCCAACAGATATTATTTATTGGGAATGATTAAACATATTAAAATAGTCAAGAAATAGCGAATTATTTTGCATATTGGCAAAAGAAAAAAAGAGGAAAGAAAGAAAAGAAAAAAGTTTGTAAACGGTCAATTAATAGACAGATATAATATTACTTACTGGCAGTGACAACATGTCTTAAAGCAGACAAATAACAGCTAGACATATTACTTACTGGCAAGATACAATTTTCTTAAAAAAATCAATAAAGAAATCAATTAATATCTAGATATAATATTATTGGTAATAAGAGGAATGTGTTAAAGTAGAAAATAACAGCTAAATATAATATTACTTACTGGCAGTGACAAAAGGTCTTAAAGTAGTGAATTAGCAACTAGATAAAATATTACTTACAGGCAATGACAGAAATATGTTGAAATAGTCAATTAAAGGCTAGATATAATATTACTGGCAATGGCAGGAATATGTCAGAGTAGTCAGTAGATAAGTAGTGACAGAATGTGTTAGCCAAGAAAAGCTGTATATTGTATTACTAATAAGTGAAACAAATGTACTAAATTAGTCAAGAAACAGCTAGATATTATATTACTTACTGGCAATGACAGGAATGTGTTAAATTAGACAAAAACATATTGTATTACTGGCAGTGAAGGAAATGTGTTAAATCAGTCAAGAAAGGGCTAGATATTATATTACTTATTGGCAGTGATAGAAATATGTTAAAATAATCAAGAGAGAGCTAGATATTATATCACTTACTGACAGTGATAGAAATATGTTAAAATATATAATCAAGAAAGAGCTAGATATTATATTACTTATTGGCAGTGATAGGAACAAGTTAAAATAGTTAGCAGTTAGGTATAATATTACTTACTGGGAATGAAAGGAACATGTTAAAGTAGTCAGTTAGTAGTTAGGTATTATATTACCTACTGGCAGTGACAGGAAACTGTAAGTAAAGTGAGAGCTAGATATTATATTACTTACTGGCAGTGACAGGAACGTGTTAAAGTAGTCAAGAAAAAGATCATCATATGCCAAAAGATCTTCCAGATTCTCGCCAGTGATGTCCAGGCCTTCAAATAAAGGGAGACAATACAATCTAGTCAGCTGATTCCAACACACACACACACACACACACACACACACACACACACACACACACACACACACACACACACACACCATCACCACCACCACCACCAGCAAAACAACAACAAACAGATGTCCACCACCTCAGAGACACCCACCCACCCTTTACCATATACCCTCTCTATATATTCCACCCAATAGCAAATTTCCAGATACTGAAATACAAAAGGTTCACATGGTAATTGGTGCAAAAATGTGGCTGAGATCTTAATCCACCCATCGGAGACAACCATGATAAAATATAATATTTTGAATTGACATTTATTTCCTACAATAGAAAACTAAAGTTTTAATTAAAAAAACACAACAAAAAAATTGCCCACAAATCTTACTTAAAGTCACACTATCATTAATTTTTATTTAACAAAAATTCTTTTGATGTTTTCTGATTAATACAAACTTACAAAATATCGTTAGAATGATGTCCATTTTCTTTTTCTTTTATTGTGGGGAGACGTGATTGGTTTTGGGGAATATATTGATATATATATATCAAAATTATATCCATAGGCTATATAGTCTTGAGTGCCGTGTGCAATGTACTACAAATACTGATATCCCTTATACTGTAGTTGACAACACTAACTGCATTTTACACACGACATTTAAATCTTCGCGACCATGTTGCTTCTGTCCATTTCATGAATTCTTTCATTCTCTACTGTTTCCTTATTTTTCGTTTGCCTTTGTTGGTCATAGTTTTTTAACATTTAATTTGTTCGTCATTTTTCTTGTCTTTATTTGTTTTCTGTATGAATTTATTTATTTTGTTTTTGTAGGTGGATTTTTTTATATCTTAATTTTTGTTGTTTTTTCCCTTGTTTTAGTTTGTTTGTATTATCTTGTGTTTATTTATTTTGTCCCTAGAGAGACTGATTTAGTATTGATCGAGGTGAAGTATGCTTGGATGAGCATTTTCAACATTTTGTTTCCGTAAGGGCAGAGCACAAAAACATGCAAACATAATTTATGTACTAATGACTTGAGTGAGTAATGGTCAGGTCATTTTAACAGAGCCGACCTGGCTGTGAGTATAATCTAAAAATTGAAAGACAATAAAAGATTGTTTACACAAACACAAGTATGTGTTCAAAGCTGAAAGCCAAAAGGACGCAATAAGTGGCATTAACAACATATCTGCCAAGGTGTAGCCTATTCAATCTACTGCATTCAGCTGTGTTAATCCGGCATCATAAGTTTGCAGTTAGAGATGCAGTGTTATTAATCTGGCATCATAAGTTTGCAGTGAGAGATGCTGTGTTATTAATCCGACGTCGCAATTCGCAGTGAGAAATGCTGTGTTTAATATCCAACATCACAATTCACAGTTATAATAGCTATAACTTAAATCAGATAAAAACAACACATACGTTAAAAATGGGAATGGAAAAGGAAAGAATTGATGTGACACTATATAGGGAACAAACAGTTTTTTGAGGATTTACTCACAAAAATCCAGAACTGAATCTTCCCCATCCTCGTCAAAAGAGGCCATACCGGTCAAAAAGAACCGAGTCTGGAAGCTCGATCCTGACTGACCAGGGATGAATAGTTTATGCGTGGATGGGGTGTAAGTTTATCGCCGGACCGACCACAACAGTGGAACTACCTCGGTAGCATCTGCTCTGGACGTCTGATGGTGGTTACTTTGGGTTTGTGCCAGCCAGGGTTGAGCAGAAGTCAGAATCGGTCACAACAGCACGAGACAAAAACCAAAAAAACAAAAACAGTTCTTTCACTGGAGTATTACGGATCCAAAGAAAAACGATTTCAGCAAATCCATTTGTAACGAGTACAATACTGATTCGCCATTTTCGATGATCATGTCAATCACTCATGATAACATCTTTTGTTTGTTGTTGACCACATCTTAGTGACCACATATTGCTGCTAGTCTTCGGTTAGAAAGTCGACTTTACGCGGTACAGCCTCAAAGTGATCAAAGACAAGGAAACGGTAAGAGCGAGTAATCAGGTAATAATCGTCGCGATGAAAGGTCGTGTGCAGTATGCACGCAGACCAACAGTCGATTGTTGAAAGCCTTGGGGAGGGGGGAGGCTTTTTTAATTTCATTGCCGTTGTTTTCCTTCCCCACTATAAAAATGTTTTTTTGAAGCAAGATAATTGGCTTTTCCTGTGCGGTATCTCACCTGACGAAAACATCTCCCGACCCCACAAAGCTCAGCTTTAACGCCACTAGGAGACTTTCAAGAGCTGCACCCCACACTGGCTTGCGAAGGCGGTGTCTGCTTTCCACTGAGTCGTTAGGGTGAGACTTAACGCATTATCACGCTTTACCGAGCAGTACCAAAAAAAAAAAAAAAAAAGTTCTCGACGCCGTCATACTGAGAAACTCCTTGCACAAGATAGCTGGCCAAGGTAAGCGTTTCATATGGCTGTAATCCGGCTACCCATCCGGCCATCCACCCCACCCCCACGGCACTTCACCCCCCCCCCACCCGAACGGCATGAACCCCTTCACACACCCTTAAAAAATCCAAACTTATTAAAGCTGCATTAGAACTGAAGTCGGACACCGAATCAGTGCTGTGTTAATCCTCGGCTTTAATCCTCATAATATTGATATGACTTTTATTACCATCATTCGTTCGTCTTTGCTGCTTTCTGCGCCCTCCTCCCCCCCCCCCCCGTCTTCAACTTTATCGATAGGATTTCAAAGCTTGGATGTCATCAACCCCCTCCCCCGCAACTTTGCGGACACGGATTTCCAAAGCTAGTTTTAACACCATATTATAATTGTTTTCTTTTTTTTCTCTTCAAATTTGTAGACGCGTTGTCAAAGCTTAGCTTGACACCAAATCGGACTTAACCTCAAAATATCCTGTCAGTGGCAGGTTATACTGATCTGAACCCGCCAGAACAATGCCGACTTCGAAATCAGTGAAATGGCTGAAACTGAACATGAACTCTCTTTTGGTTAATCATTTCTTGTTGGACTTATGTGTAAGACGGTCGCGTGACACCAGCGAAAACGGGAACCGATCTCAATAACTGGAACGGATTTCAGTCCTCGAGTCTCCAGCACTTTGCGTGCCTGACGGTGGCATGTCTGATTGATTACTTGTCGTTAGCAAGCGCTGAACTTTCATAATCAAACTGTAATTTAGCGTCCATTTTGTGACGCCGCCCCACTTTCAGAACGTAGTCTTAGTGTCACTAGTGACTAGACTGATACAATCGATCTATCAGCTGCAGTGCGCATTTCAGGTGACGTCACTTAACTATGTAGGAATGTATATTTGTACCAAAATTCGCATAGTGGAGGTGGGGAATTGTCACTTCAGAGCCATTTTGTTAACGAACACAATGTACAAAAGAGGAGAAGTAATTAGGCAGCTTGTCTATTTATTTCCATTTTCGCTAGATTTAAGTTGTAGATTTTAAAAATAAAATCTCCCGGGCGGAATTTACAATCCACCAGGAATCCTCTTTTAAAGCATATGATGTTATGGGTTTTGTCCAGTAACTTGTGGCAGTTTATATGTAACATACTGAAATACTTCGCTGTTAATTCGGTCTAACAAATTTGTATGTATAAATTTTTTGTTTGTTGTTGAAATCCGTTGACAGCTGCTGCTAATTTAATTCATTAGTTAAAATGCGTACACTGAGATACAGATATGAGACTTCAGCTATCTGAAGTTAAAGTTCATTCACTGAGATACAGATAGGAGACTTCAGCTTTCTGAAGTTAAAGTTCGTACACTGAGATACAGAAATTAGACTTTAGCTTTCTGAAGTTAAAGTTCGTACACTGAGATACAGATATGAGACTTCATCTATGACTTTAAAGTACGTAAAGTGAGAGACAATGTGAGACCTCAACTCTCCTTCATGCACCTGATGTCTTGAAAATGATTATTTCATAAAATTCTTTGCAACCACTAGACAAATTCAGAAAATTATTTATTCCAATTCAAATTACAAAACCTAATAAAATTAATATTTTACATGTTTTCAAAACACTATTCCAATCGGAATAACACGTTGAATTTGACATGTAATGAGAGAAAAAAACAAAATCAAAGCATAATATTAATAATCTTCAAAATAACAAAATATAACGTATACAATCTTAATAAACAAATACAACGTATACAATCTTAATAAACAAATATAAAGTATACAATCTTAGTGCATTTTAAAGAAAATAATCTACACAGGATAAATGAAATGCGGTACAGTACTTATGCATTAGAGTTTTATATGACCGTTAATTTAAGTATGATCTTGCAAAATTTAAATGCCATTAGGCAAAGTCTTGATTTTGAATATTTGCTGTACATCTGATAAATTATGAAATCGTTAGCTCTTGAATTCTTGTAAGTATGTCTCGTAAATCTCCATTGTAAAGGGCCAGAAGCCAAACAGTCAACACATCTTGATTTTTTTAAAATCCATCCTTCCCTCGACTCTCTCTCCTTTCTTCATTACCCTCCCCCCTCCTCGGTCTCTCTCTCTTTCTCTCTGTGCATGGATCAATCACTATGTCACTGCTCGTCATTAGTGTGTTTCACAACAAAAAACCGATTCCAGTACCGTCAGACTACAAGACTGCGATTAGCGGTACACTAAGCCCCCTTCGTGCGGCCATATATATGATCATTACATCTCGATTAGGGCAGATCAGCAGCAACCGAAGGAATAATACATCAATACAGGTTAAGAGCACCACTTGCTAAAGCTACGGAAGTTTTAAAAAATGTTCTAATTTAATGAATAGATTTGAAAAACTAGTAATGAGTATGGGCTTGTACTCCAAAAGAGAATGAACTTATATATTTTAAAATAATTCATTTAAAGCCCACAAAACCCACAACGAAATGTTTCGAGTATATCTGAGAATTGGTAGAACTGTAAACTGGTCTGTGTACTTGTCGCGACTAAAATTTTTCAATAATTTTTTTTTTAATCTCAAACTGAAAACTAAAAAAAAATAAATACAAATTATATAGAATTGAAATAGTAGAAATGTCTTGGGCTTATCATTTCCAGCACGCTATTTATAGCAAGCTGCTTGACTCTACGATTGAAATGTTATTTCGCACATGACCAAGTATTCTGTGTTGCCACGAACTCGAAAGTTTATACTTTATAGTGTTGCTATGGATTAAGTCCCTTTATTTTGTTTTACTACTTTGTGGGTCCGCTCCTCCCCCCCCCCCCACACACACACATCTTTCGCTCGGAAGGCAACAGGATTAGTATATAATGGTTATAGACTTGTTATAACAGATCAATACAAAATAAACTGGTGTCAGAGACTTGTTATAACAGGATCAATACAAAATAAAATGGTGTCAGAGACTTGTTATAACAGATCAATACAAAATAAAATGGTGTTATAGACTTGTTGTAACAGATCAATTACAAAATAAACTGGTGTTATAGACTTGTTGTAACAGATCAATACAAAATAAACTGGTGTCAGAGACTTGTTATAACAGATCAATACAAAATAAACTGGTGTTATAGACTTGTTGTAACAGATCAATACAAAATAAACTGGTGTTATAGACTTGTTGTAACAGATCAATACAAAATAAACTGGTGTTATAGACTTGTTATAACAGCTCAATACAAAATAAACTGGTGTTATAGACTTGTTATAACAGCTCAATACAAAATAAACTGGTGTTATAGACTTGTTATAACAGATCAATATAAAATAAACTGGTGTCAGAGACTTGTTGTAACAGGATCAATATAAAATAAACTGGTGTCAGAGACTTGTAACAGGATCAATACAAAATAAACTGGTGTCAGAGACTTCTAACAGGATCAGGACCAAATGAAATGGACTCACAAACTTGTTGTGAAAAAGTCAGTATCAAATGAATTAGACACACAGACTTGTTGCGAAAAGGTCAGTATCAAATGAATTGGACGCACAGACTTGTGTGAAAAGGTCAGTATCAAATGAATTGGATAAATTGGACACAACCCGCTGCAACAGGATCAGCACCAAACATAACTGCTTAACTCCGGCATTCGTTGATTATGCGACGAGACAATTCACAGACCCCATTTCAGCAAACCGGTTCAGTTTCGATGAACTCAGTTTTTCTCTCTGTTGGTATTAACGTTCGAGTGTGACTGCAACTGCGATGTCCTAAAACTGAAAACGCCATTTTGGGAATACGTGCTCACGACTGTTTAACTTTAAGGCAATAAAACAAAGGTTTTCCAGTTAAGCAGTCTGAAAAGAAGATAGAGATTGCACAGTCTTTGGAATTGACTTAAGATATAACCGGATCTGGAAAATGAAGACTACAAATGAACACGACGTAGTCAGTATAATCTTTGTAAGGTTAATTAACCCTTTCAGTGCCGCCCCGGACCTCCCTTTAGAAAAAAAAAATATTATTTTCCAGATAGTGAAGTAGTTTTCGAGAATATTTATGAGTTTCTTTACTCAAACTTAGACCGAGTGACAGAGTAAAGAAACTGCTGAACAAAATCATATTAAACATGTTTGAAGAGCTAGTCAGACATGTTTTCCATTTCCACTCTACCTACAAACCTACATCGTTTATAGTAAAATGAAGGGGTTGAAACGAACTAAGTGAAGTGTCACCGTAGTGAAATAACACACACACACACACACACACACACACACACACACACACACACACACACACACACACGCACGCACGCACGCACGCACGCACACACACACACACACACACACACACACACACACACGAGCGCGCACATATATACCTTACAAACATAACACAAGTATATATCGTTATACACAGAAATGTTCTTACTCTACTGTGCCGATAAATTACTTGATCAGAAGTCGGCGGCTTAAAATTTGAAAACTTTCGATAACGCCGACAAGCACAATTTAAAAAAACTGCATAACCAAGTATTAATGGCACAAAGTGTACTCTCTTATCGGAATTCATGTTACCTTTACTGACCACATTCGGCCGTTTTAGGCGACAGTGCCTTTAATCATCTCGATTACTTTAAACGCGGAGAATGGCAAAAGTAAAGCTGTTTAAACTGAAGGGTCCAAGTCGACAAACGTCGGGCACAAGCCGGAATCTCACTTTGCTATTTTTCTATCCGTTACTCTAACTGATAAAGCAGAAATTAATGACTAAAGCATACACACACAGTCAGGTACACATACATATACACTCATACACACACACACACACACACACACACACACACACACACACACACACACACACACACTTGTGAAAAAACGTATTAAAAAGCTGATGAATTAAAGTTAGAGGGCGTGTACTTCAGCCTGAGGATCACAAGGACTTGACTAAATCTGTGAGAGGAGAACAGAGTGAGAATTTGAGCAGACTTCGTAACAATGGCTACGTCTGTTTCAGAAGAACAGAGAGAATATGAGCAGGCTTCATAACAATGGCTACGTCTGTGACAGAAGAACAGAGAGAATATGAGCAGGCTTCATAACAATGGCAACGTTCCAGCCGGAGTTTTCGGCACACACATCTAAAATAGTTTTCGGAGTTTTCGGCACACACATCTAATCTAATTTTCGGAGTTTTCGGCACACACATCTAATCTAGCTGCAAAATGTTCGCCGGATGTTCAGTGTTAGTATAGGACATCAGAGATGGTATCATTCTTTTTATAATGAAGATTTTCCCGAATTAACTGATCATAACTAGATTTGTAATTTTGCATTCACATTGGACATTATGATACATCTTAATATATGTAATACTGTGTTGCAAAAAAGAAACTTATTTGCTCATGACAAGATAATAAGCTTGATTGCTTTCCAAATGAAATTGCGTTTGTTTTCTCAACACTAAACGAAAAAGAACACCTCTTGATTCCTTTCCAACTACGCAAGCACTGACTGTACCTGAATATAAATTTGAAGAATACCTTTACTGGTCAACGTTTTGAATGACGAACTCTCCCGGATATTTGGTGACTTCCGCAAATTGAAAAAACTTTTGTCAGTCGTTCGTGACCTATTTTCAGTTGGGAGTGGTAACACACCGAGTGAACTTCAATTTGAAATTATTCACGTTCAGTGGAATTCTGCTTTATGAGAATTAAATCATCGTGAAAAAAATATGCACATTTTACAATTCTCTTGATCAAAACAAATTCACAAGCCTTCAAGAATTTGCTAGACAAATGCTGATTTTCTTTTTGAACCTACGTATATTTGCGAGCAAACATTTTCATTACATAAAAGCGTCATACGAACAAACATTTTCATTACATAAAAGCGTCATACGAACAAACATTACAGTTGGACTTTTACAATCAGTTTTAAGGATCTCAATTGCAAAATTTAGACCTGACGTTGAAAAAAATGACGCAGAATTTGGGGAAAAAATTGCATTCATCTCATTGAAACTCCTTTAAAATCTTAATATTGTATATGTTGTTTTGCTCTGATTTCATCATCAGCAATTTATTTTATTCGTTTTAGTTTCTCTGCATTTCATAATATGTACGTTGTTTTCTTTTTCTTTACTCTCATATATGACAATTTATTAAATCCAATTTTTTATAACTCTCAAATGTAAGAAGAATAACTTCGTTTTATATTCTCTTCAATTAAAAAAAAAGTTCTGTATTGTTTTGACTTACGTTTCTATATTCTCTTCAATTAAAAAAAAAGTTCTGTATTGTTTTGACTTACGTTTCTATATTCATGTTACTCGTATTCTCAAAGTTATCTGGAACGCAGAATCCTAAATTTAAAATATTTCTTGATTTGGTGTAGTTTTAAATTCATCAGATATTCCTTTGGATTATATCTTTTTGTATAACTGTGTGTGTGTTGTTTTGTAATAACTGAATTATACACTTTCGGACGTTCTCGGTTTTGCGATATTCCTGTGGGGCCTTTCTGCCTTCGCTGGAAATCAGGGAGGGTAGATGATGGGGTGTGGTGCTGCTTGTTTTTGTGGCGGTAGTGCTTGCTCGTTCCAGTCGACTTTTGTTGATCCCCCCCCCTTCCCCCCCCACACACACACTCCCGTTTCGGACAGTTGCAGTACTGCAGACGATTTCCCATCGAGTTTCAGACTCTGGCAGTATTTTCTCTTGAGTTACAACTGCCCTCAGCTTTTCAAACTTTTGCCTAGTTTTCCTTTAAAGGTGGTGAGTCCTGCTGACTGTTATAAGTTACAACTGCCCTCAGCTTTTCAAACTTTTGCCTAGTTTTCCTTTAAAGGTGGTGAGTCCTGCTGACTGTTATCAGTTACAACTGCCCTCAGCTTTTCAAACTTTTGCCTAGTTTTCCTTTAAGGTGGTGAGTCCTGCTGACTGTTATCAGTTACAACTGCCTTCAGCTTTTCAAACTTTTGCCTAGTTTTCCTTTAAAGGTGGTGAGTCCTGCTGACTGTTATCAGTCGTTTGGATGTCACTCGATGTGATCCCCACTTCGATTAGTGTACGTTTGGCTTGAGTTTTCGGGTAGGCCAACTTCTAGTTAGGTTTGTGTTTTAGTGGTGGCTGCGGTTGTGGCTGTTCTGGATAGCACAAAGGTGTTACAGCAGTCTGTGGACCAAACATAGTTACAGATGTGGACCGTGAAGAAAGCTTAAGTTTAAACAGTAAACAGATGGTCTGTATATTATTACAGATGTGGTCCGCATGAAGAGGGCTTAACTTTTATAGTAAACAGAGGACCATACATAGTTACAGATATGGACCGCGTGAAGAAGGCTTAAGTTTAACAGTAAACAGATGGTCTGCATATTATTACAGATGTGAAGAGGGGCTTAACTTTTATATGGACCGCGTGAAGAAGGCTTAAGTTTAACAGTAAACAGATGGTCTGCATATTATTACAGATGTGAAGAGGGGCTTAACTTTTATAGTAAACAGATGGTCTGTATATTATTACAGATGTGGTCCGCGTGAAGAGAGGTTAAGTTTAAGTAAACAGAGGATATGTATATTATTACAGATGTGGTCCGCGTGAAGAGGGGTTAAGTTTAAGTAAACAGAGGATATGTATATTATTACAGATGTGGACCGCGTGAAGAGAGCTTAAGTTTAACAGTAAACAGAGGATATGTATATTATTACAGATGTGGACCGCGTGAAGAGGGCTTAAGTTTAACAGTAAACAGAGGATATGTATATTATTACAGATGTGGACCGCGTGAAGAGGGCTTAAGTTTAACAGTAAACAGAGGATATGTATATTATTACAGATGTGGACCGCGTGAAGAGGGCTTAAGTTTAACAGTAAACAGAGGATATGTATATTATTACAGATGTGGTCCGCGTGAAGAGGGCTTAAGTTTAACAGTAAACAGAGGGTATGTATATTATTACAGATGTGGACCGCGTGAAAAGGGCTTAACTTTTACAGTAGCCTCGCAGGTCTTGTATGGCCGATGTGGGCTGCGTGTTACCAGAGTCGCGCCTTCTTTTTATGTTCAAAGCCTCATTCATGGATTAGTGCAAGTCTGTTTATAGTGATAATAATATTTGAAATAATTTCTGTCATACATTTCCGATTGCTGACCAATTTTTGCACTCGGCCCCAGCCTAGAGTTAACTCGCTCGTACATTACCCATTTTCGCGAACTCTTGGTCTTACCATTCCAGAAAAGTTAAACATAAAATACCTGTAACAGGTAAGAAAATAATAACATTCAACACCCAAAGGCCTAAAATATTGTCTTAAGAAATGGGTGAGTAGGGTGTAATAATCTGGTTTGCAGTCTAAAATTAGCCGTAAGGGCTATGGAACTAATGATCCTTGTTTCCCAATTCATTTAATCTTGACAATGCAAATGCCACTCTTCTTATATCAATGCCAGAGTGGCAGGCTACGTTTCTGCTGTTAAAAAACAACAACAAAAGAAACGGTATATGTAGTGTTATTTTATTGTTTATAGAGTCAGACATTCCGGTTAATTATTCCAGCGTGTAATATTCCAAGAACTTTTAGCTGCTCGGAATAAATGCGATCACTGACTGGAACCTCAGTCGTTAGCGCTGTGTCAAGAGTTCATTTCGTATCAGGTTCTTCTTGAGACGGTCTCTGAGGTTAATGGCACTGTCGAGGTCAGTGGAGTTTAGTCAAAATATTGAACTTGCACGCAGAAGAGTAATTTAGCCGCTTTTGTCAGCGAGTTGTCCCACTGTCACAAGATGGCCGGCGTGGAGGTGTGTCGTTTAGCTTTCTTTTTTCTTTCTTTCTTCATATTTTAGCGCTTCACAGTTTTAAATCTATTTCAGAACAAACAGCGATTTAAAAAATATATTTTAAAGAAGAATACTTCATTGCAAGTGACGTTCTTTGATTTGATTCCAGATGACAGGCAACGCGTGTTTTTTCTGATTATAAACAAACACAGTGGTGCAGAACTTTCTAGAGACGTATTTATAAGTTGTATATTTGTTGTCTAAGGTAAGACACGTCAATTACTGCACGATTTTTCACTTATATATTTGTTGTCAAACGACCATTCTCCCTTCAGTGACTGAGTCCAGTGTGATTTCCTGCTGACATGCCCCACCAATGACAGTTTCAGCCAAAGTTGTTGGTGCATCACTTCACAACTGCCACTGACTATTCCTGGTTCACATTGCATACCTTCACCTTCCTGTGCTGCAGCTTGCCTACATGTGTCCACACAAATACTTGTTATCTATGTCTACAATCATAATGGGTGCTTTATCCTTTACACATTGGCAAGAAATTGTTTGAAACTCCCCAGTGTAATAATATTTTTTCACTAGGCTTGGGTGTACTAATAAATCCTACTCTGCAACCAGTGTCACATCCAACTGGAACACAATGTCTATTAATATTTGCCTCAAAACGAGGTACACGGTGCACCACTTGGTTCTATGACATTTATGATACCTGGACAATAACGTTTGATATAGCCTGGTTTGCCACAGCTAAAGCACACTACTGGTTCGTTCTTAACACCTTTGTCTTTATTGTTGGGGTGAGGTGTGGGTAATGCTGACATTAAACAAGCAATATAATATTTAATTTAAAAACATGGACAGAACAACTCTGCTCTCTCACACAGTTGTATATTTGGTGTCAGTGGTAAGACACGTCCATTACTGCACGTATTCATCAGTTGTATATTTGACACGTCCATTTCTGCAAGTATTTATCAGTTATATATTTGTTGTCTGTGGTAAGACACATTCATTACTGCATGTATTTATCAGTTATGTATTTTTTGTTTGTAGTAGCGTTGCCTGGGAATGGGCCGAAGAAACCAGAGTTGTTATTCCAGACTGACAATAAAAATCCAATTATGTCATCATAGTAAATAACTGAATAAGTGAAGAAAGGCCTAACTCGTCACCCACCTAACTCGACACTCCCCAAAACGTAAGGAATGTTTTTGTATCAGGACACTATACAGTATACACCCTTGGTTAAAAGAATATTACAGCAGTCTCTCTATGTGACCTTTTTCATGGCAATCTATACATGTGACCTATCTCATGTCAATCTGTATATGTGACCTAACTCATGGTAATATCTACGTGACCTATCTCATGGCAGTCTGTATATGTGATCTTTCTCATGGTAATCTGTATTGTGACGTATATCATGGCAGTCTCTGTATGTGACTTACCTTATGACAGTCTCTGTATTTGATTTATCTCATGGCAATCACTATATGTGACTTATGACAGTCTGTGTAAGTAACTTATCTCGTGACAGTCTGTGTAACTTATCTCATGGCAGTCTGTGTAAGTATCCATCTCGTGGCTTTCTCTGTATGTCACAGATCTCATGGCAATCTCTGTGATCCATCTCAAGGTGTTTTATTTTGACCTATCTCTAAGAATTTCTTGATAGGTACTAAAAGCAGGACAGTCTCTGTCTATGACTAATCTGAAAGAAGTATCCATCTGTGACCTTTCTCAAAGCAGACTAATTATGTGACCTATTTTAAGTCAGATTTATTTAACAGCAATTATATTTGTGATCTTTCTCAAAGCAGTCTATCTGTGGCCTATATAAGGAAAAATAGGTCTTGATCTGAGAACTGTAGCAAAAGCAGTCTATATGTGACCTATATAAGGAAAAATAGGTCTTGATCTGAGAACTGTAGCAAAAGCAGTCAAACTGTACAATTATCACGAGTATCGTTCTTGATTCGTGTCGTCTCTTCGCAGTCTCGATCATTGTAATTTAAAGAAAAAAGAAACAAACTATTCCATAAAAGTCTTGATTTGTGATTGGGCTATCCTGTAGCAGTTTTGATCCGTGTCACCTATGAGAAACAACCACTCCCTGTGAACCCGTCTCACGGCAGTCTTCGTCTGAGACATGTCGAATAAGTTTTGATCTACGCCTACCTCAAAGCGGTCTCGATGATGTAACGTATTTTATGGCTGCCTTCAGTGAGACCTATTTCAGAGCAGTCTCGATCCGCGACCTATCATAACTGCTATATGTAAGTTTATTATACAACTGTTTTCGTCCACAGTAACTCGGAATTTCTACAGTCATTAAATTTCCCTCACATTGAAAACGCTCGAATTGTTGGCTTGGGGCATTAGATCAGAAGGGTTTGTGAGGCGGGACAGAGTGAGTCCCTTTTCTGTCTCTGACGCCGATAGTAATCATTGATTAATGCAATAAATTTAAATCCGTCACAATCTAAAAGCACATTACGGATTTTAGTCTGCTCTCGACTATAACTAAGATACGCTCAAGCACTAAGACGATCTACCATTATCGCTTCTGAAGGAGCATTTGGCCTTGTTTGACAAGACTGTATGTATACCAACTGAAGACGACGCAAGAGAGCTCCCGTTTGAAAGTAGCGAAACTTACCTTTCATGGTGATCGGTGGTACGGTTGCCTGCCCAGGGTGCCCGGCTCTTGATATAATCTGTGATACCGTTGTCAGATATAAATCACACGCATCTTAGATGTCATATGAGGCCGGGTATACTCTTGAAATTGTATTCATAGTTTTGTTTTGCCCATGATAAGAGGGCCCAGACCGGATCAGTAGCATGTTGACATAGTTGCTAGGTTCAGTCAGTGCCCTTTGCCTCACGACCGAAAACCGTCCTGGGGGAACCGGAGTTGTCTCCCTTGATTGCAGTGAAACAGCCACACTTGGCATCTGCTTTGCTTTAATTATTATTTTGCCAGGATATCAAACAGCTTCAGTTGTTATATTTGTTTAATATTGCACGATTTCAAATGTATCAGACAGACTATATAAATAAATTTAAATATACTTCTTTACCGTCACTGATATTTTAAGTTCTGTATTTGGATTTCGAATTCTCGAGTTTAAAATTAAAATGGAAAACTGACAAATCGACCAAAAAGTTCCAAACTAGTTGCATAGCGGAACTGGGCAGAGTCAGCGTTAGGGAAAATTCGGATTTAATGGGCCTTTGCTGTGACACTTTCATAACCGACTTGGTCAAGTTTCTGACAGTAATTTTCTGTTGCATTAAAGATAGGCCCACTGATGGAAGAATAAGTTAAAGATAACTTTCCAAACCAAATGATGATTCTGAATCATAATACATCATAACAATTTTTTGGCAGTATTACATATAATTTGTTTGAGAACATTAAATATTCCACAAAATGCAGATACAGGCGTCGGTTGTTTGCTCGCACGCGAAGTCGTCAGTCTTGTCTGTCTCTCGACTGATGTGAACACGGAGATTTTGATCGAAAGGTGCCAAGGGCTGACTTGGACACCCCCCCCCTCTCCACTCATTCACCCTTACTAAAGTTACCCTCCAAATATACAATTTTAGTAAAAACAATACGCTTTCAATGCAGATGCATCCAGGCAAGTTCCTAGCCACCACCACTCCACATTTTATTGCCCCTGGGCCCCTTATAGAAATTCAAGAGGAGCTACTGGATCGAGATTGTATTTGTGTGATGGTTTCGTTCATTTTTTTTTTCATGTATTGAAAGGAACCAGAATAAGAAAGAAATTTTTTGTCTATATCAATGATTCAGTCGCGCACTAGTTATAAAATGGAGAAGGGGGGGGGGGAAAGCAATGGTTTCGCAGACACTGCGTATTTGTTGAGCTGGACAAAGTAAGCCTACATATCTAAATAGATACAAAACTCGTCTCGCTCTTTATTGACAACGCTCATAACACTAATAAATTGACTCTTAAATTAAACAAATACATTTAAATAATATTACTATTTAAAATTTAAGTATTTTAAACTTTGTTTAAATTTATTTTCAACAATAAATTTCTTTAATGTTTTGTTTTTAGTAATGTAAGCGATAATAATTTTTAAACATGGCAGCCCTTCGCTTGTTTTGTAATGTCTCTCCGGTAGTTTCTCGACGTTTAATCCCTTTGTTCATTGATCTCAAACGATTTATTAGGGTAAAACACTTTAAATGTATATACTTATGATTTTTTTCTAATGGCTTTATTTTATAGCGATATATCGATATATGTAGGTCTTTCTTTTTTTGGTATTTAAACTTTATATCACATTTTATTATTATGTTGCAATATTATTTATTAAAAAATTCTTATATGTTCGATAACATTGTTAAAATATGTCACCTGTCTGTATTAAATAACCCATATTATAAAAGTATACCATTGCAATAAATAAAGAAAGTATCAACTCAAGGGAGTGGAATTTTGCTTAGGTTAGAGCTGAAACAAAGGTTGAACAAAATTGGGCTGTGGTAGAAAATACCACTTAAAACTTAAGTTTTACTAATATAAATGGTATCCATTCACCATAATTACATTGTATTCAAGTAATGTATAAAGTACCACAACATTAAAAAAGGTTTATAACACAATCTAATTACAATGTACTAATAACATTTACTGGTCAGATTACAGTAGTTGCTTTGAATTGATAATGAACATAATTTGATACAGCAGTAATTAGTAATGAAACATTATGAGACAGTCATGGAACGATGGTATTATGACAAGAATGTTCTTGTCAGTCACATCTATCTAATTCAACCAGTAACTTTATGAATCTCCATGACCTCCATGAACTATTTACTAATGTAACTGTGCAAATGTAGGATGAGAGAATAAATTTGTACATTTGACTTCTTTTGATATAATCAACAGGCAAATCAAGTTCTTTGACACTTTGGCACAAAGCCTAAGATTCAATACTTCACATTAATTAAGAAATTTTACTTTGAAATTCCTTTAGACTTTTCTATGACAAATAAGTAATAAATACATAGATATATTGTATTGTTCTTTTTTAAAACCATAAAGTTTTAGATGAGTTGAAAGTACAGATTCTCTCAAAATGTACATTGGAACCTAGGCTAATAATGATAATGAGTATTTTATTTTCACAAACTCTCCAGAGAGCTTTATGTGCTAACAGTCATGGTCGCTAAGTTCAACATTCATGGGCTAGGGAATGCTGGGAGGATCCAATTAGAAAATTCCCATTGGCTAAGGCTAGCCTTAAACCCAAGACCACTAGGTTCTCCAAATGACTTTTAAAACAAACAAAAAATATTAAACAGTTTGGTAGTGGGAAAAGCAACATGATTTGTCAAGTCTTATCAGTTTTAACTTAATTTTGTTGCTAAGTATGTAGACTTAACTATTATTTTATTTAAGTATCTTTAAATGTTAAATGAATGTTTCTGCTGATTATGTAAAATTACCTATTGTTATGAAGATGAGAGCTTAATGTTTTATTGTTTCATTCACTTGTTAAATTAATTGTGTAGAAAGTGATAACAATTAATAGGAAATTTTAACAGTGGTAAGGAAGTTGGGATGTCTTTAAATAAATTTCAGCAAACTGTTTTTCTCCCACCTTCATAGCTGTCATTTAGCTTCGCTAACCTCATATGAAAGTCATGCCATCAGTTGATGTCAGTAATGCTGGCACAAAACTATGTAAGAAATATCTGGTGGTGGTGGGCTTTTTTTTGTAAACCAAAACACTTGAAAGAATTTCACACACACAAATTCTTTTGGTTATTGCTTACTCTACTAAAATGCTATTTTACTTTTAATATATTTATTTAAAGTTTCAGGATGTATTGTTAAAACTTATTAAAAAAAATGTTCATGAAATCTTTAAAAATTGTAATTAAATTTATTTTATGTGTTAGTATTATAGTAATATATCATTAAAAATTATAATTTTATTTCATTTTCAGCATCATTTGCACGTTTATAAAAATGTATATTTATTTATTTGTTGCATGACAAGGATTAATTAGATGACAAAATATTAAAATAGTATTATATATTACAGGTTGGTGATCCACTTCCTGATGTGCTTCTGTATGAGGGGTCTCCTGAAAATACTGTTAATAGTGTTAATGCTCGAGATCTTTATAAAGGAAAGCAGGGAGTTTTGTTTGCAGTTGTAGGTGCATACACTCCAGGATGCACAAATGTTTGTGGTCTTTTTTTTAAAACTGATTTTTGTTTTTTAAATGCTGAGTTATTGATTAATCTTTTTAATCTTTCATTCCATTGGTTAATTTACTGATTACAATTTGGCTGAATAATTTATTAATTATACCTTTTGGCTAATAAGATAATTTATTTACTTATTATTATGTATTGGTTAAATTACTGATTAATTTCTTAAACACTTTCTTGGATAATATATGATTATATTTTTTATTATTTTATTGATTACAACCTTCATTTATTTATTTATCATACTTGAAGTTAATTTACTGATTACATCCTTCATTAATTTATTGTTACATCATTCACTTACTTATTTACACCTTTCATTACTGATTATATGGCATTTACAATAACCAGTATTATGGAAATCTATACTTTTAAATGCAACATTTTATTTGTTGGTGTTCCTTGTAAAAAAATCTACAAGTTTTGTAGTAGTGAAATAAATCAAGGATATAATTATTTTATAACTAAGTTCATAATCAGTAAATAGAGAAAAGTATAATCAGTAAATTAATCAAGAATGTAATCATTAAATTAATCATGATTGTAATCAATAAAATAACCAGGAATATTTAATCATTAAAATAATAAAGTACATAATTAATTATTCAGTAAACATTAGAGAAAGTCAATGCATAGAACTTTACTGAAACAAATGCTTTAGAAGTAAATAAAAAATATATTTATAGTTAAAGTTAGCAAATGATGTTTAATCATTAATGACTAGTCATTAATATATTTACTGCCAAGTTATATCATTACATTATTAATGATATATACTATGTTCACTTTTTTTTTTTAAAGACTCATATACCAGACTATCTTGCCCTGTATGATAAATTCAAGGTAAGTTATAATTGATCTCTTTTTACTCTCATTTTTTAATGTATGTTTGTGTGTGTGAATGGGTTGTAATATCTGCTAATCATATTGTTAACTTAATGGAAATTTTTTTATAATAATATTTCAAATTGTTGAGTGAGTAGATTAAAAATTGATTCTTAGACTTATTTACTCAGTTGTGCTTAAATATTTTTTATAAATTGAATGTACATTAAATTTACTTTTCCTATATCAACTAAATGGTTCCTTTCATAACTTATTAAGATATAAAAGCTTTTATATTTGGAATTGAGATAAAATTTTAATTTTCTTGAAGAAATTTTAATTGTATTATGGTAGTTTTTGGTACTAGCAAACAGTGTGTGCATGCATTTATGTGTGTGTACATGCCTTTACACAATAAAATGGCCTGAAATACATATTCTTAGCTGTTGTGCCTATGTATTTATGCAATTTATTTAGTTTAAATATGCTTTGCAGTTAGTATAAAAGTTATTGCAAGTAATGTTTCTGATTTCAAAGAGAGGATAAGATAGTCACTGTGCTCATTACAGATGAACATGGTTTTGCCATTTAAAATCAGCATAGGGTTTATGGGATATAGTCCAGATCACAGGGCATTATTACTGTATTGCATTGTTTGACTAACAACAACTGATTTAAGAGTAATAAATAATAAACTGAGTGTCATTCTTTCATTCTCGCTGTTTCACCCTGCTGGACTCAAGTTTCTAATGCCTTTACATGGTCAGGTTTTGATTTCACAGCTCGGTGTATTTGGTTTTCTTAACTTACTTTGTTGGGTTTTATAAAAAAAAATTAATTCATTGTCAGATCAGTCATGTATATACACATTATTACATTTATTCAAATCATTGTATTAAATAAACATTTATTTTGAAAGTGAAAACAAAATACACACAGGACAGCTGAGTGCAATCTTAAAAATGTGATATTGGTAATGTAGTCTTGTTCATATAGCATTATTATCTGATTTTTGATCTGTCATTTGTATTCACGATAGTGGTAGAGTGCAGGTACCCATATAATAATATTCTTCTGCCATTTAGTCCCATATTGTGCTGTCTGTACATGGACGAGTTTTAACTACTAGCAGTGCATTCATTTGTCTTTAGTTCATTAATTGTAATTTTAAATATCAACTCATTCTCTCTTATTTAGTTATATTTATATATTATGTTCTGTTTTAAAACTGAAAACAAGAATTTCTACACTGTTTTAATTTAAATTATGTGATCTGGTTAGTAACTAACTAGATTCCAGTTCTTTTGCATTATTTTGAAATTAGTGTGTTGTTAATTTGATTACATGTACAATATTTATATTTCCTTTCCTTTAAATGGAATTATTACTGCTATTAGCATTAAAGAGACACTTTATTTCATTGATCATACAAAGTTTTATCTGTGTGGTGTGTGTATTCAGGCTGAAGGCTACATGATTTCATGTCTTTCTGTGAATGATCCATATGTAATGGCAGCTTGGGGAAAGTCAACAAAGGCTGAGGGAAAAGTAAGAATCAGATTGCCTGCAAACTGAATTATTGTTCCAGAATTATCTCACTTTAATATACCATTCTAGAAATTAATATTCTAGAAATTAAAACTCCCAGTTTAACACTAAATATATTGATTATAATAAAGTTCTCTTTGCTCAGTGCCTTAAGAAATTCTTTTCAGTAATCAGTGTAATCCTTTCTATTGCTATTTTACTATTTTTTAAACTATTTTATATTGTTGTTTTAGCTTTAATTGCATATTTACTAATAAGTTGGTAGTTATTAATATATAGTATTATTCTGTGCTCGTTTCATGCTGTGATAATGTAGTATGAAAATTTACAGTGATTCTTTTGGTAAAACTGCTTTCAACTACATTTTTGCTTTAATGAGGTGATTTTAGAAATTTAGCAACCATCTTAAACAAGAACTTAATATATTGAATTTGTGTGTGCGTGTGTGTGTGTGTGTGTGCATATTTTAATGAACAAGGGAGATAACTGTGCTTGTCTTCTGTTAATGCACTTGCCAATTTCACATACATACATTTCAAATCTATATACAAAAATAATGTATAGAAAACACATGTAGAATAAGAGCACATTGCAAAAACATTATAATTAAAGTGATCACCTTATAAAAGCATTTTTTAGTTGAAGTGACAAGCATATAGAAATATTGTAGTTAAGGGATTCAACTTATAGAACCATTATAGTTAAAGTGATTAACTTATAGAAGCATTTGATCAACTTTATTTTTTATTTGCTCTTGCTGCTTATTAAAAAAAAATTTACACTTTGCACCTTTGAATAGATCCGAATGCTTGCTGACCCTCAGGGTTTATTCACAAAAGCCATGGGTATGGAGTTGGACACTAAAAAAATGCTTGGAAATAATCGCTCTCAAAAGTGAGCTATGTTTTTTTATGTTTTTGTTTTTAAGAGAAAATTATTTAATTGCATTTGTTATTTTAGAATAATAGAAAACTGGTTAAGAATAATTAGACCCATGTAGTGTGGCTTTAATTATGTGAAGATTTGTAGCATTTCTCTTGCCTGAATAACAAATTGATCTGTCAGATATCACTATATAATGATTGTTATATTCTTGAAGTGAATTTTAATATATTTTCAAAGATCATTCTTGTATCCAGGAGTATTTATAGAACTTCAGTCCCTTTCTGCATATCACTAGGATTAAAACTGTAGTCTGGTCACAATATGCTTGCATGATAGTAGTAATCTGTTCTTTAATGTGGGACTAGAATTTCACCATTTTTTTCCTGACATTTAGATTTTTGGGAAATCATATTTTTATTTTACCATTATTTCAGATTCTCAATTTTAAAAATTCTTTATTAATATGCCGATAAAATAAAACTTCCAAAGGCCAAAATTTGTATTTAACAAATGCAATCTGTAGTTGTTTTTATTGATGTTCTATAATTTTTAAAATTAAATTTATTATTATATTGTTTCTGTTTTTAAATTTAAAAAATTTGTTTGTTGAATATGTTATTTAAGTTTCAAAATAGTTGCAGTCTCCTAACATTGTTATCTGTTAATCCATCAGAATACATTTAGTATTTAATTTTTGTGGGTATAGAGGAGTGACACTTATGTATACTCATTTTGTCAGCTAAGAGTGATTACTTCATTAAAATGTGTTGCAGTATTCACATTCATTTGAAGGGTTAGGGGAGAAAAGAGATATGTTAATGCTGCACGTTCTATATGTTCAGCTAATTTTTATATATAAAATAATGGTTAACATTTTTTAAAAGAGCATACTATGATGTGGAACTTTAAAAAAAAATTATGTTAATATGTGGCCATTATACCCATAAAATATTTGTCTAAAAATACGTATACAATTGTGTCGAGTTTCATCTGGTCATTTCACTTTTAAGTAATGCATGAATATGTCTAAATATATAGTTGGAGGTTATATATACATTGATACCTCGCTATAACGCGATAATTGGGGTCCATAAAATCAGATTGCGTTAATAATGGGGTCCTGTTAATGCGGGGTTTTGCAATAGAATGCATCATTAAGATATATATTTTGGGAGCCATGCCAGGACTGCATTGTATCTGAATTTGCATTATCGTGGGGTTCCACTGTACATTAGTTCATTTGAATGGAGGGAGGAACACAAAATAAAATGGTTGAATGTAAATAGTATTCTGTTAATTTTGACCATTTTCTTTCCTATATATTGTATAAATTATTAAATGGTTTAATTTAAACATATAAAGTAAAGAAATTAATAAGATTAAGTTAGCAAATTTTAACTTATACGAGACCTTTCAAGAATAAGTTTTTCCATGGGCAAGAACGACACTATGTCTTCTGTGTCGTTCAAAATATTCATTTGTAAATTCATTTTATGTTTCACTTTTGCAAATACGGTTATTTATTATATATGATCATTCTGCATGCAAATTCACGTTTTGTTATATTAAGTTTTCTTATATCTGTCATTTGTATAAGGATCTTGCATATTTTATGTTTAATTATGTAAAGCAGGGGTGCACAAACTCCGGCCCGCGGGCCGAAGAGTTGACAAGTGGCCCGCCATGTCAATCGAAAAAGTCAAATGTTTAGTTATACACTGAGTGATTTGAAACAAAGCAGCATCTCCTGACCCATTTTTCCAGGCGCTCCGTGCAGACGTTGTCTGCCCGCTGACATAACACTCAGAGGCAAGAGAAAAAAGCTATACCAAGATAGGCAGCAAACCCCACACATACATGCTTGCCCCTTCCTGTGATATGGTTGGTCAGTAGCTGTTAAGCCTTAGTGTCCGATCTACCACATTCTGTTGTTTATTTTGATTATATTTTTGTGACAAAATGGCAGTTAATCGTAAAAGAAAAGTTGACAAGGAAAACCGGCAGTTTAATGATGACTGGTTAATGCACTTGTCCACACCAGCATACTTGGCAGCACACACTGCTGCAAACAGGCTTTCTCACAGATGAAAATGAACAAAAGCAACACCTGCGGTCAGCTGACTGATGATAATCTGGAAGCAATTTTGCATCTTTCAGCGTCAAACATCAAGCCTGACATTTTGAAGCTTGCAGATGACATGCAGCACTATCCATCACACTGACTTTGTGAAAGTTGACGTATCATAACATTTTTAGAATTAGTCTTAGTATACAACTTCTTTGTCATAATTATAGTCTTAATCATCATTTGTGTGTTCTTAGATGTAATGTTGCTTATATGGGATGATTTTGATCTTCACTTTTTTGTGGCCCCCGACGGTTTCGACAAGTCAGATTTTGGCCCCCGACTCAAAAAGTTTGTGCACCACTGATGTAAAGCATTTAGAGCTTGTATGAGTTTAAGCCTGTTACTAAGTCTTGTTTTCTTTTTATTATTATTATTATTATTATAGAAATGGGAAACATTAAACATAATTTTTAATGTTATACATTCTTAAAAGTAAATTAAAAAAAATTACTTCTATGGACAGTATGCAAAATAAATGCAATCAGGGTTTATTTTATGTTGAATTGTTCATTTTGTTTTATTTACACTTGTACAACACAAAACTTTAAAATAATTATTTAAACAGTCAAACTACATTTATTTAAAAATTTTAAAATACCCTTTAAATTATTTCATTTAAATTGTGCAGGTATTCCCTGGTGATTGATGATGGTATCATTCAAAGTATTAATGTTGATCCGGAGCATACTGGCTTGTCTTGCCTTCTATGCATCAAAACAATGAAAACTGTGACAGCAGCTGCTGAAAATACATAGATGTGTTTCTTGTTTGGAATGCATACTTTTTTTAATTTAAAACTTTTAGTGCTATATCTAAGCTGGTATTCATTGCATTGTTTTCTTGCAGTTTGGATCAGTGCATGCATTCTAGGAAATGAAGAAAGACAGACTGATGTACATGTTCTGTTCTGAAGATGGAAGATTGGAGATTGACATCATTTACTTATATAAAAAATACTCACAACCCCATATAAAAGAAATATTAAAAATAATTAACAAGAAAGAAATATGTATAAAATCACACATACACAAAATGAAAAGTTCTTATTTAGTAACCTTGAATACATTTTAAATAGTTTACATTATGTTGGAAGTGACTTGTAATAGTTGACAGAGATTTGATTACCTAAACTGAAGACAAAAGAATGACTTGTACATTTGCATTGGTGTACCTGATAAATTAGTGAAGAGTATGAGGACAACTGCAGGCAAGTGTGTGTGTGTGTGTGTGTGTGTGTGTGTGTGTTCAAATCTGTAAGTTCATATATGTAAATGGTTTCCTTAATGTAATATCTCGAATGGAGTCTGATTACACCTAATGAAAATGGAATCTCAGATTTTGGATTTAAATTCTGATATTCCTTTCTCCTTCTTTAAGAACTGTTCATTTTACAAGAAAATAAACAGTGATATTTCTTATGCAGACATGGTAGCTATATCAAACTGTTTTAGCATAAGGACACTTGTTGGAGCAAATTGACATAAAGTTTGCTAAATTTTTATGTTTTTGTTTATTTTTGCTGTTTATTAGAATGATTTTGTTTCATGTGCCACAATAATACTACACTGGTAGTTCTTTGTTTTAAAACTTTTAGTGCTATATCTAAGCTGGTATTCATTGCATTGTTTTCTTGCAGTTTGGATCAGTGCATGCATTCTAGGAAATGAAGAAAGACATTAATTTTGCAGTTAAATACCAGTACATTTTTACAGCTTAGTTGTGTTAATTCCCATTAGAAGTTAAAGGTAATATATTTTACCACAGAAATATTTCACAGCTAATTACTAATGTTGCCAACATTTGTAGGCTGCTTTTTCCTTTGTGCTTTGGATAATGGACAACAGGATTCTGGTTGTGGTTATATATGAATATCATTATGTTTACAGAATAGCAGATTATGTAATATATCACTTTAACCAACCTATCTTATAATTTTTTTAATATTTTATTCATTATATATAAAAATATTGGTTAAACCTTTTAGCTAAAAAATCTATAAAAAAAAAACAGTTGAGAAAAAAAATATTGTTTTAAAATAATTATTGCTAGAATTGTCATATTATTAACAACATTATTCTCCTTGCTTGTCTTTATAAAAAAGTTAGAAGCTCCTTTAATCACAGTGGATTTACTGAACCTTGGTGAGGAAGGTTATGTTCACTGTATATGCTGTAGTTTATCTAGAGGTCTGAATTTCTAAAGAAATAAGTCAATTAACTCTGGAGTATTGTGTTGTTTTTTCTTTCACGTTTTTCAGTGTATGCTTCACATTTTTATTTGCTATAAACATTGGATCTTTCCATAAGTGACACTTTCCTTTTCATATTGTTGCTTGTTCCATTTTAGTTCATTATTTGTATGTTTGTGTGTGTTAAAGAGTTAAGTGCCCTATTGTGAAAAATATTTAAATATATATTATATAAAATAAGAAATTTATAAAATATTAACATAACTATGCAAATACAAAATATTTAAATTTTGTTAGAAAATAAAAAGTAAAAACTCTGATTAATTTTAATATCCGATACATATTTGAACTACCAGTAATTGTAATATAAATTATTATGCTGCATGTGACTTTTCTTGACTGAAAATTATTTCCAGGAAAAATGAATAGGTGTGGCTGATTTTATTATACTGAGCAATATATCAATATATATTAACTTTCTTTAATATTCTTTGTTAACTTTTTAACATAAAATTCAAATGCAGAATAAAAGGAGGCAAAAAAGTAAAACAAAATTAGGCTTGAATGAAGATTAGTTATAAATGATGAAGATGCTGTTGATGATATGCTTACACAGAAAATGGGTATTGAAATAGAAACATAAGAATTTTTCCACAAGAAGAAAACATTAACCTATTGTATAACTTTTTCTGCAAGAAAGATAACACTAAAGTATTGTATAGGTTGAAACTCCAGCATCTTGTTTCCCTCAAGTGACATCAGGAAAAGGTTTTGATCATAAGTTACTATCAGCTGACAGCTATTAAACATTGTAGTGAACAAGAAAGCTCCAGTTCCTGCCATGACATATTCATCTTGAAAAGCAAGTTCCTGCCCTGACATATTTATCTTGAAAAGTGAAAACTAATAAGACCCCATAAAAAAGCATAGAGAATAATTTAAAAACATCAAATCAGTAAAGAGTAATGATACATAAACTGCCTTGCCTTTGTATTATAGTAACAGAACAATGCATTAATAAACAAATTAAAAAAAAAAAGATAAATACTTATAAAAATGTTGATAGTAAAATGATCTAATCAACTTCATTCAATATTATATAACAGACTTGTTACTGCAACACAGCAAGTAAACTAGTGATGTCTTAGTTACTTAAAAGTTACCAAATATATTGCTTGTAGTGTTTCCTCAAGCTGCTAACTCACAAAGGTGCTGTAGAATATACCTAACAGCTCTAACAAAATGGTACATGTTTTCTGACTTAGGGAGCTGTTGAAAAAAATCCTGATACACTAAGAAACTGAGAAAGTTTGTGAACCACTGTTGTACAATATAGTAATAGCATTCTCTTACCTGTTTTGCCAAGTTCTTTTAGATCTTAAAAACTAAAAACAAAGTAGGTATAGCATTTGAAGAATGAGTATTGTATTCATATAATATAGACCGTCTTTGACCCTTTCAGATTAAAGTATAATCTTTGGGGGGGGGGGGAACGTACTGAAGATACCATGTTTTAGTCATGCTAGTTTTGAATGCATATATTTATCACATTTGTTTCTTGATTCTTAACTGGGGGGTGGGGTGGGGTAGTATTTTCTTGTTATTCACAGCAGAATATTTCTTAAATCAGTACAAACTATAAAGTATTATAACCGCATTTATATATTTTTTAAAAGTAGCATATTAATGTTCTAGTTTTTAAATACATTTAATCTTACACATAACACATTTCATTTATAAATTTCTATTAAATAATACATAACTCAATTACTAATTTATTGTAAAATAAAAATGTATTTAAACCATATTCCTGAGTAATTATAAATCGTATTTACACATTCATGTAAGTTTAGTGATTAATAAAACTTACTCCTTTGCTCATTAAAGCTTACTGTTTACCAAGGTAAATTCCCTTGTAAAATCATTTCAGAGCCGAGATAATCGGCTTAAAAGTAAAACTGATCAAAAAGAATCTGACACATACGGCTGATTATCAATAGTGTTGACAGTACCTACAATACGGGCTGGCTCATTAGATCTTGAGTCTGACCATCATTGGAATCAAATCAACGAATTAATTAGATTCTAAAAGTATATCAGCAAAATCAAACTATGATCTACATTAGTGTTTTATTTACACATGCATCACACCTTGAATGACACATACAATTTCACGAGCTAACTCGGTATCACTCACTAAAAGTGTGACAGATGATTTAAAATAAATCGATACAAATCCTGCGCCAGCTAAAGAACATTGACCCAGTTCGTGTCTAGTCTGTTTACAAAACAAGTCAACTTTTTAGACTGACTCAGTTAATACAGGGTATTCACAAAGAAACGCAACCTATATGAGCAATGCATGTTTGTTTATTAATCAGATACAAACAATTTTGAATATGTTAGCCTGTGCCTCAATGGGGACCCCACAACCTCACACTTGTATTCGAGTCGGGAAGGCTGGCGGAAGGGGGGTGTACACTAATACTATTTCTTCCAGAGTTATCTTTTTAGTACCACGAGGTCAACACATTTCAGAAAAGATTCAGCGCCAAGTCTAAGTGTTTTAGTTTTACAATGGCACGGATTCTCGATGGAAAGTTGGTTGCAAGGTATGAACAGCTTAATTTTAAGAGTTATAATTTTTTAAATTTTATATATATACTTAAAATACTGTTATATGTTATTGGTTTGTTGTGTATCTTGTTGACAGTCGTGGACTCGATGTAGTGTTCTAATTTAATGCAGGCACTACGTAATGGTAATTTTTAGCTTTCGATTAGGTCCCTATGTGTTTATTTTAAAATAATCGGCGAACTGCACATGATGAGTTTTATATAGAATATGCAATTTTATTCTGAACTTTTTAAGCAGGGCTCTTTCCCCCCCAAATTTCGAAGTATGATTGAAGTATAGGCCTACAACTACAAGTACAACTACTGAACTAGTACAACTACAAGAGAAGGAATTTGTATTTACAACAAAATATTCTTAATCAGTTAATGTGTCTACACCTACTGTAAAACGTGTAGGCTCTATACTGTTCTTCGACAGTTTGTAATTCAAAGAATGAGGTCGCTGTTATTGAAATCAAGTGCGTTTCTAAACTTTGGCGCAGCTGTAACTAGTGGTCAGATAGATTCCTTTGATCAAATTAAATGGCTATTGTAGAAAAATTGTACACAAGTAAAAGTTTTATTTTTGCAATCTCAAGACTGTCATTTTTATTCTTTACAGGCTGTTGAGTTATGCAAGTTTTGATTTATTATTCCTCCAGAAGATTTTGGTCTTTAACAATAACAGTTTTGAAAGGAAAACAAAACAAAATACCCATTAAAAAAATCTGTCAACTGAACAACACTAACTAGTAACTTAGTAACATAATTATAAAATATTATTTTATAGAACTTTTGCCCATTTGAAAAAAACTGCTTTGTTAGATCAGTGTTAAAAGAATAAACGGCTTACTCATAAGGATAGGCCTATATTAATTAATACTATAATAGTTAAATAAGATTTAAAAATCTGTATAAACATCCTTTTTTTTATATAGAACTTAGAAGAGTCTTTGTATTTCAACATCACCACCTCAAACAATAAAACTTTTGACATGAGTATGCCTTCTACAAAAATATTTTCTTTTTGCATTTTAGTTTTTTACTAATATAAAATCTTCAAATAGCAGGAAATGAACATTATAAGTAATAAGCTAACAAGTTAGGCCTAAATCATGTGCATAAAGTTCTTTTTAAAAGTTTTCTTTTGTTTTAACTTAAGCTATAAAATTTAAATACTACTGGTTGTATCACCCATTCTATATTATTAGTGAATTGCACCACTAGAAAATAGCCTCTTCAGTTACAATTATTTTATATCAAATGCATTTATTCAGTAACAAAAGCAATTTTAACTTGATTTGCTCACATCCTATTAAGTCAAATAAACTTGGTGAAAAACAGTAATTTCAGCAATTTATTTTTATCATTATTTTATTGTAGAGCTGTCTGATCTAATTGAGTAATTCATTATATAAGTTAATACAAGATAAAATTTCTTCAAATTCTTATAATCTTGTAGTTGTACTACATTAATTTTCATTTTATACTTATATGCAGCTTTAATTAGTTTAAATTTTTGTAATCTTGTACCACAATGATTGCATTTTTATTTTCTGTAACCTATTTCAGTGAGATACGGCAAAAATTGAAAGAAGAAGTGGAAAAGCTCAAGACGGAATACACTGGATTTGTACCTGGTTTGGCCATAGTTCAGGTAAGCTGTAAAATTCACCATATCATAATAATAATTTTGCTGTATATTCTAAGAGTAAGAAAAGGTTGGGGATTATGATTTTCTGAGAAACTGGCAGAAGCCATGTTGTTTGTAATTTTGTTCTTTATTATTTTGTGGCTGAAATGGTTGATTGTCATTGACAGTATAATTCAAAATAAAATTTATGTTTTTCAGTACATATTATTTACATCAGTTTTATTGTGATAATTCAATCTGATTTTAGTTTCTTGCATTTAAAACTCGTTTGAAAGATGTTTAATCATTGTTCATATGTGAATTCAGAAATTCTGAAAAAAATTATTTTGAATGAGAAGTAAAATGGAAGAATTAGTGTTTTGTTTTTTTATATGAAAAAAAATAATGAAAAAAAATCATCTTCAAATTTAAAAAATTGCTAAATTTGAGAAGAGTTGCTATAGTATAACTTAGAAACTAGAAAGGGATATTACAACTTTCAGAAATAAATTAATCACATGTTTATTGTATTTGTGACCTTCATCAGGTAGTGATTATAAAATATTTTGCTATTTAAGTTAAAGAATTTAATTGTGTATTGTATATTTATTAGTAATAATAATATTATTACTGATTCATCTAGTATCTGTTGTCTATCAGATATTTGTAATTCTTGATCTTTGAATTTTATCACTGATTTGAGAGTTCTAAGGTTTTGCAGAATATCTACATCAAAGTTTTGTAGGACGTCTACTTTGTTTGTTCAGATGTCAGTATCTCTGGGTATTTTGTGTGTGTGTAGCATAATGTTTACATTGCTACAGATTATTACTAGGTAGTGGCACAGTAGCGCACTGGAAGCAATAATTCTGTAAAAGAGCAATTTTCATTACTTTTCATTCACTGATTTCTCAACAACCAAAGCATTGTATAATTCAAGCAAACATTCAGAATCAAGCTTAATGTTTCTATTTCTTATGATTGTAAATTTGTTATTTCATCATATAGAAAATTAAAACTTTGCATCTGCGAGTAGAAAGGAATAAAGTATTAAAGTTTCATAACCTTATTTTAGATTTTAGTTACTAAATTAGTCTTTAGCAAGTCTATAAATGGTTGAAATAACCATTTTTTTTCACTGCTGAATTTTTTAAGATTTATAAACAGCATATCTCTGGAACAAATTGAGATAGCTTCAAATTAAAAAAAAAAATTCATATTTTAAAAAGTTTTAAATTAAAATTACAAAACTGAATGCTTGATTTTATTATTATATTTTTGGTGCCACTACCTAATATTACTTCCTCTGATTGACTGATTTGGGGGAGCACTTCCAGCTTATGCCAATTTCACCCAAGGATGTTGGGGAAGGGGTGGGACACTAATAATATTCCTCTGCTGCATTTCAGGCTAGGTTTTTAATCTATGATCACAATATTCTTATTTTGAATTGATGTTTCATGTTAGATTCTTTGCTGTTTTACCATACTTGTTGATAACTAAAATAATTTATTTTCTTGAACTCTTATTAATCATAATGTTGTCATATTTTACTGTTATGGTGATGGTAATGCTTGTTGGTATTATTTTTCATGTATTATTACTTTTTCATTCAGGTAGGAGACCGTAGTGACTCTAATGTATACATCACTCAGAAAATGAAAGCTTCAATTGAGGTTGGAATCGATGCTCAACATATCAAACTTCCACGGTCTTCTACACAAGCTGAGGTAGGAGAGTTTTATTTTCACTTATTTAATCCTTTGATTCCAAATAGTTTAAAATTTCACTATCACTCAGTTTAATTTATCTTATGCTTTTTAACCCGTTCGCCGGCCCGCTACCGAGTTAGGTTAACGCATGCGCACACTTTTTTAAATCGATAGCCACTTAAAAAAAATAACAATCAAGTCAAGCAGACGATATGTTTGGGTTCAGCAGCCAATCTGCTCTAATTTTATCATTGGTTAACTATTTTTAGAAAGGTTTTTTCCATTACAAAGTTCGGAAATCCCCAGACACCTCACGTTTATCGAAGCTGAGCCGCCATTTTGAACCTAAGTTTGTACTACACATGGCTCGTTTCAAGGACCATTTTCAGTTGTTTGCTTGATCCTACCTAACGAACTTAATTGTGTAAATAAATTTAAGATATTGTAGATGAAATTCGACAGGCCTACTGATTTTTTGGATGTGACCATTTGATAATAAAAAATAAAAACCGATCGCTCTCAAACCGAACCCTCGTGGACGTCGTTATGACGTCGTTATGATACTATTTTTATCGATAGCCACTTTTAAAAAAATACCAATCAAGGTCAAGGAGAAAGATATGTTTGTGTTCAGCAGCCAATCTGCTCTAATTTTATCATTGGCTAACTAATTTTAGAAAGGTATTTTCCATTACAAAGTTCAGAAATCCCGAGTCACCCCTCGCTTGAAAAGAAGCTGAGCCGCCATTTTGAACCGGTTTGGAATTATACATTGCATGTTTCAAACACGATTTTTAGTTGATTGCCTGATCCTACCTAACGAACTTAATTGTGTAAATAAATTTAAGATATTGTAGATGAAATTCGACAGGCCTACTGATTTTTTGGATGTGACCATTTGATAATAAAAAATAAAAACCGATCGCTCTCAAACCGAACCCTCGTGGACGTCGTTATGACGTCGTTATGATACTATTTTTATCGATAGCCACTTTTAAAAAAATACCAATCAAGGTCAAGGAGAAAGATATGTTTGTGTTCAGCAGCCAATCTGCTCTAATTTTATCATTGGCTAACTAATTTTAGAAAGGTATTTTCCATTACAAAGTTCAGAAATCCCGAGTCACCCCTCGCTTGAAAAGAAGCTGAGCCGCCATTTTGAACCGGTTTGGAATTATACATTGCATGTTTCAAACACGATTTTTAGTTGATTGCCTGATCCTACCTAAAGAACTTTATTGTGTAAATTAATTTAATATATTGTAGATGAAATTCGACAGGCCTACTGAATTTTTGGATGTGACCATTTGATAATAAAAAAAAAAAAACCGATCAGTCTCAAACCGAACCCTCGTGGTTTTCATATGACTCTTTCGTTTTGTTCAAAATCAACCAATTTCCCCAGAATAATATTTATTTACACAAGATAAATTATTATTTATACCATATATTCAAATGGCAATCAACAAAAATCGTTTTCTTTCGGATTTTATTCAAGGAAACATCTAACAAATTGACGAAGGTCAACACAAGAAAAAGGTAAGAAAACTTTTTATTTATTTATTTATTTTTGAATTTAAAATAATAATAAGCAAACGTTAAAAAATTAAATAAATATTTTTAAAATGTCCCCCATAATATTTATTTTGAAAATCATTTTAGAATTGTACGAATTATGCTTGCTTTTAATTATTTAGTAGACTAGTAAAAAAAAAAAAAACGGTGAAAATGTTCCCAAGTTCAACAAAAAGATCAGAAATCTTTGTATTATTTCTTTGTTTTTGAATTCGAAAAAAATTTAAAAAATACTTTTAAGATTCCTTAGTATGTCTATAATAGGTAGTAATTTAAATTTTTAAAATCCATTGATAATTACAGTCGCTTTAAATTTTTTAGCACACTGACCCATTCAGTTATCGTTAAGCGTCAAAACATGGCCGCCGGCGAACGGGTTAAAAAAAAATGTTCTTTGAATCTTTTTATAGTTCTTTGTACATTTCTTTGTGTTTACAACTTTTGCATTTAATTTAGACAAAAATAGCTTGTAGATAGTCCCACCATTGCCATTTTACAGGGGACAAATGCACTTTTGCACACAAATTTACTAAACTTTATCACACAGCATTTTATTTTGTATAACTAATATTGTCTGTGTAGATTATCCAGACAGTTCAGCATTTAAATTCGGATGTGACAATTCATGGAATAATTGTGCAGGTTAGTAATCAGTACTTTTTTAATCAAACCGACACAACATGTCAATTACTGAGTTATATCAGTTCATTTTATCACATTTATTGCAAAAAAACAAAGAAGGAGAGCTAACATTTTAGTAATATGCTTGTAGTCAAGCTTATGGAAAAATGTGTTTGATGTTAGTTGAGTGAGTGGACTTATATTTCTTGGATAGATGATTTTTGATAGATGCTTCTTAACAATGTGCTCTTCTTTAGTTGCCGCTGGAGACAGATGTCCCTGTTGATACTCATTTGGTGACCAACACTATTCTACCCGAGAAAGATGTGGATGGGTACGCTATTATTCTCTAAATAAAGAATCAATACAATAAAATGTATTGCCATTTACAATACACTTTGATTTTACTTATAGTGTGAGCAAGAGAATTTAATGCAAGAAGAAGGTATAGCTAAATAAACAGTTCAGTGAAATCATTAGCCTATTAGTATAATAGATTTCATATACATAGAATAAAAAATTTATTGTAATTCCAGCATAAAATATAAACTAAAATTAATATAGAAATTAATCACTGCAATTCCAAAACAAGATATAATCAGAAATGAATATGTGTGCAATTTTGACACAAGGTGTAATCATTACTATATTCAATGGCAGAAAATGGTGAGTACAGATGGAATGGAAACCATTTTCTCTTGGGAAATTTGTGGATTGTTCTAAGTTCTGGGAATTTTACATTGAACCCTATTAATTCAAGGAAACATTAAGCAGGGTTCTGTAAAATGGGGAATTTCTCACTATATATATGCATGTGGTGTTCTGTGATTTAAATGGATATGAGTGATTCATGTATACATAAAGATGTGATTTACATGTACATATGGATGTAATGATATGAATGATTTCATTTATGGGTGATTCATAAATATGTATGGATGTGATGATGGAAGTGAAGCGCGCGCATATGTATATATTACACGCATGCGTGAATCACTTCCATCATCTCATTCTTATGAATCACATTATTCATATATATGTAAGGATGGAGCAATTCATTTATACTTAGGGATGTGGGAATTGTAAGTTTCATAATGTAGTGTGGTGATATAAAACTTTCAGCAGGAACATACCTCTGCCATTTGTGTGAAATCAAGAATTCAGATTACTCTGCCTGATATTCCATCAGTTTCTGATAAATTAGCACCAGAAGGCCTAGTTACTTATTTGTTTTACATCTAAAAGTTTTGTCACTTTCTTGTGTTTAAATTTATCCATTATGTCATTCAGTCTCCACCCAATCAATGCTGGACAGCTGGCTCGAGGTGACCTTGAAGGATGTATTATTCCCTGTACCCCAAGAGGGTGTCTGGAACTTATTCTGCACTCAGGTATTGCATCTATTTAGTAAATAATTAGATGGCATATGTATTTATTAAAGATCTAGAAATTTCCTGTTATTGGCCATTTACTTGCAGAGTGCTTGGAAAATGCAGAGATTGTTAAACTTGTTCAACTGCATTTTTATTTTTATCACAAGAGTAAGAGGCAGGATAGAAAACTGTATTCAATGTACCAGGATGTACTTTCAGTACAGAATTATCTTTACAATGTATACCCATCACCAGCACTTGACAACAAAGTTACATCACAGCCTATAATTTTCCATGGGTAACTGATGTTGTCTATAAAACAAAGAAAAAAGTGTTTTAGATCTGTGAGTATAAACACTACCATCAAACGCGTTTACATTTAACAGTGACACAACGAATGTACAGACAGAAAATACCAAAGTTAAACGGCTTTCATAGATGAATTACTCACTGTAACTAAAACATATTTAAGTATTTTATATAAATTGTTTTAAATTGGATTAACCTTTTATAAAGTTATGAACACTGGTTTAAAAAAGAAATAGAAAAGAAGAAAATAATAAATGTCGTGAAATCTGTATTATATGCTGTTTAATATTAAATATCCTTACCCTTTAATTTGTTATCATTGTTGGAGTGGTTGATATTGATTGTGACGTGTATATTGCATTCCGAAGAACAAAAATTATTTCATTCCCAACTATGATTGTTATGCCTTCAAAGTTCATTAAGTAATTCCAGAAGACAAAAGTCTTTTGTATGTTCTTTTCATTGAAAGGTATGTTATTCCTATTATGCATTCATCAGTGTTGTAAATTTCTCACTCTTTTAGAGAAGCAGGATTTTAGGGAATCACTGTTTTTCATTCTTCTTAACAGGAACAAGCATCCAGGGTAAAAAGGCTGTAGTTCTTGGGCGAAGCAAAATTGTCGGTGCTCCAATGTCAGATCTGCTAACATGGAATCATGCTACAGTGACGGTCTGCCATTCCAAAACTGCTGACCTGAAGGCTGAGGTAGTCTTTATCCTTGTCTAGGCTATGCCATGTGTTTTCTATGTTAAAGCATGTTGCATTGCATTAAAGCATCTCCACTTCATAGTATGCATCACCTTAGAGTTACCATTTTCTCTCAAAAATATTTCTCTTTGTGTTCAGAATTTAACCTCTTGCATCACTATACCATATGGTTCACTCTTTGTGATGCTAAGGGTACAATACCAGGATATGGGTTAAACTTTTTAATTTTTCTTCGGTTTCTAATTATCGGATTTTTTTCTTGTAGCTACCCGATTAGTGACTCTAAAGTCATAGATTTTCCTACAAATTCTATAGGTTTTTAAAAGGAATATTTGTGCAGGTCCAGCTAGCTGAGATTTTGGTAGTGGGCATTGGCAAGCCAGAATTAGTCAAAGGTGACTGGATCAAACCTGGAGCAGTGGTCATTGATTGCGGCATCAATTCCATTCCAGGTTTGTGGTTTTTGCAAAGTGAAAGTTTGCAGTTGCTAAAGTAGAGAAGGAACATTTTAAAAGTTTTAATTGAAATATGTACCCTAATGTTCCCAGCTGTATGAAATGTTTTATGATGATATTGTTGCTCTAAATTATTTAATTTTAGTTAATTGGCTTTGTTGGCTTTTGACATGTCTGCAGAACTTGAACTATATAACTACTTTTCTTATTTATAATGCATCATCCAGAGACAAATCAAACGAAGAGTTTTTTAAAATTAGGTCTCTAGCTGGATATGAATTGATTGCTTTGTATGATTTGATTTGACACATACTTGTAGTTCTTATGTTAAACTGATTGTGCATCTGATGTTACTATAAGACTTTGTCTTTCCTAAGTTCGACTGAATAAAATGTCTGTTAGTGTTATACGAGTTTGATTTGACTTGTGTTCTTTGATTAAGCTGTTTGTAAATATGATGTTATATAAGACTTTCCTAAGAGTTTACTGCTGTGAGTTTGATTTGACATAAGCTTGTGTTATTTTGGTTAAGCTGGATTTAAATCCATTGTTGTTATATAGTCTGCATATTATATAGACTACATGTTATAAAGTTTACATGTTACATATTATATAATCTTCATATTATATAGACTATATGTTATATAGTCTACATGTGTAGTGTCTTGTGATCCATTGAAAACAACATTTACCAAAATCTTTTCTGTAACAGACAGCACCAAGAAAGCTGGTTATCGATTGGTTGGTGACGTAGATTTTGAGTCTGCCAAGTCAGTGGCATCGTGGATAACACCGGTACCGGGTGGAGTGGGTCCAATGACTGTTGCCATGCTATTGAAGAACACAGTTGATCAGGCACATCGCTCTGTCTTGAAAGCTGGGGTAAATAGTTTGCGAACCTGATTTTCTTGTTTGGGAATGAATGACTCTTCACTTCAGATTGGTCTCATTGTTTTGATGCATGCCTAGTCATTGTAGACACAGGTTTGGTGCACCATTTATATGTGTAAGTTTGAGATAATTTTTATTAAGTGAAAATCTGTGCAGGTAGGTAATTTTATATATCTTCAAAGCCATAATGATTATCTTATAAAAAATTAATCAGTCTTATCATTCTTTACATGTTCATTTTATAAGTTCTTTATTAATATGCCAGTGGAATAAAATTTTTAAATGACATAGTTTTTTTGCATCATAATCTTTTGTGTGGTTATTCTTGTTGGTGCCCTATTTAAATACATTTTATTTATTTATTTAATATTATACAAAAATGTCTGCATTGTTTTAATTAAAAAAATACAGTGGATGTCTCTGATTTACAATTGGCTCTGATACAATCAGATCATTTTATCACTTCATGCCTCTATAATGAAAGGGTTAACTGTACGTGAGAATACACTATATGATGGGTTTACTGTTTTAATGGGCTCACATTATGATATATATTCCATGAAACAATGGGAACTCTGGAACAAATTAATTCTGTAAAGCACCACTGTAGTTGAATTTTAATGACGTCTCCCTATCTTTTTATTATGGGTTTATATAACTGTGAGCATCTGTTAATTCTATCAAAATACATTGTAATGAACCCTTTCAACATTGAATTTTTGGTGCATAAAAGACTGGGATATATTTATGCTTAGTCTGTAGGTTTTTTGTATAAAAATTACTACTTCATCAAACTGTATTGAAGTAATCCCTTTCATTTAAAAAAAAAATATTGTTGGTGGATGAGAACATAAGTATAATATCTATATGTTTAGCTAATTGTTTTTTGAATAGGCATTTTATGATTAGAAATTTTTAGGGAATGTATATTTTAATATGGCCCATATGCATTTAAAATATTCTTTTACATATAGATTCAAAAGTTGTATTCATACAATATCAAATCTTATCTTGTCATTTCAAGTACATGATTTTCTGCATGTATACAGTGAGTTTTCTGTTTACAGAAGTTTCTTTAAGTGAAATCTAATTTATTGACCTATTATTTAGTCATTTTCATTTTATTTGCACTCCAAACACATTCATGTAACTAAAGTTGTTGACCTGAGAGCAAGAACAAGAGGATGATTCAATCGTCAAAGTGATGCTGATTCCTTTGATTTCAATCTCTTAGTTGTTGTTAGTCACTGTACAGATGTCAAACTAAATACTCTTAATTTTGAATTTGTGATAGTTATGTGTGTACATTTTTCATATAAATGTGTTCATATATACATGATTTTTGTTTAAATAAGGATTTCAGGAAGGCACATTTCACATAAACAGAACTCATTGTACAGTCAAGTCCGGATATGTCGAGGGCCTAGGGGTTTGCCAAAAAGTGTCGAGATAACTAAAGATCGAGATTACAGAAAACCAATATGGCGGCAATATATTACAGTACTATAACATGCGCTTGACATTTCTTTATGTACATGATGTGCGTTAATGAATGAGAATGTACATGCACGAGTTTGGTGATTTTTTACACAACAGCGTTGCCGCAATTTGTTTGATGACGCGATCGGCATGCTATAAAAATGTACATACATGTACGTGTTTGCTAACAACAAAAGGTTTATGTACACGCGGTAAATATGGTTTCTGTACAAAGTCTAAACTGCTTTGTTGCTTTTTGCCTTTAACATTCTACTTGAAAACAAATGCTTCAATATTACATATAACGTGCTTGAAATTACATGATGTGCGTTAATAAATGAGAATATACATGCACATGTTTTTGATTATTTAACAGAACAGCGTTGCCGCGATTTGTTTGATGACGCGATCGGCTTGTTTTAAAATGTACATGTACATTGTTTGCTAACAAGAAAAGGCTTATGTGCACCAACTGACAGCAGAGATTTACCAGAACATGTATACAATAAAAACGTACAAACCTTTCATTATATTCTCCAACATTGCAAACACAAAGATTGCTCACAAAATAAAAAAATCTGTGTGGTGTACGTGTAGTTCGTTTTTTTTTTTACAAAAAGCTAACCAAGTATCAAAATTAAAGTTGCGAGTCATTTTGTGTGCGTGTGTGTGCGTCTAAGGTGGAGGGCAGGAGGAAGGGGGGTGTCGAAGCCGCCTCTAAAAAGTACATGTACATAAATCGTACAAGCGGTTACTTCAAAGGTAACTTTAAGAGGTGTAAGCCAGTTGAAGAGCAACAGTGTGCCTAGTTTGCCCTTTATTGTTAGCGAGATGGCGAAGTGGCATCGGTAACTAACTTTTTCAAAAGCCGACGAATAACTGATTTTAAGTGGTGATTCGGGCCCTCTTTTGTGCTAGAGATACATGTACAGTACATTACAAAGAAAGAAAGAAACAAACAAACAGACATTGTATTAGTGTTCGGCAACATAAAAGAATCGCCATTACTGATAAGAAAATGTTAACAAAGAGGGAAGTTGGTCCACCGTCCATTCTCGATACATGTATGTACCGTACATGTATTCTCCAACATTGCAAACACAAAGATTGCTCACAAAATCAAAAAAATCTGCAGGGTGTCAAAGTTCGTTTTTATAAAAAGCTAACCAGTATCAAAATTAAATTCGCGAGTCATTTTGTATGTGTCTGTGTGTGTGTGTGTGTGTTTCACTCACACACATCAAAAGCCGCAATAGACCTTTCATCTTCATGATGTTCTCGTCTTGATTTGCTTCTTGCCTCCCGGTGCGTCTAAGGTGGATGGCAGGAGGAAGGGGGTAAAACAGATCGCACCTATTAGGCGCACACCCTCAACAGCTCTCCGTCAGTGGGGGGTTGGAGGGGGCCGAAGCCGCCTCTGAAAATATCCTACAAGCGGACAAGCGGTTACTTCAAAAGTGGGCTAACATAAGTTCTGAACCAGTTGAAGGGCAACAAACAGTGTGCCTATTTTGCCCGTGGCAAACACCAAGAAAACAATGCCCTTCTTAAGTTTAAGCTGCAGTTTTTAAAAAGACATGGTCATTTATTGTTAGTGATTAGTCAGCAGTAGGGTCGAGATAACCAACTTAAGTGGCGATTTTGGCACTCTTTTGTGCCCGAGATACTAGGGTTCGGCAACATAAAAGAATCGACGTAACCGATGAGAAAATGCTAAGACAAAGAGGGAATTTGGCGGTTCCACTTCAAAAATGTCGACTTACTAGGGTTGGCAAGTTAACCGAGGCCGAAATAAGTGGACTCGACTGTACTTAGTTTGATATACACTTCATTTGAGTGTGTGTGTGTGTTTTAACAAATAGGGTTGAATGTAAATAGTATAAATTATTGAATGGATTAATTTATGTTAAACATGTTAAGTAAATAAATTGACTAGAATTAAGTCTGCAAACTTTAATAATATATAAAGAATATATAAAGAACATTATTTGCCAGTTGCACACTGTTGACACAATGAAAAGCCTTGTGTTCACTGGTGCTTTCTCCCCAGTCTATCATTTTGTCTTGTGAAGAATCTTCATAACACCACAGCTAGCAATCTTATCCCTAATACCCATAATACCACTTCATTTCTTCATAGTCTTCACTGGATGGCTGTTCACTTCAAAATATAAAATATGGAATCTCTTCTGTTAGTTTTGTTTCACTCTAGTTCCAGCTTTAAGTACTTGTCTGATCTTGCATGATTGTATTTCCCTGTTAGAAGCTTGCACTGTCATCAGATATTTTCAACATTCTAAAAGCAAAGTATATAAGTTGCATTGTCCAATGTTCATTTGCTTATCCAAGTCCATCTGCCTGGAGTTTGCTGCCTTTTGAGCAACTATAGTCATTTTCAAAAGGGCTTTCAGAGCATATCTTTTGTTATCAGCAGGACAGCACCAAACTTCTGTGTTATTATTTGCTCATACTGTACATTGTACATTCATTTTCTTTATGTTTCACTTTTGTCATTATAGTTATTTGTTATGTATTATAATTCTGCATGTTATATTCATTTTTCTTGGTTTAACTGAATTTTATGGTGTATTTAAGTAGTTTATTTTTTATGTGTAATTATTATCAAGCAATTAGGAATTTTATAAGATATAACCCTTTATTACATCTTTTTAAAAAAGATTATTATATACATATATGCTCCAGTGAAACAAAATGTACGTTTGTAAATTAAAAGTGGAAAGCATTAAACATCATTTAAAATGTAATACATTCTAAAAAGTAAAGTTTAATAGAATAACTTACATTTAGTGACAGTTTGCAGAATATTTTCATATCTTATTTTTTATGTTGAATATTAATTTTGCTTTAGTTACAACACAAAACTTTATAATAATAATTTTTATAAAATCAGTGTACATTTATTTATGATTTTATTTAAATTTTGCAGGTTCTCTCTGGTTATTGATGACGGTATCATAGGAAATATGGATCGGGAGCACACTGGCATTGTCTTGTCAAAATGATGAAAACTACGACAGCAGTTGCTAAAAGCACATTTCTTGTTCAGAACCCACACTTAACAACTTTTAGTGCTCTGTCCTGGGATACATGTTCCTTTCTTCTTTAAAGCTTTTAGTGCTCAGTCTGTGATGATAACATTGTTCTCTTGAAGTCTTAGTTTACAAGTGCTTTTTTTTTTTTCAAGTATATCAAGAAACATTTACCAAGAAAAAAAAGTGTGTTTGTGTATGTGTGTGTGGATGTTATTTAATAATCTTGAATATTTCAAATGTTTGGCTTGTTGAGTTGAGCAAATATTTTGATTATCATTGTTAACTACATGTAATGCCAAAGAATGAAATATATGCATGCATTTGTATGAAGGTAGATCAGTGAAGTGTGCATGTTTTCAAGCCTGGAAGTGATTTCCTTTGTGTAATATCTTGGGTGGAGTATGATTATATCTGAGGAAAATGAAATCTCATATTTTGAAATTTAAAATCTGACGTGTTTTTCTTGAAGATCTATTCATATTACAAGAAAATAAACTTTTCCATTTCTTATGCAGACATTGTTGTTTTATCTAACAGTTTTAGCATGAATTGTTTGAGCAAATTGGCGTGCAAGTTTTGCTTAGGATTTTTTCTCCATTTATTTTTGTTTTGTGTTATCTCAAATAAACTATTCAACTGTTTGCTCGTGTGTCTGGGGTTTGGGGATTTTTTTATTTTGATTATATTTAAGGTATTGAATTGATAGATTTTTTTCCTTTATTTTGAACGTATTATCTTATACAACGGTATTTTTAATACTAGTCAGTCTTATTTTTTTAGTGAGCAATGGTAGGTACATTAATTAAGGTCGTCCTTTTTAGGTAGGTTAGTCAAGATTAACATACCTTTAGCAAGCTCATTATGTGAATGAGTCCTGTTCCACTGAAGAGAGATACATCGCAACATTAAATTAGTGAATTTTCTATAACTATAATGGGGAATGGATATTGGTAGAGGGGAGAATAGTAGTATTCACTGGTTAGAAGTAGCTATAACTTGGTTGGTTCTATTATGATGGCCACTTTAAACCTTTTCAAATCTTATACAAAGAAAAGTCCATCCTGTTCTTGAGAAACAGCAATGTCTCCCAAAGGGAACTTTAGATATAAATACATAATTGATATTTTTTTGTTGTGCAAAATGGCATAACCCTGCAAAAGATTTTTCAGTTTCAAGCTGCTTAAGCACACCTTGAGTCTATGCATGCCCAAGTTTACATTGCAGGAATTTAGTGCTGAGCATAAGATTGAATTGTTTAAATGTATAGCAGTCAAATAGCATAAAATAAAGTAGCTTTATATTTAAAAAAGTGCTAATTGAAGAACATAAGACCGGGAGATGCCTAAACTGCATTTATCTTATACTGGCAGTTTGACTCTGTTAAGAGTGTTGAGGTCAACTGGACATGCCTTTGTGTACTGCATTTATCTTATACTGGCAGTTTGACTCTTTGTTAAGAGTGTTGAGGTCAACTGGACATGCCTTTGTGTACTGTTTCATTTTTTTTAAACATCCACAGAACACCTCAATCAGTAAAGAAGTATAAAATTCATTTATTAGTTCACCATCATGTATAGATAGATTTAGGATATATAATTTGAAAGGATTTATTTAAAACTGATGTTTATTTTTGAGAACTGACACTTTATCTAAAATTTTAATTTATTTTGATGCCAAGATTAATTGATTTTTATTGTTTGTTCTTCTGTCTTTGCTTTCACATTATTTTCTTCAGGGTGGGTTGTGTATTCTTGCATTATTATTAGAAGAGCTGAGTGAATGTAATATTATTTCCCAAGGATGAAAGTGTTTATTATTGAATACTTGAGTTACTTTTACAAGTTTCCTTTCCCCAGTGTGAGAGTTGATATTTAGGCCTTGTTAAGTTTAATATTTCTTAATAAACATTTTATTATTGTTGATCCATATTCTTTTCTGGTGTTTTTGTGTATGTGTTTATTTGTTAATAATAATTTGTTTATGTTAAATGTACAGCTGTTTTCCTTAATCTTGATCATAACTAGCAGTGCTAATTATAAACATGGTGGTTCTTCCCACTTTTGTATAAAGTGATGGACAAAACTCTACTGATTGCTGAAAAATTATTGTAGAATAAATGCTATGCAATAAATTTAATGCTTCTGCTATAAATAATCATAATGGTAATTATCTTTGACTCCAGACTAGAAACAATTGTGTTACTCTTCTTACTTACTACCTGTTTACAATATACATGTATTTGCTTTAATTAAGAAAATATTTTTAAAAATTGTCTTCCCCCAATTAGCAATCAGTCTGACAGACTTTTCATTCAATGCTTGGTATGACTGAGCATGTTCAAGCAAAAGCACACTAATTGGTCTAATGCTATTGAACTCATTCCCAAAGAAGAACTGTAAAAGGGTTAAAGACAATCAAAAGCAGTGGTTCCCAACATGATGTCCACTGAGGCATGTACGAGATGTAAAAAATAGAGCAAATGCAGTCTGTTTCATCTAACCTCATGTCACTCATTTTAGGCTGTAAAATCAAAGCAGAATTGATTTTGTGGAAGTCACATATGAAGACAGTCTCTTGTATATTTTCCAAGCATGAAGAAAATGGTAAATGACAGTGATTTTAATTCTTCACTACATTCAAAGACCTTAGGAGCAGTTTGAAAAAATATTTCAACAGTTCATTATCATTAAATCTGTATTTGCATTGGAAATCTTTTTAACTTGAGGTAACAAAAAATGGCTACACTGACTGCAAGTCTCATTCAAGAAGTGTAACGCAAGATTTTGGACCTTCAAAATGATACTGTTCTTAAATCGATCACAACAGATGATAATTAATTTTGGGAATCTACAGAGTGACCTATAAATCTCTACCCATCCATGCTATTATTTTATATTCAATTATACATTCATTATAAATTGTTTTCTTTCTTTACGCTCTTCAAATGTAAATGGGCTTAAATCGGAGATATTTCTCTGAAAAAAAGAAAAAATTATAATGAATGCCTAATTGAATATAACATGGATGGCTAGGGACTTACAAGCCACCTTGTATAGCATATACATAAAGTCTTAATTTGATTCCATTTATCTATGAACTGTTTTTAACGATGTGCGTAATAAAGTCAAAATACAGATCTTAACCTAAAGATGGGCATCTTGATTGTTTACAAACGGAAATATTTTACTCGCTCGACTGCTAAAAACTGGCTAATGAAACGCAGTGCTAAAAATCATATTAATTTATTACAATAAAAGAGAATGAATTAATAATAATGTCATTTCTCCATTAACCGGTCTTTAAAGGAATGAAAAATAACCGAAATTTAAATACTAAAAATCCAGAACGGAGGGCTTCCTTTCCTGCCTAAATACTTTGACCATGACCTGTCGCGTGTTTTTCCCCTCCAGAGTTATCTTTCTAGTACCTCGAGGTCAACTATAGCAGACTACTAAGAGACATCTGTGAGGTCAACCTGTAAGACACGTTTTACACTTACAGTCAACAATGGCACAGATTCTAGATGGAAAGTCGGTTGCGAGGTAAAAAAAACAAACAAACCCAGACAGTTGTAATTTTAGAGTGAAAGAGAGCATTTAATTTGCATATAGTTTTAAAATTGTGTATCGAGTCGACACAGTCTATAACATTAATATTTTTATGCTTACAATTATGTGGTTTTGTTTATTGTAAAATAGTCAACAAACTACATGCGAATTTTATATGGACACATCTGGTTGTATTCTAAACTTTATAAACAAGTCTCTGTGTCTTGATTTTTAACTTAAGAAGATTTCGCGTTATTATTTAAATGCACAGGAGACAGAATTTGTATAAAGCTACGTACCTCGAGGCCTCACCCACATCCTCTCCTCCCTCCCGTTTGAAGTGCTTAACTGTGCATACTCGTACTGCAAGACCAACATAGAAGAATTTAATTCTAAGAATGAGATTGCGGTTATCAAGATTAAGAGCATTTCGTAAACATCGGCGCAGCGAAAATTAGTGAATAGTGGTAAGATAAGTCCTTCGATCAAATTAACAGATGTCGTAAATAAATTAAAACATTATTTTTTTGCACTAAGTATTTTTTTTTACACATTTTAATTTAATGTCCTCCAGAATAGTTTTGCCTTTAAGTTAACAATTATAAAAGTTTAAATGTTCAAGATCCTCCAGTGTTGAGAAAAAATCCCCTCCCCTCTTTAAGAAACAAAACAAAACAACACAATTACAACAAATACACACAAACCCTGACAGCTGAACAACAAAATTATTATTATTATTTGTGCAGAACTTTCCCCAATTGTTAGAGAAAGAAAAGAATAAGTGGATAAGAATGAGGGAATATTTTCTTGGGAGTAAGTTAATAACAGTTAAATAAGATTAAAAATTTGTCTGCATAAAACAAAAACTTTAAAAATAAATTGCATGTTAAAAATATATTGCTTGTAATGATTCTGTGCAAACGTCAGAAACTAATGAAAAATGAAATGATAGGTTATGAATTCATGCATATTCTGTTATAAGCATTTGTACATAAAGTGTGACACAAATGGTGGATTGAGGTTAGAAAATTATGACATGTAACCAGCTAATCCTAAGGAAATTCTTTTTATAGAATTATACTGTCTTTGTATTTCAACATGACCACCATCAAAACATGTAATTTATGATGTATGCATGCCTTTACACAATTATTTGCAAACAAATAAGTGCAACCTTTAACAGTTACAGGACACTAATAATAGCTAGTATGTTTTGTAATTATATGTACAAATCTTTTAAAACAAATAATAATTATGGTGTACTGTTATTATTTTTTGTTTGTTTTATTTTTAAACTTTAATTTAAACATCACTTGTATCACCTGTTCTTTAGTGAGTTGCATTGCTAGAAATTAACATAACACTAACAGCATGGCTTCACTTGCAATGGAACTGATCTTCAGTAAAATATTATTTTATGTAAATTGTATGGGCATAGCAAAATAAACATTGCTTGCATTGAAGTGGAATTCCACTGTCAGTCAATGGAGCAGGTGCATATGCATCCTTTATCCAATGAAAAATGCAATGAATTTTTTTGATCAAGCTCAATACACAAGCTTGGAATAGACCCTCTAAGAGGATGAGTATATCACAAATGCAAGCACATGACCTACTGTTAGAATGGGGATTGTGGATACATGTCACCTTTTGTGACAGGTTATGTATAAAGAGGGAGGTAATACAAATGTCTTCAAAAAGCATGAGTAAAAGTCCCTAATAAAGGGTGTAATAATTTTATAATAAATTAATAAATTTAATTCTGACAGTTGTATTTTAATTTGATCTTAGAACTTTATAATTGTGTCCTTCATATTTTAATAATATCACTGCCTGCAAAATGCCATAACTTTTTATATTATTGTAACTTCTGTAATCTCATTTCCAGTGATATACGGCAAAAGTTGAAAGAAGAAGTAGAAAATCTTAAGACAAATTATTCTGGATTTGCACCTGGTTTGGCCATTGTTCAGGTAGGCTCTAAAATTCACTGTAAATTATAATAATAATATTGCTGTGTATTTTAAGAAAGATTGGTGGTGGTGGTGGTATTGACAGAAACCATTTTGCTTGCAGGCAATAGTTTTCATGTTATGTGCAGTTTATTGTTGATGTTTTTGTGGCTGAAATGGTAGACTGCCATTGGCAGTGTAATATATTTTATTTTAATTTTTATACTGAAAATTATGTTTACAACACTCGATTCATGTCATCACTTTTAGTTTTATTGGTATTAGTTTTTTATGTTTAGGACAAATTTGAAAGGTGTTTAATCCATTGTTCTTATAAAAATTTAAAAATTAAAATTTTATTTCAGTGGTAGTAAAAGTTAAGAATTAGTAGTGTTTTTTCAACTGTAAAAAAAAATTGACCACATCATCTTCAGATTAGTAAAGTTGTTCAAAATATAAATTTTAAAAGAGTTACTGCATCTTACAAAGGCTGATACTTCTAAAGAAATAAAATAAATACATGTGTTATTATGTGTATGACCTTCATCAGGTAATTATTAAAAAATGTTTTGAATATGTAAAGATATTATTGATTTTATTATTAGTGTTTATTTATTATTAATTTTTTATTGTCTCATTTAATATATATTGTCAAGTATTATCAGATACTTGTAATCCTTCCTCTGGGAATTTTATTACTGATTTATATCCTGGCTGTTAGTGTTAGGATTTGTTTGGTGTTTGCTGAGCTTTTAATATCTCTCCATTTGTGTGTGTGTGTGTGTGTGTGTGTGTGTACGTGTACGTATGTGTGAGAGCTAGGGAAGGAGAGAGCATTCTCCATTGCTACAGATTATTACTTTCTTTTGTCCCTTTCTGTCTTTGGATTTCTAATCTCTCATCACAGTACTTTCCAGTCTTTGGAGTTTTAATCTTTCATCACAGTACTTTCCAGTCTTTGGAGTTTTAATCTCTCATCACACTACTTTCCAGTCTTTGGATTTCTAATCTTTCATCAGAATACTTTCCAGTCTTTGGATTTCTAATCTCTCATCATGGTACTTTCCAGTCTTTGGAGTTTTAATCTCTCATCACAAGTCTTCCATTTTGATTTGCAGTTTCTGGCAGTTGGGATTGCTAGAAATTGGTGATTCTTTGATGTTTTATCCTACTTGTTGATTGCTAAAATATCTAGTCTTCTTGTATTATTGTTATTGTTGTCATTATTCCTTTAGTGTGGATATAGTGGTTGTTATTATTTTGTATGTGTTATTGCTTTCAATTAGGTGGGTGACCGTAGTGACTCCAATGTGTACATCAACCAGAAACTAAAAGCATCAATTGAAATTGGAATCAATGCTCAACATATCAAACTTCTACGGTCATCTACACAAGCTGAGGTAGGAAGTTTTATTTTTGTTTTAAAAATAAGTATTGGTTAATCCCGTTTACAACCAAGTAGTTTAAAAATGACTATCACCCAGTTTATCATATGCCTTTTGTATCTTTTTTGTACCATTTTAGTGTTCTTTTTACTTTTTAGTTTTCTTTATACCTTTTCTAATGTTTACAAGTTGCAGAGCCACTGCATTTGATCTAGATAAGAATACCTTACATCTTGTAAGGAAAAAGACCCTCGAAAGAATTACTTTTGCTGAGCTATTATTGTGACTGAGTCAGCAACTGAGCAAGTTAAAATAAAGTCTATTATTTATAATAATCCTGATTATTTTCTTCCAGTTTTCCTGCTAATATTCCATTTCCAACATTTGATTACATTCATTGATTATAGTCCAAATGATTTTCATTTCAGTCCTCAAAAGTTAAGATTGCAAATCATGGAAAACTATGTGATAAGAGCCATCAACTGAAAATCTTTAAATCACTGCTTTAAATTATTGAAAACTATTTACCACTTGCCATTAAGTCTTTTACCACTTTTACCCATTATCTTGAAATACCATCAGGCTTATTCTATAAAAAATAAAATTTAAAAATTGATAAAATAAAATACATGAACAAAGAATTGATTAACCCTTTCAGTTTCACTGTTTAGATTTTTAAATATATCCCACTCTGACATTATTTTCAGGTTTCTTATGCCATTTTTGGCAATCTGCTCAGAACAGTAATTGAACGATAGGAGTTATCTTCTCTTATGTAATACAATATAAATAAATAAATAAAATGCATTTGAAGACTTTTATTAGCACTTTAACATAATGAAAATCTCAGAGCACTTTGCATTTAGGGTGCAGCTTGAAATTTTTGAGCCAGGAAGTGGGCTTGTGATTTGACAAAACTCCATCCACCATGACTATCAAGGTGGGGCTTGAACTTCTGTTATCTTCTTGTGAGACCAGCACCTGAATTGTATCTTCCTATATCATGATCCTACCATAAACAATTAATGCCATTAATTTTGACTGCACTATATTCAAAGCAATAAGGGTTAGCCAAAAAAACTGAAAAGATAAAAAAATAATATATCAAATCTGTGCAAATATTAAAAAAGAGTACATAAATATAATTATTAAAAGTACAAAAATAATTATAATTCAAAAAAGTTTCATGCTGCAATTTACTTTTTGATGCAAATTGCTTTTCTTCAAGCTAGATTTGGTGGAATATTGGTGACCCAGAAAATTCTGATGCTCTATGCCTTAACAGGCTTTGCATTTGACCTTTAGACCTTTGTGAAACAGTGATCTCTCTGACCTAATCTGCTTGCATACTGTGTAACTGTTTTTGATGGCTGTGTAAGCTTGATACTGGCATGTTTGTAATTAAAACATTTGTTTATCTCTCTCTTTTATGCTAAATTATATGCATGCACACATACTCATGCATGCATACATCTGCCCCCCCACCCACCCCAACATGCTATTGTGATTTGTGTATAATTCTTAAGGGTAAATGAAAAACTTGCCTCTGCTATTACTTGGTTAATAACAGTTCTGCTTGTTATATTAAAAGAAAAAGAATAACTACTGTTAGATATTACTTGAAATTTTATTTGTTATTTAATTACATTGCCTTTATATATTTTTTAATATATGCCTTTCAGTTTCACTGTTTTTCTTATTTTATACAGTTGGTTATTGTTGCTATCTATGTAAATTTTTTGCCTTCGTTGACTGAATACTTATGTATATGTGTTTATTGTGTTTGTTTATTTTATAATTTTATATGTTTGTGAATTTGTGTGTACTGTGTGTGTGTGTGTGTGTGTGTACAATTTCCCCCCTTTTATGTATGTACAAAACAACTTAGTACACATACAATATTAGGCAATTCATAGTTAGTACCCTAACATCATTCCTGCTGTTTATAAGGTTGATATTTTAATGTGATGTGATATAAATAATTAATCCATGTAAGAACTAACATAACCAATGCGTCAAGGTAAATCTTGGGTAACATTTGTTTTGAAGTGAGAAATGATGTAAGCAGTTGTATAAGTAAAAACTGATTTAAAAACATTGCATGCATCAAGTGAGAATTAATGCAACCTTTTCGTTTTGCTCTAAATAAGAAATGATGTAAACAATTATACCAGTTAAAAACAGAAAGAAGCAGTGACCCTAATTGATAGCTGATGTCACTTCATACCCTTCATGACCACACTTGTAAACAATTTCTCTAAGAGCTGTAACCAGATGCTTCAAGTGAGAATTGTTGTAAACAGCTACTCCAAATAGGACTGTTTATTCCTTTAAGATAACAGATAAGAGTTAGTAATGAGCAAAGTATTGTGTTACACACTGGTATTTTGCTCCCCAAAGTCATTCATCTGACAGCTGGCATGGTCATTTGATTCCTGCTTGCAAATGGTGTTTGCATGTTTGTTTACAGATTAAGCAGATATTATTTTTAGCATCTTTGGTCACATGGTGAGTGCAGAGTACATTGTGCCAGAGTGCATAATTTATATTTAGATATTCACCATTTGACTTGTGAATAAAACTTAAACCCATTTATGTACCTGATCTTAAAAGCTTTCACATTCACTTGGATGGATGAAATACTCCAGTTTAAAGTGCCCCTCCTCCCCAACCTATTCATCCATCCAATGGACATAGAGTGAATACAGCAAAGTGTGAAACATACTCGTTTCACACTTTGCTGTATTCACTCTATGTCCATTGTAGACAATCTGGTGAACTGATGAATCCATTGATCACTGGCTGGAAGGTGGGAAGAAGAGTACTCATAGAGCCCAGGCTTGTACCATACCAATTCTATACTTGGTGGGTACACAGCACAGGATTGTGGTACTCTGTCAAACAAAGACCCCACATACAATTGGTTAATAAATTATTTTGATTTGTCTGTAGCTAAACTAAACAACCATTCTCTTTTAATCAAATTTCACAAATAAGACATGGATTTCATGTTTGATTACATAGGTGCATGGCAGGAACGGTTCAGCAAATGGCACAGAATTACACAAGTGGCACCATCTTTTTTAATTGGTAGACAGCTCAGTGTTTCCAGGAAGCATATAAATCTATCATTGGCTCTGAGAAACACTCACCTATTGCCTAATATACATTATGGAAATCCTGCAGATGGAAAGAAAACAATAACATATTTGCCCCAAGCAGGAGATATTTTGAAAAGGTTGGTTTAGGCAGATGAGCAGATAACATAGAAGAGAGATAGGGAAAATTAAAAAATATATATAGATTTTGGGGGTATCGCTTAAGCTCTGATGTATATAGTTTATTGCCTGATCTTTAATGCTTTTTGGGATATGGAGCATTAGCTATTTTTATGGTGGTGGTGGTGATGGTGTGTGTGTGTGCGTGCACTAAAACAGAAAAAGCTTTGAAACTCATTACTATAAAGTTGATCAGTTATGTCCAACTTAACAAAACCCGAATTTAATATGAATATTAATCATTGTAAAATATAAAAGAAATCAATATGGAGGTTCATTTGTGCAATTTTGACACAAGATGTTGGGTGCACACAATCTGCAGACCATTTCCCATTGGGAAATTTGTAGATCGTGAGTGTTCTTTAAAAAATTGGCCCCACATAATGCAAGGAAACATTAAGCAGGGGCATGCAATTTGGAGGATTCCTGTAACTGTATGGGTGTAATAACGTTTTCACTGATTCATGTGGATATGATGATATGAGTGATTAACGATACAATTTCTTTAGTACTGTTAATTTATTTAGAAGAAATACCAAAGATTTTGAAACAAAGTAATTACAGAGACTCGCATACATCAGAAGATTTAATTTAATTTTGTTAACTTGATATTGTTTATGCAGATAATCCAGACAGTTCAACGTCTAAATCGGGATGCAACAATTCATGGAATAATTGTGCAGGTTAGTACACTCTTCGAGTTAGTGTAAGGTTAGTACATTGAGGTTAGTATGTAGTACAATGTCTGAGTTTAGTATATAATACTTTTTGAGGTTAGTAAGAGGTTAGTACATTGAAGTTAGTATGCATTTTTAATGGTTACTGAGGTTGGCAAACACTACTGTTTGAAACTACTACATAATACTGTGAGGTTAGTACATTGTTTGAGGTTAATACATAGCATATTGTTTGAGGTTAGTTAGTACATAGTATGTTGTTTGAGGTAAGTACATATACTTTTTAAAGTTATACATGGAATTGTTTGAAGCAATCTTACAAAATCCATTAATTGCTGAGTTATACTGGTTCACTGGATCACATTTATTTTATAAACAAAAGTGGTGTGTGTGTGAGACCTGTTATGTTGATACAGTTGCCTAATAAAGTAATTTACTTATTACGTATATTAAAGCTAACAGATACATTGCTTCTGATGTTAAAATGGTGGGTAGGTGTATTTAAAAGAATTTTAGTTTTTTTTTTTATAGTGTGTGTATGGGAGCTTGTATCACTTTGATAATAATTTTCTTAAAGATGCTGATATTTCTTAACATTGTGCTCTTATGTAGCTGCCCCTGGAGACTGATTTCCCTGTTGATACTCATTTGGTGACCAACACTATACTACCCGAGAAGGATGTGGATGGGTATGTTGATTTTCTGTAAATAACCATCACTGCTGTAACATGCATTGCCACTTAGGATATATTACAGTTTAAAAGAATCATTACCATGTATATATAGGATTAAGAGAGAAAGGCACAGAGCAGTGGACAGAGGGAAGGAATTTGACTAGAGCAAATTGTGTGGTGTGCATGTAGTATTCAATATTCTAGATGTGTGCCTCATATTCAGAATGCAAGGCAAATGTATCCTGACATGCGTAAATCATAGTGCTAAGCTGAAAGCATTTAATCTATCATGTTAATGTAAGTGTGAGTTAGTGCTAAGTGATTCTTATACACTTATGGGTTTGATAAAACTGGATCCGTACATAATATTGACATTGCACAGTGATGATTCACACCTCATTATGCTTTCCATAGAAACCTGTGTATTCAGTTATGGTTAGAATTCTCATATAATATTACTGTATTGGCATCAAATTTGAACTATTAGAATCTGCATGCACACACACAGCTTGTCTCGGCTAATCACAAAGCTGTTGAATAATATTTTGGCCTTGTTTATCTAGCTGGCTGCATTTAAATACATTTAAAATTGCTTTATAGGGTTAAAGAAAAGGTCATATTGAAGTGAATTGGGTCATGCAATTGTAAATCCCATGCTAGCATACTGTTAAATTCATATTGTGTTACTTTTTCTGTGTTGAATTAATGACATTTTAAGAGGGACTGCTATACAGTGTGACTGGACAGTTTGTATTATGGCTTTTTGGACATGTAGGTTGTCACAATCAGCCTAATCTGCTTCTGAAAGATAAATTGGCAGATAAAAGGAAATGCACAGAGTAGCAGCCCCTTAATTTGTTTGATAAGACTGACAATTTACTCCCATTAGATTCAATTAAATTAGTGTATAAGGGCTAGACTTTTATTTATTTTTTTTAATTATTTTGCATCTAGAAGTTTTTAACTCTAGTCCATTTAAACTTATCTATTGTATCATTCAGTCTGCACCATATATAAAAGTTTCATCACTTTCATGTGTTTAAATTTATCTATCATATAATTTAGTCTGCACCAGAGCAATGCTGGACAACTGGCTCGAGGTGACCTTGAAGGTTGCATTATTCCCTGTACCCCAAGGGGGTGTCTGGAGCTTATTCTGCGCTCAGGTAAGTTTGCATGTATTAGTATTAGTTAAATTTAGGTAAGTTTTGCATGTATTAATATTAAATTGTCATTGGGTATATGTATATAAATTCAGTAATTTTTGCATGTATTAGTATTAAATTGTTAGTGGGCATATATATATATATATATATATATATATATATTCAGGTAAGTTTTGCATATATTAGTATTAAATTGGTAGTTGGCATATGCATAAAAATTTAGCAGAGCTCTATTAGCGAGAACTTTTATATCATTAGCTATTTGCTTGCAAAGTGACTGGAAAATGCAGAGGTTGTCATATTTGTTCAACTTATATTTATTTTTTTAATTATCACAAGAGAGCTAACATAAATGGCAATAGAGAAAATTATACTGAAAGTACCCTTAACAGGATGCACTGTCAATACAGAATTATCTTTGCAAGATATATCCATTGTCAGCACTTGTCAACAGAGTTACTGCACAGCACTGTCAAAACATTATTCTCCATGGGTAACTGTTTTCTATAAATAAAAAAAAGTAAAGAGAAGAATTATTTTAGATTGAAGTAAAAACTCTACACTCAAACACTTGCATGCTTAACAATGATGTAGCATATCGACAGAAAATTCAAAAGTTACACAATTTTTTCAAAGAAAAAGTACTCACTGTAACCTCAGCATGTTTATCTGTTGTACTTGTTTATAAGGATTAAAGCAAACAACAAAAAACCTGAACAAAATAACAAATAGTGAAATTTATTTTTAACTTTTTTTGAACCTATATGGCAAAAGGCAAATGTACACCATTTTTGTCATTGTTATTAAATTTCAAATTGTTTTAGAGGAACTGGGTTTCACTTATACATTTTTTCTTTCTGCTTACTAGGGACAAGCATTCAGGGTAAAAGAGCTGTAGTTCTTGGGCGAAGCAAAATTGTTGGTGCTCCAATGTCAGATCTCTTGACATGGAATCATGCCACAGTGACAGTTTGCCATTCCAAGACAGCTGACTTGAAGTCTGAGGTCTCTTTACCTGTGTTTAAGTTGTACTGTGTGCTTGCTATATTAACATATTTATAGTATGTGTCCTGTTAGACTAAGAGATATAATTCTTCCTTCTAAATTGTATATTTAAATATTTCTCATTGGGTTAGCTTTGAAAAATTCTTTCTCAATCAGAATGTTAGAATTCTTTCTTATAAACATATAATTTATTTCCTATTTATGCAGGTCCAGCAAGCTGAGATTTTGGTAGTGGGCATCGGCAAACCAGAATTAGTCAAAGGTGACTGGATCAAGCCTGGAGCCGTGGTCATTGACTGTGGCATCAATTCCATTCCAGGTTTGTGGTTTGACATTTTTAAAGTTTGTGTTTGCTAAAGGAAGTAGGGAATAGGGAACATTTTAAAAATTTTGATTGAAATGTACTCCTCTATATTTCCAACTGTATTGGGTCTTTTAGATGGCTGTAACTGCTCTGAATTGTTGTAGTTAAATTACTTGTTTTGATATTTGAAATGTCTGCAAAGTTTGGACTTGTAAAACTTCTCTGCTAATTTATAAAATGTCATTAGATACAGCACAGAAGACAGAGCTTTTATATATGGATATATAGTTCATTGGTATGTGAATTGATTCCTTGATATGAATTTGATTTGAAACAGATTTGTAGTAGCTAGATGTAGATCTGATGCTGTTATATACTGTGTAAACAAGCATATGGTGTTATGTAAGTTTAATTTGAGATAATTTGTCTTACTTTATAAAGCTGGTTGTAGATTTAATGTTGTTTAAGATTTTGTCTTTCATAAAAGTTTGATGCTCTGAGTTTGTTTGATACAAGTTGTTATATGTTAAGCTGAATATAAAACCAGTACTGTAGTTATATAGTCTGCATGTGTAGTGATTTTTTGTTCCATTGAAAACATTTCCTAAAATTTTTTCTAAACAGACATCACCAAGAAAACTGGTTACCGATTGGTTGGTGATGTAGATTTTGAGTCTGCCAAGTCAGTGGCTTCATGGATAACACCGGTACCGGGTGGAGTGGGTCCCATGACTGTTGCCATGCTTTTGAAGAATACAGTTGATCAGGCACATCGCTCTGTCTTGAAAGCTAGGGTAAATAGTTTGTGAATCTGATTGTCCTTGATTTGTGAATGAATGACAGATTTCAGTGAGTAGATCTCTTTGATTGTTTTAACAAGAGTGGAGCATAACCAAGCCAAGAGTCAGTGTGGAGCTAAATTTCTAGTATTCTTTTCACTGGTCTCAATACATAATAGTTCTTTATTCTCTCTGTGAACCCATGGTTTGGCAGGCCATTTTTCTATGTAAGTTTGAGGCAATTTTTGAATTGTGAAAATTTGTGATTTTATTTAACATCATCTGTAATTATTAACTCATGACAATGCAATCAGCCATCAATCTGTGTTTTCAAATAAATGAAAAAAGGTGGTTTGTTGTTCGACTGACAACCTATGCATCACATTTGGAGACAGTTGAAGGGACATTATTATTATCAAGGGGCATTCTAGTGTGAGTTTTGTTATTGGTAAACTCACCCTAGAAACATGTAGGAACTCTCTTTCAGCTTTTGGCTTTGAGTGTACTTAGAATCATATATTCCTGAAGCATGCTTATCTGTTTTCACTTAAAATACAATTTCTCTTTACAGGGTGTTGGTCTATGGAGTTTAGAGTTGCTGCCTCTAGTTGTTAAAGATCCTGTTCCAAGGTGAACTTTATTAACTTTATTTCCAGAAATTTTCCTCAAATCAGAAATGTTAATGGCCATTTTATAAATTTACTAACAACATTATAAAAATGTAATTGTTAATAAATGTATGTAGGTGTAGGTGTATTTTCTTAGTCTAGCAGTTAGATTCTAAAGTCAGGGCAAAAATCGTGTATAGTCAAAATTACTCTTGAAACTAGTAAAATCACACTCACATGACTTAGAGATCTTGAGACTATGCGAGCAAACAGCAGATTCTTGCCTCTCCCCGTGCTCATTCCAGGGATGTACTCAGTAAGTGAAATGAACAGGCAGGAATTCTTTGTTATCTTTTTTTTTTTTGTTTTTGAAATTTTTATTTGATGATTACATGCAACTGAATTTTACATTAACTTAGATATGTTGTACAATACTGTATGACTTAAGAGGTAGAAATCTCTTGAAGAAAGTCATTATCATAGTTTGTATATTTTTATTTGTTTGTTGTAATTATATTTTATTTTTCTGTAGTGACCTAGCTATTGCCCAACATCAAATACCAAAGGATATTGATGTCCTTGCAAAGGAGATAAATTTGCTGGTAGAAGAAGTGGATTTGTATGGTAAAAAAAAAGCAAAAGTTTCACTTTCAGTTTTGAAACGACTTTCTGGGCAGAAGAATGGGCGCTATGTTGTTGTGACAGGGTGAGTCATTTTATATCTCCTTGTTATATAAGTTTGTTGGGATTTCTTGACAGAAAGAGGTGGTTATTCTGAAAAAGTGTCTCTGTGTTGTTGTGTGATAGGATAGTCATTTTATAGCCTTGTTATGTCAGTCTTTTTTTGTTGGGATGGTGTGACTGAAAGAGGTGGATATTCTGAAAAAATGTCTCCATGTTGTTGGCACACATTTAATGAGTTGTTTTTTTATGCACGGAAAGATAACCTTGCAAAACTGAAAGGGACAAATATGCTTTGAAACAAATGCCATATTTTTTGCATGGTGAATGGACTTTAACGATCATGTACATACATGTATGACAGATGAGTTAGCAAGAATAAAAGGGTGAAAATTCTGAAACAGTTATAGCTACATTGTACCAGGATACTTGCAGTTTTATGGCTTCATTACACAATTCTAACATTTGGGTTAGCAAGGATAAAATGGGGAAATATTCTGAACAGTTATATCTACATGGTGTGGTGAAATCTTTTGCTCAGTAAAAATTAAATTAATTAAGGTACTCAGGTTTTAGACTGTTGACAGTTTATATATTTAATTTCACACATTGTATGAGTTGTAAAATAACAGTTTTTGCAATTTGAAACTTTAGCATCACTCCAACTCCACTTGGAGAGGGGAAAAGCACAACAACCATTGGCTTGGCCCAGGCTCTTGGATCACAGTTAAAGCGCAATGTATTTGCCTGTGTTCGACAACCCTCTCAGGGCCCCACTTTTGGCATCAAAGGTGTGTGTATGCAGTTATGAAATCATTTATGTCTAATTTCTTTTTACTATGATTGAGAAAATATGCTTGGGAGATTACATTTTTTGTAAAGGCTGAAATGCCAAAATATACAGTTGATGATATAACAAATTTAACAATTTAACAAAATTCCACCCATTAACTAATGTAATTAACTGTTTCTTTTCTAATTATTAATTGATGATTAAGTAATATTTTATTGATATTCATGGATCAGTATTTGCTCTTTTGGGGGGGAATGCCATCTATCTGTTTGTGATAGAGAGAAGGGTGTGTGAACACTACTTGTGTGGTGAGGAGAGATGAGTGCCTGGCACGGACTCATCACATCTGTGTTTCATTCCACATTATTTGTTTTAAAAACTCATGTTTAATAGTGTAGGGGTCAGTATCTAGAGTCACCTAGTAGGCCCAACAAAAATCAGCCATGGTAACAACACAGTTCTCTGTGGTTTCTATAAATATCACTGGGAGTGAATTTTGTTAGCGTAGGATTTCTGTGTGCAGTAGATTCACTTAGAGTGAATTACCTAGTTGATTTTCATGTACTGCCGAATTTACTGGAAGTAAATGTTGTAATGATTGGATTATCATGGGCTGTAGAAATCACTGGATGAAATCACTGGAAGTGAATGTTGAAACAATTGAAATACCATGGGTTATAGTAATCACCAGAATAAGATGTTGTAATAATTGGATTACCATGGGCTGAAGAAATCAGTGTTAGTGGATTTCAAGTTTGAATTATATTGAGAGCCTGGAAAATTCATGGGGAGTGAAATTTTGCAAAGTTGGAGTTCTGTACCTGTCTGTTGGTTCACTGAAGGGTGAATTCTTGTGCGTAGTTGGAATTCACTGAGCAGCCATTAATCTGCTGGAGAGTAGTCCACAATCATTTCTTTCCCAACATCTGTAAAAGCCACTAGGATCATGGTTTTGGTGAGTGTGATGATAATTTTGATGATTAATATTGTAAAATCAGGGTATGATTGCCTACTTGAATGCATATTAACCTCCATTCCTTAGAAGATTTGCTTTTAAAAATTGTAATTTGGATTTTATATAAAAAATTTAGTTGAAACTTTCAAATATTAATTTGGAAATATGAAGTCTTACAGTCAATTTTAAATTCCAGAATTTATTAGAGCGACTTTAGAGTTTTATACATTCTAAGTAAATTTGTTTGAGGCTGTTTACAGTTTCACATTCTAAGTAAATTTGTTTGTTACTATTTACAGTTTCAAATTCTGAGTAAATTTATTAGAATCTGTGTACAGTTTCACTTTCTAAGTAAATTTGTTTGTTTCTATTTACATTTTTACATTTTAAGTAAATTTATTGTAGTTATGTTTATATTATTTGTCAGATTTTGTAAAATTCACAATTAAATAAAACTGACATTCATTAAAAATAAATATATAGACTCATTTAAAGAAAGGATATACAAGATAAAAGAAAATTATCTAGGATTTGTCTGCAACTTATAAAATAAATTAATGTGTGTATTTAAGACATAAGTAAAAGAATGTGGATTTTTTGCATTATTTTTACTATTAGGAGGAGCTGCAGGAGGAGGCTACTCTCAAGTCATCCCAATGGAAGAATTTAATTTGCATTTGACGGGTGACATTCATGCTATCACAGCTGCTAACAACTTGGTTGCTGCGGCCATTGATGCACGGATTTTCCACGAGAATACACAGTCAGATGAAGCACTTTACAAGCGGTTGGTACCAAGGAAAGATGGAAAACAAGAGTTTTGTAAAATTCAGCTTGGAAGATTGAAGGTAGATTACATCACAGTAAAAATGTATTGATTGCTCTGTTTTATCTTATGCCAGTGTTTGGCTTGTGGGTTAAACGTATTCAGGTTTTACATTCATCTAGAATGAATCATCACCATGTTAACAGCTTTAGGACACTCCAGAGATGAAGGAGACTAGATTTTTAGCTTTGTTTATTTCTATGGACAATTATGTCTAGCATAAATTTAGTATTTTCTTTCAGAAATCTTCATTGAAGCAATGACATATATTTATTTGTTTATTTTTATTTTGCTTTAAAGCAGAGATTTTTTAATAGAACTTTTTGCTATTATAGCAGAGCTTTTTAATGACCTTTTTGCTATTAAAGAAGAGTTTCCTTTTTGCTATTACAGCAGAACTTTTTAAAGACCTTTTTGCTATTAGAGAAGAGTTTCCTTTTTGCTATTAGAGAAGAGTTTCCTTTTTGCTATTAGAGAAAAGTTTCCTTTTTGCTATTAGAGCAGAAGTTTCCTTTTTACTATTAGAGAAGAGTTTCCTTTTTGCTATTAGAGAAAAGTTTCCTTTTTGCTATTAGAGCAGAAGTTTCCTTTTTACTATTAGAGAAGAGTTTCCTTTTTGCTATTAGAGAAAAGTTTCCTTTTTGCTATTAGAGCAGAACTTTTTAAAGACCTTTTTGCTATTAGAGAAAAGTTTCCTTTTTACTATTAGAGAAGAGTTTCCTTTTTGCTATTAGAGAAAAGTTTCCTTTTTGCTATTAGAGCAGAACTTTTTAAAGACCTTTTTGCTCTAGGGCAGGGATGATTTTTACAGACTTTTCTGTTGCTAGGGTAGATTTTAAAAAAAAATCTTTCACTCTAGAACAGAGATTTTAAATATTTTATAGGCCTTTTGCTGTTAGGGCAAAAGTTTAAGACCTTTTGCTCTGGGACAGAGGCTTTTTTTGAGTATAGACCATTTTGCTGCTTGGGCAGAGTATTTTTAAAGACCCTTTTTGCTCTAGGGCAGAGGTTTTCTTTCTTTCTTTTAATTTTTAAAGATTTTTTTTGTTCTAGGGCAGAGGTTTTCTTTCTTTTTAGACCTTTATGCTGTTAGACATAGTTTCTGATTAGATTATTTTATTTTAAATAAAACAAAAAAATTTTCACATTGTTTGAAGATTGCCTTAAAGATCACTACTTTAATGAATCTCTGTAATTTAAGAAAGGGTTAAAAATACAAAATTATAAGAGTTTGCTTCTCTCAAATTTTTTCTGTTGACGAGTATGACTGAAATATAATTTTGTTTTTCTTTTAGCGGTTGGGTATTTTAAAAACAAACCCTTTGGAGTTGACCCCTGATGAAGTGAAGAGATTTGTCAGATTAGACATTGATAAAGAAACAGTCACCTGGCAGAGAGGTAGGTCATTTTGTTTTTTGTGCCATAAGCATTGCAATTAGTGGACTTGAAAAAAATGTTTTAAAAGAATTTGTTTATAGCCAGACAGGTTCTTTTGTGTATATGCAAAAAATTGCACTTGATAATTGGCTGCATTAGTAAGAACTTACTTTACTAGGGCTTTTAATTACATTTTTGTTGGGTTTAATTTTCTTCCCTTGGCATGATACAGTTGTTCTTTGGGAGCAGCAGCATGAAGCTTGAAGGAAGGTAATAATGTGATTAGAATGAGCCATTAGTATTTTTTTTTAAAAATATATATTGTAGTGGGAATATTTTCTTTTAAAAAGAGAAATAAAAAAATCAAATTTCTTTACCATGTAAAATGAATTGATCACAGAGTTTAAATTTTGCTTCAGTTACATTTTGTGATCTTTCTCTTTTGTTTACTTTTTTCACACATTTAACTTTCCCCCTCCCCACAATATTTTTCAGTGAAAGTACCAAAACTTTGACAGAGTTTAATTTTTTTAATTCTTGAAATCACATTTGTTTCTTAGTGATGGACACTAATGACAGGTTCCTACGTAAAATCACCATTGGACAGGGGCCTGAAGAGAAAGGAATGACTAGAGAGGTTGGTAGTTTGAAAATTTATTTGTTACATGAAAGTACTTTAGCCTAGTATTATTATACACATCTGTTACATAAAAGTATTTGAGCCTAGTATTATTCTGCATATCTGTTACCTGTTAAGTAATTGAGTCTAATTTTATTGTTATCTGTTACCTGAAAGTAATTGAGTCTAATTTTATTTTTATCTGTTACCTGAAAGTAATTGAGTCTAATTTTATTGTTATCTGTTACCTGAAAGTAATTGAGTCTAATTTTATTTTTATCTGTTACCTGAAAGTAATTGAGTCTAATTTTATTTTTATTTGTTACAACAAAGTAATTCACCCTAATATTATTCTTATCTGTTATTTGAAATTCCTTCAGCCTAATATTATTCTACACATCTGTTAAATGATATATTTGAGTCTAATATGTTTTAATTAAATAAAATATATCTTATCTTCATATTCTGATAACTCAGCTGAAGCGCTTTGTGTCATTTCCATTTTTCCTTGTGGACTTGGCTTTTACCATTGTGCTTTACATGGTGCCGTTTATCCTGTACAGTCATTTATTTTTTTTAAATGAGTACTTTTACAGATTATATACACAGTAGTAATTAGTACAATTTTGTGACATATTTTGTTCTGTCAAGAGTTTATCAATGTTAGTGACATTTTGTGATATAATTATGATATATTGCAAAGTTATTTTAACTTATAATATTAGTCATGTGAATGTCTGTTCTATAATTTGACATTGCCATAATGAGATGCTGTGACCTGTGAGTATGTTCTATAAATACAGTTTGACATCACAGTCAGTAAGATGTTGTCGACTGCCATTATGTTGTAAGAATTTGATTTCACAACATTTATTAGTGGGACTTTTTTTGAAAGTGTTTGTTATATTTTAAAACAGGTTTGAAAGCATATAATGCTAGCCAGTGAAATCATGTGTTACTATTATGTTTTACAGACTCAGTTTGACATAACAGTAGCCAGTGAGATTATGGCCATACTAGCTTTAACCTCTGACTTAGGTGACATGAGAGAGCGGCTTGGCAAAATGGTTGTTGCCAGCAGCAAAGCTGGGGATCCAATCACTGCAGATGATCTGGTTAGTAGGATGTATGGGATGTTGTAAATACCCTTCATTTTGTACATTGTTATTTCTCTTTGTTTTCAAATAGATGGTCAGTTTTAATGTGTGTGTGTGTGTGACTTCTGGCTCCTGTTGCTTAATTATTTCATTTGATGTTATTGACCTATTTTGCACATTTATTATTTACACATTAATTGATTGTATTTTCATTTGTTGCAAATTGACATTTTATTTCCGTTTGTTTTTTTAAATGCATTATATTTCTGTTGGCTGCAGTTGAATTCTTATTTCCCTTTGTACAATTTGGCATTCTTATTTCCCCTTTGCTAAATTTAACATTTTTAATTCCCTTTACCAAATGTTTGATTTTAACCATCATTCATCTTGCAGGGGGTCTCTGGAGCTTTGACAGTATTGATGAAAGATGCCATTCGTCCAAACCTCATGCAGACTTTAGAGGTAACATATTCAATGTAGGAAGCATTTGAGGTTAATTAATTAAACGTGGTGGCATTCTACCACAATACAATACAAAATTTTAAGTATGTAATATGTATATACAGATACAAATTTTGACAAATATATTTTTCACATTATTCAGTCTTTTTTTAAAATATAATCTTTCAATTTATTCTTATTAATTAAAATTATATAGGCATATTCGTATCTTCTTATTTGAAAATAGTGATAGTTTCATTAATTTATTTGAATATTTAAAAAGTTATTTCATTTTCAGAGTTGGTATTGTTGCATTCTAACACTGCAAGAAAGAATTCAGTGTGCTTATGGGTAATAATAAGAAAGAGTTATGCTTATTATTATTAAATTTATAAGCAAACAAATTGGTTGGATGAAGAATCAGTTATTTGATTAACCAAATTACTTGATCATTTTATTAGGGCACGCCTGTTTTTGTGCATGCTGGACCTTTTGCTAATATTGCCCACGGCAACTCATCTATCCTGGCAGACAAGCTGGCGTTGAAGATTGTTGGTGAAAATGGATTTGTTGGTAAGTAAATATAGAGTTCTTTTTGTTTGTATTTGATAACATTATTTGAAAAAGCACAATTACATATTATAATAAAATAAATAATTTTAAAATTAGCAGTGTCATAGTATATCTTCTAATTAAAAAGTACATTCACTTTTTTTATAACGACATGAAATTTTATGACCATTTGGTGTTTTTTTCCCCCACAAAATAAAATATTAACTTTTCTTCCTTTTGAATTAACTAGATGCACTCTCATTTTCATGATTTAATAAATTTTTTCTTTATTTTAATTTCTTTCCTGCTGGGTCTTTTCTGAATGCATGGGGTGTTGACCCAGTTTTAATGTACAGAAATTGTCTTTACATTTTTATATATTACCTTATTTCTCGTAATTTTACAGCAAAATTACATAAAGTGTTTTCAGATAATTAGTTTATCTTTCTTTTTAATGCATTGAGAAAGTTAAAATACAAGACCTGTTTTACTAGTATTTGTTTTGTTATGATGCACATTTCTTAGGAGGCCATGATCAGTTTATCAGCAGTCAATATTAAAGATTTTTTTTTTTATCTTTCAAAGATCTGCTGTATTTGATTAATTCAACACTAAAAAATAACTGTGTGAAATTAATGAGAATATAGGAATTATACATTTTATATTTATATATGTATATAAATAAAATAATCTATACTGTGAAACAAATTTTGTCAATTAAATAATATATGTTGATTATTACCTTAGACTAAGCAAATCTGTTTATAAGGGTTCAACCATTGTCAGACATAGTCACACCTGTATTCACACCATTTTTGTTTGTGGTAATTTCTTATTAGCAGTGAAATTGTTTTCTTGTATGTGAACTTATTTTATTGTAATTGTTAATTAATTAAGGTTCTTTGATTATAAAATATACGAGTTTCACTTGAGAAATGCAATCAGCTATGCAAACCTGGCCAGAACACTCTGCAACAACATTTCTGATTGGCTGAGACAAGATGTAAGCTTGTTTGCTGAACTCAACAGCCCAAGTTTGGTGCAAACATGACACAAGCATGTTTGGAATTTTTAATGTTATGCAGAATATTGTTGTTCAAGCCCAATATTATATGAGAGTCCACTGTAGAGATTTATTATTATAGGTGTTGAATCTTGATTGCATACCCTCAGGAAAGTGTTGGAATTAAGGCATGAATAGAGTGCATTAGACAAAAGTGTTGGAGTAATTGAGGCATGAATAATGGGTGTGAAGAGAAAGTGTAGGAGCAATTTAGGCATGGGTGTGAAAAAACCCTGTTAGGGTGATTCAACAGTTGATAGAGGGCAGGAGTTTACCAGTCAGGGTACTAGAAACTTACTTGCATGTATTTTAGCATGTTCCTTGTATCCAGCAGAAATTAACTTTAACGTCATATTTATAATGTGAGCAAGTTAATTTCAACATCATATTTATAATGTGGGCAAATTAATTTCAACATCGTATTTATAATGTAAGCAAGTTATTTTCAACATTATATTTATAATGTGGGCAAGTTAATTTCAACATCATATTTATAATGTGGGTAAGTTCATTTTAACATCATATTTACAATGTGGGCAAGTTCATTTCAACATCATATTTATAATGTGGGCAAGTTAATGTTAATATCATATTTATAATGTGGGCAAGTTAATGTTAATATCATATTTATAGTGTGGGCAAGTTAATTTTTAAAAAAGAAAAGTAAAGAGCTGAAAGTGAGCTAGACAAATCTTATGATGTGCATTCTGTCAACATTGATATCAGTGACTGAGGCTGGGTTTGGTGCTGATATTGGGATGGAAAAGTTTTTCAACATCAAGTGCCGTTATTCGGGACTAGTACCTAATGCTGTGGTCCTTGTGGCTACTATTCGAGCACTTAAAATGCATGGTGGTGGGCCTACAGTGGTAGCTGGTGTGCCTCTTCCCCAGGCTTACACAATGGAGGTAAGCACATTATTTTTCTTAGTGTAGCATGCATATATGTTGTATGTTTATGCTTTATTCAGAAAGATTTAATTTCACTTATGTTAATAGTCTGCAGTTTTTAATTAAAGAACATTTTCTTTCAAACTTTACAAAATAAATTCAGCTCACCTGAATGGCATTCAATACATTCTTGTTTAATAAATAGATTTGCTTTTTGTCACCCTTTATTTATTGACAATAAATATATTGTCATAAATAAATAAATAAAATAAAACATATTTTTTAAAAGAAACAGAAAAAGAATAAAAAACTATTTTTATTAGAAGGAAGTTATACTCCCTTCATAAATTCAGCTCACCTGAATGGCATTCAATACATTCTTGTTTAATAAATAGATTTGCTTTTTGTCACCCTTTATTTATTGACAATAAATATATTGTCATAAATAAATAAATAAATAAAACATATTTTTTAAAAGAAACAGAAAAAGAATAAAAAACTATTTTTATTAGAAGGAAGTTATACTCCCTTGCAATGCATTATATGTGTCTTAACTAAGTTATTATGTATTATGTTCCTGATTTATTTACTTTGTATGTCAGCATCAAATATTTTGTTAACATTGTTTATTACTCAAGTAATTGTCTTGCTATTAAAAGTTCTTCAGAGTCATTATATATCAATACATGTAAAACTAAAATTTTGTTTAAGTTGTGACCTACTTACTTCAGTGTTTAATTTCAGGGCTCTTGAAATAAATCTAGCAGGCATTCTTTGTTATCATAGCATAGCATTAAATATTTTTCTAGAATGGCGATAATTTTCATTCATTGAGATTGGTTCCTAAGTTCCTGTGAAAGATTTTTATTACTTCTTTAGTAAGAAGTTTCCACCTGCAGAACATTGTGTGACAGTGAAATGTCTATCCTATTATTAAGAGTAGAGTTTTATGAAACCCTTATAATCCACCCTAAGTGAGAGACACCTTGGTCTTGTGGGATAATTATTAATAACTATAAATTAAGATTCTGGATCACTTGTAATTAGTTATGTGCTATTAATTAATAAATAATAATCATAATGAGTCAAGGGTGCCCAGAGATGTCACACAATACATATTTTTAAAAAAGTAATCATTATTTTATTGGTGAACAGTATACAATACAAAAATGCTAATAGGATGAAATCTTTAAATAATATGAATAATAATTGTGTGAGAGAATAGACAGACAACATAATAAATTAATAAAATTCGTGTATACACACACATACAGTGAAAATACTTCTTGTACAGGGTTTACATTCTAAACTTGGCATATAAACCTCTAGTCTTATATAATTATAATTAACCTTAATCTGCACTTTTTTCAAAAGGTTGAATCAGTTCCAGCAGCATTGGAACAGCTCACTGTTTCTTCAGTTGAGCACCAGATGAAATAGTTGGGGCCATGTAGTATGAAAATACCGAGATCTAAATAAAGTAAAATCATACTTACTGTGGCAAGACGTACACCCTTTGAGAGACATACAGTATGAAGAATACCTAGGTCTAAATACAATAGAATCAAGCTCAGCGTGGCAAGATGTACACCCTTTGAGAGACATACAGTATGAAGAATACCTAGGTCTAAATACAATAGAATCAAGCTCAGCGTGGCAAGATGTACACACTTTGAGAGACATGCAAGTGTACTTGACTGAACATGCATAAATTAAATGCATGTATGATGTGATTCCACTCTCTGCACAGGACAGAAATGTTTTAATTGTGTTACAATCATAAGTATAGATTTTATACATGATAAGGTATGACAAATGACAAAAATGAAACACATTGAACTCAAATTTCATGCTTTATTGTTACACGTATACTTTAAATTCACTATTCTCAAAACTAATTATTTGCTCTTGTGGCTGAGATGCCAGGACTCCTTTTGAATGGATTTCATTGCTTAATGTTCCAGAAATTTGGTATATGCATTTCTCTGGTATACCACTCAAATGTTAATGGGCAAAGGTCTGTCTGCATCATTTTTAATTTAAAGATTGAATTACTTTGCATGCTTTTGATTGGCTTGTTTTTACAAAAACCATAAGCAAGAAATAAACGTTTTATGCACATGCATAAACTTTTCAAGCAAATGTTTTTTGATAAAAATGACATTTCAGAATTTTTCCTGCTTATTAAAATTTTTAATGATTTTTTTTCAAATAGTAAATATTATTTATGTTCTCTCTCTGAGTGTTTTATTTTGTAATTTAATTGTATTAGTAACTGATTGGATATACGTTTTCAAATTGATCCAAATTAACTTTTTTTGTATGAACATTAATTAATGACATCAAAATAATGTTTTATACAATTCAGTGCAATTCATTAGATTTTATGTTCTTAAAAAAAATTATTTGGGTGAATTAAAAACAATTACCTGTATTTAAGTGCTTTGGTTTGTTGTGTTAACTGTATTTTTAGTTATGCATATTTGGTTCAATTGAATGTGTTTGGATTAGTGCTTTAGTTTGTTTATGATTAGTCTGGTTGTGCTGATTGGGTTTTGGTTTAGATTTTGATTTTCTTTATCACATTGTCTTGATTTATATATCTACACTATATTTACTCAGAGACTGTTTCAAAAGTTGCACACATGAACCTTCACACCACAAACATGCGTTCTTAGAAACAACCTACTGAGTGTGTATAAATCATGATTGCTCAGTAATTATTAGGCAAGCATTTGATCATTGTACTTTTTATTTGATATAGTTGGAAGCATAGCATAAGAATATTTTGACCAAAATCTAATTTTTAGTTTAAACTGTATGCCAAATTATGCTATGTGAATTTTTAATATAGTTTTGTATTTACATAAACATTTTATAGGAAAGATTGAAGATAATACAACTCTGATTCAGTTAAGAGAACTTTAAAGAAACCCCCCATGAATTAAATAATTTTTTGATGATAAATTAGTCCTTTATTTTGAAGAGTCTAATTCTAATTTTATTAAAAACAAACTTAAAATCACTTTTTTAAAATCTCTGAATCCTATTTAAGAAGATAAATGACAATTTATTGTCTTAGAACTTTTAGACTGTTTTTGTCATGCATTAATTCTTTAAGTTACAGTAAAGAGCACAATTCTCACTGACAGTTGTTAAGTTACAGTAAAGAGCACAATTCTCACTGACAGTTGTTAAGTTACAGTAAAGAGCACAATTCTCACTGACAGTTGTTGAGTTACAGTAAAGAGCACACTTCTCACTGACAGTTGTTGAGTTACAGTAAAGAGCACACTTCTCACTGACATTTATTAAGTTACAATAAAGAGCAGAATTCTCACTGACAATGTTAAGTGAAGGTGTTTTTTTGTTTTTTAATGACTTTTTTAAATGGTGAATTACTGGTAGTCCTTTAAAACTTATTAAGGGGATACAACTCTGATTTTTTATCTTAGAATTTGGAGCTGGTAGAGAAAGGCTGTAGTAATCTTGTCAAACAGATTGAAAATGCTAACTTCTTTGGTGTACCTGTGGTCGTTGCCATCAATGCATTTACGTGAGTATAATATTGATGTGAATAACTCATGTAGTTTCAGGTATCTATAAAAATGTGGATGACAGTTTTACAAAAAAAAAATTTTTTTACTGTGTAAAACTTGATAAATAGTTCTTTGTTGTTTTTTTTCTACTGTAGAAAATTTAATTATTTTGTAAATTGCAGTTGAATTTGAATCTTTTAAAAGAAAAGATATTAGATGTAAATTTATATTTTATCATTTACTTATATATAATCATACATAAACATATTTTGAATACATAATTTCTTCATTACTTTAACATTTGTCTAATTGCTAATTCACAATTCTCTATTAAAAGATGTCAGTAACATTTACTCACATTACTCACTCTCAGTCATGTACAAAATATTTACTCACATTTTTCTGTCAAAAGATGTACACTAACATTTAGTCACATTTCATTTTAAATATTTCAACATTTAATACACAAATATGTTTACTCACATTTCTCTATCAAGAGAAGAACAGTAACATTTAGTCACATTTCATTTTAAATAATTCTACATGTAATACACAAATATGTTTACTCACATTTCTCTATCAAGAGAAGAACAATAACATTTAGTTGCATTTCATTTTAAATATTTCTAATACACAAATACGTTTACTCACATTTCTCTATCAAGAGAAGAACAGTAACATTTAATTGTGTTTCACTTCATATAATTCTAAAACACAAATACATTTCCTCACATTTTTCCTTAACCATTTTCTAATAATCATTTGCATTTTAATTCTAGACAGATTTGAAATTCAAATATTCCTTCTTGAACTGTTATAAACACATTTGTAAATAGAACCAGTGGATAATACATACAAAAACTTTTCCAGCATTTTTGTCAAAAGACCTGCGTGCATTCACATTTTTCTCTAAGTAGACCAGATACTCATATATTTATATATTCATTTTCTTTTAAAGTGAAGCTTTGCTGACAAAATTTTCTTTTCTGTAAACAGATCTGATACACGTGCAGAGCATGAACTTGTGCAGCAGATTGCCTGCAGCAATGGTGCTTTTGATGCTGTAGTTTGTAATCACTGGGGTTTGGGAGGGGCAGGTGCCCAGAAATTAGCTGCAGCTGTTGACCGTGCCACCCAGGAGCCATGTCATTTCCGCTTCTTGTATGATGTCAAGGTCAGTCAGTTTTTGTAAATAACAGTCACACTGCATTGCATCATATTTGGCTATTAATTGTAGATTTATAATAATGTTCACAGTGAATTGCATCATATTTGATGTAATTGTAATTTTATAATAATGTTCACAGTGCATTGCATCATATATGGTTATTAATTGTAGTTTTATAATAATGTTCACAGTGCATTGCATCATATTTGATTATTAATTGTAGTTTTATATTAATGTTCACAGGGCATTGCATCATATTTGAATCTTAAATGTTGTTTTATATTAATGTTTTCAGTGCATTGCATCATATTTGACTCTATAATAATTTTCACAGTCCATTGCATCATATTTGATATAATTGTAATTTTAAAATTTTTTTAAAAATCATATATACATATATTATATAGAAATGAATATAAAGTCCAGCCACTGTATGTCTGAAGTATGACAGTGAGACTGACCAGCCAAGATGTGGGAGAGAAAGAGAGAGAGAGATTTGTATAGAGATGAATGTAAAATTCAGCCATTGTTTGTATAGATTTAAGTATGAGAATCAGACTGACCGACTAACCAAGTTGTGTAAGTTTTATCATTGAATTTGTTTGTTACGACATACATGTCAACATTTTAATTTAAATGCTTTAGTTTACGTAGCATTTATTTGCTTTCACAAATTCAATTTTTTAATTACATTTTCTTTTGCATAAAAATATATATTTTTTGTTGAAAACTTAGAATTTTGAGCACACCAACTAATCATGGACATATTTTATAATATTTTGCACTTAGTTACCAATTGAAGAAAAGATTGCAATTATTGCAAAGAAGATTTATGGTGCTGATGATATTCAACTTGAACCTTTAGCTCAAAAGCAGGTGGAACGTTATAAACGACAGGTAAATTCAAAACTTCTTTTATAAAATAGTAAGAGTAGTTGTGTAAAACATTTGGTTTGATGAGGTACTTCCCTTCATCCTACAAAACAAAATAATTTTTTACTAAATGAAATACAGCGACACAGTAAAAGTAGGTGAAAATTTCATCTCCCTAGAAATTTAAAAATTTTCATGAACTTAAGGTTCTTTCAAATCCTGGTTAATCCTGGAAAATTGGGTAAACTTTTAGTAAATATAAATAATAGCAGGTCATTAGTCAATATTACTTTGGAATAGTAATATCCAAGGGAGATCAGAATTCAGAACAAAAAATCAAGTCTTCTTAGGAGTTGAACAATAACATGAACGTCTCATCAGTACAAGAAACTCTTCTATCAGTATCAGACAATTGACAAGCATGGGTTTTGAGTATGCTTTGATTGTTTCAGGTAAAACTAATCTCATTAAAAAAATAATATGACTGAGGTGCCTGGGATCAACAGTTTAAAAAAATTGTTTTAAAAAAAACCACATTAAAATTAATATAGAAATTTAAAAAGATAAAGATAGTTGAATACTATATAATATCAAAAAATGAAAAAGAAAAAAATATAAATTGTATGTAACCTATACAGTTTGACAGGTATAGGATACATGAATAGTTAACATTGGGGTTTTGTAGATAATACTTTATTTATATTTGCTAGTACTGAGTCAATATTATATAAGGGCATTAGGAACTTGTATAGCTCTAAGAATGTTATGTATTTATTTGATCATTTTCGTTTGAAGCACAAATTCTCAGTCATGTAGCCCTTCTATCCTTGACAGGGTTTCAATGACCTACCTATTTGTATGGCAAAAACCCACTTATCTCTTTCACACCTGCCAGAGCAAAAGGGAGCACCAAAAGGATTTGTTTTGCCAATCAGAGAAGTTCGAGCCAGCATTGGGGCTGGTTTCATTTATCCTCTTGTTGGCAAGGTGCGTAGATTCTGTGTTAAAGTTGTCTGATGAAAATCTTGAATACTTTGTTTTGATAGTTTTAGATAAATTATTGCTTGGTGAAAGAAAATTATTTTTCTTTTAATACACATGTAAGTAACTATGTTAATTATTGCTTGTTGTAAGACTTTTGTTACTTTTCTCATGTTTCACCCTTAATTTCTTTGTTACTTATCACCTGATAGAATTGTGTTACTTTTCTCTTACTGTCTTAGTTTACTATTTTTTTTATTTTGGGGTGTTAATTATTGTTTTGTGAAAGATCTAAGTTACTTTTTATTATTTCATTTAATATTACAATTTTTTTTGTTAATTATTGCTTGAAACAAAATGTAAGTTAAAATTCTCTTCATTTAAAATTTTTATTAATTGTTGTTCGATAGACCCTGGTTAATTTTCTCATATTTCATTTAATTCACTTATAGATGAGCACAATGCCTGGGCTTCCAACAAGACCTTGTTTCTATGATATCGACATTGACCCAGATACAGAGGAAATTGTTGGCCTGTCTTGAACTGCTTGAGGTTTGGTTCCCTTGAAATCTCAAGTGTGGGTCAGGATTGTCTCAGTGTGTGGGATTAGTCCAGATTGCCTATTTTGTGCAGTGTAGTAAGCATTCAAAAATAATAATTTTTTACATGCTTATGTTTAAACTTTTTTTTTAGACTTCGGAAACATTTACTTAATTTTTATTTGGATAATCGGTGCTTTTTTCTTATTTTTAATACATGTACTTTTTAATGTATTTTAAATGGAAAAATTTCAGTGAAATACAATTTTTTTTAAAAGAAATTTTGTTTTTGCAATTAAAACTGGTTTATAATTATATGTTTTAATTTTTTTCGGGAGAATAATATGTACAGAAATTATTTACCTTAGAAAAGAATTTACTGACTTATAAAACTATTGAAGCATATCTCTTTGTGAACATTTATTTTTAAAAACATATTATTATTAGTGAAAACATAGTTTTAAATTCAGTATTATTATTAAAATAAAATCAGACTCAAATTATACCCAAAATTACTATTTAAACAGTACACAAATTTTACTTTAACTATTGTATTTTTTTATATCGGTGCAATAAGAAAAGTATAATTCATATCACAGTACCCCTAGTTGCTAAAATAAAAATGCTATTCTACTGGGTAGAAAAAATTAACAACTAAATTAAATTAAAAAATACCAACTTAAACATAAGTTTGCTAACAAGTGCTGGTTATGTGAAACTAAACCTTGAGCTTCGATGTTTATCCTAATAAATTTTTCCATGATGCACACATGATACTAAACATTAAACTTTTGTGTTAACTCTTAAAAGTTTGTCTTTGGTGTTCACATGTCCTGTTCGTGGGATACAAAAATTAAATGTTGTTGTTTCAACCTGGGGACTTTAGCTTTTATTTCTTTTATTTATTTGTGTATCCATTTTTATATCATCTGCTTGCAGAAATATTTTCTTCTGACATTATTAAAGTTATAGACAGTAATAGAAATATGTATTAAATTTTAACAATTTATTTTGTATAGCCATTTAACTGGACCACATGCTAAATAATATGATATATATATACACACACTCATGTACACACATAAACATATTTGAATTATTTTATCTGTTAATGTGGGAACAGATTTCATGTATATAAATAAAATTAATTTTTATTGTAATAAACTGTTTGTGATTATACAGAATTTTGTCCAGTTGAAAGGCTTTCAGGGTAAAAATGTATAAAACACTATATATTCTTTTTATTTTACTTAAGTAAATTGAAATGATCAAAGAAAATTATAAATGGTACATATCTTTTCATAGTGTCTCCTTGTCATCACTAATTAAAATGTTTATAGGAAAGCATATCCTACCTTTCTATCCTGTTTGTTCAGACAGGCATACACATGTACATATGCATGCATATGCACGTGCATACACACACACACACAGATGTCACTTATGATTACTCAGTAATCCAGATGTGAATTGACACTATGTGTATGTTGGTATTACTTGATCATTTAAGTGCTGTACAGTGATTGCATTTATAATGTATTTGTGATTTTCATGAAACAAACACTATGCTTCCTGCTTTTTAATATTGTTTAAAGTGTGTTGAACAGCAAACCAATACCAATATTTGTAAATCTAATATTTAGATAACAATAAAACACAATAAAATCTGAGATTATTAACTATTTATACAGTGTTCTAGTATCTGTAAAGCATGTGGATAGAATATTTACAATAACATAATAATAATAATAAGATCACATTTGTCACATTATGTGTGACACTTGCTGATAGAAAACATTGATTAAATGCTATAAATGGCACCCTAAGTAATATCACAAGAGTTTTTTTTTTGTATTATACAACTGTCAACACCTGACAGTTGTTGCTCCTGTCATGAATAAAGAAAGATGGTGTTTTCACTGCAGAAGAGAACTCATGGTGCTGCTCAAAGAACAGGACTACACCTCGTCTGTTTGTAGTGCCTGCCTAACTGCATCTTAAAGCAAAGTGATTCTCCCTGTAATAAGCTAAGGGTTACCTGCACATAAATAGTTACAGTCACTACCAAACAATCAATAGCCATCAAGCTATTTAATTCCCAGACATAAAATACTTTTATTAGACCTGCTATAGTTAAAATAATGTTAATAGATAATAAGTATTATATAATTATCAAAATTAATAGACACACAGTGCTAAATAATTACCAGACAACCATAGCAAAACTGGAGTTAGTTACTTACGAATTTGTCACAAAGTATAATTATGTGAAATCTATTTGGGTAGCTGAAAAGATCATCTCTGAGGTGTCTCTTGATACAGTTTATCTCTAAGTGAAATCTAACAGTAAATACATCTCATTAAAAATGTTGGAATTAGTTTTAAAGTCTACTTCACAAAACAGCTAAAAATTACACGTAAATAAAAGTTTAAGCATAAAGTATACAGGAAATTATAAAAGGAAATAACAAGAATAATATTTGTAAAGGACATTCTAAAAAATGTCATCTGTCAAGACTATGTCTGTTCTCAAATGAATATAAGTGAATTTGATATAACAAACAATGATGAAAGGAGGAATAAAGATGAAAAAGGAAAACTTATTTTAGAATCAGGAATGCAGCAGTACCCTCCCTTACCTCTAAGTACAGAAATCACCTCTTCCCTCTACAGTGCAGAGATAGCTGCATCTCATAGAGGACTGTAGATCTGTGTCCTTGAGGTGAGTGACCCCTTAGTATGTCATTTATCTGACCTCGTTCTCAAGAGGTTGATAGCAATGTTGGGGGAAATTTTTTTTATCAGTGTTCCCAGTATTTAAAAACCTGAACAAAACTTCTTGGTTGTCAACTTTCTGCTGACTTATAATTTGATCTAACCATGCAAATATTTTATTTCTTTTAATCTAAAAGATAGACTGGTTTTTACATCTTTTGTTAAACAATTTTTCTCAGTTGTCTCTTTTTTTGTTTGACATTGTATTTTAGTTTGTTAAATCTTTTCCACTTTTCCCATGCATAAAAATGCAGTTTTCTTATTTCAAGCAATGCTTTCCATTGATCACTGTTTCTTACTGTTTAAATTTTACTTTGAAAATGTTCTCTGGTATTTTCTGTGTTACATTGTGTACATTTAGTAGACCACTTCTATTATTATTCGTGTATTGCAGTATTCCTATACAATTATGTGACTGTCTCTTATTTGTACGATATTCACCAAATGTTAATTTTATTGATTAGTAAATCAGGTATTATTTACTCTAAGACATTCTAGTGCAAATACTGCATACTGTTTTTCTGTAGCTAATGTTATAAACATCTTTGCTAGATAATTTTATTCCATCAGTCACATGTTATAAAACATCTGTGCTAGATAATTTTATTCCATCAGTCACTGTGTTATGTAGGAATATGACATGGGGCAAGTGTTTTTATCTGGTTACTACAGACTATGTAGCACAGTAAGCGAGTGCATCCATTAAAAGCATATAACTTAAAGTAAAATTGTACCAGTTTTAATGCTTCTATGCCAGAGCTTTATCTATTGAAACATAAACTTCTGATTTTTCAAGTTCTGGCTCAAGAACCATGGTACCATTCCAGATCTGTGCTGTTATTTTTGGCTACCACTCTACTTATGCAAGACCACATGCTACCATTCCAGAACTGTGCTGTTATTTTTGGCTGCTATTCTACTTATCCTAGACCAAGCTATATCACTCATCCTCAGTTTTCTTCTCTCTTTGGGAAGACATCCTCTGCAAGGCTACAACTGCTCTATAATCATCCCCAGTGAAGCTAATGCTGCAAGTTATATTTGGAGACTGCTGGCTTATGGACTTTTGTCTGCTTATACTTACTTAAGAGAGTGAATTTTATTACACTTTTAACTTTTGTTATATATTGTTTACACATATTTTGTATGTCTGTTGTACCAGCCATAATACTTATACATCCTTCCTTGAAGCAGCCAAAGGTTTTAGTTCACCATTGTGTTTCCATGTTAAATTCCACCAGCATGTTCATCATACTATGAACTGCCTGCATCTTTCTAGGTATTATTGAGTGTGAATGGGGAGAGCTTACATCTATCAAAGAGTGACTGAATTTGACTGGGGTGAGCTTACATCTGTCTACACATGACTGAGTGTGACTGGTGTCAACTTATCTCTATCCTCACATGACTGAGTGTGACTGGGGTCAAACTTACATCTATCTACACATGATTCAGCAGATAAAGTCTATTATATGCACAAGCAATATAACTATTCAATTAAATGATGGCAATTCTCGTTAGCAGAAATAACTGTTGTTACTGTAAATAGGTGACTGGGATGGGGATGAAGGGAGCATTTATCCATCCATCTGTTTGGTGAGTGACCAACCATATCGCTTTAGCTGTGGGTGTGAGTGGAGTGATTGTGAAACATAAAATCAACACCTATATATGCATTCATCCACACATACATCACATCTTGCTATATGAAATTTAATAAAGAATAAAAATAAATATTGAGTCCTCTCAGTTCAGTAATAGGAAATACATAAATATTGAGTCCTCTCGGTACAGTAAAAGGAAAACTGTAATTACTGAGTCCTCTTAGTACACTAATAGGAAATACATATTTATTGAGTCCTCTCAGTTCACTAATAGGAAAACTGTAATTACTGAGTCCTCTTAGTACACTAATAGGAAATATGTATATTTTGCATCTTTCAATATAAAATGATGACAAAGTTTCTTCTTCCATGCAATATAACAAGTAAAAAGCTACCTTGTGGTAAAATCTCAAATCTAATAATAGCATTACATTGTAATAAGGAAGTGTTTAAAAGTTGTATTTCAATGAAATGTTAACAGGATTCATTGTTGCATCCTGTAGACTAAAACTAGGAAGTTGTCAGAGCTAACACAATAAAATATAATTAAAAGTGGACCCCTGGACTGTCTCTACATGTACCACTTTAGTTTTGACCTAATAAACAAATTCTGTCAGATCCTCTCTTACTCTTGAGATTACTTAGCAATGGATTTGTTCGAAATACTACAAAATAATTTTGTTTGAAACTACATAATAATAATTTTGTTTGAAGTACTACATAACAATGAATTTTCAAATGGGGATTTGATGAAATTCGAAACAGCAATTGACATTGATGACGTGTGATGTATAAACAGAAATGCGTTAAATCCTTATGGTTCATAATTTAAAAAAAAATCAATTTAACAATTTTCTACATAGATATAGATTTATATTGTCAGACAGGTTTTTTTTTTTATAAGGAGCTTACTTATATTCATACAATAGTTTTATAATAGAATTTTCAAAACCAAAGTGATTAAACAGTGTGTAACACAAATTATATTTGAATGAGAACGTAGTCTACAATAAAGCTGGTGAATAATTATTGTAATCAGTTTACACGTAGTGTAATATTTTATACACAATTTTCACTCTAAAACCTAAAGTACTTTTAATTTTTTGTTGTTGTTGTCACAGTTAAACTGACTCCACAACCATCTCCGCCAACCCCACTCAAGAGACGTTTCTTTCTGTGTATGAATTTTACTTTCAGTTTCGCGTCTAGCAGTGCTCAGATTTATCTCCACACGGATCGTCTGCTATCCGCATGGCCTAACAATGGAATAGGTTTACCTAGAGACGAGTTTTATCAGTCATCTCCCTTCCCCCATCTGATGCAGAATGGTAGCCCGGCGAACCCACACGTTGACATCTGTCAGCCATGTGTAGTACCTCTGTGGGCTCCATGTACGTCAGTACGCTAATGTCTCAAACAGCGTCATTTTCATGTAACGTAGCGCCTGAACTCAACTGATTTTTCAGTTAATTTGTCCCTCAAATACTTGAAGTGTAGCGAAAAAGCCGCGGTGCTGCTACGTCAATTATTATCTGCGCATGCGTCGTCAAGATATACTCGTTAGCTGTATTTTGTAGCGATGTCGTTTCTTGAATTGTTTATAAATTTTTTAAATCAGTTTAAACTGTCTAAATACGAAAGTGGTTGTACTAACGTGCGTGTGCTTAATGTGTGATGATCTACACGACAGTCAAAATCTGGCACGTTTCGCGCCCTCCCACCAGTCAGCATTGCGCCCCTGATTACGAACCACAAACTGTTTTGGCTGACAAAATAATACACTGGTTTTTATTCAAATTTTATGAACCCCAGTCACATTTTTACTACATCTTTTTAAAATGGCTATCAAACTGCGGTGTTACTAATTTTGTCAAGGAAAACCAAATAACAAAATCACCACACTAGTTTACTCACCTATAAAGCTTTGTTAGTAATATTTTAATTGTCAACACCACTTAATGATTTTTATTAATAATTAATCATTCATACCTATTTACAATTACCCGACAATCAAAACTACATGTATTTGTGTATCCTGTGAACAGGACATGCAAATACCATAGATAAACTTTTAGGAGTTAACAGCAAAAGTTTAATGATTTAGTATCACAAGAATAGGATGTGTGTGCATCGTGGAAAGAATTATTAAGAAAACATTGAAGCTCAATGTTTAGTTTCACGTGTTAGCAACAAGGACAATTCATTAGTAAACTTATGTTTTAATTGATACACAGTTTTTTCTAGCCAGCGGAACAGCATTTTTATTTTAGCCAGTAGGAGGCACTGGAATGGAGACTGAAGGAATATAAAGTTAACAAGAGATTAGGAGAGACTTGAGATTCTCTCAGGCTACATGGCCTTCTACTGCATAGCGGGAGGCACGCACTCAGCTTAGTAAATTTTTTCTCTTCATCATATTTGAGCATCATATTGAATTGAAGATTCTGTTAAGGACCTTAAGCAGAAATAAAAAATGTTTAATTTTTATTCAAACAAGAAAGTATCAGGCTGGAAGAGGATATGATGTTACAACAATATGAGACTGAGACATGAGTTTGGAGAACAAGATTCTGTTTAGCGTTATTTCTTTTTTTTTTGTTTGTGACATCATGTTAGATACCCAATATAGTTGTGATGGTAAAGCAACTGAAATATTTTAACTTTTTGCAGTTGACTGTGAAGAGATTGTCCCATTTTCTTGGCATAATTCATTAATTATTTAATAAGCCATTATGGAGCATTGGTAAAACAGTCAGACAGGGCATTTTGCCTCTGGACAGTCAGAGGCCTTGAACCAGATGTTATTCCAAGGTTGACCAATTACATTCGCACAGACTTGGGCGAAGGGTAATACCATGCCTAATAGTACTTCACTGATGGTAGAGTGCGATACTAACTTGTTGCTGATTTAGAGGAAGTCTGAGAACCACTAAACCCACTTGACTTAACCTATATACAGGGAGTCGTGACGTAGACGATAGTGGTAATCTACAATGACGCTTCCCCACTGTTCACTTCTTTGTTTAACTCCCCTCATGTGACATCCTCCAACACCATTTTTTCTTTCTTTTTAGTAACAGCCAGTTGCTTAAATTCACTAACGCAAATTATTTCGGTCCCAACAATTCTAGACTAATTATGTCCCTACTGATGAACTGTACCAAAACTGATGAGCAGGAAATTTACTTTTCAAAGAGACTATATCACAAACTGATCTGCAAAGAAAATTCTTTTCTGCTGGTGAACTGTATCAAACTGATCTGCAAACAAATTCTCTTCTCCAGTCCAACTGTATCACAAACTGATCTGTAAGCACTTTTCGTGGCGAGCTGTATCACAAACTGATCTGCAAACAGAGTTACGTCGTGGCGACCTCTAAACCTATCTGCAGAGTTACGGTTCGTGACGAGCTGTATTACAAACAGATTTGCAAACAGACATTTTGTGGAGGTGACCGTGTCGTGTCAGTCTTGGTGCCAGTGATTGTGCAGACAAGCGTGAAGAGGCCCGGAAAGCCGCGAGTCCTTGTCAACACGGAATAGTGCGGTAGGCTGTCGAGGGTACTGTAATGGTAATCCAGCATCAGCACCAGTGGCCGCAGCTCGTCCTCTTCGAGTGGAAGGAGCTGAGGTACAACCGGTAAAGATGTATAGATTGAGAAATTATGGCAAGCATTTATTGTCTAAATCAATCCTGCAAAATGATGTCATACAGTACTAAACATGACGTCATCCGTCTTCTATCAGTGTGTGAAATATAAGGACGGTGCCAGTTCGGTCTAAAACAATCTTGAAAATGACGCCACACACTACAGAAAATGTCATGTCGGGTTTTTTGTGTTGCAAATGACATCATATACACTATTCCCAGATCATCTAATAAAGGACAAGCGTCGTGCATTCAGTGAAGGCTTGAAAATGGCGACATGCTAGCTTTGTCTAAATCAGTTCTGTAAAAGATTCCATACAGTCTCACAAGTGACACACTGCCAGTGACAGTGAAAATGACCTCCATGCCAGTTTTACCGGTCTTAATCGGTTCCGCATAAAATTATATCATACCGGTTTAGTCGGCCCTGCAGATGTTTGTCAGTTTTGCCGATCTTAAAATCGGCCCCGCAATTAATAACGTCATGTCTGTTTGCTGATCTTAATCGGCCTCGTAGATAATAATGTCACATCAGTTTTGTCTAAAACAGTCCTGCATATAAGCATCGAGAGCTGAATTATCCATAAACCTGTCTATAAGCAAATTCTATAGCTGGCTGGCTATTTACTTTTTAACTCGCACAATACTTGAAATTATATCTATCTGTCTGTCTGTCTATTTACCTCGTTTTAAACATTATAAATGATTTTGGAGACCGAACTTTTTTTTTTTAATTTAAAAAATTTTTTTGCTAAAGAATAAATTACTGACCGTAAGATCTATCTTCGGTCGTCCCACCTCCTTAAGACCAATAATTTGGAATATACATTCGAGAGTCTTAGAGACTGAATCATCGCGGGCAGGTAACGGGCTTGGATTAGCCACTTTCTGCACTACGTGAGACGGCTGGTCGCCTCTACAAAGGGGGAATACTCTTTCTTCTCCAGTGTTTTTGCTGTTACTGGCGTGATTCTTCTCTATTTTATCGTTTCATTTGGACTCGGCAGCAGTGGCTGCTCTTTAAGATTGGACCGTGTGGTGACCTGATTTGTTCTGTCTCTCTGTCTCCGTCTGTGACTTTGCCGCATCCTTTGTTTTGATATTTCTACCGATTTTCAAGATGTTTGCGTCACTGGGATCTGGCGAGTCATCTCCCTTAAGAGTCTGCACGCTCTTCGTTGTCTAGGCGACGAGCCTCGTATTTACTCCTCTTTCATCTCCGGGTTCCTCGTCTTGAGGTGGCCCTGAATGATTATATCAGCTGGTCGTCGAATGCCGTACTCTGCTGCTTTCGACCCGCATGCCATGCGCTATTATCGCCCTTGATGTTTGGGGTTTATGAAACGGCGAGATGAAGGCTCTGTAGGTATCAGACTTAAAACGGTAAAGAATATCCGTGCTAGAAAGGATGTTTGCTGGTTGCGTCGTTCAGGTTAGCACGATCTCGTGTACCCCACCAAACTCCTCGAATCCTCTGTCATGGAAAACAACAACAGGGATTTGAATGGTCTTTAGTATTAACTTCAATTTTGCACAGTTAATTTTATGAACTACATCACTTTATTTTTATTAAGTACCGAAAATATTAGATTTGGCCCTCTACTTGAAAAGCTTGGGAATCACTGATCTAGGCATAATTTATGGTCAAGTGGAACGTAGTTCACGAGTCTCGCTTGGCAGGCTAGTATTTAATAGTATCATGAAACAGACTGAACAGTAGTCCGTGTGGGTAATGTAAACTTTGTAATAGTCCAACCTAACTAAAATAAATTTCTCTACACTGATCGAGATAAGTGGCATTCCTGTTGTTAATTTGTTATGCGCTACAGCATCATTTATAAGGCAAAGAGGTTGACACACAACATTATTTATAGTTCAAGGACGTGAAATACATCATTTATAATGCAAAGAGGTTGACACACAACACTATTTATAGTTCAAGGACGTGAAATACATCAGTTATAATGCAAAGAGGTTGACACACAACACTATTTATAGTTCAAGGACGTGAAATACATTATTTATAAATCAGGAACGTGACACACAACATTATTTATAAATCAAAAAAGTTTATTTACAGTATCATTTATAGTACAAGAAGACCATCACTTATAGTGGAAAGAAATGCCCACATCATCATTTATACTAAAGCGGAATCATTTCAAATGGAAAAAAAAATGTATATCATTTCTAATACAATGTCATTCATAATGCAAAGAAGTGGCATTCAGCATCATATATAATGCAAGGTGGTTGCTGGGTCATAGCATCATTTCTAATGCAAGAAATTGGCATAAGTCGTTTATAATGCAATGAAGTTGAAATGCATTATTTAAATATAATGGAAGAGGGGACATAATCATTATAATGCAATGGGCTTTTATAAGCGCTTTGCCAGTTGACTTGCTGAGGGATTGACGCAACTTATATGCATGTTGAATAACGCACATTAGAATAACATAAATTTGGGAGTGATATACACTTTTACAATGACAGCCCCTTAGAATAATTCAAACTTAAGACAAAGTGTAGCAAATTATGATGAAATAGTGGGTTTTTTCTTTCTAATAGTACAAGCTAAAATTTGATCAAATAAACCGATCAATAAATACTTCCTTGTTCTAGAATGTTGTACGGGTTAAGGGTCAGTTTGTGCTTCAGGGAAAACGATAAAATGTTGACCCAATTTCTCCGTCCACGAGAAAATTAAATTTGCTTGGCTGGACTTTGCAACTGCCGCAGTGAACGAAATGGTGCACACCACATTCGACGCTATCTATCTATCTATCTATCTATCTATCTATCTATCTATCTATCTATCTATCTATCTATCTATCTATCTATCTATCTATCTATTTATCTATCTGTAGGTCGGTCAGTCGGTCTACCTCTCTCTTAAATAAATAGTTATGCATTAGATTTGATGCTGAATTGTTTTAATACAGTTATGTAAATCATGAACAGATACCACTGTGCCATCCTGGGACTGTGCGAAGTATGATGGAAGAACCTTGGGGAAATATCAACACAGGACGGCCATAAACTATACTACTCTGGCAGAGATGATAAATATGAACATGGTGTCGGATTTCTTGTCCACAAAGACATCGTGAACACTGCCATGAGTTGTTAGCCAGTCTCCAGCAGGGTTATCACTATACGCTTGAGGGCAACCCCACTCAATATCAGCATTGTGCAAGCTTACGCTCCATATACGGACCATGACGATGAAGAAAGAGAGGACTTCAATGGTCAACTGCAAGAAGTCCTGCACCAGACAAATAAATCTGAAGATAGATGTAAATCAATAGTATCACCACAGATGGTGTGTTTAATAAAATGTCTTGTGTAAAAGTATATAAAAGTAATTTCAAAAATTGTTATTATTATTAAAAAGAATAATTCGTATGAAAAATGCTGAGTGCTGTGTTTTAATTAAATCTTATTACATTTCAATCATGACACTGATACGGGTAGTCACAGCAGGCGTGGTATACAATCGTGATGTTTAGAGCGTAACATTGAGTCAACCAAACAGCCGTACTCCACGCTCTCTTTTGAGGTATGTAAGTTAATAATTCGCGCACGCGTGTGTGTGTGTGTGTGTGTGTGTGTGTGTGTGTGTGTGTGTGTGTGTGTGTGTGTGTGTGTGTGTGTGTGTGAGTGAGTGTGTGTGTGTGTGTGTGTGTGAGAGAGAGAGAGTGAGTGAGTGAGAGAAAGTGTCTCTAGCAGGAATAGTATTTTACTAAAAAATAACAACTTATTTTGTTAACACTTAATTTTAAAGTAAATTACATTTTAGATTCGCCTTATGAAAAAACGTAAAAGAACGGATATTTCACTTTGACTCTTGTAAGTCAGTGGATTCGTGTATATGTGTTTGTATGAGTGCGTACGTGTTTTGTGTGCATACATGCGCACATGTATGCGTTTTTGTTTGATTGCATATGCGCGTGTTGTCAGTGTTTTTCTATATAGGTTTGTGAATGTGGGTGTGCATACGTGTTTATGTAATTGTACATACGTGCTCAGGTATGAATGTTTTGTGTGTATTTGTATGGAATTACTGAGGATAATACAAAACCCTGACCTGTTGAAATATGATCTGTATCAACTTTTAGCAATGGTAAAATTATTTTTACAGTCCCCCAAAGTAAATTAATAAAGTGAATGAATATTAATAAATGCATTAAAAAGCAAAATGAAAGAAAGAATTCAAATAATATTAAATGAAACTATTTTTAAAAAAATCAAATTTCACAACATTGATTACAAAAGAAATAATAATTTAAGATTTGTTCTTTGTTTGATCAGATTAATAAATTAATGCTTTTAGACTGGTGATCTTATGAAATGCTCGAGAATTTCTGTCACAAAGAGACTAACAGCTGACTTAAATGCTCTGCGAACCTGACACCACACCCAGCTTCATCTTACACAGGTTTACCAGTTGGTTTCAACATATCACCCTATGCATTATCGTTTGCATCCTGTCCACTTCCAGCATTAGCTCACTTTGCATCATGTCCACTTCCAACATTAGCCATTTTTCGTCATATCTACTTACATGTGCCATTTTGCATCATGTCCACCTCTAACATTATCTCACTTTGCATCATGTTCGCTTGCAACATTAACCATTTTGCGTCATGTCCACTTCCAACATTACCCATTTTGCGTCATGTCCACTTCCAACATTACCCATTTTGCGTCATGTCCACTTCCAACATTACCCATTTTGCGTCATGTCCACTTCCAACATTAACCATTTTGCGTCATGTCCACTTCCAACATTACCCATTTTGCGTCATGTCCACTTCCAACATTAACCATTTTGCGTCATGTCCACTTCCAACATGAGCTCAGATTGAGTCATGAAAACTTTCAACATTAGCTCAGATTACGTCATGTCCACTTCCAACATTAACTCAGATCGCTTAAGTTCACTTTGAAAATTTCCGCAGTGTCCTTCATGTCCAATCTTCACTTCAAATATTAGCTTAGTTTGTATCATTTCCACTTCTAACATTTGCTCAGTTTACATGTTGCCCATTCTAACATTTGCCGAGTTTACATGTCCCATTTTGCAGTTGGAAGCAATGTAGCAAGGGAGATAATTATGATGAAAAGGTCAAAGTGGATTAGAAACTGTGCCTGCCTATGGGTGAGTTGGGGCGAAGATTAATGACATTGAGTTATTGAAGTGGGGCGAGTTTCTGTTTTGGCCTTGTGGTTTTGTTATTCTCAAAACATTTTTTTGCTGTTTAGATTTTTTATATTTTAAACCCCACCACAACCCAACACACACACATTGATACATTCTTAGCCCTTATAGTTTGGACTACCTGTCTCCGCTAGTCTTGTATTAGCACACCAACTCAATGATTAAATGTCTTTTGCAACCTATTTTTCAAAATATCTTTGATAATTGATACGACGATCAGGAGTTACGACCTTAATTATCATGTCTTTCTTGATTCCATTACTCGAAAATTCAAATACAAATTACTCTAGCATTTTTAATTTATTATTTTTAATGAACCAGTAAATTGTCCAGTTTCAGATCCAAACCCTTCACTGCTATGCAGAGTGGAAAAATTAAGACATTTCTATAATGATGTTTTATATAAGCCGTTTTTAGAATAAATATTTTCAGTACAAGTGGTAGAAAAGACATTTAGACTTCCTAAGAATTCTTTAAGTCCAAATTTCTAATGCTAATCCATTTGATCTACATGCAAAAATGGCACAGACCATACAGTAATTTATAACATCCTTAAGCCATGCATGTCCGTTTGGAGAAAGATATATGTAGACCTATCGTTTTGTACCAAATATTGACAATGAGGGCAATGAATTTGTGAAACTTTGGAAGGTAACGACTTGGCATAAGGTTAATGAAATGAAAAATAAAGTAGGCAAGTAAGTATTACAGACAAATATTCTTGATAGATAATCCGTATATTAACAAACTCGTTGGGTGGCAACATGGCCTTTAGTGCCTACGTGATCAACATAAATACACACACACACACACACACACACACACACACACACACACACACACACACACACACACTCACACACACACACACACACACACATACTCTCGCCTATTGTAACAAACCTCTATCTTTGATGTTTCAAAACATTAAAGTCACTGTTAACGTTGGTTATTGTCCTGTATAGTAATTAGTTTACGTGTTTATCAGTTGTGTTCTGTGTTACGACGTCTGAGAGGGTGGGTGGGTGAGGAGAAATAAGAGAGAGCTTTTACATCTTGAGCAACTGTGACGGTACGACGTGTGTGTGTGTGTGTGTGTGTGTGTGTGTGTGTGTGTGTGTGTGTGTGTGTGTGTGTGTGTGTGTGTGTTTGTGGAGCCTCCAGACCATTAATTTATCTTTTAGTTTCAGGACGCAAAACTACTAAATTCATCCGAGTGAGCCCTAAACCTTAGATCCTACGTTCACAAGAACTTGGTGGCTCTCCTCAATACATAGAGACTCTACTGATCACTTGCACTCTTATGCAATGTGGCCAGCCATGTAGGTCAGAGTGTAGTAACTCACCAGATATTTAGCCCCACTGACCACATGATCAGCGGGATCGGTCTGTGCGCGCGACAGAATCGGTCGGAAAGAATCGAGACATGTTGCTACCAAGAAGAACCCTGTGAAAAAACTCTCACAGATCCAAACTGGTTAAAAAGTTTTGTGGAGAAAGCTTAGTGAAATTGATTTTACTATTGAACCTTATAATGATAGTTATAATCGTGTGTGTGTGTTATTACATAATTTAATGATGGGATGCATTGAACATGAATGCGCATGTATATGTATAAATATGTAAAAGTGTGCATGTGTGTGTTCATGTGCTATGCATAAATCATTGACTATAATTATCTGCCTACTGAAAAAACAAATTAAAGGCCTATAACTCATTTATCATTGTTTTAGCACTTACCTAGTGCCTATAGTGTATGTTCAGAGATAAAGCTCCATTTAATTGCAACAAAAGGACTGATTGACTTTTCACTTTTAAATAGCAGTCATTGTATTTACCTCTCTTACATACCAGCTTATCTTTAATGACCCTGTATTAGTATCAGGCTTTAAAGTTATTAATTTTAATATACACACCTATTCTGATGATAGACTGGTTGCCTAATTCAGCCTTCACAATTAGATTGCCCTCGAGTTCTGGCACTCGATGTAATGACAGGTAAATTCGTGTACAATGCATTGGGTTGGAATAGTTATCTTAATCTGACTGATTACAACATAGAACATCGTTCATATCGCATTCGGCTCCACCCCCACCAACCCTCGGTCGCACTTATACTCGAGTCAATTCGTTGTTAAGGTAACAAGAAAAAAATGTAATAATTTACAATAAAATAATACACAATCTGATGCAAAATGATATACATATGGGTTTTCCCGAGACCTGCAATGATTAACAAAGTGGAACAATTGTGAATAATATCGGTTTCAGTGTAATTGAATTATCGATATTCAATTACACTGGCCTTCGATATCAAACAGTGCTAGTGAACGACCTATGAAGTTTGTGACATTTCACAGAGTGGTCTTAATTTGTGAGGAAATTTCTTTGCGAGAGTGAATAAAATGTGGGGAATACGTATAGTTAACTGAGAACGAGGTGTTCTGTCTACCATAACCAGAGCCAGTACCCTCAAGGTCGGAAAACGTTTCCTTTTATGCATTCGCATAGAGAGATTTGGTGAATTATATAAAATAAAGCATGTTAACTACAATGTTAAGCTAAAACGAACAATGTTTACACACGTAAGTGAGATAGAAAACGTTTACACGCGTAAGTGAGATAGAAAACGTTTACACACGTAAGTGAGATAGAAAACGTTTATACGCGTAAGTGAGATAGAAAACGTTTATACGCGTAAGTGAGATAGAAAACGTTTATACGCGTAAGTGAGATAGAAAACGTTTATACGCGTCCCATTATACGCTGATCACGTGTATATAACCACCTAGGCAGATTGGGCTTTTAAAACGTGTGTACATAAATACAGCCCAATAATCCGGTATATTTGATAAACCGGCATTGGGCTTTTAAAACGTGTGTACATAAATACAGCCCAATAATCCGGAATATTTGATAAACCGGCATTGGGCTTTTAAAACGTGTGTACATAAATACAGCCCAATAATCCGGTATATTTGATAAACCGGCATTGGGCTTTTAAAACGTGTGTACATAAATACAGCCCAATAATCCGGTATATTTGATAAACCGGCATTGGGCTTTTAAAACGTGTGTACATAAATACAGCCCAATAATCCGGTATATTTGATAAACCGGCATTGGGCTTTTAAAACGTGTGTACATAAATACAGCCCAATAATCCGGTATATTTGATAAACCGGCATTGGGCCGGTCCCGACGATGTCGGATTAAAGGAGTTTTACTGTACAATTCTTTTTTGAAGGAACAATAATTTTGCCCTTCTGGTGAAAGCTCCCAAGCACTGCAGAGGCAATAATTGCACCACCGTGTAAGTCTAATATAGTGGGCAATTTACTGTCCTCCTGAGTCCTCCCGCCAGATCTGTGCCTTCTCAGTAAGGTAGTTAAGAGATTAAGTTTGAACTTCTAGTCTAGTATAAGACGTGTCTTTATTGGCCTGCGATCCTAAAGTGCTTCGATTACTAATGCTGGCTTTTATTTTATTAAAATACATCATGCCCACTATTACTCGAAAGAAAGACTATCAAATAACGACAAGCTGTATTAATGCTGTTGTTGCTGTCAGTGAATAATTTAGCAAACATAACAGCCTCCCTCTTTACTGAATATCTCTAGAGAGGGCGTGAGATGATGCTAAAGGGAACTAACCCCCCTAATTGCGCTACAGATGGAAGGACTCAAGTCGATTTCGCATGGACCGCAGGGCAGTCTGTACGGCCTAAGCGCGTCATTGTCACAGCACAGCGCAAACAATGTTACGCATGCATGTTGGCAGACGAACAGCCCGAGTTTGTCCTGATTACTTTCAAACAGTTGACCAGTGCAGGTCAGGACGTTCTAGTTGCAAGGTAAATGTGAGTGTGTTATGCTTGGCGGTTCGGATCACAATTCTGCTTTAGTTCCAACCAAGCTTTTAGTTTCGTCAGATGTACCACGTTCTTTGCTACGTGTAACTTTAATCTTGTCAAACGACACTTCGGCTTGCTAAATTATTCACTGACAGTGTGGGTCATAAATCAGCTTTAGTTCGACCACACTTTTAGCTTGCCATATAACTTTTTGTTTTTTTAGAACTTTAAGCAAGCTAAATTATTTAACAGCCAATGAATAAAGTCGACGCATGTCTTCTCGCTGCATTTGTACCACGCTATTATGTTAGAAACATTTTCAAGTGATTTGATTGAGATTAGGCATCACATGGGCTCTCTTACACACAATTATGCGTGGGACCTTTTTGGGTCATGGGAAAAAAAAACTTGAATCTTATTTAAAGCATTATGGCAGAAAAATGTTCAAGTCTTGAATGAAAACTAGCGTTTACTGTGGAGCATTATTTCGAAATTCAGAGTATTTATTTAATTCTATTTTGAAACAAAATTACTGAATGCTCAACGCTTGCAGTACATGGAATGTTGCCAATTCAGTCTAGGATTGAATACGTCATCCACGCTTAAATCAATTCAGTAGCCATCGACTTTTGTGAACATTTTTATTTTAATGTTAAAAATATACTTGAAACCAAAGCTCTCTTTCGTACACAAGACTGTCACATGACGACACAAAATGCTCTGGGTATATTACAGTCAAAGTTGTTTCTTTGTTCCGCACACAACAACATGAGAGAGACCTGGACAGCTCCGTTTCCTTTTGTCAGATGTCAGACCTTTGGTATAAAACAAATGGCCTTTAGCTCTCTGGTCGTCATCAAGTTCCTTTTGTCAAGTGTCAGACCTTTGGTATTAAACAAGTGGCCTTTTAGCTCTCTGGTCGTCATCAAGTTCCTTTTGTTAAGTGTCAGACCTTTGGTATAAAACAAGTGGCCTTTTAGCTCTCTGGTCGTCATCAAGTTCGTTTGTGTTCATTGGTAACATCGAAAATCTCGCAGAAACACATTCTTTTCATCGCTTTTATTGCAATACCTTTTGGGACTATGAGTATCAGAAGACTTAGATCTGTTGATTTAGTTCAAATGCACTCTTGACCTAAATACCTCTTTACTCTGTTCTTTAATATGCAAATATAACGATATAAAACGGAGTTTTGTCAGATCAATTCTGCTGAGCCTTACACATATTTCATTTATTTTTTCTGCTTGAACATATGACTCACAAACAGCTGTTCGTGCGAATCACAATTCAAGGTCCTTTCCAAGATCTGAAAGGCCACACACGTGCTTACTTTTGTGAAATGCTCTAGTGCCCAAACGTATGCAAGATGCGCGACTAGGAATTTCATTCAAAACACTTGAAAACTTTTCTGCCATGACAGTTAGTGCCAGTAGGCAAGTATCGATTTTACTTTTAAATTCTGACCCATACCGCTACTTGGTTTGGCTTATTAAAAGTTTCGTAAGCTTAAAAGTTACATTTAGCAAACTTAACTGAAAGTTTGTCGAGGTAAACGTTTACACAAGCTTAAAAGTTCCATTTAGCAAACTTAACTGGAAGTTTGTCGAACTAAAAATAGCGAAATTGTGGCCCAAACAGCTAGCTTTGATATTTTGCTAAATCTTTCAAATCAAAACCTTTCCTAAATACTTTTAACTGTCATATGAATTTAGCAAGACAAAACAACGTAGCAACCCTGAGTATCTTTTGGCATGCAACAAATTGCTAAAACTTTTAGCTTGTTAAAGTAATTATTTTAGTAATCTAAAAGTTACATCTGACAAGTTTTTTTTTTTTTTTTTTTTTTTTTAACAAACCATATTTTAATAGTTGTTAGAATCTCCAGTGAATAAGATTTGCTTTGCTAAATCTTTTGCAGGTTTACCTTGCTAAAAAGTAACTGTTAGTTTGAAAACGGATTTAAAAGGACAGGATAACAAATAACGTTCTCTCTAATATTTTTCCTGTGTGTGCGGAACTGGCTTGTTTGAGCTTGCTACCAAAACTTGTGCGCGGAATTTTGAAATTGTTGATCGGCATTTCCTAATGAGCTGCGCGGCATGTTCTAACGAACTGCGCGGCAGCGCACCTTGGAATGGTCAGAAATCATTTCGTAAACTAAACGTTACAATTGGCAAGCTAGAAGTTTTTATTTAACCAAAACATGAATTGTAGCATGAACCGCTAATCATAGTCGGCGACCGATGCAAAGGCCATTGTGGACTAGTCAGTTGACAATACTTGGTGTTTGTCGTCTGCGAGGGAACATTGGCACTTTCTCTTTTCTTTTTTTTTTAACTGACGAAGACTTCGGCAGAAAGATGACCCAGAAACGGCCGCATCTGATCCACTTACAACAGACAAAAATAGTTTGTGTGTTTGCATGCACGCGCATGTGAAATAACTTCTGTTCGCTTGTTTGATTTGGTTTTACGGCCGCCTTCCACATTTCGCTGTTTCACGAACGACAACGGAAGGGAAAGACAGTGCTGTGTGTGAGGACAACGAAAGGGAAAAACAGTGCCATGTGTGAGGACAACGAAAGGGAAAGACACAGTGCCATGTGTGAGGACAACGAAAGGGAAAAACAGTGCCATGTGTGAGGACAACGAAAGGGAAAGACACAGTGCCATGTGTGAGGACAACGAAAGGGAAAAACAGTGCCATGTGTGAGGACAGCGAAAAGGAAAGACACAGTGCATTGTGTGAGGACAATGAAGATTAGTAGGTGGATGGGGGTGGATAAATGGATGGCTGGTTGTGCAATTTTTTTTGTCAGGAAGCCACTCAACACCTACTCTTATCGGTTTGTAACTGCCAATGGATCGTGCAGCATGTAGTACACAGGACCCGATTAATCGTCACATCCTGACAGACTATTCCCCCCGCCCCCACTGCCTTGAGGATACCCATACGTTGTGCTTGTTTGTTTTGTTTTTGTTTGGTTAGACCGAGCAGAGATCGAACCTGGGGTCGTTTGAGCGAGAGGCTATTTTCCTTTTATTAATCCGTTTCCCTAACTTTGTTCTCTATTTAGTCTTTCAGATTTGCAGGAAATGATCAGCTGTCTGATCTAAAGCAAGAACTCCAAGCGTGTTAAATCTAAAGAACTCCAAGCGTGTTAAATCTAAAGAACTCCAAGCGTGTTAAATCTAAAGAACTCCAAGCGTGTTAAATCTAAAGAACTCCAAGCGTGTTAAATCTAAAGCAAGAACTCCAAGCGTGTTAAATCTAAAGAACTCCAAGCGTGTTAAATCTAAAGAACTCCAAGTGTGTTAAATCTAATACTGGAACTCCTAGCGTGTTAAATCTAAGGTAAGAACTCCAAGCGTGTTAAATCTAAAGCAAGAACTTGCACCTTCCTGTGGAAGACGTCTTACCTCGTCGCACACACCATCCGATCGAGTTTAAAATGACGCCTTTATCTTGACAAAGCTCTTTCAGCACTGAAAGATAAGATAGCCAATTTCATCCCGCCAGCGGCACCGATCAAGAGATAAGATTCTCCCCGTCCCCCCCCCCCCCCCGCCCCCGACGACCTCAACGCTAATTGAGAACAAAATAATACTTTCCTCCCCAAACCCTCCCCTGTCCAAAAAAATGTTGACCTAGTTTCAGGTAGTACCACATATCTTGGCCTCGGTATGGAAAATGTGTACTGCGTACCACTGTTAGCAGTAGAGACAACAAAAACAAAATAAATCAACTTAAAACTAAAATTAATTTAAATAATTCAGCTTTAAAAAAAAAGTATATATAAGCGACTGAACATACTCTGTTATCGGGTAGTTCTAATGGAGGTGTTTGCTCGTGAGTGTCAAGGTCACACAATTCACCCTCCAAATTTCTTATTCCCATTCAGTGTGATATTCTTCTGGCATCATTTATTATTATCTCTTTATCGTTCACGACCTGACAACATTTTTCTGGAAGAAAATTCCGGCTGAATAACATTTATTTCGCACCGGTGACCTTGCTTTCGAATTCAATAATATATATATATATATATATTACAATCTCTCCCCCGCCCCTCCCCCCCTTCTCTCTCTCTCTTTCTGCACTGTGACGTCCTATGCCCGACGATAACTAATTGAGACTCAGTATACGGTGAGGTGTATTTTTGTTTGATATTCTGCATTTATCGCCACAAAGGGGACATTCGTGAGAGTACTCGATCTGTCGTGTATCAGTTCCAGGAAAAACAGTTAAATAATATTTGTGGGTAAGAAATGTATTCTTAAATACATTAAAAATATTTAAATAAAGCAATGTTTTGCACTTTCGCTTTGTTGTAAATCTCTTTCATCTTTGTTTATTTATATGTATGCGAAGAAACGAGAAAAGCATGTCACGAAAATACCCGAACTAGCGAGAGAAGCACACGGAAATACCCGAACTAGCGAGAAAAGCAGTCACGGAAATACCAGAACTAGCGAGAAAATCAGCCACAGAAATACCAGAACTGGCGAGAAAATACAAACACGGAAATACCCGAACTAACGAGAAAATACAAACACGGAAATACCCGAACTAACGAGAAAATACAAACACGGAAATACCCCTAATACATGATAATGACCGATATATATGTGAAGACTATCAACATGTACAGTGATTTTCTCAAGCCAGGAAAAGAAAGCCCACGAAAGAAAAAACCCAACAAAAGCCTATTGCTGTTCTTGCATTTCACTAAATATAGAAAAATGTCATTTGTGCATTTTTTTTTTTTTTTACTGCTAATGAAACCAGAACTAGCTAAAGTGCAACCTGCCTGCATTTCCTAACCAAGCCGATAGGAATATAACTTAATTATACTTTATGAAATTATTTAACCAAGAAAACTAAGTAGTTCTTTGGATGTTTCATTATTTTTTAAAAAGAAAGAAAAAAACCCCACAGAAATATCTGTGGGAGGTAGAGAGAGGCGAGTGTTTGAACTATTTGTTACACTTTCCCTGCTCGAACATCACTGAATGGACTTGACATGGACATCCGCGGACCTAATTAGTTTTCTCCGCGTAATAAATGGATTCAAGTATTAAGATTGAAAGTGTTATAGATTTTTGTTATGCCCTAACATTGCAAATAGTATATATATTTAAATGAGGGTTTTTCATGCAGATAATATCGGCTTAAAGTTTCATTTTGAAAATAAGAACTTCCCAAACTTAAATTATAATAAATAAAAATAATTTCGCTAAAATTTTTGGTCAAAGTTTCCACGTCGACCTTAATTAAGGTCCTTAACTCTAGGACAAGTGCACCATCAGTAGTCTGCCCTGTATACACAAGTTACTTTGTACTATCTAATTTCTGGAACAAAATGTAACATGCCTAGTTTGTCTTCAATATATTCAAAAGTCGAAGTCAGACTATGCCTTGAACCAAATGCACTTTGTATTTTTTTTTTACTACACAATTTTTATAAATGACATTAGATTTACTACACACTTCATTATAAATGACATTAGATTTACTACACAATTTATTATAAATGACATTAGATTTACTACACAATTTATTATAAATGACATTAGATTTACTACACAATTTATTATAAATGACATTAAATTTACTACACAATTTATTAAAAATGACATTAGATGTATTACACAATTTATTATAACTGACATTAGATTTAATCTAAGATTTTAGCAGTATCATGCTTGTTCAATAGGGTAGCTCCCCCCTCTCCCCACAATTGCATTCAGTCTCTTGTCGTTATTTTTCTGCTGACCGCAGATAATTATGATTATGCTAATTATAAAGCTGCGGAGATCATCGAGGGTCGGCCGGGTCTGTCGCACTGGCCAAGGCATGATCTGACTGACTCAAGAGTAGCCGCCAGTCAATTAACTCACGGAAGCAGCCAGCAACCACAACTGACAAGGGATTGGGTTTCAGCTGGCTAGCCTGCAACTTGAAACAAACTGCCCAAATAGGGAAGCAGCGGCTATAGCATCATTCCGACCTTAGCTGGACTGCCGCATCAGTAGACGTTTCTAAAGTCTAGAGACGCGTTGGCTGGCTTGCTGGGTAGCCGAGTTACAATCTAGCTTACCAACAGTCTAACATACGCATATTTTCACTTGTCACTGTTCTGTTTATTTTAACCGAAAGATTCGCGTAGAAATAATGCCGCACTTTACGAGGTTCAACGTTTACGTTAAATGACATGGAGTATTCCAACAGCTTTACCTGGCTCATGGCGTCGGCACGCGTCGGAGGCGGGCGCGTGTGGAGCTATAAATAGCACGCACTGTCCACGGGCTTGTCAGCTGCAGATAAAATAAAGGCTTTTTAACAGTGCGATACCACTGACACCTGCAACGCTCAGTACGTTTAGCTCTCGCTGAGTCAGTCTGAAATAGAAGTCAAACCGACATTAAAACAGTTATGCGATGTTCGGAAATTTGAACGCAAGGCTAGTCTGAACGGCAGTCCGTCCGTCATCTGTCTGATAAATGAGCGTGATGCGCCTGAACTGGATTTTGGTTTGTATTGGGCTTCGACCAGCCCCACTTAACGTTGCTCAGTGGTTTAGCAGGTCGCGAATTACCGGTTGTTTGCAAGGCGAGTGGAATGGAACAATGGGATAATTGAAATCGGTTCTATGTGTTCGCCATTTTCAACAATGCTACTAAAGCAAGGTCGCTCAGGAAAAAAAAAGAATCGGTCAGATTATATTCTGACTTTCCACCTGACAAATCAAGGTCATATCCACTTTTGAGTCATTAAATAGCCTACTTCTGTGATTCAACAGAACTGGTTCCGCAGCGGGAACTCGGCGCAAGTCGGAAGCGTTCCCCAGTTTGACGATAAAGAACTAGTTTGAATCCCACATGTAGATCAAATCCTGGCGAACGGTTTTAAATGCCTCGGACAAATGGCGACTGACCGATCAGGTTTGGACCCACGGAAATAAATGTCTTAGTAAACATAGAGGTGTGTTGTGTTTATTTATGTCAAACTTTGTATAGTCTTTCAATCCGACGCCATCGGATTAATTGATAATATAGTAGTCCATTATAAGGCTACAAAACCTCTGCACTCAGAGGTGAAATTTAAGAATTACACTCACCGCAGTGGATTCTGTATGACATGTAAATGTGTGCATTTAAGTTGCAGAACCGAAAACACTAAATCTAAAGTTTTTAAAAATAATTTCTGCCTGTGCCGATCTCTACGGTTACAGTTTACTTTATTAATAATTACACAGGGGAGATAATACAGTGGACAAGTACAGTTTACTTTATTAATAATTACACAGGGGAGATAATACAGTGGACAAATACAGTTTATTAATAATTACACACGGAGGTAATACAGTGGACAAATACAGTTTACTTCATTAATAATTACACACGGAGACAATACAGTGGACAAATACAGTTTACTTTATTAATAATTACACACGGAGACAATACAGTGGACAAATACAGTTACATAACGAAACGGCTGAAAATGAAAACGAAATTCAAATAACAGTTGAACTCCTGAATGTTCATGATTGAGCTATATCTGGCTGATTTATAATTGACTAAATCAGTTATCCTATGACTGACAAAATCATTTATCCTATCTTTGACGGAGTTATATATCTCTACTAATAAAATATTTTTAACTAAATGGTTTGGAATAGTTTTGATGTCGTGAGCCATAAAGTATTTGAGTAACTGAGTTATACATGTATATCTTTTACTGATAGTGCAGTGATGTCTTTGACTGACAGACTGGTTGATAATATATTTTATTAACTGAACCATATTGTTTTTTTCTGAGTGACCGAACTGCACTCTTTCCAGCTATGAACTATAAACTTTTATTATTCTGACCCCTGACCTCTATTGTCTTCAATGTATTCCTCTAACCAACCATGCACTGCAGTTTCTGTGATTATGACCTGTTATATCTTTAGACTGGCTGAATTGAAACTTTGTGACTAAATCTGATCTACAAAATTTATGACAAACTCTGAGCTCTAAATTCTTTGACTAACTCTGAGTTGTAATATATATTACTTACAGGTATAATGTCTTTGAATAACCCCGAACTGTAACCTGTATTACTTACAGGTATAATGTCTTTGAATAACTCCGAACTGTAACCTGTATTACTTACAGCGATAATGTCTTTGAATAACTCCGAACTGTAACATGTATTACTTACAGGTATAATGTCTTTGAATAACTCCAAACTGTAACATGTATTACTTACAGGTATAATGTCTTTGAATAACTCCGAACTGTAATATTTGTGACTAATTCTGAGTTCTAATCTCTTTCAGTAACTCTGAGCTCTACTTTCTTTGACAAATTCTTAACTGTAATATTTTTCGCTAACTTGTAATTGTAAACTATTTGACTGATTTATAGCTTATAAGCCCTTTGACTAATTTTGAGCTATTACTGCTTGACCAACCCATATCTCTCTTCGGTGAACTTAATAGGGCTGTATTTCTCTAGCCATCTCTGAGTGACAGAATTATAATGTTCTCAAATTAGAAAGAACCTCTCCTCTCCACCTCACTCAGCACAAACGACCACTTCGTGTAAGCCAATACACATCAATGACCTGAAGTTAACAAATAGCTTGCATTTTGCGAAACCATTGTACAATGTAACGTTTGTGCACCCATTAATATCCTAATTCAACATTATGCATGATTGGGTGGGTGGGAATAATTTACTAAAAAAAATAAATAAATAAATAAATAACGTCAATAGTTGCTGCAAACACCATGCTGTAAACATAAGGTCGAGGACACTATGTGCAATAGCCTTCACACTTCGCGACAAAGGGAGACTCGCGCGGACTTCGGGGCCAATGGCTTCGGCTGTCAGTGTGTACATTTCATACAGGCGCAGGTTACAGCTCTCGTCCCAACTTCAGACGCTCGAGTGGTCACATGTATGGTACACCAGCACAGTCATAATTATTATTTAAAATTAAAAAAAACAAAAAACTTAGGCCCTTTGCTAGACAATTCGTCGCTCCATTCAAATTCAAATCTGTTACGTGTGTCTATGTCGAAGTCACTGTTAATAGTGTCTGTGTCCAAGGTCATGACTTTTACCTGTGTCTCTGTCGAGGTCCTGACTGTTAAGTGTGTCTTTGTCGAGATCATGACTTTTACGTGTCTATGTCCACGTCATGACTGTTAAGTGTTTTTGTGTCTATGTCGAGATCATGAGTGTTAATTTCAATCTGTTTTACATTAATATTTTGATTCTGATATCTAAGTTAAATTATTCGTCTTCACAATAGCTGGCTTTGATAAACAGTAGTTTTTAATGTTTGTTTTGTTTCTTCGTTCATATACAACATCTTTACTATAAAATCGGCCCACTGCTCTTAACCATTCACACTGAAGCTTATATATTCTCCTTGATGGTAAAACCACCCTTTAAAATTTTTTTTTAACACGTCAGCATTGTATTTAATACGACGAACAATTTCTTTCACTAAACCGTTGGCTCCTTGCACTGCATTCTTTTTGTCAAAGTATAAGTAAGAGAAGAATCAAAATTCGACGGTTTAATAAAATTATCCCCCCTCTCCCCCCTTCAGGGGAAAAACCCAACCCAAAATAGAAAAAAAAAATTGTTATTTATTTAAGAGTTTAGTATTGAATGTTTACTTTTTCTCTTATGATTGATATGCGTCAATTGACAGTTTATCTTCGATTTCTTGGCTTTTATAGTAAAGACTTAACTTTTGTCTGTCTGTATCTTTAATTTTCATGTTGCATACGTCATATGTTCTCTGACTGATTTCCCCTTATCAGTCGACGAGTCATTCTCTGTTGCTCAATGAAGGCGTCTCTGCGTAAGATGTATGGCATACAAGAGGAACGATACACCACTTTCATAACACTCTACTCATCGTCAGTGACTTAGATTTAGATTTGGAACCAGCACAGAAATGAACTTAATTGCTCTGCAAATAGTAAGTAGCTATTTCTTTATATATATATCAGCATATCTGTATTTAGTGACCTTCAGTCCCCGACCCACAAGTCACCCCAAAACAATTTATGCAAACGCAGCTCCAAGTCTTTTAGCTTCCACCCTCGCCCCCAACCAGATTGCTGCCCCTAAGCCCCTCCTGTATAGAAATTACTGAATCATCTTTGTGCTGTTAATAGATTGATGTCAACGGCTATATCAATCAGATTTACAAGTTACTATTTATTATAAATTTGATATTATAAGTTAGTACTTTAAAAATATAATAGTTTTTCAGTGGTTTCACAGCTTACATTTATTTACTTATAATATATGATGATTACTTAAATCATGCTTTGTCAGCGTACTCTTATGTATTACATTTTCATCATAGTGGCATATACATCGTATTTCGTGCCAATCAAACAATGAGAAATGTTTGTCAGTGATGAATAGTTCCCTATGGCAAAATGGTAATTATTTCTGCTTCAACTAAGCAAAGCAACAATCAAAAATAAATCTAAAAGACAAGTGAACATTGACAACTCAGAAGTACAAGAAATACTCGACGAATCAGCCATAGTGTAATCACCTTGATCAGATTCTCTTATTCCTGCGGACGCTTCCTGTTAGAATTAGATAATTCACTTAGAGCTTGGTTTCTTACCTTTGTCTTTGATCACGTGCGCCCTACTTACTTAGGCTATCAGCAAGTGGCTGCTGAAAAGCAATACCACCAACTGTCGTAGGACGAAAGTGGCTGCTGAAAAGCAATACCACCAACTGTCGTAGGACAAAAGTGGCTGCTGAAAAGCAATACCACCAACTGTCGTAGGACGAAAGTGGCTGCAGCCTAGAAGCATTTCCCATTAATACGTCATCTGTATCTGAACAGCGAAGCATCCATATACTTCTGCAGCCTTATGATTCTGAGGTGCTTGGCCACAGCACACAGCCACTTTTGGCCGTTAAATCCCTGCTAAGAGCATCGCACTAGAGTGGTTCCAAGTGCTTGTACAATACATGAACACAACACCAAGTGCTTGTACAGTACAGGAACACAACACCAAGTGCTTGTACAGTACATGAACACAACACCAAGTGCTTGTACAGTACATGAACACAACACCAAGTGCTTGTACAGTACATGAACACAACACCAAGTGCTTGTACAGTACATGAACACAACACCAAGTGCTTGTACAGTACATGAACACAACACCAAGTGCTTGTACAGTACAGGAACACAACACCAAGTGCTTGTACAATACATGAACACAACACCAAGTGCTTGTACAGTACATGAACACAACACCAAGTGCTTGTACAGTACATGAACACAACACAAAGTGCTTGTACAGTACATGAACACAACTCCAAGTGCTTGTACAGTACATGAACACAACTCGAATGTCAAATTTTACTTATACCTGTTTAAATGATAAATCATAAAATATGTAAGTAACAAAATAAATCAGTTTTGATCGTACTCAAATAGTGCATCTATCTATACGACATCGCCCTTTTGCACAGTCAGAAATACAATTTAAGTTTGTGTTGAAAACAAACACAATTTTTGAAAGTGTGGATTTTGAAAGTGTGGATGGCTGATAATTGTTTGAATAACTTATGAATGAATACTATATTATTACACACAAAGATATATACGCGTGCACAATATCATATTGCCTAGTCAGTCACTGCCAAGATAAATCAACTCTCGTGTGTGACAATGCCGCAAATAGTTATGATTGTTAATATTAATCTTTATTTAATAATCAATAATTAGGCTAATTTCAGGTGATAAAATTCTTTTTATATATTATAACTCTCAACCGGACGGCTCTCCTCCAATTTCCCATGGTGGATTTATTTGGCATTTCCAGAACTCTATATCAATTATACATACATGAACGTTCTCCTGTCACAATTTTCTGTAGATAGGAACTTCTTACCTAAGGAGTAAGCTTGATTCGTCTTTTAAACTAACTTGCCCCCCCCCCCACCTGACCTTTACAACATACACATCTAAAAAAACATACGAAGGAAGTGGATACAATTAACAATAAATATTTATTAGTCACAAGGAAAAAAATGAAGGAAAATGAATACAGATGATTTCAAGAAAACAATATTTTTTTTAATGATTGCTATTTAGTAGGAATGTCCAAATAATGTCAAATCTTTATAGTAATAATAATATTAGTTCTTATTTCTACAGACTGCTAATTCTCGTCACAGAATGGCAGAGGGCATAAATAATGATAGATATACATGTCCTTGACCTCACTGACAGTTTTGAGTACACCTAACAAATTTATCTTCATTCTTTTTATCAGTCACTTAGCCTACCAAATGTAGCTTTCTGGTAGCCCCAAAGCAGACTCTGGAATCGTAGTACCATGGAAGGGACCAGAGTGGATATTTGAAGCAAAAGTGGAATCTGGTCATGCCAGTAAATATAAAGGTCGTGAACTGACTGACAGTCAAATTCTGCGTTTTCTCACAGACACGTTTGATTGACATCAGATCTGAACGCTACTCTAAAACCTTGGCTACTCTCGTGCATTTCAAACAAGCGACCTCTTGTTTGTCAGTCTAATAATTTATATCTCTTGCATACAGACTACTGTGTGAAGAAGGAAGGCCAGCATTGTCTGGGACTCAGTATGGGTAGCAGTAAACTTGAGAGACTAAATATCGTCAACTTTGCGTTGTATTAAGAGTAAAGATGCTGAATAAAGTTGATGCATCATAAATGTGTAACTCTATATTTGCATCATAGCTATGTAATTGTGTACGCATCATAGGTATATAACTCTGTGTATGCATCATAGCTATGTAATTGTGTACGCATCATAGGTATATAACTCTGTGTATGCATCATAACTATGTAATTGTGTGCGCATCATAGGTATATAACTCTGTGTATGCATCATAACTATATAGCTCTATATTTGCACGGACGAATTTGCTCTATCACACCATGTACTGAGGTGGATTTAGTAGGACTAATCGATCCATGGCAATATGCTTGTATGGAGTGTCAGTCAGGGGCATATATTAAAAAGAAACTGATCTTATACGAGTTTGTGACAGGTACCAAGTGAGAAACAAAACATATTGATGTTCCTGTTCCTTCTTTGTGCAGCAACACTCACTACAGGCCTGATCATGTTTGATCTTCTAATATCCTTGTGGCACAGGGAAGATATTAGAAAATATTTAATCATATTTAAACCCTAATGTGGTCAACCACACAATCACCCACACTTCCGTAGTGTCAGGTGATACCAAGTATTTGAAGATTAAAGCCATTTAAAGGTATGATAAATATTAATAATCACAAGAACTCGGCTCCATTTTATATAGACATAAAGCCGATGACAACAGTTAAAAGAAAAATTTAAATACTGGCAAACTTAGAGACAGATGAACATTTTATAGAAATGAAGTAATGGGGGCAGAAAGATATAAAACCAAAATGTCGCGAGCATTCTGGCATTTTGATTTTTGCATAGAGTTCACACTGTATTACACAGAGTAAGAGCTTTTGTCTGCATGTTTCTTTAGACTTGCTGGGGCTGGCTGTTAAGTTGACCATGAAGACTAGCGATTCTTACATGGGCGTGGTTAGCAGTCTGGCACAGGCTTTGGGCTTTGCGTTGGTAGAGGGACTCAGTCGGCCGTAGCCTATTCTGTTAATCACTCAATCAGTGCCAAAGGGTGGCAGGTACTTGGCATACAGGGTGCCAATGGAGTGCCGATTCTAAGACAAAGAGCACTCTTTCCCTAAATTTCCAGTAGACAGTAAAATAATGACTGATGCACATCATTCATACATAGAAATAGGGAGGGGGGGGGGGCATGTGATAGGCGAGTGAAAGAAGAAATAGAAAGGAATGAATCTAAATAACAAATATATGTCTGGTAGAGCTTTCTGAACGAGGTTACTCTGACCAAGGCAGAATTGATTCTTATCTTTCTGGGCCAATTTTGGTGTGCGCAAAAGCAGACTGAGCCAGTCACGTGGTCAGTCGGGCTATATGTCTGGTAAATTATTATAACCTGACTTACTAGCTCAGCCAAGATTGTATAATATTGCCAGGGTCTCCATGCAAGAGCCGAGATAACGGGTAGATGTGAAATGTGAGATCTAAAGTCAGGCCTGCTCAGACGAGTCTAACAGTTCTGAGAATCTAAGATGAATGAAATGAATACCATCACAATCCTTAAAAAATAAGTGCCTCATGAGTGAAATTAAAGATTTCTTCTGTCATAGTTTCAGGAATGACAAACTCATGAGAACATTCTATCTCCCTTGTCCTTATTAACACAATTCAAGATCTCCTTCGTGTGTCTAAGATTTCCTTCATGTATCTAAGATCTCTTCCATGCATCTAAGATATCCTTTGTGTATCTAAGATCTCCTTTGTGTATCTAAGATCCCCTTCATGTATCTAAGATCTCTTCCATGCATATAAGATCTTCTCCATGTATCTAAGATATCCTTTGTGTATCTAAGATCTCCTTCATGTATCTAAGATCTCCTCCATGTATCTAAGATATCCTTTGCGTATCTAAGATCTGGGTCTAGAAGTATCATGGCTGATTTTTCTTTACCTAAACATCTGTAGCACTCCCAGTGTCCACCATCTTACAGTGCTCAAGTCAGTGCATCTATTGTTGACTTAGGTGTAGAAGTAAATTGACTGGACAAAAAAATACCTGATTGGTTACAATGAAAATAAATAAACTTTTCCTCTCTTACCATCTTGTTCTTGAGTAAACTTCTGATATCCATATAGTATGCAATGTTTAATATCATCTGAGAGTGGAAGTGGGATGATATTCTAAAACAGTTGTACCTTACAGAAGATATCTCTCCAGATAGGGTCACTGATAGCATGGTTTGGGATGAAGTAGAGTGGTAGTCAACAACAACAGAATACATGTTTAAAATAATAGCATGTGACCTTCAAACCTTCAACCAGAACTGGGCCAAGTTTGAGTCAACCTTCTGTATACATTTGAGTAGGCTGTGTTTCAGTAGAAGACAGCTCCAGCATAGGAACGGCTGTATATCTGGCAAATGACAGAAAAGTTTAGCAATATAATACAGTGCAAACCACTGAGCACAGTTAGATCAATTAATTATACATAACTGCAGAAAGTTAGTGACAAAGAAGTGAAATGCTTGAGACCAGTTAAAATATTGGGAACCCTACATGACTAGAGAAGATTCCCAATCTACTTAAGGTCACTTATCCAAAATGTATTTTCATTGTAAGTATGGAGAACAAGATCAGACCATTGACATGCTGAGAGGTCACTGGCCCCAAGAACACAACTGTATGGTCTTCAGTGAACTGCTGCCATTTTCCACTCTGCAGAGGGAAGGGGGTGTTTTGCATTATTACTCCCCCACTCCAAAAAAAAAAAATCCCCCCAATCTCTCTTCAAGAAGATTTTTCTTCTCTTTAATGTTAAATGTCGATTACACATGTTCCCATTTAGTTATTAGATATACATTGAATTCAGTAAGTTTGACAATGTCACAAATTCAAATTCATAGCTGCTATGAGAGGTCTAGTTTTCTCGGTTGACTCTCTTGAGGAATGAACTGTCAGTTTTTAAATATTAGATTGACTCCCTTGAGGAATGAACTGTCAGTTTTTAAATATTAGATTGACTCCCTTGAGGAATGAACTGTCAGTTTTTAAATATTAGATTAATTTGTGAGAACAATCCTTTTTATTAGTACAGTAACAGGTTCCTCTGTCGTACATAATACTGCTGTTCGCTGACTTACTTTGACAGTAAATTCTTATCTCTGAAACTCACGTACGTCTATCTAGATCTCTCTACGTCTATCTAGATCTTTGTACGTCTATCTAGATCTTTGTACGTCTATCTAGATCTCTCTACGTCTATCTAGATCTTTGTACGTCTATCTAGATTTCTCTATGTGAGTGGACAAAGGGAAGAGTAAGAACTTATCACTTGAGGCAGTCTTAGTGCCGGAAGCACAGAAACCTATAATTAATTTTAAGTTCCATGCTGTAGTTGGTAAGTGATAATTACTGTATCCCTTTCTTTGTTATGCGATGATTATTATTATTATTGCAGGTTTCTGTTCTATTAAACTCAGAAAAGGACAGTGTCTTCTTGTATGTTTGGTAGGTGCGACATTCGAGTCACTAATGTACTTGGCGTGCACGTGTACCTGTGTGGTTATAAATTGTATATTTGTGTGCGTGCATGCGTGCGTGTGTGTTTGTGTGTGTTTGTGTGAGAGAGAGAGAGAGAGTAAGAGAGAGAGACTGCATGTGAATAAATTTAGATGAAATAAAAATGTTTATTTCTTTGTGGACATTGCTATGTAAGCTTGATTGAACTTCTTGTTAGGGTGTGTGTGTGTGTGTGTGTGTGTGTAGGAAATGGGAAAATGATGAAACTACAAACCACTTTGTGCTGATACTTATTAAAAGTCCTGCTGATGGGTCTCTTAAATAACGTTCCTCACCTTACTAACGGAAGTAAAAAAAAAATTGACCAGTTCATTGGTAAGTAAGGAGGAAGAAGGGGATAGTTACAACTATTTTTTAAAAAAATATAATTCTTGATGAAACATATTTAATTACGTAAGAAAATAGGAGCGGTTTGAAATAAAGCACAATGAGGCGATCGTAAAGCTATTTCCTTATTTGAATGTAATTTCTCAAACAGTTCAAAGTTAACAAAAAAATACCCCACCCCAACTCAATACGAGTTATGATTGTAACGAACGATCATAGTTTTGAATGTATGATGTCATACAACTCAAACTGTTGGAGGCAGCGCGCAAAAGTGCTCAGCACAGAGTTGTCTCTCTTGGCTTCTGTGGCTGTGTTCAGCCGAATGCAGAAAGTGATAGCATTTGCGTTGGCTGCACGCTGGTTTCTTGTGGCAAGTTTTCGTGTTTGGTAAGTAAAGCTTTTGGCGTTTCTTTACACCAGTTCGTATTGTGTAAACAATTACTCCTTTCATTTGTGGTTATATTTTCGTTGGTGCTGCAAAAGAATATCTCTAATAAAAACATGAGCGTTAAATTAGCTCAGGACAACATACAATTTCGTCTTATGCCGGTGCTGTCTGCTTTGTAAGAGCCGACTGCAAGACACAAAAAAAAATAAATAAAAATAAATACGAAATAGCGCGAATGTAGTGTACGTGTTGAGGAAACGCGCTTTTTCTTCTGGTGTTCAAGGTTTTGTCTGTTATGGAAGAGTAAAGAGAGGGAGAGCAAAAGCGGGGAAGCCAGTGCAAACCTACATAATGATAATGTACTTAATACTGAATTATTGTACATAAAGTAAACCCTTTAGCAAAATTTAATAGGTAAATAATAGCCTGAATAGGTGACAGTTTAACTGAAATTGTTACTAGGATTTAGAAATAACAGTCGTTTTGAGTCATTATTTAATGAATGTACGGAACACTTTAAGATGAACATTGAAACAAAAAGTACAATGTACATAAACAATTCGTACACAGTTGATTTGAGACAGTAGACAAGCAATTCATACATAGTTGATTTGAGACATTTATTTATATACAAACTGATTTGAGACATTTATTTATATACAAATTGATTTGAGACATTTATTTATATACAAACTGATTTGAGACATTTATTTATATACAAACTGATTTGAGACATTTATTTATATACAAATTGATTTGAGACATTTAGGTCTATTCATTTCCGTAAGCAGTTTGCAATACTGTTATGCTACATAACTGAAAACAGTGGTGTAAAATAAAAACTGCCGTACACAGGATTTTCAAAATAAAGAGGTTTAAAGAAATAAACTTTTCATCTGAAATGCACATTCAAAATCAAAATAGCATGTGTATATATGTGGCACACCTCATTTATGTAGTGTTACACACTGTTTTCAGTTATGTATTGTTACACAGTTTTCAGTTATTTAGTGTTACACACTGTTTTCAGTTATGTAGCCTTGCACACTGTTCTCAATTATGTAGCCTTGCACACTGTTCTCAGTTATATTGTGTTACACACTGTTCTCAATTATGTAGCCTTGCACACTGTTCTCAATTATGTAGCCTTGCACACTGTTCTCAATTATGTAGCCTTGCACACTGTTCTCAGTTATGTAGTGTTACACACTGTTTTCGGTTATACAATGATGCACACTATTCATTTGAGTCATTATCGCAAATTGTGTTGTTGTTTTGTTTATCTTGCATCAACAATAGCTTTTAAAAATAAAAAACATCGAGGACCTATTTAAGAAGAAATTCTTTAGGTAGGCCTACATGAAATCCAAATAAACACCAACTGAAACTGGACCTTGGAAGGTGAAGGTCAAAACCGCGCCAGCTAAATTAAGTCGCTTGTCACCGTCAAGTCTTTAAAGCGATTAAGCGCGTGGCCATTTTACAATTGTGTGAATTTCAAAACCGAAAACAACGCAAAGCTGGGGTTTTGGGTTGCAGTAGTAGGAAGACCGAATCGATTAATTGCTTAGTTAAATACTCATGCACTAACTCAGTACTACTTAGCTCCCTTGCATGAGTGGTAAATGGCCAGAGCACAAACCCATTCATGACGAACTCGCTGACATTGATACTAGTAGTCGTCGTCGTCGTCGAGCTGACAAGCTGTCTGATGCAGCGACTAACCACATAAATATATACAGAGATACAGATGGAAGTACCCACTTTATTACTCCCCCAATGTAAAAAAATATATATTTTTGTTGTTGATTATTGTTCCAGTAGAAGTAATAGTTGACAATAATTATTATGTAGATATTTTACCCTCGTCCTTGGACTTCCAGTGTAGTCCTGGCCGGACTCGTTGCTAGGCAATTGTCGTATAAGCACCAAGCAGTATTGCCGATTGTCGTAAAGCTACGATTCACGTACACTTAAAAGTGGAAATTAGTCGATCCCCATTCTCAGCTTGTTAATTAGAATTTGCTATATTAACATATCACCCATTCTCTTTTTTCTCTGACCATCTACCTGATCATTTGACCACCTACCTGACTTAATCCCCCCCCTCCTTCTCGCCACCACCACCCGCCCTTTCCATAGTTTTTGCATATATTCCGATCAATAGAGAATTTCGGTAACAAGGAAATTGACAAGGACGCAGGAATAGGAAAATGTATGCAGCGCAGCCAGCCACATTGGAAGAGTTGTCGACTGCAAGTGTAGTCTGCTCCGACAGCCTTGCGGGCGAGAAAGATGGGTGGGTAGGGGGGAAGAGAACGCGACGGAGAAGCCCCGGCGTCCGCTGCTGATCTATCATCCGATCAGTCGATGACTGCTCCATGACTCATTCAGTCTCGAGATAGGGTATCCACCGCGATTCAAGGTTCGCCAAGACCGATCTTTAAACAAACATGGTTTTTATCTTTTAGATGATCTGTTTTAAAGAGTGTGCCTATGTCTGCTTAAAGACACAGAGAGAATATATAGTTTTTTTTCTTCAGAGCGGATTTTTGCGCGTCTTAGACTTTCCTGCATCATGCCACAGCTAGATGTTGAAAATAACGTCATAAGGTCTATAAATCCCTGTGCACCGGTGTTGTGATAAATTATCATAAAATTAAATATTTCTGCACTATTATTAAGTCATTATTATTCCTCGACAGTTTTTCTAATTATAAAATCTAGACCGTTGAAGAGGCTGAATAATTTTCTTTTCAACACTAGTGTATTTTCCAGACTTCTTGTTAAAAGATTAACCCTAGTTTTATGCAGAGTTCTCTCAACTACTCAAGCGTGGTCTTTCTGACAATGTCTGGTTTCCCTTTCCAGGAGTGGCGAGCTCCTGGGCAAGGGGCCTGTACTCTTAGTGGCGAGGAATGCCTGGCATTCAAAACGTATCTGTCTCGCTGATCTAGCGACTGTGGGGGTAGGGTGAGGGTAGGATCGGGTAGAGGCTTACTTGGGGGGTGGTGGGCGGGAGGGGGGCAGAGGTGGGGAAGGAAGGAGGTGCAGCGGTAGTCAGCTGCCTCAGCTCGGCTGACATACAACATATGTCAGTAGTATTTGTGCTGTTTAATGTTGAGCCCCCACCAGCTAAGCTCAAGCGTCACACGAGATTTATGTGTTCTTGAAATTGTGAACTATGACCTCATTTCCTTCGCTGTGTCAATGGCTTAATATTATTGTATACAGACCATGTTGACAGATATGCTGTAGTTTTTTTTTGCACTTTACGGGTATTAAACGAAGCATTTTACCTGCATTTTACGGGTATTAAATGAAGCATTTTACCTGCATTTTACGGGTATTAAATGAAGCATTTTACCTGCATTTTACGGATATTAAATGAAGCATTTTACCTGCATTTTACGGGTATTAAATGAAGCAGTTTACCTGCATTTTACGGGTATTAAATGAAGCATTTTACCCACTCAGGTATAATTGAAGCATTTTACCTTCAATGCAGAAACTCCTGTTACAGCCACGAAACAACAAACGTCGATCCATTTAAGGTTTTCAAGATTTAAGGTTAAAGAACGAATTTTAGTAATATAATGATCTTTTTAAAAGAACGATTTGAAAGTAATATGATAACTTCTTTGCGGCTTTATATTTAGGGAGTAATCTATATTTAGACTATAATAATAAGTATTTATTTGCGCAGCGTTTACAACCAAGACCGACAACTGTCATGAGTTGAAAGTGATGACGCTCGGAAAAAAAAAAGAAACAGTAACTAAATTTGAAAGTATAATATGTGTGTGATTAATTAAGTTGTGGATTGACTCAGGATGATTGTGGTATTATTGAAATGCTTCATGTCCGACAACTCGCGGCTCGGTTCCGTATTGGCTGCGTTCTAAATTTACATGACGTTCTTTTTTTTTTCTTTCCTTTAGAAAAATTGACTTCGGTTAAGTTCAAAGGGCATTCGTTCCTATTGTGCTACAGTCAGCAACTTAAACACACTTAAAGCAAGATATCCAGTTCACAAACTGTTGTATGGGGTAGGGGTGGGAGCAACCGATTAATTTACAGAGATCAATATCTATTCGCAAATGGGACAATGTTGGCAACATCATGTGAGTGTCAGGTAAACTGTTGAGAAGAGATTTGTTATTCGAGATCCACATCGTCTGCCATGTTTGAATGATGTAAAAATTGTAAAGGACCATGACCACTTGGATAAAACCGCTGAGTTCCGTGCGCCATTCAGGGATTTTACTGTTTAAAGACTTTCTGCTGAGTTCCGCGCGCCATTCAGGGATTTTACTGTTTAAAGACTTTCTACTGTGTTTCGTGCACCGTTTAGAGATTTTACTCTTCAAAGATATTGTTTCTCTATTTGAAAACAAATTCCCAGAATGCATCATGTTTTCAGAAAAAACATACTATGCTGTCAGAAGAATGGTTCATTTGTTTAATTAACTGAATTTAGGAACTGTTTTATGAATATGCACTGTGTCTGTGTAGAATGTTTCATCTATAGATGTGTATAGATTGCATATTCCATACATGTATAGATTAATTATTATTAGATTAATTATTTAAGGTAAATATTCCATATATATGTAATTATATGATTATTTATTACAATAGATATTCTCAAACACGTATAGATAAGTTATTCCATACATGTATAGATTAGTTATTCCAACCATGTATAAATTAGTTATTCCAACCATGTATAAATTAGTTATTCCAACCATGTATAAATTAGTTATTCCATACATGTATAGATTAGTTTTTCCATACATGTATAGGTTACTTGCTCTATATGTATGTAAATTATTCCATATTTATACCGACTGCCGTTCCATGGAATACTTTATTCTCATTATGTGGGATACATGTTCACGATTTGATTTTAGCAGCAGAGTCTAGTTCTCACACTGACTTGGTATTTTTGTAAGTTGACATCGCTGACCAGCGTCAGGTTCAGTCTGCATACGGTTCCTCAACTGTTATTCGGTAAAGGGCACGTGATAATTCACACTGATGGATTTGCATATTGACTCCATTGTCCGTGAAACAACTGCTGGTAATAATAGTAGCAATAATTACCCGAAAATTGCGTCTTTTCATACGACAATAGTAGCATTCTGGTTGAGGCGTTGACTTTAAAAAATACATGTACTTAATCTGTGCACTTTTCACACTATTGTTCTCTCTCTCTCACACACACACACACACACACACACACACACACACACACACACACACACACACACACACACACACACACACACACACACACACACCAGGTTTGAAGACCAATTACATTGACAGAAGCCTAAACCCAGTACATACAATAAATCAATGCGACAGATAAACAAAAGGACAATTTATAGATACTTAGCAGACATCAACCTGCTCGATAACCCTGCCTTAGACAAGGACGTTGCCCTATGGGAGTTTAATCCACGAGGTCTCTCAGGTTTTCACGCGAGATCTGTCCTTTATCGATCACGCTCCGTTGTCGCTGGACTGAACTAAACACTCGTAAACTGTCACAACTTTACATTCTTCAGGTGTGTCGAATGACTGAGTTAGTAAGAAAGAGAAAAAGTGAGCGCAGTTAAATATGTCAAGTTTTACATTACCTTGTATAGAAATGAGATTTAAAGGTTCCACCACTTTCTTGGGCGAAATGGTTTGGGAGAGAGAGAATATAAAGGGGTGGGTTTGTAATAAAAAATTAAAGAATGCCATATTTTGATACTGTCCTCAGTGTGGGTGAGACAAATTTATATTTCAAATTACACTTAAGCGGCAAAGTTTAAATTTGTTTATTTTTAGTGACCCCCCTCCCCAAGGGAGAAATTTTAATGAAATAAATGAAATTTCAGAGAGTGAGAAGGTAGAGATGATGACGATGTTGATAACAAAGGAGATAGGTTTGGCGAGATTAAACTTGCCAGATTCAAAGGTCTTAGTAAGTGAGAAAATAATAAAAGCGCAATTCAACTTTAATATGCACTACACACACACACACACACACACACACACACACACACACACACACACACACACACACACACACACACACACACACACACACACGTTTGAATTTGATTCCACTAACTCCCTAAGAGGAAGGCTGAGACTATACTCGCATATACCGCATATACTTTTTTTCTTGGAGGATGATTGAATGTGTGTGGATGGGTGTTTGTTGGCGTGTGGAAGTAGTGAGTTTTTGTGAGGATTGGGTAATGCTTTTATGTGGATGGTAAGTACTTTTGTGAGTTTGAGTAATGAGTGTTTGCAAATGTGCGTAGGCTGTGGGGGTTGGTGGTGGATGGTATTATTTATATGAGGATGAGTGACATCGGAACTGTAGAGTGACAGAAATATCTCTACATGCCTCAAGGTCTGTGCAAAGAGAGAAAGCTACGAGATATCGCGTACCATGTTTACGTGTTGGGTACTTGTTCGAACTAGGAAGTTTTTTTTTCAGCGTCTCCCCGCTCCACTCGTCTAATCGGAAGTAGTTCTACATTCTCCTTCCGGAATTTATCCGGCTCTTCTTTGTCTGTATGTCTTCCACTTAAAACTTGTCGAGTGTTTCAAAAGTTTGTCGACTTGTGCGGACGTACACTATCCAGTTAGAAGTGCGTTTGCTATTGAGCAGTGTTTTGAACGTTTGTTTCTATGAATGTGAACGTCAGCATTAACAGTGTTGTGAGTAGTTTTGTCTATCCGATGTGTTGTTAGCGATTCTGCCAAAATGAAGACTTAAATCAAATTTGTCTATTTGTGCAGCTAGTTCTATCCACTGGAAATGAACAACAGTCGAAATTTAGGACGACAGAGAAGTTTTTGTTTGTGTGTGCATTTATGACTAGATCACCCGTATAGATAGTGTCCAGAGTTGAAGTTCATGACATCAGAAACACGCCAACAGTGCTATGTGCATCTCATTTTTTGTCCATACACAGTGTCCAGAATCGAAGTTCATGACGTCAGAAACATGCCTCACTGTAATGTGCTTACTTATTTTTTTCCCCTGTAGCCGAAATTTGAGAGAAAAACATTTCACTGATACTTGGGTACGCATTACACCGCTTTAAAGGCGTCTGCAAAAGTTTGGAGAGAGAGAGAGAGAGGGAGAGAGAGAGAGAGATCAAAATGTCTGCAGTCAAAACTAATCATCATTATTTTCTGATTTGTCTACTCAATGACATCCTCGCTAATGCTCAACACAGAATGCTGTGTCACAGTCTGGCACAGGCGTCCCTTGTCTGGTCTTAAAGGGTATTTTGAAAGCCAGCTGAAGGTCTGCCTCAAACAACCTTCAAGTGTAAGATGATAAAATACACTAGATCCCAGGTCAGCTTGAGAAGCGATACGCGTTTTGTGATAACGAATACACTTACTGATATGTCTGGCCTCGTGCACTCTTGAAAACAGATGCACAAACAGTAGCGTGTATCGAATGCGAATAAGTGGAATACGTGAAGAAATTGAAAAAGGAAATGAAGCTTTTTATGCGAGGTTTAGCAATCATTACGCATGACAGTTTTGCGCATTTAGTTGCTAATCGAAATCCGAAGACCTCAGTTTACAAATTTTAGTTTTCCTATACGTACATTGTACAACGTTTTATTCCTATACGTACATTGTAGAATGTTTTATTCTATAACAACGCAGGCCTTCACCTTCTCCCCGGAACGAAAGTGGCATGAGGTTACAATTGTACTTACAAAGTGACAGACTGAAAGTGAATACGGAAGGACACACACATACACACACTCTAACATATTACACACTTAGTTTTGTTAAGTGTTTGATCTTTCAACTCCGATTCCTGAAAATATGTCATGTGCTTGACCGAGAACGGTTAGAGGATGCTGTAGGGTTTTTTTTCTAGAAAACTCAAGTGCATGTCCAGTTAATTTTACTGCGTCGAAATTTACACCGGAAGAATTTTCATTCGCTGTGTACATAATATTCAAGCTCGCACTTCTTTTGTTTAGTGTATTGATTTTCTTCTTTGCTTTTGTCGACCACATGTTTCAAGATCGATTTTAATCAACTTGTTTCTTTTGTGCATTGTTTTTATCAGTTAGCTGGTTTCTTTTGCGTATTATTTTCATCAGTTAGCTGGTTTCTATTGCCTACTCTTCATCAGTTAGCTGGTTACTATTGCCTATTGTCTTCATCAGTCACTATGTTTCTACTGTGTATTTATTGCCCATTTCTTCATCAGTCAGTATGTTACTATTGTGTATTTATTGTTTATTTCTTCATCAGTCAGTATGTTTCTATTACGTATTTATTGCCTATATCTTCATCAGTCAGCATTTTTATTTTTCTATTTGTTATGCCTTTATTCATATTCTTAAATTTTATTATCTTCAGTCAGCATGTTTCTCTTTTGTATTGTCTTCATTCATTTTCTTTATCATTTGTATTATTTTCAGCCAACACGTTTTCATTTATTGTCTTCATTCAGCAAGTTTTCAATTTGTTTTTTCTTCATTTAGCAAGTTTTCGATTTGTTTTTTCTTCATTCAGTAAGTTTTCAATTTGTTTTTTGTTCATTCAGCAAGTTTTCAGTTCGTTTTGTTTTTTTACCTCCTCCAGACGTACGCTATTTATCTTTTCAGTTGATAAATTTATTTTTAATTGCTATTTTCTTAAATCGAGGCATATGTATTTTGTAATTGTTAAACCAGCAGATAACTCCCTACACATCCCCGTTTTGTTCTCTCCCTTTCCAACTGCAAATTTCCACCCCCACCCCGAACCTTGTCCGTGGAATAACCCTGTAGTTAGTGGGCGCTCCGAGGAGTTCAGAAGCTATATTGAAAATAAACAGGCAGATCTAAATTCCCGATGGGGCCGTAGCGACTATCTGTCTTTTCCTGGGTTCCAGATTGCAGACGCCTTCGGCACGTGGACGGAAGGAATCCGTGCTGAGTTGATTTGCGTGGCTAACTACCCTAGTTCTACTGAAGTTCAAATCCTAGCGCTTTGAGAGAACATACTTGTGGTTGTTTGTTTACTTACGGGCATCGAAACTAGAAAAACATTTCTGATTCATTAGGTCGAATAATGTATCCACAATTTTAAATTATTCTAGAGGCTGGGTGCAAAATTTACGTTTTCTGAAAAGGAAACGTTAAACGAAGTTAATTATAATAAAAATTATCGTGAATTTTTAACACCCACAGTATAATGAAAACTAAACAGAGATTTATTACTACATTTGGAGACAAGCCATTTATCTGTAAAACTAGAGAGTTAGCTGATGTTAAGGGCCACTCCACATTAACAATTAGTGACCAAGACAGTTAATGTTAAGGGCCACTCCACATATACATTAACAATTAGTGACCAAGACAGTCAATGTTAAGGCCAGCCCACATTAAAGTGAGATATCAGTCATTTAATTAGTGTTTTGAAGCCAATGCACATGAAACTTTATTGATCTAGGAAGTTACCTATATTTTGAGCCTAGTCCATAGGAACATTAATGAGAGCCACGAAGTAAGATAATGTTTAGAGTCCAGTCCATAGGAATAGTAAATAGAGTCAGAAAGTTGGATAATGTTGTGAGTTCAGTCCGTAGGAATATTAATGATAGAAAGTTAGATAATGTTGTGAGTTCAGTCCATAGGAATATTAATGAGAGCCAGGAAGTAAGATATTGAGTCCAGTCCGTAGGAATATTAATGAGAGTCGGAAAGTAGATAATGAGAGTTCAGTCCATAGGAATATCAATCAGTCAGAAAGCGACATACTATTGTGAGTTCAGTCTATAGGAATATTAATGAGTCAGAAAGTTAGATAATGTTGTGAGTTCAGTCCACAGGAATATTAATGAGAGTCAGAAAGTTAAATAATGTGAGTTCAACATTAACGTTATAATGAGAGATCAAGATAAGGATGTTAATTGCTACTTTGAGACAGCCTACATGAAATTATTTAATACCACAATACAGCATACCAAAAGCGAAAGGTGTGTTTTTGTTTGTTTAACAAGAAAAACAAGCACAATAAAACACACACACACACACACACACACACACACACACACACACACACACACACACACACACTACAACACAGGTAAGAGATAGTTTTTTTTTAAACTGACAAGAAAAACAAGCACAATAAAAAAAAATAACAGCACACACACACAGCGAAAGGTGGTGTGTGTTTTCAAACTGACAAGAAAAATAACCACATAAAACATATACAAAACACAGTCACACACACTCCAGTACACCAAATGGCGTAATGATTTTTTAAATAAAAAACTGACAAGAAAACAACCACTATAAAGCACACTCCAGCACACCAACAGCAAAAGATTGTGTGTATGTGTTTAAATTGACAAGAAAAACAACCACAATAAAATATATACACAGTCACACACACTCCAGCACACCAACAGCAAAAGATTGTGTGTATGTGTTTAAATTGACAAGAAAAACAACCACAATAAAATATATACACAGTCACACACATTCCAGCATACCAACAGCGCAAGCTGTGTTTTTTTGTTTTGTTTTGAAATTGACAAGAAAAACAACCACGATAAAACATGCAGTCACACACACTCCAGCATACCAACAGCAAAAGGTGTGTGCTTAGATTTAGATGCGTTGATGAATAGTTATTCAGGTGTTTAGACTGAAATCCAGACCGGTTTGGTTGAAATGAAATTGGCTGGAGTCCGCTCTTTAATTTTGCAGTTTCCTTATTTACCTGTGAATCTTATTCAACACCTGGTCGGTCAGAAGTGTCTTCTTACCTTTAGCAAGCCTGCATCCAGTAAATTGTCTTTTCCAACAAGTCGCTTGTAGTAGTGCTAGCTGAATAGAAAATGTATACCCTCCCCTCCCCCTTTCAGTCTTCACCTGAGTGTAGCACGTTTGCATTAGTGTATCTATCGCGTTACGTTTAAATTACAAGGAAGGGAGGAAAATGTGAAACAAATTTTTAATGAAAAGATAACTCGCAGACATAACATCGCTGAATCAGGCTTGTTTTGAAAAAAAAAATGTGAGGGGGAAATCTAGGATATATTGAGCGGTTGTTGAGTAACTGTAATTTAAATTACTTATTTTGATCCATAGCTGGTAGTGTTTCAGTTATTTACATATTTTAGTCCTGAGCTGGTTCAGTTTGAATTAACTACATATTTTATTCTTTACTTGGTGCTGTTTGAATTACCTGCATATTTTAATATTTAGTTGGTATTGTTTGAATTATTTGTTCTAAGTCATTTCTTTAAATTTACAGTACACGAACGGTCCATACGCATAATGTATTTTTTTTTAAAATTTAAACCGAATGTTAATTTTTACTTTATTGCTGGTTGACTTTTGACATTTACGTCACTGACTTGGTAGCAAGCAAATTAATGGCCATTTGTTGTCATGAAATTCACAGGCAATCTGTACGCGAGATATCTTTCCTTGTTGAATTCCGGATATTACTTAACCATGATTACTACTGCTGCCGGCATCACGGTTGAATTCTGGATAACATTTAAAAAAAAACACCCCAGCATCTTGGCTACAGAGATCAACTAAGTTTCAGATAATTTCTGCCAGCATCCATGCTGCTTATACCAAATTGAATTCCGGAAATATCCTACGACCTACTGTTATCCAAACTACAAACGTAAGTGAAGCTGAATTCTGGGTATTTTGTTATCGGCATCCATGCTACACTAGCCAATTTGATTTTCAGATATAAACTTCTCCGGTCATCTACATTGCGGATGTGAAAATGAATTTAGCTTATTTTTATCGGACTGCATGCTATGCTGGCCAATTATCATTTTCGGATATAAATTCTATGGTCATCTATGTTACGTATTGAAACCGACTTCTTGGTATTTCCTGTTGGAATGCTATTTCAGTAGGCATGCTTGTAGGTTTAACTGAATTTTGGATATCTTTTAATATCGGCCTCCAAACAGTATGCATGCTTTCGGAATATTTTCTGTCGTTATCCAGACTGTATTGTCAAGCTGATTTTCGAATAGCTTCTGTCAGCAACCAGATTAATTGTATAGACAATAGAATTCTCTACAGCAGGTAAACTTTTGATCTCAGCCCATTGGCTGATCTCGTTCTCATTCATCTTAATCATTGGATAATAAAAACTATTCATCCAGTTGCAACTGGTTTGGATTGCATCAACAATTTCTAGCAAATTCTCAACTGGAGTTGTTTACTCCAACTCTGACACTTAAAAAAAATTACCATCACAAGGAGTTCCTAAGTTCAACAATTTAACAATTAAAAAAATTAAGTCTAGATAATAATGATAGGTAAATTTACTCAGCACAGTGTGTTTTTTATTTTTCCAGAAAGGAACGCATGAATGATTATACAGACCAAATTGCCTCTTAATACCTGAGGTGTATGTGTGTGAGGAATGGTTAGAGTCCAAACTAGCAATCGTAAATGACTTCAAGACACATTTAGACAGTCATTTCCATGCAGGGTTTTAATGAACAATTTCACAGAAGTTCAAGTCGATTCGATTACAGAAGTGACGTATGTGTCAATGTAGCTCTGTGTTCGCGGATTCGTGTTGTTTTAATACTGCACGAACATGAACATCAGTCGGTTGTTAGGCAGGAAACTTGGAAGCATCATATATATCAGCCCAAGTCATGTTTGTGAAAACATCCCTCTTCTACCCTGCCTTCACCGCCCTCGGCTGATAATCAAGATTCTAAACAAGAGTTGTCTGCCTTGCACCTAATCTCTTTCTTCATCCTCACCCATCCCCGCGTCAATAGGGGAAAAGATTAAAAGAGGGACGAAACAAAGAAGGGGAACTATCTGTATGATTATCACAGTAATACATATCTTGAGTTTTGTTTTTAAGTCGCGTCATTTGTTTTGTTTAGTTGAATCAATCTTGGGATTAAAAAAAAAATTAGTTGGTTCCTTTATTTGCAACCTTCACACTAAGTCTTTAGCTGCACTTTTATTTCGTAAGGCCTAAGTAACAGCTATTGTTTTATTTCGTAATTCCTAAATACAGCTATTGTTTTGAAATAACAAGATGCCCTACACCAGGGGTGCACACACCTTTTAGGCCAGAGGGCCAAATTTCCAATTGATAGTGCGTGGAGGGCCGCCACATGGATGGCTCAGTAGAAAAAACAATACAAATAATGAAATAATGTGCTTTACATTCGTAGTAAGGGTAACATCCAAAAGTCCTCTTTGGGCCGCATAGAGCCTGCGGCCCGAGGGCCGCGGTTTGAGCACCCCTGCCCTACATACACAGAGCAGGTATACACAGAAATTTATCACACTATTTTTTTGTCGCTGATTACATTCGGTTTTGCGAACGTCGCTTGCAAGAGGGGACTATTTTGTTGTTCCGGTTATGATTTTTATTATAATTTTTCAAAGGTATCAATTGTGTATTCTGAGCTGCGTCCCTCTTGAAGAGGCAAGGTATGACGTTTCTAGACGCTGGCCAATCAGCGGAGGCTCTTATAGAGTATCAACCAGTCAGAGATCGTCATTTTTTAGTTCCCAAATCAACAACATTTCGGGGAATAAAATTGTTTTATGCCATGAAAACATTATCGAACTTAATCGAAGGATATTAATGCGGACTCTTCAGGTTCGTGTTCATACGCATTTTTAAAACTTAAATTAAAAACATTTAGTATGATATTCTTTGCTCTAGGTATACATAAATATTTATGTGCTGCGTTATATAATTTTTTATTTATGTGCTGCGTTATATAATTTTTCAGTTTCCTTTAAATAAGATCAAAAAGCATAGCAGCGACCCCCCCCCCCCAACAAAAAAAAAAAATTAAAAAAAAATTAAAAACAAAAAAAGAAAAAGAAGAGTAAGAAAGAAAGAAAAAGTTAATCGCAGTGTAAGCAAAGGAAACTTCTTGTTTACAGAATAGTGTCTGCTTATCACAGTTTGGGACAGCGTATGGCATCAATTCTTGGATCGTGGCATGCGTTTTCGTCCGCCATGTTGCTTTTCGGGAAGTTCTTCATTCCTGATAAGTGTGGGGCGTTCATTGATGCATTTCTTTCTCCGCCATCTATTTATTTAATAGAAAATCCTTTTCAGTGATACTAAGGGGTGGTTAAATAACTGCAATACACACGCATAAACACAGGCAGCGAACCATGTACATTTATATTCATACACGGACATTCATGTATAAAGCACGAAGCCATACACATCTGAACGATCCACGCACATTTATTCAGTTCTTTCTTTCATGCACTCAAAAATCACCTTAAAAAAGAAAGCACATAATGATGTTAAATACGTTAAAAAGTTGCTTTATTTTCCGGTAAAAATTGTGATTTTATCCATCTCACTTTGGCAAGATAAAATAGGAAATGGAAACATAATTTTGTAATGTGACGTGACCTTGAACCCATTCTACGCGTTTCAGTCACAGAAATTTAAATACAAATGTCGGGGCCAGCGATAGTTTGCTGGATGTGTATTTTTCTTTTAAGCGCCAACGATTTCTGGAACGAAAGAACCCCAGGCCCGAAATATGAGCTCTGCATATGTCATCAATATTTTAAGTGAGTTTTTGTTTTTAAATTTTATTAGAAAACATTATGTTACTGAATCACATTAATTATACCATTAAAGAAGGCAACCGTTTAGATACTATTAAATTTATATGCCATTGATGACACCTACTTTTGGTGTTTATTTGAATTTATGCCAATAAGTGAACTGATTATTTACTTAAAATAAAAAATATCCACAGATTATCTGCAACTGAATTATGGCACTAACTCCACTCAGTAATTATGTAGTTAAAAACAAAACTATTTTTGGCTGTCTATAACAAAATTATATTGAACCATCCTTTTGTCTTAATTATGCCGTTCAATCTGACTAGTTGCCACGAAATGTACGACGCGCGCTGTACATTGAGTATTAAATGACTCGCGCTGTACATTGAGTATTAAATGACGCGCGCTGTACATTGAGTATTAAATGACGCGCACTGTACATTGAGTATTAAATGACTCGCGCTCTACATTGAGTATTAAATGACGCTCGCTGTACATTGAGTTTTAAATGACTCGCGCTGTACATTGAGTATTAAATGACTCGCGCTGTACATTGAGTATTAAATGACGCGCGCTGTACATTGAGTTTTAAATGACTCGCGCTGTACATTGAGTATTAAATGACTCGCGCTGTACATTGAGTATTAAATGACGCGCGCTGTACATTGAGTATTAAATGACGCGTGTTGCATTTCATAAACAAACATTTACAGACTTTTTGTAGAGTTCGGATAGTTGAGGTACCCGACAAAAACTCGTCAGACTGAATAAGAGAATCACCAGCAGACATAACAAATATTGGTTATTAAGACTGAGAAGAAAAAATAAACATGAGAATATTTCTCGGACGTCACTTCACCTTGCCTTGCTACAGAAGACGCGACAGAATTATTAGTTTGATCAGATGCAGCAACAGGCTGCGGGAACAGCAAGCGCCGGGCCCCGTCAGAACTTTTTGCACATTATTTCCAGAAGATGGCGGCTTTGGACGCGGCATTGATCGGCTTGTAGAATTTATTGCAAGTGAAATGGTCAGAAAGCGGCCTCCGGGCAGAGAGCGCGACTTGTGGATTCCAGCTAACTTTGCCGGAGATCAATGGTAGGTCAGCCCTCTGGCGCCGAGGAGATTCTCTCTCTTCCCCCCTCCCCCAGTGGCAGACATGGTGACCGAAATATGAGAAGAGGGGTGGTGATGTGTCCTTTTCAACGTGTTTCCTTTTACTCTGTCCTGTTTGAGGCGTTTCCTGACTTAATAATAAAGCCACCCACTTGTTTTCTTATGCACGTTTGTTCTCCACCTTGCCTTGTATTTAAAAATTTAATCAAAACTTTAAAAAGAAACATCGTACATATATTCATATTGGGCAACAAGGACTCTCTCTCTCTCTCTCTCTCTCTTTCTCTCTCTCTCTCTCTCTCTCAAAGACATTGTTTTGATATTCAGAGCGAAACAGTTAAAGTTACCTTATGTATCCCCTCCCGCCCCCGCACTTTGTTCTTAGTATATTTCACCTGAATTTCACTTCTCTTCCTGGCACCGTTCCTCTATGTTCTTATAAATGTTCAGTCGAGTGTTCAGAAGTTAGTCCCCTTCATTTTTGCAGCCACTCGATTTCGGGACCCCAAGGTCAAGTGGATGCTGACTAGTCGATTAGACGCATAATTACGTACGTCGCACAAGGAGCTCTATCTCTTGCGCTTTCTGCGAGGGAAGGTGGTTGAGACCAATCTATTATCAAGGCAATGTCTCTAGAATCTCAGCAATAAAGAGATGAAATGGCAAGGCCAATCTGTAACAGGGCAATGCGCCAGGAATCTCAGCAAAATAAGATAAGACCAAGTTATAACCAGGGCAGTGCCTCTTGAATTTCAACAGTAAGAATATAATGTGTCAAGACCAAGTTATAACCAGGGCAGTGCCTCTCGAATTTCAACAGTAAGAATATAATGTGTCAAGACCAAGTTATAACCAGGGCAGTGCCTCTTGAATTTCAACAATAAGAAGATAATGTGTCAAGACCATGTTATAACCAGGACATTATTTTGAGAACCCTACAATAAAAAGTTAAGTTGACAGTGCCAATCTGGTAACCAAGGCAATGCCTGAAGAATTTCAGCAATTAAAAAAAAAATAGATAGTTGGTTCCAATTTTTAACCATGCCAGTGCCTTGAACCCCAACAGAGTCTAGATGAGATGAGTGAGGCCAATCTATAATAAAGCATTGTCTATGCCTAACAGTGACTAAATGGGATGAGTGAGGCCAATCTATAACAAAGAATTGTCTAGGCCTAACAGTGACTAGATGGGACGAGTGAGGCCAATCTATAACAAAGAATTGTCTAGGCCTAACAGTGACTAGAGGGGATGAGTGAGGCCAATCTATAACAAAGGATTGTCTAGGCCTAACAGTGACTAGATGGGATGAGTGAGGCCAGTCTATAATAAAGCATTGTCTAGGCCTAACAGCAACGAGATTGGTGTCAATCAAACCTTCTTGCAGCAGAAACTTTCACAGTTAAACTGTGCAATAAACAACAGCATTTCTTCTAAGTCGCGAACGATCAACAACTCATGACTGTTTACATCGAGAGACGAAGATTTTCACTGTTCACCCCTCTTAACCCCCCTCCCTTCCTCGATTTATAAACTGTGCACAAAAGTATAGAACGCCAGTAGATAACTATCATTGAATGAAACGACCTTCACCTTTCGTATGCCACTGGTTCCCAATTCAAAAATTTTTATTGACGTTTGTTTGAGATTGATCAGTTAATTGTGTTTGAGGATGATAATTTATTTGTTTTTAATCGATAAGTTACTTGTGCTTCAGAATGGTGTGTTTACGGAATACAAGCCACTTTTTTAAGGTTTGAAATTGAACCATTTGCACCCTGGCATTCATACTGCGTTTTTAGGTTGAAGGCACTGTCCTGATTTGTAAATATCGTCTGATACAGCTGTGTGTGTATGTGTGTGTGTGTGTGTGAGAGAGAGAGAGAGAGAGAGAGAGAGAGTGAAAATTCTGGGTCATTTGTAGACCCTTTCAACACCGAACCGCTGAAGGCTACGTGAAGTTGACCTTTGGCATCAGTATGAAAAGAGTAAATATTATTTAGAATTAAGAGGGAGGGAGGGGGGGTATTTGTTCGGAATCAAACCAATGTATTTGTTGAAAGATAATAATGCGCTGCATGTTTAACAAAAATGATCACAAGAAACAGAATGTTTGTTGCTTCTTTATAATTATTATAATAATAATCAGTAGCTAAGGGCAGACTACTGGCAATCGGTGCTCTGACTGCTGTAACAATGAATACCTTTGCAATTTGAAATGTTTGCGGTGATACACTCAAAATCGTTCCACATTCGTTAAAGTACACCCGCTTCAGAAATAACAGAATATCACGTATTGCGGCCAGAGGATTTTTGTTGCAGGGTTTGAGTGTTCAGTGAGTTGAGACGAGGTCACTTGGATGAATGTTGAGTGTTTAGATCTGTTCAGTTTGACGAGTGTTGGCATGTACCTGTCTCGCCAGAGGAAACTGTTCCAGTAATTAAAAAATTGAGCACACGCGAAGCCTCTTCATAGTCAAATACTCGTAGGCGCTTAATTACTTTTTAAGTTAACAGTGTTTGAGGAAGTTGTAGAATAAACTGTAGAGTGCAAAGGTCGCAACAGTGCATGTTGCTATGCTCATTTGTTTGTTTCATAAACTTATGGAATAGACTAGAGAGACTAAATTTCCGCGTTTAATATTATTCACTCACCAGTGTGTGTGTGTGTGTGTGTGTGTGTGTGTGTGTGTGTGTGTGTGTGTGCATATGTGTGACTCTGAGAGAAACTATTAAGAAATTTCCGCATTCATAACATTTGAATTATGTGATGGACTGGACAAAATTCTCCACGGTTAATTGTATAAATTACTAATTGTGTGTGTGTGTGTGTGTGTGTGTGTGTGTGTGTGTGTGTGTATGATTTAAAGATCCACCAGTAATTCTTGTTTTTTGCATTCTATCTGTATTTGGGGTGTTACATATATGTAGAGATAGAAAAGTTCAGTGTCTGCATATGTAACATCTTCTAAAAGTTTTTATTTGATCTTAAAAAACAGCGACTTTTTTCCACCATTTTTCATCTCTCTTTCCCACCATCCAACTACAACATACAGTTCCCTCACCCTCTGACAGTGTATAACACAGCAAGCTGTCGATGTTTTGAAAGTTAAAATGTATAAATATGTATCTAGACAGTTTGCACTCTGCATGCGAAGTACGGAGTACAGTGTGTAACACAGCAAGCTGTCGATGGTTTGAAAGTTAAAATGTATAAATATGTATCTAGATATTTTGCACTCTGTGTACGAAGTACGGAGCACACAATACCGACCCGCAATGAGAGACTGACGCACATTGCAGGCTAAGGTCAAGGATCCGGGCGCTGGAAGACAACTCCGCGCGGACACAGCGTGCTCGCAAATATCTCTTACAACAGCTGGGAATGGTTAAAAATAGTCACTTGTGTGTGTGTGTGTGTGTGTGTGTGTGTGTGTGTGTTCTCTCTCCTCCCCTGTCTACTTCAGGGTGTTGCATTTCACTTGCTGCGGAGCAGGATAAGGCCACCACAGAGAAAGAGAAATTCCATCCACAACCAGAAAATGGAAATTCCATCCATTCAGGCTTGTCAGTAGAGTTCATCCACCCCGTCCCTACCATCCAGTCAAAGTCGTTAGACTTGAGTGCTGTGCTAATATTTGATACAGTGAAGTGAAAATAATCCGACGAGTTTGTTTTATTTTTTCTCTCTCCCCCCCCCCCCAATGTATAGCTTGCTTGCCTTCGCTATCATTCGGTCATAGACCTCTGTTTCTATCCTTACAAATTAAGTCTTCAACTTGTGGTTACAATCGGTCATAGACCTCTGTTTCTATCCTTACAAATTAAGTCTTCAACTTGTGGTTACAATCGGTCATAGACCTCTGTTTCTAACCTTACAAATTAAGTCTTCAACTTGTGGTTACAATCGGTCATAGACCTCTGTTTCTATCCTTACAAATTAAGTCTTCAACTTGTGGTTACAATCTGTTCGTATCAAGTAGGCTCTATAGATTTTGGCAGAAATGTTCGCATTTTTAATAAAAAAAATATTGCTTGTGTTCTTTATATCTTTTGAATGAATTTAAAATTATTTTCAGATGTATACTGGAAACTGATTTCTTTAGGGAAAACTAAGACTGCATTTCTCCAGTAGGTGTAGTCACTAGGTGCGCTAGGTTTTGGGCTCCAACTGAAATTGATGCAATGTTGTCTCTGTGCATGTCTTTATTAATTAAACTGGTACATTGTCACATATCTCTGCGTGCATGTCTTTATTAATTAAACTGGTACATTGTCACACATCTCTGCGTGCATGCTTTATTAATTAAACTGGTACATTGTCACACATCTCTGTGTGCATGTCTTTATTAATTAAACTGGTACATTGTCACACATCTCTGTGTGCATGCTTTATTAATTAAACTGGTATAATATGGTCACAGATCTCTGAGTGCATGTCTTTATAAATCATACTGATATAAGTTATATAAACCTTCGTTTGACTTTCATATAAATTAACCTAGGTTAAAATAATTAAAATTAAAACAGCCTAACACAATATGGTTTCATACCACTTTGTACTTATTTATATACTGATATGTACTTGCTTATACAATATGGATTCATACCACTTTGTACTTATTTATATACTGATATGTACTTGCTTATACAATATGGTTTCATACCACTTTGTACTTATTTATATACTGATATGTACTTATTTATATACTGATATGTACTTATTTATATACTGATATGTACTTATTTATATACTGATATGTACTGGCTTATACAATATGCTTATCGAGCTCTCTTATTAATAATAAAAGTGAATTGATATAAAACATGGAATAGACTTCTCTCTAGTATGCAGTTAAATTACGTTGGTCACATTATCTATCTATCTGTCTGTCTATCATTTCTTTTATATTGTTATAATTTGGTCTTGCACTTTTTTTCCTGTTGTTAGAGTAAAATGTTGTGTCATGGTTTATCTTCAGGAAACCTTGGATTTAAAAGTACAACATCAATCTTAATAATAACATAAGCTAAAAAGAAGCATATTATTGTTTCTTGCCGTGAGATAACCTATATGGCTTACACGGCGTAAAAATACAAACAAACAAACAAACAGATCATTGTGTGATGTTTTGATATGGAATCCGGGACGAATATCCCCGCTGCTTATTGTCGGCCATTTTCTTGACACGCTCTCATGCATATTATTTTATTGTCGTGGAAAAAAAAAAAGAAAAACAGTAACAGTGATTTAAAAATATTTCCCCCTACTGGTTATTATTAGATGTATATATATAATTATGTCCGCCATTCCAGTCAGCCTAATAGATCAGACATTGATGTTGTTATTTCAGATTGTTGAAGACCTTGTGACATATTGTAAAATTATATTTATTAGTATCTGCAACTATATTAAAAGGTAATTTATTATTTTTTCTTTGCGCTAATTCCACAAAGAACTCTAAGGCTTTACAGTAATGGCCGCTGAGTTCAACATTCATGAATTAGGGAGCGGGCGAGGATCGATTGAATGAAAAAATTCCCAATGGCCAAGCGCGCTGTACTCTAACCCAAGGCCACGTTGCATGTGAGGCTTTATTGCCTTTTGGCTCACAGCCACTCATCTCCCCATTATGATATCATATCAGTTTAAATACGCCAGTATCATGAATGCTGAGAGCATGTTGCATGTGGTAATTCATACCTCGAATACGTTTTGGGGATTGATATTTAAAAAAAAATGTTTGCATGTGTCATGCATGGTGTACACTGTGTGCTCAGCAACCGAACAATCTGTTGGACTGTGTGTTTTATGAAACCTTAGCACATTGCACAGTTAAGGTCAGTGTGTTGGTCAAAATATTGCATATTTGAGGTCAGTTTGTTGATCAAGACATTATACAGTTATGGTCAGTGTGTTGGTCAAGACATTGTAGTTGGGGTCATCGTATTAGTCAAGACATTGTATAGTTGGTCAGTGTTAGCCTAAACATTGTACACTTTGGGCCAGTGAGTTGATCAAGATTAGCATAGCTAGGATTACTGTGTTTGTCAGGGCATTGGTTGGGGCCACTGTATCGATCAACACACTTTGTGACCATTGTGTCGGTGAGCCGGGAGCACAATATAGAGTTAAGATGAAGTCAGTTAAATAAAGTCAAATAGTGCTTTTCAGGCGAGCACGTACCTCGACACACTGTTCCGACCCCTGATTACCGTAACTCAGGGTTTAGTATAAACTACCTGTAACTTGGGAGATTAGTGTAAACTTACCGTAACTCAGGGTTTAGTATAAACTACCTGTAACTTGGAGATTAGTGCAAACTTACAGTAACTCAGGGTTTACTATAAACTAACTGTAACTCGGACATTAGTGTAAACTTACTATATCTCAGGAATTAGTGTAAACTAACTAAATTCAATAGTCAGTGTAAGGCAGCTGTAAAATCAGATAAATTAAAAAATAAATAATTAACCGTTTATATGTACAGGACTGTATTTGTGTGAATAAAAGACCTAATCAGATTATTTATATTTCTCTCTGTCTTATATATATGTAGTTTATGAGTGTTCTGAATAGTAATTTTCTTGCATGTAGAACTTGGAAACTCCATAGAAACATGTCCGTTTCAGACGACAGCTTGGATTATGAATTGACAGTTAAATGGAAATGTGGACAAGTCGAAATATATTAAGACTGGAATGTATTCTATTAGCTCGTTCGTCTGTGTGCACGCACAGCTGATCACGCTCGCCTTTCCTACCCCCTCTGTCCCCATCCACCTTCATCTCTTACACACATGTACACGCGGGCGTGCATCTTACAAATGTACATGTTACCACATTTTCGACCACGCCAATTGTGTTCTGATTTGTTTCCCCTTAGTCACTCCATTTAGAACCAATCCCCATTAGCAAGTTTTAACATCGGCACATGAGAGGTAGCGCAAAGACCTGAAGAATCCACGATCGCAGTAGGCTTACGTCATCTGTAAGAGAGATCTGTGGTAATTAGCTGGAGTCGTCTGTCGTCCTATTACGTTCTAAGAACGGCATAACTCAAGCAGGCTTGCAGAGATTCCTGCTATCCACTCACCTGGCGCGATCTGTTTTCTAGTCCAGGCATCCAGTTTGAAAAGTTAAATGCTACAAGCACTTAATTAATTCTAGGGTAGTCCAGGCACATTGGGAGGAGGTGCAACCAGAACACTATGACAGCTGCACTTACGCTGAAATGGCCGCTGTAAGTGACGTCATTTAGAGGATCGGATTACCTGGAGGTCCTGATGTTCATATTAGTGATGTGTTGCTTTTCTTCAAATCTGTTTTCTACATTTTAGGTATTGTTTGCTGCAAATCTATTTTCCTCACTGGAAGTTTCAGGTGTTGCTTACTGGAAATCTATTTTCTTCACTGGAAGTTTCGGGTTCTTACTGTAAGTCTATTTTCATCACTGGGAGTTTTAGGTGTTGCTTTCTGTAAATCTATTTTCTTGATTGGAAGTTTCTGGTGTTGCTTACTGGAAGTCTATTTTCATCATTGGAAGTTTCAGATATGCTTACTGCAAATCTATTTTCCTCACTGGAAGTTTTAGGTGTTGCTCCTAGAAGTTTATTTCCTCACCGGAAGTTTTAGGTTTTGTTTACTGGAAGTCTATTTCCTCACCGGAAGTTTTAGGTTTTGTTTACTGGAAGTCTATTTCCTCACCGGAAGTTTTAGGTTTTGTTTACTGGAAGTCTATTTTCCTCACCGGAAGTTTTAGGTTTTGTTTATTGGAAGTCTATTTCCTCACCGGAAGTTTTAGGTTTTGTTTACTGGAAGTCTATTTTCCTCACCGGAAGTTTTAGGTTTTGTTTATTGGAAGTCTATTTTCCACACTGGAAGTTGTAGGTGTTAGGTGTTTTTCCATACTGAAAACGCCTGTTATTGTAGATATGTTTTACAAGCATTGGAGAGTTTAGATAGTGCTGATAAAAAGCAGTTTTAGGCGATGTTATTGTAGATATGTTTTACAAGCATTGGAGACTTTAGATAGTGCTGATAAAAAGCAGTTTTAGGCGATGTTATTGTAGATATGTTTTACAAGCACTGGAGAGTTTAGATTGTTAGATGTCACCGCAGATATTTTTCCATTCTGGATGTGTTTTGTTGTAATTGCTACAGATGTGTAATACTGGCAACTTTAGGACTGCTGTAGATCTTTTTCAATAAGTGGAGGTTTTAAATGTTGATGTAGGTCTATTTTATCACTCTTTATTGTGTGTATGTGTGTGTTTGAGTGAGTGAGTGAGAGAGAGGACTGGAGATGAGGAGGTTCAATTATTTATTACTGCATGTGTATTAATGAAACGGAGGTTTTCATTTTTTCCAGTTTCAATTTCCGTGTCAGCGCATCGCTAATGCCACTCGAGTTTCATTTTTGTGTGACAGCTAAATATTCTTGTGACAAATACTGAAGTAAATATTTCTGTGGTAGCTACTGAAGTAAAGAAATTGCAGTTGTTTTTATTTTTATTATTTTTTTTTTGTCTCTGCAAATCTGATTGCCTGATTTGTAATTTCTCTGTGTTATTGGTAATTGTCCCACTGGTTGTGTATTTTCTTCGTCATTTTCTGTCGGTTTTAAAGCTGTTACGTTATCCAAAGTTACACGCTTTTTGCTACTGAAGCTACAGTGGTGTGATGACTGGCTTTGTAGCCCTTAATTACTTTTACAATTTTTCAAAACACATTAAAGAACTTTTTTCCTTCAGCGATTTTCAGACTATATATACTTTACGTCCTGTGGTATCTATCGAACTAAACACTCCTGAAAACTACAGAATTAATATTCTTGTCAGAATTGCTGAACTCGTGTCAAAACACTGAAATTAACACTTGAGTCAAACTTCCTGCTCCCAGTAACACATGTTGATCTAAATATTACTGTAGGCCTAACATCTGCTGAACTAAATACTTATGTTTGTTGAATACTTGTATCAAAACTGCTGAAAAACGTCGCGTATATATATATTTTATTAATGTACGCAAAAGCCTAATTTTTAATACTATATAACTTTCTTTTATTAAAGTCAATTCAACGTCGATTGGTAAAATGAACTATTAACATTACAGTTTCGATATGTGGTTCGTAGAGTGACTGTCCTTACTTGGGCTAGTAGAGAGAAAACTGTAGACCAAGTCTGCTGTTATATTCGGTGCATTAGCAAAGCGCAATCAATGTTAATACTATGGTTTTTAAATGTCCCACTTTGACTCTTCTCTTTTTTTTTCTTTTAAAAGATGTGTACTGTCAAATGCGGTATTGTTTGTGTTGATAATTATTCAGAAACAGTTCATTAAGATAATACATTGACCATAATTGCTTAAAATTTCCACCTGTTTGTTGTCATTGTGGCATAAAGAATATATCTCTCTCCTTTCAAGTCTCCCCAGTTCCGATGAATGTGTGGCAGAAACTAGGAGAGAAAGAACAGGAGTCGGGCATGACCCATGAACAAATTATAACAGGTGAATAATGAGGTGTCAACTAATTCAAATAACGAATCATTAGCGCGCTGTGAGATTTGCTCAGACCTAATTCTGACGTTGTGCCGCTACCAATTAGTCCCCGAAGCAGGGCGATTTGTAAGGGGAGAGAATGGTCTTCCGTTGGTGCGGTCAATCAATAATCTCTTTCTCCAAGTGGATTGCAATCAACACTAGTAGAAGCGTGTTACCCCCCTCGCCCCCCACACAATTCCAAAGTATGTAAGTCCAACAAGAATTCTACCCATAGATTCTGCGGAACACAGTATCTGCGCGGAAATGTAAACTATTGTTCTCTGTGGAAGTGAACAAAGTACTCGAAACACAATCAGCCATTGTACACGTGACTTGCAGTTAAGTCCCACACGAAAGAGAATAGCATGGCCGCTGAGGTTAATCAATTTAACACAAAAGTCGATATTGTTTATAGTTATAGATGAGGAGTGGTGAGGGTGTGGTGGAAGTACATGGAGCAGAGACGCAACCGTCCAAATTGATGTGAAAAGTGACTGACACAAGTCTATGCCGTTAAATCCCCCCCCACCCCATTTTATTTTTAAACGAAGAAGCAGAAGGAAATGTCGTATTTGAGGCAAAGTCGAATAATAACAACAGGCCTATCGTGCTAAATAAAACTGTTGTTCGGCTCAGGTCTAAACAAAACAAGGTAAATGAAACTGGATACAACTGTCCGCATTGTGACATTATAAATGTTACAGGCTTGACTTAAAAGTGTCAAATCCTTGGCACAATAAAACGAAAACCAAAAATAGAAATGAAAGAAATTACGTCAGAGGCTTATCCTTTTGATTTTTAACAGTTTTTTTTTTTAAATGTCACAATCATCGGTGTTTGTGTTTGTGTGTGTGTGTGTGTGTGTGTGTGTGTGTGTGTGTGTGTGTGTGAAAAGAGCGGGTTGGAGCATGTGCACAATCGAACTTGATGCTGCAAGCTTATCAGTCAGTCAAAGAGTGCTTTCTTCTCGTGAAAGTCTGCGCTTAGGTACATTAAGTTCAGTCACACTGAACTCTACTACTCTCGTACACGTACCGAACAGACGAACCTACTTATTTGCTACAGCAGTGAGTGCTTACTACGACAGGTTCAACTGTAAGTAGACTTGTAAGTCGAGTTAACACCTAGGGCAGACCATCTCATCACCTTATTCGTTATGAAATCGAACCAAATTATGTTTGGTATTTTTTTTTTTTTTATATTGTTTTAGTTTTAGTTTATGTCAAACTTTGTCAAGCACATGTGTGTTCTGTTGTACTAAGAACGACACTTCTTTGTCCATTGCTACGTGACGTCATGAGTTGGCTGAGTTCATTTTTGTACTTGGCTAAATGAAAGAAACCGACTTTTAATTGGTATAATTCTCGATTTGATGATTTGAACTTTAAAAAATAATGCATACAGGATAAACTTTGGTGGTTTTTTTCTTCAGGAAAAATCTTGTGATTTAACAATTAGCAAATGGTGATGAATGATTTCCTGTTTGTTTTTTTTAAGTGTCCAATTTTTGTCTAAATCCCAAACACAAGGCAAGCAACAACTGCGTGAATCCCAAACACAAGGCAAGCAACAACTGCGTGAATCCCGAGGGATTTTGTTGTTGTTGCCTATCTAGTTGTCGTGGCAACGCGAAGCGCCTGCTTCGCGGAACTCAGGTGGAACTGGACGGTATAAATTATCGCCAGGCACGCGCGGCTTTCTTTTGTTTGCATTAAGTATCTTAACACCACCTGATCCTATCTCTTAGTCTGCGAAAAGTGTTAATTAAATCTATTTTTAGCATAATGCATTGTTTATGTCCCTTAATTTGGGTGTCAGATTATGTAGTCTAAGTCAGAAGTTACCGATAAGTATTCTACGGAGGAGTCGTGGGTGGGGGAGGGCAGTGTGTGTTAAAAAAAAAAAAAAGAGAAAGACATCGTCTGCAACCGTTTTTTTTTTTCTGTTTGAAAAATAATCTCCCGATAGATTTGTTAAAGGAATCCGTAAATTGGAAAATCAATTTAATATTTATTAAATTTTAGTAGCCCTAAACATAGGTCTTATTTTTCTTGCTTCTAGGGATCTAAACAATTGCAGATTTTGGCCTTCCCACCCCCACCCCCTGCCATGTATGACGTGTGTATGTTTTGGTTAAGAGTGATTTCCCCCATGGTGTCGGTGACGTTAGCACCTCACTCTGACTCTCCAGTTTAAGTGGCTTTCAAAGATAAGACTGTACTGGCAGTCTAAGGATAGGCATGCGTTTATGGCTCTGTGCACTAGCAGGGAAGGGGAGCTCACTAGCTTTTCTAAAGGTCAGTGTCGAAGAGAGGGATTTTGGGTGTGAAGTGTGGTAGTAGGAGTGTGTGTGGGTTATTATGGGCTGGACAGGTGTTTCGAAGACCCGAACTCTTGACCTTTCTTCCAGCTGTGTTCAGTACTTTACTCGCGATTTTTGTGACCTTGCTTGTATGGCTTTATTGTTACAGGTTAAATTTGGAGCGGATAGAAAGAACGGAGAGTGAGAAGAGAAAGCGTTGGCTCTAGTATAGGGTTTGTGTGTGTGTTTCTAATTTGACATTTTTTCCCTTCCAACTTTCGCTGATGACGAACATTATTTATATTCAGGAAGAGATGAAGCGCCATCTGTGGAGAGAGTGAAGGTTTAAATGAATATTTTACCTTGGAATTTTTGTGGGAAATTTTGTACGGACAACGGGATGCTCTTTCCGATTTTCAAATGGCAGTGGCATCTTTAAGACAGCGGCTTGTAGCACACGGTAACTGATTTGATCTTGAAGACACACCTTGAGTTATAAAGAGGTTACGTATCGCTTTGCAAGGTTTTCATTCACTCACTCACTCACTCACTCAGGTACGCTCGCCCCAGCGGGATTCAAACCTCTGTCGCTAGCGAGAGACTAGTGGCCTACTTTCTGCGCTGTCACGCGATCCTGACTCTTCATTTAAATTATCGTCCAGTGTCGGATATTATTCACATCACCATCTGTGTGTGTAGTGTGCACCATAGTAAACGGTCTACCACTTATTTACAATTTATGCTGCAAATACAGGTTAGGGTTAGTAGTTTTTATTTTTATTTTTTATTGCAGTATAGATTGTAGATAGAAGTATAGGTGCACCTGTAGACTGCAAGCTATATATAAAGGCACTTTCGAGTGTTCTGTATGTTAGTGTGCTGATACATTGAAATGTTATTATATACTATTTAAAACACTTTAAATTGTATGTTCGCATAATGAAGTGTACGTATGTAGAATGGAATTAGGACAGTAAACATGTTAATATTAATGCTCATTACCCCACCCACCCACAAAAACGCTCACACGCTTACTCACCAAAGTTAACTGAGTGGTTATCACGCATATCATATGTACTACGGATGGGTAGACTGTATGTTCTAACCACACAAATGCGTTACATACCATGTAGAGATACATTCTCTGACATATACATACGTTACACACTAAGGACAGGTAGAGTGTCAGGTTTATCCACGTAAATACGTTACTTACTACAGATTACTGCTACTACTATTAAGTGTGTGTGTGTGTGTGGCTTTCGCCAATTTCGCGCTGAGAAATGGGAAGGGGGGGCGGGGGAAGTGGGCACTATAGTATCAAAATTGGACTGATGGAATTCGCTCCTTTGTATGCTTTTCCCTCTCTGACACGTGCCTAGAAAGTCCAGGAGTGAGTCTTTCTCTTTGGTCCCCATCCAAACCGCATCATGTCTTACCCAAAGCCAAACAACAGCTGTCGTGGGATTTCCAGCACCCCTTGGTACCTCGTTTGTCTTCCCAGCACCCGTGGTGCTCATTTGTCGGGTTCAAGAGCCGGTTGGACTGTTCCATCATTTCACCTTGCCTTTTTTCTATCTTGACCTACTTTTCCTGTGTTATTATTAACCGAGAGTGTTTTTTTTTTGTTTTAACTTAATGTCTATTTAGCGTCTTTTTTATTTTCTGACATGTCCACGTATATACCAGAGAAAGGCATTAGAGGTGGAGAGTCATTGACAGACGCGCCTCAAACGTGTCACGTACAGATGTTCACATGTAGACAGGTTGAGCGTTTTTTTAAAATAAACTTTTGTTTACAGAGAGCGTGACATAGAGCGTGATATGGCAGTAGACATTTATTTGCTGAAAGCGTGACACAGCAGTAGACATTTATTTACTTAGAGCGTGATATAGCAGTAGACAATTATTTACTTAGAGCGTGATATAGCAGTAGACAGTTATTTACTTAGAGCGTGATATGGCAGTAGACATTTATTTGCTGAAAGCGTGACACAGCAGTAGACAATTATTTACTTAGAGTTAGAGCGTGATATAGCAGTAGACATTTATTTGCTGAAAGCGTGACACAGCAGTAGACAGTTATTTGCCTGAGAGCATTACATAAAGGTAGACGTTTATATGCATAGAGCATGACATAGCAGAAAATATTTATGTTCAGAATGTGTGACCTAGAAGTAAAATTTATATTTGAGAGCATGACAGCGACAGTCATTTAGACAAAGAGCGTGATATTGTAATAAACATACAGACCGAAAGCGTGACATAGCAGTAGACATTTATATTTGTGATTATGACAGCGATAGTTATTTAGATTTTGGACAAAGAGCGTGACATAGTAAACATATAGACAGAGGGCGTGACATAGCAATATATATATACACACTGAGCTAAACATGGCAGCAATCACATATAGGCAGTGAGCCTGACAGCAGTAGACATAGACCAAGAGCGTGACATATCAATAGGCACATAGATAAGTTGCATACATTGTAATAACTAGATTAACATTCGTACATAACTATAAGCAGTTAGAATAGTAGACAGAATCGGTTACAGTTTTTCGAAAGCGATATATCCTTTAATAAACAAAGACTATACGTCATTGATAGACAAGTAGATTGCCTAGACATTCTTAGATACGTCATTGATAGACAAGTAGATTGCCTAGACATTCTTAGATACGCCATTGATAGACAAGTAGATTGCCTAGACATTCTTAGGTACGTCATTGATAGGCAAGTAGATTCCTAGGCATTCTTAGATACGTCAGAGATCGTGTAACAGAGGAACACGTGTTTGAAAGAATAAAGACTCGACGGTCTGCTAGTTTTTTATGTTATAGATCGCATAATAGACAGACAAACATAGAGTAAGAATAGGTTATAGATCGCATAACAGACAGGCAAAACATAGAGTAAGAATAGGTTATAGATCGCATAACAGACAGGCAAACATAGAGTAAGAATAGGTTATAGATCGCATAACAGACAGGCAAACATTTAGAGTAGGAGAAAGATGGACAGATAACATACATAAAAAGATTGCATGTCATTTATAAATAGGTTACAGATCGTGTAACGGACAGATGAGCACAGTGTTTATAGAGATGGACAATTAATAATAAAATTGAGAAACAGGTGGCATGCTGTTTAGAAATAAGTTACAGATCTCGTAACAGACAAACATGAGAGTAAGACAAAGATAGATATATTAATAAAATAGAAAAATAGATGGTCTTCCAATTATAGTAAGTCACAGATCGCCTAGCGGACAGGTAAACAGAGAGAGAGAGAGAGACATTAACGGAAATACGACAGACTACCTGCTATATATCGATACATTACAGATCGTGTAAAGGACAGACAAAATTATAACAGACTACCTGCTATTTATCGATACATTACAGATCGTGTAAAGGACAGACAAAATTATAAGAGGGATACACATATCGACAGAGAGACAGCCTGCCGTTTACCGATACATTGCAGATCGTGTAAAGGACAGACAAAATTATAAGAGGGATACACATATCGACAGAGAGACAGCCTGCCGTTTACCGATACATTGCAGATCGTGTAAAGGACAGACAAAATTATAAGAGGGATACACATATCGACAGAGAGACAGCCTGCCGTTTACCGATACATTGCAGATCGTGTAAACTGTAAAGGACAGACAAAATTATAAGAGGGATACACATATCGACAGAGAGACAGCCTGCCGTTTACCGATACATTGCAGATCGTAACTAAAGATAGCCGTCGCTGCTGTTCGGATTACGAAAGATCAATATTGCAAATTTATTCACCGCCTCAGTGAAACTGATTCTGTCCTATGCTGAAAAAGACGACTTTATTCGATAATTCGTCAATTTGCGTCATCAGTACTTCGGTCGTGACTTTTCCATTTATTGCATTGCTGGAAAACCTGTAAGTGGGGGTTAAGAACTCTTTATTAAATTCTGCACCATGCACACACACACACACAAACTCACGTGCGTGCATATTATATATATATACACACAAAACAACAGAGGCTTGTCGAAATGATTTTAACAGAAATCGAATAACAATTTTTAGAGTTAATTTACATGCAAACTGAATTATGATTTGGTTCGGATGATCGCTGTTCTGAATAGGGAAACTGTCATCGATCGCTGCCTGGTTTACGCTTGATTAGTCATTCCTGACCAGGTATTTCGGTCCATAAAGAGGAAAAAAATGCGGCCAAAGGGGAGTGTGGGAAATGTGAAAATAAAATAAACAAACGACAATGAAATTCGTCAAAACTCATCCCAGATGGAGTTGTGACTCACGCGCTGTCTCAACAACACAATTTTTTTCTGCCGTTGACTTGTGCGTTTCTCACTGAGTTATCGCATTTTCGTTTAGTTTATCCACATCATTGTCATCGATTGTTTTGGATGACTATTAAATGCACTTAAATATTATTAAATAATATCAGTTCAGCAATCAAACTTTGTAAAGGCCCTTAACTTCCATATATTAGGTGGAGGTGGGTAGGTGGCCAAATAACAAAAATAAAATTGTACAGAAACTGTCTTAGCTGTCCATGGCGCCTGTATTTGCCCTCTCCAGGTATTCTCCCTGTATGTGAGTGGCAAGAATCCGTGCACTTGTGTGCTGTTATATATGTGAGAAAGAACTGGTGTAACTGTGCCAAGTCAGCAGATCATGATATTCAACATTGGGATCTAAGTTTTACCGTATACCACATTCTCTCTCTCCATCCCAAGTGGAATTTACATTTGTCTGGTTTGGCCAGTTGTGTACCAATACCTGTAACAGCTAAGTTCGTGACTAATGGCATACACAGTCACGAAGGGGGAGTGTGCGTGAATCAGACTAGAGATCTAATCGTTAGTAATTTGCCAGTGACTAAGAGCAGACGGGGCCGGGAGGGTAGGTGGGCTGGGAGATGCATTAATCTATCCCTGTGTACGCGTTGTGTGGTAGTTTATTCGGAAAATGACTGTCAGCTTTTAAAAGCAAATTGTGGTCGGAGTAAAGATACTAGTGTCTCTCAGATTGTTTTGCATCTATATCAGTCCGGAATTGGACATCGGTATGGGTTTAGACACAACAGACAAATAGTGGACACAGCAGAGAGACACTGGACACAGGAGACATATTTCGACATTTTACTCACGGTACTGAACAACAGTAGGAACTACACCACTTTGATATCGTCAGCCGGGAATTAATTAGGTCACATCAGATAGTACTGTACCAATTAAGGAAACATTAGTCACACTAGACCCACCACAGTCAAGAATTGCTATGGTCACATAAGTTAATTGAGAACTGGACACGCCAGTCCGATACTGGACACTACACCAGTCAATAAATAAGTCAATTAAGGAATGGACAATGATTCACATACCGGACACAACACTAGTCAAGAATTGATCACATCAGTCAATTAATACTTGGACGTATCAGTCATTTACCGGACACAAAACACAAGGCAAGGACTGATTTGGATATATTAGTCAATTAAAGACTGGATACATAAATAACTAACCGGACACACATTCAGAATCTTTGATCACATCAGATGATGAAGGACTGGACACATCAATCACTTTCTAGACATTGCAGTTAGGGATTGGACTAAGATTAAAAACGTTAGCCAGGGACTGCGCACAGTGTCCAGTTATTGGACACCAAACCAGTCATGACCATCAGTCATACGTTCAGCACAACAGTCAGTGACTGGAAACAACACCAGCCAAAATATTAGTCAGAAATTGGACGCATCACTCCCGGATTGAATACAACAGAAACATTAGTAAATGCAATCACGGATAATACCGGTCATTTATTTTATTAACCTAATTCTTTGATACATCAGTAAGAGATTGGACACACCAGAAACTGGACAGTACCGATCAGTGGTTTTATTAACCCAATTCTTTGATACAATGTTAGTCACTCATTCAGTTTATCCTAGCATATACACCAGCAGTCAATTTAACATATATAAAAAAAACCAAGTTCATGGATATAGTTTCATCATAGAAATGAGAGTAGAGTTTAAGAGAGATAATTATAGTCAGTGTACCTAACTTATTCAGTGATGGCAGCTATTGCTGGCACGTACTCACCACAATCCAGTAGTTTGCAACAAAAAAGTCACTTTCTTTCTTATTATTATTACCAACGTACCCCTTCTAGCACATTACACATATATTTCAGAATCTTCAATGCACTCACAAATCACACAGTGGAGATAATCCAGTACTTTGTATGTACTATTAGAGTACAAAAAATGCACTATTAGAGTACATCACGAGAAATGTTTCAGAATCATGTGTGCCACCCAAGCACACCACGAGGAATGTTAAAAAAATCTTCATGAATTTTCGAGACCAATCTTAAGCCTCAATTTCCGTCGTATTGGCTCTCGAACAGAATTCACAAGAATCAACTTACAGCAACACATTTACTGATACGTTCGATGACGATGCTGGATACACACCAATGTGATCTGGTAGAGTACAGTAGTCACTGCTGTCTGAAGCAGACATCAGGTTACAAAACATCAAAAGCATCAAAAGGCATGCTCCCCTCTGCAAAAAGTCAAATCAAGGGCAGTGCTACGTTTCAGGCATATTTCATCTCTAAACTCCTTTCTCTCTTACACATTCTCAACGTACAAATCTTGCAACAATATTCATTAGCCCGCTATACATGCAGCATAAGAAATATAGCTTTGATCAAAATTCACAAGTATAATGTACAACGTACTCAAAATCAAATTAGTGAACATAGAAATAATGGTTCAATTGCAAAAAGATTTCTCCAATTCAAATCTTAGATCAATAGCAAACTTACAAAATATTTCTAAGTCCATTCCATTAAAAAAAAAAAAATCAGTCTTCAACCAAGTAAGTTTTGGTCTATCCCCATTGGATGACATTGTTATGAACAAGTATAAGATTATTAGTCAGAAAAAAACTAATCATCTGCTTGGAACTGGTTTGGATTACATCAGCAAGTTCTAGAAAATTCTTTACCTGACTTGTTCTTTTAACTCTGGTACTAACAAAAATATCTATCTATCTATCTATCTATCTTGTCTACCGTTGGGGCACCACAGAAACCAGTTTTCTCCATTCCATTCTGTTCTCTGCTAATTTTACTGTATTGCTCAGTTTCAGTCCTGTCCACTCTGAAATGTTATCCTCCCATCTTTTCCTGTCTTCCTCTCCTTCACCTTCCTTGCACAGTACTTGCATGATTGTCTTGGCAAGCCCTGTTGACCATGTGACATGCACATACCATTTCATTCTGTGTTTTACCATCTCCCTCATGGTCATCATCGTCCCACCACCACCGCCATCATAGTCATCATCAAAAATAGTTTCCAACGGTGAATCCAGCAAGGTTGACATTCCAAAGTGGCGCCTTAGCCTTTTAACCTGTGTTAACCTCGAAGTTCCAAATCTAAGGGAAGGGAGGTAACTGGTTTGTGTGGGTCTTATTCTTCTAAAGGCACACATGGTAACACGTTGACCTCTCGCTTTATTTATCGGGGTTCGATTCCCGTTCGGGTGGAAACCTTGCGGGTGACCTGTAGCTTCCTATGAGGAATTCGTTGGATGGAATAGGTGTGTCTTAGGCCATAGACGTGAGATTCTTTGTCGGTTTAAGGAAAAAAAAAAATGGAAAGCGTGCTATTGCACCTAAAATAAAAAATAAAAAACCACTACAAATTATCACAAAGCGTCACTTTTTCCACCTATGCTAATCTCTGTCTCTCTCTCATCGACACAAAGAGCGCCTTCGAATCTGTCTATTAGATAAGCGAAGGCTGCCTTTGAAATTTGTCACTAACTCGCGAGCATTTCGAAATCTGGCAATACTAATTTTTAAAAAAAAATCCTCTTTCGTCTCCGAAAAATTACAATTTATTTATAGCAAGGCACTGGCTTTTAAGTTCATCTTATTTTGTAACTTAGATCTCTCTCTTTCCTCTCAGGATATATGAAAGATGCCAGGAAAAACTGGTTTTTTTTTTTTACATTGAACCTGTATAATACAGTGTCCTGTTGACTTCTCCCTCCTCTTCATTTGATACTGATGTCAAAACTGTTGACATTCCTTCACCAGTGTTTTGATTTTATTGTGTGCTGTTATATAGTTCGGTAAACGTGTGACTCGAAATCTATCACTTAAAAAAAAATAAATGCTAGCATATCACATTTGTGTGCTGCTGTTATGCATTGCTGTGAGCATAATTATGCTTGCAGTAAATCTAACACTGATTTTATTATTATGCTAGCATTTGTGTGCTGTCCAGAGACTTGAAATCTATCACTTTTTATACAGATTCTGTCAGCATATGATAAAATCTGTTGTTACAGTTTTGTGCCGTTTCGGAATGTGTGCAGTAGAACCCACTACAGATTGATTCTTATTCCCAGTGACGGGAATTAATTATTTATCATGAGGCCACTGACTGACTGCTGAAGCATAACTCGCACATCGACGCGTTAAGATTCCAGACCTATCAGACGGAAAAGATCTCCTCCTCCCCCCCCCCACCAAAAAAAAAAAAAAAAAAGGAAATGTTTGCTGCTTATTAAGTATGCGCGTTTCTTTTGGAGTGACTCCCCTTGGCCACATGCTCATTGTCAAAAATGCCGATGTGTCAATGAAAGATAGCACAACAGATTGTGAAGATCTAATTTAGCTGCTATAATCAGTTGGCTTGTCAACATTTAATTCTACAGTAGTCTGATCAAAAGAATTATTTTGCTAAATTAAATTTGGTTCCGGCTGTTTGTGATTGTAAAAGCTAACATTTGATTAAGTGTTTTGTGTCAACTTTCATTTACTATAGAGTTTTCGGCAATTTTATTTTAAAAGAATATTTTTTATCTACTGATTTTGCACGTGTTGCAATTCCTGTCTTTGTGAGGCCGGTTGCGCCGCGACTCAACCTGTTTCGTTTTTTCAAAAGCGAAATGCGTAAATTATTGTTTTCCATGCCGCTGGGAAACGCCAGGTGTTTTGAGTGTGTTCGCGGTGTGTGACACATTTCACACTTAATGACATAATTATAAAAAAAAATTGTGGTTACTTTGCACCTTTTGGAATTAGGAGGTTATAGGAGATATATAGTGTTGCGTATGGAAAGAGGATATATTAGTGTTTCGTACGGTATGAAGAGGTTATGGGAGATTTGTATATTGTTGTGTACGGGATTAGATTATGGGAGGTATGTAGAGGGTTGCGTTTGGAATATGATTATGGGAGATGTGAAGAGTGTTGCGTGTAGAATAAGGAGGTTATGGGAAATGTGTGGAGTGTTGCGTATGGAATGAAGAGGTTATGGGAAATGTGTTCAGTGTGGAATGAGGAGGTTATGGAATGTATGTAGTGTTGGGTAAGGACATCAGTCATTTAGAAGTGCGAGGGTGCCATGTTTAATGTTCAGCGTGATGTTGCTTTGTGTTTTGTGATGACGTCATGTATAACACGCACTATACACTGTCATTTTAGAGGCTAAAACACAACTGCGTTGTCGGTGGGTCACTGGGTGCAAAAGGGAGTGTGTACACTTATGTTTGTCACAGGTGTCATGTATGAAACTGCAAGTAATTGAACTCATTGCAATGTGCGGCGTTTCGACAGACAGGTGTGGGCCAATGCAATCATTGTTTATTTATTTAATTCTTCTTTTAGAATGTCAGCATTTCATTCAGCAGCTGTATATTTATATTGACTGTTTCAGTGCATACCTTTTATAAATAAAATAGGCTACAATAAGCATTTTTACTTTTAAATGCTTGATGTTTCAAACTTTACTGAACAGAACCATTGTTGATAAATAGTTTCTGAAGTTGCAGATTATTGACTCTCATGTTTATGGTTGGCAAATACAGTTCAAGTTTATTTCTGACTGTGTGTGTTTCCTTGGCTGTTGCTGATTAACAAGTCTGGATGAAAACAACAATATTAATTCTTTTCATCGTGTGTGTTTTTCTTATATGCTGCAGGAGTTAGAATCTTTCACTTTATCCACATCTTCGCACTATGGGAGGCAAAAGCAGCAAGCAGAAGAAAAACAAGAATAACAAAGACAATGCTAACGAATCTGGTGAGAATGAAGCAGTAGAACAGAAGCCAACGGAAAATGGAGAAGGTACGGAAACAGAAGGCAGCAAGGCAGTAGATGGTGGTACTTCCGTTGATGAGAAGCCAACTTCAGATCACGCTCCGTCAGAGGATGAAAAGCCAGCTTTAGATCACGTACCGTCTGGGGATGACAAACCAGCAGACGACAAGGCAGCGGGCGGTTCCGTGCCTGTCCAGAACGAATCTGGAGACGCGCACGATAAACCTACAACAACAGAGAGTGAAATCAAATGTAACAGTAGCGAAATACAGGTTGGTCTGCTTAGTATCTAGCCTATGATTAATATGTTTGCACGTACTGTACTTAGAACGCTAAAGAGTATTCTAGCTTTTCAGTGTATACCTAGTCCACCGTATATCCTATAGGCTAATTGTTGTTTTAGAACTAGTAAAATATGTTTACTGTATAGCATCTAGTTATTATTTGTTTGTTCGTTTTAAACGTACCATTTATTAATTTTTATTTCAGCTTTTTGCATTGTTATTCCCGTTTAATGCCACCACCCCCCCCCCCTTAAAGCTTGGTGATTTTTTTTTTTTTGTCCTACATATAACTCCTTTCTTGCAAATAAGTGGAAACCATTAAAAAAGAAGTATGATGCATCATAGGACAAAGAGTTTTGCATAAGTGGAGGGCAGCTCATTGTGCATGCATATTTAAAGGTGAATGGTAAGAATTTTTAGTAAACGGGTTATCTTTTACATAAAAAAAAAACGTTATCCAACAACAAACTAGTGTATTACAAAGCCCCGTGCAAGTGCTTAATGCTTATTAGTATTTAAACCTCACCTACGTAATAGTGTTACATATGCACAGTGATAACGTTATAAACAAGGTCTTATGGACAATGTAAAACTGGTATCTAAATGTGTAGATTGATAGCACTACCCACTGAGCGAATGAACCTACTAATGAAACAGTTATTTAAAAAAAAAAAACTGCAGCAAATTTGCAAATATTTTAATATTTTATTTCTTTAAAAATCATAATGCTTAAATAGTTACATTTATAGCATACTTCCTTCTTTTTATTATATTATTTTTTTCAGTCTGCTTGCATCAGTGTGATTTTCCGAATTATGTTCTTGCGGCACAGAGTAATTGTATCAATAGTTCGATAACAAGATAATTGATTTCGATCACTTATTAAATGAAGTTTGATGGTAATGCATTAAACTTCAAATGTCATCTAAGTTTAATTTTTCTTTCTTTGGACATTGTAAAGCAGTTTTGTGTACTTCCTTGACCATTTGATCTCAGTTGCCTCTCCCGTTTCTTTAGTAAAATCAACCTTTGTCTTTGTTGTATGATGGGGAATTTTCCCATATATTTTATGTACATTTTCATTGTTGCAATTAAATTGAAGCTATTTGTAATTTGAATGACATGTGCATATTTCGTCATGTTGCTTTAGAAGTGAGGTCCTGAATGAATGAGTGTGCATGGGGGTAGATTTACTGACCGGTGTTTGATGTTTGCGGCAGATAGGTGATCGAGTGTTTGTTGTTTAAACTGCGTGATCAATGGCCAATAAGCTAGCAAGAGATTATCTTTGCGGCACATGTGTGTGTTTTGGTATACAATGGGAAGCGTTGTTAGCTAGGTCAGCGTGTGCATTAGAAGTCGTTAGAAAGGCATAATCCCTATTAGCGCTAAGTAATTAATTGATCGGATTGAAAGCGTGTCTAATAGATGCAGGTGTGATCCCAAGGGCGATAAAAGTCACATGGTGAAAATTTTATCTTAACTCGTTCCTGAAATTGTCTTTGGGTGACACCTGGAGGACAGTCCTTCCCTATATACTGGGTCGTATATGCAGAGCAAAACCCTGGCTGAAGTAGGGTTTTTATTTTCGGCTGCTTGTTTTGTAGCTGACTGTATTTGTGGCTGGTTGCCTGTGTGGCCTGCTGTGTGGCCGTTCTGTTTATCTTGGTTACTTTGTCCCTGGCTGATGATTCTGACTTGGATCTGACTGTCATGAGAGATATCCAAGTCTACAAGACTGTGACATCATCCCAGTGCGTAAGTCGAATGCCCATTCAGAAAGTGACTCCAGTATAGCCAAATTGCCGTTGAAGACTTTGTTCTTATAATTTTTATCTTGTTAATTTTCTTTATTAAATTTCTTGTTATTATTTTAAATGGGTATTTGTTATTGAAGTAATTTCTATTGTTTGTTTTGTAGTCTGAAGTGATAATCTAATGATTACATCTTGTCCTATATTTGTCTATTTATAATCATCATATATTCATAATCGTCATATATTCATAAACATAAACATTGATCCTCAGTGAGGGCTGGGTGGGGGCGGAGCCAAAGTGGCGACGTACCAGTATATTGGCATAGTTGCAGATATACATATCTAACCAGTGACCCATACTCTGCACCAGCACTTGTACAGTTGTAGATGTCTTGTATCATAACTAATTACACATATTTGATATAATTCATTATTACAAAGTCACCACAGGGTATACCGGCAACAGTCTTTCTTATCCTTATTTTTGAATTTTTTTTTTTATGTTTGTTCCTTGATTGCTGTGCTGTCATCTCTGACATTAAAAGGCAAGGGGGCATAATTCTTGGGTATAGGTTAAGTCCCCTTAAGATTAATCACAGCATATAAATTGAGATTTATGTAGCTTTGTATACAAGCACAGTCAAAGATTAATCCAAATATATAAAGTGAGATTTGTAATAGATTTTAATCCAAGCATATTAAGTAGGGTTCTGTGTAAATTTTAATACAATAAAGTATGTAAAGATTATCTGTGGATACTAACAACAGTTATATAAAGTTTGATTCCTTCCATCCTTCCGATCTTACAAGCCTAGCTCTAGCATTTTAAATAAGATTGTTTATAGTTGTTTATATCGTAGTTGATACTATGATATAAAGTTTCAAAACCCCCCCCCAATCTTTATTTAAGCTTAGTCTAACCCTAGTCTGAGCATATCCAGTAAGATTCTTTGTGGGGATACTAGGTCTTAATAAAATAGAGAGAAATGTTGATAGATTAATAAACTAAAGAGAAATTATGATAAATACAATAGAGAGAAATTGTGAGATTAGATAGTAATACAGTAGAAAGAAATTAAGATGAATACAGTTGAGAAAAGTTATGGCATACAAGATCGGAATAATATTTAGAAAAATTATGACTTATTAGTTTTTTAATTCAATAGAGGGAAATGAAAAATAATGATAACTTAGAAATTATGATATACTAGAACTGAATACAAAACACTGAAAAAGTATGGCATACTAGATCTTAATAAAATTAAAATATGATCTCTTTGAACTTGAATACAAAACCTAACTGAAAAGTACAAAAACATGGGAAAATTAAGCTTTTTTCTTCTCTGTCCAGGAGATTCAAGATACAAAAGAACCTGTGGAACCAGCTCTAACGGCTGTACAGTCTGCTCCCATCACAGCATCAGTAACAGTTCCAGCACAGGAGGAAAAAGCTGCTTCAGATTCTACCCCAGCAGTGCAAGTCACAGAAGAGGCAGCACAGATTGTAAATGGTAGAGCACCAAGCAAGCCAGTGGATGAATTGCCAGCAGAAGATGAAAAATGTTCAGCAGATGTTCAAGCTGAGGCAGTTGTAGAAGTCAAAGCAGAGGATGAAAAAGCAAATGAGGCTCTGGTTCACTTGGAGAATGCACCAGAAGCATCTGAGCCAGCTGAAGAGCCACTGCCTGCACCACCTGTGCAAGAGCCATTGGTTGAAACAGAACCACAAAAACATGAAGTGCATGCTGGACCAGAGCCAGAGCCAGAAACAGCACTTCCAGTAGAGAATTCTATTGCTGCAGCAGGAGACTCAGCAGCTGCTCCTTCAGACACTGCAGAAAGTGGTGCAGCTGACAGTGCCAAGGTGGTGCTAGAAACTGGTGACACTGCAGCTCCAGGCCAGGTAAAAATTCATTAGTTGGCTGATATGCACTTTTGTTAACCTGAGTAGCACTTTGAAAAGAAAAAGCAGTAGTGTAAATTGTAATAAGATTGTTTTACTGGATTCTTTTGCTAAACAGATCTTGTAGAATTATTTCACTTAAGCAGATCTATAAAATTTTGCTAAGAATTTCCTTTAATTTGTTTTGCTATGTATATTCTGGCAAGTAGTTTTTCTACTATATTAAAATTGTTTTGTGTAGCAGATCCTGTAGAATTATTTTTCTAAGTAGAATATATTCACTTGTCTGAAGATAAAAAAAGCTTTATTATTGAATAAATATGAAATTGGCTGTATGTGTATATGCTGGGTAAAATCTCGTTGGTACTGGCTGAACAGCTTAAATATTAAATTTATTTGTTATGTTGGGTAAGAATACATTTCATGGAAAAACTAACTGAAATTAAGATAAGACAAGAAGTTTTTTTTTTTTTTAATGTAAACTATGAATAACCACTTTAATAAGTATAATTATGTGACTATTTTAGATGAACTTGAAGCTGATTCTCATACTGAGTCATTTAGCTTCAGTTAACATGGCAAATTTACTTATTTAGTGTATGTATGTATTACTGTTTGTGTCTAACCTCACTGAACTGTGTGTTAATATGCCAGTTTGATGTATATTTTTATTTGCATCTAATCTCACTGAAATGTGTTAACATGGTCAATTTAATGTATATTTGTATTAGTGTCCAAACTTCACTGAGCTGTATGTAACATGACCAATTTAATGTATATTTGCAATGGTGTCTAAACTCACTGAACTTTGTTGTTTAACATGCCAATATAAATGATTATTTGTACTAGAGTCTAACCTGTCTGAACTGTAACATGATCAGTTTAATGTATATTTGTACTACTGTATAACCTCACTGAACTATGTGTGTAATCAAGGCCAATTTATATTGACTGAACTTAAGTGTTTTATAGTCTTGATGATGAACTAAAGTGGTCTCTAATCTTCTATTGAAACATAGCTCTCTGTCCTCACATAAAATGTGACCCTTTTATTGGCAAATACAAATCAGTTAATGTTACAGATCAGAGCATCTTTTGTGCTGATGAAAACATTACCAAGCTATATGTATGAAAGAGTGCCTTCAGTCATCATCACCCAAAATCTCATGGAAAAACTTCTCAATTGATTGTTTTATATATACATACTGTATATAGAAACACTTGTGTTTATTAATATACCCATAGTAGCATGATGGCTTTGAAAATCACTATAGAAACTTCTTTCAGTGCTGATCTATTTTCATAGATAACCTGGTTTTGTTTTTCATTTCAAAGACCAACAAGAATTTAGTTCAGCCATGCAAATAAACTAAATCAGTAGAGTTAGGTGGTTTGTAAAGTACAGCAAATTTTAGAATCATAGTAACAATGGATATTGTAATATATGAGATTGAAATAACTTATTTTTCCAAGATATTTTTAACGTTACCAGTGTACATAAATTCGATGATGATACAAAGGATCATACAGCCACATTTATATTGATGGTATGACACTTAACACAAACATAACATCCTCTGCACTAGCATCTTGTCTTGTTATATACCTTAACTGCATGCAGAACAAAGAAGCAGCTTGATTGGGTTATGGCCCAGAGACTTTTGCTGCTTTGTATCAACATGTATCAAGCACTTATGTTTTTATTTTCCTTTTAACACCAAAATAGCAATATTTATGAAAGATGATGGTTACTTAGCCTTTGCCTAGAGTTTCAGAAAAGTCAGAATATCTTTAATATATATATATATGTTGTTAAATTCCTGTTCTCTTTAAAATGTTGAAAAAAATTAGAATTACTTTTGTACAGGAGCAGCATAGACCAGGCAACAATGTGAAGTTGATTGAGTTCAAATGGGAAGAAGGTGGAAACAGTGTTCTGATCAGTGGGTCTTTCAATAACTGGACAGAAAAAATTGCTCTCACTAAGAAGTGAGTATACATGTCATGTACATCATCATCTTAGTGCTTGTAGCTTGTTTACTTATGTTGTTGGGTCACCCTCCCTTCTTCATGAATCAGTGTGCTTTCCATCACAAACAGTAAAGCAAGTTCAATTAAATTTATGCAAGGATAATACTGCTTATTATAGTGTGACTATTTCATTTTTGCAAAAATTACTGTTGAGTGTGGATTTAAGATATGGTTTTATTATTTTCAGTGGTGAGGTGTTCTCTGCATCTGTTGATTTGCCTGCAGGGGAGTATCTGTATAAATACATTGTGGATGAGCAATGGGTAGTCAATAAAAATCAGGTGAAATATGCTTTTCCTTGCTTTTCTAGCATAATGTAAGGTATGACTGCGTGATGCATAAACTAGAATCTTTTTTAATTTCTGTTCATGTTAATGGGAATGTTACATGCCAGTATTTATTTAGAGACCCTGCTCCAGAATTAAGATTTAGATTAATTAAATTCCAGGATTAGATTAATTAAATCTCCTCATTTATTCTGAAACAGACTGACTGCCCAGATCTATCCTTCAGTCTGACTAAATTTAATCTCGTAGTAAGACACAAAATTTAGAGACAGATAAACCTGTGTGACAATTGCACGGACTGGGACACATTAATCAATTACAACTAATCATACTTGCATTCGTCACGCTCTTGATGCTCGCCCCCACCCAGCCCTAATTTGGTCTTTCTCGCAAATGATTTAGTCGACTACGTAATTGATCAACAAATATAAGATTTAATAAAAGATTTACAAATAACAAAAATTGAATCAAATGCTCGGTCTAACAAGACTACGTATTATCAGCTCTGCGAATAGTTTCAATGTCAATTACTGATTAGTGATTCCAGTTTATTGTCATTACTCAACTTGCAACTTCCCACTGCTATGACGACACTCTATCATCAGATATGGCAACACTCGCACCCAACTAGCATGAGTTGTGGCTTCAGCGACGATCCATAACATCAGTGCCCGATCCTCACATCAAGTTCAGCAGAACTTAAACGGACCAGTCCCGGACTCCTCTAGAGGTCTCAGGACGCAGAGATTATGAAATCTCAAACCCAACGATACGAACTCAGACCCGCTCTGAAAATACAATAATTCTCATGAGCGACAGTTCCTACTGATTCGCAATCTACACAAGTGGCTTTGATAATAGCGTAGCTTGTTTTACAAATGACCGTTCTGTATCTTCACATTCAATAGTTTGAATCTAATAACGAAAATACAATCAGCATCACGCTCATGCGTGTTACAATTAAAATGTGACGTTTACACATACAAGAGAATTTAATCGTTCAAAGAACATTTAGATTTTTCAATGAAAGTAAATATGAATTAAAATCACATACGAGTTACAGCATAGACGCGATTATACATTGTTTACATCAAAAGATCTTTACATAAAAGAATCCTATGAACGTGCATCAACGTTCTGTGATTACAATTCCATCAATTTAGCATTATAACTCATTATCTCACAATTCGACAATTAATGTGTAAAGAATGTAATGGTTCTAGCTTAACCGTACTGTTACCAAGCCACGTGTCTAGAGAAGGTTGCAGTAAGGATATAATTTCTACATTACCAATTTCGCACATTCACACAATGATAACTTAAATAAAATGTAAGTAGTAATTTAAGAAATCGATGTGTTTACCTTCTCAGTAGATAGCTTCAAACAAAGACAGCGGGTCTTCTATTATACTTTTCGTATCGACTTACACGGAATTATCGGAGGCACGAAGCTTGTAAGTTCAATCGGCCGTTGTCCCTCGTGTAAGTAAAGTATTTTGCGCGTGTCAGTTATTTATGAAGATGCATGAATTCGTCACGTGACTAGTCGTGACGTTATGGGTTCGATGTACGGTCGGCTATGGTCCCAAAAATAACAATAACATGGGATGAGTCTCCCTCTGCCTATTGACCTAAGGGTTACAATAACACATGAGTCTCTCCGTTGTTTCAACACAGGTGTGTGTGGGAAAATGTCCTAACAAAGGAACTATATTTGAAGTTTCAAATTTGAAACTTGCAGAACTGGGGCAAGAGTTCAGGACACAGAATTTTGTCTGAATCTGTTACACCCCTCTGCTTTTTAGGCGTTTATCATACCATATGATGAATGCCTCCTACAAATTATGTGTCATAAAATGTAGAAGTCCAAAATGAAGAAAAAATTTACAATTAAAAAATTTCAACACAGCTAGAAATAATGTAACGTGACGGAAAAATCAACTGTCGATTAACGGCACACTCATACAACATTTCTCTCCTTAGAAATCAAAGAAAAATGATTTAAGAAAACGTCCAGTCTAATTTAATAGACATCCATCCAATGGAATAACATGTTCTGAAATTCTCACTATCTGTCCCAATAATCAATAATTCACACCCAACCTAGTTTGATCTAACCAGATTATTCAGAATAGAAATCCAACATCAACCAATTCCACTGAATACGTATCCAACCATAGTGAGATCAACAAAAAAAAATGACTTCCAATGAACAACACTATCAATATGCAGGTTATGAAAAGTTCCAGATATTGATTTCCTGTATCAACCAAATATCAGAGTTTATGAATTACCAACTCTAATGAACTATCTATCAGTCTACCTGTCATATTCACAATTCAATCAGTGTCATAGCTTGTCAACAAAGTTCCATGAAATGTCCAACATATTTACAGTAACAGCTACCAACTACGGTACAACAAGAAGATAATGAAAATTCAAAGGAAGTGTCAAATCATTATTTCTACTGTTGCGCTATCCTGCCTAGCACAATCTTCGTAGTTCTATCCCAAACCCAATACACGTCATCGTCCATGTGTGTCAACATGTCTATGGTATGACAACTGTATTCCTTCTTTCTTACTCTGTTCGTCAGAATGTCACTGTGAGGTGCAATATATTGCATGTCAAGTTTAGACTTTCCATCTCTTGTCCAGTAAGTACGTCCTTGAAGTGTTTTATCTTCATGATCTCTTTCAAAACTCTCCAAAGTACTTGTCAAGTTTAAAATGTTTCTGGTAGTGTCAGTTTCTGCATGACTGCTCTCTAACCCTTCTAACAGTTTCAAACTTCTCGATACGTTTCGTATCGTGTCAGTGTCACTGTGGCCTTGACTATGCGAAGTCAGAATTTCAAATCTATCGCTCTTAGCCTTGTCACTGAACTCACGCAAATGCAAATTTGCTCCTTTGGTGTTTCGTGCATTTGTAGTTACGTCGTCTTCTACATGTTGAACGTCTCTAGTTCGCATGCACTCAACGTCTTTCGTCGGAATGGCGTCAGATCTACTATGGGTCCATTTCGCATCTAGTCTAATGTCATAGGTTCGCAAATGTGCCCTGTCGTGGCTACCAGTCTCTCTGAAGTACCTGAATTGCAACATTAGCTTCCCCTCTAAATCTGGAGGTTCCGTTCTCCTGATCTTATCATAGACTGAAGTGAAATACCTCATCCCACTAGTTGTTTTCTGTTTTAACCCATTCACAACTAGGTGTTCGACTGTCGTTATGTCTGTCAATTTGTCTCTCTCCCTGACAACATAAGCCTGTGTCTCTCTTGTGACTCTAGAATTGTCTAACTCTCCACTCGAGTATTCTCTAGTCACTGTGTGGTCAGACTCACTCGCTAGCAAGTCGGATTCCTGCGGTTGTATGAACAAGGGTTCTGTCTTAAACTCTCCAAGAGTTATCGATTGTCTCCCCTGGACCATACCGTTTATTGAACTAACATAATCTGTCTCCACTGACTTAGTTAATTCAATATGTCTTCTCATCAAATCGTCAGAATCTATGATGGAAATTCTGTCAGTTTCAATCACTAACTGGAAGTGAATGTTACCTGTCACAATGAATAACATCGCTATGTCTACTCTATGTGTGTTGTAGGCTACACTCCCACTGTTTCCTCTATCATAAATTTCTGCATCTGATGTCAGTAACAGCCCTGACGTCCCACCTGCTCTGGTTATCAGTCCGTCACTCTGGTTTTCATTGTCTATCGATCTAGTTCCGTCACTCATTTGTACTGTGTCTTTGATCAACTCAGGATTACACTCCGCACTTATCATTAGTGAATCAAGGAACATATCAGTTAATGAAACCCCCTCCTCCTTACTTCCACTTGTCACCCTCGTGTATTCTGTCACACGACTCACCTCCTCTCTCTCTGGTTTTGGTACGTACTCATGACATTCCTTTATCTCGACAGGTGAGTCGATAAAGGTAGTCCATGTACCGTGGCTTCTGTCTACGTCACTAATTCCGTTAAGTGATTTATCTGCAGACAGAGGTTCTGCCTTGTCTCCGACAACAGCATCGTTCATACCCACCAGTATACCGGCATCGTCATCGACCGTCTCTAGCAATCTTACACCAAGAAAACTAGATTCCGTCCCTGTACAGTCTTTGACTTTATCTTCTTCCATGTCACGTTTGGAAAAGAACTCTGTCTCAGCTCTGACAACTGTCATGTCATCTGAAGTAAATGAATTTATCATAGGCACATTGTCTCTGTCTGTATTGCTACCTATGCTGTCATCTGGATCAAATACTTCTGTTTCCCTGGCTATCAATGTGTTAGCACTCGGAACCTCGCATAACGCAATAATCTTGTGTTCCAAAATTACGTCATGACTCATGTCAATCATCGGAGATCGAGATCTACCGATGTCAGTCTCAGTCTTCGTAGCGAGCACATTCTCATGACTCTCTCTTAAACTAACAGTTCGGTCAGTAAACTCAGTCGATGTGTCACTGGCCTTCAACGATACACAACTGATAGAACCCGTTTCTATCTTCTCATGCATATTTGTCCTGTCAGAAAAATCAGTCACTGTGTTGCTAGAAGTTTCATCACACCTTAACGGTACACAACTGATAGAATCTGTCTCTATCTTATCATGCGCATTCAGTCCGTCAAACAAGGTGTCACACGTACACGGCGGTGTATGTGTTTGTCCAAATTCTACACGTGTTATTAAGTCATTAACAACAGTGTCTTTTCTTGTCTCTGTTTCAAGATCAAGCTTTGGTGGTGTGCCAACTGTTTCTGTAAGCTGGTTAGCAAGTTGAACTGTAATGGTTTCGTCAAAACATTTGTTTTGGTCTTTTTTGTCTGCTGTGTTCCGTAGTGCGACTAATTTCTGTGTGTCAGTCTCCACGCTCGCGGCGTTTGACCTCGGCAAGTCAAAGTTCACGGCCTGACTTTCCTGTCGTAATTTGTCAACAGTACCGTCACCTTCCCCAGCAAATTTAGACTCTGTTTCGATTTCTGTCCACAACCATTCTAATTCTAGACTTTCTTTCCTCTCGATAAGCCTTAGCTTCTCTTTCTTTAACTTTCTAATTTCGAACGTTAGGTCTCGCATTTCAACTTCACTTTCTATTATTAGAACTTCGCTTCCTCTCATTTCCATCCAGTCCCCTTCGAATCGGAAATCTCTATCAAACAACTGTTTTACTCGCGCCTTCGTAAGGTTTACGCGTGAGTTTAATGAAGATCTAATTTCTTCCCTGTGTTTTATTTCCTTTTCATTGAGTTCTAGCAGGACGAAATTACGTAGCTGTTCACTTCTGTAGCCTAGTGATATGCCTATTTCCTGTTCGTGTTTTAGAATCTCCCTGAGCTGTACTCTCCCTACACTGTTCTTCTGATCTTTAATCCTTAGATTTTTCAAAGTCGTAAGGTGATCATCTTCTATCTCTAACCTTTCCATCTCGGCCTTAACGCGCTCTAGCTTTTCTCTAGCCTCGGCCTGCCGTGACTCGATCCGTTTCATTTCTAACGCGCCATCGAGTTTTATTCGTTCTAACCTTTTCGCATGTTCCGCCTCGAATTCGCGTTCCTCTCTTTCCTCTTCCTCTTTCTCTCTCTCTCTTTCTCTCTCTCTCTCTGCTTTCTTGTCTAGTTCAGTTCGAACTACTTCTCTCTCTCTCTCTGCTTTCTTGTCTAGTTCAGTTCTCACGTAGTTCGTCAACTCTTCTTCGGTTTGGTATCCGATCAAGGAACCTTCCTCTCTCAGATTCTCAATAATCTGTTCGAGGTCCATCTTATTTATTTAGCGCGCCTGGCTACAATAAATATCTCTCGTGATTGTGTATCTAACCGTAGGCGATAAAACTCCGCTTTTATCCCACAATAACTTTTAGGCTACGACCTTACAAAAATTATTGAATTTATTCAGAACACCTTCCGAAATAAATTACGCGTTAGTTACACGTTCACCTGCTTGGTTACAAATCTGTTGTCTCCAAGGCTTCCGTAATGTCACGGCTCCTACCATACAACATTACACATTATATTTAGCACCCTAAATATAATAGTCCGAAGTCTATTGCTACCAGTTAACTACCTTAGTCCCGTGGTGCAACACATCGACCTCTTAAAACAATGATCTACTTAGTTAACACGCTACTAAATAAAATCATTGATCCACAGTTAACATGCATACATCTAGCTACAACTAAAAATGTATTACAACATGTCAACAATCAAAATGTACATTATTCCCTGCAATAGAATAATACATGTACAAAATTCAATGCAAAAATGCCAAATGAAGAAACAAGAAAAAAAGAACAATATAACATGGAATCAGTAAATTTCTTTTTGCAATTCGCTTCTAAGTTTGTCTAGGAGAACAATTATTTCCCTTGGTACAAATTTTTCCGATTTATTCTATCAAATCCCGCGACGAGTACCCACTTGTTACATGCCAGTATTTATTTAGAGACCCTGCTCCAGAATTAAGATTTAGATTAATTAAATTCCAGGATTAGATTAATTAAATCTCCTCATTTATTCTGAAACAGACTGACTGCCCAGATCTATCCTTCAGTCTGACTAAATTTAATCTCGTAGTAAGACACAAAATTTAGAGACAGATAAACCTGTGTGACAATTGCACGGACTGGGACACATTAATCAATTACAACTAATCATACTTGCATTCGTCACGCTCTTGATGCTCGCCCCCACCCAGCCCTAATTTGGTCTTTCTCGCAAATGATTTAGTCGACTACGTAATTGATCAACAAATATAAGATTTAATAAAAGATTTACAAATAACAAAAATTGAATCAAATGCTCGGTCTAACAAGACTACGTATTATCAGCTCTGCGAATAGTTTCAATGTCAATTACTGATTAGTGATTCCAGTTTATTGTCATTACTCAACTTGCAACTTCCCACTGCTATGACGACACTCTATCATCAGATATGGCAACACTCGCACCCAACTAGCATGAGTTGTGGCTTCAGCGACGATCCATAACATCAGTGCCCGATCCTCACATCAAGTTCAGCAGAACTTAAACGGACCAGTCCCGGACTCCTCTAGAGGTCTCAGGACGCAGAGATTATGAAATCTCAAACCCAACGATACGAACTCAGACCCGCTCTGAAAATACAATAATTCTCATGAGCGACAGTTCCTACTGATTCGCAATCTACACAAGTGGCTTTGATAATAGCGTAGCTTGTTTTACAAATGACCGTTCTGTATCTTCACATTCAATAGTTTGAATCTAATAACGAAAATACAATCAGCATCACGCTCATGCGTGTTACAATTAAAATGTGACGTTTACACATACAAGAGAATTTAATCGTTCAAAGAACATTTAGATTTTTCAATGAAAGTAAATATGAATTAAAATCACATACGAGTTACAGCATAGACGCGATTATACATTGTTTACATCAAAAGATCTTTACATAAAAGAATCCTATGAACGTGCATCAACGTTCTGTGATTACAATTCCATCAATTTAGCATTATAACTCATTATCTCACAATTCGACAATTAATGTGTAAAGAATGTAATGGTTCTAGCTTAACCGTACTGTTACCAAGCCACGTGTCTAGAGAAGGTTGCAGTAAGGATATAATTTCTACATTACCAATTTCGCACATTCACACAATGATAACTTAAATAAAATGTAAGTAGTAATTTAAGAAATCGATGTGTTTACCTTCTCAGTAGATAGCTTCAAACAAAGACAGCGGGTCTTCTATTATACTTTTCGTATCGACTTACACGGAATTATCGGAGGCACGAAGCTTGTAAGTTCAATCGGCCGTTGTCCCTCGTGTAAGTAAAGTATTTTGCGCGTGTCAGTTATTTATGAAGATGCATGAATTCGTCACGTGACTAGTCGTGACGTTATGGGTTCGATGTACGGTCGGCTATGGTCCCAAAAATAACAATAACATGGGATGAGTCTCCCTCTGCCTATTGACCTAAGGGTTACAATAACACATGAGTCTCTCCGTTGTTTCAACACAGGTGTGTGTGGGAAAATGTCCTAACAAAGGAACTATATTTGAAGTTTCAAATTTGAAACTTGCAGAACTGGGGCAAGAGTTCAGGACACAGAATTTTGTCTGAATCTGTTACACCCCTCTGCTTTTTAGGCGTTTATCATACCATATGATGAATGCCTCCTACAAATTATGTGTCATAAAATGTAGAAGTCCAAAATGAAGAAAAAATTTACAATTAAAAAATTTCAACACAGCTAGAAATAATGTAACGTGACGGAAAAATCAACTGTCGATTAACGGCACACTCATACAACATTTCTCTCCTTAGAAATCAAAGAAAAATGATTTAAGAAAACGTCCAGTCTAATTTAATAGACATCCATCCAATGGAATAACATGTTCTGAAATTCTCACTATCTGTCCCAATAATCAATAATTCACACCCAACCTAGTTTGATCTAACCAGATTATTCAGAATAGAAATCCAACATCAACCAATTCCACTGAATACGTATCCAACCATAGTGAGATCAACAAAAAAAAATGACTTCCAATGAACAACACTATCAATATGCAGGTTATGAAAAGTTCCAGATATTGATTTCCTGTATCAACCAAATATCAGAGTTTATGAATTACCAACTCTAATGAACTATCTATCAGTCTACCTGTCATATTCACAATTCAATCAGTGTCATAGCTTGTCAACAAAGTTCCATGAAATGTCCAACATATTTACAGTAACAGCTACCAACTACGGTACAACAAGAAGATAATGAAAATTCAAAGGAAGTGTCAAATCATTATTTCTACTGTTGCGCTATCCTGCCTAGCACAATCTTCGTAGTTCTATCCCAAACCCAATACACGTCATCGTCCATGTGTGTCAACATGTCTATGGTATGACAACTGTATTCCTTCTTTCTTACTCTGTTCGTCAGAATGTCACTGTGAGGTGCAATATATTGCATGTCAAGTTTAGACTTTCCATCTCTTGTCCAGTAAGTACGTCCTTGAAGTGTTTTATCTTCATGATCTCTTTCAAAACTCTCCAAAGTACTTGTCAAGTTTAAAATGTTTCTGGTAGTGTCAGTTTCTGCATGACTGCTCTCTAACCCTTCTAACAGTTTCAAACTTCTCGATACGTTTCGTATCGTGTCAGTGTCACTGTGGCCTTGACTATGCGAAGTCAGAATTTCAAATCTATCGCTCTTAGCCTTGTCACTGAACTCACGCAAATGCAAATTTGCTCCTTTGGTGTTTCGTGCATTTGTAGTTACGTCGTCTTCTACATGTTGAACGTCTCTAGTTCGCATGCACTCAACGTCTTTCGTCGGAATGGCGTCAGATCTACTATGGGTCCATTTCGCATCTAGTCTAATGTCATAGGTTCGCAAATGTGCCCTGTCGTGGCTACCAGTCTCTCTGAAGTACCTGAATTGCAACATTAGCTTCCCCTCTAAATCTGGAGGTTCCGTTCTCCTGATCTTATCATAGACTGAAGTGAAATACCTCATCCCACTAGTTGTTTTCTGTTTTAACCCATTCACAACTAGGTGTTCGACTGTCGTTATGTCTGTCAATTTGTCTCTCTCCCTGACAACATAAGCCTGTGTCTCTCTTGTGACTCTAGAATTGTCTAACTCTCCACTCGAGTATTCTCTAGTCACTGTGTGGTCAGACTCACTCGCTAGCAAGTCGGATTCCTGCGGTTGTATGAACAAGGGTTCTGTCTTAAACTCTCCAAGAGTTATCGATTGTCTCCCCTGGACCATACCGTTTATTGAACTAACATAATCTGTCTCCACTGACTTAGTTAATTCAATATGTCTTCTCATCAAATCGTCAGAATCTATGATGGAAATTCTGTCAGTTTCAATCACTAACTGGAAGTGAATGTTACCTGTCACAATGAATAACATCGCTATGTCTACTCTATGTGTGTTGTAGGCTACACTCCCACTGTTTCCTCTATCATAAATTTCTGCATCTGATGTCAGTAACAGCCCTGACGTCCCACCTGCTCTGGTTATCAGTCCGTCACTCTGGTTTTCATTGTCTATCGATCTAGTTCCGTCACTCATTTGTACTGTGTCTTTGATCAACTCAGGATTACACTCCGCACTTATCATTAGTGAATCAAGGAACATATCAGTTAATGAAACCCCCTCCTCCTTACTTCCACTTGTCACCCTCGTGTATTCTGTCACACGACTCACCTCCTCTCTCTCTGGTTTTGGTACGTACTCATGACATTCCTTTATCTCGACAGGTGAGTCGATAAAGGTAGTCCATGTACCGTGGCTTCTGTCTACGTCACTAATTCCGTTAAGTGATTTATCTGCAGACAGAGGTTCTGCCTTGTCTCCGACAACAGCATCGTTCATACCCACCAGTATACCGGCATCGTCATCGACCGTCTCTAGCAATCTTACACCAAGAAAACTAGATTCCGTCCCTGTACAGTCTTTGACTTTATCTTCTTCCATGTCACGTTTGGAAAAGAACTCTGTCTCAGCTCTGACAACTGTCATGTCATCTGAAGTAAATGAATTTATCATAGGCACATTGTCTCTGTCTGTATTGCTACCTATGCTGTCATCTGGATCAAATACTTCTGTTTCCCTGGCTATCAATGTGTTAGCACTCGGAACCTCGCATAACGCAATAATCTTGTGTTCCAAAATTACGTCATGACTCATGTCAATCATCGGAGATCGAGATCTACCGATGTCAGTCTCAGTCTTCGTAGCGAGCACATTCTCATGACTCTCTCTTAAACTAACAGTTCGGTCAGTAAACTCAGTCGATGTGTCACTGGCCTTCAACGATACACAACTGATAGAACCCGTTTCTATCTTCTCATGCATATTTGTCCTGTCAGAAAAATCAGTCACTGTGTTGCTAGAAGTTTCATCACACCTTAACGGTACACAACTGATAGAATCTGTCTCTATCTTATCATGCGCATTCAGTCCGTCAAACAAGGTGTCACACGTACACGGCGGTGTATGTGTTTGTCCAAATTCTACACGTGTTATTAAGTCATTAACAACAGTGTCTTTTCTTGTCTCTGTTTCAAGATCAAGCTTTGGTGGTGTGCCAACTGTTTCTGTAAGCTGGTTAGCAAGTTGAACTGTAATGGTTTCGTCAAAACATTTGTTTTGGTCTTTTTTGTCTGCTGTGTTCCGTAGTGCGACTAATTTCTGTGTGTCAGTCTCCACGCTCGCGGCGTTTGACCTCGGCAAGTCAAAGTTCACGGCCTGACTTTCCTGTCGTAATTTGTCAACAGTACCGTCACCTTCCCCAGCAAATTTAGACTCTGTTTCGATTTCTGTCCACAACCATTCTAATTCTAGACTTTCTTTCCTCTCGATAAGCCTTAGCTTCTCTTTCTTTAACTTTCTAATTTCGAACGTTAGGTCTCGCATTTCAACTTCACTTTCTATTATTAGAACTTCGCTTCCTCTCATTTCCATCCAGTCCCCTTCGAATCGGAAATCTCTATCAAACAACTGTTTTACTCGCGCCTTCGTAAGGTTTACGCGTGAGTTTAATGAAGATCTAATTTCTTCCCTGTGTTTTATTTCCTTTTCATTGAGTTCTAGCAGGACGAAATTACGTAGCTGTTCACTTCTGTAGCCTAGTGATATGCCTATTTCCTGTTCGTGTTTTAGAATCTCCCTGAGCTGTACTCTCCCTACACTGTTCTTCTGATCTTTAATCCTTAGATTTTTCAAAGTCGTAAGGTGATCATCTTCTATCTCTAACCTTTCCATCTCGGCCTTAACGCGCTCTAGCTTTTCTCTAGCCTCGGCCTGCCGTGACTCGATCCGTTTCATTTCTAACGCGCCATCGAGTTTTATTCGTTCTAACCTTTTCGCATGTTCCGCCTCGAATTCGCGTTCCTCTCTTTCCTCTTCCTCTTTCTCTCTCTCTCTTTCTCTCTCTCTCTCTGCTTTCTTGTCTAGTTCAGTTCGAACTACTTCTCTCTCTCTCTCTGCTTTCTTGTCTAGTTCAGTTCTCACGTAGTTCGTCAACTCTTCTTCGGTTTGGTATCCGATCAAGGAACCTTCCTCTCTCAGATTCTCAATAATCTGTTCGAGGTCCATCTTATTTATTTAGCGCGCCTGGCTACAATAAATATCTCTCGTGATTGTGTATCTAACCGTAGGCGATAAAACTCCGCTTTTATCCCACAATAACTTTTAGGCTACGACCTTACAAAAATTATTGAATTTATTCAGAACACCTTCCGAAATAAATTACGCGTTAGTTACACGTTCACCTGCTTGGTTACAAATCTGTTGTCTCCAAGGCTTCCGTAATGTCACGGCTCCTACCATACAACATTACACATTATATTTAGCACCCTAAATATAATAGTCCGAAGTCTATTGCTACCAGTTAACTACCTTAGTCCCGTGGTGCAACACATCGACCTCTTAAAACAATGATCTACTTAGTTAACACGCTACTAAATAAAATCATTGATCCACAGTTAACATGCATACATCTAGCTACAACTAAAAATGTATTACAACATGTCAACAATCAAAATGTACATTATTCCCTGCAATAGAATAATACATGTACAAAATTCAATGCAAAAATGCCAAATGAAGAAACAAGAAAAAAAGAACAATATAACATGGAATCAGTAAATTTCTTTTTGCAATTCGCTTCTAAGTTTGTCTAGGAGAACAATTATTTCCCTTGGTACAAATTTTTCCGATTTATTCTATCAAATCCCGCGACGAGTACCCACTTGTTACATGCCAGTATTTATTTAGAGACCCTGCTCCAGAATTAAGATTTAGATTAATTAAATTCCAGGATTAGATTAATTAAATCTCCTCATTTATTCTGAAACAGACTGACTGCCCAGATCTATCCTTCAGTCTGACTAAATTTAATCTCGTAGTAAGACACAAAATTTAGAGACAGATAAACCTGTGTGACAATTGCACGGACTGGGACACATTAATCAATTACAACTAATCATACTTGCATTCGTCACGCTCTTGATGCTCGCCCCCACCCAGCCCTAATTTGGTCTTTCTCGCAAATGATTTAGTCGACTACGTAATTGATCAACAAATATAAGATTTAATAAAAGATTTACAAATAACAAAAATTGAATCAAATGCTCGGTCTAACAAGACTACGTATTATCAGCTCTGCGAATAGTTTCAATGTCAATTACTGATTAGTGATTCCAGTTTATTGTCATTACTCAACTAGCAACTTCCCACTGCTATGACGACACTCTATCATCAGATATGGCAACACTCGCACCCAACTAGCATGAGTTGTGGCTTCAGCGACGATCCATAACATCAGTGCCCGATCCTCACATCAAGTTCAGCAGAACTTAAACGGACCAGTCCCGGACTCCTCTAGAGGTCTCAGGACGCAGAGATTATGAAATCTCAAACCCAACGATACGAACTCAGACCCGCTCTGAAAATACAATAATTCTCATGAGCGACAGTTCCTACTGATTCGCAATCTACACAAGTGGCTTTGATAATAGCGTAGCTTGTTTTACAAATGACCGTTCTGTATCTTCACATTCAATAGTTTGAATCTAATAACGAAAATACAATCAGCATCACGCTCATGCGTGTTACAATTAAAATGTGACGTTTACACATACAAGAGAATTTAATCGTTCAAAGAACATTTAGATTTTTCAATGAAAGTAAATATGAATTAAAATCACATACGAGTTACAGCATAGACGCGATTATACATTGTTTACATCAAAAGATCTTTACATAAAAGAATCCTATGAACGTGCATCAACGTTCTGTGATTACAATTCCATCAATTTAGCATTATAACTCATTATCTCACAATTCGACAATTAATGTGTAAAGAATGTAATGGTTCTAGCTTAACCGTACTGTTACCAAGCCACGTGTCTAGAGAAGGTTGCAGTAAGGATATAATTTCTACATTACCAATTTCGCACATTCACACAATGATAACTTAAATAAAATGTAAGTAGTAATTTAAGAAATCGATGTGTTTACCTTCTCAGTAGATAGCTTCAAACAAAGACAGCGGGTCTTCTATTATACTTTTCGTATCGACTTACACGGAATTATCGGAGGCACGAAGCTTGTAAGTTCAATCGGCCGTTGTCCCTCGTGTAAGTAAAGTATTTTGCGCGTGTCAGTTATTTATGAAGATGCATGAATTCGTCACGTGACTAGTCGTGACGTTATGGGTTCGATGTACGGTCGGCTATGGTCCCAAAAATAACAATAACATGGGATGAGTCTCCCTCTGCCTATTGACCTAAGGGTTACAATAACACATGAGTCTCTCCGTTGTTTCAACACAGGTGTGTGTGGGAAAATGTCCTAACAAAGGAACTATATTTGAAGTTTCAAATTTGAAACTTGCAGAACTGGGGCAAGAGTTCAGGACACAGAATTTTGTCTGAATCTGTTACAGGGAACTTAAGTCAACCTTTCTCAGTAATATAGTGTAATATGAAAATTTAAAATTCTTTTTAGGTATACAATTTAAAAACAACTACAAGAGTTGACATTTCAGGTAAACAGTCTTCATTAGGACAATAACAGTGATCTGAACAATGAATTGAGTTAACCTATTGATGTATAGTATATTCATTTGGATAACAACCATCAAAATCACTTTCTATTCAGATAAATTGATAAAATATTGTAAGCTTACTCATGTCATTATTATAATTACCGTATTGTCATGGTGGATATTTTTTGTTAAAATTTGACTTTTCTGTTTTGAATTTTCTTTTTGCAATAATTTCTTTTGTTTCACAGCTAAACAAAATTTTCTGTTTATATTGTTGAATTTTCTTGATAATTTTAGTGTAAACATTGATAAAGTTTGCCTGAAAAAGTGTAAGTACATGTCTTGTTTAACCATATTAATTAATGTAAGCTTAGGAAAATCTTGCTTGAAATTGTTAGTGTAAACATAAATAAGCCTAGCAAGTAGCATTAAAATGTTATTGTAAATTTCAGAAATCATGCTTGAAAATATTAGTGTAAAAATATGTAAACCTTGCTTGAAATTGTTAGTGTAAACATAGGAAAATCTTGCTTTAAAAATGTTATTAACTTATTATAAACATAAAAAATCATGCTTGTAAACATAGGTAAATCTTCCTTGAAATTGTTAGTGTAAATATATGAAAGCCTTGCTTTAAAATATTACTGTAAACATAAGAAATCACGCTTGAAAATGTTAATGTAAACAGGTAAATCTTCCTTGAAATTATTAGTCTAAACATATGAAAGCCTTGCTTTAAAATATTACTGTAAACATAAGAAATCACGCTTGAAAATGTTAATGTAAGCATAGGTAAACTTTGCTTACCAGTATTAGTTTCAACATACAGTGTTCAACAATACTGGTGTACTTTTGCTTTGACAGTGTCACTAAAACCAGGGTAAGCTTTGTTTGACACTAATAGTAGTATTAGTATAGAAGGTGTGTGTGTGTGTGTGAAATTTGTTTAAATATTTGTATTTGCTATTTCTGCAAGCAGAAACTGCCAACTACAATCTGTAACTAGTGTAGGACAAGATTTTCAATATATAGTTATATGATCTAAACCAGTAGATACTGATATCAGACACAGTAAGGAAAATAATTGCTATCAGCAGTGATCTAAAACAGAAGACATTGATATCATTATCAGTAATGATTTAAAACAATGCATTTATATCAGTAGTGATCTAACAAAATTACATGGTTGATATCACTATTGATCTAAACAGTAGATATAATTAATGTCAGTATTGATATAAATCAGTAGATATAATAATTGATTTCAGTAGTGCTCTAAAACAGCAGACAATTTATATCAGTAATAATCTATACCAGACCATATTAAAAATAAATTGTGCTACTCATTAAAATAAAATTAAAAAATATCTTATTTGAGAAAGACTGACAAAACACCTACATTTTATCTGAAATAAATTAAATTTCATCTACAAATTTATTTTGATTTAAAAAAAAATAGTTTGGAACAAGAATATAAAGATTTCATCAGTTTGAAAAACTAGGTTAAGTTTAATTTTTTTAAATATATGCTCAGTGGACTTTTCAGACTTAAGAAAGTCTGAAAACAATTTAACTGGCTATTATTTATGGTAGTTTTATATTCTGCTTTCATATTAAATCAAAACTCATAATCTCCTAGATAGTTTTTTATTTTTATATTTATTTTTTTCCCCATTTGCATGTTGGTTTTGTTGAGATTTTAAAAGATCCTTTGCCTCCTGCCAACAATATCTATTATTTTGTAAAAATGTTGTGACACAGATTCAGTGTGTATGATATGGGTGATTACAATTTGATAAACTTTGACATATCTTTAATGAAACTTTAGTATAATAGACACAGAACAGACTACAATTATAACTAAATGCAAATTTAAATTAAATTAAATGTCTTCCCACCTTTAATTTGTTACATCCTTTAAATATATATATTTTTTAATATCACTGTTTGGTTAGAGTTTCTATGATGCTAACAGAGAAGACTTCTCAGTTTAGGAGTAATACATTTACAGGTTCCATCTATTTCTCTAACAGCACTGCAAAGTTTTGTTGTGTAGTTAAATCATCTCCAGGAGTCTAGTGTTAAAATCATTTTCTGAATAACTCTCTCAGTCTTTGCTACCACTGCAAATCAATAATACCTCACGAAGTGCACGATTTCTTGATGAAATGCATTTTAGCCATTCACAAATTTTCCACAATTTTATATGAAGTTGTCCAAAAATAGTGAAAGGGAAATAACAGAAGATAACAAGAAAGAAATTTATGCATGAACATTTATGATTTTCTCCCTTTTATGCAAGAAGTGCCTTTTATAAGAATGTGTTAGTCTATACACCTGTCAACAGCCTATTGCCAAAAGATGTTTATGGCATACAGTTGTGCCAGAATTGGTGGAGAGATTAAGTGGTTTTTTCCAAAATTTGTACAATGTTAATTAATTACTGAGGTATGCTTTTGGCTGTTATTTTTAAAGTGAAGTTGTTCTAGTAAGACATCATCTTTATTAATTATTTAAGTTTTACTTTAAGGGAAACATTATTTTAAGTTTAAGAGATTTTCAAGGTTGTTTTTTTTAATTTAAAAGTATTGTTGTAAATTAATACAATTAATTAATATAACATTTTCCCCCTCTTTTAACAGCCTGTGAAGTGTGATGACAAGGGAGAGGAAAACAACTTTATTACAGTGGTGTAATTTTCTGCCCCTTGAAGCCAAATGAAATAATTGAAATAATCTTGTGAGAATGACTGAACAAAATTCTACAGTCAACAACTCTTCTTTTATGGAACCAATGTGAATATTGCCTGTTTCACAGAAACTGTTCCTTCCTATGCAAGCAGATCAGAATAGCTGAAAGAATTGAAATATTGCATTAGAAGTTTTTTTTTAAAAATTATTATTATACAACCACGTTCATGAAGCTCATGAAAGAGCTGACAATATAGCCTTGGGTCCAAACAAAATAATATCTGCAGTAAATTAGAGAAAAATGAAATATAATTTAAAAATTTTCAACAGCATAGTTACATTTGAGTAAATTATTTTAAAAGAAAAACCCACAGTAATGCAAATAATATTAACATGAATGTTTATCTATTTAAATAATTACACAGATACTTTAGTCAACAACACTGATAAAGATCTTATCGGAATATATCTAAATACATATATACTGAATAAAAACTAAATAACATAATTCTTCACCTAATTAATGGTAATAATAAAAAATGTATTTGACACAACTGCAACAAATTTCATTTAAAATATCTCAATATTTCCTTTTTAAATGATAACTGACATGTTTTTAAATTGACTTAATTTTTATTTGTATTATTTGCCACAGTACAAAGTGTATTTATATTGTGGGTAAATGTGCATATGGCTAATTTATGACTGTCTTTGTCATGAATAATTATGCATGTGCACTTTAAACAAATGTGCACATTCAGTGAATAACTTACACAAATACATGCACATACCACAAAGAACACATAAAAATGGTGGGGAACAAACAGTTATCTTTTGAGAAACATTTGAGTGAAACTAAAAGTTCCTATTATTGGAGGTTTTTGAAAGTAAGATGTCCTGTTGGAGGTTTCTGAAAGTCTGGGCAAAATGTTTGCAATACCAGCATTCTCCTTGTAGTTTGTTACTGTGTGCTATGTATTTTAATTGTGTTTCTTACGACTGTCTAATGTTACTGTTTTTGCTCATTTGAGAAACTGTAGGTAATGTAGTTCAGTGGGTGAAATAGTTTTACATACTATATTATTTATTTGCATCTTTATAGCGGTCCAATCATGATATATATGTGTGTGCATTCTCCATTCACTCAAATAAAGATCAGCTTCTATAAATATGTATACAAATGTATATTTTCTCAAATTTTTTTTTTATAATTGTAAAATTTTCTTCAAGGGTGATTTTTAAAAAGTAATCATTTGCATCAATGTAATAATTTTATATCAGATTATTATTTTTTTAAATGTCCACCAAATGCTTTTGTTTGACTTAAATCATTATTGTTTTTCTTTTAAATGAACATGTATATTTTGTAAACATTTTTCTTTTGAAAAATATTTAATGAATTTATACATTGTGCATTTCTTTAAAATGAAAATGGAAATTAAATAAAATTAAAATTAAATAAAATAAAGTTAAATGAAAATTAACCCTACTGAACCTCAGACTTTATGCAATGGCAGTTGACTGGCCCCTTTTGCAAGACTACTGCATTGGCTGTAACAAGTGAGTGATCTTGTCTGCGTAGTTTTGGAATATGCAGGGTTTAATACATAATGATATTAGCTGCATCAGGGATTAACTGTTGTTAACTGTTGTTGGAAATGACAAGATAACAAAAGTGCAAGAATGGCATATATCTACAGTTGAATTGGAAATGACATATTCATATTCTGGAATCTGCATTTTCTGTCAAATTCACATTTTGAAATGAGCATTCTATAATGTACATTCTAGATGGGACATATTCTGTACAAGGCACATTCTGCAATGGGCAAATTCTGACAGAGTGTAGTATAACAAATTTTAAGACCTTTTTTTTCCCCCCTAAAATTTGAATTACTTAAAACAAATGTATTTCTGCTCCAGTTTTAGCACATCTGCTCCTCTCCTTTCCACCACCTCACCACACGATGACAGGTATATGTATATGTTTATCCACTTTAATTTTAAAAAAAAATATTAAGTTATTTAGACTTTCAACATGCAGTAATATTAAAGACACATTTAAAAATAAATCCAATTCTGTGAAGGAAGCATGATACAATAGTGGGCATTGTGGAGAAAATAATTAGCTGGTCAGTAAATTGTTTGAATTAATGTGAAAACTTATCCAGGTCTTGCATTGAAAACTGTCTTGGTAGATAGATGGTTGAAGCTTATTTGATTTTCCTACTTTCTAAATTAATATGGGTAAAAATATTCTTTTAACTTGTGCTCAGAAGGAAAAGTAAAGGAAGACAGCATGGTAATTGCAGAGCTTTAAATATTCTTTTCTGTATAATTGAAGATAACAAGACCAGCATATTGATATTGTTTTATTGTGTACCACACATAAATAATACTGTAAGAAGACAGGCTTTTCTTTTACTAAATTATTTTAACTGTCTTTTTTATGTTTTTACTTTTAATAGTAGTAGTCCAGAGCATTTTTTTTCTTTTTGATTTTTATTTGTAAACTTTAGAGGAATAAATTACCTCATAACTAAACATGTTTTATTTAGTTTTAAACCACAAATTACAAAATGAAAAGTGAAAATATATTTACCACTTGTTACTTTATTTATGAAAATATTTTATGGTTAGAATTATAATGCAGTAATTATTTCATCTAAGTTTGCAGGATATTTTCCTCTGATGTAATTGTATTTTCTTATTCTCAAATGGTATCATAGTTCTAAATTTTTCATTTAGTATAGTTATTAGTTTCAGACACTCAGAAATCTGTACAAACCCTTTGCAAACTTAATATATAGTCTTTCAAAGTGCCTGCTACTTAAAAAGAAGTAAAGAGCAGATGATTCATTGCAGAAATTGATAGCTGGTCTAAGACCATGGGTAATAAATATTCTGTGAATCTCTTCTTAAGTCAGTTATATATGTAAGGTGGCTTTAAGATTGAAACCTTAAACATAAAGAATTAAATACTAACTGTGATCTTCTGCATTGTACTGAATCGGTGTAATTTTTTCACATGCACAGAAAAACAAATATTTTAAAAATCTTAATTTAGATTAAAAACATTTCTGAATTAATTTCTGGAACAGTACTTGAGCATTCAATTATATTTTGAACGTATTTACAAGACTATTTATATAGTTAAGATGGTGGAGGCAATTTTTATAATTTAACAATTTTGTATCATTAAAATGTTACTATCCTTAAATTTTAATGTCATTATATGATCAGGGTTTGCTAAATTAAAAATTCTGTATTATATCACAAATATCTAATTGTAGCCAAACAATACAAACATACATACATATATAGGCACGCACACACATGCATACACTAGGCTTAAAACTCAATAGGTACTTATTATTTTATTGGGGGCTGTGTTGGTAGGGGAGTAGGATGATTTAATAGTAGTTGTTTGGGGTATGACATCACCTACCCTATTCACTTGCATCCTTCATTGCTGTTCACTCACGTCTTGTATAATTATTAGACCCATGGTGTGTTTTAGCCAAAGGGCAATCACTCTGTACTATGGGTATTATTTGTAAATGCTGACTGCACATTGTTTTTGTGCAATGGGTGTACCTAATGCCTTGTGTGTACTTTGTGTTAATACTTTTTTCCTCAGTGCCACTTCAAATATTAATGCGACTTGCTTTTAATTTTTTGGACTAGTCATATGTTGCTATTGTATTTGACCGGATGAAAGTTTGTACTCTGCTAATTGTTTAATTTTATTTAAATCTTTTTAGTAATTTTACAATTCATTGATTTTATTTTATTCTTCTAAATATGCATTGCAATGATGGAAAAGGTGATATTTATGCAAAAATATTCAGTTACTTATTATTTGCTTCAGCATTGTAAAGTTGATCTGGTAACATAACTAGAAGTAAAAATCTAAAGACTGAAGATGCATAATTTTGTTGCAGAATTAATTTTTTTTTTTACAATTGATAAAGAAATCAGCATTGTTTAAGTTAGGAAAGTGACATTTTTTCTATCTTTCATAAAGTAGTTATAATGTTTGCTACAGAATATATCTGATGAAACTATTAGACTTTTGAGGTATCATATATCTGGTGGATTTCATATTTTATGTTACTGTCAGGACTGATGTCATATATCATGCACCTGACTGACATGTTACATTTTACAGTCAAGATGATGCCACAGATCATGTACATGTATGACATGTTGCAGTCAAGATTGGTGTCATAGATCATGTATATAACTGAGGTGTGTCACAGTTGTGAGCAATGTCATAGACTATGTACATGACTGATGAATGTTATATTTAAGAGTGATGTCATAGATCACATGACTGATGTTCTACTGTCTAGAGTGATATCAAGGATCACACATGTGACTGTGATGTAATTTACTTGATACAGGCAAGAGTGTTGTCACAGATCATGTATATATGACTGATATAGATTACTTGTTAAGGTCAGTTCTGATGTCACATATTAGGCAAAATAGACTGACATTGTTAATAGGTGGTTGGGATGAAGATTAATGAAAATATTCTTTATTATACATTTTTCACCCAACTTTACTCCTTTGTAAGTGTGAAATAAAATACTCAAGGTTTCTAAGTTTTCTTTCTGTATACCAAAATAATGATAATAATAGCTTTGATAATTAATGAAAAGGAAGAAAATCAACTACAAAATAGTTTTAAAATTAAATAAAATTAACTCCTATGTTTTATCACAAAATGACAATAAAATAAATTGACATCTCCTATGAATAAGTGTTTCTACTTAGAAAAAAATGCACTCTAAAATAAGAATGACACACCCTTTGAACTCTTAAACCAGTGTTATGCAAATGCTTGGTACAGTGTAAGGCCAGAATAAAGTATACTTTAGATTTGTGTTTACTATGTTACAAACTGTTGGCCAAATGATAACAGGTCTGAACTGATTGAGAAATGATTAATAAAACACATTTAAACAATGGCAGAAAACATTAGTATCTGGATGGATAGGAGAGTAGCTGTCATAGTTCAGTGGAGCAATCAGAATTCTGGAGGCTGCAATATATTGAGTTGCAACATTTTTGCTATTCATCATGTTGAACAAGCTAATGATACAAATGTGTTGCAAGCTGTTGTTTCTGTTTGTTTCCACTAATTTGGCTTTTTTTGTACACTGAAACTGCATTGATTTGTTATTATTATTGCAGCTCTTAGGAAAAGCATAAAATGCATGAATCTTCTAGACAGTTTTCTAAATGACATTTGGAAATGTATTTGGAGCCTGTTTAAGCAGTTTGTCTGTATTGTACATTTGTGTCTGTTTTCTTTTAAATTCATTATTTACGCTTGACAGGTACAGTACAAATGTCAAGATGCCAGTGAGGTTGTACTGTTATGTACACTAGTTCCAAACATGCTGTCTGTTTGGATGTTTATGTGTGCAGTTTTGTTTGTAAATCCCATCCAGGTTTTCACCAAAAATTTAATTCACTTATTCTCTTTTACTAAGCAAACACTTAAGACAGTGACAACAATTTAAAACTATCCACAAAGACATATTGAATTCATTGACTTTGAAGAAGCTTAGTTGAAAATAAAGACCAATAATGATCATATTAAAATCATTTTAAATTAAAATGAAACAAATGTTTCTGTGACCATTTCTTTGAACATCAATTTTAAAATGTTTGCTCAATTACAGGTGTAGAGTTAAGTCTGTCTGACTAGATCATCTTTTAAATTAAATTAAAATTTATTTTTCTAATATCGTATTTGTTTTACTGTTTCTTAGTGGGTTGTTGTTTCATACTGATTTAAATTCATGTACTGTATGCCTTTTGAAAACTTGTGTATCTATAGTTCATGTATGTGTGCATTGGTTTTTCATGTGAAAGTAAATAAAGTGATTTCATTTCCACCTTCTGTTATTTGGTTGTTTAGTTGTTAGAGATACATGTGAGTGTGTGTCATTAGATATCAAGACTTGGATAAGACTAAGTTTGAGTGTCTGAGATACCTTGGCTTGAGGAATACTAGGCATAAACATCTGTAAAATAAGACTAAGTATGACTACGCACAAGTGTCCTTGAGATTACAAGATTTGGGTAAGACTAGCATGTGACACCAAGGCTTGAGTAAGACTAGATATAGCATCCATGAGATACCAAGACTTGTTAGACTATGTCTGTGAGATAATAAGGCTTGAGTATGACTAAGTATAGGTGTCCATGAAATACCAAGGCTTCAGTAAGACACATCCATGAGGCACCAAGGCTTTAGGAAGACTAGGTATAGTATCCATGAGATACCAAGTCTATAGGTGAGTTTACATATGAGGTTAAACTAAATAAATGTGGTTTGCATGAGATATTAAAGTCTTAAGCCACAAACACATCATCATATATGAGGTATTGAGGTTAAGTTAAATACATGCACAGATCGAAGATAGACCAAGGCTTCAGCCAGGCTAGATGGATAAGTTAACTATGAGGATCTGTTATTCATTCACACTAGGTTACAAGTGTGTAAAAGGTCACCAAATACTAAAGCATTAAACAAAGAATTGGTTATATGTATGTGAGATACCAAAGGATTAAAACCGAATAGGTCACAAGCTTGTGAAAGGCCATCAAACACCAAAGAACAAAAACAAACAAGGTAAAAGAGAAAGAAACAGGCCTGTCAGAGAGGATTATTCAAGATGAAGATGAAATATTGGCATTACCTAACTGTACATCGTCACTTGTCTTTTGAGAGAGCTCAAATCTTTACAAAGAAATGAGGCACCTAGGTACGGCCCTTATCTTGCCACACTGTGGCATAGAGATACGAGCCCTTGTCACTTGCCACCTAGTGGCATAGACTCTATGCCATATACGGTCTTTGCCTCTTGTCCACACAGCGGTATGGTTTTGATTTGATTGAATGTAGGGGACGCTTTCGGCTTTCGCGCACAGCGGTATGGAGGTACGTTTCTTGTCTTTATACTGACATGGAGACAATGTCCTTACCTCTCGCCCATACTAACAAGGGCAAAGAGGCCCATCTTCGTCTCGTACCCACTCAGTGGCAGAGTTAGTAAGATCCTTTGTTGCTTGTCCACACAGTGACTCTACGGTGGCTTAGAAATAAGGTTGTGATATATTGCCCATACAACTGCAAAACAAGTTTGAATACTAATTAGTTATCCATTCACACAGCTCCTCAGAGGGACTCTCACTCAAGTTTAATACTCAGCGATTCTTGCCCAAAAAATTTCCTAACCGTTTTACAACTGTATGGGATAAACTTCAATCAGGCATAATTATGTTGATCGTAGATATGGAGAATGGGGAGATTGTGCTGAGTTTCTTTGAAAGAGATTTAAGAATTTCTTGGGCAGCTGAAAACTGGACAGAGAAGGTCGTCGACTGTTATGTAAGAAAATTCTACAGAAAAACGATTTAATCTAACTAACAAATGTTAAAACCTGTACACTTTTATATTACCTTCGTAAGCAGTAGGTCAGGCAAGGGAAGAAGGGGAGGTAATGGACAAATATTGTGAGGAGATGAATTGACAACCAGCTAAATGAGAAAAAGGAAAGTTCTTGTTAATTAACGAGAACGACTTCAAATTCAAGTCGTTTCTATGAACGCATGTTCAGTCTTTGGCTTGGTTGTCAAGGAATCTCAAAACAGCGATTAATAATTTTGTACAGTAAACAGCGACGAAATATCACTAACAAAACATTTAGAATTCATGCAACTTACAAATCATGGAAGCAGGTTTGGCCTTTTAAAACCATGCAGGACTGCGAAGACCTTTAAAGTTTGGTCTTTGTCCCAATAATTAAAAAAAAAATCCCTGACAATTCAAAGACCATTTTTCCCTTCCCCCCCCCCCGTTCCCCCCCCCCCCGATTTTCTCTGTGTTTCTGCTTGTATATTGGTGTGGGAATGCACAGATGCCTTCTGATATGATTACACGGTGACCCCACTAGGAGAGAATACCTATAAGAAGGTTGGTCTACCCGCCAGACGGCACTCAGTGAACGAAAAGTCATCATGTTGACGCTTGTCCTTCTTTCGCTTGCCGTCTGCACGCTGGCCCAGATTCCCTCGCCATGTCGTAAGTTCACTCGTTTTTCTGCCTGGTGGGGATTTTCGGGTTATGGTGCCCTTGTCTTTCAGAAGAAAAAAATGGAGGCCTGTTTGTTGCTTATTCGAGTGGTTGTGTTCAACTGATTGGATAAGTTGATGTCACGCTTTTGGTAGATATTTGGGAGTGTGCTGTTTTCTCATTTTTTGACATTTTGCAAGTTTAGGTAGCCATTGCCCAAGCCTTAAACTTATTATGCAACAGAGAGATGAATATTTAAATAGATAGATGGATATATAATTATAAAGAAGATTTGTTACGGTTAGTTGTAGAGGATGAGTTAGTAGACAGTCTCTAGCTGTAGTCAAGAAATTGTCATTTATGGCTGGTCTTTCAAAAACGATTCTAATGGAATGTGATTTCCGCCCCAAACCCCCTTTAGCTGTAACCAGTCAGTATTTTGATAAGGCCTACGTAGTCATACTAGAAAGAAAAGGGGAACTGAAACCCAAACTTAAAATTCTTGAAACTTTTCCCACTTCCGTCAGATTCTAATGCAGAATTAATTCACAGTAATAATACATGTGCCTACACATATACACATATATCATAATTCGTACGTATGTAAACATATAATATATATACATTTAGAAGATATTATCGAGTACATTTTGGTGGCATTGTTTCATGCCTTGTGACCAGTTTAACAAAAGACAACACCATTTACAATGAGTACACTAGCCAGCCCACACCCCTGTCTTTGACAGTTCTGCAGCTTTACAATCCTCTGTTCTTGACAGTTCTGAGGCTTTACAATCCTCTGTTCTTGATAGTTCTGCAGCTTTACAATCCTCTGTTCTTGATAGTTCTGCAGCTTTACAATCCTCTGTTCTTGACAGTTCTGCAGCTTTATAATCATTTGTTCTTGATAGTATTGCAGCCTTATAATCCTCTGTTCTTGACAGTTTTGCAACTTTATAATCCTCTGATCTTGACAGTTCTACAGCCGTACAATCCTCTGTTCCTGAAAAGTTGTGCAGTCTTAAAACTGTTCTTTTGCAGCTTTGTTTAGAGTGCGTGCAAAGTGAAGACCTTTTAGATAATGTGGCAAAATTTCTGGGACATCACTAGTACAGAGAACACATTGTTTATTTAAGTCTCCTGCCCGCTGAGAAATATGGCCAATTAAATGTTTTAAAAGAGTATCTGGAAAATGAAAGGGAAATAATGTGCATTTTAGATTTATCTACCATGTTCATGTCAATGCATAGTGTGTATGTACGCGTGTGGGTGCGTGTTAATATACATATCTATGTTTCATGAATATATGTAAGTCTGGTGCTTTTACATCTAAAAGGATAAAGAGCATACACGTACTCTGTACAGGACAAGGAAAAAATACAGATCTATCCCTTTAGAAAGTAATAATATTAAGGCAAACGTTACAGTCGTGTCAAATCTTATAGAGAAGATTGATAGATAGCGATGAGTGCAAATTAGAAATATATTACTGATAGTTATAAAGTTTCCCGACTAATTGAGATAATTATTTTTATCTTGGTGCAGCGGGTCCCAGACAGTTTACAGGCAACTTCAGAACGGTAAGCAAAACTTAAATTGATTTCCATTTAAATACAGTCTTTCAAATTTTCTCTCACTTCAGTATACAACTCTTCAAGCTCTCTTCACGAGTCTTCAAAGGAACTGAATTTAAACTAAATAATAAATTTCCTATCATTCGTTTCGAAGAGAAAAGAGAAATGACAAGAGAGATGGAGAGAGAGAGAGAGAGAGAGAGAGAGAGAGAGAGAGAGAGAGAGAGAGAGAGAGAGAGAGAGAGAGAGAGAGAGAGAAGTAAAATAAAAACTCTCCAAGATTCATATCTGTCTTCATACAAATCTTCAAAAGACACACTTTAATGCAAATATCAAACATACAAAATATGGAACCAGCATGTACTTTTAAAAAGTGTTTATTAAAAGTTCATGTAATATAAAATGTCCACTGTTGTATTTAAAACAATGGTTATTAAAGTTCATTAATATAAAATATCCACTGTTGTATTTAAAACAATGGTTATTAAAGTTCATTAATATAAAATATCCACTGTTGTATTTAAAGCAATGGTTATTAAAGTTCGTTAATATAAAATGTCCACTGTTGTATTTTACAAAAAAAAAATGGTTATTAAAGATCTTGTAATCTAAAATGTCCACTGTTGTAGTTTTAAAAAAATGGTTATTAAAGTTCATGTAATCTAAAATGTTGTTTTTCGTTGACTGCTCGTGACGACTTCAGGTGGACAGAGAGCGTCAGTTTGAAATTGACGGGAAAATATTCTACGACGAGGACAACCGACGAATCCGTGAGTTTGAGTTCGAGCAGATCGGGAGCGAGAAAAGCTTCTACGACAAACTCAAGTTGTACAACTTGGTAAGAGCCTTGTGCCAGACGATCTGAAACACGACTTTTCTTTGACTGTTTGATATTTCTGTTTGTTCTATGACTGATTTGATAGTGTAAATCCGACATTTCTGTTCATCCTATGATTGAGTCTTCATCAGGAGCAAAGTGATAACAGACTTTCAATGAAAATATGATATGATAAAGAATGTTCTCTGACTAATCAAATCAGTTATAGAACAAACAGAAATGTCGAACTTACACTAATCAAATCAGTCATAGAATAAACAGGAGTGTCGAACGTACACTGGTCAAATCAGTCATAAAACAAACAGAAATGTGTGTGTGATTTGTGCGTGTGATTTGTGCGTGCATGCATGTGTGTGTGTGTGTGTGTGTGTGTGTGTGTGTGTGTGTGTGTGTGTGTGTGTGTGTGTTATATGTGTGTGTAATTCTTTTTACCAGAATTTTGTGTCTAACATTTGAGAATGTATTACACTGTGTCACTTACCTTGCTATTTACTTGTTAATCACACATTTGACACCCCCCCCCCCATTCTTGTGACGTATATTGCCAGAATATCGAATACCGTGTGGATCTGCACACACGTAAATGCAACGTCACGGCCCCCCGTCGACCCTGGTTTCCAATCGGTGTGCCTCCAGAGGCTAGATTTGCAGGCGAGGGCACATTGGGTGTAGTGGGCCAACCCAACGAGCAAGTCACCATTGCTTTCTTTAATGGAAATTTCCAGGGCAGTAAGTACACAAGCTCACTAAACAATAAAATAACAATATAAACCAAAAGTGTGCCTACAAAATCTTTTATTGCATTGTACTAACTATAATTTGTTGCCTGGCCACATTTTGTATCATTTGTATCATTTGTATCATGCTCGTAGTTCTTTGCTGTTGTTGTCACGTGGTCGTGAGACTAATTTTTCAAGCAGTAAATGTTAGTTGGTTTTGGTGATTTTTCTTGTTCCTCCCTGTCCCCTGTTAGTAGTGATCAGGCTAATAACTGTTTTAGTTGTAATAAAAAAAAAAAGAACCCTACTGGTGGAGTTGGGGAGGGGTGTGTGGATTCCTGACAGTGACAACCTACCGAAGTTAAGCAGTGGCAACGAAACCCAGATAAAATAGATATGCACTGAAGAATTGTAACTGACTCTTTAAAAAGTTCTAAAATATTCTCTTATTGTTTTAAATATTAAATGATTTAATTTGGATTTTCATGCTGCTGAAATAAAAGAAATCATGCTAATTTCACAAGAACGACAAAGCCTCTAATCAACATACAGTGATGATGTAAGCAACATCTAGATCTAAAACACAAATCCCGAGTACTATCACAGAACGACAAAGTCTCCAATCAACATACAATGATGATGTAAGCAACATCTAGATCTAAAACACAAATCCCGAGTACTATCACAGTCTCCAATCAACATACAGTGATGATATGAGTTTCAGTACCAAGCAACGTGGATCTAACTCAGTCAAAATCATTTATGTCTGGATTGTTCAAAACTG